>OY720285.1:10065000-12465000 GCA_963082995.1 Noctua comes
ACACGTAAACATGGTACTCACAAGACGTTTGAAGGCAGTGAGATCATGTTCAGGTACATTGTGGTGCTGTTGCTGCTGCGGCTGCGAGTGCTGCGGCCGCAGACGCGCCTCCAACTCTTCCAAGCTGTGCACTTTGCCGCCGCTTACGTGGTTCACCTCTGCAACAAGTGAGTTTGATTGAGTATGTCTTAAAACAAGGATTGTGAGTATGTATGACAACTTTTCCCTACGATTAAGGATATCGCAATGATAATTAAAATAAATCATTTCCGTTTACATATTCAGCAAAATGGTCATCATTTAAAGTGGATATCTAGTTTAACCTGACCTCGCTTTGAATGAGCTTTCCGAACAATGATAGATCCGCTTTTATACTCGTTTTGAATCGTTTGGTCGTTGTGTGTACGAGCAAGTAGATGTACATATCTGATGAACTTTCAGTGCGCGAAATGGGCGACAATGGTTGTTGAGGTTACAGTAAAATGAAATATAAATTTATTTTAAAAAACAGATTTCCACAAACAAACAATTTGGTAATTTTATTATGTTAAATTCGTTTAGCGCTAACCGTACTTAGTTATTTGTGATACAAGCGGGCTCAAGTACGCAAAACCTCGATAAATCGGTATCACATTTGTATTGTTGTATCTCACCAGATCTATTCTCGTGGCTGTTGGCGTTAGCGCGTAGCAGCAGGTCGAACAGCGAGGTGGGCTGCGGCGCGAAGGGCGCGCGCGCGGCCGGGGAGATCGGCGCGAACACCGCCGGGCTGGGCGACGCGCGACCGTTGTCCAGCTCTGGGAGAGGAAACACTATCTTGAATACATACATTAACTCACGCCAAAAGCAATTAATAACATATCCTTCTAACAATGCCTAGATATTCAGGACATTTTCTATTCTTGTGTGATGAAAATAAGCCCCATTTAATAGCGTAACTTAGGAGCTAATTGCAATACGGCGCGGTTTCACTCGCACTATGATTAAAACAAGCGTTAAACAAAAAGTAAGACAACAAATGGTTCCACTGCCAAGATTTGCTGTTCGTAAGATCATCGGACACAAAAACTTTGATTCTCACGTTTTCCTTCAATATTTTATTCACCTTTTTACCGCCACTGTCACATATACGTGACAAGCAAGCAAAATGACAGATAGTGCAAAGAAATCTGTCATTGTGTCGACACAATCTGTCATTTTGTCGATTCTTCCGTCAAAGAAATCCTTGTCTACGGTGGTCATGCTACGGGGGCTGTACGCCAAGCGACACAAATATGTAACAAAATGGTAGGTTAAAATCGTGGCTTGACGTGGAAGCGCGTGCGTTTAAGCTCTGTCGTTCAAAAGGATAAAGGTATCCAAATGCTACCAAATCAAAAGATGTCAGAATTTTACAGATTCCTATTTATTTATATTTGATGTAAAAAGAAGGCTGAAGAACTCACCATCCACCATATTGTGCAGCAGTCGCTCGTAGTGCTTGGCGTCGTTGGTGGGGCTCTCACGCCGGAACCAGCGGCTGAACCGACTGCCGCCCTCTGACTCGCCGCCGCCGTTCTGAAACATACACAGTTTTAGTTTTATTCGATTTATCAGATATAAGAACAACAAAAAACATGAACAAACGAATCAAAATAATGGTTCGTCATTTTACGTAAAACACGTAAAATGACGCTGAAACCGTTATTTTGATTCGTTTGTTCGTTTCGTTGAGAGCAAAACGCTCTCATTTCGAGCTTAAACTTGCTTCAGACCGCAAGATAACTCTTGTTAGAATGTGTTGTCACCAACCACTGGGAGAACAAGTGCCTTTCGGCTCGTTTAGGGTCTTGTTACACCCTTTATTATAAGGTTTAACCCGTATAATGGTTAATCAAACATAAAGGGTGTAAATAGGCCCTTAACATAGCCGAAAGGCACTTGTTCTCCTCGACTTTGCGATCTTTTTTTTGTTCTAGACCATACCTGGGAACCTTCTAGTTACGGAGATTTTGGGGGTCAAAGTTCCAACTTTTTCACAAGTTAAGTTTTTAATGAAAGATTTTTACTTTACACACCTCCACGACCCCCGTACTATTCAATCCATCCATCAGCACAATGTTTTGAGTGCTTTCCATCGAGTCCTACCTTAAAACGTGATTTTTCACCCCAAAAAAAGTCGATTCCCAGCAATAATTTTTGCGTAAAGTTACTCAGTTTGATGTACAGAATGCTTGGTTCACGGCTATGAGAAGGGTCTGTTTTCACCCTGTTTAGGTTGTAGGGCTAATCAGTTAACCTTTAAATCCGATTAATTGACTCTTGCCCCTATAAAGCATGATGGACTTGTATATTTCTTGAATACAGAATGAACATTTCATGTGTCTACTTACGGTGAGCACATCGGGTATGGCGTCGAACTTGAGGAACTCGTCCAGGTTGAACTCCGGCTGCTCATTGTTCTGCTGCGGCTCTTCGCTCTTTGACTCCACGCCAGAATCCTTGTCCTGGGGAACAGATTCGGACGTTAATTTCGTATTTCGTTAACCTTTTGACCGCCAGAGCATAAACGCCCTCCACTCCAAGCCACAATTTCAGCTACCATTTTGTCACAAGTCGTTTGGCGTACAGGGCACGCGCTTGCTTGTCACGTATTTGTGACTCTGGCGGTGAAAAGGTTTAGAAAGAAAAATATTTATTGGACTCACACAAGACAAAACAATAAAATAGCAACAAAAAAATTAAAACAAGAAAAGAAAAAACTAAAAGACATTGGTCCTGTACGAGTACAAAAAAAAAAAAAAAACATTTAAATCCGTTTGTCATAAATGGAATCTAGGTGTTTTTCTTGATCGCATTGCTAATATATCAAAAATATATAAAGGTGGGCCCTGCTGGTGTTCAATTATTATTCTACTAGCTGTTGTCCGCGAACTTCGTTCACGTGAGATTATTATAAAAATATTACTTCCCGTTTTTTTAAATCCGATTTTGTTACCAATTTCAAGATTTTAATTTTTTTCCACGAAACCCTAATTACCCTAGTTACTCCTTATAACATCAGCTATCTGTCAATAAAAGTCCCGTCAAAATCGGTCCCGCCGTTTCGGAGATTAGCCGGAACAAACATACAGACAGACAAAAATTGAAAAAATAAGTTTTTGTTTTATGTGCCGTATATTTTTATATTACAAACAGACACTTCCAATTTTATTTATTTGTTTAGATTTTACATGAAGTGTTGTTATTGAACTTTTGTCAATCATGGAATAAGGCCCGAACTCCACCAAAGTGGAGCGGAGAGCAGATGTGCAAGATTCTATGACGCTATGTCCATTTCAACCAATATGATTGGTCGGTTTCCGCACGTCTCCTCTCCGCTCCGCTCGTCTCAGCTTTGGAGTCCGGGCTTTAAACACTACCAAGCTAAGTATCAATACGAAGGCAAATTATATCCCATTATTTTTAAACTTGCAAAATGTGGGTTTTGATGTTGGTACTACAGGTACACCAGAGGCAAAGGTGTACCTGAGTTTTGTGAATTTTAGTCTTTTTACGCATCGAACCTCGTAAAAATCTAAACTAAAAAACGAAAACTAAGAGTACTACAGTAACAGGTTCATGTAACGTACATTGCTGGTGTTGGCAGAGTCGCTGGCGGGCGGCGCGACGGGAGATGAAGTCTCGCGCCAGCGCTCCGGCGCCGGCGACCGCGACCCGCCGCTGTTGTTCCATTTCTGGTACAAAACGACACGTTGACATACACATTTCTTGTTGGTTGTGCTTGATTTTCAACAAAAAATGATCTGTCTAATCTTCCGACTCTTGTTGATAGTGCCAACAGATTTTTGACAATCAATACTATTTGTCTTTCTCTCAGAAAGAGAGGAGGCCTGTAACCCAGCTATGGAGATATTATAGGTCGATTATGATAATACGGCGTGTATTCAAGTCTTCGTCATGAGGGGAAGAAGTACTAAATTAAACACGTATCGAGCACATCTGTAGATACCCCACTACGGACAACAAATATGAGCTATAGCAGCTGATAAAAAATTATCAGCTGTCCCATACATAAATTTCAATACTTACTCGACCCAAATGTATGAGACAGCTGATAATTTTTTCGCATTTACGAAATTGGACCCGTGGAGGAAGCTGCTCAGTTTGATGGTCTGCAGCATATCCTTTCATATGACTAAACCTTTATGTTACACCCTGTATAAGTCTCTGCATATTTCTGCGTCCATGCCAAATAACTTTCTGCTTTCACGTTTAATTGGCTATTCGAAACACGAAAGAATCCAATAGTTTAACACAGTTTGCATTAAAATCTATGTTTGTTATAACTTTCTTCTATGAGAGTCGAACTAACATAAAATACTAGCAATTTTTCCCGGCTTCGCTTCCCTTATGTCAATGTTGATCGTATGATGAGTAGTGCCGAAGATTACCCCCTACGCCCACACTTACAAACTTACTTCTTTGTTAGTATACAGGGTGTTTTTTAAAACGTGGGCAATACTTTAGGGGCCTGTAGTAGTCATGAAAATAAGCAACTCTTACTATTGGACCGACCATGAAATCGCGAAAAAAATATCAGCTGCTCCACACATTATTGGTCGCGTAAATAGAAAAAATATAGGCAACAGCAGAGTTTTTAAATCATATTTCATAGTTAGCCCCATAGTAAAAGTTGCTCATATTTATGAGTACTTCACTCCCTTAAAGTATTGCTCACATTTAACCAAACATCCTGTAGAAGAAAGATAAAAATATAGTTAAAATAGTAGTGTTATTAACCTCAGTCTCTTTATTGTTCGCGTTGCCATTCTTCTTGTTGTTGGGTACAGGGTCGTCGAAACCGCGCAGCTCGATCGTCTCCAACTGAGATGTTGGACCCGCACTAAACCTAAAGTACAAACAAACACAATATTCGTATTAGTTTATATACAGGGTGTAACAGAAAGGGTATAGTCATATGAAAGGATATGCTGCAGACCATCAAACTGAACAACTTTCACTATGGGTTCAATATCGTAAATGCGAAAAAAATATCAGCTGTCCCATAAAAAATTTCAATACCTACTCGACCCAAATGTATGGGACAGCTGATATTTGTTTCGCATTTATGATATTGGACCCAAGGCGACAGTTGTACAGTTTGATGGTCTGCAGCATATCCTTTCATATGACTATACCGTTTCTGTAACATCCTGTAGAATTGTCACCGTATTTTCAACCTAAATAAAATAAACTTTCAATTTATTTGATTTTTTTTAATTTGAACAAATCAATACTTTAGGAACGAGCTAATGACACATTCGTTCGGGAAAAGTGATATTAGGGTTTTTCATCTGGAATTTCTCAGTAGCACCCATGGCTGAGGCTGAATTTGTGCCCGGTTGATGGCAATAGGCTTGCCCCCTATCACACGGGACTTAAACATAACTGGCATGATGTGAGCGTACTGTAGGTACTCCTCTGTCTAACGCTTCGGGGATTACGAGCTCTGTCATGGTCTAATTCCACATTATACATTTTAAGTTTCACGACAAGCATCTAATAACCTTTTGATCGTCATTGTCACATATACGTGACAAGCGAGCGCGTGCCTTGTACGCCAGACGACATAATTATGTGACAAAATGGTAGGTGAAATTGAAATTGTCCTGTTATGCTCTGGCATTCAAAAGGATAAAGATGGGCTTCGTTGCAGGCGTGCTCCAGAAACTATACGATAGATTCGAAATACGATATTCGATTTTTTTTTTTCGAATTTCTTAGGAAATAAGCAGTACCAATGTACTCATGTATTATATTGTTATTTCCTGTGTTGTATATATTGTGTACATAAATAGTAAAATAAATAAATAAATAAATAGATATCTACTTCTAACTTCTTAGTAGAAGTTCACCTAAGAACAGCAGTAGCAGCAGCAGCAGCTCAGTTCTACTAAGAAGTTATAAGTCGATATCTATCATATAGTTTCTGGGACTATTTTTTGTCTACTTCCTAGTGGAAGTAGACAAAAAATAGTTAATAATTTAAAAATTATAATTAATTCTTACCATTCGGGTTCATCATCCTTCTCAAGGCGTCGTTGAGAATAGCGACCACCAGATCTACGGTTGTCCTCTCTGTAAATCATAATAGAAATTTGATACACCGATACTTGAAGAGGCTTCCGTTTGGCGATAGATCAAGCCTGTTTAACAAATAAACGACTTCTCATGGAACTGATTCTGCAGTCGTTTTTTAAACTATAAATATCTTTAGACAGATACAGTACCTACGAATTAATACTAAGAAATATACTACATTTTGCCGTGACTTCGTAACGTACAACTCAGGTCATGGTTTCTGTGTGCCAAATTTCATCGAATTCCATTGAGCATAACGGCTCAATGGATTTCCTTGCTTGAAAATCTAACAGACAGACAGAATTACTTCTACATTTATAACAGTAGTATCTATCAGTAGGGAAGGGTCAATTTTTGTAAGAGGTAAGCTGTAGTACATATCTTTAATGTGACTATATTATTTGTCTATAGAATACTGACTGTGCCATTTTTCAAAAGGACTCCGGTGCAATTGTAGTTGTGTAAGGAACCTTCGCCACTGGTATGTATTGATATTTACTTCCAGCCCCCGTAGCATGACCACCGTAGACAAGGATTTCTTTGACGGAAGAATCGACAAATAGACTGTGTCAACACAATGACAGATTTCTTTGCACTATCTGTCATTTTGTCGATTCTTCCGTCAAAGAAATCCTTGTCTACGGTGGTCGTGCTACGGGGACTGTTCAGCCTTTATATGAGCCTTGGAATATCCCCAACAATGAATTCATGATTTACCCAATTGAGTCCGACGATGTCCTATATAAAATTTAATATTTTTAACTTTTTCTTTTTAATTAATGAATGTAAATAATGCATGTTCAACTGTTACTGTTACAATTATAAGCATATATGCATGATGAAATTGCAATGCCCTAACAGGGCCACTATGTTCTAAGAACTGATATCCTCTGTTAAGAACTTTATTTATGTACACATAGTTAGCAATAAAGAATTTGAATTTGAGTGGTATTAACCTAAAAAAAATTAGTCACAAACCTGTGTTGCATCTTCTCGTTGATGAATCGATCGTCCCGTTCCCTCTTGATGTCAGAGGAGTAGGAGTCTCTACCGAACGAGCGCCGTTCGAACCTGTGCAATACGAACAGAAAAACTGTGTAAAAAGAATTTATTAATAAGAAAATTGATGAGGCCGAGTTTTTGAGATGGAACTACACATATGAAAACCTATGAAAAATTGAAGTATTAAAGTATTGTCTTCGATTTTGGGGAAATCAAATCGCACGTCCTCTAAAAAACTCTCATAACACAAAATATGTGGCTTTTTAGACAATACCCTACTCGACTTCAATTGTCCTTGCCATATAATTGAAAAAAAAAACCGCCATAAGTATACAAAACTAAGTCGCCGAATGGCACGAGCGAAAGTTTTTGACACAAAGCATCGTTAAGAACACAAAATACTTTAAATGCGTCCATCTCAAAACTGCTATTTTTTGTGTTATGATCGTTTTTTAGAGGACGTGCGAAATGCTATTTTTTAAAGCGATTCCATCGATTTAGTTATTTAAAAAAAACAACGACTTATTTTTACCCACAAAATATTGTGTGAATTTTCCAAAATGAGTTTCTCAAAAATTGAATTACTTTTTTTTCTATTTTCGCATTTATAGTCCCATCTTAAATACCATCTGTATAATTAAATGTAGGCAGTAATATACAACGCACGCAAATTCTTTAAACGCGCATCACCTGTATCCGCCATTTTGTTTTAGGCCATACATATCATGTATGTATACAGAATACTAGGTTTCTCAAACATCTGAGAACCAATACTAGTATCCGTTTCTATTCCGCTTCAATAATCTAATGGCCAAACGCTCAGCTTGATCATTGGCTTATTGATGCGAAAAATAACTGTTTACAATATCTTGATACATTTGCACGATATCGTACAGAAATGGCCATTACTTGATGAATAATGGGTGTAAAAATACCCTTAGCGAAGCCGAAAGGCCCTTGTTCTTCCCGTCATTGTGACCATTTTTGTTCTGGACTATACCGGGGAACCTTCTAGTTACGGAGATATTGGAGGTCAAGTTCCTACATTTTAACAAGTTTTTTTTTTTTAATACTAGTTTTTAACGTTATAAACTTTACTTTGAGAGCGTTTACGACTTACGGCATTTCATACAAAATTTCAAGTACTTTTTTTCGAAATGAATGAACCAGAGAACATTTTAGAAAAATAGCGTTACAGCTAAATTAGACCGATTTTAAATTTTCCATAGAAACAGAAATTTCCAATTATCTTTTTTTTAAAGACATTTCGAAAATGTTCTCTGATAACTTGTCACTAACCCTGCCGATCCTGCTTATGCGTATGAAGTTTCATTAAAATCGGTTCAGTCATTTCGAAAAAAAAAAAAGGACTTGAAAGTTTGTATGAAATGCCGTAAGTCGTAAACGGTCTTAAATTTAAGATAACCAACTTATTGCTTATCAAATGGTAAAGTCAGTATCGTGGCTGTTTTACTTCAGCAATGATATATCAATGAGTGAATGTTCTTATAAATATGAACAAATTTTATTATGTAACAAACTCTGGAAGCTTTTCTATGGGATAAATGTTTTTGGAATTACAGATTTCCATAGGCAGCTCAGTAAACACTTACAAAAAATTCGAAGACATGTGACATTTTTCAACCAGCACTGGGTCTGCAAATTACAGGCTTGTGTGTGTCCGAGCAGTGCGAACATAATCGGCTGCCTATACTTATGCTACATGCAATACAACGGGTGATCAAGTCATACCTGTCGTTATTAGGCCTGGTGTGTTCCCGTTCACGTTCGCGTTCACGTTCCCTCTCACGCGGCGGGCGGTAGGGCTCTGCCCCGCGGTACTCGCCCTCCTCCCACGCGTTGTTGGGCACGTCGCGCACCATGATGCGGCCGGAGCCGATGCGCCGACCTCCTGTACAAGAAATAGGCGTTATGATATTAGAAATGAAAGGTTCTTGTGGAAGAGGTTGGTGTTAGAAAATGTAGAAGCGAAACTAATGAACTATTTCAAAAGTATTTACTGTATATAGAGCGTTAAAGTCTTACGGCATTTCAGAAAAACTTTCAAATGTTTTTTTTTTCGAAATGTCTGAACCAATTTTTATGAAACTTCGTACGCATAAGCAGGATACGTAAGTCTAATAACTTGACAGAGAACTTTTAGAAATATCTTTCTATAATTGGAAATCGGTCTAATTTAGCTGTAACACTATTTTTCAAAAAAAATCTCTGTCAAGTTCTTAGACTTACGTGTACTGTGTGAAGGATAATATGGCAAGAAAGGAGGTGTCTGATGTGATCGAGTAATAGAGAAGTATGGAAGAAGAAAACATGCTGCGCCGACCCCAAAAAAATTGGGATAAGGTCACGAGAACGATGAGGTAATGGTATGTATTGTATACTCTTTGTATAGGCACTAGATATAGGCACACACAACTAGTCTAGATGAAAACATTAAAACACCATGTACCATACCTTGATCAGGCTTCGTCGGATGCAGCGCAGGTTGGTGGGCCGGCGGGCCGGCAGGCGCGGCGGCCGGGAGCGGGGACTCCGGGCGGGTGCGCGCCAGGTGCGGCGGCGGGGCCGGGGCCGGCGCCGCGCCCGGTGCCCCGCAGCCGGACGTGAAGCTGCGGCGCTGCGGCGACAGCACGATGCCACCGCCGCTCGGCTCGCTCTCCTTGCGCACGCGCTCGCGAGGATCGGCCGAGCGACGCTCGCGGTCACGGTCGCGTCCGTACACGCCCTGACAAAACAAGCATTCAATTCATAACAAAGTTGGATACAAAGCACGGTTAAGAAACGAAATTATTTATTAAATTCAAATATTTATATTACGAATACAGTAATATAAAATACATTTCAAAAATGAAAAATGGCAAACCGCATTAAACAACATAAAGTTAAAACAATAAACAACAGATAAAGGGTGTAAATAGACCCTTAACATAACCGAAAGGCACTTCTCCCCGTATTTGCGAAAAAAAATTTGTTCTAGACCATACCAGGGAACCTTCTAGTTACGGAGATATTGGGGGTCAAAGTTACAACTTTTTTACAAGTTTTTCTTTAAAATACATGTTTTTAATGTATTATTTTTACTTTACACACATCCACGACCCCTATACTATTCAATCCATACATCAGCACAATGCTAAAAGTGCTTTCCATCGAATCCTACCCTAAAACGTGATTTTTACCCCAAAAAAAAAAAGACGAATCCCAGCAATAATTTTTGCGTAAAGTTACTTAGTTTGATGTACAGAATGCTTGGTTGACGGCTATGTGAAGGGTCTGTTTACACCCTGTATACAATAACTTAAGAAACCTTCTCCGGAAGCTTCTATATGCGAAAAGCGCTCTCTTCCCAACAAAACACAAGCATTTAAAAAAAAAACCCATATTGTTTACGAACAAATTCTGGTCTGCATGAGGCTGTTGGCAACACAACATTTAGTTGATTTTTATGGCATAAAGGCCCAGAGGCCATTTCCAAATATATATGTCAGTGTCACTAAATGTCATCTATAGTGTATTATCTATGGTTTACTGTACAAGAGAACGTTAGAAGGAACACAACTTAATGTTAGGGTGATCTATGCTCAAGTAGAGATCAAAGATTAAAAAGTATCCTTGTGTGTACTGGCCGAGGGTGCATCCATACAACGGTTGATCGGCCACATTCGAGACATTATGATGACGCTTTTTAAGTAGACGGTTGACCACGGTCTGGGCCCCTTACCCTCTAGTCAAGTTATGCCAAACTAAATCCTCTTAAAAATTTTGGTAAATGTTAAGGTTATATTATTATTCCTTTATTTATTTTCTTTACATGTATATAATTTACATTTTTTAATATTTATATACTATTATGTCCTTTATTCATTATTTCTCTTATCTAATACATTTTTAAATATTTTCAAAAACAAAAGTTAACAAAACATTTAAAAATATAAAAAATAGATGGCCCATCGGCATCAGGAACAAGGTCCAGGCTGCCGGTGCTGTTATATACTACTATTATTATTATATATATACAACGTGTAACATAATAAAAGCAAGACCTCCCGTGTGGTCTCTCGCACCATGAAACTAAACATTTTTTGTTCTACGAGTTCTTGAAATTCGCAAAAAGAAATAATACTTTTTATAGGAACGGACGCAATCAGCTTGATCCACATGTATGGTAAACCTAAAAAAAAATTATGAATTTCCAAAAGTCATAGAACAAAAGTTGTTCAGTTTCATGGTCTGAGACTCCACACGAGAGGTCTTGCGTTTATTCTGTTACACGTTGTATATATATTGGTTGTGAGTTACAACCAAAGTATACGTACGTATTTTATTAATAATACTACCCGTATTTAAAATAAGTCACCGTTTAGGTCTCCTGCAAGCTTGCCTTAACTCGAAGAAAGCTTAGGACAATTTTCACCATAATTACTTATTTGCAAGTATTTTTAGTTACCTTATGGTTTTCGTTGGGCGCATCTCCTCTTGCACCTCGGTCTTCCTCATTGGGCGAATCAGAACGTCTCTTCAAAACACTGGAAAATTACAATATCGTTATTTTTAGGTAGCAAGACAGCCCCCGATCTAGGGGAGGGCAAGCCGGGGCCCGTGCCCCGGGCGGCAAATTCAAGCTTGGTAGACGAATACACTACTCAGCATTATTGCAACTTTGTGATTACTAACGGGCAGTGTAGTAAAATAATAAAATAAACAACGGGGCCCGTAAGCATAGATCGCGATTTCTCGCGCGGCGGCCGGTGCAGTGTCAGTCTCAGACTATATCTTGTCCTATCCTAATTAAAATATATGTCCAACACGTCCATGTATTTTAAAAATATAGGCTTAACATAGAAAGAGCAGTGCTTGACCGGTCGTTGTGGCGTTCTTTGGAGGAGGCCTATGTCCATCAGTGAGCGTGTTATGGCTGAAATGATGACGGTAAAGGTAAAAATATTGTCAGGCGGGAGCGGCATTTAATTCAAGACCCGGGGCTGGCAAGAAGCACGTTAGAAGAAGTAGAGTAAATTATAATCTAGTGGGGAACAGCAGGATACAGGCTGCTATCAGTTGTCTCGACTGCCTGCCTGATAATAAATCTTATTAACTAGCTGTGCCCCGCGGTTTCACCCGCCGCTTGACTTCTTTTATTTTTGCTCGGCTCCTATTGGTCGTAGCGTGGTGTTATATAGCCTAAGCCTTCCTCGATAAATGGACTATCCAAACTAAAAGAATATTTCAATTCGAACCAGTAATCCTGAGATTAGCGCGTTCAACCAAACAAACAAACTCTTCGGCTTTATAATATTAGTATAGATATGATAAATGCGAAAGTTTGTGAGGACGGATGGATGTTTGTTACTCTAAACTACTGAACGGATTTGGATAAAATTTAGCACATAGATAGTTTATAACCTGGATTAACATATAGGATATTTTTTATCCCGGTATTACGATTCCTTGGGACAATTACCGAACAACAAACGGGCGAAGCCGCTGGCATGAGATAGTAAATAGTAACAATAAATTATTGCAAAAATGTCGACAAATTATTAAACCATGCACGTTAAAGCTTGAACGAACGTGCAATCCCTGCCATCAGCCATTTTGTTCTAGGCAATAGGGAAAGTCTAGTGGCGGCACTATCATACAACCCTTTAAGCTTGGCTTTCCCTTCTATGGAAACATTTCATAATTCAAAGGTGTCTGAACAGTCTGCCTGCTTTATGGACTTGCCGTAATGTTGGCGCTTAGGCACTCCATTGAGGGACACATCCCTAGCAATAACAAAAGCTAATAACTTTCATTATTGCCTTAAGGGATGATTTTCCAACCCCCAGCCGTCAGAAAGATTATTAGAATACTAGCAATCTAGAATATATATTTCCAATTACTAATATTCATGTTCCCCCCTTTCCCAAAGCTTATAAATTAGAAGGGTTGGTTCACAATAGTTCAACGATTGGGACTCGAACTTAGGTCCTCGCAGTCGCTTGTCAAGCGCTAAATCGTTGCGCTGTTGCTGTTTTTTTTTATCTCTTGACAGTAATCTGATGGAATGCAGAATATTGCACTCATGCGGCCATATGGCCATATTATAGATTCAAACAATTCAAAATATCATACATCATAGTATATCTGTGGATTATAACTAAAGTGGCGAAATAGAGGACATCATAAAAGGTTGAAGGTTCAAGAAAGACAATGGAATATTGATACTCACAGCGCAAGCGCCTCGCAGCCCGCGAACGCGTTCTCCAAGTTCCGCTTGACGAGCGGTGAGTTGCGCAGACGCATGAGCTGGTCCCGAGTGTACTGCAGCGGCTTGCGGGCCGGGCCCACCGCCAGCACAGCCGGGTCGCCGCCCCCGCCGCCAGACACCACGTTGTCCTCACCTGGGAAACGAAACGACATCAGAATGGAGCTAAAATTTGTGGAATAGAGATTTTCTGCGATGACGAAAGCTGCGCTGGCGCCAAGGAAGCCTCCCAGAGAAGTTTTATCAAAACCGTACTGCGAATCCAGACGCCAGGTGCACCTTAGGAGACCTAGCATTCGGTAACGGTTTTGGGACGTTCCAAACCCTGTTGGGCTGCCAGAATCGTCAAATTTGTAGGAACTCTTTAATGACGAATGTGCGGAATAACGGCAGAAAGGATTGAAGGACTATGCCCCCGGTTAATTCCATTAGAAATTTACCAGTAACAATCAGGTTTATGAGGTACATCGGATAAGTGCAGTACTGGTACAACGTGGTTATACTATTCACCTCTGCTTACCCCTTCAGGGTAGACATCAGGCGTAATTATATGTTAAGTTTTGTATTTCTTGAATATTCCCTATTGCCGTCAGTGAATTCCCTGCTGTAGATTAATTCACATCTCAGCTCATCTCGGATGTGTGAGAGCTAAAGGCTTGCTACTAGCAATGTGTGCGTTCCCTCATTGTTCCAGTGCCCTTATTTTATCCCCTCGTCAGCGCGAGTGACCTTGAGTGTACCTCGTACCTTCACAAATTAAGTTCCAACTCAATAGTTTGAAGGGGTAAATGGTAATGCATAATAAGTATGTACGTACTCAACAAGGAACGTTTTGTACCTACCTACCAGTAGCGAAGGGTCAATTTTTGTAAGAGGTAAGCCGGAGTACATAATCTTATGTGATTATATTATTTGCCTGTAGAATACTAACTGTGCCATTTTTCAAAGGGAAACCGGTAGGAATCGAGTTATATGGAACCGTCGCCACTGGTTCGTGGCACCTACTTAAAAAATTTAAACCGTTTGTAAAAGATTAACCTAATATCGTTTTTATGTTTTAAATGCGCTAAATTAATCTACAGCAGGGAATTCACTGACGGCAATAGGGAATATTCAAGAAATACAAAACTTTTTTTATTTCTAAAAAAAGTTTTATTCGCCCATAAAAAAATTGTGGTACAGTTGTTTAATTTTCGAATACAACTATTATTTTACAATTTAATATTTTATGTAGCATGTTTTTGGTGAAACGGAACGCAAACTGAAAACGCATCGTCCCTCGATAGAACCGGTAGTGACGTCAAAGTATATGTGTCAAAGAAACACTTTTATTTGAAAAGTAGGTACTTCAAGTTTTACTAAGATTTTACTATAATATTGTTATTGCAGTTTTTACTTGTTTAAAGCACATACAATCAGTAAAATTAATATATTAACGGTAAAAAATTGATGTAAACAAAGCAGATAGAGGTAAATGACGTCACATAACATGACATGAATGGCGTTTGAACTGTCGTAGAAAATTGTAGTTAATTTTTTTTTTTTACCGATAAGCAGTATTTTTACTTAACTTTTAATTATTTTCTGGGTTGATAGTAGGGTATTTTATTGATTTAAGTGAAGAAAAAATCGCCAAGATCACGGGAAACAGATGGATAAGGGAGGCACAGAACAGAGACGAGTGGCAGAAAATATGCCCCCTTTAATTTTTAATTTATTTTTATTATTTGTTGTTATAGCTTTCTTATAGGTTTTCCTGTAATCTATCCGTAAAGAATTATTTTTTGTATTTTTTTTCAAAATTTTCGGCCCTGTTGTTTCGTATTTAAGAAAGGTGGGGGTTAATTTTCGCCTATTTTATTAAATAACTTCAAAACTATTTATCTTAAAATTATAAAAAAATAATAGTTAGATTGCTCACAATGAGCTCTTTCATTTGATATGTACACACGATAATTATAGTTTGCAAAACTTTTTTTTTTTAATTTTCTTGTTTACCCCTATAAGTGGCCCCCATGTTTAAAATTCATTAATTTACGTTACACGTCTCTTTGGGTCACCGACTTACATATGTGTACCCAATTTCAACTCAATCGGTCTCGTAGTTTCGGAGTAAATTGGCTCTGACAGATGGAGAAACAGACAGACACGCGAGTGATCCTATAAGGGTTCCGTTTTTTCCTTTTGAGGTACGGAACCTAAAAAGGGGGAGACCTATAACCCAACAGTGGTTGATTTCGTGCTGAAATGATGATGATGTCAGAGGTCACCTGACTGAGTAGGCACAGGAGTTATGTCCTCCGTGAATAAATAGAATAGAAGACATTTTTTTTTTCATTGATAACATTCAACACGATATTCTGAGTTAAATAACAAACATACTTAAACACGTACAAAAAAACAGCTAAAGGCCAATGAACTTAGTTGAATATAAATTTGTTCTAGGAGTCAAATATAAGCCAACTGTACCTACATTGAATAAGTTAATACTAAATACGATGATCTATTTTATGCAACTCTGTAATATAAAGATCCCTTTATTTGGTATGACATTATTGCTTTACAAATCGAGCATGAAAACTAAAAAAAAAAACAACGAAACGAATGTACAACCGTGTATAATAATTTCAATTTGCACGATAGCGTAGCAATACAAACATTGTTATGTTCTAAAATTAGTTCCAATAATACTTTTGATATACGATTGCCTAGTGCTTTTACATAGATTACAAGTAGCGTATACACAATGGTACACATTGGCGCACTTTCAATGGATACTAATAATGGATTACTAAAGAACTACTTTGACGGGCCTATTTGTATAACGAGCGATGTAAATACGCTAACGTGTGCCGCAACGTTGAAGACCCACTGGCTGCCAAGTGCCAAAACCCTACTTGAAACTGACAGCCTATTTGAAGGTTCCCTCGTAAAATATTTAATCTCGCCTCCCTAGTGTGTGAGCCTTTGTTTCGTTTGCTGTAGGTCTTCTAAGACCACGAGAACAGACAAAGACTAGACGGAAATCCGTATTTGCATTATAATCTGTGGTAATTAGAAAAAATTCAATTGTCGCAGAGACGAGGTCCCGGCATGAAGTTTCATAAGGACGAAAATTGACCCTTCGATTTCCTGATCATATGATATTATTGTATCCTATTTCATGATGCATAATGAAGCTTCCAGACCAAAATATTCTCTATCGCGTATACACGCATTTAAAGTTGTTATGATCAATTTCCTACACCAAAATATGTAGTAAACACGGTTTTACGCATCGTTAAATATTAGATGCTTTTGATGTCTGCACCGAGTCTATGACTAAGTGAAACATAATCGGGTCTGTCTACACTTATATTTAGTAGAAAACCTATTTACACCTGAGAATTTTGACAAACAAAACAGGTTTACTTATTCAGAGCACCCAAGAAAATTTGGCGCTATGTAGCGTGGATTGGCTGGACAATATCGTCTTTAATTATAAAATAAATGACAGTATTAAAGGAAAGGCTTGGGAAGTCGCCAGTTACCTGATATAACCCGGCCTGTGCACTCAAATAGACGACAACCGACAACAATGCTCTATATTTAACATGGTCGCTAAGAGCATCTTCACATACTGCTGCACGTAAATATATTTTCTTGTGCAATTATTCTAATGAGCGATGCAAGTTGTGCGACGGAAATATATTACTAGGATGACTCAAGGTTATAAACAAGTAGTAAATATGTAGTCCCGACGTAAATAGACGCGTAATTTTGTCAATTCCTCGATGTCGTACACAAATCGATCACCGCCACCTCCTTTGCCTAGGTACGTAAAATTCGTAGTAAAATCTATTGACCAAATAAACATTTATGAGGGACTTGAAAACTTTTACAAAAAGTACTTAAAATTCTTCGGACATGTCCCGAGATAAGTCCGTTCTCACGTACTGACAGACGCAAGGGAGCTATTTACTAAACATGTGGCTGATATTGATTTTTGAGAATGCGCGTTTCAACAAACAGTATGGTTAAATCCGCAAAGACTGCATATTCTTTAAGAACTTTCCACAGGATTTTATGATCAAATTAACTATGTATGTAGTACCTATGGTAAAATCAATGCAGGTTTTCATGTCTGTTACAATATTCACATTTTCAGAAGAATGTTTGTAACATTAAAACTTAGAGGGTATCTTCATAAAAAATACTAGGGAAGTATTTTTAAGCAATCTTACGTAATCATCGGTTTTTTTGTCATTACTGTCATAGTCAAATAAATTAAATCGTTATCTTGATATCTATAAAACGTGTTTTTAAAAACGTCATTTACATATCCGCAATCGCCATAACCAAGCAAGATTCGCGAAAGCAAAACAATGACTAATAATATAAAACTAATTACGACACATTTTTTATTAAAAAGACGATAGCGTGGTCTAACGATTAGCCAAGTCGGCAATATGGAAGTATCGTATCGGCTAAATGACCGTCACTTTCACACGAGGGCGGGATGCTCGTATCCGACTGCGCCACTCCGCAATTCTCGGTGCGACCAACAAGCCTAATCGAACTGTAATAGTGATTATCGGAAAGCAATTTAGCCGTTTGACGTTTTCCATACTTCGATAAATAAATTAAGCCCTTTTTCTAAAGTCAATACCATTGGAGGTTGTATACATGTAGCATAACATTATGTCGTAACTTACGCCAAGACACGCGTTTCACCCTCTTGGTGGGTGGACCAGCATGCACCTTCGGAGGCAACTGGGCCGGAATCCTCCTCATCGCACTCTGATACTTGAGCAGAAACGCGTGCACCGCGCATTTGGCAGGGGAACTTATCTTCTCAGTGGTGATAGTTGCTGTCAAAGCGGCTAGCGTGGCCGAGGACCTGCGTGCGCGACGCCTGGCAGCACGGCTGCCGGCCCTCCGCGTCCTTCGACGCCCCTTCTTTAACACCTCACCTACCGGCGGCGCGGACTCTTTACTGACCATATTATCAGTCATAACCGAAGACGCGACACCACAAAATGGCGTCTTAAAAATAACCTAACTGAAACTTAGCCTAACGATAAAATAAATGAGATTAACGATTGTATAAAATTAAATAATATATAAAACACTAAACAACTAAATATAAAACCTAAGCTCACTAAAACACTATAACTAGGGGTTTGTCAGAGAGACGGTTGCGCGGAACGGAGGGTCATCTACGTGTAACCGACGTAATATTTCCTACCACTGTAGAAGCAGAATATAGTCAAAGATAAGCGAAAAAGAGGAAAATCACGAATTTTCACAAACGACACGGAACGCACGAACACGTCTCAAAGACTGATTCAAATTGACGGCCGTTGAGTACTCGACGAAATGGGACTACCCTCCATTTTTTATATTTTCTGGCAAGACTTTTTCACGTGATGCAAAACTACCTTACAGTTATTACTTTGTTTCATATCGTAACGTCGAAAGAACAAAGAGAAGTAACGAGAAAAACAACATTCAGTTTGCATTTTTACAAACACCATCCGAAACGTTGTTTTTTTTTATTAATACTTTCAATGTAATATCAATTAATATTCGATGTTCGCTTCCATTTCCCTACGGATATAGTTCAACCGTCAAAATATCCTGCAGAGCGTCTGCAATGCGGTTTTGCAATACAGATGTATTGTAACGAAACAGTCAAGTTTGCGAAATTGCGAATACAGAAATACTTTCAACTTTTGACTTTGCTCGAAAGTCTGACAACCAGTCTTACCAAAGGGTATCGTATTACCCAGAACTGGGTTGTGGAGGTCAGATAGGCAGTCGCTCCACGTAAAATACTCGTATTCAGCTGCATCCTGAGACTGGAAGCCTACCCCAAAATAGTAGGGAAAAGGCTAGGCAGATGATGACTTTGAAAATGTAAATCGAATTAAGTAATGTACACACGGCGGCACATGAAGCTGTACATTTCCAGTATAACCTGGCCTCGCTTTATATAGCTTTCAATTACAATGAGAGATCCGCATAAATTGGTTTTGTATAGCTTGATTGGCCGTCGTGCGTACACAAGTAAAGGAATCACACTATGAAGTTCGATAAGTACTAAAATAATATTCTCCGCATTAAGTTAGTACAATTTTGGATTATTCATTTTGAACTACTTCCCTACCAGTTTTCTGTTGCGGTAATTTCAATTATTTCTAGAGACAAAGGTTACATTTTGGCTTTAATTTTGCAGTATGCAATATGAATACCAATACCGTTATTAGGTGTTGAACGTCTCACGCCAGCCATTAAGCATTTGAGCTAATGCAGTTGCGTTGCGAAATGCCATACGTTTTGTTTTGTCATTTCACTAACGCGCTGCTTCATCTAACTTTATAGAGGGCTCGTTAAATCGATACTTAATTAAAAATATTATAAAACCATAATTTACATTATTGAAGCGCTACTCAAAATCATGTTTCGTAAACATTTCGTTCATTGATAAAATGCTATCTGCGAAAGCGAGATGATAAGCTACTGATTTCGCTGGTTGGTGTGTTTTTCTTACAAATAAACGTTAATGCTTATAATTTAATATAAACAATATCAACATACTAGCCTTGTTTCCATGTGCTTCGATATTGATCTGTGACAAGTGCCACCGAATGAATTGTTTGCACCACATTATCTCTTCACTAACTTGATTCTACTTCATCACATTTTACTTTATGGTCTCCCAATCAACGCCCCGCGTTTCTTTTTTCTGGGTTTATTTTAGAAAAATCTAAATGAAACTTTTTCGGATTTCCACTTTTACACCAACAGACTCTTAAGACAGTAAATATTGCAAATAAAAATACATTTTTATGAAAACAATCATGAGAAAATGGCGTCACCGGACGCCATAAATCTCCCATCTCAACTGGACCGTTGCAGAGCAGACGGGTGCATATAGAGAGGTGCACTGTGCACAGTCGGGGGGAGCAGACGAACTGACCTTGATCCTCCCTGCTATATTTACCCCTGCATGCACAATGTTAAGGGCTGGCCGAGAGCTCGGGTTACGCAACGCAATCACTTAAGTAGGGTTCTGTGGAAAAATACTGTGACCTTTTATGAACGATCTGTAGACGGAACGTGGGATATTTATTTACACAAAAAAAGCTCGATTTGTGTTTTGGAAACTGCTTGATTGAATTCGTCTCGGGGGGGCTAACATTCGCAAAGAGATAAGGGAAAGGGTTACCCCGAAGAGTCCAGGTGGCCTACCATGACATCTTAAAGCAATTTAAGATGTCATGTCATTTATAATTTAATTCTAGAATTATTGTTTTGAATTCCGAAAATGTATTTAGCTAGGTTCTAATTTATTTATAACATCTTCTGTATATACCCTGTGTTCACGAAATAAATGAATTTGAAAGCAGGAGCAATTCCAGTGTGGAAAAGAGATGGCGCTCGACGACCTGTATAGCTGTTTCTTTCCCACACTGGAATTACTCCTGCTTTAGGACGTCATGGTAGGCCCTCTGTTAACAAAAAACTTAGTAAAAACTGCTTGTTCTAAATCGCCTGATTAATTAGCATTTTGATATGCTGTCTCAAATTAGCAAACTTTTCCTATATTTCGTTTAAACTTCGGTAAATAAATCGGTATTCGCGACACGATACCTGCCGTATCACGCACCCTGTTCAATTTGCATGGATAGTGATGGTATTCATATTGAAATATCCGAGAAATTGATGTTTCAATATAAATACAAAAAAAAGTTTTGTTATAAATAAGCACGTATTTATTCTAATTATCATAATGACTAGGCTTAGTAGGAAGTAGTGTAGAAAGTTTTGAACAGTTCCGATACCTGTATTTTCAATTATTCTGTTCAATACTTTATCAGCACGATGTGATTTGTGTTGGTAGGTTTAATCAATCAGTACACAGCAGTAGCGAAGGGTCAATTTTTGTAAGAGGTAAGCCGCAATACATATCTTTAATGTGATTATATTATTTGTATAAAGAATACGGACTGCACTTTTTGCAAAGGGAAGCCGGTAAGAATCCAGTTCTATGGACCCT
The DNA here is from genome assembly GCA_963082995.1 of Noctua comes. Lineage (NCBI taxonomy): Eukaryota > Metazoa > Arthropoda > Insecta > Lepidoptera > Noctuidae > Noctua > Noctua comes. The sequence goes on from OY720285.1 coordinate 10,086,435, forward strand.
TCGCCACTGCTACACAGATCTATTGTACTAACGGTACAATTATCTATCTGTCTGTACTGTATCAGTATGTGGAAAATTAGCTAGCTGATTTTTTTCATGTAATATTGCAATAGTGCGAAGTCGAAATGTGTGTTTCATGCGTTCCCGTTACGCATACAAAGAAGTGCATAGGTACGTGAAATACACACAGACAGGTACGGAAATTATATAAATTCACCGTCATCAAGCTACCTGTCCATTACCACAGAATACGAAACCACTGACAGAAATCATGAAATCTGAACATTGTGATTCATCGTGTTACCTACCTATTTGATATTTCGTCACACTATGAAAACTCCACAAAAAAAACAAATCGGTTCGAATATTATCGGAACATTCATTCTGTACCACCAAACAATATAATAAAAATATGGCTTTTTCATAATATGTTGTATTGTATTGCATTCAACAGCAAAACTAAATTTGTTTTTCATAGTATGTTAATGAAAAACAAAGTTACTGCTACAGTTTGATAAAAAGTCCCATATCTCAAAAACTAAACATCGAATCTTATTCAAACCAATTTTCGCGTATTTTTTTGCGTTTTACAACCCTAAATTTTTTTCAGAATTTCCTCCTCTTACTTTAGAAATTAGAGGAGGGGGGGAACACATTTTGCCACTTTGGAAGTGTCTATCTTTCAAACGATTGACTTTAAGAAAAAATGGTTTTAGGAACCTCAATGTCATTTTTAAAAACCTATCTATAGACACCCCGCACGTATAGATCCGTTGATTTTTTTTTAGTACGTCCCTTAATCTTTTTTGTTTAAAAATCGTAAAGCTGTTCATAGAATACATCTACCTACCAAGTTTCAACTGTGCAGTTCTAATAGTTTTGTAATAAAGGGGCTGACATACCGATAGACGGACAAGACGAATCTATAAGGGTTCCGTTTTTTGCCATTCGGCTACGGAACCCTAAAAAGAAGGGAACTTTTATAGCACGTAGAATCGCGAGCGCGCCGCTGCGTCGCATTGTTTACGTGCAGTCCTTACGACAATGTTGCAGAGTATGATAAATATTTTGTGTCAACGTTCTAATAACTCCTTCACCTTACTGTAATAACAGCGCCATAAATATGTAATTACATGAGCTTTTCAATTACGAACTCAGGGCGCGTTCACTAGCCTCATCATCATCTGCCTAGCCTTTTCCCGACTATATTGGGGTCGGCTTCCAGTCTAACCGGATGCAGCTGAATACCAGTATTTTACATGGAGCGACTGCCTATCTGACCTGGGGAGTTAGTACTGGGTAATACGATACCCCATGGTAAGACTGGTTGTCAGACTTTCACTAGCCTAATCAGCCTAAAACCTTCCTACAGCTAGCTTAGAGGCTTCTCTGTGAAAGAAATTGTGCCGTATTCCATCTTATCTACCACGCAGGCCCAGTACAGGTTGACGGATATCAATGTCTACGAATTTCTGGTTCTAAGACATGCCTGTTTCCTCACGATGTTTTCCTTTCACATTCACTATTCATGTTAACAGAACGTTGAAGAACGTTCGAGTATTGAAGACCTGACCGAAAATTCACAATGGTCAAAATAGCGATGACCGTTTCCCAGAAATAATGGCAATTTTGAAATTAAATGCTATCCAGTAAAAGGTTCCTAGAAAATCTTTATTCATTTCTGTAAATAGCACATCACACTAGGTAGGTTTACTAGTCCTACACAGGGCAGGTATATGTGACGAGTTTTGATTGTTTCATTTCCAGAATAGCATAGAATGTAGGTGCATAAAAATAGGTTGTTAAATTATAAAATAGGATCCATGTACATTCTGCCTCAATATAGCATGCAAATGTAGTACATAGCAGTGGCGAATGTTCCATACAACTCGATTCCCACCGGATTCCCTTTGAAAAATGGCACAGTCAGTATTCTATAGACAAATAATATAATCACATTAAAGATATGTACTCCGGCTTACCTCTTACAAAAATTGACCCTTCACAACTGGTAGGGAAGGATAAAAAGGATATTTCAAAAAATTATCATTTATGAAATCCTCCACAGAATAATAACATTTATGTCTACAAGTAATTCTGTGAAAAGTTTTTTAAATTTTTGTACTGGTAAGTTTTTAATTTGGGCAGGTATTTTATTAAAGATTACAGGAGCCATACAAGTTACATTTTTTTTCAATAAGCTAGTTTTAAATACATCATCATCATTTCAGCCGAAAGACGTCCACTGCTGGACATATGCCTCCCCCAAGTGTCGACCGATGATCTGGTAAAGATTGCAGGGATCCGCTGGATGCGAGACGCACGGGACCGGTCAAAGTGGCGACACTTGGGGGAGGCCTATGTTTTAAATACGCCCGTGCATAATAGATAGCTTACTCACATGTGAATGTACTGTAAGTAATATTATTGTGGGTAAGTGGAAAATATTTGTAGTATGAAAATGCCGTTTTGTATGGACGATTTCGTGAAAAGTTGTATTTCCATATTTTTTTTTTTTTTTTTTCTTGGAAACGTTTGATCTGATTATGATGCAATTGCAAACTACAGTTAGAGTGAAAGAAGCTACGCTGCACTGCGTATCTTAAAGACATTCGTCACAATTTAAGTACTTCAAGCGCAATAGCCTATCTCTTTCTGTATCATAAGTTCCATATTAACTATCGCAGTCGTAACAACGCGCAACGCAACGATATTTGAATGCCGCTCAGTATGAACGATGCGTATGTACCTTCACTATTTTGAAAGTATTGGTAATGAGATAATTTACACTAAGTTAAGAGTCTGTCAGGTCTGGGTTTGAATGTACAAGAATTGAAGGAATTCAGGATGATTCTAATAAAGTGTTGAAAGCTTCCGACTACAGTTCACCCGTTCCTGCACACCATGCTATTATAAAATGTTTGTTACTTTTTGGCAACAATAATCTTAATAAATTCATAATATGAAGCCAATAAGTAAACATACCTCAAACATTGCTTGAGAAAAAACATTATTTTTAATGCAATTTAATTATGGGCTATATTTAATTATGGGCTAGACATAGCCCATAATTAAATTGCATTAAAAATAATTATTTTTTAGAACTTAATGGCCACTTACATTTTTTAGGAAAAGGCATAAAATAAGGAAATGTCTTAGGAGTGAAAGGACAGTGAAAAACTTATTTGAAAGTGGTTCCAACGACACAGTCTCTTCTATTCTCTTTTTAATAACTGGCAACATAGCCGATGTTGACTATTCTGCCAATGTGCAATGGAGAAAGTTATAACAAGCTGAATGCTGCCTAACATTTATTAAGTCTGGGACTTTGTGTGTTTATTTTTCAAGTACCCTTACTCCCACAAGTCACAGTACAAATAATACATTTAAAAATACTAGTGTGATCTAGTATCATATTTATTTCAAAATCATATCTAAAGTAATTTCTGATTCAAATCTGGCTGAATGAAAAATCAGCACTATAACAGTCCCACAAAACCTGCATTTCACTACTTCTGTGTTTTAGCCAGTGAGAAGGAAAAAACACCCCAGCACAAAATGCACATTATGATAAACAGTCTTCAAGTCAAAACAATGCAAAATAACTGATAAATGACTATTAAATAACTAGCACAGCTCATAGTTGTCATTTGTTTTTGTAAGTTCATACACAAAATTAACATACAAAGCCCAACACTACTTTTGTCCTGAGGAATGTAGGTACTTAAAATTCTCCTACACTATTTAGTCTACATTTAAGGATACTACAAGTACTTATGTCGTTGACATTTGAGTGATATAATTTGAAAACAGTTTATACCACAAACAATAAATTGTTAATATTAAACACTTGTTTTGATAATTCAAGAAAGTAAACATCTTGTTTTTCAGAATATGTGATCAATGTAAAATGTTAAAGTATATGCAGATAAATAAATAAAATTGGAATTATAAGAATCAAAATGAAATATAATCATCGTCTGATCTTTCAGAATGTGAATATTCATACATTTGTTTACCGAGACAGTATAAAGATGGTTACATACTAAAGTGTATGTACCATAACACAACACTTATTGCACATCCTGATATTCTCTCAATAAAAGTTATGTTTAGTTTTCACTAGAAAGTATGATAAACTTTCAATCACTTACTTTCATAGTCAATAAATCAATCAAGAAATTGAATTAGTACAACAAGCTTCCATAGATTATGATAACCACAATAAGATAATAATAATCATCTTATATTGATAATAAAATTATTAAACCACTTATGACTTATTGGAATCACCTATGCAAACAATATGCAAAACACTAACATAAGCTGACATTTCTAATGCAATTAACTTCTAATGTGATCCAATAAGTTCTTATTTGAAGAAAAATGTAGCTGTTATACTATCAGCTAGGTGCCTTGGCTAAAGTATCAAGATGCAAGAGTAAACCAAAAGCAAAAAACTTGAGGGTCCAATAATATAGTGAACTAAACATTAGATCTGGCTTTGCCTGTGACCTACTTAAGAAACTGCAAGATTTGTTTTTAAAATGCAGTGAACACAAAAACTGACAGCTTCAAAAGGTTGAACTAATACCAATTGGAACGGTTTCTGCTTAGACATCAACAAAACCCTTACAAAACTGAAGAAATCAGGGTCAATGTTTTGTAAACTGCATAGAGATCTTATTGACGCAGGATAATGCACCAATGAAGGTATATGAAAAAAATATAACAAAGGGAATATCTTGGAAGCTTACCTTCGGGGCTCGAGCCATCATCCGGGTTCTCGTCGGTCGGTTTCTCCCTCAAGGAAGACAATAGGTTCACAGCTGACATAGCTCGCAAATCCTTCACTCAGTTACTCAGTCTTCTCGCAATATATTACTTTCGCTAAAATTCTATAACAACTTTACAATATATACAAAATTGTTCAGGAAATTAATCTATCACCTATGTATTGTTTATATCACAGACTTTTCGTTTTTCAACAATACGGATCAAAACGTCCACGCACGAAAATACTATCAATATTTATAAGACTCTAGATATAATAGACTTATTTACACATTACAAACTAACGTTTATCATCTAATTTTTAACAAATACGCTCTAGCGGTCACAAGATACCTACTCATAACTAAAAGATTTTATCAGTTTTCGATGCAAAAATATATAAAACGTCCGCCATATGCCTTTTTGAAACGTATATAACACGACCATTTTCAATTTGCTATACTGCAGCAGGTTATTGAGTTATTTCGGGCATTCGTAATTTGTTCGTATTATATCCAGTTGCCATTGTTTAGTTTTTTTTTAGAAAAACGGCGTTCTTTGTGGTATGGAAAGTTATCATGGAATGATGGAAGAGTATCGATAACCAGTAAATTCAACTCATTTCAGAAACTTAAACTACGGAATCCAACGCGTTATGTAATTAATTCAATTATTTCGCCAGCTATTTGGCTGTAATATGATTTTGTGGCTTTTGTTTTATGATTGGCAATTTGTTGTAGGCAATTTTTATCAAACTGTTGCAATATACGTTTCAGATTTGTTGACAACATGGACACGAAAATTAGCAAATGCACCTTTAACAATATAAAATCTTATCAGTTATACACAACCACATGTGGGTGTGGACTTTTGTCAATATTTAACTAGGTATATATTAAACATCCTAAATTCCTAATGAATAAAACATGAACATTTCATAGGCGGCTCTTGAACGCTCCTATATATATGTTCCTTGCTTGAACGTTACATTTATTTATCTGTATTTAACTGACTCCATTTTTCGTTTAGAAAAGTTTGCCAAAATCCGATCAACACAACAGAAATTAAAAGATTTTTAAAAATCATCAGTAAGAAAATTACACGGGTTTGTGAACATGGCCGATATTCTATCTACGTACTCCAAAAAAATATTGACCAAACACAAAATTCGTGGTTGCATGCCAATATCATGTTTTATTTACGTTTACAGTATCGTCAGTATCTGTCATTTGAAAATCCCATTTCTGAACGTTTCTTATCATGGTGTGGTGCGACATCGGCTGAAGTTCTTAGTTCTAATAGTTTTCTAAATTTTGATTTAAAAATGTCTTTAAAGTGGCCTGGAAGTCAAAGTGATTCCGGTATATTAAGAAAGAGTGATTTCAAGGAGAAGAAAGAAGACCTATTCGTGTTCGGCTACTCCTGCAAATTGTTCAGGGACGATGATAAAGCCATTCACGTTGACCAAGGCAAACACCTCATTCCGTGGATGGGGGATGAAACGTTGAAGATCGACAGGTTCGACCAGTTTTTTACTATAAGACTGCTAATTGTGGCGCTATAAACCTACAAAGATAGTTATGTATCAGAAAAAAATAAATTTTCGGAAGATCTTTAAGTATTTCGCAGAGAATGTTGTTACGAAGTCCTGTGTAAGAAGATCGAGCGTCAGGCGCCTCAGGTGCTTGTGGCATCGCGTAATGTTATGGTGACACCCGCCGGTGGTATGTATAACCTGCAACGGTTCACTTGAGTATGTATTTTAAAATTCAGGTGTTAAACTAGGTTAGAAATCCCTTCGATTCTGAGACATCCAAACAATCCCTAATGAAAGTTTTTCTTCTATGTTCTTACAAGCTGATAATGTTGATTTTAGACTTGTTACATTATGCTAGAAATAGAAGTAAAGAGAAGTGTAGGGGTTTGATGTAATTTCCCATTTGTAATCATTGTATTATATTCAAAAGCACTTTGTTTTACTTTGATTGTTTAAATTGACTATTGGCTTATTACTAACATGAGTGACTATTTTATCTCAGGGTCTATGTAAAGTAAAATACTGGCATATTATTTATAAGCTTTGAAAGATAACTCAAGATATTTAGATCTATATGGGTGATATAAGGAAGGATCTGCCTTTAATAAAATGGAATCAATATATTGAAAATGTGAAGTGTACACATTGACTACAATGCAATAAAAACATAGTTACTATAAGTTCAACTAAAGACCAGTTCCTTGCTTACTTGCGACACCTGGTTAAAAAATTTCAAACACCAAATTTTAAACCCAGAATGTGTCTCTTCGCAAAAAAAATCGCAGCCCTCAAACGATTCTGGCTTATTTTAACCGTTTTAACTTTCAATTAATGCAATGTAATATTATCTGGACAGGTACGATGCACGAGGAGCCCTGCATGACCTGTCGAGGCTTGAGGCACCGCCGGGAGGCTACGACTGGCGGGTGGAACTTACTCGCAGCGAGCTGGATGTGGAACAGCTATGTGACGAGGAGAGATACCGTGCCCTGCATAGAGATGAAGATGAAGAGGAAATGTATAAAGGTATGTTTATTTTGCATTTTGGGACTGCCAAATGTTGGTGTCTAGAGTACTGGCAACATCATTGGAAGCAATCAAGGCTGTTATTAGAGGCAGCACATACAACATAGCCCCACTGTATAACACCAACATAGATTGGAGATTTGACAACTTTGAGAATGATGAAGAAGAAAATGTGAATTATGAGGTCTTGTTCTTCTATTAGTACAGTGATATTATTGGTGTTTCTGGAGTTCACATGCGTAGAAGCAGTTGTATGAGTTATCAGTATTGTGAGCGTTAACATAGCGGTATGTAAGTCACAAAAAATTGTTGAGCAATGATAAACAAATGTCATTGTTCTGATGTGAAAATAATAGATTGTCACATGTTATTTGCACGGACAGTAATCAACTTTGTAAGGGACTAGCTTTTGCCCGCGGCTTCGCCCGCGTTATAGTCGGAACTTATCCCACGGGAACATTGTAAATATATCCTATGACACTTGGGGATAATGTAGCTTCCCATTAGTGTAAGAATTTTCTGAATCGGATCAGTAGTTCAGAAGATTACCGCTACAACCAAACTTACTAACATATAAGTCATGCTGAATTTTTTTTTTTATTACAAAATGGGTCCGCTCTTGACCTCGATCATTTTTAATAATTTTTCACGTAATTTTTCTCGCGAGAAGCTGTGTAAAATTGCGAGAAAACTGGGCTAAATACTCTGTACCCAGGTTCATCAATATTCTATCTTCCACAGAGGAAGAACTAAAGCGCCTGCACGCGGCCGGCTACGGGCAGGTGGGCTTCAACTACGATGCACCTGCGGAACCCGAGCCGCCACCACAGCCTGCTGAGGTGGACGAAGAACCCTTCATCCCCACACCGGCGTTCAGGGCGCTGCTGCCGATTGATATTGTGTTTGTGAGTTTATTTATTATAAGGAGTTAACAGGGAAACAAGCTCAGTATCTTTTAATTTCCAGACAATCATGTTTGGAATCACAGACACACACAGGACAGCATGGTTAGGTCATGCTAGGCTGAGGCTAGGCTGTCTGACACGTGCACTGACTGGAACTGTCTAGTCAGTGCACGCATTTGTCAGTAGTCATGTAGCTCAACTCAAATGAGTTGTAATGCCCAAAGATTCATCGTAATTGGTTAAGATAAACGTGATACTAGCAGTTGATTGATTATCTAAATCTCTAATACTTATGTACGCAAAATACGCGCTTTGACGTGGAGTTGCGGACACCAGCCCATTATACAATACAATACAATCTCTAATACTTCCATTATTGTGTCACGCACGCCTTTCTTTCCTGAAGCATTCGAAACAATTTGTAATATTTCATGTGAGACCAGCAGACTGAACTAATACTTAATTACACATATTTCTAGATAAGCATAATTTTAATGTCTATAGTTGGTCCTTACCTAGCTAGGTTACCTGTTCAGCCAGTTACAGTTACAAACAGACAGCAGAGTTACTTTCGGATTCATATAATTATATGTATGGATTATGAACAAAAGAACATTCTTCAACTAAAAATACCTTTTATCCCCAACAGCCCGAAACCGTAAAACAAAACGCAATAATTGAGAAGACAGCCAAATTCATAGCATCCCAAGGAGCCCAAATGGAGATCCTGATCAAAGCCAAGCAGGGGGACAATGTGCAGTTCAAATTCCTCAATCGGGACTCGAACCTGCATCCTTACTATACGGCGCTTATAGGGCTGGTGAAGGCGGAGAAGTGGCCTGAGAAGAAGGTTGAAGTTGTTGAAGGTATGTAAAACGGTTTACCTTTCTTAGTTCTGCTACACACGTGTGTGTTGGCAGGTTAGATTCGGCAGTTATTGATGAACTGTAAAGCCGACCCGAAGCAATTACTTTATTACATTCGGTTCGTGTCGATCGGCAAACTTCGAAGATCATCGCTGAAATTATGATCGGGTTCTGCACACAGCACAATTCGAGTTGACTCGAGTGGCTTTTTCAAGTAGACATGTCAAGATTTCGATTTTATTGCCCGACTGTGCACCTTGATTGAGTGCCTAAGATTATACAGGGTGCAACAGAAAGGGTATAGTCATATGAAAGGATATGCTGCAGACCATTAAACTGAACAACTTTCTCAATTCATCATCATTTTCCTGCCCTTGTCCCATGTCACTTGGGGTCGGCGCAACACGTTTTTTTCTTCCAATCTCCTCTGTCAACCGTCACGCTATCATTTACTCCTTTAATTTTCATATCATTCCTCACACAATCCATCCATCGTTTCTTTGGTCTTCCTCTCCCTCCCCATCCATCAACGTTTATATTCATCACTCTTTTAGTCACATGCGATTCGTCCCTCCTCATCACATGTCCATACCAAGGCAGTCGATTCCCTTTCAACTTTTCTGTAACTGACGCAACTTTTAAACTAAACAACTTTCTCCATTCTTTCTCTAATATCACAGGGGTTTACGTATGGCAAAAAAATGTGTAAGCTACATCGTAATCTAATAAAATGTCATCTAATTAAATAAGGGCAATTTTTTACAGAAAAACCACCAGAAAACGACGAATATTTACATCCAAGTTTGGCATCCACCATTATTGAATCTGTAAGTATATTGTCTGCTGTTTATGTACAAACAAACAAAATCTTTTCTCTTTTTAATATTATATATATTCTATACTAGCGACCCGCCCCGGCTTCGCACGGGTGTAATGTAGATAACGACTTTGTTTAAAGATTTATCAATCAAGAAAAGGCAACAATTGAGGATCATTCAGTATTCAAATTATTCCTACATAAATATAAAATTATATATATTATATATATAAAAATATATATAATATATATATATATATATAATATATATATAAAAAATAGTGTCAACATAGTTGAGAAAAGTTAAGGCAGATCATAACAATCGTGACGATGTGATAAAACACAACATTACTTAACTTTCACCTTCGTTTGTTAGAGCTAAACGTGTTTATATTTCCTTCACCATTCAGCAAACTGACTGCCTGGGTTTGAACCTAGGACATACTAAAACCAATATTAGTTTGAATGAATTCACCCATCTTCTCCAACCAGGCCCCCGCCATCCCAAGCATCCACTACAAGCCTTCAGCCGACTGCGACTACACGATGCTGATCAGCAAGATGCGCGGCGAGGGCGAGGGCGAGGAGGACGGGGAGGCGCGCGGGGACGTGCCCCCCCCGGGGACCGAGCCCCCGCGGCAGAGGGCCCCCGCTGGAGAGATATACAGGCCGCCTGTCATGTATACTAAGGGGCCGGATGGAAATCATGGTGAGTGAACATTTGAATAGGAACTTGAAGTAAACAAAGAAAGAAAAAATATTTATTTGGCACATGCCACAAGTGCACACAACAGACAAAAACAAAAACTAAAAAAAGAAGCACCTACTATATCGTTATCGTCAATTCTGGCTAAGGGAAAAGTATCTTATCTTACTTCATGCTTTAGTATTATAAATGCGAACGTTTGGATGGATGGATGTTTGTTACTCAATCACGCCAGAACGGCTGAACAGATCTGCATGACATTTGGCACTGAGATAGATTATAGTCTGGATTTTTTAATCCCGGAAGTACGATCTCATGGGCAAGTCAAGAATTATTATGGGTTTTGTATAAATATTTAAAAACTGGCCAAGAAAACTGTAAACTAACATAACCATTTCTGTTCCAGTGGACCCTACTGCCCCTCCAATGCATTCAGCTCACTACCAACAATACGCGGCATACTACCACCAATACTTAGCTCAGGAACAACAGACGCAGCTAAAAGAGACACCCTCACTCAAGTCCACCGGACTCAGCTTGATGAAGAACTATAACACTGACTCGGACAGCGACGCGTCGGGTGAGTCAATGTTACCAGCAGTACCTTATAGAGCAAGGTCCCAGGGCCGCCAGACCTTACTTATTATTCTGATTAACAAAATGTGTGGCATTGAGTAGTGTTAATATGTACTGTGAACGTATGCATACCTGCTAACTTGTGCGGTAAAAATATTACTCACTTTTCTTGGTGCTTATTTTTATACAGGGTGAATTTTTCAAGTGGGCGTGGGTGGCCAAATCCGAAACTATGAGGAATAGCGAAAAATAATCAAAGTAGTCTCGAGCCCGATTTTGATGAAAACTAAAACTGCATCATTGGATTTTTGGAAATACAATTTCCCTAGCCAGGAATCGGAACCCGTTGATTTTGAAAAAAACGACACACTGTATTATTACACCGTTCGATAGTGTCGCTATTAAGGATCAAATTCTTGGAAGTAATGACATACGGCAAACTAAAGGAAACAATTAATTTTTGATAAAAAACGGTATGCAAATAGTTATTAGTGATCAACAAAACGTAGAACAAAATCACTGTTGGCGCCAACTCACTTATAAGTTCTATTTTCAACTGTTTACTTTTATTTTCTTTTACTTTCGCCTTGAACCGTGAAGAGTTAGTAAAAAATTGAAATTAGAATAATGCTGTGAAGATGATTGCACTGCGGTTGTCATCAATCAAGGACATTTATCTAAAATGTGAAAAAAAAAATTAACCTTTTCCTTAAATGTGCCGCATGTCATTACTTGCCAGAATTTAATTCCTATTAGCGCCACTATCGAGTGGTGTAATAATACAGATGTGTTGATTTTTTTTTCAAAATCATCGGCTTCGATTCCTGGCTAGGAATATCGATTTTCCAAAAATCGGGCTGGAGACGCCTTTGAGTATTTTTCGTTATTCTTCATGGTTTCAGATTTGGCCATCCACACGCACTTAAAAAATTCAACCTGTTTAAATATGTTGCAGAGAATATTGTTAAAAATAATAATCAACGCATACTTCCTGTTGGCGGAAATTATGCCAGACGCTGTAAAGCTCGGAAAAAATAACGTTATTTTACTTATAGTCAGTCTACTTTTTTTTTTGGTACTCAGATAGTTATTTGAATAATCATAGTAAATAGCCAGAACAATTGTCGAAATTTTTGATCTACAAACGCTTACCCACTTATAAAAAAAATCCTTTAATTAATCCATAGATTTCGATGACAGCTCCTCAACGGACAGCAAAGACAAAAACCCCATCACTGTACCTCCAGACGACGTTGCGATAGTCATAGAGAAGATGGCGTCGTACGTGGCCCGCAATGGCGACGAGTTCGCGGACATTGTGCGCGCTAAGAACGACCCCCGATTCACCTTCCTTGACCCCGAGAATGTCTATCATAGGTACTACATGAAACTGATGCAGATGAAGAGGGGGCACTTTGATTCTAATGGGAAGGAGAAAAAGAAGAGGGCGGGTGAGTTTTTAAATTTAGGACCCTAATAAAAGGGTCGTTTAAGTCCTTTTTTGTGTTCGGCTGTGCTAACTAAGTTTTTCTTACTATTGTACTTTATACTAGCTGATCCCCGCGGTGTCACCCGCTGCTCAACCCCTAAGGGTCATAGCGTGATGTTATATAGCCTATAGCCTTCCTCGATAAATGGACTATCCAACACACAAAGAATTTTTCAATTCGAACCAGCAGTTCCTGAGATTAACGCGTTCAACCAAACAAACTCTTCTCTCGCTTTATAATATTAGTATAGATAATAGCAGATAAATAGTATTTAAAAAGTAGTAGTAGTAGTAGTTTTTAATAGTTTTTTTTTATTTAGTATTTTTTTTTTTGTTTTGATTTTCTTAATGCTGTCCTATTTGACCCAAAGGTTGACTGGTAGAGAATGCCTTGTGGCATTAAGTCCGCTTATGTACCACTCTTGTACATGAAGTTTAAATAAATAAATATTATTTTTTAGAAGAAGAAGTATTTATCGTCTTTAAATGCAGTGACCCCAAGTAGAATAGACAGGAAAATGATGATGATGGAAAGAATACTGTTTTTTACGAACTACACATATTAAATTAAACCAGTAAAATTACGACACAATCACTATACCTTTATCTAGATGACTTAGACCAGGAGCCAGCCAGCTATATGAACAGTGTAATTGTTGCTTGCTTTCTAGAATGTTTCCCTATTCTTAAACCAGGCAATAGCCCACGACTGTTGATTAAAGTGTTCTACATCGCATTTTCCTTCCACAGCACCCGTATCGTTCTCCATAAAGAAACTAAAGGAACCGGATCCAATCTTACCAAAACCAGCACTTCCTTACGAGTCCAGTTCGGACGACGACTCAGAGAAACCCTTAGACGGCTCAAAACAGCCACAGGAAGAATTTAGGGAGCCCCCGAAAGTGTACCCGCAAATATACCCTATGAATCACATACCACCCGTAGTGATGTACAAGATTGACCCCCAGTATAACAATGAACCTTTGATGGGGTCCTATCCTGTACCCGAGACTCCGGTGAAAATTGCTCCTAAACCCCAAATAATAATCCCAGAAGTTAAAGAAATACCGAGACAAGAAGAAACTGTTCCAATGACACCTGAATTACCGCTCACACCAGCCATAGAAGAAATGAAGGAAAATGCGTTTATCGAAGTTCCCGTGGCCGAGAAAATGCAAATAGTTTTGCAGAGGGAGAAAGAAATACTTCGTAAAAGAGAAGAGTCACAGAAAAGGGACAGCCCTCCTAAAAGGGAAAGTCCTCATGTGAGAGACAGTCCTCGCAATAGAGTCAGTCCTCTCATGAGTCCACAAAAAAGGGAGAGCCCTCATAACCGAGATAGTCCCCGAAGAAGAGATAGTCCTCGGAAAAGAGACAGTCCGCGGAAAAGAGACAGTCCTATTAAGCGAGAAAGTTCTTACAAAAGGGAAAGTCCTCATATCAGAGATAGAGATAGTAATTCGCATAAGAGAGATAAAAAGAAACATAGGGACCGTAAAAAGGAACATAGACCCAAGTCAGAGAGTAGGGATTCAAGGCGGAATGAAAGACGAAGTGCGGACAGAGAAAAGAAGAGAGACAAGGACAAAGGGAAGGAGAGTGAAAGAGAAAGCAAGAGAGTTAAACATAGTCGGGACGAGTTGGAGAACGAGATTATATCTTTAGAAGATAATTCGGATGATTTGATTGATTTGACAGGAGAACAGTCGGATTCTAAAGGTGAGCTTTCCCAACTTTTTATACTGAATTTTATGGCTGACCCATGGTTTCTAAGCAAAGTAAGGTTTAAAAAGTGGTAGTAAAACTGATTGTTGACAAATACTATTTCACTTTATTGTGTCCCATTTCGATTCACATAACATTATCTTACGCCTGCAATCCCCGAAGGGTTAGCCAGAGGTGTACGTAATAGTTCACCCACATTTCCCCAGTTATGTTTAAGTTCCATGTACTAGGAGGCGAGTCTATTGCCATCAACCGGGCACAAATCCAGGCTCCGTGGCTGCTACTGAGAAATTCCTGATGGAAAACCCAATTAACAATTTAATGCCAATTGCCCGACCCGGGAATTGAACGCAAGACTTCTTGCTCAGCAGTCGCGATTGCGACCAGTAGACTAACGAGGCCGTTTTCTAGCTTCCAAGCAACTATTAATATTGAAAGTTGGGTCTTTCAAACAAATTATAAATCTTGCTTTTTGTAACAGGTGAAGGCGAAACGGAAGCAGAACGCGCAAAACAACAAGAGAGGCGTCGTCGCGCTGCAGAGTTCCTCAAGAAAGTAGGAGTGGACCCCGCTGCCGCCGCACTGCCCACCTCCTCGCTAGCTAGCGCTATGGTATGTGAATTTAAAGATATTTTTGTCATCGTAAAAGAAGCAAATGATATTAACGTCAATTACATTAATTATTAAGTACATGTTATGATAGCTACTGTCACGGTGTGATCAGGTAATCGATTGCTGCACCCAAAATCGCTTTTCTTATCTGCCTTAGTATTGTACTCAAATAAATATCTCACAGTCTGAGAAAGATCGGGTAAAACTAAATATGCTGTCCTAAACCTCAATTTTTTTACCACTTTACTTACTGTACCTCTGTATGTTTAGATGTAGCCCAGGTTTTTGACAAAGTTTGGCACAAGGGATTGATTTATAAACTAAGAACTATGTTGCCAAAACAGTTCGCAGATATATTAGAATCATATAATAACTGGTAGAGTCTTTAGAGAAAGGCAAGAAAAAGCCTATTCTGAACTAAAAGAAATAAAAGCTGGTGTACCACAGGGAAGTGTTTTGGGCCCGGTCCTGTGCCTATTGTACACATGTGATATACCAGAACTAGAAAATGCAACTGTTGCTACTATAGCCGATGACAAAAAAAAAAAAACTGGTAACAAAAAATTGAAAAAGAACGGTACGCTAGCGCTACCTTGTTTACTGAATCCATTTTTCCAGGTGGACACATTGGAGTCGATCCGTAAGAAGAAAGCAGAAGAAGAAGAGAAGAAACGCAGACGTGACAAGAGAAGACACCGCGACAGAAGAGGTGATTATATTTTTAAAGTATAATTATAAAAACACTCTGTTAACTTGCCGCAACAGTGTACATAATGGTACCGGCTTGAGGAAGTTGATTTCACAAGCCTTGCAAGCTGAAAAAATTGTAGAAGTAGTTTGCCGCTGCCATATTTTGGCGTTTACACATGTAACTTGTAGCAAGGTCAGCAAGCTGTAAAACTGCAGAAGTTAGCTTGCTAGGTCAGATAGGCAGTCGCTACATATAAAATACTGGTATTCAGCTGCATCGACCCGTCCTCCAGTGATGCTCCGTCATACATATGGAAATTGATTGTTATTTACATGAGAAGTATCTCGTCTTACAACCTTGAAACAAGTGAATCATCTCTGAAGCTATGTTTGTATAAACGGCTTATAATGTGCCCACTGCTGGGACGCACGGCCTCCTCTCTGTAATCCACCACGCGGGCCCAGTGCGGGTTGGTACATGTCACATGTCTTCGAATTTTTGGTTCCAGGACATGTCGATTTCCTCACGATGTTTTCCTTCACCGTTTTGAGAGCAGCTGAAGCTATGTTTGGCGTCGGCTTAATTTAAAAAAAAAATAGTAACTAAACAAAAGAGTAACAAAAATTAATGCGCTTTATTTTAATTTCGGTATTTTGTTTGGAATTCTTATGTGAGTATAACTTAAAATAAGTAGTAAGTGTATGACATATAGTTTGTTTTTTTACAGTTTGGTGTATGGTTGTTTAATCATGATTTTTTATCATTGTTCGATGTAGTTGGGGAATTTAATTGTTGTGTTTTAGCCGTTTCATAGAACTGCCAATGAATAAAAGTAATTGTGATTAGAATAAAGGTACTTACTATTTAAGTCCAATGAATAAAAAAACAAAAATGAAAAAAAAAAAAAAAAATGAAAAAAAAAAAAATTAATAAAAAGAAATTCTACTAAATAAAAAAAATAATAAAAAAAAAACAGTCTAAAAAATTAAACACGTTTAACAGTTATTTACCCTGATTTTATCAAATATCTTGTATATAGCCGGCGCCAGACGTACTACCGAGTTGACTGATGGTTCACCATTTTTCACCCTTATGCCCTGAGCAATAAGGTTTAAAAGTGGTCGACCGTCAGTGAGCGTGGTAGTACGCACAACAACCAATCAAGCTTTACAGTTACCAGTTTATGCAGATCTCTCATTGGATAGAAAATATATACAAATCGAGGCCAAGTTATACTGGAAATGGACAGCTTCATGTGCTGCCGTGTGTACCTTCAAATATTTGTAAAAGCGGGATGTGAGGCACGGGTGTTTGAGCATAATTGTGTATAAAGTTTGAATGCACATTTTGCATCGCATTTTGAAAAGTTTTCATCTTTCAAATTAATCTTTGAAGCTATGTATATCTGGCGTCGGTTTAATACTAGTCCATGTGTAAAAAACGTCGTGCTAAAGAAACTTTTCTTTCCTTTTTTAGACTACGAAGACGAGTCCGAGAGATCACACAGAAAGAGTAAACGCAGAAAGTACAAGTAAGTCCTGATATTTTATAAATAACTAGCTGTTGCCCGCGACCTTCAGCATTATGATCATCATCATTTCATCCTAAAGACGTCCACTGCTGGACATAGGCCTCCCCCAAGTGTCGCCACATTGACCGGTCCCGTGCGACTCGCATCCAGCGGTTCCCTGCAACCTTCACCAGGTCATCGGTCCACCTAGTGGGAGACCTTCGTCCGTGTGAAATTATTATAAAAATATTACTTCCCTATTTGAATACGATTTTGTTAACGATTTCATGGGATTTCATTTTTTTTTGCACGGAGCCCTAATTCTTTTATAAAATAAAAGTAGTTTAAGTTACTCCTTAAAAGTCAACCATCTGCCAAAAAGTCCCGTCAAAATTGGACCAGCTGTTTCGGAGGTAGAATGGAACAAACATGCAGACAGACAAGAATAAAAAAAGAATATTTTTGATATCAGTACCGTATATACTTTCATAATGCATTCAGTAAAAAGCTGTTATTTAGAAATTACAAACAGACACATGAATTTTATTTATTTGTATGTATATGGAATTAGTCATGAACTGGGCCAATCTTTTATATAGTCACAATGCTGTCAATTTGTTTTGGTTAATAAATAAAAAACTATCGTTTACAGATCTTCGGATGACAACGAGGAGTCCGATTATGATGGGTAAGTAAAAAGAATAGTTATAATATTTAACTGTTACACAATTTTTTTGTCAAATTCAGTGGAACAGAATATGTACTAATGTAAACTTGGGTACGTATTAAAATCCCGAAATTTCATAATAACTTTGACTGAAATACCGCCGTCCAAAACAACGAAGTTCAAAATACCGAAGGTTTTAAATGCCGATAGCCGTTATATCGAAACATAAAATACCGATGTCCAAATGCCCGAAAGGATGAAACCCTGAATCTGCACACATGAACATTCAGTTTACTCCGAGTACTCCGACCAAATAGGTTAGGTTAGAACTGTGACCAAATACGCGCGAGCCGAGCGAGCGTAGCGAGCGGTGCCGTGGCAGTGACCGGCGAGCGCTTGGATCTTCTAAAATGAATTTTCGGGATTTAAAACTTTCGACGAAACAATCATTCGGCGTTTAATTTTTCGGAATTTCGTCCATAGGTATTTTAAAATACGGTGTTTTTAATTTCGGTATTGTAATACGTACCTGTAAACGTTTACCACACCTACCCAACAAAAGAAGAAATTCATAACATCAAAATAAAATCAACATTATCTTTCACAGAACAAAAAAGAAAAAACGCAAGAAGGAAAGAAAGCACAGCTCCAAAAACAAGCGCAAGCGCAGACAGCCCGACGTCGATGAGGAAGAACCTGTAGCCATCAACATAGACCTCACAAACACTTTGAAAGAACTCCGCACTTCTTCACCAACCAAAGAGTTAGTTCTCCAAGACTTAGAAATAAAACACCACAGTGTTGTAAGAAAAGAGTCTTCTGACGAGGATATAGTAAAAGATTTAAGGAGGAAGACAGAGAGGCAGTACAGTGAGGGGGAGTGGTCTAGCGATAGTGAAGGAGATTCCAAGTCTTCGGGTAGTAAGAAAGATGAATAGACTTGTTAATCACACAAACTTCAACTTTATATGTTTGTGGTTTAAGTTCATATTAGAATGTTAAATTAGAGTAAATTAAGTCATGAAAAACGTATTGCAGAGGAAATTGTATTGTGTGCAATGCATAATAAGATTTCTAGATCAAATTGCATGTTAATACGAAATGTTATCCGTCGATAATAATGAGTGTTTTATGTCCGTGTTGCGTTTTAAATTAAACGGTATTGTGTTGCTCATAAGATTGAGTTTCAAGAGTTTTTTGAGTGATATTAAAGACAACACAGCCGGGCTTGCAGTCAGAAATAAAAGCCTGGCTTTTTAATTTTAAAGGTAATAATTAAATCATATTTTAAAACGTTAGTTATATAAAAATCATTTTACCGAATGATTCTAGGAATATAATTAGGTTATTTTTGATAATTTTAAATGAATTTAGTGTATTAAAATAAAAAGCATCATACGCATTTATAAGACATTTTAGTTTCGCAGTAATTATTTTTGTTCTGATCCCATACTTAGGTACTTACTTAAAATTATCGTCAAGTACTAGCTTAAAATAGTAAAATAATTTAGTGTATTTTAGTCCAATGAATTAAGATTTTCCCATAAGCATGTATGTTTCTGAAATGTAAAATCGTTGATCATATTGTAAAGATCGAAAAATATTTCAGTACACAAATATTTAATGTAATATACTCGTATGTACCGATATAGGATGCCTTAGTATTTTTAGCCTCACGATGAAATAGACAACCCCAATATATCATCATCTGACTACCCTCTCCCCCTCTTGTAGGGGTGGGCTTACTATCTACAGAGTTATGAGAGAAAGCGTGTTAACTATAGAATAAAATAAGATTATTTATGAAGTTTTTATGAAATTTTACACTTACTCAAGTCATAATTAAATAAACCCATGATACAAACAATTAACACCAAATCGATATTAAATAAAAAAAATACAAAATCGTAAAAAAAATATGTAGTGTCATCATCTCGAGATAAATAAGATATATTCGCAACATTTTATACTACTTTTTAATAAAGAAAATATAATATTTAAAGCTCAAGAAATTTATTAATGTTATAATAGAAAAGAAAAACATTATTGATTGATAAAATATTACCTACATTTTTAGGGTTCCATAGTCAACAAGGAACCCTTAAAGTTTTGCCATGTCCGTTTGTCTGTCCTCAGCTTAGCTCATAATACTAGAAAGCTGTAATTTGGCATGAATATAAAGATAAGTTACGCCGACAAAGTGGTTAAATAAAATCTCAGTAATATTTTTTTTTGGGGTGTATCCTGTAGCCTGTAGGGTGAGTGGGGGGAAGATTGAACGGTTTTTTGATGAGATGAGCAGTGTTGCCTTTGAAGTCTTGTAGAACAGTACACATTAGCTTATATGCTAAAATTAAATCTGTAGTGAGTAATATTTTTCAATAATATTGATAACATCCTCTTAACCTTTTGACGGCTATTGTCACATATACGTGACAAGCAAGCGCGTGCCCTGTACGCCAAACGACACAAATATGTGACAAAAAGAAATGATGGTGATGGATGGTGAAATTGTGGCTTGGCGTGGAGGGCACGCGCGTGCCTTTATGCTCTGGTGGTCAAAAGGTTAAAACTGTTCCAAGGCAGAATGTTTTTTTAAAAAAAATGTTTTTATCACAAGAATGAAACAGGGGGAAAACGAAAGGGTGATGGGGTAAGATCGATATAGTTTCTAAATTCGTTTAAATGGTTATCAGACGTTTTTAATGGTCACTAGTCCTGAACAGTCACGAGCTGCCTGTGTTGCCAAAATACCTTAGTTAGCTTTAGTTAGCAAAGATAAAACGATTTTTCTTTTATTGTTCTTTATACAGGGTGTAAGGGAAAGCCCTCCGCAAACTGATGGGGTGAATTCAGTATGTATAACCGGTACAATAAATTATTTCAGGAATGTTATGGGAATCAAAAGAATTGATTTGTTTTCTTTCCTCATACGCAATGTATCGGTACCGTGGCAAAACGGACGTAGCGAACGGCAAGCGCGACGACGAGTTCGATAACTCTGTAGCTAGGCAGGAAGTGAACAGCTGATTTCACGCGTCGGTTGTTAGAGTATTTCAACATCCATCGTTGATTTTTTTATTTTAGCCGTATTATTTACATTAATTGAGTGCTGCGCACAGGGATTGTAATTTTACATTGAAATAAAGGAATAGTAACGGAAAACAAAATGAAAAAAAAAAACCGGAGAAAAATTCCGGTGGAGTATGATTCAAAATAAGAAGCTATGCACCCTGTCAGTTTGTGGAGGGCTGTCCCTTACACCCTGTATATTTCAATCTTATCCCACCGGGGGAACATTGAAGTAGCGGTTCTCGAACTTTCCACTCTAATTGCTTAAGGTTATACTGAAAATAAAACGTCACTATCAATCAAATACATCCTTTCATTTACTTTATCCTAATGCAGAGATAGTAAGTCAACCAATGTAGCAACAAAGGTACAGACGCCACCACGTCAAGCTATCCGAAACTGTCAAATTTCCTCAATCAATTTTGAACCTAATGCTTCAGCGATAAGTTGAAAATCTATTAACCATTTCACTGCCCGCGTACACAACTCGATGCCTCGCCTAGCGCCGAGCTATAAATGTATAACGAAATATACAGTAAACAGTACTGATGAGGGTATCGTGATATCGATGAATGGGATTTTTACGCGTTAAGTTAACTTTTATTTATAATTTAACGAATATAAATAAAAACTGATTAAATATTTCCATATTTGTTTTATTTCACAGTATCCTTAGTAAGAAACACCAGTATAAATTACTAGCACTACACCCGCGACTTCGTCCGCGAAAATTGTGATAGCTCTGTTAATATGCATGATATCTTTATAATTTAGCTATCGCTAACTACTAGCTAGCCTATAGCACTCACGAATAATGTAGCTTTCTACCAGTGAAACAATTTTTAAAATTGGTTCATTACTTCCGGAAATTACCCCCTACATACAAACTTTTACCTCTTTATAATATTAATAATATAGATAAGTATTTATATTTTATCAGGCGGAAATAAGGTACGTGCCTTCAACGGTTGGGTCATGCCGGTTTTGATGTACTCTTTCGGCATACTCAAATGGACTCAAACAGAACTAGACGCCCTGGATAGGAGGGTCCGTACATTGTTGACGGCATATCGTATGCATCACCCGCGTTCTTCAGTTATGAGATTGTATATCCCGCGGAAGTGTGGGGGTCGAGGCTTTTTAAATGCTAAGACTCTCCACAATCGCGAGATATGCAATCTCAGGGAATATTTCCTTGAAGCCGACGTGGGGATGCATCGAGATGTCGTCGTGGTGGACAAGGGCCTGACCCCGCTTTCCTTGGCTAAAGAGAACTGGCGCAAACCTGTAGTGCTTGACACTAACGACCGCATGGAGGTATGGCAGAGTAAGGAGCTTCACGGATGCTTTTTGCGGGCCTTGCATGGACCCGATGTAGACCTATCAGCGTCCGTAGCCTGGCTACGTTCCGGGGACCTTTTCGGAGAAACCGAAGGTTTTGTCTGTGCAATTATGGATGAAGTTATGATGACGAATAACTACCGGAAATTTATTGTGAAGGATGGTACGGTGGACATATGTCGGGCATGCCACCGTCCAGGCGAATCAATCCGTCACATTATCTCCGGGTGTTCTCGTCTGGCTAACGGAGAGTACTTGCATAGACACAACCTTGTAGCCAGGATTATACATCAGCAACTTGCTCTAAAATACAACCTTGTGGAATCGGAAGTGCCGTACTATAAGTATGTGCCCGACCCAGTTCTCGAAAATGGCAGTATCACATTGTACTGGGATCGATCCATCATCACTGACAGGACTATTGTAGCCAATAAGCCTGATATAGTGGCGGTGGATCGATCAGAGCGGCGCGCAATGATTGTTGACATAACGGTCCCGCATGATGAGAACCTCGTGAAAGCCGAGAAAGATAAGCAAATCAAGTATCTTGACTTGGCTCACGAGGTTGTCGTCATGTGGGATGTGGACTCAGCGATCATTGTGCCGATAGTTGTATCAGCCCATGGCTTAATTGCCAAGAGCCTCGACCAATACCTGAGGAGGCTCTCGTTAGGCAGCTGGATCAAGGGCTTGATTCAGAGAGCGGTACTTCTAGACACGGCTCGTATTGTTAGGAGATTCCTCTCTTTGGAGCCCTGACCGCCGGTAGCTTGGACCCTGTTCCCGATACCGGTGGGCTACAATTTTTTATATTTTTAAATGTTTTTTATATTGTTTTTTCTAAGGAATATTTAAAAATGTTAAAAATTTGTAAAAATATAAATAAAGGAAATAATAGGTAAGTATCAAAGAAGCAAATGCATAAGTCAATGAGAACTGTAAGAAATGTTGTACATCTCTATTTGTTTCATAACGTCGTTCGTTGACTTTATTTCAAGTCCTTGGCGCTCAAGAGCACGTTTAATTCAATTTCGATTAGGGATGTCGGTTTCGGAAGTCGCATATTGTTCCCGTGACCTGCCGCCATCATCCATCCAGTGTTAATTCTGTGCTTAACACTCCGATCTATTTCGCCATCAGCGCAGACTGGAAATAGCGCGCCATCTAGCGCTATGGCTGCAGAACTGGAGAGACCGCCGAAATCGCAGAACATGTATTCAGTTCTACTTCTGCTGATTTTCAAGGCAACAGTCTCCAGCTTCTGTTGCCATTTCTCCAATCTGCTCTGGATCTCAAGTCCATCTTCACCGACAAGAACAATGTCGTTGGCAAATAGCATGCACCAGGGTGCTTCTTCCTGTATGTCCGATGTCAGAGCGTCCATAAAATCAAAAAGAAGAGGACCTTGATGAAAGCCTACTGCAGCCACACTGAACTCGTCGGTGTTGCCAGCAGCTGACGTAGGTACAGTCAGCAACAGAAGTCGTTGAACATAATTTGTTTCCAATATTTCCTAATCATTATTTTTTATCATAAGTTATTGACTAAAGTAAATTACAAAACAACTTGTCATAATTGAACTACAAAAGTCGCTGAACTCAGTTAAACCATTAATTGCTATACATTACTACCGACAAAATTGTATGATCTGTAATAAATACAAAAGTCGCTGAGCATTGTTAGTTTCCAACATTGCTAGTTCTTTTAACCCGTTTGCGGTCAGTGGATACGAAACGGGGCACTATGAAAAAAAGACTTAGAAAAATTTCACCAAAATCTAACGCCTAATCAAGCCTTCGGGACCCGGTGGGATGTAGGAGTAGTAGGGTGGGGATACACCTCAAGGTCATTGACCTTGACCTCAAGGTCATTGACTTAGAGGTCAAGGTCAAAATTCCAAAAGTCGAACTCCGCAATTATCACTTAACTTGACCTCATGGTCATTGACCTTGACCTCATGGTCATTGACCTTGAAGTCAAGGTCAAATTTCTGAAGGTCAAAATAAGCTATTCTCCTGAAGTTGCCAAACTTGACGTCACTGTCTTTGACCTTGAGGTCAAGGTCAAAATTCCTAAAGTAAAAATCCGCGATTCTCCTTGCGATGACCTTGCGATCAAGGTTGAAATTCCGAAAACCAAAATCCGTGATTATCAGGAGCAGTTATAGGTCAATATTCATGGTGTCCTTGAGGTCAAGGTCAAATGACATAAGGGTCAAGTTCAAGTGACTTTGAGGTCAAGGTCAAGTGATTCCGGAGGTTACATCGACGGAGCCCCGCTTGATGGGGCTCCTACTTCTGGGTGGTTTAAAAAAAATAACCACGAAATAATCAACTCAAACTAACATCACCAATTTGTAGGCTTACTATAAAATAACAGCATATACCTAAACAATCACATGATCACAAATGTTTAATTGTGAAATAAATCCGAACGATGTTAAAAAGATAATGGTTTATCCTGCAGTATCTTGTATTTAACAACTCATGCATTATCAAGTTAAAAAACTCGCGCATAACATGTTTAGCGACTTACGGCAAAATGATAGTTACCGACTTATGCTGTAATGATGTTTGGCGACTTATAACATATTAATGCTTAGGGTTTTTGTAACATTGAAATGATAACCTTATTGTGTACTCTATTCTGGTAAGTGATTTATGGTCCGTTTTAGTGTTCAGGTATTTTGTAAATTAGTATCTGTTCATCGACTTTTGTTGCTGACTGTACAAGATTGTCTGTACTGTACACTGGGCCCAAGTATTTGGTTTACAGTTTATATGTGTGGGTAAGTCATAGTTATGCACACAAACACAAAATAAAACGAGCGAGCTCAGTTTTTATTAGTGTGCGTGTGGCACATCATTCACTTATGATGCTGAAGGAGATATAATATTTTGCATGATGTTAATATAGCAATCGTGGCACAATGGCTATCGTCTTTGGTCACTGAACGAGAAGTCGTAAGTTCAAATCATGCATGCAATAGTATATTATTTTTCTTTTTGTATTCATTATTTTGTTAAAACATTACTTAAAGTAGAATTTATAACAATTCCAACGTTTGAGACAAACATTGAACTCTCAGGCTATTTGATTTTGACTGTTTAGACAACAACTACCGACAATTTAAAAATATTGTTTTCAAACACCTTCATTTATAAAAAATGAGCATTCTTACTTGTCAATCTACGAGTATTTGCATTACTGAGTTTATTGATTACTACTCTTGAGCATGTGTGTGGTTTTATTTCTGTGGATCCAACCATGCAACATTTATCAATGTTCAAAGAGGTGGAAATCGTTGTTTTGGATGAGCAAAACGTATCTATATTATGTGAAATTGTGAGTGTAAATGTGGTGCTGCCTAACAAACGATGGGACACTTTATATCGTGTCCTGCCTGTTCTGTTGTTTGCTTCTGTGAAATGCATCACAGGACGCTACTGAAAGAGCAAAACTCGTCGCCAAATTTTGGGCTGACTCAATTTGAATTGTTATCGATTAGCGTATCGATGAGATGAAGTGAAATTACAAGGCGCTTAATGATATCGGTGAGTAACAGTTAGATATTACGTTGATATTATACCACCTACTTCACTTTAACTAACTCCTCTATTCTCTTTATTCCTAGTAAACATTGAAAGGGATGTTTACTAGGAATAAATAATTAATGTAACTTAAGTGCAATACCTACCATAGTTATAATAATATATTATCATAACTGAATTATTATAGTTTCTTTTTTTTAATTTGTAATCGTATGATGATTATGATAAAATTAGCTTGGTCTAAAATTAGCTTGATCTAGCCTTTAGACAGATTAAAGAAAAGCCTTTGAATAACGTAAATAAAAATAGATTATAATGTTTGCTAATGTCAGTGTTTATCTTATATTTATGTATTTCCTTTATTTCTTTCCTATACATATTCATTATTATGTATTTTATTATTATAAGTAATATTAATTAGGTATTTATAAGTATATTGAATAAACATAGTGTTATAGTGTATATATAGTATAAAAATATAGTGTTTATTTATTATAATATTAGCTATTATTATAAGTATTATAAATACTGTTTTTATCCACAGGGGAGAACCGTGCAGTTATGGGTCCGCCGATATGCGTATTTTGGAGACGTAGAACATCTTAGGCCAAAACCAAAGGCAAATTCATCGACTCGACACTACGACATCGTGGCAAGGCACAAGGCTGATCCCTTCTTGTCCACCCGCATAAAAGTGTGCTTACAAACTGTGAGATCTCATGAGCAGAAGGTTACAAGGAGTAATAGAAAACGAAGGATTGCCG
Organism: Noctua comes; assembly: GCA_963082995.1. Classification (NCBI taxonomy): domain Eukaryota; kingdom Metazoa; phylum Arthropoda; class Insecta; order Lepidoptera; family Noctuidae; genus Noctua; species Noctua comes. The sequence goes on from OY720285.1 coordinate 10,113,063, forward strand.
ACTCATTATTAGTCGAATTTATTTTAATTAGTAGACGAATATGAATCTTATTTTTATGCAAATAATGTTCATATTTGTTAAGCAAATTAGAACAAAAACAAAACTTAGTAATAAGTAGGTAGGTATAAAACGTTTTTTTTTAAAACCACAACTCGTAAATTATTGAAAGTATGGTGAAGTGATGTTATTGTTATGCGATTAGAAGTTGTCATAATTTCTTACTATCTAACATGTTGATTCACTTCACCTCTAATTTTACTTTGATTCAATTTATATGCCTACCTACTTTGACAAATTATTTACGTCAATCCTTACCAATAAAAAACTTTGTATTTGTCAAAAAAACAGGTAAACAACAGTGTATTAAATCATTGTATCGCCACACAAGTTTTTTTTTCTAACATACAGCCCCCACCAAATTGAACCATAAAACAACCAATATAAGAAAGACGGATAATTTGCTAATGACCCAAGCGATAAGCTAAGCAAACAATAGCAATGTGTATCTAATAAAAAAATCAAATTATTTCATTGGTTATATTTAGTTACTTTTTACTTTTTGCTTGAGTAATTTTATTGGCCACAAAATAAATTTATTAAAAAACAAAAAGTAAAAAGTAGCAAAAATAATCCCTCAGTTGGGTTCGAACTCGCGTCGTCGAGGTTAGATCACTAGCTAACGCAAGCGCTTACACCAATCGGCTATGGTTACCATGTTAAGTTAGTATAAAATGTTGGGCTTTATTGTAAACTCGTTTATATTATTTTTACTAGATTACCCGACAAGCGTAAAGATAAAAAAAATAAACCTCGTGTAGGGTACAATATGTTTACTCACACAATAATAATGAGCGGCTGTATGAATATTACCGGCTCGTACAGCAAGTCAAGTTAATTTAATTTTGTGTTTGTGTGCATAACTATGACTTCACTCACACATATAAACTGTAAACCAAATACTTGGGCCCAGTGTACATAGCATGTATTAACTCTACATACTTCCCAGATATACCTTTCTCTTTCAAGGCCCACTACAACACATCCCGAGGTACCCTATCTTACGCTGTCTCCAGATCAATGAACACCATGTGCAAATTCATGTGTGCACGTCTGTACTTCACAATTGTCGGAGTGCAAAAGTGGCGTCCATTCGTTCCTCGCCCGCCACATAAACCCAAACTGGTTTTGGGTGATCTCACTCTCCTCTCTTATTCTTTTCTCTATCACTTTCTCCCATACTTTCATACAACTTATCCTGCGCCTTAGCCCTGGAAACTGCTACCGCCTTTTTTGCCTTTTTCTTCCATCTATATATTTAAAATAGTAAACTGACTGACTGACTGACTGACTGGGTGATATATCAACACACAGCCATAACCGCTGGTCCTAGAGACATGAAACTTGGAGGGTGTGTTCTTTGTAAAGAGGTCTCCACTAAGAAAGGATTTTCGGGAATTCTACCTCTAAAGGGGTAAAATAGGGGATGGAAGTTTGTATGAAAGTGTCAGTTTTGAAGTTAAGATCTCCAAATTTTGTGTTTAGGCTAAGGATTGAAAATTAATTTATACGTGTTTCGGCGTTTTTGATAATTCTACTCCAGAAGGGTTAAAAAGGGGGGTGAAGGTAAGTACTCGAATATTTACGACATCCACGCGTGCGAAGCCGTGGGCAAAAGCTAGTTCTTTATAAATCTTTTTCTTTTCATCTTTTAAAGTGTAATTCCCGTTTGCTACACCCTGCCATTCTTTAAACGCAACCTTCTTTTCTTTTACACTCTTTTGCACATCTTCATTCCACCACCATGTATCCTTATCTATGATCACACCTTTTCCTTTCGATTCTTCAAACAAATATTTTGGTACTCTCCGTATGCAATTCGCCATCTCTTCCCGTGATTTATTTACATATTATTTTCCTTCCATATCCTTAATTTCAATCATCCTATCTACTACTTGGCTCCTAAACATACTTGCACATTCTTCTTTTTCTATCATACGCTATCTGGTTTTGGTCGGGAGTTCTTTGTTTGTACGAGACACTGAGTTTTACTTCCATTATGACCAATCTGTGTTGGGAGACTTAAGTCTTCGCCTGGCAGCACTTAAAATTTTTTGACGTTTTTAGGCTGTTCCGTGTGAACAGGAAAAAGTCTATTTGCGTCGCGTGGTGACCACGTTTATAAGTAATGCGATGTTCGTCTCTTTTTTTTAAACCACGTATTTGTTATTGCCAGGTCGAAGGCAGACGCAGCTTGCAGCATTATATGACTGCCATGCACTCTCTCATATCACCATTCATTCATTCTATCTTCATTCTACCTGCATTGCTGACGAAATATTTGAAATGAAGTTTTTTTTTTATATATATTTTTATTTATCTACTGTTAATGGCTCTCTTGGAAGTTGGAGAGTCTCGATAGGATAGTTCTAAAACAACAGAACAGTCAAAATACCAACAACGAAATCTAATCAATTCTACTACAGTACCTCACATTTTGCAATTCATTAACAAACACACCTCTATTCAAGTCTTAGATATCCCCGCGAAATTCCACTTTAGATAAATAAGAACTGTCAATCCAATGTTGAAGAACAAACACAAATCAACATAACATTTTGAATCTTATTTCTAATTTGTTAAAGTCTACTTTTCCTTATCACAGTGGTTTCGGTCATCATGAAAGGTCTCGATTAGTTTGTCTCCCTCGTATTAGTCTGTCAATCAAAAATTGTCCCACCTTGCTTGTGGTAAATCCAGTTTTCTTAGATAAAATTATGTGATAGACGTACAACACAAGTATATCGAGATAAGGTAAATAAATAGACTGCCTCATTGCTGAGCAGAGGTCCTGGGTTCGATTCAATCAATCAATCAATCAAAGCATTTATTTCAAGTAGGCCAGACAGGCACTTTTGAATTGTCGAAACAAAGAACAATGAAATTTAGCTAAAGTCCCAGTCACAAGTCATAAAAACTTAATGTACTGTAGTTGCCCATTACCTAACGTAGATCTCTATGGAGACGAATGGGCAAGAAACTCCATGGACACTTGGTTACATCATGGATTCCCAGGTCGGGCAAAGTGTTGTACGGGGTATAAGGGCCACTGACGCGAAAACGGTTACCACCTAGACATTTTTATCGTTTATTTAAAAAAAAAACAGCTGTTCCATACATTTTCACCGTGTAGGTATTGCACTTTTGTAGGAAACAGCTGTTTGAATACGTGGTAACCGTTTTCGCGTCGGTGTCCCTTCCACGCTGTGGGTATACCTATGAGTTTTTCTATCAGAAAGTATTCAGTAGCAGCCACGGATCTGGATTTGTGCCTGGGGATTATAAGCGTGATGTTATGCAAAGGCAATATGGGTAGGTAAAGCATTTATTTCTGTTCTATAAGTAAGTGCACACGGCGGCACATGAAGCTGTACATTTCCAGTATAACTTGGCCTGGCTTTATATAGATTTCCTATACAATGAGAGATTCGTATAAACTGGTTTTTTAAAGCTTGATTGGCCGTCCTGCGTACATGCCTTCTTTAGAGTATAGGTGCCCAAAAAAAAAAAATTTTTTTTTTTTTTTCACTTCAAGCACAAATTACAGAGGCGGACTTAATGCCATAGGCATTTTCTACCAGTCAACCTTTGGGTGATGCAGAGACAAACAGTGCTAGGTGTATGTATTTGCAAAATTTGTAGCATATTCCTTATGGTGTTGGAGTGGACACTTAGAATTGGCTAGACTTGGAGCAGAGGCCGGCCACAAACCAGGTTAGAATAGCAGGCAAGAGTGGATGTGGCAGACTCGAGATCGGGTAAAGTGGCGTTCAATGTAGGGGACCTATAGGGTACACTTAGCATTGACTGGATATGTATGGGTTGAAGGAGACAGCGATATTCCCATGGTTCAATCATGGTTCGGCACGGTTGGCGCAGTGGTTCAGCGATTGGCTGCTGCGCTGCGGGTCGCGGGTTCGATTCCCGCACGGAACAAATATTTGTATGGCCTAACAGGTAGTTGTCTACGGGTCTGGCTGTTTGTGTGTGCTAGTTTAAATGTTTGTAAACGCACCCACGATACAGGAGAAATTCCTAGTTTGGGACAAAGGTTTAAAAAAAAACAAAATGTGTTCGCTAGATGTGGAGATAAATCAGAAGTCTTCGCCATCCGTAGGTACCTATACAACCTCTTCCAGCAGAAGCTAAAAACAAATGATATTAAAAACACAATCTCGCACTTTATCTGCATGTTTGTTTTTATAGAACTGGTTCTTCCATCAAACTAATTAAATTGGATGAAACATAATATACTTATACAAAATACAACTTAACTATCTTCTTTTCATAAAAAGACAGAAATAAAAATGCAAAACAAACCACCCTTAAAAGGACCTAACTTTACGGTTACAAGAACCTTTTGGAGGAGCTCATCCTGTCTCATAGTTGAATCATTTTCTCCACATTTGTAATACCTACTTATGAACCTAGCGTTCGTTCCAAATAAACTCCTACTCAGCAAAGTCCAGTAGGTACCAAAAATCCTGACTAATCGGCGAGTGGCCGATTAGTCAGGATTTTGACACCGATGCATCATGCAATAGGTACTTAGTACCAAAACCAAGATTATTAAATCAAAAAATCTTGGGATTTTTTTTTTATAACAAAGACTAACCTAACCTAATCAAAAATACTGATTGCACAGCAAAATAGTTAGGTACTGATTGCACAGCAAAATAGTTAGGTACTGATTGCACAGCAAAATATTATTATTTTAGCAACAATTCGAGTTCGTGACGCATCGCTAATAATTGAATAGCGAAGCTTTTTTATGAACAGATATCTAATAATAACTAACGCACAATAAACATTGCAATTCATTTTTGTTAAAACAAAATTTTATTAACTCTCTATTTTTTTAACGCATATGGCAATTTATTTAAGTGAAACCGAGTCGACCGCAGTAGCCCCGATGCGCGGGGCTCGTATTTCTGTCTTCAGGATTTAAAGTAACCTAACATGACCCTACTAGACCCCGCCATCCGCTTCGAAACTCCGTCCGTGTCGGGGTGCAACAAGTCCCCGAGCTCGCTTCGCTCGCTCTTGCATCCTATGTTGTCCTTGCCGCAATGCCTTTTTTACGATGAAAACATGTTGCAAAAATATTTTGTGATATTATGTGTGAGTAGTACGTTTGAAAGATCTGGTACGAGCAATCAGTATTTTTGATGTAAAAAATATTTAATTGATGTAAATAAATTGACGGGTGACTTTTTTGATGTGAATTTCAAAATAAGTCATTATTTAACTGCAAAACCGAAAAACAACAAGTAAAACCGGATGCCTAGATCTTGTAGTCTATTAAAGAATTATTACTATCTCAATTAAGTTAAGCCTTCTTTATCTGATAGCGCCGACTACTCGAGATGCTCGTAAGCCGCTATAAAATGTCAAGGAGATCTAACTGTACGTCAAACCTTTGCTTCTCAGGCAAGAGTTTAGGTGTCAAAGGGATTCCTGGAGAAATATGGCGTCCCAGGTAATAAAATTGTATTTGATTTGCTTAGATGAAAATTTTAGGGTCGAAGTCAAGGTTTATTGAAGTCTTTTTGCAAGTGCAAGGATATTTTATGTTTGTTTTAGGCAAAAAGAAAAGTGGATGTTGAAACGAGGTCATGTGATCCTCCAAAAAAATCCAAGGTAGGTTTAAAATATTAAACAAATGAAGGATGAGGACGTCGTCGATTAGAGGAGCGCAGAGGTTATCAGGAAAGAAAGAGAGGGTGGTTCAGATTCCTGCAGCATCTAGCCATCCGAAGGGGAACATTCAAATACTCCGAAATATTTTATTCCTAATTTTGATGTTCCGATTTTCAAAAGTCCGAATTTCATATTACCTAAGAATTATCATGTCTATTATTAAAAATCACGAAATTTATTTTACCGAAAGTCGTAACTCCGATTTGTTTGTTTTCCGATTTTCAAATTATGTTCGAAGAATCAAAAGCTCGATGAGTCGTCGGGCCGAAAAACGACATTCCGATTTTCAATTGACAAATCATCTACTTTTCTGCCTATCCACAGAAGAAAGAAGAGATCTCCCTGATCGACCCGTCGCAGCTGCTGCGCCCGGAGCCGGTGTTCAACGACAAGCCGCTGGAGGCCTTCCGCGACTACACCGTGGACGACTCCGACCCCGTGCGGGCGCGCGTGCGCAAGACTTACTATGATATGCACACCAATGTCACCGTCGACCTTGTCAAACGTGAGTTACCACTGCAGATTTCTATAAACAGTATGTTTCAGAAAGGTGTGGTCATAAAATGGATGTAGCATAGACTATCAAAATGAACAACTTTCTCCATGGGACTATCATCGTTGCTAATCGCGACAAAGATATTCAGCTATTCAGCGCACCCAAAATGTAATTTCCTATACTAGACCCATGTATGATCACTGTTTTTTTTTCGCGATTACGATGTTGGTGCCATCAAGTCCCTTAGAGAAAGTTGTTTGGATTGATGGCCGGTATAGTCCTTTCTGATACCAACATGCTGTTCACTGCTGTACCAGATAAGAGACTAGCCAGTACATTTTTATTAAAAACAATTAGATTGATTAAATGGGTTGAACCAAAATTGATTTTATACATGTCTTCTGATCTACAATGCTGTGGCTCAAATGTCCGGTCATCCGTCCACGCCGACCGCCGTACGATAGGTATAGTTAATGCTGTAAATGAGCAAGCGTACAAAAATTGTTTTTAATTCTTAAATAAACAGATTAAACAAAACTAATTTCACTCACTGAAAACTTTTTTTTATAATTCACTAGTTGTACCGCCTGCGCATGCGTTGCAATACACTGTTGAGTACCGGATGCGGAGGATGGTACTTGTAATTTGATCTTAGGTCGAGTGTTAAATAAAACAACCAATTTTATCGATACTATTGACCTTATAACTTTAATGACATGAGCCTAACTAAACGGCGGAGAATCTTAACACCGACTTCTAATTCCAAGTCATCATCATCAACAGTAACATCATCATTGCATTGTCGTTATTGTTTTCGAATAACGACAATGCAATGATGATGATCTTGCAGGCTGTCAGCTCCAGTTGGTATAGACCGCAAGTCCTTTATTCTTCTGACAATTTCCAGCTTTCCTTTTGGTCATCATCATCATCATCATCATTTCAGCCGAAAGACGTCCACTGCTGGACACAGGCCTCCCCCAAGTGTCGCCACATTGACCGGTCCCGTGCGTCTCGCATCCAGCGGATCCCTGCAACCTTTACGAATCTTAACTCATGTCTTCATAAATCTCCTCACAGAAAAGAAAGAGAAATGGCTGAAGTTCAACACGTTCAAGAGCACGATCAAGGATGCCCTGATCAAGTTGAACGAGCTGGTAGACGAGTCAGACCCTGACACCGATTTGCCGAACATCGTGCACGCTTTCCAGACTGCCGAGAGGATCCGGGTAGACCACCCTGATGAGGACTGGTTCCATCTTACTGGTCTCGTTCATGATTTGGGCAAGGTACGTGAGACTGTGTTAAGTTTGGCATATTGCTAAAGTTAACAGTTGAAATATCAATATGAACCTATGATGTAGGTATTCTATTCCCGTGACAGCTGGGTCACGTGATTGGTCAAAAATAGGTCACCTCTAAATTTTGAATAATGCACATCAGTTCATTAGCACGACGAGCAGCGACTCTTACAGGTCTAACTTTCCTATCAGTGTGCGTGTTTACTTTTTTATGGATCTTCTCGATGTGACGATTTAGTGACTACCGATGACGTAATCATCATCTAGACTCCCCTACCCCCCATGTCATCCAAAATAAGCTAAACAAAGACCCCCCACCCCCCCCCATAGTGCTTACGTAATACTTGAACGGCCCCATAGCAATAGAAGCAAGTTTTCTTTTAGAGCTAACTCAAGGAGTTAACGGCGTCAATAAAACGTGGGTACCTACCTCCATCTAAAAGCCATTCTTCTGCTTAGCGTGTCGATGGCAAATTTTTATTAAATATGTTTGGCCCAAAATTCAGCTATGCGAACTCCGCTCGCTGATGCAGTCATAAGATCGTCAAGTGCGCAGGTTAGGGCATGCAGCGCAAGATGGAAGATGCGCCATTATCAGTGGAGACACGCTGCATACACTTGAGTTCTGAGCCGTCCATGAACCCCCATCTGGAGGAAGAGATTATCTTTGCTACGGCCGACTTGGGTTCGGAGTCTAAAAGCCATTAACAATCTACTTAGGTATTGCGAGTTTGCAACACGTAATGACATAGAATGATCGCTCATAGTAGGTAAAGTGAGAACATCACCATAAACAAGCTAATCTTCTCGTTATTGATACTGAGCTGACCTCTTTTACGATTCTGACCTTTTAATTGTTGATCCATTGATACTGAGCCCCGAGTTGGAATTTTTACGACTGTTCAAGAAAAATTGATTAAAACTTATGGAAAATATTCCATGCGATAAAAGTTACGTAATCCATACCGCTTAAGTAATATACAAGGTGTAACATAATAAACGCAAAACCTCTCGGACCATGAAACTGGAGTTTTGTTCTAAGAGTTCTAAAAATTCGCAAAAAAGTTGACTTTTTAGGAACTTACGCAATCAGCTGAGCTGATTAACATGCATGATAAAAAAGTTATGAATTTCTTAAAGTCTTTGAACATTTTTTGCTCAGTTTTATGGTCTGAGACACCACAGGAAAGGTCTTGCGTTTAAATTATGTTACACCCTGTATAAATGCCAAAGTAACTGAAAATGTATATACTGTCTATCTAGCTGTAACCTTCGGATTTGGTTACAAGGCACACACACGGACATACCACGAGATGGTTACGTTAGGACATAAGAAAGGTAATTTTTATTTCGGTAGTACCTACGTTCCTGTGGTATAATTTCTATCCTCCAGAAGGGTGAAGTAGCGGGTAGAAGCTAGTATAATATAACCTGTTACCTACATAATTTACCAGCGTTAATAACATTATGATCACACAAACATAGGGTGATAAATCTAATCTTTATGATGAGATGCGTAATTAATTGTTATTATCATCTTGTATTTATGTAGCTACTAATGTGCATTATGAAATAGAACTATTAAATATGAACGTTACGCTTTTGAAAAGGCAAGAAATCTGCTGCTAATGTGAAACTTGAAGCTGAACCAAACGTATAATATAAGGTAACCTTTGGGCTTCGCTGCAAAGCGCCGCGGTAAAGAGAAAATTAAGAAGAAATCAATGCATTTCATCTTGTTTTAAGGAACAATGACGATTGAGCTCGTATATTGATTTGCGACTTTGGAAGAAGAGAAGTCATAATACTTGAAGTCAATGTGTGTCTGCAACACATTCTTCAGCGACCAACTTCTTTCCTAAACGAAAGCGGTATAGTGAATTGTCTTTGACTTCCAAACAGGTGATGGCTTTCTACGGCGAGCCTCAATGGTGTGTTGTGGGTGACACGTTCCCTGTTGGCTGCAAATGGGCTGACTCCATCGTGTACGGACCCGAGAGCTTCAAAGACAACCCTGATACTTATAACCCTAAATACAAGTTAGTATTTATCCATATTTATAAAACTAAGTTTCAGGTTCATTACGAGTAGAGAGTTTTTTTAGCTATAGCTTAACATACAACATCAGATCGCTTTTAGCGATAAGACCGCCCATTGTGTTACCCTATGTGCAGTGGCGTAGCTAGGGGGGGCGGCGGGGCCAGCCCGCACCGGTGAACATTAGTAGTGCCACCTATAAAATTCCGTAAAACTGAACCGAATAACCGCCGCGCGCCGCCACTATAGTCCTTTCGATGTAGGAAGGTGCAGGTGACATTAGATGTACCGTTCCTTTTCACTCTTGAACGTTACCTTGATTAATTACTTTTCATTTTTTTATTTTAATTTTTTATTGATTTTTGGGGTGACACCTACAATATCCGTACCGGCCACCCATGCTAGCTACGCCACTGCCTATGTGAGACGTTTTCTTTTATGAATGTTACCTGTATGGTGTACATAATAAAGACTAGAATAGAATGCTATTTTATTCTAAATCCGAGAAAAGCTCACTATTGCGCTTAAAAGTATTTGTACTTTTCTCCCCCCTTTCTAAGCAGGATCCCTTTCACAAAATAAGTACTTTCTTGATGTCCCTAGCACCGAGTACGGCATGTATGAACCTAACTGCGGCCTGGACAAGCTGCAGATCTCCTGGAGCCACGACGAGTACATGTACCAGTTCCTCAAGCATAACAAGAGTACCATCCCTGAGAAGGGACTGTACATGATCAGGTAACATTCTTAGAGTTTCAGTTATTACTATGAGTACTACACAAAGTCACGTTGATTTTGAAACTTGTTGGTTATTTGTTGGAAGTTTCGTTAGTCAAAATACTGCGCACCTCGAAAAACATGGTATAGGCACTATGAAGAGTAAACTTATCTGGCTCCATCCTTTGAAATGCTGTAAGGTGGCGTGTTGTAATCATGGTGACTGTCCACAGATACCACTCCTTGTACCCTTGGCACGCTGGTGGTGACTACCGTCACTTGACCAACAAGAAGGACGACGAAATTCTGCAATGGGTGCTTGAATTCAAGTAAGTTATACAGCTGGATTCATTCATTTGGAGGTAGACAAAGGAGTGACAAGACAAGATCAACCACTGAATAAAATCGGAACACAATCGGACCAGATCGGATCGGATCGGATTCGGAAGGTTTTAATCACAAATCACACCAATCAAATAACGACTTTACGTAACTTGGTTAAAAGTGGGCCTTTTAGAAGTCGTCCATGATTTCAGAATTCAGCATCATCTGATCAAGTTCTTTCGATTTGGGACGAAATCGACCTTAGTGTAGGGTTGGAATGATGAGATGTGTGAATGGCAATGCAAGCACCTCCGGTGCTGAAGAATATTCTCTGTTCCTTGTCTCAAAATTCGAGTGTGCACTGATAAAAAACATGTTCTTCCTCAGCAAATACGACTTATACACAAAGAGCACGAAGGTCCCAGACATCGAGGCTCTGTGGCCCTACTACGAGAAGCTCATCGAAAAGTACATCCCAGGAGTCTGCGAGTGGTGACCTGGCCTGCCTAACGCATATCTTGAATTTATGTAACATCTGTTTTGAACCAAATACAAACTGCAATCAACTCATCTTCGTCTTCTCAAAAAAAAAAAAAACTGTAGCTAGGCCTCTCCCAAAAAAACTGCAATGACCCGATTTGCACTGCCCTTTTTCGGCGGATTCCCGCGACCTTTACCAAATCATCGGTCTGGTTGAGGAGGTCAACCGACTGCGTTCTAAGACCCAGAGGCTCTAGTAGACGGAGGCCCTAGTGCGAGCGCGCGGTGTAGATATAAGTAACGAAAAAAAAAAAAAAATTTTTTTTTTTCGAATACGACTTATTTACGTATACGTCGATTTTTGAATCGAAAATGCAATTATCCTATATAATTTTAGTTAAATTGTTTGCAACAAGTAGAATCATTCAGTATCACAGAGTAAATACTCGGTTCAGCTATAACATTTTCATAATTTTAAGAACATATTCATATCTTTGGATGATACTGAATGATAGTGCTTGCTGCAAACAATTTAACTAAAATTATTTAGGATAATTGCATTTTCGATTCAAACATCGTCGTATTTACTTGACGTTTACACCGCGCGCTGGTGCTAGCCTACAATAACCGCTGGTAACTGGTCAAGTAACCCTAGGTTTACACATCCAGCTACTAAGCTAAAGGGCCGTCTCCATGAGCGAGAAAATCGGGGCGATATTATCATCATGGCACGTATTTCTATACGATAATATCGCCGCGATTCTCGCGCTCGTGGAGACGGCCCTAAGAGGGTATATAGAAATACGTGGCAGAACGATAATATCGCCGCGATTCTCTCGTTCGTGGAGAGGGCCCCTAAGAGAACTTTTATTCAATCTTTTATATACTATTGTTTTGATTATAATTTATGGGTACTTGTTATTATCATGAAGGCTGAATTGTTTTGGTTTGTTATCTTATTTATTTTGGTTTTCGTCTTCATACAAAACACTACTGTTATCTGCAGAAGCACTGACATACGTATGTTATACAATCGTGTTTATATTTTGTTATATCTTATTGTTTTTAATAACTTATTGTATTTAATTAAAACAAAATTGAAGTTGAATTAGACTGTTTTATTTTCCGACTCTCCGCGCTTATTTATCTATCTACAGCATACGTTACTAAACATCGCTAATTAAAACTAGACATCTGTGTTTCACAAATCAGTCATCTCTGTCTTTTAATAAACAGAACGGAAAAGTCAAGGTAGAACTTTAATTCACTTTATGCCCAGGTTGCCTACCTTAGTAGGCATAATAAACAGAACAGAAAAGTCAAGGTAGAACTTTAATTCACTTTATGCCCAGGTTGCCTACCATAGTAGGCATAATAAACAGAACGAAAAAGTCAAGGTAGAACTTTAATTCACTTTATGCCCAGGTTGCCTACCATAGTAGGCATAATAAACAGAACGAAAAAGTCAAGGTAGAACTTTAATTCACTTTATGCCCAGGTTGCCTACCATAGTAGGCATAATAAACAGAACGAAAAAGTCAAGGTAGAACTTTAATTCACTTTATGCCCAGGTTGCCTACCATAGTAGGCATAATAAACAGAACGGAAAAGCCAAGGTAGAACTTTAATTCAATTTATGCCCAGGTTGCCTACCATAGTAGGCATAATAAACAGAACGGGAAAGTCAAGGTAGAACTTTAATTAACTTTATGCCCAGGTTGCCTACCATAGTAGGCATAATAAAAAGAACGGAAAAGCCAAGGTAGAACTTTAATTCAATTTATGCCCAGGTTGCCTACCATAGTAGGCATAATAAACAGAACGGAAAAGCCAAGGTAGAACTTTAATTCAATTTATGCCCAGGTTGCCTACCATAGTAGGCATAATAAACAGAACGGAAAAGCCAAGGTAGAACTTTAATTCAATTTATGCCCAGGTTGCCTACCATAGTAGGCATAATAAACAGAACGGGAAAGTCAAGGTAGAACTTTAATTAACTTTATGCCCAGGTTGCCTACCATAGTAGGCATAATAAACAGAACGGAAAAGCCAAGGTAGAACTTTAATTCAATTTATGCCCAGGTTGCCTACCATAGTAGGCATAATAAACAGAACGGAAAAGTCAAGGTAGAACTTTAATTCACTTTATGCCCAGGTTGCCTACCATAGTAGGCATAATAAACAGAACGGGAAAGTCAAGGTAGAACTTTAATTAACTTTATGCCCAGGTTGCCTACCATAGTAGGCATAATAAACAGAACGGAAAAGCCAAGGTAGAACTTTAATTCAATTTATGCCCAGGTTGCCTACCATAGTAGGCATAATAAACAGAACGGAAAAGCCAAGGTAGAACTTTAATTCAATTTATGCCCAGGTTGCCTACCATAGTAGGCATAATAAACAGAACGGAAAAGTCAAGGTAGAACTTTAATTCACTTTATGCCCAGGTTGCCTACTATGCATTCCGTAATAACCTCTTAAATAAGATGACTACACAAAAGTTTATCTATTCCAATGTAAATAAGTAGATTATGTGTTTTTTTTTATTCAAGGTTCTGTATGCATAGGTATTAATCTGGGTAAGGTCTAAGGCTGGCATCAGACGGACTGCATAGCACCACCATCAGATGGACTGCATCGCAGCAACCGTGCGCAGTTGATATATTCAACTGGTGTATCCAACGGAACCGTTGGATATGTATATCGACTGCGCACGGTTGCTGCGACGCAGTCCGTCTGATGGCAGCCTAAGCTGTATCTTCAAGAGTCGACTTCTATTTTTATATTTAATGGAAGACTTCCTCATTTATTCTTCCACTATATTAAGGTCAAGGAGTCTCTACTGACCTTGATACAATTGAATAACTTTGACATATATTTTACAGTTATGGTCTACGGTTTCGATGTAAAATCAACGAAAAAATAGGCACATTAAAAAGCTAGGACAAGATAAATTACTGGTGATGACAATCTGCTTTTTCCCAACTTTACAATGAATAAAACTGGTCAAAGAGAATGTCAGAAATAACTGGCACACAGTCCCAGACCCTTTAGTGAATGCCAGGCATCAACAACACGACTCAAACTTTGACCCAATACTAAATGCGTTCTAAATTCAAAACGCTGTAGGTATCACAACATACAAAAAGATCTGTCTGTCATCATAACAATCAGCAAAGTGCCGGGAATAAACTAACAATGCTCGTGTTAACCCACAATCATCTTTAACCACACTATTCGCTTATGCAAGATCCATTGACGACTTTGTACAGTGCTGTAGGGGTATTTCGGCGCCTGAATTACATTGTCAGGAGACCACTGTTGATAAACATTAATGAAATTAACTGTGAAAATTGTATTGATGGCAGGCTCGGTCCCAGCCAAACCAAAGACTTTGGGAAGGGGGGGGGGGGAGGGGGGTCACTCAGATCCGTAGCCAGGAATTTGGTTGGGAGGGGTTACCCCGAATAAAAAAAAGGCAGATCATTCAACCAATGAGTTAAACACAATTAGGAACAACTTTTGAAAAACCACTGATACAGATAGACTTAGATAACGCAAGTATCACGATCTGAATGAAAACCTAGCGTGCCATTTGTTGACTACCTACTATGACGTCACAACTGTCACAAACACTATTTAGTGCTGGGAACGATCGATTCAAAACACGAACAAATCGATTCAAAGATGCTGCCGAGTGCGGCACCAGTCTCTACACGTAAATATTCGATTCAAACACCTTATAAAGGGTGTAAATAGACCCTTAACATAACCGAAAGGCACTTGTTCTCCCCGTCTTTGCGATATTTTTTTTGTTCTAGACCATACCTGGGAACCTTCTAGTTACGGAGATGTTGGGGGTCAAAGTTCCAACTTTTTCACAAGTTTTTTTTTAAATACATGTTTATAATTTAAGATTTTTACTTTACCTATACACCTCCACGACCCCCATACTATTCAATCCATCCATCAGCATAATGCTTTGAGTGCTTTCCATCGAGTCCTACCGTAAAACGTGATTTTTCACCCCAAAAAAAAGTCGATTCCCAGCAATAATTCTTGCGGGAGGACTTACTTTGATGTACAGAATGCTTGGTTGACGGCTATGTGAAGGGTCTGTTAATAAAACCCTGTATAATCAATTTAAGTTATAGTGTTTACAAAAAGAAACGGATTTCCATCCTATTTTTATCTCTCTCTCTTTAAAACGTGTAAAATAATAAACGCAAGACCTCTCGTGTGGTGTCTCAGACCATGAAACTGAACAACTTTTGTTCTATGACTTTTGGAAATTCATAACTTTTTTTTTAGTTTTACTATACATGTGGATCAGCTGATTGCGTCCGTTCCTATAGAAAGTATTTTATTTTTTTTGCGAATTTCAAGAACTCGTAGAACAAAAGGCGTTTAGTTTCATGGTGCGAGAGACCACACGGGAGGTCTTGCGTTTATTATGTTACACGTTGTATAAGTTCGCCTTTGTACATACCATTTCTCAATTACTGTACGAATACTATTTATTAAGTAATTGGGCAAAGTAATAAAGAATTATTCACAATCATTTAAATCGATTTATTAATCGATTTTGGGACATAGTAATGAGACATCAAAATAAAAAAAAGTTCTCGAGTTGTAACGTTGGTTTTTTTAAGCACATTAGCTTGATCATCATTAATAAACGATTTTTTAAGTTCTCTATTAACGACATCATAGCGTGTATTTTTGGCCTTTGCGAAGGTTCCGTTCACTCAGAATATTTTTGCTTTTGCTTTTTTCCTTCAACAAAGCTTGCTTCCTCAAAATGTATCGAACAACTAGTGCTACACTTCGTTGGGAACCAGTCTTTATTTCCCGTCGCATCAATTCATTTTTCTTTTAAATTATCTTCATGTGGAAAACAAAAAAAAACACGAAACGTTAAGATTATTATATAAAATACAAAATCATTCATCTGTCGATTCTCGAGAATCGATTTGTGTTGCATACGATGAACAGCACTAATCGCTAAAATTGACAGAAAAATTACAAAAGCACCTGTACTACGCAACCGAGGCGAGATACGATAGTATCAATTGTTTCCGTTATTCATCACTTGTTAAAACAGAACGTCGCATCAACCCTCTAAGTAAAAGCCGCAATGCATTACGAATTTGCAGTTTTCATTTTTTGAGAGAGATCCGACTAGCGTGGCGCACCAATGCAGACTGAGCGTGACAGTGGCCACGTTAAGTTTCTATAGCTTAAGTCGGGTACGCGAAGTAGGCACCTTTGTACATAAGCTATATGTTGTAATTATGTATTTCTCTTATTTGGAATAAAGAATTTGAATAAGAATAGGTGCTCTTGCGTTACCTATGTGGAAACCCCCCCCCCCCCTCCAAAACCGCCTGACTGATGGCGGCGCTAGGCCAACTATGATCACTCGCTAAACATGTAAAACGATAATGTAAAATGGCCAGCAATGGAAGCTTCATTATGCGGTCGTATCGTCAAGACTGAGCCACGTGTATGGCACACTGAGGAGCTTGAGAATCTATATCTGAACTAAGGTCTTGTTCTCAATTAATCGTCTTTTGTTACCGACTTTAAAAAATGAGATTAATCGTGTTACACGTGGTGACCTATGTATGGTCAGTTTTACTGGTGACCGGTGGTTTTCGATGCGTAATGCTGGCTTTAGTAGACAGCATTTATATGTAATAAATACCTACATAAACTGACACCTTATCCCATGGGGGTCGGCTGAAACTGTAGAACTCCAGTTGCCACGATCCATTCCTTTATACAAGGTGTAACATAATAAACGCAAGATCTCCCGTGTGGTTTCTCGCACCATGAAACTAAACATCTTTTGTTCTACGAGTTCTTGAAATTCGCATGAAAAAAAAATACTTTCTATAGGAACTGACGCAATCAGCTGATCCACATGTATGGTAAAACTAAAAAAATATATGAATTTCCAAACGTCATAGAACAGAAGTTGTTCAGTTTCATGGTCTGAGACACCACACGAGAGGTCTTGCGTTTATTATGTTACACCTTGTATTTTATCTCGAATTTCCGAGAAACATGTGTTGGACGTTGCAATTGGTCAACACAGGTTGCTCAGAAATTCTAGATTTTATGGGTATCAAATTCGATAGCTAGATACTTCGTAAATCGCCATTTTATGAAAATAATTTCCGTTTCCGAGGGAATACAATAATGAACAATGCAACTGCCGAATCATGGACTCTCACTACCTATACCTACGCTGTTATTCGTAACAGTATCTTATTTTTCAACTATCTTTGCGTTTTCCCAATAATCTTACGGATCCCCAAAAAAATCTCATTTAACATCATCAATTAATTACTTCGCCGCGTCATTGGTAAGTAATATTTTCGCAAGTTTTTATTATGCTAACAGCGATAGCCTGACTTAACTGTTGACCCCATCTGTTATCAATTATCATTTAAGCTCTGCTCAGAGTGGTCGGGACCCATTACTGTTCGACTGGAGAATAGCTACAGTAACATCTAAACATGAAGCCGAAACCAGTGAGTTTATTTTATTTGTATTTACAATAGTAAGAAAAGCAAACTAACAAACAGACTAGACAAATAAAAAACAGGAGATCTAGAAATTGAGTTCTAATGCCTAAGACACAGAGTACGCCTAAGAATCCGAACATTTCATGTCTATGTAGCTTTATGTTTGCGGTTAGATATTTCGTCAGTAAGTTTACCCCAGCATAACGAAGTAAATAGAATCGAAATCTTGCAAAAAACATTTGATCGTAGTTTTTAAACAAGTCAGCAAAATCTGTTATGGTGTGAAAAACTAACAGACAGAAAGACTGACTTACTTTTCCATCCCTTGTGTTAGTATGGACAGCTAAAGCCCTGGACAGACCCATAGCAACTATTGTGTCTTAAGATTTTGAACTGCATACCGTCTGTCAAAGATTGGTGTTGTGGTGATGCAAATGTTCACGAGGTAGCAGGAGAAAGAAACATATCAATTAAAACTTATCTAGTTACGCTCATGTACTTAATTCATGTAGAAGATTCCTCCGTTTCTCTGCTAGAACTGTTCTTGCTCTGCACTGCAAACTTTATTTACTGCTAGAAGCTAAGAAAGGAGTGTTTTAGCGCAGACCTGGTGGTCTACCATGACGTCGTAAAGCAGGAGTAATTCCAGTGTGGGACAGAGATGGCGCTACGCGACCTGTTTAGCTCTGTCTCTTTCCCACACTGAAATTACGCCTGCTTTAAGACGTCATAGTAACCCCCCTGGTGGCCTACCATGACGTCGTAAAGCAGGAGTAATTTCAGTGTGGGACAGAGATGGCGCTACGCGACCTGTTTAGCTCTGTCTCTTTCCCACACTGAAATTACGCCTGCTTTAAGACGTCATAGTAACCCCCCTGGTGGCCTACCATGACGTCGTAAAGCAGGAGTAATTCCAGTGTGGGAAAAAGATGGCGCTACGCGACCTGTTTAGCTCTGTCTCTTTCCCACTCTGCTTTAAGACGTCATATAGTAACCCCCCTGTGTAAGTATCACGTTTGCCTTATCTACAAACGTATTCAATAAACTAATGATGCAGCTAATGAGTACGATTGCAAAACGTGATCAA
This sequence comes from Noctua comes, assembly GCA_963082995.1. Classification (NCBI taxonomy): domain Eukaryota; kingdom Metazoa; phylum Arthropoda; class Insecta; order Lepidoptera; family Noctuidae; genus Noctua; species Noctua comes. The sequence continues at coordinate 10,131,795 of OY720285.1, forward strand.
GAGAATAAATATAGAAAAACAGCGACCTTGAAATATATTACTTCGACCATCTAAGTATTGTACACAATACTGCATAATTTTTTTTCTAAACAAAATTGATTTTCTTGGCGTGTATTTTATCACTAGTGTACTATTAGACTGTTTGTGAAATCGTGACGTCAATCCTGGTCGATTGGGTAAAAGATCAGCTATAGACAAAGGCATTTGTCTTAAACCAAGAAATTCAAATCAGACCAAACCATCACTCAGCCATCTTTTGAAATATATGGAAAATACGCCTTCGGCCGTCTATGAAACCGTAGTTTCGTAAATGAGTTTCGATGAAGGAATTATTTTTCCTTTCACGTAACTAATTTCGATGGAAGAATTTTATTTCTTTGTACGAAACGAGGGTTATGTACAAGGAATTTTTGAAATACTATGAAATTTTACTAGTTACGTGCAAGGTACAACCCTTTTAGAAGGTCTTTTCAACTCGCTGGCGAGTCTGTGTGTCCATTTCTTCCCAGTTAAAACACTAGGAAGTGGCGAAGGGCGGGCATTTTAGGGGACTGTCAGCCTAATTTGAATTTAAAATGAATTTTGATTTTGAACTACCTAGCGCAAGCTAGCTAGCTAGTTGTCATGTTGCCCAATTAATCAGGGTAAAAAAACATTCAAATACACAAAAAAAAAAAATTAAAAAAAAAAACTTTTTGTAAAAAATAGCCCATGTATCAACAGCCTATGTCACACAACACTGAAACGAGAAGGGAAGCGAGTCATTACAGAATCGTGGGCGATCACGACCGAGAGATATCTTAGTCCATCACCTACTACCATTTCCGAACCACACGCATACCCAGCCGTTTGTTCCCAATCCAAGCAAGTTAGTTGTTGCTCTTCAAAGCATTATGAAACCACCAGTACCAATTTTTCAGGATTCCCCCGTCTCCATAATGGACCCCTCACTCCTGCTGCGGCCGGAGAAGGTCTATGATGGCAAACCAGTGGAAGCCTTCAGGAATTACGACATAGATGAGAATGATCCGATCAAGGAACGCGTGCGCAGGACTTACTACGAGATGCATACTAAACAAACCTTCGATTTTGTTAAAGGTAAGCCGCATTTTTTAACATTTTATTTTTTAATTTTTTATGGATACTAATTAAAATAAAGATAATATGAATACAGTTTGACGACACTCTCTGCTGCGCTGCATGTCGCGGGTTCGATCCCCGCACGGAACAAATATTTGTATCACGTACGAAGATAGTTGTTCCGGGTCTGGCTGTTCGTGTATGTGAGTTTAAATGTTTGTAAATGCACCCATACAGGAGAAATTCGTAGTGTGTGTAAAAAAATGTCTTCGAGTTTAAAATCTTTAACCGCGGAAAAAAATGCAAACAGTTCTAGAGAGATGAATGACAATAACAATAAATAAACTTATTACTTTGTATAGAAATATTTAAAAATGTAAATTATATACATATAAAGAAAATAAATAAAGGACACAACAATAATAAGTAAACTTCTAAATGAGCGCTGTGGCTCAGAATACCCAAAGTATTATCGCATACCAATAATTAATGATTAATAAATCAAATGATCGAGTAAGAAACTATGGAAAACCGAAAATAAATAGAAACTTCGCCTTTATTGGGGCCTTGGGATGAAGCGCCATTTCTAGTTCAAGTTTCTTATTTTCATATTTATTTAGATACCTATCTATACCGTATTTTTTTTATCTATTCAAATAAATAAAATTGAAGTGTCTGTTTTTGGAGTTTCAAAATAACGGCTTTTTACAGAATGCATATGAAAGTATATACTTACGGTACTTTTAACAAAAAACATTTTATTTTTATGTGTCTGTCTGTTTGTTCCGGTTAATCTCCGAAACGGCTAGACCGATTTTGATTTGATTTACTGGCAGATAGCTGATGTTATAAGGAGTAACTTAGGCTACCTTTATTTAAAAAAAAGAATCAGGGGTTCGTGCAAAAAATCCCTTGAAATCGTTAACAAAATCTGATTCAAATAAGGAAGTCATATTTTTTTAATAATAATTTCGCACGAACGAAGGTAAACCGGCAACAAACAGTTAGTACGAATGAAATGTAATCAATGTAAAATTACAGTATAATGGTCGACATAAGACATTGACAGCATAATCAACTGGTACCACGTGGTACCACTTCATTTCTTCATTTGTTCAGTGTCTCACCTCAATCTCCCACTTCCTAGGACGGATGGACGATTGGCTGAAGTTCAACCACTTCAAGATGTCCGTAAAGGACGCCCTGATCAAGCTGAATGACCTGGTAGACGAGTCTGACCCTGACACCGATCTCCCAAACATCGTGCACGCCTTCCAGACGGCTGAAAGGATCCGGGAAGACCACCCCGATCAGGACTGGTTCCATCTTATTGGACTCATACATGATCTTGGAAAGGTAAAATCTTATGTGATTATTTCATTTTAATTAATAAGTACCTGTTAAAATGTAGCAAGAAAACAAGATTTTAAACTATCATGGTCACTAACTTACTCGAAACGGGATATTTACCATGTTTACTGTTTTTTATGAGTTCTCGATATTTCGGCGCTGTTGCAAGCACCATGATCACGGATAAACAGAAGTTATTGCGGGTGGGTGTTTATGAGCAGACAAATCGGTCTACCCTCTTTCCTCACAAGAAATATCGGGAACTCATAAAAAACGGTAAACATGGTAAATATCCCGTTTCGAGTATTAATAATAAATATAGCAAGAAAACGTTGCGTAAAAGTAAAATGGGGCAAGGCTACAAGGCAAAATTAGATGATGAACCATGCAATGCATATCTGGATGTTCCGCAAATGCCGCAAATGTGAAATGACGTGACGTCTTTCATTAATCACATTTTTTTTTCCTGTTCTGCGTCATTGTTTTGAAAGAACTAATGAAATACCAGATTGGGTGGTTAATCCATCAGTGAATTATTTATAGATGAGTCTTTCTCTGCTCCAATCCAACATCATCTGCCTAGCCTTTTCCCAGCTATATTCGGTCGGTTTCCAGTCACACCGGATGCAGCTGAATACCAGTATTTTTACATGGGTCGACTGCCTTTCTGACCTCCACAACCTAGTTAGTACTGGGAAGACTTGGTTAGACTGGTTGTCAGGTTTTCGGGCCATTATACCTGTAACGACTGTCAAAGGTCCACAATTGACAGCCCGGACCAATGGCTTAACGTGCTTTCCGAGGCACGGAGGATACGCGGTATGTAATGGGTGGTCACCCATTTACGCACCAACCCAGGCAAGCGCGGAACCTGCAAATCGCCCCGAGCGGGTTTTATTGTTTAGCCACGAGCTCCACGAGCTCCTCTAATCCATGAATCTATAAGAAGTAGACCAGTAGAAGTAACTTACCACCAAAGGGGAATAGCAACCTGAAGTGTTTGTTATTTGACCAGGTGATGGCTTTCTACGGCGAGCCTCAATGGTGCGTGGTGGGAGACACGTTCCCGGTGGGCTGCAAGTGGGGCCCGTCCATCGTGTACGGAGATGACAGCTTCAAGGACAACCCAGACACTCACAACCCCAAGTACAAGTAAGTAGGAGACTTACACTATAAAGGGTGTAAATAGACCCTTAACATAACGGAAAGGCACTTGTTCTCCCCGTCTTTGCGATCATTTATTTGTTCTAGACCATACCTGGGAACCTTCTAGTTACGGAGATATTGAGGGTCAAAGTTCCAACTTTTTCACAAGTTTTTTTTTTATACATGTTTTTAATGTAAGATTTTTACTTTACACACCCCCACGACCCCCGTACTATTAAATCCATCTATCAGCATAATGTTTTGAGTGCTTTCCATCGAGTCCTACCTTAAAAAAGTCGATTCCCAGCAATAATTTTTGCGTAAAGTTAGTTAGTTTGATGTACAGAATGCTTGGTTGACGGCTATGTGAAGGGTCTTTTTACACTCTGTATAGTATCTATCTGTGGTAAACGGCAGCATTATAAAGTGTACGTTTTGATGCAAAATAGACCTGAAGACCAAAATACACAAGCGTGTCAATCTTGTTCCAAGTCGAGTCAAGTGTCCAGCATTTCTTTGGATATCACAAGGGAAATTATTCATTAAATCAAGGGATTAGATAACGAAATATTTTCATTGTCTCATTAATTACTAAAGTAGGGTCCGCTTTTAATTTATTTTTCTAAAAGTCACAAAAAAATGAGGTGCGTAGTGAAACACTTCCATCATAAAATAAAATCATTTTAATTCGAGCATCACTGACTCATAAAAGAAATAATTACACACACACAGTCACATTACATACACAACACAACATTCCTAATTCAATTCCATTTAATTGAAATAATTTAATTCATAATTAATCATAACGTCAATAAAACAATATTAAAAAGAACATAATCCAAATTAAATTAACAATTTACCCACAATAAATAAGGTTGTAGCATCAGCCTGCCACATGTCGCTTACAACAATGGGAGATGATGGAGCAATCAAGCCTTACCGGCCGGCTTTATAGGCTACGTAAGGACCCCTCCATCACATTACACCAATTCCAAAATAATGACTTGATACTTTTCTTCCAGCACTGAATGTGGCATCTACAAGCCTAAATGTGGCCTAGAGAACCTGATCATCTCGTGGGGACACGACGAGTACCTCTACAGGGTGCTGGTGCACAACAAGGCCAGGTTCCCCAAGGAAGGTCTCTTCATGATCAGGTATGGTTCAACTGTTTTTAGGTAGGTACTTAAGATAATATACGTCGGATATGTCAGGATTTATTCCGTTAGGCTCGTACATCATGTGGGCAGACGATGGCTTCGTGCTATGAAAACACACTGGGTGTGAACCCAGTGTGTGCGAAACCCACACTGTTTCTAGCAAACTTACGAATTACTTGAGATTACAACTTAACACAATAACACGGGGCACAATGAATCAGATACAGTTCCAAGACGTCTCAACTCCGCCGCGATCAGACATTGACTGTCGTCCTCGCTTCGAGCTGTAAACATCAGGGCTATGTAGAAGCACGCTGTGGTGTGGGTAGATTTGTAAATAGGTCGCGTGACGTCACCACCAGCGCACTTGCGATTCATTTTATGTCCGTACTAATGACCGGATCCGGCATACATATCTATCAACCTTGTTTTTCTGGTTCAGTGGCCTCTCTGCCTACCCCTGTGGAAAAAAGGCGTGAGTTTATGTTATGTAGTTTTTCTGGATGTCTACGTCGAGATAAGTTACTTGTTTAAGACAAGTCTATGGTTACTTCATCGTCCGCCTCAAACGGGTTTCACTCAATAGGTACCTTTTAGCAATACGCCTTCTTTTCGAGTCGACTTATGAGTGAGTTTCAGTAGTAGTGCATTCGTACCAAGTGTCGTTTGCATCTATCTATTCTTTATTAATGGGAATAGGTTTTGCCAGTTTCCGTGCTCTTGAGCAAGCGCTTGTCTCATTCTGGAGGCGTTCCACAACGGCAAATGTCATCCGCTCTACTAGCTTTTAAAGTTACGTAAGACCACCATAGTTCTAAGTAAAATAAATAAATTTTTCTGTTACAATTTATGCCATGTTTTATCACTAGCTAGTATAAATAACAACCAAATAAAACAATGTTGCAATGCTCACATTGAATATGTAGTCACGACTATACTATCTTAAAATATTTTTCAATGAATACATAACTACGTCATTTTAAAGATAAACATTGTAAGTGATAATCTAATGCGAATTCCTAATGCTCATGTTTATCTAAAATAAACTAATATTCCGAGGAATTACTTAGTGACATTTTGTAAATCTACTCAATGATAAATGCTTTATCTACTGTAGCTGTCACGCCTCTAATCCCCAAAACCGGCCAAGTGCGTGTCGGGCCACGCACAATGTATGGTTCCGTAGTTGCCCATAATAATAAAAAACAAACTTACATTTGCAACCTGAGCTCCCATATATTATGTTTAGGAAAATATGTCAGCCAAGTACATTTAATAAGTTGATCGACTATTACTCGTAAAATTGTAAAGCCTACTTAGCTGTGATAGTTTTCCTTTTATCTTCGTTATATATGTCACCGGCCACATTTTCGCACGGGGCTCCGCACGGGGCTCCTATTTCTGTTTGCAGGATTTAAAGTAACCTAACCTAACCTAAAGTAAATAAGTAAACTGGATAGAATACATAAAAAAAAAAACCTAAAGTCGGGAAAAATTTATCTCTCGTTTAGAATCCTACGAAAGTTTATAAATTTCCTAGAAAATTTATAAATTGGCGGTTCTTGTTATTTTCCGGTTTTTTTTCACATTGCTACCGTGACTAGCACTTTATAGCTTAATATTTCACAAACGAATCCCTTAATCGACAAATTATTTGAACAAACAAACTGAGGTGCGCGAAAAAAAAAAATCCCCACTTTACTTGTAGATACAGGAGATACCCTAAAAGGAATAGGTACTTTTCCAGATCTTATTTTACCACTTTGTCGGCGTAAGTAATCTGTATATTCATACCAAATTTGAGTTATTTGATCATCCCACGGGAACACAGCATTTTTCCGTGATCAAAAGTAGCCTATGTGTTAATTCAGAATATAAGCTATCTTGATACCAAATTTCATCCATATCCGTTAAGCCGTTTGAGTTTGAAAGAGTAACAAACATACACACATACAAACTACTTTATATTATTAGCGTGATGATTGATTGCTCATGTTTCCGCCAGATACCACTCCCTGTACCCGTGGCACGCGGGCGGCGACTACAAACACCTGATGAAGGAAGGAGACGAGAAGATCATGCAACACGTGCTGGAGTTCAAGTAAGTTATTGACAACTTCTATTTGCGTTTTAATGAAAACTCTGATCATAATTTTGGCCATCAACTTCGAATACTTCAATACGAGGTAGAACAGCTCAGCAGCAATAATCAACAAATCAGACTGATTTTTTCGATCGCATGGACGCAAGCGCGACTGCTGAACATGAGGTCCTGGGTTCAATTCCCGGATTGGGCAAAGTGCTATTGCATTTTTCCATCACGAATTTCTCATTAGCAGCCACGGAGTCTGGATTCGTGCGCAGTTGTAATAGGCCCACCCCCAATTACATGGGGACTTACAACATAACTAGCGAAATGTGGGTGTACTATTTAGGTACATCTCTGCCACACTACCGATTGAATAAAAAAAGAAGCATCGTCGCCGGCCTGTTCGAAACTGGTTCGTTCGCAATTTGAAACGTGAAACTAAGTTTGCGTATTCAATTTGCACGTCACTTGAATAAAAAATGTACAAGTTCAAGACATTCAAGTTGTAGCTTGTATGCAAGTTGTGTGCAATTTGCCACTTGCATACAAGTAACTTGCCAAATGGAATCTCGTCTTTAGTCTCGAAGTCTTGCACGTCTCGTCTCCGATCCCTTCACCACCGTTTTGACGTTCCTAACCCAATATCTAATCTTCCTCCTTTCTACGCAGCAAATACGACTTATACACCAAGAGCTCCGGCGTCCCTGACATCGAGGCGCTGTGGCCTTACTATGAGAAGCTGATCGAGAAGTACATCCCAGGGGAGCTGCAGTGGTAGACATCACAGACCTATACCCTGCACAGTACAAATGTAATTAAACTAACAAAATCCTTGCTAAACGATAGAAATAATTAAATATTCTTTTTACAAATATTTTTGAAAAATATTATTTTAGGTAGATAATCTCTATCTTGTTGATTAATTTTGTCTATCATTATTTTTTTATTTAATTAAGAATAAGTGGTTAAATCTCGCCCGTTTCGGCATTTTAGCTAGTAAAACCAAAGGCGAAATCTATCATTTGTATATTATTTTTATTACATTCACTTAAATTGGCCAATTTATTTGATTATTTTGTATGATATTGTAAATAATAATTGTTTTTAATTATACCTTTTGTTTTATTTTACCTTTTTAAAATTGAGTTCACGTTTTTCATACCCACGGTCTTGGAAAGCGGGAGCGAGATATGTCGTGTACACGCACGGTCCTGCTCTCACATTTTATGACCGCGACTGCCAGATGAATTAGGTATAGGTACTTGATTGTGAATAAAACAAAACCTGCTATAATAAATCAGGAACTTTATTTAAAAGCTATATTTACAAAAATACAATTATCTCAAAATATGTAATAATTAAACTACTAAGCATCAACAACCGAGTCAGAAATGTAACACAGCGCATGTCACTTAAACTATATCTAAAGTACTTCTACCATGTTGCCAGACACGAATAGTAAATTCTTACTTAGTTGCCAGTTTTCGAACAAAATCCTTATCTTTTTTGATTTTTACTTAGGTAACACTGAAACGCTATGATGTTAACATATGGTCAGTAATGCTAATTGATGCATTTCTCCCAGTCTAAATGCTCTGAAATGAGTTTTTTGACATTTGGTTATTTTATTCTACAATTCATGCCTTGCAATATGGGACAGAGTTTACAAAGTAGTTTAAAATCTAATATCAACCGATAATGTCATCGAGGAACAAACACACACTGCACGAAACAGCCTCCAATAAATATGTAATTTTATAATCCTACTCAAATAATATAGTCTCATACAGCGTGTCTTTGATTTCCGATTATTTCAAGATGTCAAAATCACTTTTTTATAAAACGAACACTAATACACAAAACATCCAGCCAAACAACATACTAACTTCACAAAATCATAGCTAAAATAATTTACTACAAAAATAGATCTCGATTTTTACTCCAATTCATCAAATTACTGGATTTTTAATACATTTTCCAATTACGTAACTTTAAAGAGTTATTTACTCAATGTTTTGGACTAAATACAAAGTTAAAATCCAGAAAAAATCAAATAATAAAATCACAATGTTTACCTACCCATTCAGAAAAGGCGGTTAAATTAATCAACCAATCAGCATGCGTGCCACGCTTAAATTCTATTGGATTAAAGGCGAAGCTGAAACTTTCCCGGGCCGTAAGTTTTTGGCGTTATACATTAGGTTACAATATTGAGTCGAGTATACAGTAGTATTAATAGTGCACATATAGGTTTATACTATAGAAACGTGACTACTTTAAAAATATGCATGTCTCTTTCTATCAGAAGAAATAAGAGAGGGACGAAAGCCATTTTGTACAACTGTCAAAACGTTTTAAAAAAAATATTTTAGACGGCTGTCATGGCGTTTTTCGTCTCGAAAACATTATTTATCGTCCGTTTTTTTAAGTTTTCTATCCTACTTTAAATCGACAGCAATATTTAAATTAGTCAACTTCCTATAAATCGGCATTACACACATTTCAATTCCATAAAATGCACTTCGTTCTACGCACAAAGGCAAATCTTACTTATTCATAAATGGTCAAAGCCTAGCCATATGCTTAAGACAATAAATAGACAAACTTGTTCACATTGGAAGGCCATATCCTATCATAGATTAATAATTAGATATTAGAAATACATGGAAGGCAAAAAGGGAAGTGGGTCGAGATCTCGTGAGATTAAATTTCATTATTTTATATATAAACTACATAATTATGTTTTGACAATTCGATTAATCTAGTATTTATTGCATTCTCTCTAGAATTTCTAATTGATGGAGGTGAGCGCAACTTGCTCAGGTCTGATCGAATCGAAATTTGGTATCTTGTTACTTCAATGATATTTCATGAAGATGGTAACATTTACCTGATTGAGGCAACACTTGGAATAACCAGCCCATCATATCTGATTTTGTGGTTTTTAATTTTAGCTTCACTTATAATGTCTATCATCTAAGGTATCAGGTTCGATGATGATTAAATCACAAAACGATATGTTTATTTGTGATTTTGAATACGAGTGTTTGAGACCAATATTATTATGTTTGATTTTTGAGTTTGACAACATCGATAGGTAAAAAATTACGTACTATACAGGATGTACACAATTCAAGTTTAATTATTATTAGGTACTTTAGCATTACTAATAAAAGGCGAATTTCGTAAGTTATTTTTAATTTAAGACATACTCAAGTAGTGGTCGTATCCCTTAGTAAGATGTTACCCTCTTAACAATCTATTGATTCAGTCTTCATTCTGGAAAGACGGCTATACACAACCCCTAAGGCTGAAACAAGGCAATTTTAGTTTTTTTTATCACTCACTTTTACCTTAGCAAGAAACTTTTGAACGATATTGAACTTTATGTCAAAGACAATACAGAAAATCTTGTCGACTATCCATTAAAATGTAGACAAGATTAAAGTACATTTAACTATGAAACAGATAAGGTTCAATATCGAAAAATACTATCACATTAATTGCTAATTCTTTCCTTATTAGGTTTCCCTTTACTATCCTTTCTAAGCCTAAACGATTTCATTGTTCCCAACCTAAAGTGTTACCAGTCCAAAAATATGAGGTTTTTTTTTTCAGGAATGTATTACAACCTATTCGAAAGAGTAAGTTATTATTTCGCTATTCATATCTAACGATAGATATAATTGCATATTTCTAGTTCTGTTTCAATACTTGAATTAAAATACTTTTTTTTTCAAAGATTACTTTTACAATATGGCTTTAAAAATGACCTACCAATTCTAAACATTTACTTTATGGAATATTGTATCTCAAAGAATATTTTCCGCTACAATCTGGCAATTACATGCTCCAATTTTTTATTTAAATGGATTACAAGATTTATTATTACAGGCTTGAAATATATGTCGTCTATCCCATACAAAGAGATTAATATATTTACGAGCGTTAGAAGGGACGAGCCGAGAGAAAATCATAATTTACTACTTGTTACTACTTTGTAACAAGTCGGTCTGACTACTGTCATACGCCCGCTTGACAGTTGTTATTCGTGTGTCAAATCGAAAATATCGCTACTGACGCTCAAGATTTTTTTATGACTATGTTGCTAATGGCCGCTCTATAACTGTTATAAATTTCTTTGATTCAAATAGAAGCAAAATTATTACGCTGGCCCACGATCCACATGGGCCACGTACCTATTACAGCGCCATCTATGGGCTGCTATGTAATCTTTATTAAATGATGAGAGTTTTGTCGATACAATATAATTTATTCTCTATCAACCTAGTTTTAAAGTCCACATTAGTTTACGTCTCAAAGTGCTTATAAATGCTAGTGACGTATGCCATAACTTGCTGCCAGTCCGGTCTTTCTTGTTGGATCATGTCTTGTATGTTCTGTGGACAAAAGAAAGAAAAGGGTGAACATTTTTGCAGTGTTTTTCCTCCATTGGTCCAATATCGTAAATGCGAAAAAATATCAGCTGTCCCATACAAATTTCAATACCTACTCGACCCAAATGTATGGGACAGCTGGTAATTTTTTCGGAGGTTGTTCAGTTTGATGGTCTGCGGCATATCCTTTCATATGACTATACCCTTTCTGTTACACCCTGTATAGTCTTAAGTCGTAAGAATTTTGATGTTAGGTCTTTATTTGTGTCATAGATGGCGCTGTAGTGCTTTTTATAGTGCCTCTACAGACTTACGCAACACTTGTACCTAAAAAAAAATCCTCATTGACGATAAGGCTCGTTCACCATAAAATTAATAAGCAAATGAGAGGAGTTGATCATTATCATTGGCGGCCTTGTTCAATGTTCCACCCACTGCTGATTATTATAAGCCTTTTCCCTTTAGTGCTGTTCTTCCCAGGTCTGCGCGAGCTAAACCAGGAGGCCTACCATGACGTCTTAAAGCAGAGTAATTCCAGTGTGCGAAAGAGATGGCGCTAGACGACCTGTATAGCTGTCTCTTTCCCACACTAGAATAACTCCTGCTTTAATACGTCATAGTAACCCCCCTGGTGGCCTACCATGACGTCTTAAAGCAGTAGTAATTCCAGTGTGGGTAAGAGATGGCGCTAGACGACCTCAATAGCTCCGTCTCTTTCCCACGCTGGAATTACTCCTGCTTTAAGACGTCATAGTAGCCCCCTGGAGGCCAACCATGACGTCTTAAAGCAGGAGTAATTCCAGTGTGGGAAAGAGATGGCGCTAGACGATCTGTATAGCTCTGTCTCTTTCCCACGCTCCACTCCTGCTTTAAGACACCCCCCAGGTCTTACCCGCGATCTTCTGATGTCATATTATCGAAGGAAATATAATTATATAGGTGAGTACATAGAGGCCCATCTCCCGCAAACAATGTTGTATGAGTTGGACAATGTTTTAAATTCATACTATGTAAATGTTACTGACCAGCGTGGTAGGTATACCGACGGACTCAGCCGCGGCGAACGCGACAGAGAAGTTGGTGCGTTTGTCGTGCGGCGATAGCGATGCGTACGAGATGCGACCGTCGCCCAGGTACGAGTGCAGGAGAGCGCAGAGCGCCATGCCGTCGTTCCACGACGAACTGGAAAATAGAAAAATATATACAGGGTGTAAACAGACCCTTTAGAAGGTTCCCAGGTATGGTCTAGAACAAAAAAATGATCGCAAAGACGAGGAGAACTGATGATCGAATCCTATCTCAGTAATAGAATACAGTACACTGAAATAACACAATTATGTCCATTCACAAAAACAGAAATTAAATATACATCGAGCCAAAGATGTATAAAATTTGGTGTACCTCAAGGGTCAAACAGTGGCGGGCCCAGTATCGACTGGGCCCGCCACTGTTTCTCATTTATATAAATGATTTACCTAACGCTATTCAATACCCTATGGTGTTATTTGCAGATGACAGTACGGTGATTTTCCCAAATAACAAAAATAAAAATCTTGAACTACAAATAAATGATTCCTTATCGAAATTTATACACTGGCTAACAATAAATAACCTAAAAATCAATCTTACAAAAACCCATTACATGAATTTCAAGAATAAAAACGCAAAATCAATTCCATTATCTATTGAGTACAATAATGAAACTGTGTCTGAAGTAACAAGTACAAAATTTCTAGGCATCCATATAGATTCTAATATGTCATGGAAATCACATGTAAATAGTGTATGTAACAAATTGCATCAGTTCTCTTATGCCCTCTACATGCTCAAAAAAGTATCTAACCAAACCACACTCCTTAGTGCTTATCATGCCTATATGGGATCCACTCTATCTTATGGAATACTATATTGGGGATACTCGACTGATAAAGAAATAGCGTTCAAGGCACAAAAGAAGTGTATTAGATCGATTTGTGGGATGCACCAAACGGATTCATGTAAGCCTCATTTCATAAACCTCAAAATATTAACCCTACCTGCTTTATATATCTACGAGGCCTCAATTTTAGTTAAATCAAATATCAGTAGCTACGACACATTAAAAAGCAGTAGACTTAGAAATACACTACGCAATAAAACATCCCACACTGCACTACATAGCAATAGTATTTTTTGTATGGGCATAAAAAAATAAGTTACCTATAGACCATTAAGAGCATTCATTTAATTGGTATTTTTAAAAGAAAGCTGTAAGACTTCCTGATTAAAAAGGCATATTACTCTATAAAAGAATTCCTTGGAGAAAAATATTTATTTAATATTAAAATAAAAAGAGTATTATTAATATAAAATGTTTAAATAATGTTAATTAATATAATATAATGTTAATTAGAATATTAAGTATGTAAATTTGTTAAAACCTTGTAAATTGCAATGCCTTAACAGGCAACTAAGTTCTAAGAACCTACCTATTGTTACCATCGTCAAAATACTGTACACTTAGTTCGCAATAAAGAATTTGAATTTGAATTTGAAAGAACAAATGCCTTTCGGATATGTTAAGGGTCTATTTACACCCTTTATTACGAGTACTTACTAATATTATAAATGCGAATGTAAGTTTGTTTGTTTGTTACCTTTTCACGCCTAAACCACTGAACCGATCATCCTGAAATTGTGCATATACGTTGTCAGGAGTACAGAAACGGACATAGGGTACCTTTCGTCCCGAAAAAAGTACTTTGCCCGAGGAAAAAAACAATAACGTTCTTATGGTTATAGATGGCGCCACGTCTCTTTCGAATCATAACTGAATTATATTATTACAAGCAGAGTACAACCCGAATTGATTGTCAAATTCAAAATTAACGAGGGCGCCGCGGGCAAAAGCTAGTTTATATTTATAAAGCATGTATTTACATGCTGAAGTAACTCTGTATAATATCCGTCTTTTAGTCCGTAGTTGTCCGTTTCAAATATTTAGCACACAGACCACTAGCTTTTCCGCGCGGCTTCGCTCCCGTTATGTACAGAAATGAACACAAGGTAGCCTGGTAGCCTATCACACTCGGAGATAATGTAGCTTCTCGTTGGTGAAAGAATTTTCGGAATCGGATTGGTTTAGTTCCGAAGATTATCCCCTATACACAAACTTACAAACACATTTTATCTCTCTATAATATTAGTAGTCAGATATATATTATACCGATGGGTGCCAGAGATATATGGGGCCCAGTATAGCTATTCACAAACGCTTGGATACGATTTCGATTTATTAAGTCGTATGTCTATCTTGCTCGCTTTCATAATGCTATAAAAAGATACATACGACTTGTCGAATCGAAATTGAATCGAAATCGAATCGAAGCATTTTTGAATAGCTATGCAGGTTAGACAACATAACATGCGCCTTTGTAACCCCCAAAAGTTGCCGATGCTTTTTTGTTTTTTTGCTTTTTTGACTGTACTGTAGACACTTACCTAAAGTTAGTAATATCAATGTTGTTGTATCCCATGGTCTTCTGTTGGCACCACTTGAGCAGCGCGTTGCGTTTGGAACCGCCGTTCTTCACTTGTAACGCGTTCAACGGGTCCTTCCGTTCACCTGTGGTTTGTTACAAATCTTCATTAAAAGCTGTTCAATTTTAAGTTCAGTTTCTATAAGACTTCGGAAAACATTTTTTCAGTGAATGTTAATGAACATTGTGTATAGATGTTTTGTTTTGCGACATATAACATGCAGACACATAGAAGCTAAGCTTAGTACGTATTTACTTACCCAGGTAGACTTGCTGTTGAATGCATAATATATGAATCATAATACTTTCTTAAAATAACATTTTAAATTGCACATGTTTTACGTCACCACAGGCTGCGTAAAGTTAAAGGTTGTACAAGTGTCGTTTTGATTGCGTACTTTTTCTATCTCCATATTACAATCGGTGCGTAAACGCAATGCAGACTAGGGGGGGTTACTATGACGTCTTAAAGCAGGAGTAATTCCAGTGTGGGAAAGAGATAGCGCTAGACGACCTGTATAGCTCTGTCTCTTTCCCACACTGGAATTACTCCTGCTTTAAGACGTCATAGTGACCCCCTGGTGGCCTACCATGACGTCTTAAAGCAGGAGTAATTTCAGTGTGGGTAAGAGATGGCACTAGACGACCTGTATAGCTCTGTCTTTTTCCCACACTGGAATTACTCCTGCTTTAAGATGTCATGGTAGGCCACCAGAATACTAACTGTTTGTTCAACAATCTGAAGGTTCAGACATCTAATAATGTTCTATAAAAGATCGTGGTTTTTCGTCTCACACACGTTATCTTCCATAATACAAAACGAGCACAAGTTCAGTTTAAACTGTAGTGTGAACGAACATTGTGGTGTGGCTGATTCGGCCCTGTATTCCATCGCCTAGACGACTATACAAGGTGTAACATAATAAACGCAAGACCTCCCGTGTGGTCTCTCGCACCATGAAACTAAACATTTATGGTCTACGAGTTCCTGAAATTCGCAAAAAAGTACGTAGTAATAAAGTACTTTCTATAAGAACTGACGCAATCAGCTGATCCACATGTATGGTAAAACTAAAAAAAAAGTTATTAATTTCCAAAAGTACTTAGAACAAAAGTTGTTCAGTTTCATGGTCTGAGACACCACACGAGAGGTCTTGCGTTTATTATGTTACACGTTGTATATCACCTATATTTCGCTCAAGAAAAGTACAAAGGATGTACCTATTTCTTTTATGAAATACATGCTAGCTTCTCGCTAAATTTCGGCGGTAGAATACCTTAGGTGCTGTTCACACGGAGTTGACCTGTGCGTATTTTGCTGTACTTATCATTTTTGTTGTGCTCCCAGCACATAGCTGTTCCATAGAGCATTTAAAAAAAAAAAATATGGCATTATTTTTTAACCGAAGACCTGAGTTATCTCGACTTTTTACCGCAAAATATCGTCCAGGACAGTACCATGTGTACACGAACAGCCGGTTTCCGTTCGCGATGTTTCGCACTGATCCCTTTACGAGAATTTCCAATTCATTGTTTACACTACCTATAGCAGGATACCAGTGAATAGTTCACAAACAGACTCACATATGTCTCCGTAGCTGTTCCGTCGCACGAAGCTCTCGATGGCCTTCTGCTGCAGCGTGAGCGCGCGCTGCTCGTCGGGGATGTTGGCCTGCGCCGGCGCCGCCTCTGCCCCGCCCCGTTAGGCACAACGTCAAACAAGCGCACCACAGACGGATTTGTGATAATTTAGAATAAGAGTAGTAGTGAAAGATTCTAAATAAAGATTTGTCCGAGGTTTCGCGTGTTAGTGGAAAAGAAACTAGACACCCTGTCCATTACAAGTGCATTTTTGTAAAATTATTAGTGGCGACATCTATACCGCCACTTACAAACTACGACTGTCCTACAGCGCGCAAGTTTACCGCGCAGATGTTTTGTTTTTTTCTAAATAGCAAGATAATGCTTTATGCACAAACAATGTTGTGCAGAGGTATTCTTATCTAAATGCATGACACATTCACAATCATTATCCGAACGCAGAGGCAAGAAAATAATCGGATCCGGTTTTCTCCACATTTTTAATTAGGCATCCACTAATTTTTATCACAAAACCGTCGATGGTGTACATGAGCGAAATATCCCCACAGTCAGCCAGTGAGGATATTTCTGAGTAAACACAAACAATGCAGAGTGGTACCGCCCCCAATGAGTGAACTTACAGTCCCATAAGACCCGACTCCATAAGAATAGGGGGAAAGATTGGCGGGAAAATATGTACCGACTCCATTTTAATTTTGGAATGACGATGACGGTTTGAATTTAAAATACATTATTATTTATGGGTACCTTTTACATTAGTTTCCTTTGTGTATCTCAATAAAAACAATATTGTTGTTCGAAAACTGAGAAAAGAAATATGATGTAACAACAAAAGGGAAATAGGGATGTTTCCTGTGTAAAAAAAATATGATTCTATTTTAGTCCGTCAGTTAGGATTATCGAAAAATATTAAAATATTGGATACGTATTTTTTGTTTTATCAAATCAATAAAAAATGACGAAGATAAAACGCATCAAAGATCATGAGTGGGGGGGGGGCGTGTGACGTCACTTTTCGGTAAAAAGTCAGTACACTTTACTTACAAGTATGACGTCAAGTCACACGAGTTTTCGACGCCGTCTATCAGACGGACTAATTAGATTTTTTCAGGAAACATCCTATTCTTTGCAAAAAAACTCAGAGCGAGCTAAAAAATATAAGAAAATATCCCAAATATGAAACCATAACACCAAAACCAGAAAAAACGTAGTTATTGAATTAGACAAAGGAAAAGCCCCATTCAAAAATAAAAACGATTTATCAAAAAAAAAAAAACTTAATATACAGAGTGAAAAAAATAAAAGTCTATTGGCATGCATCATGTAATGAACTAAGAGTTTAATAAATAAATTAGTAACGTGGCACACAACACATATTGTTAATTGTCGTTAATTAGGCAAGGGTAGGGCTATGCGCCGCGTTCATGCTGCCATGCTGGAAAAAATAAGCGACTTTCATGCGATTATATGTAGCCGGGGACGGGATTCTCGTATTTAATTTAGGTAATTGGGAGTCTTAAATGAGGATTAACTTATTGTTTAATAGATTTTTACTTTGGGGTATTGTAAAATCATTGCGTTCAGCTATATTCATACAAAGTTAAAATTTTCCGCACGCAAAATACGCGCTTTGAACGTGGAGTTGCGGACACCAGCCCGTTATACAATACAATACAAAAGCATGCTGCAATTTCTACTCATTATAATTATGTAATCGTATAAAATATAATATTTTACGTATTTATTAAATAAATTGGTTACTTCCATGCATATAATTACCCCAAAAATAAGGAAGTTTATTCGTACTACATTATTATTAGACAAGGTGACATGGCATCTAATTTAAAATTCTGATAAAAAAACGTAATTACATGTTTTTAGCAACTTGTACGACTTTGATCATTTTGATAACTTACACCATGGACATGGGAACATACAAATTCAAAACTACATCCACCATCACCTCATCGTCTTCTTATAACTATGTACATTATAAAATCCTAAGCTAAATAAACTTCGGAACTCACCGTTGGCGATAGGTGAAGGGCGGGTGCCCCTGGCTACGGGCGGTTTAGTGGAGAAGGTGGTTCCGCCCATACCGTTGGTGGGCGCTGTGGAGTCAGCCATACCGTTCTTTATCGTAGTTGAAGTTGTGGTTAGAGTTACGCCTACGGTAGTTTGCTAAAAAAGAAAAATATTCAAGAAAATTGTGTAAAAGAAACGAGAAAAGTTTTTTAAACATCCTGTACAGCCGAAATGCTTTCAGTCAGGTGTTTTGTGGTTTTTGCGAAAGGGGCTTGAGGCTTAAAAGGTACAGCTCCAAGAATAGGTTTCTCCAATCAAAGATGGCGGTGGTAAAAATCTTGAGCCAAGGTCGTGCTAATTCTCAATCATTTATTTGCAAAAAAACCAAACCAGTTCGCGCAAAAAAAATGTACAAAACAGCGTGCTTGCGGAAACGGTGGGTTTGGTTAGGAGAAAGCCTGAGTCCATCATTAGGTCCTTACCTGAGGCCACTCTCCTACTGGAGTGGTTGCAGGCGACTGCTTAGCTGCCTTCGCTGCGTTTTCTATGCTCTCAATGAGAGACTTGACTGACAGGCGGGAGTCTTGGCGGCTTACACCTGGAACAATCATTTTAGAAACATTAGTTATATGAAAGCGTATGGGCAGTAAAGGTCTTATATCTTTGTGGGACACTGGGGTCACGGGCTTTCAGAGTGGGGACTGTGTGCGCTCACCGAGTGACCTCGGAGACGACCGGCAGCGCAGTGGTCACGTGCAGCCGTGCACACTTGCACAGCGAGGCTCAGGAGGAGATCTCTGTATAATCGCCCCAGGGATGTGTCCTAACAGGCGTTGCACAGAGGGGGGCTCCGGACAGGTCTTTTAAGAGGAAACGGTGCCTCGTCCCATGTGCGGATGGTGACCACCGGGGTGGTTTTAATGCGGTAAAAATCCCACACTCTTCGGTTTTTTCCCAAACACCGGGCTTACATGTGTTTTCAACTTATTGATTGTTTGATGAGATGACGAGTAAAAGAGAAGTATGGAAGAAGAAGAAGACATGCTGCGCCGACCCCAAATAAATTGGGATAAGGGCAGGGGAATGTGATGATGATTGAGAATCCAGCAGAGAGCACCCAGCGCGGCAGAAAATCCCCGTCCGGAAAATATTTCCTCTGGGAGAGCGATCACAATATATCGATTGAAAATCGTCGACCCGTGCGAATGAGAACTTTATGAGAACACTATCTGTCCTTTCTTACATTTTCTAAAGGCAATTCGCCGTTTAAGTGGTCATTGGACTTTATTTCGCACACCTTTCATACTTTAAAAAAGCCATCATTACCTTTAGTCCTCCTATGCGAGGCGGCGGTGGCCATGATGTCCTGTAGTGAGGCACTGGTGAGCAGCGGCGGTGGTGGCGGAGTCTCCTCTGTGCGAGGCGGTATGGCTGGAGGTGACATAGAGGTTATTGACTGTGGTTTATTTGATGGACTGGTGTTGCAAGGACTACTGATTTTATCTTAGTAAAGGTGCTTCAAAGTTGACTGCAATCTTCAGGCGGTAATGTTGCTTTCAGAAGTGTACTTTCAATTGTTTTAGAATAATGTTCAGAAGGTACTTAGGCTTGTCGGAGAAGATAATGGTGCGGTAAGGTATGCCAGCTTTTTAAAGGCAAAAAAATACATTTGATACAAGTTTTTAAATTTTAATATTGCTCTGGAAGACGGCAAATATAGAAAAGGTTCAAATTTCTCTGGTACATTTGACTATGGAAATAACAATCTAGGAATCCAACACCAGACAAATCCCAGTGCGATAAAACTGAAGCGAAAAACCATGCTTTTATCGTGACGAATAAATAAACGCATATAATGTTTCATGCTGTATTTTTTTTCACCTTATACCCTGAAATAAACGAATTCTAAATTAAAGTGACAATTCCTTCTAGAAGGAACTTGCAAAATCAAATTTGTACTCCAAAATAAGTAAAATGAGGCACAAAAGCATAGGATAAGCTTCTGAACGCATCTTACGCAATTCAAAATTAGAGCGAATATCAGATTCAATAAAAAAGTATAAAGTGAATTTGAAAGAAAGCAGAGATATATTTGGCAACTATACCCTGTCCAAAAAATGTATACCTGATCAGACCACTGATTTCCTACATAGGGTTTACAACACCAAAACCAACCAAAACGATCTTCTGCCAAACTTGCATATAAAGTAACCCAGCGTTTAGAAGCTTAACACCAAAAACAAATGAAACACAGACCACCACCATGTCACCTCCACCGAATGAGACAAAACACACGACTCTCATGTTTCCATACATTGATACAGTTATTTACATGTAATTCACACTCGAACGTTTAGGTTTCCGGTCACAAAAGCGCTGACTTACGTAGAGGTCTTCGGGGCGGAGGATCTTTCAATGACCTTAACGGGTGCGACACCCGTTTGTGCTCCAAAGTCCTCCAATATGGCTTTTCCCTTGGCAAGGAACCTGTATTCGTGTCTATGTTTGGTGAAGTCGGATGTTGTAGAGAAAACTTTCTAGGCGCAGCGTCTGTCGGCACATCTGGGTCAGGTTTTTTTTCTAAGCTTTGCACTATTTCTACAATAGGTCCAGTAGGGTTCTTTGGTAAGTCGTCTTTAGCACTAGGCGCTTTTGATAATGATATAATCGATTTGGTAATGCTGGCCATCTCTTTCGCCGCAGTCGTGCTCTCTAGGAAATCTAACGATTTTGATTTTGTGTACCTATCATTTGCCTTAGGCCTCTTGATTCGTCGAGGTACTTTTAGAAGATCTTCTCTAGGTACTGCAGCCAGTTCATCGTTTAACGATTGGTTTTTATTTGATATCTTTTCATCATCGGCTATATTTTTGTCTTTGGTTATTACTTCGGAAATCACAGGTCCAATTTCTTCATAAAAATTTTCCTGTTCGGAATATCTTCTTTGTTCAACTTGAGGTGTAAATTGATTTGTTTGCGTAACTTTCAAGTCTTCTTTACTTCTTTCTACTGGCTTAGGTTTTAAAGACTGTGTTGAATTTATGACGAATGGGACGCTCGCTACAGGCTGGTAGTATTTGTTGTCGATCAAATATTGAGGAGTCTTCGATAACTTGCTAACAGTTGTGGATACTTCTGTTGGTTTTGCTGAAACTTTTGGCACAACGCCGACAGTTTTTGGTGGTTCTAAGGGCTTTATTGGAGTTTTAGCAAAATTGTGTGTAGTTTTAGATATTTCCAAAGGCGAAGGCGAAGGTAAAGGTTTAGCTGTATTTTTACTTGGCGAAGGAGTTTTCCTTTCGGGTAAGTTTTCGTTAGATCCGAAAGTTTTCCATGACAGAAAAGGCAGTTGCTTTGCTTTAACATTCTTTTGATAAAGGCCTTTTCTTTTGGTACTGTCCTCAAGGTTCTTCACCTCAGTCACTTTGATATCTTTTTTGTTATCAGTATCAACTTGATCGATGTCACTGTAGTAAACAGTACCTTTGTTAGCCTCTTGATTTTGTTCTACTGGGACCTCTTGGGGTGCAAGAGGTTTGAAAAACACTGGCTGTATTAATACGGGGCTTATAATTATCGGAGATGTCGGTGCTATATTACCGTTACCTAGTTGAATAGGAGCCAAGAAAGTTCTAAAAGTATTTGCAGCTATATTAATATTAGCATTAGGATTACTTTGTACGGGAGCCGTCTTTGGTATATCATCACCTAAGTCTGTGGAATTTATTGTTAGATGATAGCTTACATTATCATCAATAGGAACTGGTGTTTTGGGTTCAGGAGGAACAGTTTCATTTATAGGTTCTATGAAAGATTTGCTAGTTTCTTCTTTTAGAGTACTGGGTACATTTACATTATTGGTAACTAAACTATTATTTTCTTTGGTATCTACACTTGGTTTTGAATCGTGTCGAGGTTCGATCTCTGGTAACTTTGGATCACTGGGTGGAGAAATCTCTCTAGAGTTATTAGTATTATCTATTTCATCTTTAGTCATAGGAACAGGTTCAGAAGTACTTTCCTCATCATTTGTTTTCAATACCTTTTTGCAAGGAGAACCTCTTTTAGCTCTGTTATTACCAATAATTCTGTCTATTGCAGCTTTGAATGTGAGTTTTAGTTCCTCATTGACCATTTTAAGTTGTTTCTCAACTTTATCATCAATAGGAATATCTCTCAGTATATCTGTATTGGGCTGAATCAAATCAACTACTGGGCCTTTTTTAATATCACCAGGGTATGGAAAAGGGAGCACTTCTTCAGCCTTTATGACACGTATATCTTGTTTTACGTCATTGTTGTTGGCTTCAAATATAGTTCCGACTTTGTTGTTATTTTTCTCAATAGATGGTGACAGAAAAACACTATCAGAACCTTCCGTGAAAAGAGATGTTTCACTTTGAGCGTTAAGAGTTAGAAAATCTACACTAGTGGCCTCATTCAAAGCTTCTTTATATTCTTCGTTAGTGTTTAAATTATCCAGACTATAAGACTTTGGTTTTCCATTGTATGTTCCAACCATGTTTGTTCTGAAGATAGTACGTTGTCTTGGGGTTGGTGTGAAAGTAGAATCTGATTTAATTAACCTAAAACTATGATTCAGATCGATTAGCTTCTTCGGTAATTCTGGCAAAACTGGAGGACTATCGTTAGTCTCATCGCGAAGGTCGATAGCATTTTGTCTTTTCAACTCCTTGGTTTCAAAAGGAGGTAAGACAGCTTCGGCTAACACTCGACTCGGGTACTCTTCTTCTGGTGATTTTGGACTATCATCATCATTCGTTTCGTCTGTGGTGACATTTTGGATTTTGATTTTGAATTCGTCTTGCAACAAATCGTCATACTCATTCTTCTGTTCTGGGACGTTGGATCTGAAGAATGCTTGTTCTATCAAGCTTGTTTCTTTCGCTGGAGGATCAGTAACGCTGTGTACTCTAGACAGATATCTAGTTCTTATACTCTTGAATACGTCTTTAGATGGACTCAAATCGTCGCTTGTCTGAGAGTCACAATGATCAGATTCCTTCGATTCTAATATATTGTAATCTGAGTAAACGCTATCCATAGATTCCGATCTGTCAACACCTGTGTTGGTACATCAAATTGAGATTAGACATTGTTTAACATATATTTGATGGTCGATAACTGTTAGTTTATGAATGTCTACGTAGTTAAGCATTTTACACAGAATTAGCGCATGGAAATGCATGTTAACTCTGCTGAAATTGTTGAACAAATCTTAATGTTTGAACGTCTCATTATTATTTTATTTAACTTCATGCAAAATGAACAGTAACTACGTCGAAAGCTTTAGAAATTTCATATAATTTTGTACAGAAATGTTGTAATTACCTGAAAACATAACTCTCATTATCTTAATTGATCACTCGGCTATAGTGAGCGTTCTTTACTTGGCGTTTTATTTTGAGCATTTGCAAGATACAAAGCAAGGACTAGATAACAAAAATGTTAACAAACTCCAAACTACTTTCAAATCTACCTGTCATACGCATGCAAAGCTCTCACTTGCGCGTTTTATAGAGGAAACAATTTTTTAGAAAACTCTGCCAATCATAACAATTTCAGTAGTGGTGCAGCAAAACAAAAATGAAAGAAAATCTTTGTATACGGTGCTCCCAAAAAGTAAAAACATTGAAGTTAAATAAATAGACAAAACATCAAACTGAGCACCTAGAATTATTCACAAATAAAGATAAAGAAGATAAAAACTTCAAATAGAACTTTTCCCATAGTATTTTACATATTAGTCCATTGGAGACGGACACAGGATTTCAACAAATTGAAATACTTTGTATACATAAACGACATACTAATTCCATAACAGGAATTGTAGATAAAAATCACCGAATTCATACAAAGTGTATCATAATCATACAAAGCCAATTCATAAATTGTCAAACGCATCCACATTAAAACCCGCCAGATTCTCTCCCTCATTCTTCCACTTACCCTTGATCGAGTGCATCTGATCTTCTAGCAGTCGTATCCTATCCCTCGCGACCTTGTTCTCGGAGACCAGCCGCTCCAGTTCCCTTTGAGCTTCGGTTTTGAAGTCATTGGCGACACGGACAGTCATAAGGAGGTCGCTTTGGAACTGCTTCCATTCGGTTTCCTGTAAGGAAAGTTTGTTGAAGATGAAGACAGGTTACCTAAGTCACAGATAATCAGTGAGTATTCTCGTCCTAGAGCTGTCAGTGTCTGTTGTGTAAATATTCACACTTTAGCTCTTGAACGCCGTTTAAATTCGCTAGTCACGGTCATTTTCATTGGTGTAATCCACGTTGAATGAGTTACTTACCTACAGAAATCCAAGGAACATTGTTACAAAAAGATTATTGGAGACATCCTCGTTACATAAAGGGTGTAACAAGACCCTTAACCAAGCCGAAAGGCACTTGTTCTGCTTGTTATTGCAATCATTTTTTTGTTCTAGACCATACCTGGGAATCTTCTAGTTACGGAGATATTGTGGGTCAAAGTCCTACCGTAAAACGTGATTTTTCACCCCACAAAAAAGTCGTTTCCCAGCAATAATTTTTGCGTAAAGTTACTTAATTTGATGTACATGATGCTTGGTTGATAGCTTCGTGAAAGGTCCGTTTACACCCTGTATTTAAACTTACATCTCTCTCGCGGTCTCTAGTGAGCTGCGCATGCCTGGCGCGCGCGTCTTGTAGTTGCCTCTCGAGGTCTGCCACTCTCGCGAGCGCTTCGCCCGCTCGACTCATTAGGGCTAGCTTTTCGTCTGATGCTACTTGCACCTGGAAAAATAAAGAAATGAGCAGTCTTTAATAAATGGATATGGTGGCTTCACGACTGCAGTAGGCTTGATGTACACAGTTTTCAGAACGAGAGAATAGGGATGTTTCCTGAAAAAATCTAATTAGTCGGTCGGATAGATTTTCAAAAAATATTGGATACAATTTTTTTTAATAAAAATATATAATTTTTTATAAATTTTCTTAGGTTTTTTTTTGCAATTTCCAGATCAGTTTCAGGCTATATGTGAAACAAAATATGATTCACGTCCGTAACACGTATGTAGTTACAGAATTATAATCATTAAAACCATCAATACAACCCATTAAGTTAATTTAATCCCATTTAATGACTATGTCATGAAAAAGTCATTCTTTACATAAAAATACTAGACAGGTGTTTCAGGTTTCGCATATATTAAAACTAATGTTGTATAAATGTCCAGAATTAAGTTCTAGTTGTAATGCAAATTAGCTTGCTGCGACACGCCACGTTTAGCATAAAATGCTTAAGCCGGGCACGCGAGGTAGGTGCTTTTGCGTCATCTAGGTATATCTATATCTGTGGTTTGAACCTTTGTGAAGTTTCGGTTTCCTAAGAACTGTTGTTAAATGTAATAACTGATTGTTATTTTTTTGTAAATTTCCGTCTGATTGTTTTCTTACCTGTATCTGCATCTCCTCCGAGTTGTCCTGCAACGTCTTCAACTCTCCCTGCATCGCCGTCTTCTCTTGACGCAACTGTTCGATCTGGAACTCCAGCTCTGATATTGTTGACTTCGCATTGTTTCGTGATACCTGCGATGTTCCAATCAATATTATATGGCTTATAGAAAATACCCAGGTTTTCAAACCTTACCGTATTGTCGCTCCCCAGTAAAAAAAAGTGTCGTAACATGACCACGTTATCAATTTTTTTTGCCGGGGAGCTATGTGACTTATGAAGTAAGGACATATTAGATCATACTTTCGTTTCAAACTCCTCAAAATTTGATATGAGTTGCTTCTAGCCGGAATCAATTTTTAAGGAGTATTCTCGACAAAAGGTTTGCCAGTTATCAACTATTCAATCAGTTTGTAATTAAAAAAATGCAAAGAAAATGTCCCTCTTATACTCTTATGCGCTAATGATTTACAAAGCAAAATGTGGTCACCATAGCGTCGTCATGCATCTTCCTGGCGTCAGCGTGCGCGCGGTCCAGCTGTCGCTGCGCGTGCGCCAGGCGCTCGTGCAGTGCGTGCGCGCGCGCAGTGGCGGCGTCCGCGTCGCGCCGGGCCGCCGCCGCCGCCGCCTCCGCCTCCGCTGCGCCTTCCACCACGCCGTCGCGCTCTTCTAACTGAAAGGGGAGATTTTTTTCATTCTTTTTGTGCTGATAAATAGTATCCTCGACAGTAAGAATTACACAGATGACTTAATTGATTACATATTAATTTTAAGCTGCATAAAGCGATCGACCAAAGTTAATTTATGCTTGCCGTGGTCTTAGATTCGGTTCTGTGAATCATGGGTTTGCCAAGAACGTCATGCTGAGATTCGGCTTCGACCGCGATTGGATTCGACCAACCATTTAAAGCTCTTTAAATGGTTTGTCCCGGATGCCATTCCTAAGATCTTTGACCGTCGTTTTGGATAGTCCAGAAACCCAAAAGAACGAGTCTACTTAGGGATACCATCACCCTGTAACTAGAGTCTAAACGCTCCATCATCTCAATGTAAAATACTAGTACCTACTCAGCTACATCAGATTAAACTGAAAATTGACTTTAACATATTGGAAAAAGGTTAGGCAGATGAATCACAGCACCTTAGGTCTCACCTTAGCTTTAGCAGCATCGAGCAGGTCAGTGAGTGTGGCGATCTGATGCTGCCTGCTGGCGGCCAGCTCCTGCGCAGAGTCCGCTTCGTGTTCGCATCGGGTTCGTTCTGACTCTGCTCGCTCTAGATTCCCCTCCAATACTCTATGGATACAAAATAACCACCATCATTACATTGACGCAACCGTCCAACAATCCAAATAATTATATGATATCTTTTATGAAGACGGAAGAAAATGCAAAGGCCATTATAACAAACTAACAAATTCGAGTTGTGGCCAATGAGATCTCTGTAGATCCTCCGAAATGAGCAATACAACTGAAGATTCTGAATTGCGTATTACGCCTTTGTCCTTGAGATCATTAATGATTGCGCATACACACAACTTTTCGTTGTGAGACAACTTGTAAACTTCTTTGGTACTTGTCACCGTAATATTATTTACACGCGCATGATCGGCGCAGATGCGCTGGCAATTGCCGTCTTTCTTCTTTAACAAAGATGTTGCTTGTATTTCACATGACTTTAGAAGATTAAGAAGATTATTGTGTAGCTTTCTTCTTTAAGACATAGACAATTAGACATAGTGATGTCCATTGAGCCCTCATGCTATAATTATGCAATCTTATAAATGACGTTTCATTTATGAAATGCCTAAAGTATGTCTGACCAATAATAATCTAAAATATTTAAATCAATTAATTAAATCTCATCAATATCCTTATTAACTGATAGTATCGTCTCGTAATTATTGATATTAATGATTAGATTGTGGTCAGCAAACATATTCTTGCAATTACTAATCTTATCAATATTTATCATGTTTTAGATGGCAGTCTAGGCCTGCAACAGCGCCGCAGCAATTAAAAAAAAAAAATTGCACTTATAGCAAAATTGATTTTTAAAGTACACTGTTTTCTAGTCATATCACCTTTTACATAGTCCATACATCGTCTCTTTGGTATTCCCTTACTGTTACATCCATTAAAAAAGTCATTAAATCTTTCCTCACAAAAAGTACTTTCCTCATTCCTCCGCGTCACATGGCCATTCCATGAAAACCGATTACTATTTAACTACAATAATAGATGGCTTGTAGTAGCGAAGGGACAATTTTTGTAAGAGGTAAGCTGGAGTATATATCTTTAATGTGATTATATTATTTGTCTATAGAATACTGTCTGTGCCATTTAGCCGGTAGGAATCGAGTTCTATGGTACCTTCACCACTGATGGCTTGTTACCCTGTAAGACCCTTCCAATCTATACAAATAAAAAAAATTGAAGTGTCTGTTCGCATTTTCAAAATAACTGCTTTTTTACTGAATGCATAACATGAAAGTATAATGGTACTAATAATCAAAATCTTCAAATTTTTGTCTGTCTGTCTGTAGACTAATTTCCGAAACGGCGGGACCGATTTTGACGGGACTTTTACTGGCAGATAGCTGATATTATAAGGAGTAACAAGGCTAAATTTAATTTTAGAAAAAGGATTAGGGTACCTTGCAAAAAAAATGATAACAAAATCCAATTCAATTAAGGAAGTAATATTTTTATAATAATGCTTACCGTATCCTCTCCGCGAGCGTTTCATTTTCTTTGGTCTTCTCTTCCAGCGCAGTCTTGGCTTGGTTCAGCTCCGCCTCCAGCTGTTCCTGCTTCGTCAGCAGGTGCCTGCGCTCTTCTTGCGATAGCTTTAATGTGTTAAAACAAAGTTTATGATTAAAAACTGACTTTTAAAATAATTTACTAGGATTTCATTCATTCTTGTGATGGAATTTTATGAAATTGTGACGGCCGACGAGGTCAAAAAAAGCTTGTTGAAGGAGCCTGAACCGTCAATTATTTACTGTAAGATAAAAAAAACAAGCTCGTTCTTATTCAATCATTTTTATTTTATTTTCTTATGACCAAGAAACGCTGGCTTAACGAATCCTAACGATTGACCGGAGAAGGCTGGACATAAGGAAGATTGGAAAGGTGTGGCAGCCGTTTGCCCAGCAGTGGGACAGAACAAGCTAACACAGAAAAAATTTTTTATTAAAATTGATACCCATCATGTCCACAGAGTTTCGCTGGCTAATTTAACTTGACCCCGTGCCCGTATGTCCACAATATGAATAAATGGCGCAATTTTACAGCTTTAGTATAAAATGATGAATTTATTTACTTATTTCCTGACCTTGAGAACAGCGAAGAGCTGCTGGTCGGTGTCACCAGACACAAGCATCTCCGGTTCAACGCCTTCGCGCAGCAGAAGCTCTTGTAGGGTGTCCACCTGAAGATGAAAAATTTAATTAATTTTTTTTTATGAAAACAATTTTGGGCCAAGTATTAATGGCATCATTTTCTAATGAGAGAGAGATGGAGAACTGCACGGCAAATAGCAAATCATCTCATGATGAGAGTCAATACTTTCGACTGCACTGTAATGTTGACTCCTCGAAACGTTGCCATTCTAATGGTATGACGGTCGCTTACCGAAAGCTACCGCTACCGCAGTGTGACGTCACAAAAGGGACTAATAAATACCGAAGGTTGTAACAATCCGCTGGAAGCGTAGGACAGGTCCTTACGCCGACCCTGCTGTGTGGTGTTACGCGAATGGATAGAGTAAGAAAGTGGCGCCGGCGACTGAAAAGTTGTGTGGTATCAGTGGCGGACCTCTCATACAAGCCGAAAAGCCGGGCTTGCCAAACGATAAACAAAAAAAAATATTAAAAAAAAAAAAAAAAAAAAAAAAAAAATTAAACAAAAAAAAAATACTCTCCCTGATGCCGATGGGCCATCTATTTTTAATATTTTTATATTGTTTTATAATGGAATATTTAAAATGTATTTAATGTGTTTAAAAATAACATTCTTACAAAAACAAAATAATACTTAGTAATTTTTTGTCAAACAATAATAACATTCGATTTCCACACAACTATCAATCCATAACAGAAATTATTTTAAATTCGCGCGCTTAAATTCTGATATGCCGGCCGCGATACTCTGGCTCGCTCTAACACTATACAAAAGAAGAGTTGAAAAGTTGAAGTTTAGTGCGTGATACGGCCTACGGTCAGTGACCCAGTGTTAGCTAACGCTTGCTCTTTCACACCCGCTTGGCTTTTACGTGGCTTCTGTGACCTCTCATGTTTCCTAGCAAAATGTGTCCGTTTTTGACAAAATTTTTATGTACTCATGTGAGAATTTGTATCGAGTTTAAAGCTAGGCTTTTCTTTGAATGTGTGCGTGTAAGTCTGTGTAAGTTTGAGAGAGAACGTGTGTGTTCGCGCCGACGATGCGCGCGGCTAGCGCTTCGTGTTCTTTCAAGTTAGTTCGTATTGTTTTGACCTAGGAATTATGCCAGTAGCACGCGTTAATTATTACGAATGAATGCTGTTTTGAAAATTTTGAAAACAATATTCTAAAGTTAGGTTTTGTTTTGTTATTGTAATTGTGTGAAAGATATTAGCACGATGTGATTTAATACCAATGATTTTGCTAGTTATTAATTGATTGTTATAAAGTGGTCTGTGAATGTGAATGTGAATTCGGATATTACCGTCGAAAAGGTATGTAAATACGTTGAGTTAGCTCTTTACTTCACTGTTAAAGAAGTCCTAATGATAGTTTTTCTCGGCAATGTATTTTTGTCGCTTTTCGCATATCATTTTGTAGGTAGTTATTTTATAAAGTTCTTCCAAATAAAGAAACATCATCGTAATATTATATCTCTTTGAAATAAGATAATACGTAAATACGAGTTTAGGTACTTAAAGAGTTGTTCTGAAGAATAGAATATGTAAATAAAATTGGCTATTATTTATTAGTGATTTATAATGATTTTGTGAGATCATTAATATTTATGTAATATCAAATATTATCATTTTAATCGACACTATATTGAATTAATAAATTAGTGTGTACGGCAATAAAATAACAAATCAATAGTGTAAATGCCATCTAGTGGCCATTTTGAATGAAATATTTTGCACGTCTGAATTGTAAACAGTAGCGTAGCGAAATTACTTTGGTGTCACGATTCGTACGTATAGATGGCGCCTTTGTCAATTATGCAAGCGTATTAAGATATCGAGACTAGAAATTAATTGAAAAACTATAACTTATAAAATTATTTCCCAGAACATCGGTAGCTGACTAACTGGGCTTGCCTCCATTCTGACCTAGCGGCACGCCACTGTGTGGTATGGACATGTGATGCGGAGGAATGAGGAAAATGTTGAGTATGAATGTAAGAGTAGAGGAAGACCAAAGAAAGGAGCCAATGACCAGCAGTCGACGTCTTTAGACCAAGATGATGATGATTATACTTGATTTGTATGATGTACCACCGCGCTCACTGACGGTCGAGCACTTTTCACTCTTATGCCCTGAGTTATAAGGATGAAAAGTCGTTGACCGTCTGCGCTATCTATCAGTTACCAGTCCTCCACAGCGACTCCAGCAGCACTTGTTTCTCGTCTGCTAGCGTTAATAGTTATAACTGTTGGTATAACGGTCACCCATCCCTCTCCAATCCTTACCTTAGTGCGGCTGTCCTCCAGCTTCTCAGTCTGTCGACACAGCGACTCCAGCAGCACTTGTTTCTCGTCAGCCAGCCGTTCGTTGTCGGCGTGAGCATCTGCCAGCTGTGTCTGCAGGTCTGCCAGCTCTGCTAGAGTGGCTTGCAGTTCTTCGCTTGTACTGGAATTATGATAAATTAGCACCAGGGTCATCATAAACTAAAGAGGGTATTTATGAGCCCATAATATTAACCTGCTGCCTGGCAATGAGCAAGCATGGCCCCAAAGCTTACGAGGTCTATCCAATGGGTCGGCTGCGAATAATCATGATCCATGGCAGAGACCTAACCTCATTGAAAGCTAAAACAAGCAGTCCTTAATCGCCACAAAGTAGTTTTGGAACTGCTAATATAAATAGCAAAGTGGGTACAGTCAAATATAATCCTCAACTGTAACTCAAAGAAAAACCATTATTACCTGTAATGGTGCTCTTCCATCTGCAGGATCCGGTCCTGCAGACACGCGACGGACACCTCGCTGAGCGACGACGACGAGTGCTTGTCCCATTCCGGAGTGCTGGGCTCGCCGCTGTCACCCTCACCCTGTAAACAAATAACATGGGATTTATTTTTTATTCTCATGCCTTTTAAAATAGGTCTCTTCGCGAAAATTTCCATCTACGCAAAGTATAGTACCAAGGTCGGGCCCTGCTTTTTTGGCAGAGGCTAATATTGAAAACAGCTTATTATAAATATGTCCCGTCGATGAAAACTTACATTAGCAAGTGCAATAGACGCGGGCGCAGAGGAGTGCATGCGACGCGGCGCGGGCGCGAGCAACAGTTGTCGCTTCTCGCTGTCGGAGAGCGGGGAGTGCGCGACACCGCGCAGCCGCGCTCGCAACGCGCCGTTCTCGTCGGCTAGCCGCTCCAGCGCTGCCTCCCGTTCTGCGTCCATGCTCTGGGGGAAAGAGAAGCGATTTTTTAGCTGGATGTCTAGTGTGTATCTGCAAGTTCCGAGACACAAAGGCAGTATCTATAACCTCACAACGCAAAAACTTCGCACATTTCCATAAGTAACTCTTCCGAGTGACTTCGCTGATTTTTGCGAAGCAAAGTTACAACGCTTTTACATGTATTCTGAATTTCTTTAAGCCTTTCCAAAGATATCACGGAAACGTCATTCTAGTAGACCCATTTCATATTCTAAATATTATAAAAGAAGTGTTCAGAAACGGATCCAAATAAGACGTTTTTATAAACGGTTTACGATTTACGCACAATTAAATTAAAAAAACACACAATTAAACTAGCTGATACATGCTCCCTACATACACCCTAGTATGATCATGGTCTCTTTCTATGAAATACCTTCTCATCATACAAACCTTGATTCGATCCAGCTCTCCTCTCAGCCGGTCGGCTTCAGTGACCTTTTCCAACAACTCTTCGACCCTGGCCTGGAGCTGCGCTCGCTCCATCACTGTGGCCTCGAGCTCCCTCCTCAACGATTCGATCTCCCGGACCCCGGATGCCAACGACGCCTGAGAGCAACGCTTTGGGAACAGATAAAAATAGGATAAGAATAGCTATAAATCTACACACTGAAAAATTATAAACTAATGCCCGTTTTTTACACCTGAATAAACAGTTGAACTGAGCCCAGCGAGAAAAATCAAACAGCGTGCTTTATTTACGCTTCCATTAAGGTGGCTAGGCTAGGCTTTCTATAACACTAAGCGTCACCGTAATTCACGTAACATCACGCCTAAAATCCCCGAAGGGTTAGGCAGAGGTGTACCTAATAGCACAACTACATTTCGCCAGTTGTGTTTACTTTAAGTCCCATTTAATAAAAGGCGAGTCTATTGCCATAAACCGGGCATAAACCCAGATACCGTGGGAGTCTGAAAAATTCATGAAAAAAAAAAAATTGCCCGACCCGGGAATCGAACCCAGGGCCTCATGCTCAGTAGTCGCGATTGAAAAAACTAGACCAACGAGGCCAGGCCACCGTAACTAATGCCCAGAATTACGGCATTGTTGGAATTTTAACCCTCGGTGCTAAGCAGAGTGCTGAAAATCCAACTTCTATTCGCTTTTATTTATCGCATTCTTTTGGGTATAGCCTAGTTATTTATAAGAATAAATCTTACGGATAGATTTATCATGTTATGTTCGTTTTACATACATTTATTCTCGGCATTCTGTTAGTCTAATTAAAATGTACTCCTCATATTTCAAGGCCTTCAGATTTATTGAAAGAGCTCATAAAAATCCAATCTAAAGTATAATGCTACTTCACGCGTAATTAAAATCACAGAACTTGATACTTTTGTACAATCATTTGTTTGTCCCTTTGGTTTGTTTTCATAGGAAAGTGTGTCAATTTATAGCGGTCTCAACTATTTTTATACGAATGTAATCTAAGCGTCACACTGACTTCTGACACGCTTCAATATTAAAACTACCGTTATTTGTACTTCCTATTTAATTTCAAAGACCGATGGAATTAGTGAAATAGATATAAGATTTTAAACTATCATGGTCACTAACATTACTATTAATACTAACGGGATATTTACCATGTTTACTGTTTGTTACAGCGCCGAAATATCGGGAACTCATAACAAACAGTAAACATGGTAAATATCCCGTTAGTATTAATAGTAATGTTAAGTGAAATAGAGGTTGAAATTATGTACAAAAATCCGTCACCGGGCGAAGCTGGTGGAAGTCGGATAGTAAGTTATAAAAGAACAGTTACTGACCTCAGATGGTACTCTAGGCCTGAGCTCCACTTCCTGGAACCCGGGCATGTGCTCGGCATTCAGGGTGACGGGCAGACTGATGCACTCCTGCGAGCCTCGCCCGTCTACCGACCCCAACTCCTCGGCGCTGCTGTACGCGTGCACTCCAACCTGTCCATCTTCATACTCTAGCCCTTCCCTCAGCTCAGGGTCTTCTAAAACTGCATTGTTATTCCCCAAATCCTTTTTCTTATGAGCTTTATGTAACTTCTCCTTCGACCCAAAGATTTTCAAAGCCTTGTCGCGTGCTGGTGCGACCTTGTGGTGCTTCGAATCGAGGCTTGATACTGACGGTGCGCCCTTCAGAGTCCCCGACTCCTGCTTCCCCTGACTTGGCCCTCTACGGAACAATGATTTGAACTTCATCATCTTGAATTATTTATATCATTTTTCGTTTTCGTTTCACTGATCGGAGTTCGGTTTCATTTCGTTTGTTTCACTTTGAATTTGTACATTGCTGTTGTGATCGGAATTAGATTAGTGCATTGTGTTAAACAATACTTTGACGTCTTAGATTGACTATAACGGTAGCTACTACAGAAAAGAGAAACAATTCCTGATTCATAAATATACATTAATTATCACTCCCTAACTAAAGGATCAACTTCGTAACGCAAGTCACTCGACAAGTTTTTAGACTGCGAGAGTCGAGACTGCGTACAAAAAATCCGATGGTCCCGCGCATCGCTGCAGACAACAGATGTCCGTATCTTCACAAGAAACTCTCACTACTCAAGCTCGATAAAGACAGAGTCTGAGACAACATACAACAACACACCTTATCTGAACTACGTGTATCAGATAAAATACGGTAATTAATCAAAGGTTATAAAGATAGCCGTGTAAGCAGAGGTAACACGCTCAGTTCACAGAACACTGACATAATTTCCCTATCGATTGCCTTCAAAGCCACAGATTTATCAACTCATTTAAATACAGATAAAAAGATAATAATGAAAAGATTAAATATGTCAATAAAGTACGTTGTTGCCGATTTCCATACGGATTTGGCAATGGAATAAATACGTGGACCGTATCAGCTGGTAATCATCCCACGCTAGTTGTAACACTCAAGGACAAATACGTAAGAGAGAAAAAAGGTTTTAGTCATAATTCGGTAGACAAAAACGAAACGTATGTCAAGGTAAGAGAAGAAAATTTAATTGTGACGCATTTTGGGAGGAGAGGACATTCTCTTTTCAAACCTTCTGAGATTCTTCTACATATAAAACCAAAATATCTACAATATTAGACCTTAATGTGCTCTGATTTAAATGAGAAAAAGATGATCACAAGACAGATAAGATTAATCGAGTTTTAATTAATAAAATGTAAAAATATGACAATAAGGGAAACACTAGAGGCATGAATACGCATGGTATGGCTGACTCAACTAATTTTAATTGCATGGCACGCACAGTATTCATTAACAAGTATCTAGGCAATGTATTATACATGATGTGGAGTAAATAATAGTGTTGCATGCATCAATTACCTATTGAGACTGATATGATACTTGTTTAGTTACTTGGAATAAATTTCAAAGCACGATTTCAAAGTGACAATGATGGGTTCTAATCTAATGGCAACAAAGACACAGAAGCATGTCATAAAAAAGTAACCAATGCCAGACGGGCTCCATAAAGAGATGATTGAATTATGGACCCTAAAAACACAT
Organism: Noctua comes; assembly: GCA_963082995.1. NCBI lineage: Eukaryota > Metazoa > Arthropoda > Insecta > Lepidoptera > Noctuidae > Noctua > Noctua comes. Next base: position 10,167,762 of record OY720285.1, read on the forward strand.
AAACCAAACGCAAACTAAGATTATTTAAATCCAAAATATTTCACAGCGATGTCACCGAAGATGATTATGGTATAAATAATGTTTTTATGATTCACCCTTTCAAATCAATGACAAAACTTCCAACACGGAATAGCAACCTCACTTCATATTCCAAATTCAAACGTTACCAAGCGTGTACACATCGACCATGGAAAAAGGACTACGATTCGCCATAAAATTCCCCGACATTTAAAACACAATTACCCTATAGGTGGCCATCACTTATCCGATAATCCAAGTTATTCGGAACAGGACAGGCACCGCGTCCCCCTATATGCAAATAGATAGGGGGACCGGGCGAAGGGCAGCTTTTGTTTCTGTCTCTACTGCAGCAGGAACATTCAATTGCTTTTATTTGAAATCGTCACGTTCATTGTCGTTTTGTTGTTCTATTCAAGGATTACAATAGGTTTTTTTTATTGCTAAGGTTGTCTTTGGATTGTTGAATGTGTAGAGTTTGGTTAACAACTTGTTATGCTTTCTTATTTTTTGCAGTCGTTTTAACTTTTATTTCACTTTTGTTTACTGCATTTATATTTTGGTCAGTTTTGATCTACTATTTCGTTTCGGTGCAGTTATTTTCATCTCGCAGTATTTCATTATAAGCATGTTGTTTCTGATTTACCAATCCTATTTTGCGCAAAAATTGTTCTACTACAGGCTTGTCGCATCGACATAATCGAGGGTAAAGGCGGAACTACTTTATCGGCTTTAATTTCCCACAATAGCATGTCTGGTTAGTCCCTCATAATCATAGTAATTGTTATGGCTACACAACACCACACCCATAGTCCAAACAGTGAAGCTTATGCCCAGCCCAGTGTCAATTTACTTCGAGTAATTCAATCGAAACATGCTATACTGTAGTTACGTGTATGTAAATGTATGAATGTATGGCTGATTTGTATGTGGACGGTGCGCGCCAGCGGACGCCAACTAACCGATTTAGGAATGGTACTGCACTTAAAGTGGGTAATGTTCGCTATAAGTTAGGAACGTGTGCCAATGAAGGATTGTACACAACTGTACTTGACGATGAATAGCAAGTAAGGGAATATAACAGTTCATTCTAAAGTTGGGGATATCAATTTCCTGAACGAAATAATTTAGCTTCATGATTTTTCATTCCTTCTAAAATGCAGATAGATGAAGGTGAACTTCGATGAGAAACAAAAACACTTCTAAGAATTCATTAATACCTATAGCAAAACTACGAATGAATCACGCTTTCTCAAACATCGAGCAACTTATGTAGTATTCGTAATATGTGTAGGTCTCTCGATTAGCTCATTCATAGATAGGAATGAAGTAGAATCTACGTCCTATGCAATAAGAGGTCGACGCTCCACAGCATCAGATTTCCGAGCTTGAGAGAGATAAGAAGTAGGTATTTTCTACACGTCTCAACGGATAGCATATTATGTAACTAATTTAATATGCAATACTGTCCGGTAAGTATAAATCATGACTCAACTTAGTCATTAATATGAAATTGGAGCAATCAATGACGTGTGACGCAACAGAAGGATCATTCAAAATGTAACAAGGTTTTAGAAGCAACGTTCGATGATAATGTTTTAGGTATTTGGAAGAATATCAATGCGCTTCTGATCTTTTGATCAAAAATAAAAATTAACACCAGTCGAAATTCAATAAATCAGACTGGTACTCGTTACTGGTTTGTATACAGAATTAAATTGACGACTTCCGCAAGGAACAGTACTGGGCCCTATGACGACTAACAGTTTATAAAAACCATATGGTCAAAACTTGCAACAACACGATTTACAAGTAATTTAGACCTACCGATTTTACATTCCGCCGGCAAGGTGTTGAAAAGAATGCGCTTTCTCTACACCTCTAGCGAATATTAAAGCGGCTATAGATCGATCACTGTAACTGCCTTACTAGGTGCCGTCTCCACTAGGCGTCTACGTAAGATTTATTGGCATATTGACGTATTTTATGAATATAAATTGCTTCCACAATAGACATCTTTTTAGTGGTCCGTAGGCGAATCGAAACAGACTTTTACACCTAATTTGTCATGTTCGTCTGTCAGACTGAATCTTTGGACGAATGTGTCTTTATGACCCAATTTTTTGATTTCTCTATTGGAAGAACTAAAATCATTTTTAGTTTTTTACCTACGTATACCTATCCAGTCATCGTATGTTACTGTTTCTTTACTTACCTACAGAACACCAAACGCACATCCAACACGCAACTGATTGGTTTTAAATGTAAATATCTAAGCAGCTTATAAGCGAGAAAGTTAAACAATTGTATTTAGCCATTTGCTTGCATGTTTGTATGGAGTATTGACAGTGGTCACGTTGATTCAGCGATAAAGCGTGCAAGTACGTAACGATTTGTGTAGTAACTGTCGTCACGGTCTTTCCCCCGTTGCTAGAAGACTGACGCTATTTTTATTATTAATATTTTAATTTCAATTTTTGTAAAAAAAAATCGGTTGTCTGTAAAGTCGGTTTACTGACGATAGTTGAACGTGACAACGACGTCATAAGAAAATACTGATGGAATGGTTGCATTTTTCAAAAAATGAATGTGCGTTGAGCAATTGTTTTATGGAACGCCTCAGAGCGAGGTAACGCTTCATACGACATGTTTTTTCGTGCGTGCAGCCGGCTCCATCGAATTATAAGACGTTGTCACGTCAAAAAAAATTCTAAAAAGAAATTCAGTAATGCAGTTTCTGTGCTTCTTTCAAGTGCCTGCTTTTTCGCATCGTTGAATAACGAAAGCCAAGCTCCAGGTTTGAATAAAACATTCATTATAAATAAGTGAATGTAAGCCTCAATTAAAAAGCCTCAAGGTTGGCTATAGGTGGACTTGCTTATACAACCGCATCTATATTTGGAGACGATTCTCAGAAAGACGAAGTTGAAAATTAATTAGAATTCCCTCCATTGAGAGGCTGGATTAACGGTGTGAGTAATCGAATTCGCGATGTTTTCGCAACGGGCGGACAAAACGAAATAAAACGGGGATTTTATTGATTTTACGTCAACCTGGGTTAAATGAAGCTCGTATGGATCCCAAAACGATTGCGGTGTCCAATGCGATTATTCGGGGAAAGAAGTCATTTCCCACATGCCTGACCGAGCATAATTAAATAACGTTAAAGAAACCCCTGAAAATAATTTTACAGTTAGAGCTTGACTATTTGTAGTTAACATAAAACATGAAGGACGAATAGTTAAAATAGTTACAAATAGCGACAAAATTGTCACCAATCCAGTAACAATGTTAAACACTGTTGGCAGAAATAGACAAACATGGGTAATATCATTAAAATAAATAGATTTGGCCGACATTCTAGAGGCAGTTTACATTAAATCACGATGCAATTACTGGCTACTGCAGAATTTCGGAAACTTAACAAACAGGAAATACATATTTTGCCATAAAACGTAATCATGCCAAATTATAACCATTCATCTTCAATAAACGTTCAAAATAACTACCAGTTTGAAATCATAACCCAAATTTTATCGCTTACATAAAAGGTAAACTCGACAAAAAAGATCTTGGCTCCAAACTTTTTCTAAAGGCTGTATCCCAAAATACGCTAAAAGATACAAGTTTTTTTTTTCCAAAGCCTATTGAGCAAAGAGCAGCATTCCTTGCGCCTAGGATGGCGGCCTGGGTGAATGACCAGCCATGGCCGCGGCGGCCTAGGGAGGTCGCCACGCCAATATGGAAGCGGCCAGTTCCAATATAGTAAATTATAATCTTGCTTCGAATAGACTCTTGTGTCACCTTTAATGATCGCATAAAAATTTAGATTTTATGCTTTAAGCCTTTTATGTCATAGCTTACAAAAAAGGATCTACAATTTTATACGATTAATATTCAAAATCATATGGTAATCATAAATAATTTATTAACGCTTGTATAAATCGTCAATACTCCAGAAAAAGCCAATAACCTGTTATGAAATAGTCATTTATTACACAGAATATGGTATTCTTCCCCATTAATTTGAGCTTCGTTCCTTAATTATCTTTTATGGGTTCAACAACAGAACATTAATATTTCACGTCGTATGACGTAGATAGCAAAACACCCATTGTGTTATCGTTATTTGCCGTAGCTTTGTAGGAATAATCAAATAATTACACAGTAAACACCAAACAGCGGATTGAATGTAATAGATGAAAAAGATAAAGCTACAATAATAACTTTTCTGAAGGATACAATTTAATAGGGTGCGTGAGAAACATTAATTACAAAATTAGTATTGACAGAAATATCCCACGGAGTCACCGTCATCTTTAACACTGTGGTTAATTCAATTCTTCATACTAACGATCTGGTGGAACAGACTACTGGATTTAACGGTGAAGGAAGTAATAAGATAGCTTCTGCTAAACCGGAAAAAGTTGATTTAGAACAGCATAATCAATTCAGACAGGATATACATATATCCAAATACACTAAAGGTAAATCAAACAGCCATACACGAATAAACGTCAAACATAGCAAGCGATAATGACACATTACTTGAAAGAGAAATGCAATGTGTGCACGGTGAAAGATTGACGACCGGTATCTGAACCACGACCCAGAAAGGTCGCTTTCTTGTATGAGCTACAAGCCAGTTTGATTTTGAATACGCTCATAAATTTTAATACATTTTTCAAACAAGTTTCAAACTTCTGAATAGATAAAATCTTAAAATGGCCGTTTTATGTAATGCATTATGAAATGTCCTAGATTGGAGGATGTTACGATGATCGAGTATTGTTTTTATCTTGATTTTTATCTGGTTTACAATCTTTGTGATGGGAATATTCCATCGGGGGATTGTGTTAGGCATTGAGATGGGTCATGACCGGTAAGTCGTCTTCAACGCCCTTTACTCCTTGGTACTTCTCAGAATCCAGTAAAATGAAGACTTAGGTACAAGTTTCTTCAAAAACAAAATAATAAAGTCGTCGGTAACAAACTCAATATCGAGTGCTATTGAACCGAAGATCACAGTATTGCTCACTCGCCCGTGTCCGATCGCAATCGAGGAACGAACTCTAGAGACGTTTCGTTCAACATTTTCATCTCAGATAAAAATGTTGCGCTTATCGGATTTGTTTATTAGATTCTTCAAAATGTTTTCGACTGGGAGTGCCGGAATAACAATCATCATAACATCATGCCTGTAATCCTCGAAGGATTACAATGTAATAGCGTGCCTATTGCCATCAATAGAGCACAAATCCAGACTCCGACATTACTGATGGAAAAACCCAATAAAAACGCCCGACCTGGGAATCGAGCAAAATCAACATCACGATCAAATTTCTATTTCATTACATTTTGGGAGCAGAACATTAAGCTTTGAATAGCAGGCAAGCAGCAGAGGAATAATGGACGGAACTACAGAAATAATCTCCATAACATCGACTCTTCAATCAAAGAATAAAGATATTCTCACGATTGTAATATAAGATTACTTTCTCTCGGTAAACTCCGAAACCTGTTTGCAAGTAATAACTGCATCGCCATTACATGTAAGTGCTAAGGCCGACTGTTTCAGAGCAATGTTGCCGAGATGAGAGGGCTTCATGCGGAGTCTGTCTGTTTGTATTAGTGGTTGTAGTGGTCGCTTTATTAGAGAAGTTGTGAACTGTAGCCAGCATTGCTTAAATCGGTTCACTTTTGCTTTATTTATTACTAGCACATCGCCCGCGACTTCGTCCGCAGAAACTGTGATAGCTCGGCTAATATGCATGATATCTTTATAGTTTATAGCCTATAGCACTCACGAACAATGTAGCTTTCTACCAGTGAAACAATTTTTAAAATTGGTTCATTACTTCCGGAGATTACCCCCTACATACAAACAAATTTTACCTCTTTATAATATTAGTATAGATTTGTGGGACTTATCTATGTCTTTACAGTATGGATTTTCTTCATAATGTATGCGTTCAAATAACACCTAAGTCTAGTTTGTGATAAAATACTTTGATTTTAGTTCCATGTTCAGTAAACACAAACCCCAGACATACAGTTATTTGCGCATCCTTAGCAGTAACGAGTCCGTAGAGAGATATTTGTAAAGTGAGACGCTTTTAAACATTCATCAGTGCATTCTGTCGCTAGACGCAGTTAATTGCTGATATAATGCAGGCAGCGGAGGGAAGGGTACGACTAGTAAGCTGTAGCTAACGGTATCGTGGCGCCGACACATTCATTATTTGAATTGTTTAAATGAAAAATACGATACGGAATAAATGTAGCTAGGTAAACATCGCAATTCCAAGATTGAGAAAAAGTTGTGGCAACTGCAAGGATTAGAATAAGAATCAAATGAAATTGAAAAACACTACGGTTCATAAGATAACGCTACAGACGGACACAATGACGATGAGGAAACTTGAGAATTAATTACTGAACAAAGGGTTTGTATTTATTTGAAAAACTAATAGTAAAAACTTAAGTCAGAATCCTGGTTTTTTTCATTTGACTTCCGAAAAATTATCACAAGGTCTGGCCGTTAATGATAGATGCCATCTTGCATCATCAACAGGAAGCGAAGACAACTAGATACACATACATAACGGCCATAATGTTTACCATGAGAAAATATGCACGACTCAGCCTTATGTGACCGAGCCAACAAAATACGGTATCGAAATTCAGACACGATCGAGGAAGGAACAAAGTCAAATCCTTGAGTAACACTTGTGTCAATAGTTGGATATCGGATCCACCTAATTGGTCAGAAATGACGCGTTAGATACCTCTTTGTACGAAAATGGGAAGGGCTTTGATGTAAGAACCATTGTTAACACCGCTACAGGCACGTGACGGTTGTTTTAATGTAGTCACCAATTCGCCTACCTACGCAGATTAAAATAGGGTTTATTTTTTCCTGTCTGGATTCTAATGAATCATAAAATGAGCGTCGTATTTCCAGCTCTGGCCACAAAAACAACAACAGTAAACTGCGTTTAAGTCATTGATTTTTTATTGTTCGATACTGTGGATCTTCGGCGCCTAATTTGGGCGTAGGACGACAACATTCCTTGCCATATAGTACCACCAGCGTTGATTAATGAGTCATGTTAATTCGCCACATCTTGAGGACATGATAAAAAGTTGTGTCCAGTCTGTCAAAAATGCTAAAGACAGAAGTGCTTTGTCATTTAAGTGCCATAAGAATATAACTAGTCATTGGACATTTGCAAAAATAATTATCGCGTTCCGTTCTCAGTCTCAGACAAGAGTATTTTTGTTTCGATATTCACAAGGCTCTCTGTGCATCACACAGTTACATAAACAAGAGACATTGTATTTTTAAGTAAATAGTTTGCTCGTGTGAATACCAAAGAGTTTTCGGTTAGCGAAAGTTTGACAATTTTCGTTCTCACGAATATAAATATGGTCAACGATATCAAAAGTTGGGAAAACTATATCATCTTTAATGAGAGGGGCGGCAATTTTGTGTAAGAAGTTAAAGAACTTGAGGATATAATAATTGTGTCCACAACAATGCTTCCTTAACGAAATACAAAGAAACAGCAAATATTAATATGTGTGAAGAGATAAAGCTTTATTCGTGCTGTATCTTATCGAAACTAATTCGACGGCCTCTTGATAAACTTGGAAACTGACGTTCAAAGATTTGGGATTTATTCATAGATATTCAGATTGTTTTCAACTTCAATTGTAAGCGACTGTCTGAATTATCTCCAAAAACAAAATTCAGAGTAATCAAAGTTTATGGACTCTGTGGAGCTGTCAATCAACTTTCAGATTGAACAGATTATTATTTTAATGTTTGATGTTAATTGAAATGAACAATCTTTTATAAACCGTTCTAGACGCCATTTTAATTCTGATGCTACTTCCTCGATGCAATTTTTTCTTTATGGTTTTTTATTCTCTTCGACTTCCTGTCTTTCTTGGTTCTTAACTATGTACTACCATTAACTTAACTTTATTTGATTTACGCTTAACAAACATTTTTGACGATTAATGCATCTAACTCGTTACAGATTTCAAATCGGCAAGTTCCGTGTTCTCGCAATTTATGTAACAATTCAAATGGGCTGCTCGCCTGGTATTTCTGTTCAATTGTTCAGCTTTTGTTTGAAAATCTTCGTCTATAACTATAATCAGCGTAACACCAGTTGTTATAGTGAAACAACTTGTTCAAACATGTGGATATGCAAGCTTGCGCCTACGTCGCACATTTTTGTCTCGTTGAAACCCCATTAATTTGTTAACATTACATTATTTTTAGCCATGACTTAAGTGCTGTTTCGTTCAGTAGGTACTTGAGCTGCATAACAGGATAATTCTTTCATGAAATTCAGATGAATGAGTCCTTTATGATAATGATTTTGCGAAATTATGAATTCAGTTTCCTGCTACGGTTTTTGTGTTGTAAATCAAAGTAACTTGGAGTATGAATGATGGTTTATGATTTGTCTGCTTTGGTTTTGGCAGACAGTTAACGCAAATCGCCTTGAATTACGATTAGTGAGGAAAGTTACGAATAGCAAAGTACCTATGTGATCAGACCAAATTGGCCACAATCTTTCTAAGTCTCGATTAAGTTATATTACACACATTTCTGCTGACTCTAAGAAATTTGCAAAACCAACAGTTACAAGTAATGACGCGTACGCCCGCGCTGTTGGGGGCCTGACATTTTCAAATGTCGAAGCCGTTAATGTTGGGCCTCTAATAAAGCGATAAGCCAAAGACAATCACGTTTCCAATAGTCATTAATACAGCTTAAGAGGATGCTTTTTAGGTCCGGAACATGACCTTGTAAAGACTAAAGACACTCATAAATTTACCGCCATTTTTGTTTACCTGATAATCGGAAATGGTAATCAAACTACAAATCGTACATAAATATATATGTAATAGGAAGAGAACGCATTTATGTAAGATGGATGTAACACCGTTTATGTAAATGTTATCGCTTATTTACAATCATTGTTATTTACTTCACATAGAATAAGGTAAACCGCTATTCATCATTCAAAACCTACTAGACCTCAGGTAAAACTGGAAATACTGATACTTAATCTGACTTCTGAGAACCGAAGTGGAATCCTACCCACTCCACTTAACCCGATTCCTTTAAGTACCTCATTAAAATACTAATTACTCGCCGGCATGGAATGCTTTAGAAGCTAAAACATGTTTCAAGTAAAGGACTGGACGGACAACAATTTGGGACACCTTCAAAACAATAAAAGAAAGCTTATTCTGTTTGTATAGAAGGTACAGCGTCTGTCAGTCATGTCATCAGTGGCTCAGTGGCCGATTGTCCATTACGAGAAAGCGGGAGCAATAAGACACTCGGTTGAGTAAGTTCAATTTTTGTTAGCTCGGTCTACAACCGACGTAGACGACGATTGGAAAACACCAATGCACACAACTAATTCCAATAAATTCAACACATCACAGGAGCACAATAATAACCACCATGATCAAACTCATAAAAAGTTCGTTTTGTTTGTCACCAACACAAAAAAAGTTCGAAAAAAAAGCACCCGGCCAACGGGACGACGTCCGTGGCCCGTCGCACCAAACGAACTTGCCTGTTGAGCTACTTGCCTTGCTCAAACAACCAGCCAACCGCTGTTCGTCCATTTCTTTCTATAACCCCAACAAATTCGAAACATGCGCTCCACCCTGAACCTACCAACGCCGAACTATCACCCGACATTGATCACGTAACACGTCGCCGATCACATTCTACACGTGCAAAGAAAACAACCACAATATACCTTATCCTTTCTTACACAAGCATTGTGAAAGAGGAAGGGTTACGCGAGAGGGAGATGGATATAATGACAAATAATATCTTCCATCACGTGCATGAATCAACTTGAGACGTCAAAGTATTTTGATTGAAATTTAACTTTACACCTTTAGCGTAAGGTCGTGTATTGTTTGTAGTTAGTAATTTTGTTACCAGTTGGCGCGAATATTCAAAATGAAACTTAGTTCTTCGATCAGTAAATTATTGTTGTTGTATGCTAATGAAAAGTAAACAATACTTACTTTATAGGGGATGAAGGAACTCTTCGTGAAGTGGCTTTGACTTCGATAGGATTTGCCCAAACATCATTATTGTTGATATTCTTCGTTAATTTCAATGTTTTATCTGTTTTCGGCTTCAAAGATGGTGGTAGGAGGCTATCAGGGGGCTTCAAAGATGGTGGTAGGATGCTATCAGGGAGCTTCGGAGCTGGTGGTTTGGCAGATTTTTTCACGATTTGTAGAATCACATTGGAATTTTTTGTATCGCTCTTTTTGCTATTTTTAATAGGTTTAGGTCCGCCTGGATCAGGGGTCGTAGGTTTGTGCCTGAGAGGTCGCTCAGGTTCGATGGCCTGGTTATCAATACACAGGGCAGTCGACTTGCTTCGATCTGCGGTCTTTTTAACTTTTACCTTATTATTAGTAGTACCCGAATCAGATAAAGTTGCTAAAAAGAAAGACAATTTTGTGAAAAAACTTTACCAGTATCTTGATTCACTTGAATGTAATTTTTTTTAATTATTTTCTCCGTTACCTGTCCTCGGCCTGTTCCTAGTTACAGGCTTTGTCTCTGCGCTGCCTATTTTGATAGTTTTCTCGACAGTACTTGAAGCAGTGGGCGTTACCGCCTTGCTGCGATAGCTAAAAGTAGTTTTGAAAAAATTCGCCGTAAAGTTCTTGCCACGCAATAATTGAGACGATGCTGTGTGTGGATGTCTGGAAAAACACAAAAACAAAAATACAAAAAGGATTTTCTCAGGGGACACCCGGGTTTGAACCGGGGACCTCTCGATCTGCAGTCGAATGCTCTACCACTGAGCTATATCCCCGCTGACAAAGTGGACGAAAATAGCGTATGCTACAGTAGTAACAGCGCCCTCTACAAAAGAGCTGGTGTAGTTTTACTACGTAATGTAATGTCGTGTCAAGAGATGGCGCTACTAGTCGCTTGTATGAAAAATGTTTTGCAAGCCAAACATTAGCGTTACTAAGGCGAAGAACAATAATAGCTGATAAAAAGATATGAGGTGCTCGACTTACTGGAGTTTTAAGTTACTAGGCACCCCGGGCGCCTTCTGCTGCATAGCCTCCTCCTCGATCTGAAACAACACGAAACATTGTAAATGAAGCCACTAGTTGCTATGAAAAAAGGTCTTGGAACAGTTTTTATCTTAAACCGCGTAAAACATGCTGTTCAATCAACAGAAAAGTTACAACGAGGCGAAGTAAAAACACAAATAATACCAATTCTATAAAATTCGTCAAGAGTTTCCTCAGCTTTCTAGAACTCTAAAGATTCTATCACAACAAACAGCATAAGATAACATTGAAATAGAACGTTAGTACCTATACTACACATCGCCTACCGAAATACCTATGCTTCAAAAAGGAACGACAACACTCACAGTACTCACACTCTTAGATTTTCTAAACATGGCCAAGAAACTACGTGTAGACCCTCAAAATTACTTGCAACTACTGCATAAATTAACATTCTTATCGCTAAACACTCATTATCTATCAAGATAGTTGATTGATTGGATTACCATTATAAACTTATATTCTCTTGTCCTGTGGTAGTTCGAAATCATTCTTGCTTTTATCATTTAAATATTCACAATATTTAAAATCCCGCTCCCCCGTTATATTACTTTACTCTGTGCCCGCTCTTTTTGGAGATCAAATCGATTTATGCATTTCAACATTTGAAAAATGTCAACGAAATGTAAAAGATTTAAAAAGTTTGCTTTTGGATCCAGCCAGTGTGCATTAAATAAAGAGTTTGTGACAAGAAAAGTTTTAATTAAAAATATCAAAAAAACCGACTAGAACCTGAAGGGTATGGGTAAATTAGACACTTTTACAGCAGTAATCTAATTTATTTGATATGTTTTGTTTCAACAATGCAATCCGTGCTAGCGGCGCGACACAACAACTAAACTTACAAATTACATAGTTAGAGGGCACTGCTCGCGCGCTTCGTCATAGCTTAACAATTATGTACTTATATTTATATATATATATGTATTTGTAATCTTTTAATTTCCTTCGTTTTGATACCTTATTTTATTCGACAGGTTGGTTGAAAAAAAAAATGAACGTTACAATTTAGCGCCAAAAATCCGCCATTTTGTTTTTTTTTAAGACACCTATCTGAGGACACTTGGGTTTTTGAGACGAATCTAATGATACCTTAATCGTCGAAATCCATCCAGCTATTTGGAACATATGAAGTACCTACCTATAAAGAAATTTACAAAGAAACATAACCCTTCCTTGGCAGTCGGGTAAAAAAGAAAGACCAAAGAAATCATGGATGTTTTCTGTGAATGATGATTTAGGAAGGAAATGAACTTAGTGAACACCAAGGTTTTACCAATTATGTACTGGAGATAATACAGGGTGTAAACAGACCCTTCACGAAGCCGTCAACCAAGCATTCTGTACATCTATTGCTGGGAAACAACTTTTTTTTTTGGGTGAAAAATCTCATTTAACGGTAGGACTCGATGGAACGCCCTCAAAGCATTGTGCTGATGGAAGAATTGTCGTGGAGGTGTTTAAAGTAAAAATCTTACATTAAAAACTTGTATTTAAAAAAAAAACTTGTGATTAAGTTGGAACTTTAACCCCCAATATCTCCGTAACCAAAAGGTTCCCAGGTATGGTCTAGAACAAAAAAATGATCGCAAAGACGGGGAGAACAAGTGCCTTTCGGTTTCGTTAAGGTTCTATTTACACCCTATATAGAATGAAAAGATATGCTGTCCCGAAATAAATACTGGGAAACGGGCAGGAGAATTATAGAATAGTAGAACTCAAAGATACCATTTAACTTCGATGAGGTCTCTAGCTCCCGTAAATTCTTAAATCGGGTCTATGAATACAATATTGGGTTTTTTTTTCTTACAATGTATGGATTTGCAGATTTGTGTTATTTTTTTATTGACGGATGCCTGCTACTAATCTCGACCTCCCCTCGGATGAGGGATAGTAGCCTTTTCACTTTTGCATTGAAGACTGACGAGGGAACAGATGCTGGCACAGATACCGTATGCCAAAATTATACCGGTTCAAGACTCAAAGATTAAATACTAAATATTCCATTAATTCCCACGGCTAACCTTACTGCCGACACCCATGTTGATTTGGTATACTCGGATCGGCAATTAGCCTGTCTGCTGAACATAAACACCTACTTATTAAATGACACCACAATTTGAGCTGTGCGCGAATTTGCAATATGGGCGATGGTGTAATTTTATTGTAATTAGATGCAAATTAAGATTTATGATTCGTGGTTTTGTGATTCTAAATAGTTCTTAGACATTTTTAAGATGTTTTATAAGTTGTTAAAAGTGTCCGTCGTGGGTTCAAAAGTTTGGAATTCAGACTGAGTGCACTGCCTCGCGACTTCATCTGTATGTACATTTCTTAGGTATCATTTTAAAAGAAATATCTAGGATGAAACGTAGGAATCAGGAAAACATAATTATAATGGACACGTGTTCTCTAAATGTCGCATTCACAGTGCACAGTGGTTTAAGAGTAAAAGGTTACAGACCGACAAACAATAAGTAGATTTTCGCAATAAAAGATTATGGATTTAATAAGTACTGTGCAAGAAGTTTAACTTGAAGTAAAATTAATATTTCTGACAAAAACTTAGACTAAACAATCAAAAACGAACATGGGATATAAGTGATTGAAGTATCAGACCACATTTACGGTCCCTTCTTCCCGCTTCTATAGTATTTCTGTCCCTACTTGCCGGTGCTGCGCAATTTCCGTGTTGTATTCGCATTTCCAGGAACGCTATAGCTTCGAGTGCTACTATTATTACTCGGTTGGTGCTAGCCACTGTTTATTATCTAGATATTATGTGTAAATCGTCAATCACCAGCTACGTTTACGGCAAGAAAAGGTGTTTTCTTTGTTGCTAGTGCTTCGCTATCTGCTATTGAGTTTTCGCTGTTGTTATTCTAGAATTATCGTAGGGTAGAAAGCGCAATAATTTGCACTTTGGAATCAACAGACTTCTCTTAGTCTCTTAAATCATCTACGTAGCCCTTCCGGCTTTCCAAACTGTGTTAGGATTGACTTCTAACTTACCGGAGAACTTTACTTGGAGCTACCTGTCTACCTGATCTCCGCAACAGTTACTGGTTAACATAATACCCCTTGGTAAGACTGGTTCTCGGGCTTTCGGACGTCTGACTACCCTAAACGTCTGTCAAAAATCTTAGAATGACAGCCGCGAATGTTAGGGATTCGCGAACCGACCGCAGCACGAGGTGCGTTATCTAGAACATCTTCTGCAATTACTGCATCCTCGTTAAACGTGTGTGTCATCGCTAGACTGTCTGATTGCCGTATCTGGTTTATGCTGTTTATTTAAAACTCGTCGCCCTCGGCCTCAAGCAGTTAATAACTTGCACCAAACCGACTGCAACCCACACTACACCCTTCGTTTCTGCACAAAAACATCCAGCAGTCGTTGAACCCTTTCACAATGATATCATGTCAAGATCGATTAAAATATTAAAGCTGTACTGCACGTGGGATTTTTAGCTGACTGAAAGGGAATGTGGGCGCTTCGGGACAGATGGACAAACTACCTGAAGGGCAGAATGGATAATTTACAATTCGAACTGTCAATGTTGGATCCTTTGTACTCTATAACATCTATACTTTATATATTATAATTAATTATATATAATATTATAAAGCTGAAGAGTTTTTGTTTGGTTGAACGCGCTAAGCTCAGGAACTACTGGTTCAAATTGAAAAATTCTTTTAGTGTTAGATAGCCTATTTTTCGAGGAAGGCTATATAACATCACAATGCGCAAAAAAAAAACAAGTCAGAAGCGGCGGGTGAAACCGCGGGGCACAGCTAGTAAGTAATAAGTTCCTAGCTTTTTCCCGGAGCTTTGTCCACTTTTTTTTTTTTTTTTTTTAACCTGGTAATATCATCAAATGAGTCCTCCCACCCAGGGCAGAGCGGGAGGGACTGTCAGACTTGTACTGACTAAAATCCACGGTGTCCTTCAGTAGCCCTTTATGGTCCAGGGTCGGTAATTCTATGAGTCCCGCGACCATTCTATGAGTCCCGCGAGTCCGCGACCGGCTTTGTCCACTTGGATATTTTAAATTATAAATGAATGTATAACCGAGATACGAAGCATACCTACTGTATATCCTAACCTAGGTCTACCCTTGTGGCAGACTGACAGACAGAGTAATTTTCGCATTTTAAATAACAACAGTTTGGAAGGATGGCTTTTTAAAGAAGATTCCTATCAAGGTGTTCCTTAGAAGGTGCCTATTATAATTTTTGAAGGTTTAGGAATCGGTCTTCGTAATGAACATACAAAAATTATGTGTTATCGAGTTATCGGTCATTGAGGGGCCAAACAGCCTAAGTTAACGTACTGATAGAAATGATAACAGCACTGATAACCAATTAACACTGCGTTAGTTGCAAACAAACAATGCTGGCAATTAAACGGCAGGTTACCCCATTTCAAGTTTAGTTCAATAGTCCTCCAGACCGAATTTCGGTCATGGCGCCCAAATCAACGGATACTTTACCATCAACTTGCGGAAATAGTGCACAAGCGTGTCCCCAAAAACAGGTGCACTCTCTCTGCCTTTGGGATGATCGAGGGGTTCTCTCCTTCTTAGACCCACAAGAGATCATTGAACCATTAAAATCACGTGAAATCTGTAAACTATGTAACAGTAGCGGGTCATATTTGTAAGAGGTAAGCCGGAGTACATATCTTTAATGTGATAATTTTATTTGTCTATAGAATACTGATTGTGCCATTTTTCAGAGGGGCGCCGGTAGGAATCGAGTTGTATTGAACCTTCGCCACTGCTATGTAATGTATAATATTGCTGTATCTCATCAGTATAACCTCTGCAAGATGTACGCAATATTATCAAGGTCTAACCTTGCTCTAAAACACTATCTTATCTCCAATGATACTTATAAGTTTACGCAGATTCTACCTGAGAAGCATGATACCTTTTAGATTTACCTTTACCTACAAACTCAGTGTTAGAAAATTCCACACAATTTACTGTTTTTTTTTTTTTTATTTATTTATGTACACACAAAATAGTTAATAAGAGATTACATTAAAATAGAAGAGCACAAAGGTACTGCTTATTTCATGAGAAATTTCTTCCAGCAGATCTGCGAGAGGAAAGTAGAATTAGAGATGTAGACACAGTGTGTAGAAACTGATGATGTTTTCCTTCACCGTTCTGACAGCAGTGGTGATCAAAATAAATAACAAAATGTCCCTGCCTGGATTCGAACCCACAACGTACACAACACGTAAGACTTCTGCACTATATTGTCTTAGTAAATTGCAAAAGTCTCTAGTCTAGCGCGAACAGGAAAAACTCCTTCATCCATAATTTATAATGAGTCCTGAAAGTTGTAGAATATTTGTAGTGCAACAGCATTTGTTCTGTATGTTTACAGAATCACTTTGTCGACGCCATCTTTGATTTCAGGCTAGTTGTCGTCTTGTGAGACGGTTTCACAATGGCTTCTTTTTTTGAAGCGTAGTTGATATTATACTTAGGTATATTGTTACTATGAAGATGCCAAATTAGTAGCTAGATTCTAGATCAACTCAATTTAAATGGATATGATGGATTAATGTGATGGCCCAGAGGTTAAAAAGCCGCGCCTCATGCACGAGGTTGAGGGTTCAAATCCGGGCAAGCACCAATGTTATTTACAATTTAAAAGAGTGTTCATGGAGTTTCTTGCCCGTTCTTCTCCATAGAGATCTACGTTAGGGAATGGGCAACTACAGTACTTTCACAGTTTTTATGCCTTGTGACTGGGACTGTAGCTATTGTTGTCTTTGTTTCGACAATTCAAAAGTGCCTGTAACTGGCCTATTTGAAATAAATGCTTTGAATGATTTTGATTTTGTGACTTTTTCAATTCATATGTAAGTACTTTCTAAGTTTATCTAATAACTACATAATCGTAACTTTGTCTTGCATGATCCCATTGAGCAATACAGTCGTTCTAACAGCATCAGCCATCATCTGCCTGGCCTTTTCCCAACTATGTTGGGGTCGGCTTCCAGTCTAACCGGATGCAGCTGAATACCAGTATTTCACATGGAGCGACTGCCTATCTGACCTCCACAACCCAGTTAGTACTGGGTAATACGATACCCCTTGGTAAGACTGGTTGTCAGACTTTTTTCACTGACTACCTCACGAATGTCAAAGATCTACAAATGACACCCGGGAACAACGGCTTAACGAGCTTTCCGAGGCACGGAGGAAACTCGGTATGTTATGGGTGGTCACCCATCATCAAACCAACCTAGGCAAGCACGGCATCGACCCGAGTGGCTGTTATTATTTAGCCACGAGCACCCCTGCGTTCTAACAGCATCAGCCAAAGGGCTTAAACCACCCCAGCACATAATGACGTCATTCTAAGACATTGTGTGAACGTACTAACTACCTACCTGGACCTACTTATGTATAAAATTTACGAATTTACGACTTAGAGGCAAAAACGACGGCAATCAATTTTAGATTTTTAATCAATTTAATTTTGATTAGGTACCTATCTCAAAATATTAGAAGCGATGACGTAGGTAGTAAATCATAAGAATTTACATCTAAATCATCAGCTCATATACCTGCCCATTACCATGTTACTAGGAAGCGGAGATATAAATGAAAGATTGAAATAACATTACACCTGTTTTTCTAGAGGTATAATGCAGAAGTTTATCTATAGGGTGTAAATAGACCCTTAACGAAGCCGAAAGGCACTTGTTCTCCCCGTCTTTGCGATCATTTTTTTATTCTAGACCATACCTGGGAACCTTCTAGTTACGGAGATATTGGGGGTCAAAGTTCCAACTTTTTCATAAGTTTTTTTTTTAATGTAAGATTTTTACTTTAAACACCTCCACGACCCCCGTACTATTCAATCCACCTATCATCACAATGCTATGAGTGCGTTCCATCGAGTCTAACCGTAAAACGTGATTTTTTACCCCAAAAAAAAAACTCGTTTCCCAGCAATATTTTTTGCGTAAGGTTACTTAGTTTGATGTACAGAATGCTTGGTTGACAGCTTCGTGAAGGGGCTGTTTACACCCTGTATTTAGTAAACCAACACCACCAGTTTTGTTTGAATCACCTGTGAGTCTCGTGACAAAACCTAATTACCATCATCTTCCTTTGGGGTCGGCGCAACAATATTTATTTTTCCATTCTCCCCTGTCAGACGTCACGGCATCATTTACTCCTTTCTCTTTCATATCAGTCTTCACAGAATCCATCCATCTTTTCTTTGGCCTTCCTCTCCCTCTCCATCCATCAACATTCATGTCCAATTACTCTTTTGGTCACATGCGTTTCAAAACCTAATTACCACTTTACAACACTTTACGTTACAAAACTTATTTAACACTTTGCCCTAAATGAGAATCCAACACAAGTTCAGCGATTGCTTGACGAACGAGACAGATAAAACTAACCTTCTTCTATATTATAAAATAGTAAACTGAATGACTGACTGACTGACTGACTGGGTGATATATCAACACACAGCCCAAACCGCTGGTCCTAGAGACATGAAACTTGGAGGGTGTATTCTTTGTGAAGAGAAGGTCTCCACTAAGAAAGAATTTTTGGGAATTCCACTCCTAAAGGGGTAAAATAGGGGATGGAAGTTTGTATGAAAGTCTGTCAGTTTTGAAGTTAGGATCTTCAAATTTTGTGTTTAGGCTGACAATTGAAAATTAATTTATGCGTGTCTCGGCGTTTTTGATAATTCTACCCCCGAACGGTTAAAAAGGGGTCGAAGGTAAGTCGAATCGAATCGGATATTTACGACATCCACGCGGGCGAAGCCGCGGGCAAAAGCTAGTATAGGTATAAACAATTTCTAAATAATCCATGAAATCAATTTAATTTACATACAAGCGAATAATATCCGCGTAAATGTCAGATATATTGTTTGCGTTGTTAGCTGGTGAAGTACTGATGTTATTTCAAGGGTGTGACCACAATTCGAAAAGCACGGCTTTATTTATCACGACGTATACTTATTTAGTTTTCAAATCATAAACGATAACATCACGCCTGTAATCCCCGAGGGAATGCGAGCCTATTCCCATCAGCCGAGCACAAATCGAGACTCCGTGGCTGCTACTGAGAAATTCCTCATGGAAAAACTCAATAACAATCTGCCCGACCCAGGAATCGAATCAGGTCCTCATTCCCAGCAGTGGTGATTGCGACCACTAGACCTACAAGGCAGCCGAAGAGGTGAGCCAATTATTTAGTTTCCATCATCATCCTATCAGCCCAGAATCATCCACTGTTGGGAATAGGCCTCCCCTTTCTTGTCATTCTTCTCTGTTCTATGAGTCCCCCCATCCATCCGATTACCCGTGATTTTGATTTAGTTTTGCAAAACGTAAACTTCATTTATTTATAAGATCGGACTTACGGTGGATTTTACCTGTGAAACTGAACACGATTATCATATCAAAACCGCGGTTAACAGCTGCCGTCATCATTGCTTTGGTTTATTAATCTTGACAGCTGTTGAACGGGGATTTGCTGATCTCATCCAGGTTCAATGGTGAAATCGTTTGGAAGTATCGGAAGATATAAAATGACATTTTGTCAACTTTTGCCGCGGTTTTCAAAATTAATGAGAATATTACTGAAATGCAAAGAGCAAACGTACCAATAAAATTCAACAAGTATCTCAGTTTAATCTCTATCGTCTACCCGGAAGGTTGAATTTCCGTCATTACTCAAGGTAACTGACAATTTTCAAGGAAAAACCTTACTTCAAAGATTTTGAAGAATTTGAGTTTTTTTTTTTATTTTTTTTTTTTCTTTTTTTATTTTGATGCAATGGTCCCGAAAATTTTCGATTTTGACACACGAATGCTATCTGACAATCGGGCGTATGACATTAGCAGACCGTTACAAAGTAGTAACAAGTAGTAGGTTACGATTTTCTTTGTCTTGTCCGGTCCATCGTTCGTAAATATTTGAATGTCTTTGGAAGCATTTGATTTTGGACCTGTACGTAAAGGTTTCGCAAGGAAGAGCTCTTGGCTAAATAATAACAGCCGCTCTGGTCGATCTTTAGGTTAAGCCGTACTTGCCTAGGCTGGCCTGTGGATGGGTGACCGCCCATTACATACCGAGTTTCATCCGTGTCTCGGAAAGCCGTTGGTCCCGGCTGTCATCTGTAGATCTTCGACAGTCGTTACAGGTGCCCAAAAAGGAATCGAACTCTCATACTCGGCATACCACTAGACGGCATTGCGTCAGTTCTAGAATGTATTTAAAAAAATACCAAACCAGCGCAAGATTTGATACCAAACACGAAAGAAATTCCGTGTTTAGACAAGTTTAATGTTTTATTTTATCCAAAGCTAAGCCAAGGAACTCTGCGGGAGTTATTTTATATGACAGTACATCGTAGACAAATGTTCTGATTAGAATAAATTATTTAGATTTTGCTTCTACCACAGCTCCAATAAACTAATCTTCATTAATATTCTTAATTACAAAATTATGCTTGCTTGCAGTGGCGAAGGTTCCATAGAACTCGATTCCTACCGGCTTCCCTTTGAAAAATGTCACAGTCAGTATTTTATAGACAAATAATATAATCACAATAAAGATATGTACCCACTTTTTTTTTTTTTTTTTTTCGGATTGGATATCATCAAATGACCCCCCCCAATCTGGGCGGAGCGGAAGGGAGTGTCAGACTTGTACTGACTAAAACCCATCCATGTTCCTTCTTTGCCCTTTGTGTTCCAGGGCCACGGTATCTCTTTCGAACAGTCCCGCAGCCCTGGCAGAAGATATGTACCCTGGCTTACCTCTTACAAAAATTGACCCTTCGCTACTGCTTGCTTGTATGTTCTTCTTCTTAGCGTGTCGATGGCAATCTAGATTGTGTCAGCCCAGAACTGAACTACTGTATGTTTATTGGTAGCGTTTGTCGCCACCTAATAATTTTGTAACTCTTTGCCGGGAACTTGTGTCCTTCGGAAAAGGTTTGCGAAATCTTTACGTCATCATCTGCCTAGCCTTTTCCCAACTATGTTGGGCTCGGCTTCCAGTCTAACCGGATGCAGCTGAATACCAGTATTTTACATGGAGCGACTGCCGATCTGACCTCCACAACCCAGTTAGTACTGCGTAATACGATACCCCTTGGTAAGACTGATTGTCAGTCAGATTATCGGGCTATCTGTAACGATTGTCAATGATCTACAAATGACAGCCAATACCAACGACTTAACGTGCTTTCCGGAGCACGGAGGGAACCTGGTAAGTAATAGATGGTGTCCCATCCTCGGACCATCCTCTGCAAGCGTTGCTTATCCTTGTAGACCATGTGTGGCTATTATTTTGGCCACGGATTCTTGTCTTGTTTTGGCTGGCTCACGAAGCCTACAATACACTTTATTGTATCTTCGTAGCCTCATAACCCTCCACATCTCCTCACCTTGACCCAATTTCAATAACAGCACTCACTACAGGTCCAACATCCAACCGGTTCTCTGGTGACGTCACCAGCCACCTGAGCGGAAGGATATGCCAATCAAACCGATACCGAAGCAATGAAGTCATGAATGTCACCATATAGATTTAAATCATAGATGTGCCCTCACCGTACTTAAGTCGCGCTAAAAAATATTTACACTAAGATGAGCGACCTTGGACATCCCGCCTGAAACGAAGTGCAATATGAGTGAGCGAGACAACGCTATCCAAATGTCATTGTCAACGAAATAGAAAGGGCGAGGTATGGCGAATCTATGATTTAAATCTATGAATGTCACAGCAAGATGTCGCGATCGATATCTAGAACGGTGCTGCAACCTGCGCCTACGCAACCGTTGCGGCAAGGACCAACCGGCGGAGTTGCATTTTTAAAGTTAATTCATGTATGTGCAAATCGTTTGATGCATTAGTGGGGCCAGTTTTTTTTGGCGAGTCAGTAGCGTATGGGTAATGTCAACCTGATTTCCAATCGGAAACTTGATGTGGATTAGATTGAGGGAAATTATCCCCAACAAACTGCCACGATTGTCTAGTGGTCGCAATCGCAAGCGCCACTACTGTGTACGAGGTCTTGACTTCGATTCCCAGGTCGTT
Source organism: Noctua comes (assembly GCA_963082995.1). Classification (NCBI taxonomy): domain Eukaryota; kingdom Metazoa; phylum Arthropoda; class Insecta; order Lepidoptera; family Noctuidae; genus Noctua; species Noctua comes. The sequence continues at coordinate 10,190,036 of OY720285.1, forward strand.
CAAAGGGTTATTGGGTTACTCCATCAGGAATTTCTCGCATAACTGGCTTACGATTAAATGTAAGGGACTTAAACAGAACTGGCGAATAGGAATAACGCGTGACGTTTATGATTCTCAAAAAAGAAAAATTGTGCAGAATACGCCAAGAAAGGAAAAATTGAGGAAAAAAAAGACCATAAAAAGCCAACTGCCAACCCTAAACAAATTAACCATGGATTTCCAGGTGATCATAGTTTACTGATTCCAGTACTTAATGAACCTATGTTCACATTCCATTATAAAGCCATCGAGTGAAGTGATAATACACTTTTATCATAATGAACAGTTGAAGAGGATATAAAAGCTGATACTGATATAGTCTCATGTAAAAACCACAAAAATATTTAATGCGATATTTAGACGTGCTTGTTTCCGAGCGGATGGCACGATAAGGATCCTAGCCATCGAATGGTAATAAAAATCAATGGCATCAGAACGCGAAACGGAACAAACGAAAGACAAAATTAAATGAAGTGTAAACTTTTTATAAGGTCTAAGGTAAGTTTACCTCAGAAAAGAATAACCCAATGGAAAGCTTATACTAACGAGAATAAGCGATCACTGTGATTTTAACAGTGGAAACTCAGAACTAACTGATAAAGGACTGGAAGGTATAATAAAATAAACATCACTTTTGTTGACAGAGGCAATTATGTATCCTCGTTGAGCATAGAGAGAAGTGGTCAAGGTCAGGCTACACCAGCAGATTAATTCTAAAATTAGTAATATTAAAACATACAAATGTTTATCAACGTAAATGCCAATGCCGCCAGGTGGTAAACTAGTCTAATCCATGAAATCCATCGCTAGTTTGAGCAGTATTCGATTGACAAATCCATTAAATGATAATTTCGATCTCCGTGATAACTTTGTCTAGCATGGTACATTCAGCCTTTGCGGTTATACTATCTAAATTATTAAGGACGCAATGTCCTTTAGTGTCAAAATTGTTGGTTAGTGGTTTTGATTCGTCATTATAATTGCCAGAACTATTATGAATTATCAGTTATTTTATGTCCGGTCTAGTCTTACGAATTAGACAAATAATGACGTCAAGTTTAACCAAATATTCAGCGTTAAAATAAACTGAAATAGAATAGCAAAGCAAAACACAGTTTAATTTTGCATGGATTCTCAGCACGTCGAATGTTATAGAAACTAGGGACCAAATGCACAAAAGGGAAGAGACCTATAATCAGCAGTGGGCGGTCCAAGGTTGCCGATGACGATCGTAATGAACATAGACCGGCAAGGATTACATAGTAGATTAGAACTGCATTAAAGATAGTCACTATTCCCTTGATTTATTTCAATAACAAGCACCTTGAAACTTCTAACTAATCCAAATTGATAATTGCACTACTCATACAATAACAGACAGATGATTCATTCGATAAGCTATTGAAGGGACAGAACACATAGACACTGGACGAGTTACACTAATAAGAGTTACGACGACACTTGAATTGTTGAAATGTCCGCGTCGTCTTGATTTTCTTGAGTACCACGGGACTTATCGTAGACGTAGACATAGACAAGCTTCGCTCTACGATCGATAAATTTTCTTTCAGTGCAGTGTACGGGCATGAAGTCATGAAATGAGTTTTATTTGAAGCGTTACTGATTAATTGTACTAAAATGTAGTAAATATCGCGATTAGGAGCCAAGGAGACCAAGAAGAAATAGCATTGAAAGAAATGAAATACTAATCGTCCATTTTACACCTGAATAAGGATTCCCGTAGTCTTTTTGGAACTATTCTGGATGTATATTAATAATGGTGCGAATGAGTAGTATGGAGTAGAATGGGTTTGTTCTCTGCAATTTGATAAGCCGAAGACCAAACAATATGGCGGATTTTAGACCCATAACCAGGTTCAACATAAAACCATTTGAACATGATCACGCTAGTAAAGGCAACGCAAACCTTGGATGTTATTCGGAGATCAATGACGACGAATCAAATTAATGTATTATTGCGAATTCGGTTCAGAGTTACAATAGGTATCCTTGATGTCATACCAATGGCAAACTCTGAACTAGTGTAAGTGTTCGAATCATCTGTAAAGTCGAAAATGTCGAAGAAGAGGATGAAAAAGACAGCGATATTATTATAGAAATGTAGGGAAGTAAGTCAAATAAAGAAAATTCCACCTTCAACAAGAACGCTAGTCTGTTATCAATCGTTATCAACCTACAACGATTGTAAGACGCACGTACCACTCATGTCTGTGTGCCTAGTACCTAAGTAAGTACACAGCGAGTCAGTAAACTTTAAACAGGCTAGAATTAGAGCCAACACATAAACCTATGTTTATCCGCGGGGACTGACTAAGCTAGTCAATGACATCTTGCATAGTACAGGATAATAACATATGATTTTAAACTATCATGGTCACTAACATTATCATTAACACTAGAAACGGGATATTTACCATGTTTACTGATATGATATTCTTTGAGTTCCCGATATTTCGGCGCTGTTGCAAGCATCATGATCATAGAAACCAGTGAACATGGTAAATACCCCGTTTCTAGTGTTAATGATAAGGATAATAACGTGTTTTAGAATACATCCATATTATGTTACGTAACTTTGACTCGATTTATCAGATTTGCTAGTTGTAGTTTGGTACTCTTTGCTAGGTTAGGTTACGTAAACCTATTCTGGCAAAGAATCTGTATCATATCTCTAAAAGTTTTGGAGATTCGACCGAGGTCTGAAATCTTATTAATAACCTAAAATGAATGAATCTAGATGAAACTGCTGAAAAATTACCATTGTTTTAAGCTTTCACGGTTTACAACTAAACTTATACTGTCACTTACGGGATATCTTCCTAGATTGTTCATTATTTTGAGGTCCCGATATTATTATTTTATTTTCCATCATCATTTTATTTTTCATTCAGTCAGTCAACCTGCGATCATGGCGCTTGCAACAGCGCCGAAATATCGGGAGCTCAAAATAATGAACGATCGCGGAAGATATCCCGTAAGTATAAGTTTAAAATGACCATTACTAGCCAATCAGTTAAGTTAGAGAATGCTGATTCTGATCAGTACAAGAAAAACAATGAAGGATTTACAAAAATGCATGAACTTGAAGATACACATCCTCTCCTAACAACTACCGACCTGATTAAGGCTGCTGCCGGTAAAACTTACTCAACCTATGAAGTAATACCAAAGGAAGCCTCACCGGTAACAACACTAATTGAGTTGTCACCACACCCGCCACGTTTAGCATGAACTGTCGAGCCAAAGGTGGCATGAGTATTTATTTAAAGACAAGTTAACTTTATGAGAAGTCACGTACCGGCAGGCTGTGATGCGATTAGGCGCCAGTTTACCGAATAACGGAAGAGAATTTCTGGTGTATGATGACGGATAGGATAGAATAAACATTTCTTTTGGGACTAAGTAATTTAAAGAGTACCGTATTCGAAAAGAAGAAGATGACGATAATAGGCAAATATTATATTCTAGACAAAATCTAAATCTAGTACAGTCACGAGCAACAATCTGGACACACTTTCCTGAATTTAAAAGCAATTTTTACGAAAAATAACGATTGTAACTTGGAGACAGGATCTTTTTCATAAGATTATGAGTTCCAAAATACTATGTTCGTAACAACATGAAATTTTAATCAGAACAGTAGGAGAAAAACACTTTTAAAAGTTGTTGAGTGTTTACATATTGGTACTCGTGACTGTAGGTATATGATAATTAAAATTATAATGCTAGCAATTTCAAATCGGTAGGTAAGTTACTATTAAGTACGCATTAGAAGATAGCAGGTGCCATTGGCAATTTATCCCAACAGCCCAGTCAAATTGTCAGGGGCATTTCCCCTGCAACACATTTTGTCCCACGGGTATATGGTTAAATATACATATGTAGGTCTACTCTTGCCGTGACCCTTTAATTTAGTCTAATTGGGTTGACCTACGTTGTCGTATCTTTTAAATTAATGTTTTTCATGTTAACCTGCTTTAATCTCTGCTAATATGTCCCACGTTCTTAATTATACCGCTTCTAAAATATTTTAATGGCTTTATAATAACGTTTATGGAGTAAACCGGATCCCGCGTATTTCTTAAATCGTGGCATTTGATTAATCTCGACGCTGTTTTACGTTTTTTAACTAATCCATCACTCCCTTATAAGTACGTGTTAAGTTGTTAACTTTGTGCGAAAATGTTATAAATGCTGCGATTTTTATGAAATTGGTATAATTTATTGGAGCTAAAAAATGCGGAGCACTTTTGGTTTTGACGCCATCTATCTTTCTAAACTTTTCTTTGTCTTTTGAATGCCAAAAAGAATTTACATTCAACTTCAAAAAATCGCAGAAATAAAATGATTTACTAACGACATTAATCCTGAAATACTTACTAAGTATTTCAGGATTAATGTCGTTCAAGAATTTTAATCCTCCGGTCATCCACAATGTCATATAATTGTCAGGTACCCATGTAGAATACTCTTATAAGTTCACCAATCAAATAAACAAAATTGGATAACCAACCTGTGAGTGCCGGTGGTGGCACTTCAATCCAAAACAACACAAATCACAACACTAGTAACAAAACGGTTTTTCAGATTAAATTCAAACAATTAAAAAGAATTGAAAACCGTTATCGAAATCACACAACACCGTTAGAACCGAAACGAGACACGTGCGTCTATTATCGCAGATGCACACAGACTAAAATTAAATGCTAGTGATAAGGCGCGACAATTTTTATTTCTTTATTTGAATTTGGAGTAAACAATTTGCTGTCAGTTGTCACGTGTTTTTTTTTCTAACCGGCATGGATTCGCGCGTTCGCTATAATGTTGTGTTGCTCACTAAATGCGAGTGACCGAATCGAGAATTGCGTCAAAGCTGTGGGTGTCGTGATAACACCGAATTCGCGGTATTTTTCTTGCTTTTGCATTGTTTTTGTTATACGTTTGTTTTGACCGCCATGCTGTGAGATGTGACATTTATAATGCTAATTAGTGTCCTGGCAAATGTGTTGTGAATATTAATTAGGCAAGTTTGGAAAGAATGGATGACTTCATTATGCATCATTGATTTCATTACCTACTCATTATTGAAATCTGCATTTAGAGTTTTAATTTTCTGGTTCGATATTATATTCATAAATGCTTTAAGCTTTTTCCAGATGCTAACTGCTTATAGGATTTATTAGATAGCTAAAATTTATCAAAATTTGGTAACTCGTGCTTATACCCATTTAAAGAGACAGTATAACCTCACTTTCGAGTTTACGAATAAGCAACAAGATAAAACAACAAACAGTTTCATTGAAAAAACAATAAACCTTCTAATTACTCGTAGCCAGACTTTCATTGATAAACTTAAACCATGAATGACAACATCAAGGAAAATTTACTCAAGCACTTATCGCACAGACCTAGACGTTCCACTTTTTCTACTAAACAATTTTTTTAATTTACCACCATACGCCGAGGTGAATGTGTAAGAAAAACCCACCCACATGTATTCGTCAATAGTATGTGTATTTGCGCAATGCCATCAGGTATCAGCAATCAGGATAACAATGTGTGTGTCGTAATTCGCCCACTGGCCCACCTCGGCACTCCTCGGCAGTTCTCGGCATTGTCAGCCAGTGTGGCCATCAGGCTGAATCGGATCCGGCTCAGAACCCCGGCAAATGTATGGCCCTTTCACCTTTTGGGCCTATTGATACGTCTACAGTTGATGTAGGAGGCATTCGTCTTGGATACTTTGTAATGACGTGGCTATAATTATCAGGGTACATTACCAGCAGAGAGATTGACAGTGTTTTAATGATGAAAAAAGATGGTCCTGCACCAACAGAGGTCTATAAAGTACCTTTAATGGGGGATTCACTTAAACGAGAAGCTAAATTCCAGTCCATGACATATGAGAGAAAAGTTGAAAAGTCCGTTACTAAAGTAAAGTAGACGATTAGAATATACAAGATGTAAACGGACCATTTACGAAGCCGTCAACCAAGGGTTCTGTAGTACATCAAACTAAGTAACTTTACGCAAAAATTGTTGCTGTAAAACGACTTTTTTTTGGGGTGAATAATCACGTTTTACGGTAGGACTCAATGTAACGCACTAAAAATATTGTGCTGATGGATGCATTGATAGTGCAGGGGTCATGGAGGTATTTAAAGTAAAGTTATAACATTAAAAACTGGTATTAAAAAAAATGTGGAAAACTTGAAACTTTGGCCTCTTATACATAATATATCCGTAACTAGAAGGTTCTCAGGTATGGTCCAGAACAAACACAAAATGGCGACGTTAGGCTTCCAAAACCAAAACACTTTCCAAAACCTTGACGAAAGAATAAAGAGTAGAAAATAATATGGAACCAAAAGCCGAATACAATTTTGTCCCCACGTCAGAAACGGTCGTCAATCTAAAATTAATATATCATAGCTAGAGAGCAATGAAACACCACTATCAACACAGGATATAATAAAGTGTTTATTGATAGTTGACTACCGTAAATTGAATGATTTACAAGTTTACTACTGTCAACCGTCGCAGTTACTATATTACTATTTATTCTCTTTTAATCAAATATTCTTGAAACTGTTGATGGAACAACTCATGAATGAGTCATTCTTATTTCAACACTTTTGCAATCCTGACGAATCTCGAATATTTGTACAACTTGGAAATGCATTTCTGTGAAAACCCGAGTATTATTTTCAATTTTAGAATGATAAGTTATTACTTGAATAAAGTAGCAAAGACAAAAATGTCAAGTGTCAAAAACTATACTTATAGGTACACCAACCTTAAATTCAGAAACTCGGTCAATGTCGTTGATAAAATTCACTGCGCCGATCTAGCATTAGTGCCTGTATAGACAAAACAACAGTGGCAGTCTAATGAATAATATCTACTGCTACTTTTTTCGCTTTCGTTACAATTCATGAGACATTATTTTAATAATATCGAGAAACATAAATCCTGAAAGAATAAGAAAAGATCAAATAAAAATAGACGTGTAAATAATAATACGGCTAGAAAAAACAGGGTGACTAGCTACTGACAATACTGAGACGACGGCTCATAGAGATATATGGAAAAAGACACTTTATGCTGCACTGACCCATAATACAAACAGCAGTGAGGATGGTAAGGCTTCAATAAATAAATTGTATACAGAAATGTAGTGTTATATTTCTTTCTCCACTTTCATACTCTCTTAAACGTAGACAGTAACCACAGCTGTAAATAATTGCAGCTACATAACCAGTACCGTATAATAGACGCCAGATTTTGCCATTCACTGGAGCACATCTAAGTGGACTAACCAGTGGATATCCCACCTTGCCAACAACAGTAAAGATCCGCTATCCAAGCCTAAGTGCTTACCAGACGGACTATGTCGTGCAAACCCACAGTTAGACTGCAAAAACCGTAGTCCAGAAATCATAAGCGATTTACATATACGCCATGATAATACAGTTAAATCGTTGAAATTAAATCGTGCAGTAAATCGACTCGTGTAATGTCACACTTATTTACACCTGATTTGGCAGCGTGTGTTGGAAATGGTACTTTAGTCTTAGAGAGTTAGAGTTAAGTTTTGAGTGTGGATGTGTTGCTTGAGCAAACATCGTAATGATTGAACGAATCAATTAATCATAATATTAGCAGAATAATAACGCCTTACAGTGTAATCTATACCGCGTGGGAGATTATTCTTGTGTTTACCATGCGTTCAGTGATTGGAAAGTATTAAGTCATTTGTTTTTGTTAACTTTTTTCTTATGAAATTAACGTAGGTTAGAGCAGAAATGCACGCGGATTAATCACGATGTTTACTTTAAATTACGAGGTGTAAATTGATAACGAAAAAAAGGCCATATCTACTTATGGCTTTTTTTAAGCTACCAAAGCTCAGAGCACTACTGCTTAAATTGATTAAATAGAATGGTATCAGAATTGAATCAGTACACTCTCATCTAGAGGATGTAGTTGTCCATTCTTTTATCGTTGGTTATCTGAAACCATGACCACCAGAGGAAGTAGGGGAATATAGCGGTTGCCGTTTCGGTGTGTACTGGTACTGTACAAAATCACGATTATTCTTTATTCTTTATTGCACACAAAAACAAAATATACATACAAATTGCAACAATATAGCTTATGTACAATGGCGAGCTTAACCCAGAATTGGGTTTTCTTACAGCAAACCAAATAACCGATTAATTGTTAGTTAGGTAAAAACTTCAGCACTACGAGGACTACCGAACAGACAGACGGAGTCAGGGTTTCACGATAGCTATATCTTGGGAGGCTACAACCGCCTCGTTGGTCTAGTGGCCGCAATCACGACTGCTGAGCATGAGGTCCTGGTTTCGATTCCCGGGTCGGGCAAATTGTTATTTCTCAGTAGCGGCCACGGAGTCTGGATTTGTGCTCGGTTGATGGCAATAGGCTCGCTCCCTATTACATGAGACTTAAACATACTGCTACAACACTGCGCCAACGGGCGTTAACGTTGCGGGCATCAACAGTTCCTATCAGCACACATACATTAGTAAGCTTTGAAACAGAAGAAACGAAAGACAAAATGGCAGATTGTAAAAAGATTTCTATTTCCATTTAAAGTGACATAATTTAGAGTGTCAGCATTATGACGGGGCCCCCCTCTAGAGGGCCAAAGCCTGCCGGGGTCGCGGGACTTATAGAATTACCGTGACCCTGGATCATAAAAGGCTATTGAAGGACACCGTGGATTTTAGTCAGTACAAGTCTGACAGTCCCTCCCGCTCTGCCCTGGGTGGGAATGAGTCCTTCATTTGATGATTTTACCAAGAAAAAAAAAAAAAAAAAAATGTGACATAATTTCCGTCACATGTCGTCACACATCAAGATCAAATACATGTCTATTCTTTGTTAATTTGAGACAGAAGTTAATCGTGGTCAAACGAGGACTCAAAATCATTTGCCTAGCCTTTTCCCAACTATGTCAGCCATGTCAGGGTAGGCTTCCAGTCTAACCGGATGCAGCTGAATACCAATATTTTAAATGGAGCGAGTGCCTATCTGACCTCCACAATCCAGTTAGTACTAGGTAATACGATACCCCTTGGTAAGACTGGTTGTCAGACTTTTTGAGCCACTGACTACCTGGAACGACTGTCAAAGATCTAAAATGAAAAATGATAAATCTAAATGACAGCCGGGGCCAACGGCTTAACGTGCTTTCCGAGGCACGGAGGAAACTCCGTATCTTATGGGTGGTCACCCATCCACAGACCAACCTAGGCAAGCACGGCTTAACCTAAAGATCGATCCGAGCGGCTGTTAATATTTAGCCACGAGCTCCTCAAACGGTCAAAAGAGGACTAACGAATATAAAACAATAGGTAGATACAAAACTTCATGGAGACCCTACAGTCCAGTGACAAATAATAACACTATCGTTAAAAAACAAGTTCAAGGGCAACCAGCTGTTAGTAAGATATCACTGGTAAGCAAAAACTTGACTAATGAACCAACGGAACCTAATGATGGATTGTATAGTGGTATAATAGCAGTTTTTTGTTTTAATGTAAGTGAGGTACAGGATAATGATGACATTAATGTAGTTGACTGATTTCTGAGATTGTAAACTTAAGACTTCGATCGATACAAACTTTAGTATGACTATATATTCGAAATACTGAGTTGATGTTTAGCTAAAGTGTATTGTTTCTATCTATTGTGGGTTGTAGTCAATTATACTAGCATTGGTTAAGGAAAACTATGGTAATCTACCTGAATTAAAGATAAATAAAATAAGACCTGAAAAGAAAAAGGAGGATAAGGAAACCAGTCATGATCAAGGTGATCAGAGCAGTTAAGCTGTAAAACATGTTCTTACCAATTTCTTTCAATGTACTTATAGTACAGAACTAAAAACTACAGGAAATCGAACATAAAGTTTCAGTTAAAGTATGTTATTTTATGGAACGACATCAAAATTTACCGCTTTGGCCATTTTATTTGCCTTATGCGTTGTCAGATTTATCATATAGATTCTAAATATAGCCAAAAGCTATTATAAAGTTATGTACAAATAGATTTATAAGACAATTCATTCATCGATCCGCAGAATACAAAAAAGTTCAACCCACTAACTTTCCATATATTTGTGCTAATAAGTGGTGACGCACCCTCCTCTAACCAGTAGGTATCATCAGTCACATAAATTCAGATTATTTTTAATCTTTAGTGAGTATTTAGTATTACCCAGTACTAACTCGGTTGTTCAGGTAAGAGAGGCAGTCGCTCCATGGAAAATACTGACATTCAGCTGCATCCAGCTAGACTGGAAGGAGACCCCAACATAGATGTGAAAAGGTAAATTACAAATGAACACGTCATCAATCACGGTCGCTTCATAATCATTTCACAAACGATAAGTCAAGTGATAGTTTGGTGGTGAGAAGGCAGGAAAGTAGTATACTATTGAGATGACAATTAATAGAGAAGTATGAAATGGTGTGCCGACTTCCAATAAATTGGGAGAAGAGCAAAATAAGGATGATGATACTTCGCTGGTAATGGTTAATGGATGGACCAGTACAGTAGATTCTTCAGGTCCATTCTTCTAAGGGTATTGTAAAACTATCGAATTGACAATATTTATCAATGTTTATACATGAGATCCCATATCTTCTAATATATTTAGGTGTATTAAAGTACGTAGTATACTACAAAAAAACTATAAATTAATTTATAAAAACATGATGTAGACATGTGGGTGGGATATGTGCAAAAAAATGCATTTGCTATGACAACTTTACAATGCGGTGACATTATGAATAAACCATGAATAGTAAGCACCGGGTAAGCACACAAGCTGCAGTGGCAGATGCTTTAATAAGAATAACAATAGATCTCAGTAAAGCTTTTGATACCATTCTACTTTCTATTGTAACCTTGATTTGGGAAATGGGACGCGTAGTGGACTTACGAAGTAATAACTTATTTTAGGATCGTGGCCTACCCCAATGACCAATACAAAAACAACACGTATCCTACTTTAATAAAATAAAAAAATCAACAATTGATGTACCTACAGATGGTATACCCCAGGGTAGCATATTAGTATGCTACCCTGGGGTATACCATCATTTGAGATGGTCTTAGGACCATCTCAAATGATTCACTCATAACGTTATCTATGAAACTGTATAGCCAGCTAATAAATGAAACCTAATATTCGATATACTCTACAAACACACACTGTCCCAAGTTTCACACCTCTGAAAATAATTAGCAACTATTTCTTACTTATTCTAATCACACGGAGTACGTGCTTACTTAGTTCTGAATGGGTATGGAGTTATGTATGTATTTCAACATCATAAGCCTAAGCAGGCCTAAGCTGTATCATTTCAGTTGATAAAAGTTCTCTATTTTTTTTTTAAGTACTTATAAAAGAATACATTATTAAATTATACTATGCAGACCTAAAATAATTTAAAAAAATGAAAAAAAAGTACATGTATCAAAAGCAGAAAAGAATTAAAGGGCGACAAAAAAATTCATCCACATCGCTATAAACGGGGAAAGTGTCCAGAACGCTGACTGGATGGCAATGCTAATTTTTTGGCCAAGAAATAGTCCAGCCCGCTGATCACGAGAAGAGTCAACTAACCAATTAGCAATATCCCCTAAATTTTATATTAGGTGGGCACTCGGCCCTAGCGTAACAATCCCAAACGGCTCAAAGACAAAACTACCAAAGAATTGAATTTTGCAGATCCGTAATTCCGTATTCAATCGACAGTAGACAGTAGCACAGTAAACAAACGATAAAGTAGCTAGTTGCAGGGTTCGGCGGGGAATGTCGGAAAGGTGTGAGCCGGTGCGTCGGCGGCACATTCGGGTCAGCGAGGCACGTGGGCTTCGTACCAGTCAGCTGGTGTATTCTGAACACACCGACTGATACAACAATGTTTAATTAGGTTTTGCAACACAGAAAAGTGGAATGGATTGTCTGAGGTATGATATAAATGAAAAGGAAGTCAGTGACTAAATACACTTACAAGGGAAAATTGGAAGAGAAATATATTTGCACCGACCGACCAAGAGATGAGAGAGGGATTTTTCGCCCCAAAAAAATAATAGCTTCCCAGCAATATTTAATGATAATAATGGTCGTATGAAGAGACTAAGAGAGATCGAAAAGAGTAAAAGAGATCTAAGCTTTGAAATGGGCAACTACAGTACTTCCACAGTTTTTATACCTTCTAACTGGGACTGTACCTACCTACTGATAGCGACAATCCCATGGTTGTCCCAACCCTATCCAAATCAGGGCGGGCAGCACTATCGATCGGCACGGCCGAGTTCGATAAGGGCAATAATATTCGGGAATGCGCAGGAGTGTGACGTGTTGGTTCAATTGAAAATATACGTGATGTTATAAGTCTCCATGGTTTAATTTTAAGACCTAACACTACATTTCATTGTGGTCTTTGTTTCGTCAGTTCACTGGGCTACTTGAAATAAATGCTTTGATTTTGAAGGAATTCAGATAAAACAAACATTAATGGGTCCATTTCCCCCGTATTGTTCAAGTACCAATACAAGATCTACTATCGCCGCTTCCCATCAGAATACCGCACCTACTTTAGCATACAGCACAACAGTGAATTGCGACTGCAGACAATCCATGTGAATCAACTGCACGTCCTTGAGCTACGGTGTTATGTCAAGCCTTGTTTTTCTATCGACGTAAAAAAAAACACAATTAGTGGTGTATTCCCTCGGGCTTTTTAAGGGGACCGTCCGCGTCGTCGTCGTGAAAGAGGAGACACCGCTCGACCGACCGTAAAGTTTGAAATTATGTATGAGGTGCAAGTTCTAAGAAAGATTCAGCTCAGTAATGAGGCAGACAAGAAGGAAGGAATTTCTACAAAATAAACCATTATAATATCATTCAGGTAATGGTGCGCAAATTACGCAGTCAAACACATCAGTGTACCTACTTCAGATAAACCCGTATTGTACCACAATCGACACAAGATCGACATCGCCGCTACCCATCAGAATACCGCACTTACTTCATCATACAGCACAACCGTGAATTGTGTGATTGCAGACAATGCACATGAGTCAACTGCTCGTCCTTGAGCAACGGTATTATGCCACTGTGGCTTGTTTTACTGCCGATGGGAGGACTATACTAGTTTATTTATCACAATCACATGTGATAAATAAACTATATTATTTAAAAAACATTTATTTCTCGTATTGTTTTCCGCAAACCCTTTTGTTTGATATCCATATCATGGAAATGCATAAAAATAACAAGTCCACCATCTTTGAGAGTCCGCCATATTGTTTTTATAACGACGTCACTTAGCTAACCATGCATTTTCATCCAATTTATTTTTATTTTTTTAAATACGTGCCCAGCACTAGGATATTTTCTGTATCGTGGGTGCGTATACAAACATTTAAACTCACATACACAAATAGCCAGACCCGGAATAAATACCTGTAGATCATACAAATATTTGTTCCGTGCGGGGATCGAACCCGCGACACACAGCGCAGCAGCCAATCGCTCACTGCGCCAACCGTGCCGTCAAATTAAACATGAATGCAAAATTTCACCTCAATCGGAAACCGGGAAGTGGGTCAAATTTAACTTCTAAGATTTTTTTACATAGTTAAAGGTGAAGCTAATGAAAGCATGTTAAAATCAATATGTACGGGACTTGTGGCACCCTGACTCGGACAGGTTAGGTCCGAAGGGGATGGCGGGGTCTAGTGAGCGAGAGAAATAAATAAATAAATCTGGTAGTGTATTCCCACAGGCATTTGAAGGGACCTGTGGATATCTGAAAGCGTAAGATTGAGTTGAGGCGCTGACCAAAATTGGGTCAAGTTATAGTTCAATTTCCTGTCTAATCTATTCAAAAATCGGTGTACTACAATCAGCACATAAATTTTGCACGTACTGCCTATTTCAACACAACCAGAGACATTCTGGTCATGTAACGTATTTGCCAGACAATAGTAATGCAGTGAGGAGCTCGTGGCTAAATAATAACAGCCGCTCGGGTCGATCTCTAGGCTAAGCCGCGCTTGCCCAGGTTGGTACGTGGATGGGTGACTGCCCATTACATACCGATTCTCCTCCGTGCCTCGGAAAAGCACGTTAAGACGTTGGTCCCGGTTGTCATTTGTAGATTTTTGACAGTCGTTACAGGTAGTTAGTGGCCCGAAAGTCTGACAACCAGTCTTATTAAGGAAACCGGGTTTCGTATTACCCAGTACTAACTGGGTTGTGGAGGCCAGATAAGCAGTCGCTCCGTGTAAAATACTTGTATTCAGCTGCATTCGGTTAGATTGGAAGCCGACCCCAACGTTGGGAAAAGGCTAGGCTGATGATGACTTTGTGCTAATTCCGTTACATCATCTCTTACTATATTGGTACTATTGGTTACCCATAAACCATATCGCCATTTAACCGACGCCGATACAAGGCTCCTTTAGGAGTATTCACTATTCATTCAGACAACGAATCTATGATATTAATTCTTAACAAGCTTCAGCAGTACACTGTCGTAATAAAATAAATGGAACACAAGCAGACATCAGGGCAAGCAAGCTAAAGGTCATGGTAGTCTTGAAAACACAAGTCTTGCCCGCTTCCCTATGAATACGTCAACAAACTTTTCCCCTAGGTGGGAAATCCGGTTTTCACTGAAATGGGTATTTCCCAATCCTCACCCTAGTCATTCGCCACGCTATTCACGTCTGACGTCAATGTTTGATTTTTTCCTTGATATAAAAAGGGACAAGGGTCTACGGCAGAAAATAAGCATGATATTTTATAGGTATATAAAAACTTGAAAACTTGCGAAAGGACTGTATAAACTAGGATAAGTAATAGTAGACCTCATGAATATTTTTTTTTTAAACCTAAGACTGTCATGAGGACCTTGTGAGTGTGGACCCTAGATTGTCATTAGGACCTGAATGCGTATAGGAGTCTATTCAATTTTTACATGGCAAAAGTACCTACAAACCTATTCAATGAACCTATTCAGCAAGTAAGAAAAGAATTCAGACATGTGGCTGAATTCACTTTACTGTGACGTTTAAATATTCAGCCAGGTTCGGAAATCCATATTGAATAGTTCGGACATTCAGCTCAATAAATCATTACTAATGTGTTTGTTTGAACTTGGAACACCTTTTTTTTGTGACGCTCTGATCATGTTCACGGGGCAAACGTGACCAGAAATTGCACAAACAGATAGGCTTAGAGTAAGGGGAAGCCTTCGCCCAGCAGAGAGATACAGGCTATGAAAAAAAAAATCGGTTGTCTGTAAAGTCGGTTTACTTTACTGACGATAGTTGAACGTGACAACGTCATAAGAAAATACTGATGGAATGGTTGCATTTTTCAAAAAATGAATGTGCGTTGGGCAATTGTTTTATGGAACGCCTCAGAGCGAGGTAACGCCTAATTTTTTCGTGCATGCTCGGCTCCATCGAATTATAAGACGTTGTCACGTCAAAAATGTCGGGTGAACTGCAAGGCAAAGCTAGTTATTTAAAGGGTAGCAATAAAACGAGTGACTGTAAATTACAATTTTAAGTGTCAAAATTAATTAATTTGGGTTATATAATTACTAAGTGAGCGACTGACTGTAAGTGACGAAAAATCAACAGAATAGTATCTTACAAACATTAATTTGAGTTACTTAAAATACAAAATGAGCAGCTTCATAATATTTGAGCGACTTAATATTTGTTTGAGTGTCAACGTTACGTCCTGCATTTTTTTCAATATTTGGCAAATGTATTTTTTATACTGAGCGGCATTTTATCTTAAATGAAGTGTTTCGAATACAAAAACTACTTTGAAAAATACACTAATGAGCAGAGCATAAGGAGCTCACATTAAAAAACCTAACCTAACCTAACCTCACTTAGAAAAATCGATTCTATCTAGATATTGAAGTTGCCCTCTCTGTATTTCCAGTCGCTCACATAGTAATGTAGTCGCTCGGATAAAATTTTAATATATGAAATGGATTTATCAGAATCCACTTTTTGTAAGCTCGTTCTGGATTTTATTATTAATCAATATTCGTCGTTAGTTTAGTTAATTTTTCGCTTACTCAAATTCATACCGCTCAAGTTATTAATACAGTATGTCATCATCAGTCGCAAAGCTTTTTTTTAATCGCTCGTTTTATAATTCCCCTTATTTAAATATTTGTCATAATGCAGTAAGAAATCAACCGGTTGTTTTCTTTGATTGTTTATTGTGCCTGCTGTTGTTTATTTTGACGCCGTTTCTTTACGCTTCAGTGCACTTCTGCTTTGGCATCGAGTGCCGAAAGGAAATGAAAGCACCAAGTTTTGACGAATAACTAGGTCAAAATAAGTAGGCGATGGTGAAATAGATCATGTAGGATATACATGTATATGTTACGGTAAGTATGATAAATTGAAAATTATTAATAATTATTCATCATTATTAATAATTACCTCATGATTTGGTAAATGCGAAAACCTACTGTGTTTTCATATTTTACATTATGTAGTTGTTAATAATAAATAATAAATGACCTAGTTTGTTGACCTATTGTGATTTTTTTGGATTTTTGTATGCTTTTTACCACGTGCCAAGTTATTACCAGAATTGATTAAGGTGATTTGAACGCTGATGAAATGAGCATACACTGCGACGGCGTCGTAGACACATTCTTAATGAACATTTTCTACTATCACGACCGGACTTTCGAGAACGTATTCCCCATGAGGCACGAAGAAGACAACGTTCGAAAAAGAAGAAGAGAGTACTATACCTGTACGCTTTACAACAAAGAACGGGAGAAATGCAATAATTAAATATTTTTGTTCATGCATACATTTGCGCAGGACACTGGGAGTATCAAGGGTGTAAATAGACCCTTAACATATATGCGAAAGGCACTTGTTCTCCCTGTCTTTGCGATTTTTTTTTTGTTCTAGACCATACTTACCTGGGAACCTTCTAGTTACGCAGATATTGAGGGTCAAAGTTCCAACTTTTTCACAAGTTTTTTTTTAAATACGTGTTTTTAATGTAACACGTTTACTTTACACACCTCCACGACCCCCGTACTATTCAATCCATCCATCAGCACAATGCTTTGAGTGCTTTCCATAGAGCCCTACCATAAAACGTGATTTTTCACCCAAAAAAAAAAGTCGATTCCCAGCAATAATTTTTGCGTAAAGTTACTTACTTAGTTTGATGTACAGAATGCTTGGTTGACGGGTATGTGAAGGGTCTGTTCCCTGTATGACGATCGTTTATTACTTAGGTTGGATTAGAAATAATAAAAAACCTATGAACCACCCGGCACAATTCTTAAATACTGTATTAAGAGATATGGAAATTGAATAAAAGTTATGTAAAATATTTTGTATGCGCCCGACCCAGTTCTAGATAATGGTAATTTCACGTTGTATGGGGATCGACTTATCGTCTCTGACAGGAATGTTCTCGCCAATAAGCCTGACATTGTGGTGACAGATCGGTTGCAGCGTAGCGCAATGATTGTTGATATAACGGTCCCGCTGAGTTGCTGGTTGTTCTGAGGAGGCTCTCGGTTGGCAGCTGGATCAAGAGCTGGATTCAGAAAGCAGTACTTCTGGTCACGGGACGCATTGTTAGAAGGTTCCTCTCTCAAGAGCCCTAACAACCGGTAGCTCAAACCCTGTTCCCTAAGCTGGTAGGCTACTATTTTTTTTTTTTTTCTATATGGGTGTACTTTAGATACATTTCTGCCTAACCCTTCGGGGATTACAGGCGTGATGTTATGTTATGTTTTTTTATATAGTTTAAGGTTCCTAAACAATTATCCGAATATTTAAAAATGTAAACGATATCTGATAAAATGAATAAAGGAAATAATTTAAAAAACCAGTATCTATAGTTGTACCATAGTCCTACCCAACTCTGTCTTAGTCTACTCTATAACGCAGAAAACGCGCATTTTTCTGCATTAACAGCGTTTATTTATTACATTTATCGGTACTAAGGTAACATTATTAATACTTACCGATAAATGTGATTAATTTCTTACTTTTACCTCGTCCTCTCAATTAATAATGATGGATAATTATTAATAATTTTCAATTAATCACACTTACATAATAGATATTCTGATATTGTTTTTTTTCCTCATCACACCAGTGCAAAAAATGATATTCGCGCTTCAGAATTTTTTTATCAAAATTACTAATTACCAACATCATACACAACTGTGTGTGTTATGCAGGCGTTTTTCATTTATAGAGACTTTTTTATTTTTTTCGTAATTATAAATTACCTACGTATTTTGTGAAAAATCCGTAATTTTCAGAAGCTCGAATGACAGACGGTTTCATGGCCAAAACACCGTCTTGCAGACTGACTGGCATTTTCATATAAATACAACCGCAGAAGCTTACCTGCTCAATTTCACTACAAACACCCAGCTACCTAATTTATTTTATGTTATGATTTCAACACTCGGCCACCTCGGCCACTGATAATATAATACTAAACCTCGGCGCTGAGCCGTGCATCTCCTAGAAGAAGAAACAATAATAAACTTACCCATGATTAAAAAATTCCTTTGACTGGAACTAAACAAAAATGTTTACAGTCAACACTCACTGTTTTTTCACTTTTATCACAGGAAAAACGTCTCTTGCACTCGCACTAAGTTAAATTATTTCAGTTATTTAATATGACGACACTAGAAACGGAACCTGGGGAATTAAAAATGATTTATTTACACTTATTTGGACAAACGAGTCTCCAAAGAAATAGGAAGAATAGTTGCACGAACTTTGCCACAACACCCGAATCCGAAAAACACGTCCTGTCAATTTTGGCGCGCTTTTTTGTTTTTTTTTTTTAATGAACCAATCGACACAAGGTAAGAACTAAATTCAAACTGTACCTACCTACTAGCAAGAACATTCATTAAAATTGTAAAAGTACCATAAACATGAGAACACTTTCATTTAATTACGTGTAATTGCAATTATATGTACATATACATTGAAAAGAGAAGTGAGCTGTGTTCACTATGGTGTATCTATCTTTGAATCGCTGCCTGCACTAAAACCGCGGCAGGTAAACTGCCATGTTTTCTATTTATGGTGTGCCCACACTATATGGTAAATGGAGGATACTTCATAACTGAGATAATGTGATGTTCAACGTTATTTATAGACGAAATTAAAATAAAGGTATAAAGTGAACATGGTGACAGAGTTACAGGTTCTTTATATTGCCATAAGGTTACATAATGGCGACTGATGACCGCGAGAATCCGCCCTAATATTGGAATGGGCGATATGGCGACGCTTTGGGGAGGCCTATGTCCAGCAGCGGACGTCTTATAACTGATAATGATCATGAAATCTAGACACAAACGTCTATACACATAACACCGTTGTGAAAACGGTTACCACGTATTCAGTACATCATCCTGAGCACTTATTAAAAAAAAAATGCTGTTTCCTACAAATGTGCTGTACATACACGGTCAAAATGTATGGAACAGCTTTTTTAAATTGCTATGTGGGGGCTCAAGTGATATACCTACTGAATACGTGGTAACCGTATTCGCGTCGGTGTTCCAGTATGCCATTTTCAAGACACCGGAGCGTTAGAAACTAAGATTATACAAAATCCATGTCCTTCGTCTGAATTTCAATATTCGCACACTTCGATATCCCTTGCTTCCTCCTTCATCTTCTTCATTCATTCGTTTTAGGTTCCGAAATCATTTTTTCGCGATAAAAAATTGCTAATACCACCTCTCCCCTTCCATAACCTACTACCAAATCCTTTTTCTTAATAAAACCTAAGCTACGCCACAGCCTAACCACAACAGCAACGAACATAGTCACCCCACAAGACCCGACCATACATCTAGCACTTGTAAGCTTTCCCCACGGCAACTAAAAGTCCACTTTCCAGTAAAATTATGGTTGCCATACTGTAATGAGCGTCGCCGTCGCCGAAAGAAATCGAGTAAACTCACTGGTGTATCGGACGAAATCAAAAAGCGTTTGTCAGAAGTCGGCTTTCGCGGTGAAGTTTGCAGTTTATTTGTCTACTTATGTAAGTAGTTCAAAAAGTCAATTCATTTGTTGTGAACATTACCACTACCACTGTACTATAATTACCTGTTGAACATCATATATTTATTTATTAAAACTTTATGCACAAATAACAAAACTGCACAAAGGCGGACTTAATGCCTTAGGCATTTTCTACCAGTCTACCTTAGGGTGATGCAGAGATAATATACAGTACACAACACAAACAATAACAATAAAATCATCATCATCATCTTCCTGCTCTTGACCCATGTTACTTGGGGTCGGCGCAACACGTTTTTTTCTTCCATTCTCCTCTACCAACCGTCACGCTATCATTTAATCCTTTTTCTTTCATATCATTCCTCACGCAATCCATCCATCGTTTCCTTGGTCTTCCTCTCCCTCTCCATCCATTAACATTAATATTCATCACTCTCATCTCTTAAAACGTACATAAAGACGTCACGCTTTTTTCCCATGTGGATAGGCATTTGCTACGATTCTCACCGACTCCTACTCCTTCCTTCATACATCTAGCCAACACACACACACCGTACCTCCAAATCTTAAATTTTACAGAAAATAATTCTAGCTTATTATAATCAGCTGTTCTCTCCTCTTCTAATCTACCGTATCCAGACAGCCAGTCTACTTAACTTAGTACTAAAACAATTGTGTAATAAGTGGCAAATCAGTAACATCGGAAATCGCAATAGGTACCTACTGCCAAAGATTTGTGTCAGAGCTATTTTACATTTCATTGCTATTCAATATTATTACCAATGACGTTGACAGTTCCGGACCAATGGACTGTGAAAACCGGAAGCTTATTACAAAGTTACCCATTGAGTATCGAATAATCGAGTGAGTTTTTTTGTGGGATATTGTGTTGCGCAGTCCAAATTCATGTCCAATTCACTTCTTGCTCTTTGTTGGCATTCGTTTTGTGAAAATACGCAATGTTTTACTGACACTGCAATAACGGTGTCCCAGTTTTAAAACTCATTCCATAGGTCCCCAAACTAAGCAATTATAAAGTTATCTGGGTCTCAGGTTCCTATCTACTCTTGCCATTAAAATTCCTGAATAAGTCAAAATTTTCTGCTCTACTGCAACTTTTTACAAAGGGTTCAGTTATCCCGGGTCGACGGCGCGTTGTGTTCCACGCGCGCCTCAAAGAGTGTCAGCATAATGACGGGGCCCCCCTCTAGAGGGCCAAAGCCTGCCGGGGTCGCGGGACTCATAGAATTACCGTGACCCTGGAACATAAAGGGCTACTGAAGGACACCGTGGATTTTAGTCAGTACAAGTCTGACAGTCCCTCCCGCTCTGCCCTGGGTGGGAGGACTCATTTGATGACTGTACCACGTTAAAAAAAAAAAAAAAAGAAGGGTTCAGTTATCAATATCAGGATTTAGGACACGATACTTTTGGAGACGTTTAAGCACCACTCGAAAATTAAGATGCAAATTAACAAACACTATGTAATTAGCCCAAGGATTTGCGACTAAAAAACAAAGGAGATTATTTATTACTATTTAGAACGGCTAGATAATAAATTAATGACGGAAACGTGTTCGTTACAGCTGTCAACATTGAATGGTGTTTGAAGTTTAAGCAAATAGATAAAATTGAATGGAAACTGTGCTATACTGATGACATTGTTTTTTGTAGACCCGAATCGATTTCGGAATTCCGCAGCGAGTCGCTTCATTCATTATGAGCAGCATAATTTGCTGGCAAGGTGTCATATACATTTAATATATTTAATAGCAGTAAATTTAATAGCAATTTACAATAGATAGGTACTAAGATACGATTAGTACTAGCTAACAGGAGGAACATAGCAATAGGCTCAGTAGTCAGTACCTATCTGAGGTTACATCAATAATGTATCAAAGACTTGTACAGGAAATCGGTCAAAGCACGGCTGTTTCAGTGAGGAAATCATTACAGACTTGCTTTCAGGATCTAAAACTGATTTGAATTACAATGGAAAAGTCCTAGATAAAATCATGTAGATACCTATTTTCCAAGTCTTCGATTTGATAAGATAGCACAGCGAGATGTCGTGTTAAATGCAACTCGAGTCTTCATCGCCAGTCAGCCTAGCCTTTTCCCAACTATGTTGGGTTCGGCTTCCAGGCCAACCGGATGCAGCTGAATACCCGTATTTTACATGAAGCGACTGCCTATCTGACCTCTGCAACCCAGTAAGTACTGTGTAATACGATACCCCTTGGTAAGACTGGTTGTCAGACTTTTTGGGCCACTGACTACCTAACGACTGTCAAAGATCTACATGACACGCAGGACCAACGGCTTAACATGCTTTCCGAGGCACGAAGGAAACTCGGTATGTAATGGGTGATTACCCATCCACAGACCAACCTAAGCAAGCACGGCTTAAACTAAATATCGACCCGAGCGGCTGTTATTATTTAGCCACGAGCTCCTCATCCATCGCCAGTCCAGCAGTAAATAGCCTAAAGAACACCAAATCTTCCACAAATAAAGTACGAAGTCTCGTAACAAGATCACAGTTTAATTGTATTATTATCGGATAATAAACGGATCGTGCTGAACAACCGTTTACTACGACAGAGTTTTTATCATGTTGCGGTTAACGGATTCAGCTGTTTCTTCGGTTTCTTTCCAAATCGTTTTGTCCATTTTGCAACGAATAGAAAGTGTATAAGTTTTTAACATTTTATTAAGAATAAGAATAATACGGCTCGTATTGTTAGGAGTTTCCTCTCTCTGGAGCCCTGACCGCCGGTAGCTTGGACCCTGTTCTCGATACCGGTGGGCTACAATTTCTTATATTTTTAAATGTTTTTTATATTGTTTTTATTTTAGGAAATATTTAAAAGATTTGTATGAAAATAAATAAAGGAACTAGAATAAGAAAACTTTATTTGTAAACATGGGTCACACGGTGTGTGAGGCGTTACAATATACAAGTCAGATTCTCTATGTTTTGCCGTAAAGCATACAAATATGAACGTAATAAATATATTCATTTAAAAACAATTGCATGCCGTAATGATGCGTTTGTGTGTTGCAGTCGACGCAGTTATAGTGTTCAGGGAAAATTCAGCTTTCAACACTCTCACGAGCATTTATATTCGGTTTGCAAGGAGGAAAATGATTGTAAAAGGAAAGAATTAAAAATAAAATGAATATTACACATGTTACACCATGTTTAACCGAATAAGTAATAATGCTTCCCTCCTATTTCAATAATCCGTATTTATGTGGATTCTTCATCTTTCCACTGCCATTTCTTTGAGCCGTCAACTGAGTTCTTGCCATTTCATATTTCACTTTTTTTTTTACGTACAAAAAATACCATCGCGTGTACATTCATAAGTAATCAAAACTTTTTCTCACGACTTATCCCCCTTTTTTTTCGCATTGGATATCATCAAATGACAACCCCACGCTCTGGGCGGAGCGGAAGGGAGTGTCAGACTTCTACTGACTAAAACCCATCCATGTTCCTTCTTTTCCCTGTGTTCCAGGGCCCCGGTATCTCTTTTGAACAGTCCCGCAGCCCTGGCAGACGACTTATCCCTCATTCAACCACATCACAAGCCTATGCCATATCAACCGATAATCTTGTTACCTAACTGCTAATTTAGACGAGCTAATTAAATTAACACCTTATCAATGGACCACTGTTTACAAAACATATCGATTAATTAACATGACCTAATTATCGTTATCAAACTACTAATTTAATGCAGGCAGTAGGCAAATGAAAGAAGAGTACCTAAGACCTCATTTTTCTAGACCTAGTAGTAATCTATGCTAGGCATTGTGTTTTGTGGACGTTATTCAGCCAGTGTAAGGTTTCGTTTGCGTCATGCGAGCTTTGGACCGTGAAGAAACGTGATGGATGCATTGTCTGACAGATCTTACTAGATTCTTGATGTTAGGCGTATTATGTTAAGTGGGACTACGAAGTCGTCATGGTGACAGCCTGTTTGTAATGTCCTTCTTTTTGGATCTTGTTCTTCAATGTAGATATAGTAAGTGTAGTAGTAGTATAATTTATTTTCAAGAACTAGTTAACTTCTTGAAGTTAATAACACTTCGTTCATCTTGTCACAAAGTTTGAAGATGGACGTAGCTCTTGAGTCCGAGAGACCATGACAGAGTCCTACTAAATGTGTGATAGGTAAGATATAGATATAGTCTTGAGCGTTGATTCTCATATTACTATACATATTTTGTGTTCACCGATGATTGGGTTGAACCCTGAAAGACTTTCTGGCGATTTTTTGGCGACAATGACGGCTTTGGGAACCCGACATGATCTAAATTTAGGTTTGTAAAAGCTCTTGCAACACAAGACTTGTATTGAAGCATATTGTTATTGTCGGAAAAGGCCATTACCAAATGACCAAAAAACGTTACTTGGACTGCTTCCAAGGTCTTATTTAATCGATTTATGGAGCAGCACTTCGCCTTATTATTCAAAAGATCATTATCTGCTAACGAATATCGTTACTCTAACTAAGTACTGCGGCAAAAACCATTCGATAACGGCCACAAACAGCAAATAACGTATTGCCGAAATATCCTCCATGTCAGGATAAAAAACTAGTCGAGCTTGTTAGGTAACATAAGGAATGCGACTTCGCTATTTTTTACACTATTAACAATGTTTATTTATTCGGATCCGGTTGTGAACGTGATCAAAATGTCAAAAACCGGCGACATATATGTATTTGGTCAACCCTGAATGACCCTGATTCCGCCGAGTTGTTTATAATGTCATCTCCGATCGATAACTATTAACCCTCGTGCTAATAATAGCAGCAATCCGCGGATTTACAAAGTAAAATACGAGAAAGCCAAGAGAGAGAGGTAAACAACTACATTTAAGTTTATTTCGAATGCACCAATGCAGTAGCAAACACAACAAACACGATCGATAAACTAAACGCACTGCACTGCCGATAGGCTAAATTCCCGCGTTTTTTCACGTCAATACTACGTTTTTTTACGCCGGAAACGCACTTACAAAATCGTTAATGTTAACGCCACTTTTGAAATTACTACAGCAATGTTATTTTCACAATTTATAACGAAAAGTCACATTTTAACCGGATTGCGGTAAATAAACAGATGCGACACTTATTACGTTCGTCGCGTAACTGACGACGACCGGCGAGTAGGGAGCCCGGCAGGACGCTAGAGCTCGCCCAAACTATAACCTAGCCGAGTTGAAATAGTAGGGTGAGCGGGAGCGCGCCGTTTGGCAGCGGTGTGAATAAAAATAGGGCGGGTTGGTAGCCATTCATGTTAGGGGACGATGCATCTGGACCGATAGCTTCCGCATTCATCGGCCAGCGCGTAAAAACTACCTGGGGTAAGAAACAGTTATTTTGAACGCGTAGCTATCATTATTGTGGAATATTTATAAGCTTTATGCCGGCCGGTTCAGAATGTTGTTTATAAGACAATTTGCTGCTATTTGGCGTGTTTACAGGTGCGTACACACGAAAGACACGGCATTCGTGTGTTGTTCAAAAAGGGCTCCATAATTTTAGTCAGAAACTTCATCTCAAAATATTTTAATCTGATCGTAGTGACCACAATTAAAAACATTCGCGGGCTTTAGGTTTTTCTGATAATACCTTTATTTTAAGTGCACAAAAATCTGTCGTTTCGGCACACAATCAAGATACTAAGGCAACTAAGACAAAGATATATAATTTTAATAATAATGAGACAGAATTTGGGAAGAATAGTATAATTTGATGGCATAACAGAAGAAACCTACTCATTGGTCGAAATGTTTAGCATGTGAATCGCATATGTGACAATTGTATTATTTTCTAATTTACTCCCCAAAAGTGGCCCCCATGTTAAAGTTCATTAATTTACGTTACCCTACATTTTAAATGTGTATCAAATTTCAACTCGAATCGGTCCAGTAGTTTCGGAGTAAACTGGCTGTGACAGACGGACAGACAGACAGACACGGGAGTGATCGTAGAAGGGTTCCGTTTTTTCGGTAGGTACGGAACCATAAAAACGTGTTGCGCCGACCCCAAATAACATGGGACATAGGCAGGAAGATGTTGATGGTCGAAATGTTTAGTTTGAGCAAGCAATCTCTGCTAGGCGCGCTTTTGATTGTGGTTTCTTAAAATAATCTGAGCGGAAAAAAAGGAGTAATTTCTTTCATTTTGCTTATCCATTGAACATGTATGGCACTTAGCTACGTGTGACTGACACTGGCTTGGCCACCATCAGGGATTTCAATTTTGATAACACAAAAAATTTGTCGCTAATTAGTCGAAATTTGTCGCCAAATATCAGATCGTCGATTTGACATTAAACTCAGAAATTCTGATATTTGGCGACACTGGCCAGTGACCGACAAATTCTGATATTTGGCGACAAATTTTTTGGGTTATCAAAATAAAAATCCCCGATGGTGGCCAAGCCAGTGTGTCACATCACACCTTAGCTACAAAATATCTTGGCATGTCACAATGTGTGCGATGGAGCGAAAAAACGCGCTCCTTGTGATGTTGTGCGATTTCTCGGCTTTCATTAGTCCCTAGCTCATTGTGTGCAAACTAAGCGACATGATTGTGGTCTTTTTTTTGGATCCTTATTAATTTCTTTAGTAAAACCATAGTTCTAACTTCTACAGCTACCAAATTATTACAAACTTCTTAGAAGCGGGATAGGAGAGTAAAAATGCGACATCTATTTCATACAAACTTTATTTAAATCAAAAAATAAAATCTACAATAATCCTTTTACTTTCAATTATGTATAGTAATAAAATTTGTTTTTAGCATCTCAATCTATATCGTTAGCGATTGCCATAACCCCTGTGGTCAGGTCACGGCCCTTCTCAAGGCATTCATACCCTCCATGTTACAAAATTGTCACCAATTTTTGTCTCAACTTGACATTCTGTCTCTTACAGGTCTTCAAAACAAAACTCAATAAACTAAACTATACATTTTTCTTGATTTCACGATATAAGCGACAGACTGCCAATCTTTAAAATCTTTACACAATTAGCTTAACAAATTATATTAAATCCTCTTTTACAGCTAAATTACAATGCATAAATTTTATTTTCAATAAAAATACATATCTCAATATATGAAAGAACACTTTTACCTATGTATTTGTTAAGTCGGTAACAAATGAGGCACTATTACTTTTTCATTTATTATATTAATATGTACATAACTTGGACTCTTTAACTTAACATTACATCTTCAGTCCATTCTTAGGTACATCTATTCAAATCATCTATGTTGCTGTTCAAAAAAATATTCTCATATTTTACAGTGTCAACAATGTTGCATTCATGCAAAACCTTTTTGGTTTTTAAATAAATCAATGGTCTCATAATCACATTATTTCGATAGTTAAATTTATAGTGGAGGTGGATAGTGTAAGACATTATTTAACAAATGGATAACTACAAGGAGATCGATGAACGAATTAACTAACAATGGTTCATGCACCAACAACTAACTCCATAACCGAAAATAAGTTGAGTTTCACTTTTATGTGCAAGTACAACTATTTTATGCTAATAGATATGTTCACAGAGTAAAAAGTTACCGTCGCTCGGCTGAGCGCTGTCACAATTAACTATTTCGGCACAAATGTAACAAACATTCAGTATGACGACCTAAAATCAATAAAGCTTAATTAGGAAGTACATAAAACAATTCTTTTCCCAAAAGAATAACTTCTCCGATATCTAGCTAAGTTTATATAAAATACACATTAGCACAATCTAAACAAATAATTTTGGTGTTAACTGTACACAATTCTTCTGTACATTTTTCATAATATTTAGGTATAGCACTCTTAATTAACGTTATATTTCGAGAAAGCACTCTTGGTATAGTTCCAATTAGGTAATATAATAAAGATTTTTTTATAATAAATATGTATACTATCAAGTATATTAACAATTTGTCAAAATGTTTATTTGTGTCTAAAGTCGTGTGAATTATTAACGGATATCACTCTATTATAACAAAATACTGCAGTGTAAAGCTAAAGTGCCACATGCTCGGATAGTATTTACATCATTATCAATTAATATGTCATGACTCTAAATTTATCGTCAACAGAGTCTCCGATGAGAATGTATTGTGTTATTGCTTAAAACTTGAGTTTCAAATAAAGTGATGTTATAAAATATTTTACAAAAATGTTAACATGTTGTACTCTCGCTTTATAAGGCAGATTATCTATCTGAAGTTACTACGTAGCCTCTGACTCAACGTCACAACAATGAAAATCAGATTCACATTGCGCCTACGGTTAAATGCATTACGACAGAAGCTATAAATATAGAGAAAATAAATATCTACTAGGGCTAATAAAATCCTCCTGGTCCACGCGGTAAACTTACACGTTAAATAGAATATACCTTTGTACTATTGTTTAACGTCGACGGCACCCGCGGGCTTTCGTCGACGTCACAGGGCCCGGCCATCGCCTAGGGGCCCCGGCTGACGTCGCGGGGCCCGGGACGCCCCGAGCGGTCCACAGACAGAGTCACCCAACTCGACTACCTACTACCTATTGCCTAGCCGCCGTCTGCGGCGACGCCCGAGACGGCGATAAAAATAAAAAAAAAAACAATAACAGAAAATCAACCGTATACGACGCAGTCATCTTTGGATCCGACGTCGTCGTCGGACCGCGGAGGCGCAGGCGCAGATGCCGCCCGCGCTACTTGGCTAGTCGCCGGCGCAAGCGGTTGCGTAGCGCCAGCGCTGGCGCCCAAGGGCCCGTCGCGCGCTTGCCCAGCGCCCGCGCGCACCTCTCGGGCGCCAGGCGCGCCGCCTTACTGGCGCCACCGCCACCGTCTTCGCCACAACGTGTACGCTTGCAGGCGCCCTGGTCGCGCACGGCTCGCACGGGCTCAGTCGCGTCGTTGCGGGAGCGCAGGGCGCGCGGGCGGGCGGGAGCAGGCGGGGCGGGCGCGCCGGCACATGCGGAGGGCGGCGGCGGCTCAGCCGTGGTGGAATGCACCTCGGAGTCGTCGCGCGCGCTATCCGCGCGTCTCGTTCGCGGGCGCGGCGGGTCGGGCTGGCCGGGCGGGAGCGAGGGCGGCGGGGGCGAGGCGGCGGGAGCGGCGCGGGCGCGGGCGCGGCCCCGGGCGGCTCCGAGGTTCTCCTTCGAGCGGTCGGGGGGCGGGCGGCGCGCCGCCAGGGTCCGCCGCGCCGGGCCCGGGGCGCGCACCGAGTTTCCCGCCCGCGCACCTGCCGCAGCCGCCGCCGCCGCCGCCGCGCCGCGCAGCTCGCGAGCGTACAATCCGATGCTGCGCGTTATCTTCTGAGCTAGAGGTGTCACTCCCTGCGCGCCCTGAGAGCGCGTGGAGCGTGTGCCGCTACGTTTCGCCTCCTCATCGATAGGGATGGGCTCGACGGGTGCGGGTGCGACGCGACGCCCTGAGGGTTTCACATCTACAGCCACCAGCCGGTCGGTCCTCGGCGGCGGCGGGGGCGCGGGTACCGGTACGGGCGGCGCGCGACGGGTGAGTATGACGACGCGGTCGAGCGGAGGCGCGGGACAGGCGGCGGGCGGGCGGGCGCGCGTGGCCTGGCGAGTGTGCGGGCGCTGCGGCGGGGAGGCGTCGTGGTGCGAGCGCAGCACGCGGTCAGGCGCAGCCGCAGAGGGGTCGCGCTTTGCGTCTGCACGTGGACGACGACCACGCGGCTTTGGTGGGCACTCGGTCGGCGAACTCGATGAGACTTCATTGATCTGGATACCGCCATCATCATCAAGCAGGTTTGTAGGTTCTGCAGCGGACGCGGCCGGTTCGCCGGCGGCAGCTCGAGGCGGGAGAGGGGGACGGTTGGCAGTGGACGCGTCAGATTCCGTGTCGACGTCTGGCACGACAGTGGCGGGCGCGGGCGTGGGCTCGCGGGGCTCGGAAGGCTCCCGCGGCGCCGGGGTGCCGGCGATCTCTTCGTGGACGGCCGACAGCGTGTTGATGACGCGTGTACGATTGAGGAGACGAGCCATGAAGTATGATTCAGCGGGGTTGCCGTAGTTCACGATGGCGTCATCGTCTGGATCGGGCGCTTCACGTGGGGTCTCGTCGAGCGCGGGGGCGGCGGGCAGGCGGGTGTCGAGCGTGGCGCAGGGCGGGAGGGGCACGTCGGGCGGCGGGGGCGGGGGCGGGGGCGCGGCGCGCTCGCCGTCCGAGTATCGCGTCATGATGGTGAGGCCGTTCTGCGGCACGGGGCGCGGCTCGGGCTCGTCGGCGCGCGGCTCGTCGGGGCGCGCGGGGGCGGGGGGCGCGGCGGGCGTGGGGCGCGCCGCACTGCTGCGCGAGCGCAGGACGGTGGCGCGCGGCGGGCCCGGCGGGTCCAGCATGAGGGTGACCACAGACGTGTTGTCAGCTCTCATTCTAGTGTTTGACCATCTATGGAAAAGAATTGGATGTTAGGTAACTTACTTTTATTAAGATAGGGCTTCTAAAAGTTGACAATGTCGCACTTAGCTATCAAATAGATCGCATAGAATGCAATTCTTTAATATTACCGAATGAAAATGGAATATTACTGTGTTTCACTAAAATATTGATTATTCCAATTACTAATATAGTTCCACTGAATACTTAGTTTTAGGTGCAAAAAAGCACTTGAAAATCTCCCAAATGCTTTTTTTATATCAACAACTACAATACAACTCTCAACTGTTACAACACCTTATCCAGTGCTATTATTGCAATACTTAATACTTCAATATTTTAGTGCAACACAGAGCGATATTTCATAATTTAATTCAATAATATTGATTAAATATTCAATATAGTGAAATATTTGACAGCTTTTTGCAACATTGCCAACTTTCTCTCTGTCTTTATGTTTCACTCAAAATACGTACCTTTCCAAAGCATGGTCTACTAGACTCTTGGATGGGTTCAGCCAGTCTCTCGGCTGATTTCCATTTCCTCCAACGAGCGCAGCTTCGTTGTGCCGCTCGGTGGCCTGAACTAGACTGACGGCGCCCTCTGGTGAGATCATGTTCCACAGGCCATCAGTGCCGAAGATCAGACACCTGTAATGTAACACACAAAAAATGTTAAGATTTGTAAAATATCTATATCAGCAATCATTGTATTGTTTTCTTTATGATTTTTCTGTTTTTATATAAAAATAAAATGTAAGGGCTAAATTAAGTAACTATTTTTCTTTCCACATCACTCAGAAATACAGAAAGATGGAACCAGACATAAAAAAGTCTATCGCATTTTGTTTAACGTCGACGAAACCCGCGGGCTTTCGTCAAGTCAAATATTAAAAAAGTACGGAACCAACTACATGCGAGTTTAAATAAACAAGAATTACGGACAAATAAACAGACACAAGAACACAGGACCTCCTCTTTTTTGTGAGTCAGTTAAAAATAAGAATCTAGACAAATGGCTGAGACACAGCCCTACCTTGTTCAATTTCCTGTTGCAATAAAACTCACCGGAATTTCGACGGGTCTATAGTCAGAACGCCGACATCAGGGTCGGGACTGACTATAAACTCATCATTTTGAGGATTATAACTCCACAGGTCTCCAAGAGACCTTGCTACGGCTAAGAACGGTATCTCGTCCATAGGGGTATTCTTCTTGATTGGTCCCTTGTGTCCGAGACGAGGTCTGTTCCAAACCACACGTGGTACGCCAGCCTTTGAGACTACCTTACCACCACATCTTTGGATGCGCTCTATTTCCGCTGTGGATTCTGGTTTGTGGTCTGATGTCAATGGTTTTGCAGCCCACTCCTCACAACCTATAAAAACAAATTATATCATACCATGTGGAGTCTAGATTGGTATAAGAAATGTTATATTTTTTTACATGTGGACAATTTTGTAAAGTTTAAAGCTCTCATTAAAAAACGAAAATCAAAAATCATTTGAAAACCAGGATTAGTAAGTGGCTACAGCAGTTAATATAGTAAGTGACTGAAGATCTTACTGTCAACAAGTAACTTCATCGCTGTTTTGCGATGAAATTAGCAAAAAATTTATATTAACGAAGCCGAAAGGCATTTGTTCTCTCCGTCATTGCAATCACTTTTTTGTTCTGGACCATACCTGGAAACCTTCTAGTTACGGAGATATTGAGGGGGGTCAAAGTTCCCGCTTTTTCACAAGTTTTTTTTAAATACAAATATTTTAATGTTATAACTTTCCATGTACAGGGAGCCCCTTGATTATTTTTGTATAAAATCGTAAAGCGGTTCACAGAATACATCTACCTACCAAGTTTCAACTGAATAGTTCTAATATTTTCGGAATGAAGTGGCTGTGACATACAGATGTACAGACAGAAAGTCATGACGAATCTGTAAGGGTTCCTTTTTTTGCCATTTGGCTAGGGAACCCTAAAAACAGTTTTTTCCTATAAAAGTGCAATACCTACATGGTCAAATGTAAGGAATGGCTGATTTTTGTTTTAATTACCGATAACAAATTACTACGATGTACTCATCATGTCAGAGATAGCAGATGAGAACACAGAAAACGTAAGTAAAAAATAAATTGATTATGGTAATGATAAATCAAAAATATATTTATTGATCCAATATTATCAATCAGATCAGATGTAGAAAGAGGCACATAATCAATAAATCAAAAGTAAATTATTGAATGTAGGCTGATAATCAGCACTTTTGAGTTTACAAGAGACAGTCCCCCAAAATATTGCAAAGTGCAATGCAAAGCTTTGCCAAACTTTTCTATACAAGTTAAGCTTTTTTTTTTTTAAGCTAACTTGCCTGCACATTGATTTAAAAAGAGAGTGTTTAATGTTGACAAGTATGGACAAGCCTGTCATACTCGCCAGTCAGTAAGCCTTTTCCATAACATTTTGAAAAATATTGTTGTGACGCGCTTTGACGTGGAGTTGCGGACACCAGTTCGTTATACAATACAAAATGTTGTTTCATTTTTAACTTACCATCTTTTTGGTAACCGAGTACAATAGCAGAATCCCCAACATGTCCAATATATATTTTACCACGGCGTATAAAAGCTATGCTTGCGGTTGTACCCGCCGTGCTTGGTAACCCTGTTACAGTTTTTGGCCATTTTTCTGTAAGAAAAAACGAATATTTTGTAATTACTTCATGACTATTAAGGCATAACAATTGAATGTAATTTTAAAACAATAGACATTCTCAGGGTCAATATATAAAGTAACTGAATTATGTGTTTAAACTTTAAGGTTATGATGTAAGCTTTATACATTGTTTAAAACAGCATTTTTTATTTACCTAGACACGTTGACAAGTTCAATTATAAATCTAGAAATGTATTTTAATTAGGTCTTGAGTTTTTGGCATAGTTGCTTCTAATTGAAATTATTTTAACAGCTACTTTCAGTGAGAATGTAGGTATGAAAGGAATGTATTGTATTCTAATTAACCTCAAGTTCTTTTGTTTGCAAAGTACGAGCAGTCTGATAAAATGTAACATGAGCAGTGGTCAAATTAAAGTTTATAATTTCAATAACGCTCCATCTTCTTTATCCATTACAGTCCACTGCTGGACTTAGGCTATTTTTGGAAGAGGTTTTCTTTATTCTTCCACTAATAGCAGTGTGAAAGTTGTTTGGTAGGCTGTGTGAAATTGGTGGATAGCAGCAAGTTTTCATGTCAAAACATTGTATTTTAATACCTACAATGATAATGGCTTTGTTTTTAGAAGCCAGCCATGGAATTATTTAGTCATAGAAAGGATGAGATATCATAATCTATGATATAAGATTCTACCTAGAATCATTACCAAATATCAATATTAGATATGTAAAACAATCTTGTCTTGCTGATATAGTATAGGCATTCAAGTCTCAGGTTTCCCAGCAAGTTATCTTTGAGGTTGAGCGGTCTTATAGTTATTCAGAGCTGCAATAATGACCTTAAACATAACATTCTCGTAAGCGAAACTTGGGCCAAAATAAAAACTCGAACTGGTAAAACTGCTTTCACTTGGCAAAGTGAGTGGGATTCCCAAAAAACTTTGCAAAGGTGATTTGTTTTACTTGCTATTACCTAACAAAGCAATAGCACGGACTGTAACGACAATGACCATTCGAAAAACTTCTGTAAACTCAATGTCAAACCACTCAAGAAAAAATTACGAATAACTTCAACAAGGTCAAGCTAAATTTTTGGTACAGTCACTTAGACCTCGCCTTGGGCCAAGACAAAGCCGAGTTTTAGTGCGATACATCGTAATTAAGTTAGTTAATAACGTGAAATTTGGTGTTTACCTAACTCTTTCCACATGTTCAAGTGGGTCAACATGTAACCATTTCTGATTGCTTTGAGTACATCCTCATCGTTGTCCGACCAGAACTGCCTCTGCTTCACAATAGAGTCCATCAAATGCTCCTTCGCAAAAGCTGCGGCCTCGCTCCCGCCATGGCCATCATATATTCCGAAGAAAGCATACTCCAAATCCCTCTCGTCTTCAGTTTGTTGATAAGCAACGGAAAACAAGTCTTCCATATACTTTCTCCCGCCTTGGCTACAGTGGCCAGTTACACGTAAATTGACACCAATAGACGCAGGCATTTTAAAACTACAACACTACAACTTATAATAACAAAATATTTACGATTTCATTGTAACACAAACGTTTCTTTCCTGTACATTTTGCATTTGCAATTACGCGAGTCGCGACTGACGACAGATCACGTGGACATATTGATCACTACGCGTGCCCAGTGGTTTACGAGAAGTTCCACAAGGAAGAAAGAGATGAACATAGTTTTGTCTTTGCGTCGTCGTTTGAAATAGACGCCATCATTCTTTCCGCCATTTTAGTACAAGCTCACGTTGACCTTCTTTTTAAATATAATTCTTTCAGTGTTAAGAAAATATGCAACGTAAAATGCAAAACACTCAAAAACTATAATGTTTTAATTAAATACTTTTTAAATTTAGTCCTAAATTATTATTTTACAATTAATGCAGTAAAAAGTTGGTTAATTATTTTTTGCCACCGTGAAGGGAACCTCTACGTTCAGAAATTTAAAAGTAATGTTTCGTATAGAAATGACCCAACAGGTTTAGTAGCCATGAGCTATGCGGTGGAGCCACGCAAAGGTTCCACGACGTTGTTTATTGGGGGCACGTTGAGGGCATGCCAAATTTTTGTTGCTCCCAATTCCATCTATAGTTTAATGCCATGGTCAGGCAGTAGTGTTATAGGGTATTTCTTTGTGTTCCCCAGTACCAGATCCACTATGTAATTAAGCCTCGTTGACGGGTATGGTATAGACTCACCTCACCCCTAACGTGTATATCGTACTGTCCCCCAGGAACAACACAGACCAACACCTTCATTACAAGATTACGATATTTACTGTTCTGGTACATTTACTTGCAAGTCAATGAAAATTAAAATATTCTTTATTGTATAGTATGTACACAAAAAACACAAATGTAAATTTTGACTTTACTACAGCTAGCTATATTTGTGCCAAATTCCATTTTTTTTAAACAGGGGGAATAATTTTTCATAAAACTGATTTCGGGGGTTTAGAATGATGAAATGTACTGAATACGTGGTACTGGTAACCGTTTAAGCGGCGCTGCCCCTTCCAGCCTGTATATCATTTTTTGAGAGCTGTCGCTAGACTCCTTCAATTACATTTGTACAGACTATTTTTTTAAATTTGTAAATTCGCATGACTTTTGTGTTTTGTTCCAAGTGTGGTGCCAACAATCTCAGAGTAAAATGGCTGTGACATACGGATGGACACAGACAGACGGGACGAATCTGTTATTCTAATCTATATTATTTTATCAAGATTTTTCTGTTCTATTTTATTTTATCAAGATTACTAATGTCCGACCGAAGGTTGTGGTGATAACCGATTAATCGGCATCAGCCTGAAATCAACTTGGGGTCAGACAATACCGTGTTTTAAATTTACCAGTCCCTGTGTAACATTTTTTCATAAAACTTCAAACACTCTTCTAAATTGTAAAAAAATATACCAATAATGACAAGCTTTGCTATTTTAGTTACATATTTATGCCAAGTTTCGAGTTTACAACCCATGGAATGTAAACAAAAGCCCCCTGTTTCACCACATGACGGTTTTTAAATTCATGACCTGAAAGGTACAAAAAAAACCATACTATACTTTACTATAATTTTAAATTGCTGATATTAGCAGCTTATAATATTATCAGCTCTTGATCACTAGGGCTGGGGATATGTCAGTCTGGACACTTGGCTTTTCATACAATTAATAGGTAGATAAGTCAAAAAAAAAAAATACAATACAAAACCATCTTCAAATCATATTTATTTTATGTTTTTTATTGCCTACTTATTTACTACTACTTAAATCGAAATACTATTCTTCAGCAACTTCCCATGGTTTTTCAGGCCGGTGTAGATCCCAAGGATTAGGTTTCTTATAGACTTCTGGTTCTTCCAACTTGATTCCTCCGTTGACAACCTCTTTGATGAACCTGTCAACTTTTCCGCCTTCAACTGGTGTGATGTCACAGTACATCTCTGTAATGCCACTTTCGATACACCGTTGTGCAAATACTTTGCCTAGATTGATGTAAGCACAAGTGTCTTTGATACTGTAGAGTTGTTTGCGTAGTGCCCATTCTGAAGTCTTTGCTTCAATAACTGGTCCGTTAACAAAATGGACTACTTGTGCAGTCACTGTGCGGTTACTTGCTGTTAGTATTAACCTATAACAATAGGAAAGATTAGGACATCTGTTTGATTTATACATTTGTTTAGTAAGATTGGGGTGATAATAAACTCATTGGATACGGGTAGAACTTACAGCTAATATAAAGGATGTTAATAGACCCTTAACATATCCGAAAGGCACTTGTTCTCCCTGTCGTTGTGATATTTTTTTTGTTCTAGACCATACCTGGGAACCTTCTAGTTACGGAGATATTGGGGGTCAAAGTTCCAATTTTTTCACAAGTTTTTAATGTATATTTTTACTTTACGCACCTCCATGACCCCCATACTATTCCAATCATTCCATCAGCACAATGCTTTCCATCGAGTCCTACCATAAAACGTGATTATTCACCCCAAAAAAAAAGTCGACTCCCAGCAATAATTTTTGCATAAAGTTACTTAGTTTGATGTACAGAATGCTTGGTTGACGGCTATGTGAAGGGTCTGTTTACACCCTGTATTTGTTTACTTAAGTATATTATGAGCATAATTTGTCCACAACCAAAACATTAAAACGGAAGAAGGCGTACATTTTTCTGGCATATTAATATTAGACTCAGGCCATATTCATTAAAATTGTACAGTAGCAAACTGTTACAGTTATAATTTGATATGATTTTGGTTATACAAACTTGTGCCAGAATCTCCTCCCAGGGGCATCTAAGTGGTAACCATCCGGTTTGCGAGCAATCCTTATTTTCTCTAAGTTTCGAGGGTTCCTGTTAACGAATTCTGCTGGAGCTGTAGAACTAAGTCTAGACAAACTTGGAGCTACTAGTAATTTTCTTAGGTTATTCATTTTAAGTTAAATTTCTATGTTTTCCAGTTTATTTTCGATTTTACAAAAATAACCTAATTTTACTAGAACTTATGACATCTGTCAGCTGTCTTTTTGATCTTATAGATGTCAAAAACCACTGATGACAGCATCAGCTAAACATCCGGAATTATAGGTTTGTCCTACTTCCGGACATCATGTCCACACCGAAGATCATTTTCTATTCTGGTGATTGATAAAACTCGACTAAAGTTCAACATAAGGCTATACTACACTACCATGGTCACATGAAATGCACTGGTTCCGAGTTATATTTTAATTTATATAAAAAGACAAAAGGTCCACAGTGTTAGTTACAAAGTACCTTAAGCTTATAATATCGCTATATTGCTGGCCTATTCCTGTTCATTAAAAAAACATCTCGAATTTTACTCTGAAAACTTATAAAATTATATACAATATTACTGGACTTGCTTGTGCTTATCATTTACGAAAACTTGTATTTTCCTTGTTTTGGTATTGATGTGGACATAGTCGATTAGTCAGTTGATTAGTCAATAAACCGTAAATCCGAAAAATTGATTAATTTTTAATGTCAATGTTTTGTTGATGCAAAAGCTCATCACTAAAAATGACGTACATTCTTGTGTTCACTTCATTCGCCCACCCACACGTTGAGTTTTGATAAGAAAAAGTACAGTTTGTATTTATTCTAGGCACGTTTTGTTACCATATTCACCGTCTTCGGCTATGTGGCGGTCGCCGGGGCTTGTGCGCAACAGCCGTTTCTCTGTACTAATTGTTTAGTGGAGTTGTGTGTTTGTGGACGGGCGTGATCGTGCGGGGCAGTTGCATACATGTTTTGTAATAATTAATTTGTACGCCCACTCCGTGGTCCGCTGTGGTGGTTGCTGAGAGTGTGTGATGGTAGTGGGTTGGAGGTAGAATAAGTGTGGATTGTTGCCAATATGTCGCTGCAGAAAAGTGTAAAAAGTGCGGGAGGAGACAGGAGTGAACAGGGTGATACAACATCGATATGCTCGTCTGTAACGACGCAGCCGGACAGGCACGGTTTCTTCGGAGGTGCTCAGTACAGTCCAGAACCGTAAGTACTCTCAACTAGCTTCTTACATTGTATAAAAGTGCTCAAGTTGTGTATTGTATGCAGTATGTTGTTTTTCCCAAACAGGCAAACACCATCAACATAATTGGGTCATAATCATTGTTTACCATGTTTTAGAGCATAAACAAATTTCAGTGTGCCAAAACAGCTTGTGTAAGGAGTATTTACTTAACATTTACTATCTATTCATAATTTGTTTATACTTTTTTTTTTACACCACAGGCATTATAACTGCATGCCTCTGCAATAATAATAATGCACATTAAATTGGGTAGGTACTAATTTGGAGAATAGTTTCTGTACTAATTTGGAGAATAGTTTCTCCAAATTAGTACCAAATTATAATTAGAGACTTTCGTTTTCACTTCATGTACCTAAATACACTGCCTACATTCCTTAAAAATTTCTCTCTTTCAAAGAGGAATATGTAGGCATTAAGTGCTTCAATGTATATTTCTGAAAAATGTTTGCTAATGGCTTAGTCATCTTTTACCAACAAAAAAGTAAAAGTATTTTATGTTAACAATTAAATATTACTGGTAGTCAAATACTATATTATCAAGAGACTTAAGAGTCTTAATACGACTTTATCGTTACATATTCTTCATATACACTTCTTTATAACATTCCCATTGTTGGGAACAGGTCTCCTGTCTATTATATGAGGATAGCCAGAGCAAGATACTGTATCAGTTTTTTCATTAAATGTAATGAGTTGTAACAAAAGCTTGTAGAGCAGCTGAATAGACTCTGTTGGGACTTTATAAGAAAACTAGTGGACTGTATAAATATAGGTGTAATCCCACAATTAACATATAGTACAACGTCTGAAGTCCGTACAAAGAAATGCCCATAGTGGCCGGGTTCTGTGAGCTCAGTGTGTGGAGCGCAGTGGTACTCGCGCAGCCGGGTTCGGAACCCCGAGCCCCGCTCTCTCCTTGCCGTTATCTACGCATATGTGAGGACCAGCAGCTTTTGTGTACTGTGCCTGCAATATTCATTGTGATTAAACCCATATTAAATTACAGCTAAGTGTTGCAAATAGCTAACGCCCCGCTATCATTTACATTGACAAAATCACTGAGTTATAAAGGATATAAATCATGTAAACATGATTATCCCTGATTCTGTGTAGTGTAGTGAGTGATCAAACACTTCAATAAAAAGGTTTTATACCAGAATCGGGGCCCTTGACTGTGGTTCTGCTGTTTCTGTTTGGCATTATCACTGTCTATCTATCTAAATATGGTGAATGATTTAATTGTAACATAGTTGACATACCATTTTAGGTAGTCAGTGGCCCGAAAGTCTGACAACCAGTCTTTTCAAGGGGTACCGTAATATAGGTAATACGGTACCCCTGGGAAAGACTGATAGGCAGTCACTCCATGTAAAATACTGGTATTCAGCTACATCCGGTTAGACTGGGAGCCGACCCCAACATGGTTGAGTAAAGGCTAGGCAGATGCTGGTATACTTGGAATCTCCAAAAACGTAGCTTAATCAAGTGCATTCTTTTACTATTTAATAAAGAATTTTGTTGCCTTTCCTTATTTATGGTCAGATTTTCGGCTACATTGGGTTAAGCTGGGTTCGACCCCAAAATAGTTTGGAAAAGGCTAGCCCGATGAGATGGTAAGCTCTTTGCTTTTTATGTATGAAATATCAAA
This sequence comes from Noctua comes, assembly GCA_963082995.1. Classification (NCBI taxonomy): domain Eukaryota; kingdom Metazoa; phylum Arthropoda; class Insecta; order Lepidoptera; family Noctuidae; genus Noctua; species Noctua comes. The sequence goes on from OY720285.1 coordinate 10,230,545, forward strand.
CATAAAAATGCCTGTGATTTCACTGATTTTTAACTGAGGATTCGGCGTGCTTGGTGAATTTATAGATAAACAAATATCATTAAAATGAAAACACACTACAATAGCATTACCATTCAAGTCATTTGAACAATGCTCTTAGGACAATCCTTGACAAAAGTGTATGTTTATTTATTTAGACAAATATTTTAGTCCTAGATATTGTTTATTTTTTTTCTTCTTTTTCTAGTGCCTTTTTTATTATGTAATGTTTCTCCTTGATTTTCATTGCACCATAAATAAAGTTAATTAATATCTTACAAGACTGAGAAGTACGGAAGGAATATTAAAGCCTTTTCTCATGGACTGTGAGAAACTGCAAAAAGTGTTTTAAATAAACAACACAGACTATGACACCATTGTCAGCAGTAGTAAATGTACATAAAACAATAAGACTAATAAAAATATATATGAAATCACATTTTTGTGTAACTGCACCTACTAACCAACAGTGTTCAGTTAAAATAATTGAAATTAATTAATGTGTTTACTATTTAATTACCAAGCACTCATAAAAAGCAAGAATACTTAGGCATGAAGCAATTTCAATTAGCATGGATCAATCAAATAAAATAGGTGTTAGATACTTTTTAACTTTTACTGCTTTCAATGCCTGCCAGTTTGGATTGTTCTGCGGTCACTGCAAACAAGGTAAAGTAGTAGAAAGTGGCCTTTGCCCTGCAGGGGACAAAAAAGACTAATATAATATGCTTAACATGCTCATGGAGACCAACCCTGGATGGGACTTGTTTGCCGATAATGTTAGAATGTTTGAGGCTCAGTGAGAAGACTGAGTAAAACGATCATCTAACTTAATTTAGTATTAATGAATGGCTTGTGCTTATGCTGTACACACGGCGGCACATGAAGCTGTACATTTCCAGTATGACTTGGCCTCGCTTTGTATAGATTTCTTATACAATGAGAGATCTGCATAAACTGGTTCTGTTTTGGCATCTATAAGTTCTGTATCATGCCATCTGCCCCAATGAAGGCTTACACTACACAGCAGAAGCCCTTTTTTTCTGTTTTTGATAGCCCATAGTGTCCCACTGCTGAGCAAAGGCCCCTCCTTTCTCCCTCAAAACCTCTCTGTTCGGTGCAATTTCTGGCCATGTTTGCTCCGCGAACATGATCAGATCGTCACACCACCTTCGCCGCGGTCGACGTCGTCGGCGATGTCCACCCTCAGGCGTCCAGTGACTGACGATCTTTGCTCACCTCTCCGGGTGCATCCACAAAAGACCTAAAATTTAATTTTTTTTAGGTCTTTGACCTTATAACTGACCTTACAATTTAAAAGTAACATCTCTACTCGACTCGCGTGTACCACTACCCACTAATAATACATTGCAAGAAACGGAAGTAGCTTGGTTTCTCAACTTCCCAGATATTGTCGGCCTGGCGTAACAACTAGTAGAGCTGTCGGCTTTTTCCAACAACACTTATATGAAACAATAAATTAAATTAGCAAAAAAGTCATGTTCTGACAAAGTATTGGGTATTGTTCCGCGATTCCAATCTCACGTAATATTCGAAGGTAGTTTGCACAGAATAGGTGTACAGGAGTTTAGAGCCATGCAATAGTGACGCGCGTATTCATGCGGTGTTGTGCTAAATTATAAAACCTTTTTGATGATCATTTGCTGTGTGATGCAAGCGTGGCAACTTCCGGTTGTTATAAGAAGAGACATCGTCTTTTGATTCTCTCGTTTTGGGGACGATTCAGTACAAGAATAGCTCACCTCATGGTAACATAAGACATCAGGGTTACAGGATGCGCCGGAACGATTTTGGTGAATTTTACTCATAAATTAAAAGTATGGTTGGTTATGGGTTATGGTGGTTTACCCAAGGTCTCTACTACTTACTGGGTCACGATCACGACAGGACAGTCTCACAGAAAACTCAAAATTAGACAGGTTTCCTTCGACCATCGAATGGATAGTTTCAGGCCCCTATTTCACAAAACTCAAAAGCATTTGTCAATGATCGTATCTGTCTGAGTAATTCTACAATTGGTATTGTTCTAGAATGCGGGCGTCGCTGCTATAAAATACTTTTGGATAGGAAGGTAAATCGCTGCGTGAAAATGAATCCTTTTGATACAAAGAGTCTAACCATAATCTGGTTCTACTACGTAACCCTGGCATAAAACAAGATAATAGTCATAAACAAGAATAAGCGCGTGACGAAATGTTTTAAACAGAATGGAACTTGACTATAAGACACGGCCTAAGAGATACATAAAGTGACACTCACATCTTAAAACATCTAGCCAATCTCAACCTTAAAAAGCTCTCTAGAAATGCAGATAAGCGCAGATTCCAGTTAATCTAAAAGAATAATATCATTTGTTTAATTGATGGCCAAAGAGAACCGCTTGTAGGTAGTCATGTTTCAGGGGCTGTTTAGCCAAATTGAAGTCTTCACTGCTCGACATAGGCCCTGTACAACGGGCAGTATACTCTGAATCTTCCGCAGCCTGTAAATGCTCCAATTTCGCGTTTTTATATCGTAGAATGTTCATAAGCAATGAAGACGCTGCCAAAAGTAAGTCTAACTTTCGGAGGTCCAAGTCATGATCTAAATAACGTGAATTACCTTCAAACAAATATGTTAATACGACACGATAACATCGGTCTTCGTAAGTCGCGATATGGTAGTACAATGGTTGAGACCGCAAGCTATTAGCTAAGAAATATTCATGACTTGCAAAAACAGATCCCGCGTAGAGGAAAACGAATAGCTGTTATTTACCTTATCTTTTATTTTAAAAGGGAAAATATCACACGCTTGTCATTTTGGGATCCCACAAAATGTCTAACGGTTCGTGGTCCTTTTGCGGATGGAAGCGAACATGCATAAATGATGAATTGTTCAAATGGACTTGCCCAGGCACTGACATAAAAATTGTATCGTGAATTAAGGTTTTGTAAATGGCAGAAAGGTCGCCTTTTTCTTTCAGGACATCAAAAATTTAACAGACGGGCCGATGGGAAATATCGACCTTTTTGTTGCATCTAATAATTAGAAGGTATTCTGAAACTGGCACAATTGACAACTTCACTTTTAACACGTTTGAACATTATGACGAATGCTACAATCGATGAAAGCGGAGAAACCTCAGTGTTCATTTGAAAGCGCAGGTTGGTACGGCGACGGAATATCATCAGATTTCCATTAAGGACAGCGGTCACGCCGCGCAGACCACAGGTAACCTAGGCAAACTTACCGACTGTATGCTATGTGAAGGTAGAATGTGTGCTTACCATCCGCCATCCAGCAAAGTTCATTAGTGATGTATGAATAATGAACTTCACCCTTCCGAAGTTGGGACCCTTGGGTTTGGGATGAGTTGACTCAAACTTTTTACTGCTTAAAAATAAACAATTTGCATTATTTATCTTTAATAAGCAGTGCAGTAAGGTTAAACATGAGCTTTACACGTGATTAATTAACAAATTGATAATGGATACGCAGAACAAATAAATAGGTGCTTATTGAAAAAAAGCCAGATAATTTCAATGAAATGAATTTTTGCATTCATAATCTACGTGAGTAGTAATACAGTATGCATTCTATGAAAATTTAATTATTCATAACCGTTTTTATAATTTCCGAAGCCATGAACATCATCATCTGCCTAGCCTTTTCCCAACTATGTTGGGGTCGGCTTCCAGTCTAACCGGATGCAGCTGAACCAGTATTTTACATGGAGCGACTGCCTATCTGACCTCCACAACCCAGTTAGTACTGGGTAACACGAAACCTTTTTGGGCCACTGACTACCTAACGACTGTCAAAGATCTACAGATGACACCCGGGACCAACGGCTTGCCGTGCTTTCCGAGGCACGGAGGAAACTCTGTATGTAATGGGTGGTCACCCATCCACAGACCAACCTAGGCAAGCACGGCTTAATCCAAAGATCAAACCGAGCGGCTGTTATTATTTAGCCACAAGCTCCTCAAGCTTCCGAAACCATGAACATACAAAGGACAAACACAGTAGATAAATAAAGTTTATTTATTTTAGTAGGCCTATTATGTACAATAATTCAGACACTTTAGGCTTAACATTTTTTATGTCTGTTAACTTTAAGTCTAATGAGCTTAGAAGCTTCCGAATACACGATATTGTTATCGTTATCAAAGGCTAAACCGAAACCGTCATTTACTTCAACAACTTTTTCCAAAGAATTACTTGCTTTCTTCGCAGCGTATATACCGTCTTGGAGACAAGCGTACACATTACCATTGATATCTGTTGTCAAACTCCTCAATACAGGATGCTCCATATACAGTACAGCATTTTTCGTCCCTTTCTTTTGAGAGTACAACCCCGTGTTATTTGAAAAGAAAATGTCATCTTCGTTATCAATAACGAAATGGTCCACTTTTGTGTCTTCCAAATCTAGGAACCTTCTAGATTGTCCGTCTTCCAGCACGTATAGGAATTGATGGGGGAATAAGGAATAGTATAGAACTTCTTTGAAGTATAATGTCCAAATGTTGGAACCTCTTTCTCCAATGATATCTGCTTTGTTTTGTCCATAGTCGTATTTGTATATTCCATCGCTTCCGCCAATGTAGATTTCGTGTGTTCCTTGGTCGACTGTTTGGGCAAAGCCGTTCGTGACACCTTCGATATTGTTGAACTCCTTGGTGTTCAGGTTGAGTCTCGCAGACCTGAATTCGTCATCATCTTCCTTGACGTTGTAACTGAAGTAAAGATTGTTGGTGCTGTAGTCTACTGCTAAAAGATACGGTCTGTCGAGGTCTTCTTTTAGCGTTTCGGGTTCATAATAGAGTCCGTTTATTTTCACACCGGGACAATCATTTTCTTTGATCACTCCAGCTTGGATTGAGATGAGGCCGCACAAGAGGATAATGAGTTTCATGTTGATCTGAAATTACGAAAAGAATAGGTTGTTATTTTGAAATGGTTTAATAAACATTGCCTCACGCAATCGAAAAGTGATGTAATCTCAATAAGTATTTTCGATTTACATTTCAGAATGCGTTGAATCGTTTCAAAAATGAGCTGGTACAATACATGGTTAGTATTCCCTCAGTAACGCAACCCTTGAAATGCACGCCTTCGTGACATTCCTTACGATTTCTGCGGTTAATATTTTTAACTGTTACAATTATAACAATTCTGAGAACTGTGCCTTTAAAATTCTAAAATAATCAACCCATTTAGTTGAACCAAAGAAATCACGTAACACTGCGGCTTCGCATTATCTAGCTCATCAGTCATCATACCCTTACCTTCATCTATTAAACTATTTATTCTCTACCAAGGCCTATTGATACTAATCCCCGCTCTGGCCATGTAAACTGTAATATTATTTACTTAATAAGTTATTGTTAGCACTTACCGCGTCTGTCCGTAGCCATATGATAAATGAATTGATAAATAATACTTGCTGTATATAATTGGATATTATCATCACGCCAATATTGAGATTTTTTACGTCTGTGGAGCTGACACATTCATATTTTTTTCATTGCTTGGTCATTTTCCTATTTCTGTGCTTTCCTAAGTACTTCAAAGTTACATCGAAATATAATTTGCGAGAAATCTTCAGTTACTACTGATATTTGATCAGAATTTTGTTACACATTTTCTACCTGAAAATTGAATTCACTTTAAACATACCAATAAAAAACCTTATTAAATACTGTACTGATGTATGTGTATTCGTCTTATCTGCCTCCACCGTCAGCCTCGGAAGTGGGTCACCAGTGGGAAGTAGTGGAGGTCATAGGCGATAGAACTAGAAATATGTTATCAGTGTACATAGGTTGAATAGTATAGACCAGATTAGAAATGGAACTTAGGTCTAGACCAGAAATGAATGTAGAGAAAAAAGGCCGGCCAGTGTTAACATAATATCGTGTCATAGAAAGACTTAGATTTTTTAACAGTGATCTTAGAATCTTTTGTTACTTTTGCACTCCTCCAGAATAAGAGGGAGGCCTAAACCCAGCATTTGGTGATTCAGAGCTGAATTGATGATTGTCTATGTGCCGTTAAACTAAAAGACCACTATGGAGTAGGTTTCTGATGTTTCAGAAAAGCAAATAACGTACTAGTATATTTGACAATCAGAGAAGATAAAAAAAAATTAAGCATTAAACGCCTCCACGCATTTTTTATTCTGTTATTGTAGCGCCTCATGGTTGAGATGACAGATCATAGGTTATCGGCACAGTTTTATTGAAATATTTTAATAATTTGCTGTAAAAATACCTACGAATAGAAGGATAATTTTGTCGAAAAATATACTGACAAGACTTGCAAGTAATTTGGCCTTCGTCGTCCCGGATATGGCTGTTAAGGGTTATTGCTAGATCGCTTTTGTAGAAGTACCGGCAATAAGGAGTTAAATCGACGTATGAATCATAGGATAGCGGTGTTTCTACTCGAGACGGTTTTAGATTGGCTACAGTGCCTTGGCTAGTTTCAATGCATCGTTTTTGGCCTAGGTTCTCCGAAGAATAGAAACGGACTTGTTCTTTTTCTCTTTATTTGTGCCTCTTCAATCTCTTCGTGATTTGTGTGTTTCGTCTTCGTTTTGAACGAAGTGATAGTTTCACTACAAGTTTGATGATATCTTCTGAAACAAATCTCCATACCGTGTTTATCATTACGCGACATTGAAAAACAAATATGACATGAAAAATATGATGTATTTATTTTGATCACTTCATTAGTAGATGCAGCAAATATTCATAATTTGTTTTCTTTCGCTTTTGAGTGGAAACCTACTTTTAATCCTCTTTTATGTCTTTTTCTGCAACATGCATAGTATCCAATTTATCGTTGACATCATCCAGACTCGTCTATTTCTCGTGAGACTCTTTGCCCTTATACTATGATTACCTCATCTAACTACTGTTATTGAAGGTAAGAACCTCCATGGAGTACGACCTTCTAGTTTAATTTCCTGCCGCAGATCAAATAATTATGTTCTAGGCTGACTGAAGAAAGAGAATTCGCTTCAATTTTCATTTTGATGAAAGTTGTAACCTATTCAAGTATTCTAAAAAAACAGGTTTTTGTGCCACTATTTCGTTGGTCCGTTTTCCTCTATGATGGATGGACTTTTTGTTAGAGCTGCTAAAGTTCACTAATTCTATGGACTTCAACGTCCGCGAATAAATGATTATTATTATTATTATTATAAAGAACAGGTCTTAGAAATATCGCAATTTTCAATAAATTACGATGAGCACAACAAACTAATGAGTCACCTTCAAATAATTCATAATATAGACACCTGAATAAACATGGCTGGAGACACCATGCCTACGACGGTAAGGAGTACAGAACTTCGTCAAATTCAGATATTTTTGAAACGGAAATGAATAATTTAATGAAATGTTGGCAGTTTTTCCACGATTACATAAAAAAAAGAAGAATCGGTTTCGTGTAGAGAATGTCATGACGAATTGGGAAAATCCAGTCCGAAATGGACATTTAAATTGCCCAAGTATTTGATTCGCTTCTTGAAGTTCTAGTTATGTAGAATTCAAGGACAAGTTTGATAGGCCAGCCTTAAAGTGACCACAGGGAGTGCGTATGATTTGTTTATAGTACCCTAGCTTTCAGCCATTGTAAGATCTTCAAACATTATGTAATGCAAATCAAGATATGAATTTGATTATGTATTGGCATTTATGACAGCAACACTTGGTCAATTGCTACCTCATTTAGAACTTAAGATAACATACGTCGAGCGCACCCTGACCCCTGATCAAAGGTCAGATCAGTTTCCCTCTACCGCCTTAGTGGCTGACTGGATTTTTTCCCAGAAATTAAGGCGAATTCCAACAAACGACATGACCGGCTACCGCAAAGTTGGATTTCGCAATCCAATGACGCAGGGTCTCGTCACTAGCTTGAATAGTCCAGCTTATGCACTGCAAGAACCCAATGGATAAAGTAATTATCTCTGAGCCTACAGCGTTTAATATTATGTAGGCATTGGCTGCAATCCCTTGACACCGTAATCGCGATGACATAACGTTCCTTATGTAACAGAATTAAATAAGGTCTGCAATATCACGATCAAGTATTTTCATTACTGATGTCGTTTGCAGGATTTAATGTTGTCATTAGCTTGCATTACGCATTCTCTGATGTCTGTCACTTGTTTATTTGAAGCGAGTCTTTATTTGGTGACCACAATTTTAGATGCTAGTTAGATTGTTCGTATAATTTGTGGTGGCATGTTAAACACATCATACGTACTTGAACTTACGCACTAAATTTTGTATGAAGGTGTGACGGCACTACAAAAAGTACTATGCAACATAGAACAAAAAGTACTACCGCGCCATCTATGACACCGATGATGAACTACACATCGAAATACATCTAAATCCTACATCGCACAAGTAAAGTTATCCGCGACTTAAGACTATATAGAACCCGACAACAATGTTGGGCAGTAGCCCACGAGACATAACACCCGTCTGGTCCGAGGATCCTGCCTTTTGTATGGGGGATGAAGAATTTTACACCCTGTTCTCCATACCCCCAAACTGGTGACCCCGACGTGATATAAGCAGATACTTCGGAACGCAATCTGCTACGGACCTTGAATTAATACTTCTTTTGCTTTGTCAGCGTTCATACATCTGTTCATACATGCCCGCCAGTTGCGGGTACTAGTACTACACACCTGACCTTTCTGAAGAACTGAAGACCATCGCCAATACGCTCAAGGTCATTCTAGGGCGTTTCCACTCGCAACATGCTGGAAAGCCTAGTATTATTTGAATCAAAGAAACAGCCATCGTATGCTACTTCGCACATAACTCTCCACCATCTTTGCCCTGAGTTTTCCACACAATATAGAGGCCGGTATGGCATGAGGACATGCGTTGGAATGTGTCATTAACTGGAACATTTCATCACGATCTATCTGAACGCTTCAGGCCACATTTTATTGCATTACTTTAATGTGGACGTTCCTTTTTGTCGTCTCAAAGCGTTACATGATTTCGCGCGTTGGTACGGTTTACTTGTGAGTAATATTTTCTGTACCTTTATTTGAAATGTCTAGTCTACAATTTTACATGTTAATAACTTGTATTTGTATTGACAAATGTTTAAACTGACTCATAACGTACGACCACGTGGAGTTCCCGGTAACGTGTCAAAAGAATTCTGCATGCGATGCGGATGCTTGAATAAAATCAAAATCTTTTCACTAAAATATTTCATATTAGACTGGTTTTACCACGAAATTTGGATGCCGTAGAACAAATCACCATTTTGAAAGATGGCTTCCGTGCAATGTTTGTTGCCATGTTGCTATAGGACGTGACGTGCTTTTCCCCTGAGCGTCACCGCTGATTCTACCACAGTTTATGCAATATTCTGATCGTTACCTAATGATCCGGTTTTGGCGTAAATCAACAGTGCTGATGAACCTTGACGCTTGTGCCAATTTGATCAAAGTTTTTGAAAAAAAAAACGTGTTGATTATGTAAGCACTTGTTCAATAATAGTCAGGTGTTTTTAAAGCCATTTATTCCAGTCTCTAAAGTACTCCTTTTATGGATAAAAAGAATCATAGAATGTGCTTAGGATAACAAGGCCCTATTTACTAATATGATGACGTATTGAGCCGAGTAGTCAGTGGTCCAAATGTCTGACAACCAATCTTACCTATCATATTACTCAGTACTTACTGGGTTGTGGAGGTGAGAAACGCAGTCACCCCATGTAAAATATTTGTGTTCAGCTGCATCCGGTTGGACTGGAAGCCGACCCCAACATAGTTGGGAAAAGGCTAGGCAGCTGACGTATGGAACTTAAAAATGTGAAGAACTGGATTCTGGTGTCATTTATGACGTCCTTCCTTATGTGACTTGTGACCGTTTGCACGTTCATTTTATTTCAATCGGTAAAGGCTGATGAAGTATAAATATGTTTTCTTTCTTTCTTTCAAAGTGACTAATGCAACAATCAACGGCCGATAAGGGTGATCGCCCAAATCGCTAGTCAGGTGGATCGGGAATTTGGGAGTGAGTCGAGTATTTCATATTATACAGGGTGGAATTATTCAATGCCACCTGGATTTAAAGTATTCTAAATACTACAGATAGAAAATTTTACTCAAAGGAAACATTCCTTTATTTTTAAAAAGAAATAAATCTGCATTCAAAGATCTGGTTTGAAATCCTGAAATCTGTTTTCAAATGACTATCGTCAGTTGACCACTATTGGCGGACCAATTTAAACGCGTTGGTGGGCCATATTGTGGCCTGCGGGCCTGGGGTGGAGCAGCCTTGCTTTAGAAGTCTAGAACAGATAAGAAGGGCCTCTTAGAGTCGAGCTACAATGATCAGTGAATAAAGGGTGTAAATAGACCCTTAACACAAACGAAAGGCACTTGTTCTCCCCGTCTTTGCGATCATTTTTTTGTTCTAGACCATACCTGGGAACCTTCTAGTTACGGAAATATTGGGGGTCAAAGTTCCATTTTCTTCTTAAGTTTTTTTTTTAATACATGTTTTTAATGTAAGATTTTAACTTTACACACCTCCACGACCCCCGTACTATTCAATCCATCCATCAGCACAATGCTTTGAGTGCTTTCCATCGAGTCCTACCTTAAAACGTGATTTATAACCCCAAAAAAACAAGTCGATTCCCAGCAATAATTTTTGCGTAAAGCTACTTAGTGTGATGTACAGAATGCTTAATGTTTACACCCTGTATAATTATGAATGATGACCAAGATATCGTCTGCCCAATTCTTCCTACGTCTAAAATAACCACCAACCTGCGGCTATGTACTCACAATACACCTATACATAATTGATATTTACCGTTCTTATTTACTTAATGACTGTTCTCAAGCATTGTCTGTTATTTCGACCATGAGAGAATTTTGTCAAGAGCATGTGAACTGTTGGTAGTATTCTTCTAGTTTGTTTAGTAGCAATATTATTGATGTTTATTTGGGAAAATATTAATGGATTCTCAAATATTGAAGTAAATTAAGCTCGTACCACGTCTTATTTACGGCTGTCTTCGTGAATGTCGAGCTCTAAATTAAGAATGATTTATTAAATGAGGCTTCCACGAAGTTGCGCTTTGCAGCCCATTACAGAAATGGTACAAAATTATTTCAACTTGCTGGAATGTTTGCAGACCGAATTGAAGTAATTGTGTCGTTAAGACCTAGTTTTTGTAATCACAGTTCAGTATGTGTAGTTATAGTCCAGCAGTTATGTAATTTTTACCTGATAAGTATTCCGAAATTAATGGAACTTTAATGCTCTCAAACTTTGTCAAGCAATGTGGTCAATGATATAAATGAAAAGAGGTAGATATCGCACTAGCGAGCGCAAATTGTTGCAGACAAATTCAGACAATTGTCGTAATATACTTCAAGCGCAATAGCTCTCTCTTTCCGTGTCATACGTTCCGTATTATCTATCGCAGTCGGAACAACGCAACGATATTTGAACCCCACTCAGTATGAACGTAGCGTATCTTTCTTTATAATATCATTGAATGTGGTCCACAAAATATGCATAGTTTAAGAGATACAAGCGAAAAAAGCCCGTTTTTGTCCTCCCCTTCCCTCCCAAGGTTAGCATAGGGTCCTCGAAGTCGAAAATTTAGGATAGTCATTTAGTCATCTGTCATCGCAAAGAATTCCGAACGACACTAGGTCGTTCGGAATTCTTTCCAGCTACCCTCACCTTTTTTCGACATGTCGACTGGATTATTAGGACCAGATAGTCGTTTGAAAGACCCATCTTATCAGCAATGGGAAGCAACAGTCCAAATAGTTCCCAGATACTTCCAATGTGGTTCTCGCAGCTGAAAACTTGTATTATAAAAAAACTTTTGAGAAAGTTGGAACTTTGAACCCGTAACTAGAAGGTTCCCAGGATATGTTCTAGAACAAAAACATAATCGCAAGACGGGTAGAGCCTTTCGGCTTCGTTAAGGGTATTTTTACACCCATTAGATTAAAAATAGCTCTTCCAAAAGGGAGAAAAGAAACTGTCTGCTCCTTCCCGTAATTATAAGTTCCCTTTCAAAGGTGTCAGTTCGATCGATACTTCATTGGAACGTGAACGTGACTAACGGCAGTTCGAAATCTTCGATTTGCATAGTTGATTAGAATAATTAGCACGTATCGTAACGATGCAAGAATGTTAGGCTGCCTGCAGTTCTGACCTTTTCTAGGCTAGATTCTTTTCATAATTTCACGTCCTTTTTCAACGAGGAGTTAGACAAAGGTTCCATATTTCGCCAGGAATTTTAATAAGCCGTGTGCAGTAATAGAAGCGCGATTCATTTCTTCTTAATATTTTTTACTTGGTCCCGGCTGTCAATTGTAGACTTTTGACAGTCGTTACAGTCTTACAGGTCGTCAGTGGCCCGAAAGTGATCTGGCAACCAGTCTTGCCTAGGGGTAACATATTACCCAGTACTAACTGGGTTGTGGAGGTCAGGAAGGCAGTCGCTCCAAGTAAAATACTGGTATTCAGCTGCATATTGCCCACGACTGCGAATATTTTATTTTTCATCATTTTTAGTGCTAATATCCACGATGAAAAGAAGCTTGTGTCCTTCTCCAGAACAATGGTCACCTATCTGTCTGTCTGTCAAATTTAACACACAGACTTTCGCATTTATTAAAGTAGGTTTCTCTTGATTTTGCCAATAAACGATGTTTTAGTTCCGGATAACGAAAAATCTAAGATAATCTCAAACAATCAAATTAAAATATATATTTTTCTTAGTAATAAATTTTCGAAAACAATGAGTTATTTTCTAGATATTATTTTGTCACATTATTTTGTTTTTCGAAAACAAGGAGTTATTTTCTAGATATTATTTTGTCACATTATTTTGTTTTTCGAAAACAAGGAATTATTTTCTAGATATTATTTGTCACATTATTTTGTTTTTTTTTTATCATTTTGTCGTTTTTTTGTTGTTTTTGTTATCACAATGTTGTCCTATTTAATCCAAAGGTTGTCTGGTAGAGAAAGCCTTGTAGCATTAAGTCCGCCTATGTACCACTATTGTACACGAAGTGTAAATAAAAATCCTAATAATTTGTTATTGGTTCTTCGATTTCAATAAGCAGCATACCCACCTTTTTGGTGCCGTGGTTAGTCTCAACCAGAACGCAGACGTATTATACTTTGAAAGCAATGCATGGCACCAAAACCCAGACGGTATTATAAATAAAATTGAAGTGTGCAGCGGATGTGTACAATCAGATGGCTATGGACTGGATGCTGTGGACTGTGGCCACGACACAGGTGAATTGGACGACGAAATCCATTACAATGAATGTCCAAATATCCATGTTATAGAAACAAAGTCAAAGTTTTTGTTGCAAATATGGGTGTAACTACTAACTACCAAAACTACAATTCATGCTTTTATGCTGTACTACTACTCATCATCATCATATCAGCCTGGAATCACCCACTGCTGGGAATAGGCCTCACCTTTTTTCTGCCGCACTTCCCAGTTCTCTGCATCCCTTATCCAGGTGTTTCCCGCCACACTGACGATATCGTCGACCTACCACTACTGTACTATAATGAATACTATTCATCATTACCTACTGCATGACCAATAGTCCCATGGAAAACGTTGTTCAGTTTGGTTGCTACCACATCCTTAAATATGATCACATCTCTCTGATACGGGCTATAATTTTGGTATCACCATATTTTAACACTGGGCATGAAAATCATCATCATCATCATTTCAGCCGAAAGACGTCCACTGCTGGACATAGGCCTCCCCCAAGTGTCGCGACATTGACCGATCCCGTGCGACTCGCATCCATCCCATCGACATGAAAATAATAACAGAAAGCTAAAATTTCAAACAAAATGCCATAATGCCCTGTTCAATTTTTTTGTGGTTTCCGAGGTATGCACAGTTTCTGGTATTTGTCATTTTCTCAGGTGTGTGGATAATATAATGCGTAGCGCGTTTCCTGGTTTTCATCACGACTTTTCCGTATATTGATAACGTCAGCTAATTTTCAATATGTGTGACAAAACACATGACCACCGTTGTCGGTATCAAGTGCTAAAGGGGGCGTTACTAACCAGTTATTATTCAATTTTGTAATTAACTCAATAAGCTTCAACTGGCGAGCATATTTTACCATTAGTCATATTTTTGGCCAGCGCCCAGATATTCTAAGATCCAAAGTGCTCTGAATTTTTCGTGCTCTTAACTGGATACTTCATCATCTACCTAGCCTTTTCCTAACTATGTTGGGGTCGGCTTCCAGTCATAACCAGATGCAGCTGAATACCAGTATTTTACATAGAGCGACTGCCTATCTGACCTCCACAACCCAGTTCGTTCTGAGTAATACGATACCCTTTGCTAAGACTGGTTGTCAGACTTTCGGGCCACTGACTATCTTTAACGACTGTCAAAGATCTACAAATGACAGCAGGAACCAACTGCTTAACGTGCTTTCCGAGGCACGGAGGAAACTCGGAATGTAATGGGTGGTCACCCATCTACAGACAAACCTAGGCAAGCACAGCTAAACCTAAAGATCGACCCGAGCGGCTGTTATTATTTAGCCACGAGCAACTGGATACATCCAGCTAAAATATTACCGCCAAAATTTATTACCGCACGACGGATGCATACAATCAGATTTAAACCTGCGTGGTCGAGGACCGTGTCAACCAAATAGCAGGTGTAATGATCCTCATTATTTCGATTACGACACAGCTGAATAACTGTGTTACTTCATATTCAATGTATGCATGTATGGATGCATTAGTCCAGATTTGGACATATCTGTCATGGAGGCTTAATAGAGTTATTCACGCGAAAAGGTGCAATATTATTCGGTTCAATTAACAAACGAATTGCATACACAAATGGATTACATAAGTAGGAGTATGAATGTGGATGATGGGATGGCTATAAGAGTAGAGAAAGACCAAAGAAACGATAGCTTTACTGTGTGAAATCCTTCACACAGTAAAGCCATCGTTTCTTTGGTCTTTGATTTGGCTAGAAAGAAGATGACTGCTGAGATGACAACTACACCAAATGAATTGTGAATGATGATGACGTAGGAGGCATGAAGTCAGCATACTTACTTCGTGGTACGAGGCTGTTAAATAAAGGGTGTAAATAGACCCTTAACATATCCGAAAGGCACTTGTTCTCCCCGTCTTTGCGATCATTTTTTTGTTCTAGACCATACCTGGGAACCTTCTAGTTACGGAGATATTGGGGGTCAAAGTTACAACGTTATCACAAGTTTTTTTTCTAATACATGTTTTTAATGTAAGATATTTACTTTACACACCTCCACGACCCCCGCACTATTCAATCCATCCATCAGCACAATGCTTTGAGTGCTTTCCATCGAGTCCTACCGTAAAACGTGATTTTTCACCCCAAAAAAAAACTCGATTCCCAGCAATAATTTTTGCGTAAAGTTACTTAGTTACAACCAAGCATTCTGTACATTAGTACAGAATGCTTGGTTGACGGTTATGTGAAGGGTCTGTTTACACCGTGTATAGATTTTTATTATAGCAAATGAAAATGAAAGACATTTATTATTAAAAAATTATCACTTTACACTTTAATCCTGCCAGCAGTAAAGTCAAAACCGGCCAAGTGCGAGTCGAACTCGATGTTCCGTACCATCGTAGTAGGCGAGCCCCCTTTAATTTTAAATTTATTTTTATTAATCGTTTTTTTAACTTTCTTATAGGTTTCTCAGTAATCTATAGGCAAAGAATTACTTTTTGTATTTTTTTTCAAAATTTTCGGCCCTTTGTTTTCGGATTTATGGTAAATTTTCGCCTATTGTCTTAAATAACTTCAAAACTATTTATCTTAATTATTATTTAAAAAAAATTGAGATGCTCACAATGAGACCTTTCATTTGATATACACGATATAATTTGCAAAAAGTTTTTTTTTTTCATTTTCTAATTTACCTCTCAAAACATTTATGAATTTACGTTACACGACCGTCTTTGGGTCACCGACTTACATGTGTACCAAACTTCATCTCAATCGTTCCAGTAGTTTCGGAGTAAATTGGCTGTGACAGACGGACAGACAGACAGATTCGCGAGTAATCCTATAAGGGGTTCCGTTTTTTCCTTTTGACGTACGGAATCCTAAAAACCGCTAAATGTGATTGAAATGTGTGGCGAATGTCATTCAAATTGCGACCTGCGTGGCGGGGGCCCCATTACACAATAACACACGTTATACTTGTATGAGACATGAGAGCAATGTATTGTTACACATAATATGTGTTTCCAGACAGTGTTGCTAAATGTACATATAGATACAAGGTGTAAAATATTAAACGCAAGACGTCCCGTGTGGTCTCTCGCACCATGAAACTAAACATATTTGTTCTACGAGTTCCTGAAATTCGCAAAAAAAAAAAATACTTCCTATAGGAACGGACGCAATCAGCTGATCCACATGTAGGTATGGTAAAACTAAAAAAAAAGTTATGAATTTCCAAGTCATAGAACAAAAGTTGTTCAGTTTCATGGTCTGAGACACCACACGAGAGGTCTTGCGTTTATTATGTTACACGTTGTATATGAGTTTCCCAAAGGCCATATCTTGAAGTAGTTAGAGACTTTGAAGTTTTAATTACCCTAGTGTCAAGAATTTCACGTATTCCACTCTGACTGTGAGATCCCTGGGGATATGCCCGCGTCTGTTAGGAGTGCAGCATTGGGTTTAGTACCAAAGTTAAACAACCTAGCTGAGTAGCTAGATCAAATAGAACGACAGTAAATTTCTTCTCTGGACACCAGTAGCGAAGGGTCAATTTTTGTAAGAGGTAAGCCAGAGTACATATCTTTAATGTGATTATATTATTTGTCTATAGAATACTGACTGTGCCATTTTTCAAAGGGAAGCCGGTAGGAATCGAGTTGTATGGAACCTTCGCCACTGCTAGACGATCTTAAAGCAGCCACTCGTCAGCAATGTGAGTTGTAAACGGTTATGGACATCCTAAAAATAGCATTAAATGAGTCGGTAGTACTATTTATAAATTTCCGCGTTTAACAGCGACTTATGTCATATAACCCCACTGCAATGGGTTAAATAAAGCCTCAGATCTATGCTTAGCACGCGACGAACGTCTAAAGAAAATGCTTGCATAATCCAAGCTGCGAAATGAAATGGAATGCTCAGTTGATGTGGCTGAAAGTGGCTCGGTCCCCATAAACAATAGGACTTGGTGTAATGAACCCCATTACGCTGATTACGTGCCATACGAGAGTAATGGTAATGTTACGACTATAGTAATACATGGTGTATGTGCTTCCTCATATTTTGTAATGTTTTATGGGATATTTTATGTCGTTAGTTTCATTTTTGTGGGTTTATTGTGTTTCTGCTAATGATTTCTTTTAGTTGGCTCTGCTGAAAGTAGTCTTTAATGGACATCTAGGTCGAAACTAATCGTTTATTTTATTCTGAATGTGGACTACATTCAGATCAGATAAGTACCAAGTATCTTCTGATTTTTGCAGACAACTCTGTCTGTAGCGTCTAAGTATTTCAAGGTCGGTTCAGTTCAGGCTATGCTACTTTCATTGTTCTCACAGAAAATATTGTCACAGTCGTAATACGGTTTCGAGGCATCCAATTTTTTTTCTGTCGCTATTATAGCTTCCGTAGATCCTTACATGGGTACCAAATACAATCAATTTTCCTTTTCTAGCTATAGCACTGACCACAGCATTCCATACGTAACGCTCTGGCCTGTTCACAGAGTTTATTAAGCTTGAAACACCAGTATGGCGTGTCGTAACGCCACGGCCTTCGATTACTTTGCACAACTGAATCATACATACTGCTGTTAATATTATTGTAGCATTATTGTTTCCGACGCCAGTTTCGGACACATAGTTTTGTTCTGTATTTTTATGAGCTGTTTTGAAATTGGTGCGATTTTGGCCAACACGCAGATAATTCTAGAATCTGATATTGTAGAACTTATCCTTATCATTGCAATAATTGGACGGTGGCCTTTAGTAGAAAAAATCTTTCTCAGAATTGGGCTGCATTAACTACAAGCCGTCTCTGCAGATATCATCATCGTTAGCAGCCTTGTTCCATCCACTGATGAGAATCGGCGTCCCTTTTGTGTCATGCTTCCCTGGTCTATCTCTGCCTGTCGTTATGTCTTCGCCTACTTGAATCTACTTCCCCAGTTAAAACATTTTGCTTCTAGTACATCTTAGTCATCATTTAGCATTCCCCAGGCACACGGTGTATCGCGTAACAGAATGACATCATTCATGTTTCTGTGATAAAGCCATTGAAACATTGACGCAGCTATCAGCGAATGCCTAGGAGGACTGGACTGTTGTTGCTTGTTGATTATTGTGATACATTTAAAGACCTGGGTTTTTAATCGCCCTGTAATCTGAGTAACGTTTTTATTGACATCTTTTTAAATATGCACTTTTGGACATCGTCTTCAGCCCATTTTGGTAGTTTAGTTTTGTACCCTATACTAAGTGCAATCGAGTCTCTTCTCGTACCATAGTAGGACCCCGTAAGTCGAGAATGACGTCAATTACTAAGAGAATTTAAGGATTTCCAAGGGTTCGCTAACTATCATAATTATGTCTAGTCCGTTACTTTCGTCTGTCTTTATTATAGTTCGCAAATAGCTTACCAAGACAGTAATCAGTTGTCACTCTTTTAAAAAAGTAACCAAGGAATATAAATCTACGTAGAAAATGTTATGAACACACACACACACATACAGACTTTCACAACCCTTCCTCTTTACTCCGCTTCGCTGACCGCAGACGTGAAAAAATGTAATTATATCAAACAGCCCATCTTCCGACTTATGCAAAGCGAATGCAATTTCACAAGTAATTGAGAGGTCAAATACCACCAGTTTACCGACCTCTGTCTAAGGCTGGTGGTTATTAATTAGAGCTGCACTAACGCATGCGTAGACGACTATAAAGAAGTTTTTAATCACCGCATCGCGCCGGTAGCATCTAGAATTCTAGAGAATGCATCGGCGGTACTAATAAAATTCGTAGTGCCGAAAGTAGCAGGCAACAGTTTTTACAATCCTATACTATTAAATGAGCAATATTTGTATGATTATATAAATATTTGTCATCACGTTTTCGAAAACGGCACTAACGATTTTGATGAAAGTTGCATTATTATAGGTGATTTTTGGCTCATATCTGGGAAAATTCGTTTTCTCTATTTTCACCCGAGCAGAGCTCAGTCGCCCAGATACTATCAAATTAAATGAGCTAATGAAACTCGGGAGTTTCGCTAGATATTTTTTAACTTACGACTTATGCTGCATTTATGTCCTTTTGCAAGTAACCTGTGAAACTCTGGGTCTGCATAGAAACTGTTGATAATGCCGCCTGTAGCAGCGCAGGACGAGGCGTCTCCATTCTCTGTATTTTTATTATTATGTCACACGTAAATTAATATTGTATCATGCATATTTATTAGATGAGTCGAAATATTGAATGAATAGTTGACAAACTGGTAGAACTGGAAAGTTATGATTAACAGTACTAATTTTACCAATGAAACGAACGAGCAAGAGCTTTTTTTATCGTGGTAAAATCATCAAATGAGTCCTCCCCACCCAGGGCAGAGCGGGAGGGACTGTCAGACTTGTACTGACTAAAATCCACGGTGTCCTTCAATAGCCCTTTATGTTCCAGGGTCACGGTAATTCTATAAGCCCCGCGACCCCGGCAGGCTTTGGCCCTCTAGAGGGGGGCCCCGTCATTGCAAGAGCTTTGTCAGCATTGCTGTGAAATATTGACACTGATACTGATTACGCGGTTTAGTTTCGTTGGCTGCGGAAAGTAAAGAAATTGGACTGATCAGATCAGATCAGATCATAATTGTGTCCTCACCTGCCTTTTCCAAACTATGTTGGGGTCGGCTTCCAGTCTAACCGAAAGCAGCTGAGTATTTTACATAGAGCGACTGCCTATATGACCTCCACAACCCAGTTGGTACTTGATATTACGATACCCTTGGTAAGACTGGTTGTCAGACTTTCGGGCCACTGACTACCTGAAACTTTTCATTTTTTCAACCCTTTTGTTCTTTAAATAAAGCTTGTATGAAACCCTAAAACGCTACTCGTAGTGGCTCGTGTGACGTCAATGGATTGCGTCACTGTTCCAGCCTTTTGCGGGCTCTGTGTCTAGCAAAAAAATCAATTCTTCAATTTCTGGAGCTGCTCAGAAAT
This sequence comes from Noctua comes, assembly GCA_963082995.1. Lineage (NCBI taxonomy): Eukaryota > Metazoa > Arthropoda > Insecta > Lepidoptera > Noctuidae > Noctua > Noctua comes. The sequence continues at coordinate 10,250,886 of OY720285.1, forward strand.
TGTATTATTATTTACTACTCAGAAAATGTATTGTTAGGTGCTATAGTTACAGACGCCAGCAAATCAAGCTTCTACAATCTATCAAATTTATTTCAGCTTTATAACTTTTTTTAACTTTATAGCTTTTATAACTTCTATGAGTCGTAAAGTCGCCATAGCAACGAAAAAAAAATTATCTGTGTTTTTTTTTACGAAATTTCATAAAACCTTTACTATTTTATTTTTTACTTTTATATTCTAACAATGACAGTATGTAAACACGACGTAGTAAACTAGCGTAATGGATGTTCAAAAATAAGGAGCTAGTGTTTATTTTGTGGGTCAAGTAATTTTAAATTATTTATTTTTTATAAAAATATACTCAGTTTAAAAAATAAATCCTTTGACATGGCTTCGTTATAGCCGTTAGATGATTCCCTGAAAATATTTCGTCTATGAATAGTTAGATTATATGTATACTACAACCGTGAATTTTTTCACACACCATTTTGTTTTTTTAAACACAACCGATTTGCTAGTAGAGTGGGGGGACATTTGAATCGAATAAAAATTAGCACTTTAAAGCTTAATATTTCACAAACGAATCCCTTAATCGAAAAATGATTTCAACAACCTCGCAATATTTTTTAAAGACCTATCCAACGACATACCATAATAATATTATGAGGTATGCGAGGAAAAAGAACCCCATTTTACGTGTAGGTGCAGGAGATACCCTAAAAAAAATACTTTTCGAGATTTTATTCTACCACTTTGTCGGCGAAACTAATCGGTAATATTCATGCGAAATTACAGATTTCAGTCTTTGAGCTAAGCTGCGGACAGACAGACGGATATGGCGAAACTATAAGGGTTTCTTTCCTTGTTGACTAGGGAACCCTAAAAAAGACCTAGTTTCGTTATCAGTTATCAACCGCTGTGAGTTTGATAAGTTTTTTATCACTTTCCGACCGAGATAGCGTGATTCACGTCTATAAATACTGAGCAGGAACTATCATAGCTATTTATTAATGAAATAATACAGATTTATTAGTCCAACTGTGTATAATTTACGAAATATAGTTTACTTTTGTATTGAACAATCAATCATTTTGATGGATGAGATACTAATTGAATGGAAGCATTGTACAGACGCCAGCAGATCAAGCTACTACAATCTGTCAAATTTATTTAATAGATTTTCAACTTTATCGCTGAAGCATTAGGTTCAAGGTTGATTGGGAAAATTTGACAGTTTCGCGTAACTTGATGTGACGTCTGTACATTCAAAATACCGATAGTACTGTTATATGTATAGCTAAACTGTATAATGAAATGGTTTTTTGTCCAGGTAGGGGTCGTCCATTAATCACGTGAGGTTCGAAAGGGGGGAGGGGGGGTGTAGTGAGATATCACGTGTATTAATTTTTTCTTTGAACGCGCTATTTATAAACCGAAAAGTGGTGGACCTGACATTTTTATCACGGTTCTTAATTTTCAGAATTGAGCAGTGTTAATCATGACAAGTTAACATAATCAGGATGATTTTGTATAAATTCTGATCCATTTATCTGGAAGACAATCCATTTGTTGTAAATCAGGCCGTTAGAGCAATAAAGTTACCTTTATTTATAGGTCGTCTTCTATTTTCAGACGACCATAAAAAATCTACAAAGTAACGTAATGTTGTTGTTCGGAAGTGGCCTACTTGATATGAAACATTACCACCTCTGTGTGCCATTTTGATAACCACACTGTAAAGATACGACGTTCATTTCAAATTCTTGTTAATTTTACTGTAAACTACTTACATAGATAAGTTACTGCTGTATCGCTCTCATGACTGCTACCAATTACAAAATAATAATAAAAAAAAAAAATTACAAAAACAGACATGTATTTTTATTTCACGGTCATAGAGCAGCTGTACATAAAACTGGCATCATTATGCACGTTTTTGTTCACATCTTTTGAGCTACAACAAAACAAAAACAACATCCATTTATTTTCAGGCTACATTCGCCCATAGATAATATAACCTTACAGACTAACATACATATAATAAAATACAAATTGTGTTAGTAAACAGAACCTTAATACTATCTTAATAACACTTCACTCATGCACAAGTAGTAGTAGTAGTAGTGTGTGTAGTGTATGTGCTATGCTTTCTATGCTTTCCTGGTACCTATAACTAAAAATGCCGCCTGCTATAGGTACTTGGAGCTCCTTCATGATGTAAATAGAGGATTTATGAGGATCTGTAATGTACTTATAAGGCCTCTCACAGGTAGCGCCATAAGACTCGACTTTCCGTCTGCTCCAACAACCTTTTAAGATAATCGCTCCATCTAGCTAAAAAAGAAATAACCAATTTTGATTAGATTTGACGGGGCCTATTAGTACGATCTAGAAAAAATGTAATATTCAACATTCAACACCTCAACTAGAAATAATAGCTGATTAGTGGTTGTAATTAGCAAACGAAGTAGCACACCAGCTAATTGGATTGCGTGGCTAATGCATAGTTAAGTATCAAAACTTGTGACATTGGTGGCTTAAGTTAGAACTACCCACCTTAATACTCTACATGGTCGTATGTCAGTAAAGGTTTGTAAGATCTGCGGCCCCAAAAGTTGCAGTTTCATTTTCGGATGTTGCATACCAAGATTCAACTGGATTCATTGTCAGCATTGCCTAAAACATTTTATTTTTCTTTTGTTTACGCTGAACTACAAACTTGTAGCTCCTGCAAGTTTGGACGAAGACCAAAAATAAAACCGCGTGAGGAAATCATGGCGAAAGGATTTTACGACTGGGAAAGTATCATTTTGGTCATTCGCAGAGTAAACATGTGTTTTTCGTGAGCTGAAAGATGTATCATGTACTGTAGTTTCAGCGCAGGCCACACCGCCAGCTAGCGAACGAGCGAGCGAGCCGGGCGAGGCATCGTTTTACCTCTTTTCATTCTTTCGTTCACACCGTGAACTACCAAAAGAGCCGAAATAAAGTATGAGAAGAGGCTCGCCTGGCTCGCTCTACAGCTGGCGGTGTGGCCTGCATTTTAACTACAGTACATGATACATCTTTCAGCTCACGAAAAACACATGTCTACGCTGCGAATGACCTAAATCATACTTTCCCAGTCATAAAATCCTTTCTCCAAGATTTCCTTCCACGAAACCCCTTCCTAAAAATAAAAATACAGAGAACTTTACATTTTACACCATTCTTAAAAAGTTTCTTTAGAAAATTCCTTTCATAGCTGCGGAGATTTAATGTAAAAAATGCGCGTCCGGCGTTTCATGCCGCAACTAATTCCGACGCCCGTCGACTATGAGCGTGCTTTTTTTATTTCCTCTATGGTTATATTGAATTCCTGCCTGCATGCGACTGGATGACGAGCATATCGGAAAATACCACTATTTTTAAAATGTTTTTAATTTGTGTGAAACACTCGCTTGGCCATGCATAAATTGTAATTGAAAGTTGATTGAAATAAAGAAATAAAAATAACGCGTTAGTGAAATGTGTAATTGAAGGATGCAGTTTTTTTTCGTTTACCTGTTAAAAACTAATCGTTCAAAAACTGTTATTGGGGACTGAAAGGTAGTCAAAGATAATAGGGATGTTTCCCGTGTAAAAAAATATGATTCTATTTAGTCTGTCAGTTAGATTATCGAAAAATATTGGATACGTATTTTTTGTTTTATCAAATCAATAAAAATTGACGAAGATAAAACGCATCAAAGATCATGAGTGGGGGCGTGTGACTGTCACTTTTCGGTAAAAAGTCAGTACACTTTACTTACAAGTATGACGTCACACGAGTTTTTGACGCACTGTATCGTCTTCATTTTTAGTTTTCGTGAAAAAAGAAAAAAATACGTGTCCAATATTTTTTGGAAATCTATCTGACGGCGTAATTAGATTTTTTCAACAACTCATCATCGGTCGAGCCGACTGTGTTGGGGTCGGTTATCAGTCTAACCGGATGCAGCTCAACAGTTACTAATCAAACTATTGATAGCAAAAGACCATTCACTAAATGAGTAACGGGAAACTAACTCTTCTAATAAATGACTTCAATCGTAATCTGCACTTCATTCACTTAATCCACTTTATCTTCTTTTTATCGAAACACTTAACTCTGAACTGGACATTGTTACGTCTGAGTTAAGTAACAATTTAGATTGAGTAACCAGTGATATAGATTGCACAAGACCAATGAAGCCATTCATTGACTGAAAACGTATACTGAGATATGCCGGAATTTCTAGAAAAAAAAAATTTACAGACTGAAATAGATTTGACGGGGTTTAGATCATACTCCGGATCAGTCGAAGTCCAGTTCATGGTTCTCGGCAAGATAAATTGATATGACAGCATGTTATTATTTATGATCTTGAAAAATTGCACTGGAAACACTAGCATAAACATTATCAGCCTGTAATTTTCCAACAACTGGAGCACAGGCCTCCTCTCAGAGGAGGAGGAGGTAATCCACCACGCGTGCCCAGTACGGGTTGGTGGAAGTCACCTGACTTCGCTTTCGGCATGAAAACTACTAACCTCAAATCTCACGTTACAAAATTCTAGGAGAAGTCAAGAATTCTAAAATGAACTCTGAATGTCATACCATGGAGAATCTGAATGGGTTTTATATTAACGGAGGTTTTTTATTGTTTCAGCAAAAGGACTGTATCGCCGAGCACAATACTGAAACGGGAACAAAAATGGCTGCGAATGCTCAATAACTGGGAGGCGTTCATGAGCAAGAACTACAAGAAAGTCAGGGAGAGGTGTCGAAAAGGTGGGTTTTCAATCTTACTGTAACGCTTACTAGCTGGCCCATTGGTCTCATTTTCGCAAGCGTAACTGCTGAGTGAGGGGTCCAGGGTTCCAAGTCATATTGATACCTCTGCGGTCATGTCGGACTGCCGTCCTTTCAGACTATGAGAGCGAGGGAAGAAAAAGTGCTTGTGTTTTATAGTTTAGAACGATCCCGCCTGATATCAGAGATACTATCATCATTATACCGTGAGGAGCTCGTGGCTAAATTATAACAGCCACTCGGATCGATCTTTAGGTTAAGCCGTGCTTGCCTAGGTTGGTCTGTGGATGGGTGATCACCCATTACATAACGAGTTTCCTCCGTGCCTCGGAAAGCACGTTAAGCCGTTGGTCCCGGCTGTCATTTGTAGATCTTTGACAGTCGTTACAGGTAGTCAGTGGCCCAAAAAGTCTGACAACCAGTCTTACCAAGGGATATCGTATTACCCAGTACTAACTGGATTGTGGAGGTCAGATAGGCAGTCGCTCCATGTAAAATAATGGTATTCAGCTGCATCCGGTTAGACAGGAAGCCGACCCCAACATAGTTGGGAAAAGGCCAGGCAGATGATGATACCAACCAACAGTGTCGTAGACTTCTGGATCACCCCCACCCTCCCTCTCTTCATAGACTTCCCCCAACCCTGGACAGCTGGCAGCCCTCATTCGAAAGGAGAACCCTATTAAGCATATTTATATCCAAGCCAATTATCTCCCCAGGCATACCAGCATCAGTGCGTCCAAAAGCCTGGCTCTACCTCTGCGGTGGACAGCTGTTACTGGAGAAGCATCCGAACGAATACGAAGAGCTGTTACAGGCCCCCGGCGACCCCAAGTGCATGGAGGACATCAGGAAGGACCTGCATCGGCAGTTCCCGTACCACGAGATGTTTATACGGGAGGAGGGGCTTGGGTAAGAGATTGTTTTTTTGACCCTTATTTTTTCGGCAGTTTCCGTCATTTGACGAGCTCATGGCATAATAATAACAGCTGCACGGGTCGCTCTTCAAGGTTAAGCCGCGCTTGCCAAGGTCGGTCCATGGATCATCCATAATATTCCGAGTTTCCTCCGTGTCTCGGAAAGCACGTTAAGCCGTTAGTCCCGGTTGTTAAGTGTAGTTCTAGTATTTTTGTCCATCAGAAATAATAAAAATAAATTGTTGGGAAAAGGCTGGGCAGATGACGATGTTCGCATCAGTTATCCGCCCCTGATTTCCTAAGGGGTGTACACATGTTGTTCGGGGCTATGCACACTATTCAGAAGTATTTGTTGAACAACAAAGCTGACCTGAACCAATTACTACACTTAATTAGTTTTCGGCTTGGGCTCGTAACTTTGGTTAACCCCTTTCGGCATCTACCACCACTGAATCAGTTCAGGTCGTCTTCGCACAATTCGAGTTAAGACGTGACTTTTTCTTGAACACATTTATTTAGGAATTTCTTCAAAAATCCGTCACATTGTACCTATTACGTAACTGGGGTGCAGTTACACGTAGACCGTCAGCCAAATTAGTTGATGCTAAAGTAAATACTCGCCTCCCCGTAGAACATTGCAATTTTACACAGTTCATTTAGTTGGCTCCAAAACAACATTCATTTAATAACAACAACACGAAATACTGTTTTCATTTCCACGACAGCATAGGAAGCAATTATTCTCTGATTGTTTGTTTACACTCTCGTTTCATTCAGTTGCCAAGTGCACCAACACATAACACGTTATGAACTTGGACAAATGCCATGTCGAGTGGCAGAGCTATCTGTTATTGTTATCAAATATCCGTAATAGTTGTAAATTATGTCGTGTTTCATCATCGTCGTGATTTATCAGTTCATTCTTCGAAAGTCGTTCGTCTTGGTATGGACATGTAATGAGGAGGTATGAAACGTATGTGACTTAAAGAGTGATGGATATCAGTAGCGAAGGGTCAATTTTTGTAAGAGGGAAGCCGGAGTACATAACTTTACTGTATAGAATATTATTGGCTATAGAATACTGACTGTGTCATTTTTCAAAGGGAAGCCAGTGGGAATCAGGTTGTATAGAAGCTTCGCCACTGATGGATATGAATGTTGATTGGTGGAGAGGGAGTGGCAGGCCAAAGAAAAGATAGATGGATTGTGTGAGGAATGATATGAAAGAGAAAGGAGTAAATGATGCCGTGACGGGGGAGAATGGCAGAAGAAAACGTGTTGCGCCGACCCCAAGTAGAATGGGACAAGGGCTGGAAGATGATGATGACTTCGTAATCGGCCGTTGCTGGATATAGGCCAGTGTAATTATGAACAAAATGAAAACGCTTTTATAAACCTCTAGCCTCACCGAGGCGAATCTCGTGTACAATCCGGGACGCATCCTCGTGCGACGATTTTTTTAAATGATGAAGGGGACACTAATTTTTGCACCACTTTGATTACTAATTACAAGTTTGTTGGCACAATAGACGTGAGCTATTGTCGCATCCCGCTCGGGATTCGTCTTCGTGTGCCCAGAGCTGTACCAAGCTTGGCAGGACCATGGTTTGCTATTATTTGTATTTGTAGATACTCTTAGTATCTTATTTCTGAAGAAGCTTAGTTGCTTTGCGGGCACCGCAGACCAGTGGCGAAGGTTCCATACAACTCGATTTCTACCGGATTCCCTTTGAAAAATGGAACAGTAGGTACTCTATAGACAAATAATATAATCGCATTAAAGATATGTACTCCGGCTTACCTCTTAAAATTGACCCTTCGCTACTGCCGCAGACTCACCTGTGCTTGCTGCTTTGGGTTACAAAATTCGACACCATTGGCCATCAGTTCTGCCTCAGTTTCTCCCGCTATTTACAGCCAGTCTAATCATTTTATTCTCGACTAGCTGTGCCCCGCGACTTTCGTCCGCGTGATATTATTATAAAAATATTACTTTCCTATTTGAATCGGATTTTCTTAATTATTTCAAGGGTTTTCATTTATTTACCCTAATAATTTTTCCCGTCCTAAGTCCCGTTACAATCGCACCAGCCGTTTCGACTGACAAAAAATAAAAAAACTAACTTTTTTTTATAATGGTTTCATAATTATGCATTCAATAAAAAGCTGTTATTTTTTAATTACAAACAGAGACTTCAATTTTATTTACTTGAATTAGATTCATAAGCTAAATATTGGTATTTTATACGGAACCTACACTATAACTCGAAATATCGCTGAAATTGAAAACGAAGGCTCAAAAAATTTACACACCTGTGTCTTTTGTTCACTAGCAATTTATTGATTACAATGTAACCGACAACAAAGACTGAAATATCTAGATTGAATTGAGTTCAAGCGTTCACTCGTTCAGTGTAGCAACCATTTAATTTCGTAACGAGTTGTTAAGCGTTTCTGGTAATGAATACATTCATTTGTATTTCCATTAATTATCTAATAGCTTTGATGTTTATCTTACAATTAATTAGACAACTTTTTATTGATTGTTGTTTGTAGTTTTATATACTGGTTTGTTTCGGGATGGCACTACCAGTAGCGAAGGGTCAATTTTTGCGAGAGGTGAGCCGGAGTACATATCTTTAATGTGATTATATTGTTTGTCTATAGAAAACTGATTGTGCCATTTTTCAAAGGGAATCCGGTAGGAATCGAGTTGTATGGAACCTTCGCCACTGTGCCCTACTAATGGTGGACCCGATTTCATGTGATTGTACTGAGTTATAACGGTCACATTGGGCAAAGGACTAATTGTAAAAGATGTAATGATCATAAAATTTTCATTAGGCAATAGATCCATCATTTTTTTTTTTTTTTTGGTTCAGTTTTTTTTTTTTTCACTTGTCTATTACAATGTTTGTCATTGTTCACGCAGCACAGCAGCCAATCGCTCAGCCACAGCGCCAATCGAGTTGTCCCTGTGATCCTGAACACCTTTGGGATTCCCCAAAGGCGTTCAGGGTCAAAATGTCACATTTTGGGATTTGGACATTTTGACACCGTTGGACATTTTGAGAATTAAGTTAATTAGTTAGTTAGTTTTAAAACAGGGTAAATATCTCGTTTCTAGTGTTAATGATAATATTTTGAGAATTGGACATTTTGACCCGAACGCCCAAAGGGTTGTGCACTGAGCAGGTGACGTGTGGAGAAGGATTTAAGCAATTGAATGTGTTCCACAAAGATTTCGGTGGTAAGTTGTTGGCATTTTAGTAATTGAATCATAACTGTTCAGCAGTGACGTAACATTATGATGATGCTGCTGTGAAACCGCATTGTTTAAACTCATCACAATATTCAATGTTATCACTCCCTGTGGCGACTCTGTTGTGGTTAGGGTCGGGACTGTCCACAGATATGTAGTGACTAACTAAACCTTATCGCATTACGTCACGTCATGCGAGTGACGTATCGGTTTTATTCTTGGGTTGTTTTGCAATAAAACGAACGGTTTTTTTTAATGTGGGTTTTTTTCACTTCTAAAATAAACCTTATTGCTGTTTTCAATTATTACAGTAAGATTTGTTATTATGGATCGATTTTAATAACAGCTTGTCCTTCGACAAAGGCCTCCCCCAAAGACTTCTGGACAGGCAACTCTTTTGAGACCTTTCCAGTGTTTCATTTGTTTATTATATTTGTTTCACTTCTTTATACCTAATTAAATCATTTGTATCGAGAGTTCATTCATAAAATACGTAGAATTGATAGAAATGATTAATTTCATTCATTTACAATAACACTCGTCACTTTATTTCTAAAACGATTGTTCAGCAATTGTGATTCAGTAATTGTAAAGCTGTAACAAAAATCTGGCATCGCACATAGAATTAAATCATCTGCTTAGCCTTTTCCCAACTATATTGGGGTCGGCTTCCAGTCTAATCGGATACAGCTGAATACCAGTATTTTACATGAAGCGACTGCCTATCTGACCTCCACAACCCAGTTAGTACTGGGTAATACAATACCCCTTGGTAAGACTGGTTGTCAAACTTTTGGGCCACTGACTATCTACCAGTAACAACTGTCAAAGATCTACAAATGACAGCCGGGACCAACGCCTTTAAGTGCTTTCCGATGCACGGAGAAAACTCGGTATGTAATGGGCGGTCACCCATCCACAGACCAACCTAGGCAAGCACGGCTTAACCTAAAGATCGACCCGAGCGGCTGCTATTATCACATAGAATTAAATAATTATAAACTTTATTTAAATATAAAATATGTTGATGGATGGAGAGGAAGGCCAAAGAAATGATGAATGGATTGTGTGAGGAATGATATGAAAGAGAAAGGAGTAAATGATGACGTGGCGTCTGACAGGGGAGAATGGTAGAAGACAACGTGTTGCGCCGACCCGAAGTAACATGGGACAATGGTAGGACTATGATGGTGATTTAAATATAAAATATCTAAAGGGTGCAACAAGACTCTTAACGAAGCCGAAAGGCATTTGTTCTCCTCGTCATTGCGATCATTTGTTTGTTCTAGACCATCCCTGGGAACCTTCTAGTTATGGAGAGATACCTGGGGTCAAATTTCCAACTTTTCCACATTGTTTTTTTGAAATACATTTAAAAAAAAAATTAATGTCAGGTTTTTACTTTTAACACCTCCACGACCCCCGTACTATTCAATCCATCCATCAGCACAATGTTTTGAGTGCGTTATATTGAGCCCCCGGTAAACCGTGATTTCACCCAAAAAAAAGTCGTTTCCCAGCAATCATTTTTGCGTAAAGTTACTTAGTTTGATGTACATAATGCTTGGTTGACGGCTTCGTGAAGGATCCGTTTACACCCTGTATACACCGCGGTATATATGCATATACGCATTACTTGTTTAATTCGTTACCTAAAGAAAATATCTTTGGTAAGGTAAAGATTAGACTGACGGAATTTTTTCCAAAATGTGAATTAATGGAGGTTTATTCTTTTGCATTTATTTACATACTGGACAAGGAATTTATTTAGAATCTTTCAATTTAAAATATTAAACATGAATAAAAAAAAAAAAATTAAACTTATTTTTTTTATTTTAAATGAAATTATTTATAATATTTCTCTTTTTTTAATACTTTGCTAAAAAACCAAATACATTTAGCACTTACTACGAATACCCAAACGATTTTTTGCTGTTACTTCTCAAGATTAATTCCATTCTTCTCCCATTCCAGCCAACAAGAACTATTCTCGGTGCTCAAAGCCTACTCGGTGCTAAACCCAAAGGTGGGCTACTTCCAAGCGCAGGCGCCGGTGGCTGCCTTCCTGCTGATGCACATGCCGTCCGTGCAGGCGTTCTGGTGCCTCGTCAGTATCAGCGATAAGTACCTAAGCGGGTACTATAATCCGGGACTTGAGGTGAGGAACTGTTCGGATATATTTAACTTTATTATTGACAAGTATATAGGGTGACTGGTAATTAGTGACCGATACTTAAACACATGATTGTACTCATGATAACAAACAACTTTCCGAAAGAAACATTTTTTATAAACAGCTAACAGCTGATAGGTCACAGGCGTTCGCGTGCGAATTTCATACGGCTGTTGTGTTATTGTGATAAAAGTCTGTGCAAAAATGTTTCTTTGGGAAAGTTGTTTGTTATCATGAGTACAATCCCGTGTGAAGTTTCGGTCACTAATTACCAGTCACCCTGTATAATGACACTAGTACAGGGTGAGTACTGCCTCGTTAGTTTAGTGGTCGCAAGCGCAATTCCTGAGCATGAGGTCGTGGGTTCGATTCCCAGGTCGGGCAGTGTTATTGGATTTATAAACTTTTCAAACACGTAACAATTACACGTATATAAGTACATCACAGAGCTATATGTCATAAATTAATTTAGTTGTATTTATTAATTCAACAGGACAGTGATATATTCTACAGCTATTTGCGACGTTGCTTAATAAATTTAACATCAAAAAATGATTTTTTTTAGTCAAATGAGGTAAATCTCAGGTATCAAATAAATAAACACGCTCCCTACTCAATCCAACACATCTAATAGTATCGCGTGACATTCTGACTTCGTTGATTAGCAGTGCATACAATGAACACCATATTGCAATGTAAACAATAATAATCTTTGTTATCACTAAAGATATGAAAATCAAGCCCGATAAAAATCCTACTGGGGCTGCGGGACTGTTCGAAAGAGATACCGCGGCCCTGGAACACAAAGGGCAAAGAAGGAACATGGATGGGTTTTAGTCAGTACAAGTCTGACACTCCCTTCCGCTTCCGCGGGGGGGGGGGGGGGGTCATTTGAAAAACAGCCCGATAAAAATAACTGCAATTCTATATTTACTGATACAAAAGATTATGAATGTATACGCTATAGTACAGTCACGAGCACCAATATGTCATACAGTTTCCTAAATTTAAAAGCAATTTTCGCGAGAAATAACAATTGTCACTTGGAGATAGGATGTTTTTCATAAAAGTATCAAAAATCAAAATATTTTATTTCACATAGGCCTCGATGGGCACTTATAAAACGTCGACAAAAAGGTGCACGTTTCAGGTCGGTCGTTTCCTATGGAGAAGAAACTCCATGGTTACTCTTTTCAAATCATTTGGTATTACAATATTATCATGGGTACAGCATTTGTACTTAAGTATGGGGGTACAGCGTAGGCCCATCAATAAGTCGTTGCTTACTACACAAAAAATGTAGAACAAAAAATAAAAAAATTACAAGCAGCTGGGAATCTACAAAGCCTACAATGTTCACACATTCACAAACAATCGATAAAAAGAATCTATGCGAAGGTAAGAAAGAAGAATGAGTTCGAAAATACTATGTTCGTAACAACATGACATTTTAATCAGAACAGTAGCAAAAAACACTTGTAAAAGTTGTTACGTGTTTACATATTGCTCGTGACTGTACACCCAAATTTCGCCAGATATGTTTAAGTCCCTTATGCGAGCTCATTGCCTATCAACCGAGCACATAACTCAGACAGCCGGGGCTGCTACTGAGAAATTCATGGAAAAACCCAATAACACTGTCTGATCCGGGAATCGTACTAAGACTTAATGCTCAGCGGCAGCGCTTGCGATCATTAAACCATCGAGGCAGTCATATACAGGATGAATTTTCCAAGTGGGCGTGGATGGCCAATTACGAAACTATGAGGAATAGCGAAAAATGCCCAAAGGAATCTCGAGCCCGATTTTGATGAAAACTAAAACTGCATCATTAGATTTTTGAAAAATCGATATTCTTAGCCAGGAATCGAACCCATTGATTATGGAAAAAAAAAACACTGTATTATGACATCATTCGATAGTGTCGCTAATAAGGATCAAATTATGGGAAGTAATGACATACGCAAACTAAAGGAAAGAGTTCAATTTTGATAAATTACATAACGGTTAGTAGTAATCATTGAAAAATTCACCCTGTATAAACAAGGTGTAACATAATAAACGCAACACCTCCCGTGTGGTCTCTCGCACCATGAAACTAAACATCTTTTGTTCTACGAGTTCTTGAAATTCGCAAAAAAAAAACCTTTCTATAGGAACGGACGCAATCCACATGTATGGTAAAACTAAAAAAAAGTTATGAATTTCCAAAAGTCATAGAACAAAAGTTGTTCAGTTTCATGGTCTGAGACACCACACGAGAGGTTTTGCGTTTATTATGTTACACCTTGTATACTAGCGAGTTCACTGTTGCTCTGCCACTTTCACCCTTATGCCCTAAGTGATAAGGTTGAGAAGTGGTCGAGCGTCAGTAAGCTCGGTAGTCATTCATCATGAATCGGTGTACAATATAAATTTATTTAACCTGTGTTTGGTGTAATTGAAATCAATTGACTTGACTTCTGACTGACTTATATGTATTTTTATCACAATGACCTGTCCAATTTGATCGCTGGTCAAACCTGTGTCAAGTGATTCGATTGGCTATTAATATTGTGTTCAATAAATCACGACAAATTGCTCGAGATTTACTCATTGACTTCCTTGACAAGAGCGTCTAAATACGGGGATAGACTATTCGCAATACAACATGCAATGCAACATTTTCCTTAACTTTTGAACGCCAGAGCATAAACGCACGCGCATGCCCTCCACGCCAAGCCACAATTTCACCTACCATTTTGTCACATATTTGTGTCGTTTGGCATACGGGGCACGCGCTCGCTTGTCACGTATATGTGACAATGGCGGTCAAAAGGTTAAGCTAGGTTGCACGTAGCATGCGCGTTTTTAGAGTGTTCACAAACACAATAAAATGTCTGGAAAATGTTACATTGCGTGTTGCATTAGATGTTGTGTTGCATATAATATGAACCCGGCTCAATGGCGGGGTCTCAGATCGAAAACAATTATTGAGTTCTTCCAATTAAAGGTCCGGGGCAAATAAACCACTCTTTTTAACCCCCGACCAAAAAGAGGGGAGTCATACGTTTGAAGTGTGTATCTGTGTGTCTGTTTGTGGCATTATAGCTCCTGAACGGATGAACCGATTTCGATTAAGTTTTTTTTCGTTTGAAAGGTGTCTTAATAGAGAGTGTACTTAGCTATGTTTCAAGAAAATCTGCTTAACCGTTTGAAGATCATTTCAATACCAGTTCGTGTCTTCCAGGTCCTCCAACGCGACGGTGATATCCTCCACGCGCTCCTGCGCCGCACCGCGCCCGCCGTGCACCGCCATCTAGTGAAGCACAAGGTGGAGCCCGTCTTGTACGCCACGGAGTGGTTCCTGTGCGCTCTCACTCGCACGTTGCCGTGGGACAGCCTGCTGAGGGTGTGGGACTGCTTCCTATGTGAAGGAGTGAAGGTATTCAATTCTTTTTGATTAATAAATTAATATGAAGAGATATTTGTCACGTCTTTCTCTCCCAGCGACTCGTACCGATTCACCCTGCTACCAAAATTGAGGCCACTTCGCGTAGCGTCATAGCGACTAAGAGCATTTTAGTCTCATTGCGAATTTTCTCATTAACCGGCCCGCCACGAATGCACAGTCGCTAGGTCGCTAGCACATCAAGTTACCACAAAATGTCAAATGATTTTAAACCATAAAATGTTCGTGGTTAAGTTCAAAATTGAAAGACAAAATTTTTCAGTTTGTAGTAATTTGATGCGCTGGCGACTGTACTCCGAGTGCATTAAAAAGCATTTGTTAAACACGTACGAAAAATGTGTTGCGGGTGCTAAGCATACGAACCAATCCCTTATTAAATAAAAATAGCTTTTATTTACTCTGACCTTCGTATACACAATATAGTAATAAAAAATAGTAATTATGAAAAATAAAATATAAACTACACTTATTTGTTTTCTACATCTAAACTTAAATTATAAGATTAAATAAACTTAAATTATAACTTAACTAACCTTAGATTATACATATTTGATTTATTTAATCATCTTATCAGCTACCAGATCAGGCTGTCTTGCGACATAAGTCTCCAGGTTCCCTCCACATTTGTCGATCCCTCGCTGTATTCCTCCATCCCTTAGGCAGATCATCTTCCCATCTTTTTATCTTCCTTCCTCTGCGTCTTTTTCCGTCCCTCGGGTACCATTCAGTACCTTTTCTGGTCCACTTTTCTGTTTGTGTCCTCATCATGTGACCTGTCCATTTCAATTTTAGGGCTCGTGTCAATCCCTTATTATGAGTGAGCAAATCAATAGCATGACACCAAACGCTCTAGTAAGTTATTATGAGAAAAATCGAGCACTGTAATAGTAAACTGTAATAGTAAAATTTCTATCTGCTATCTTCCAGGTACTATTCAAAGCGGCGCTAGTAATCCTAGCTGGTGCACTAGGACCTGCCAAAGTGCGCAAGCGCGCGTGCGGGCTGTGCGAGACTCTAGAAGTCCTGCGTCACCCGCCAGAGGGCATCCTAGGAGAGGACTACCTGATGTACCACATGACACGGCTCAATCTTACCGAGGAAGACTTCGAGTTTGAGCACCAGAGGCAGACCGCGAGGCGGCGGGCGATGCCTAACAGAAGGTGAATATGAGATTTTGGTGATTTTGGTTTTTTGGTTTTGGTGATTTTGATTTTTGGTGGGTTTTTTTTTGGTGTTCCCTTTTCCAAGTTGTCACACCAGTGGGCAAAGTGGAATGGTCCGTCGTACTTTTTAAAAAAAAAAAACGTTTCGCCACACTAGGAATTTCTCCTGTATCGTGGGTGCGTTTACAAACATTTAAGTTCACATACACAAACAGCCAGACCCGGAACAACTACCTGTAGGCCATACAAATATTTTTTCCGTGCGGGAAACGAACCCGCGACACGATGATTGAAATTTTCATGTCTTATTTGTCCCATTAATTAATTTGAAATTAATTGTACTAGGCCTGGTTGCTGGATTTCAGTTTTTTTTTTGTTTTAAAGAATGCTTTGAATTTAGAAACGTATAGCACATACACAGACATTTTTTTTTCTCAAATTCCAAAATTCCCAACTTTAGTATAAATCGATGGGACAAGAATATTGGGGAAGAGGCGAATATTCTTAATTGTGAGGTTTATTGTCGTAAATTGGACCTTAAAACTAAGCGGTTTTAAGGTCCAATTTACGACAACCACGTAAGCCGAGAAAAGAAACGTCTCGAACGAACTCGGCCGTAAAACCTATTGATTGTTTACCTTATTTTACAAACAATACCTTTGAATGGGGAGTTTCCGGTTTCAGCAGAATTAAACATGAGTAATGTCGGGTGGTATTATGAAAAGTGACTCAGCAAGCAGCACTCCTTGAGAAACGAACATTTTACCCAACAAAGGCAAAGTCATAGGAGGGTTTGATTCTTATGGTGCTCCCTCACCGCGAGCATTCGCCTGTAATGTAACAGTCCAAGATTCGATTTTGTATGGAAATAAGTGAATCTGAACTGTTACATTACAGACGAATGCTCCCGGTGAGGGAGCACCTTTAGGTAAATTGAGGGCAGATTTCACAAATGAAACTGAATGTAATCGGCACAACTAAACGGAGTTCAAGAGCTGTCAGTGCCTAATTTCCATAACAATTTTATTGTAAACTAACCCGTCGCGCGCTACTTCGTCCGCATAAGTTCTGATAGCTCGGCTAATATGCATGATATAAATATAATTTATAGCCTATAGCACCCACGGATAATATATTTTTCGTTAATCATTTCATAATTTTGACACGTATATTTCCTCATTCCAGTGGCAGCTGATTCAGCGACTGTTCCTACAAGCGTTATTCCAAGAATAACGCCAGGGATCTGTTCAATACTCTGTAAGTTGAGTGCAAAACTCTTAAGACAGTAGGTACGCCAGTACAGTGTACTAGTGCTTTGTGATAGTGAGCGTAAACGACGCACGACCAATCCGACGACTGAGTGGGTAGGTTATGTTAGAGTAAGGCTTTCTTCTCGTATTGTATGTGTAGGTTCCGCGTTCTCGATAAATGTTGTACAGATGTTGCTAAGATATATGAGATTTGTGTCTGTGAAAATTGGCGCTGATTGGTCGAAACCTGGTCAAAAAACGCGTCGACGGCGGAAAATTGAAATTTCGTAAGGGACATTGAGCGTGCCATGGGATTTTGAACTTACGGCGCTAAGCTGACCGTTTAAAATCTAACAACACGATCATGTTCCTTACCATGGCATTTCAAATTTCCATCATCATGATTGAACCCGGGCTAGCTTTACTCGGTAGAGTCAACTTATTCAATATTGAAGAGTCTTACGTCACGTGACTGAACTGAAGCTAGTTTGACAGCTGCCATTCTCTGGATAAGTATGACAGTTGACAGCTGTCAAAATATCTTCTATGTCTTGTTTTTCTTTTCGCAACGCAAAACCTCATGTTATCTCCTAGCGAATATAATAAAAAAATTGTAATTTAATAACGACGTTTCATCATAATCATCACAAGTCTCCATTGATACTTGGATGATGGTCAGATTTGTTGTAAAATGTGTGTCTTGTTAGTTCAGTATGACTTGTAGTGACGTTATGAATGTAGGTATTTTGTAAAATAATATGTTAGTTCTAATGTAGTCATTGACGAGGTTGCAATAAGGCTGCGAGTAAATGTATAAATACCTATTTAAGTATGGCTGAATTGCAATTCATTGGGAATTTTACAGTGGGTGTAAATACACAGAATACGACACAATGTGACCAAATTTTAAAATTTACAAAGATTCACAGTTATTTTATTTTCAAACACAGATCTTTATTCGCGTTAGTATAAGGTTGCTTTTGAATTGCTTCTGTGAGAGGTAAAATAACGAAAAGACTTATAGTATGAGCAATATCGCTAAGCCGGCAAACTACTAGTGTAAGATAGATTTGGGAACATATCAAAGCTAAAACAAACATTTACCAATATAAAATATCTGCTGTTTCATACAAAAATTTAATACTTAGCCGTATTAATCGGTTAATGATAAATTATGTTTATCTTGCAAATAGGTTTTTACAAACACTTTTACACGTATTTTTTTTTAAACTACAAACTAATGAGATAAAATATTAATAATGAATTGCAATCAAAACACTGAATTTGATGATGTAACCGTTTTAGGTGTAAAAATGGTATTTCGAAAGTTTTCAATAATACTTTTTCTACGTTTTAGATGTAGAAAAAGTATTTGAAAACTTTCCAAATGATTTTTTTGTTACGATATTCATTATTGCATTTAATAATCAATACTTTAGTTCACTAGTTAGCCATATTTATTATTTCCATACAGTAATATTGCCAAATTAATCAAAACAGCGAAATATTTGACAGCTATTTGCGACGTTGCCCACTTTCTGTACAAGCGCTCTTAAGGTCCAGACATAATCTTGGTCCACACACCTGAGGACTATGCAGATTAGTGTCTGAGATGGTCTTTTGAGGAGAGAAACACACTGACTGGACCAGTCCAGTCAGCAAGCATAGGTTTATTAGCTACTTTAAATTTGGTCCCAGAGTAAAAGTTATCCATATTCAAGAAATAACACCTCCTGTAGGTTTGCCAATGAATTTAAGTCAGTATATTATGTTTCGGTACTGAATTTCCTTATTTACAATGTATATAGTAATTTATGTAGAATGGACCGTTTGCAAAACAAATTAAGTCCATATTATATTGTACATTTCACTGACTGTGTTTCTGATTATGTAATCTGACATTTTAGAAACGACGATAATAAGTAAATTCAGTACCAAACTGAATTGTAAATTTTTCTTTATAGATAAATGAGTTAGATAATATAAATTATCATTTTGGAAATGTTTTTGTACATCTTTAACTGGTGCCACTTGGATCTCCATTGGTATATTCAGCTGTGAACAAATTAACTATTGCTATCTCTTACTGGCACATAAGGAAAGAAAGAGACCGAAGATTTAAATTGAGGCGCTACAGAAAAGGCCTCCCGCGTTTGAAGAGAAGTTGATCACCTTTTGTTGAAAAAACGAAAAGAAAGCTTTGCATAATCAATGTTGACAGTTCTTAACTGTCACTGTCTCTTTCTCGTTCGTTATGTTAGAAAGGGATGGCAATAATGTTTAGTTCTGTGGGAACTGAATATCCAATTTGGACGCCTATCAGCACTATTCCATATTCCTTTCTTTCTCGCGATATTTAATATAACTTATTGCATTATTATTTCTTAGGACGAAATGTTCAATACTTAGCCAAATAATTGAAGTATACCTTACTTTCTATATCATGCATATCTAGTATATTGTATTGTAAATTATTAGCGTTAAGTTTTTGACCAACTTCAAAAAAAGGAGGAGGTTATATAACAATGTAGTTATCCGTTTTTTTCTCGAATCTACTTATCACTTTGTATGCCGAGTTTAGCGCATTTTTGGTGTAAAATATTATGATTTATTAATTTATGAAATTGAATACATCTCTTTTTGTCTTGTTATGGTACGCACGACGGTCAATCAAGCTATACGAAACCAAACTTATACTGTCACTTACGGGATATCATCCGTGATTGTTCATTATTTTGAGCTCCCGATATTAGCGACGAGCTTAGTGTCCAGTAGTGCGCGTAGCAAAAGACAAAGAAAGAGGGTAGATAGATTTGTCTGCTCTTAACAATTTATTTTCCATCCACCCGCATTCTCCAGTCAACCCGCGATCATGGCGCTTGCAACAGCGCCGAAATATCGGGAGCTCAAAATAATGAACAATCACGGAAGATATCCCGTACGTGACAGTATAAGTTTAGTTGTAAACCGTGAAAGCTTAAAACAGTATACGAAACCAGTTTATGCGTATCTCTCATTTTATAGGAAATCTATACAAAGCGAGGCCAAGTTATACTGGAAATGTACAGCTTCATGTGCCGCCGTGTGTACATAGACAAATCTTTAACTGAAAATCTCCTACTTACTTTACCTAGTCAAAATATATAGGCTTGTTGACGGAAGAGATAAAAATAATTCCCCTCACTATACAGGGTGGTTTTTTTTAACCTTTTCACCGCCACGGACTTCAATAGAAGTTCTAGATTTCCGTGCGACCAGCGCCACGACTTCATCAGAAACTCTTAATTTTTAACTACCTATCAAAGGTAAAGTACTGTATTTAAAGCGTGTAAATCTCATTCATCGATATGACGATACCCTCATCAGTACTGTTTACTGTATACTTCATAATACAATTATAGCTAGGCGCTGGCGACGCATCGCGTTTTGTGTACGTTGGCGGTGAAAAGGTTAAATAACCGATGAAAAATTTCTATGTGGGTGGCTCAGAATGATGTACTGAATACGTGGTAACCGTTTTCGCGTCGGCGTTCCTTCCACCCCATATAGTCTTCTCTGGCTATTTATAAAAAGTTTTAGTTCACATATTTTTCACTCAATTTTAACTAACACCTACTGAGCGACACCCAAGTGAATGCTTAAATACTCTTGCACTGTTGAAATTTTAACTCTCGGGAAATGTCCCAATTTTCAACCCTCATCTAATGAGATGAGGGTTGAAAATTCAATAACGGTTTTTTATTATCGGAGGCCCTAGTACGAGCGCGCGGTGTAAGCGTCAAGCCTCGTTATATATACCAAACCATCCGAGTGGGCTCGGATTATGGGTTGCCACAATACAAGTTGCGTCCGAGTAGGTATCCGTCTCCACTCGGTCCGAGCATACTCTGATCGTGTCAACGCGGCTGTACGTAAATACGCCGATTTTAACTATTTTTTTTTTCACGTAATAATATTTCCATGTTTATTGCAAACAATTTAACTAAAAAGCTGTAGGGTAATTGTATTTTAGATTAAAAAATCGACGTATTTACATAACTTTTACACCGAGCGCTCGTGCTAGCGCCTCAGGGCATTCATTTAGTCGTCGCCTATTGTCGTTGAAAACGTGCATTATTCCTGTAAACCCTCCTATGACCTTAGTCAACTTTAAAACGAGCTAAAAATCCCCTATAAAAAAATAAAATGTCCTAGCTGGTTTCCCATACATACAGTATTTTAAATCTGCCTCAAGTCTTCCAGGCGAAGATTTTTTACTCTACATTCGTGAGTGACTTAGCTGTAGTTTTTCTTTTAAACTTATAATAACTTATTTATTTTTTGTCATAAAAAAATATAACAAAGTATGGCAGCTTTTATGCTCACGATTGTGACTGGGGTTACATGAAAAAAAAGGAAGTTAATGGTTATGCCACCGTTCTCACGAGGCGAGTACATTGTGTCAGGTATTTTAATTTTAAGTTTGCATGCTGAAGGAAGTCAGCGAAATGTGTGAAACCTTTTATTTTATAACACCATCATGTACCATATTTCATGCAAAATAAAGAATCTTGAATCTTGAGTCACGCGGTCAAATTTTAGTTGATCGACTAAACTTAAAATCGAATAGATAATAAAAGTTGGTCACATAAAAGCAAAGGTCATTCAAAATCGCAATCGCCCGCAGAAAAAGTGCGCTCAATTTCGAATTATGCGCGCTTTTCACTGCTTGTTGCAGTTATTGTTTTTCGAGAATTTGATTAGGATTTTTTATATTTAATATGTGAATGTATTTCACATAAATAAATCAAAACACCACGTCACCATGGAAGCGTTTTTATCAGTCATAATAATTGATCGGCAAAGATTATTATCAAGCTTTTTGAAAATTAGATATTTTTAAATACCCCAGTCACATATTTAGTAGTTAGTATACCGAATATAACTAGAGTAAGAGGAGACTGTGTAATATAAATTGTAAAAATAATTCGAAAAATAAACCATAATACATTGTGATAAGATTCGTATTATTACATATCTAATGATAAAATAAAAATGTTAAAAATACTAAAAAAATAAAAACATTGTTTACGAAGTACAATTTTGTTAAATTGGCTTGTATTGTTGCAGTAGAAAGCATATTCATTCCTTAAATAATTACAAAAGTGATGTTGACTTTTCATTTATTTGAAAAAAAAATCGTTCACATAAATGAAAGATATTTTTTTTTCAAATAAAACGATTACTTCTTCTAAAGTATTCAATATGATAGTGTTCTATGTGTTGTAGTTGTCAACCTTAATGTCTTTGAAATAATGCAATAAATTCATTTTGTGCTTTCGACACACGTCTTTACGCTGCGTTCGCAGTAATGCGTTATTTTTTGCTCTGCAGAGGATACGTGACAATCCGAATAAATCATTTTACAGCCTGTTTATATTGAGATTGCCAAAATAAGAGAAAGTCACCGCGCAGTCTTTTGTTTGCACTGCGCACGAGTGCGTCTGTAAGCGACCTTTTGTAGCAGACCACGGCTACGGAGATCAAGTAGGACCTTGTCCCTCTAGGATAATGTATTGAATATACATAATTATGCGAATAACCAGCGTGAAACTGATTAATAGATCCCTCAGTTTTTAAGGGTAAGATATCAAAGGATTTCTGACTGGCACGAATCCTCTGTTTCAATCATTTTTAACTCTACCTATGTACCCACATTGTAACATTGCCACTAGTCTTCCCCTCCACCCATATGTACAACAACGACGATACTAAGAGATCTGTATTTTCTAACGTTTTTCAACAAGAATATTTAATAAAACTCATATTTTACTACTCATTCTGTTTCATAGAAAAACTATCACTAAAAATCATATAGAAGAAAATATTTAGATAGTATTTTTTTGCAAAAATATGGCGGAGGTAAAATATGCTATAGTCATTTACAGACCCCAAAATCTTGACTTAGACTTTAGCATATTTTGCCTTGCCCTTAACTACGTTAACCAAAGATTTGAATCGCTAGATGTGCTCTCGCGCGAAGAAGAGGTCACTCACAAGAGTGACCTCACGGATCCCCGCTTAGAATGATAGATACGATTTTTGAGCGAGATAATACTATTTATGTCATTGTCAACGAAACAATTTTTTATTGTTTAGCTTTTGACGCGGTAGGGCGAATTTAATGATCCAAATCTTTGCTCGTAACATTAATACCTGTACTTTCTTATGAAACAAAAATCTTTAAAAATTAAATAATAAACTATATAATAGATTCTATGTTTATGTTACAACTACACAACTCGACTGCCTGTTACCACTGTAATATATGGAATAAGAAACAAAATATCGAATCTAGGCTATGATTTAGTTGATAAGTTCGCGCAAATGCGTCATAATGGTGCATAATGTTTTATTTCCTTTAGTTTATTTATAGCTCAACGGCTTAGCAACTGGCGGTGATCGAATGGCATAGTGGCAAGACTTGTAATCATAGAATCCACATGGTGAACATTTTGTTTGTATTCGACTTTACCAAATTTAGCGGTAGGCACGCGGTGCGCGGGGAGTGACGGTATACCGAGTACGGAGTCTTCAAACCATTAGACTTGAACGTTGAATGCGCCATACAAGTACATATTCGCTAGAGCAATAAGTCCACTAACAGGCACTCGCATTGAAAGCGTGTTTGCATGTGGTTGTACTTCTCACTCTAGCAAATGACGGGTTTAAGGTAGAAGCGCCACGGTAGCCCGCGAAATTCAAATTTTCTTACGTGTTTTGCAATTTGCAGGTCAGTGTCAGGTTGTATGTTGATGAAAATATGTTTCGCGCCAGTAACACGTATGTAGTTGCTGAATTATACTCATTAAACACTGTTTTAAGCTTTCACGGTGTACAACTAAACTTATATTGTCACTTACGGGATATCTTCCGTGATTGTTCATTATTTTGAGCTCCAACCCGCGATCATGGCGCTTGCAACAGCGCCGAAATATCGGGAGCTCAAAATAATGAACAATCACGGAAGATATCCCGTAAGTGACAGTATGAGTATAATCATTAAAATCATCAATACCACTCTCATATCTCATTTAATGACTATTTCATGAAAAAGTCATTCAATGGGGTCACATGAACTTACGAGGGTTGAATGCCCTGGCGCTTCCACCATAAGTGACAGAGAGAGATAGCAGTATAACGCTGACCCGTGCGTATAAGTGTGGTCCTTTCCCCTTTTCTAGGTACGCCACTATTTCATTCGGCACGATGACTCCTGTGATTGTTATCATCAAAATGTTGGTTACTAAGTCGTGTTTTCAAGTATTGCTTAGTATTATAAGCCAAGAGCTTGAATCTACGGTGTTTGAGTGATCGGAGATATGAATATTAAATTGTTGGAGTACGTATGTAACACTTGAATTTTGTAATTTCACGTGCAGTCTGGTCTTTTCAAGTTAGGCAGTATGAATCTGAAATCAGAAGGGGGATATATTGGTTATTTACATACGTTCTTTGGCCAAGGAGGTAGTCCTGTCACTGTCGCACAACTCTCAAAATACAGACGAAGATAGAGATGCGAACGTCTGTCAAAGCACCTGTAAGTAACGTTTATAAATCTCGGTCCGAGGCTGAAATCCTTATATCTTGAAATTAACAAATTGTATAAAATCCATCAAAATGTAAAGTGATCTAATACTTTGGATATCGTGTGTGTTTTTAGTTTGTTTTTTTTTTCATTGAAATTTTTTATTCAACGTTATATTTGCGTACATCGTGACTATTATTATTTTATTTGTTGTTATTGCTAGTTTCGACATTATTTAGGATTATTTAGATGTACCGTGATCCGTGAGAAAAGCCTACTTTAAAAAAAAAGTGCGAGACTACATTTTTTCAAAATTCTTTAAAATGTCTTGTTATTATGGTGTTAGACAACACTATTTTTCCACACTCTGGACATATTAGAAGTTTCAAAACGAATTAACCATTAGTATGTCTAATTGTCTATATCCTACATTGCAATTTGTCCTACCTATTAAATGTAGATAAGAAAGCCAGTCGATACTAAACTTAAATAGAAATTTAGAGATACCCACTGCACTTTTTCTTGTATATCAGTGATATCTTGCAAACCTATAGTGTGCCAAAGTAGTCTCGCACAAAAAAAACGCAAATAAGTACTACTGCCGCTTTCCACCCTTATGGCTTAAATAATAAGGTTGAAAAGTGGTCGGAGTAAGCTCGGTAGTACTTCACACTCAGCACAAATCTATGTAACCACCACTGAGCAGTGTTTTACAAAATGATGTTCGTTCTAATGTTCCATAATCATCACATTCCGTTTCGCAGACTGTTATGATATATAAAAAGGTAAAATACTTTAATGTCATGAGTATTTTTGTACAGTGGCTAAGAGTTTCATATCGCTGCAATATTCAAATTGTAAATAAATTAATAAATATTTAATATAAAATATTTGTTTGTCTTTTATTTGTTTGTTTATGTTACACAACTGTTTATCGGTCAGAAGCGTGTTTTTTTAGGGTTCCGCACGTCAGTCGGCAAAAACGGAACCTTATAGGATCACTTTGTTGTCCGTTTGTCAAGACCCTTTTTCTCGGGAACGCGTGGAGGTATTAGACTGACACTAATATCAAATACTCAGGTCTGCTACCTCTTGGAGCAGTGAAACAAGTCAAAGCGATCAAGATTTGACCGTTTATGTCGTATATTTAGCGATTTCACAAGGGAATCAAAACCTCTAGGTACTTCACGTTGACCTAGAATCATGAAATTTGTCTTACAGCACATGTAAAGGAAAAATCTGAAAACTGTAAATATGTTGTTTAATAACAAAATACCTACAAGTTTATACGGAACTCGCGTTAGAAACACCACCCTGCGCTCCATAACTTAAGTATAGCTGATGTAGGAGAAAAATAGCCAGGCTGAAGTGGAGGAGTAGGCGCACCACGTCGCACGGATTCACCCGGAGATATATAGGTAAAGATCGTCACACACTGGCCGCCTGAGGAAGAACAGCGCCGTCGAGGTCGACTGCAGCGAAGGTGACGATCTGATGATTTTTGCGGGGTTAACATGGCCAAAGATCGCACAGGACACATCAGACACGGTAAACTATACCCAGCCCACAATGTAGGCTAGTAAAAAACCGTTAGTTTATTAGTTTCAATTTATTATACTTTATAGGGTTTTTCAGCGATTCCTAAAAAAATAACCCAATTAATCTCTCCGCACACCTTCGATGGATACACCAAAAAAAAAAACACATCTCATCTCCCCTCCGCTTTGGTGGAGTCCCGGCCTAACACCCCTACACGGGTAGCGGTGGGGCCCTGCTGGCAGCATTACCGCGTTGTATGGAAATGCAACGGTAATGGGCTAGCCTTCTGGCAACGTGAAGAGGTAAATAAAACAAAATAAAATGGCTGTATAAATTATAATTTAATACAAAATCGTAATTCACTCTTAGGTACAAACAATGCGCCGTTTAATCTAATTACACACTATCTTTTAGGCAGAAAACATCTTTTAAAAGATTCTTTACTTTCATTTTAGAACTAAATTTTAGCTTGCGTATGATTGAGCACCAAATTGTGATAATTTTTCTAATGCAAACTAATTTGTTCAAACAATAAAAAAATAATAATAGGTAATTATAAAAATGTCCAATTATAAGAAAAATAACGACTTACGAAAGTCTCAGTTCCATCGATGTACAAATGCCTTCGTAAACTTGCATTGATTGTGAGTTTTTTTTTACTCAAAAATAATAATTTATTAGCTATTCTGCTAGGCAATAATGGAGCAAGAATCATGTTTTATTATGCATTTTTTATGTATCAAGTAGGTACGGCGCGAAAAAGTATGTTATCACTTGTTAATCGCCTTTCAGTTACAGCAGTATGTATTCTGTCCAGTATTAGCAGGTATATTAAATGCCATATTTCCTAAAAATAATTCAAATGTGCATATTAGTATGTAATTAAATTGCATGGATTACAGTTATCTCACAAAATATTCAAGCATTCAAACAATTCAATATATAATATTTATTAGAAACTATTATAGTTCGCATAGAAATGAAACTTACAGAGTTGCTTTATAAAATTTTTATTTAATTTGCATTGAAGACTCAGGAAGACTAGTTACGAATACAGACTGGATAAAATTGGAAGTGCAATCAGTGACTTCTGTAAGGTCCTATTACTGGGGAGGACTTAGGCTGCGTTTACACCAGAGATGAGCGAGGATGCGTAGCGAGGAATGTGTGTAAAAGTAACCAATAATATCGCTTCTTTTTCACAGCTTGAGCTATTCTAGCTCTGTGATTGGTTAGTTTCACACACATCCCTCGCTACGCATCCTCGCTCATCTCTGGTAGAAACGCAGCCTTAAGCCCCAGAAAAAATGCGTATTTCTCATCTAAGTCGTGCTACTGTTACCACACATGTTTAGATCGGTCTGATTCGGTGCAATTCCGCACAGCCGGGCGAAAAAATATACAGTGTAAACAGACCCTTCACGAAGCCGTCAACCAAGCATTCTGTACATCAAACTAAGTAACTTTACGCAAAAATTATTGCTGGGAAACTACTTTTTTTTTGGGGTCAAAAATCACGTTTTACGGTACGGAACTCAATGTAACGCACTCAAAACATTGTGCTGATGGATGGATTGAATAGTACGGAGGTCGTAGAGGTGGTTAAAGCAAAAATCTTACATTAAAAACATGTTTGAAAAAGTTGGAACTTTGACCCCCAATATCTCCGTAACTCGGAAGGTTCCCAGAACAAAAAAACTAAAAAAATGGCCGTAATGACGGGAAAAACAATTGCCTTTCGCCTTCGTTAAGGGTCTTTTTACACACTTTAGGTACTAGCGCGCTCACTGACGGTCGACCCTCACCCTTAGGTCATAAGGTCGAATAGTGGCCGACCGTCAATTAGCGCGCTAGTACGCTCGGCAACACATCAAGTTATACATATCAATCCAATATAACCTGACCTCACTGTGAATGAGCTTCCCGTACAATGAGAGGTCAGCTTAATTTGGTTCTGCATAGCTTGATGGGTCGACTGACCTGAATGTGTAGCCCCGTCTCTTTTAAAATGAAACGCCAGTACAATAGGAGCCTCTTAACGTTGTTTATCAGTATCTATCTTAAGGTAAAGCTTTAAAGCTGGATGTAAGTCAACTAAACGACTATTGTCTTTACAACATTATGCTATTTTCATGTCTTATCATCCATAATAAGGCAAAATTCTGTAATTCTATTTATTTTTAAAACTTCACTGTATTATCGTACAACGGTTTCGTTTTAATTGTAATTATATATTTTAATGAAGATTCCTGATGAAGTAAGGACGTATTTATTACAATTATTGACTAAATCAGTTACAACAATCGACATAGCTCAGTAGAATTGGCAGCCGAATTGCGTCACACACTCCTAATTATAATTGTTTACGCTTTGACAAAACAAAACCTTTATGACCTCACTAAATTCTCAATTGCATAATACATATATTTGTTCGGCACGGGGATCGAACCCGCGAAACGCAACGCAGCAGTCAATCGGTCAGTCACTGCGCCAACCGTGCCGTCAATGTTTAAAAAAATTGTTTGTACGTCAACGTAAATGTATTTTATTTTAATTTTCAAATTGAAGGCTGTTGCCAATGTAAGTGCCTCGCTATTTCCCTGCTGATCAATATGCATAAAGGCGCTCTCTCACTGGTGGTAGTCGTCTGTATTGTAACAGTCAAATTCGAGCATTACAACAGCGAGTGAGGAGAACCGAGCATTACAGTGTGCAACCTGTAACGATACAATTTGTAAACAATCACTTGTTTCTTTATTAAATCGAATCTTGGATACCATCATCATCATTACAGGTAAATGATCCGATGAGGGAGAGCCTTTACGTATTCACTTACACCCGTATCTATGAACAAGTCAAAGTGATAACTTGAGTAAAAGTAATTATTTAAGCTACGATTTATATTCTGTAGTTTAGTAATTGCTTGAAGTTAGAACTGTCAAAAGTTAGAATTCTTAGCTTTGCCTACTTTGGCGGTTCTTACTTCGTTTAAATTCTTGTCCGTTACATAAAGATGTTTGCATAAGTATGAATATAGCTACGGGTGATAGCGTCGATCTGTCAAACAGTATTGAGCTGTCAAAATGAAAGCGATTGGCATTGGGAGCGTGTCACGGAATAAGGCTGCTGAAGCCACCGCTTCTTAATAGCAGGTGGCATGCGAATGGCTCGCAGTCCTATTACCTCTAACCGCAGCAACCAAACATCATCCCTATTGTAAAGAAAACAGCGTTCACTGTGATTTTGACCGACGTGTCAATTTTAATCCAAAAGCAACCTTATCGTAACGAAAATAAAGATCAATACGAATTGGATAGTGATGCAATAAAGCTGAGAAAGGTAAACTAGAAATTTTATTCTAAAGCGGGCATAATGGATATTGGCAAAAAGGGTGCCAGTCTAAAATGTGATTGGGCAGGTAACAGCCGCAAGACGACCGCTGGGCAAGCCTCCACACAGTCGTTGGTAGACAGGACATAGGTGGCGAGACGACTTGGACGCCTACCGTGAAGGTTGGTCCCAGATGGCGCAGGAGGGAGACGTTTGCCCAGCAGTGGGACAATGACAATATAACATTACACCACACTTGTAATCTCCGGAAGCTAAGACAGATGTGTACTTAAAGTAGACCCAGATAGGGCCAGTTTTTTTTATGTTAAACGGCTTACTCTTGACCTCAATCTAGTCCTGAGGACAGACATGAGGTCGACGTTGGAACGATGCTCTTTCTTTGGCCAAAGAATTAGCATAGCCATTCAGCGTGGCAATGCTGCCAGTCTTCTGGGCACGTTTCCAGATAACAGCGATGCGGAGGAGTACTTTGACGCCTAAGTGTCCTATTATCGTCGTTTTTAGAAGTTTATATTTTCTTACTTTTAGTCTTATTTTTATCATTCGTTTAGTTCTAAAGAAGCCTATTCACTCGCGACTTAAATAGATTGGGGTCATATGAACTTGGGAACACCGACGCAGGCAGGGAATTCTACTCCTTGGCGGTGCAGTTATGCTTATGCCACGTATAATAGAGTGAGAACCTATTTCTAATAACCGTTCACAAATATCTACTGAGTACCAATAAAACTTTACCTGACCTGCGAATTAAACTCGGGGCCTCGAGTTCGGCAGTAGCGCTTGCGATCACTTGACCAATGACTCAGTCGAGAATGCCTTTCATGTCATGAGGTATCTATTTTCGTAGCTTTTGTCGGACAGATTACATCAGGTCATCACCTTGTATGTAGATGACTGAACGACGCATGAACCCCCTTGAGCGCAAATAATGACTTTGCTGAATAACAAGACAATTACCACTCATAATTATTCATCATCTGCCTAGCCTTTTCCCAACTATATTCGGTCGGCTTCCAGTCTAACCGGATGCAGCTGAATACCCGTATTTTACATGGAGCGCCGGCCTATTTGTCGTCCACAACCCAGTTAGTACTAGGTAATACGATACCCCTTGGTACGACTGCCAAGACTGGTTGTCAGACTTTTTGAGCCACTGACTACCTGTAACGACTGTCAAAGATCTACAAATGACAGCCGGGACCAACGGCTTGACGTGCTTTCCGAGGCACGGAGGAAACTAGGTATTTACATAACGAGTTTCCTCCGTACTACTTAGTAGATATTAAAAAATCGGCTAACTGCGAGTCGGACTCGCGCGTACAGGGTTCTATTACGTACCATCGTAGTAGAGCCTCCTTTATTTTTGAATTTATTTTTATTATTTGTGGTTAAAGCGGCAACAGAAATACACATTCTGTGAAAATTTCAACTGTCTACCTATTACGGATCATGAGATACAGCCCGCTGACAGACAGACGGACGGACGAACAGCGGAGGCTTAGTAATAGGGTCCTGTTGGTTATCCTTCGGGTAACCAGCATACCTTGAGAGATATTTCTCGACGGCATGTAAACCCAAGTCAGAAGGCCATGGGCGGCATGAAAGCTCTGACACTAGGTTAGACACGATTATGAAGAAGACTAGATTTTTATAGTTTCTGCAATGTAACAATTGTAAACGTTTTATTTACTAACACTGGCGTTTGGCCATTAGTGAAATAATTGTATCACTGTCAAAATAATAGTGATTTTAAGTGCTATAAGATTTGACGGCACGGTTGGCGCAGTGGCTGAGCGATTGGCTGCTGCGCTGCGTGTCGCGGGTTCGATCCCCGCACGGAACAAATATTTGTATGATCTACAGGTAGTTGTTCCGGGTCTGGCCGTTTGTGTATGTGAGTTTAAATGTTTGTAAACGCACCCACGGTAAAGGAGAAATTCCTAGAGTGGGGGGGTAACGTTTCTTTAAAAAAAAAATTGCTTTTGGGATGTTGGCGCTGACAAGACTGTCAGAATAGCTGTGAACTTTATCTTCTTAACAATAAGATTCATGTTAGAGGTTAAATAGCTGTGCAACGTCTCGACGTACCGAGCCCACATCAACAACCGCGAACAGCAAAGACAAAACTATGTACAAGATATGTATATTTATTATAAAAACAATACTTAACTATTTCGTACAAGCGCTTTACGCAAGGCATCATTGGAGCAGGCTCTTTAGGTATTTCGATTTTCTTTTGAGAATATTACTGACGTCCATGAGCATCTCGTTTCGTCCATTTTTAAGTTTATTTTCTACAGGGCTTTGGTATTTTTCGTCTTGTTCTAGAGTTAATTTGGCGAGTGTTTCGTCTAGGTTGTAAGTGAATTCGTATTTAGGCCACTCATCTAGTATATTTTCGAGGAAACTGATGGCTGTTTGTACGGTTTCGTTGAGTTTGTTCAGTAGCTCCGAGGTTCTGACCTCGTCAGGCGAGTGTTGGGTCTTCTTCTTCGATTTCTTGGTGCTGGCCGGTGCGAATAGCTCGTTGCAGACGCCCAGCAAGAACGTTATGATTCCTATGAACTAGAATGAAAAAAGTTTTGTTTAGTATACAGGTTGTTAACAGACCCTTCACCAAGCCGTCAACCAAGCATTCTGTACATCAAACTAAGTAACTTAACGCAAAAATTATTGCTGGGAATCGACTTTTTTTTTGGGGGTGAACAGAAACGGGGAACAAAAACGGGGAGAACAAGTGCCTTTCGGCTATGTTAAGGGTCTATTTACACCCTTTATAAATAATAATATCAATGGAGAATAAAGATATCAATGGAGCAGACTTACCTCTAAATAATTCGACAAACTTTCAAGACAATCTCTCATACTCCAGACGTGGTCTCCTTTGAAAGCTATCTCAGTTTGCAGCTGCAACTGCGCCTTAGGCAGCAGTCGCACGGCCGCGTCGCATGCGTCGTGCGTCGCAGTCGTGCGACCGACGGCCAGCTCGCCGACTAGTCGCAGGATCGTCGCGTACAGCTCCCGGTAGGGGACCGGAGAGTTTACAAATGCTGGAAAAATATTAAGATGATTAGAAACTACAGCAGTGTTATAATTATAATAGCAAGCAGTAGCGAAGGGACAATTTTGTAAGAGGAAAGCCGGAGTACATATCTTTCATTTGGTTATATAATTTGTCTATAAAATACTGACTGTGCCATTTTTGAAAGGGAAGCCGGTAGGAATCGAGTTGTATGGAACCTTCGCCACTGATAGCAAGTAAGTTTATAGTAGACAACATCGCAATTCTTGAGAAACATTACACAGTGCATTACAAAATGGTTGAGCTGAATAGATTTCTTTGCAAGAAAATATAATTTTGTACTTAGTGATAGTGTATGTAAAGAAAAGTTTTGAGGTAAATATACTAAAAAAAAGGAAATATAGTAACTGAAGTATTTCAATCTCTTTCACAATTTTCTCCAAAATCTATGCTTTGAATTAGTGACCGATACTTAAACACGTGATTGTACTCATGATAACAAACAAATTTCCCAAAGAAACAATTTTTTAATGCTCGTTGATGTTATCCCAATCACACAACAGCTATCAGCTGTTAGCCACGTGCCGCCGTCCTGTCTCCCAGTGTGCTCTGCCTACCCACTGTTGCGCGGTACGATAGTAATGAGACAGAACGGAGTTACGCGGCTAACAGCTGATAGGTCACGCGCGCGCATTTCATACGGCTGTTGTTATTGGGATAAAAGTGAACGAGTAGGTTTAAAAATAAATGTTTCTTTGGGAAAGATGTTTGTTATCATGAGTATAATCAGGTGTTTAAGTATCGGTCACTTATTACCAGTCATTTATATTCAAAAGCATTATAATTTAGAACTAACTGTCTAGCAATTTTGCTGACAAATTAACTACTACCTAACTAATACCTGAATAGTGACGGACTATTCAAAAGTACTTATTAATGGTCTTATTCAGACTAGTTTTACGACTTTCGAAATAATTTTGAACACTCACCAACAAACTAATACTGCCACTTCCGTGATTATCCATTATTCTGAGCTAATGGAAAATAATGGCTTAATGGATAATCACGGAAGATATTCCGTAAGTGACAGTATAATTTTAGTTGTATTGTATAACGGGCTGATGTCCGCAACTCCACGTTCAACGCGCGTATTTTGCGTGCGGGTGTAAGTTTAGTTATAAACCGTGAAAGCTTAAAGCATTGTACTCACCAATAATCCTAGACGGGAACGGCGCCGATATGCTAATCCTCTCCTTCTCACAGTAGATCTGCCTACATTTATCCATGGCAGCGCTAAACGCGTCCACACACGTGTTCAGCTGCTCATAATGCCCCTTCTTCTCCTCGACAGGCCGGCTGTCGGCTAACTCGATACAAAGCGCTATGGCCGACACTAGGGCGTCCTTTAGCCGGAGATACGACACTTCCTGGTCGAAAGTTCGGGTCTTTAGCTGGTCGTCTTGAAATTGTGGCGGCTCGAAGTTAACTATGACGTTTAGGTCGCGGTTGTCGCTGGAAAGTAAACATAATAATAATAAAAAAAGAAGTGCTTGATTCAGAAAGCGGTACTCCTGGACACGGCTCGCATTGTAAGGAGGTTCCTGTCTCTGGAGCCCTAACCACCGGTAACTTGGACCCTGCTCCCGATACCGGCGAACCGCTATTTTTTATATTTTTAAATGTTTTTTTATATTGTTTTATATTAGAATATTTAAAAATGTATTTAATATGTGTAAAAATAAACAAAGGAAATAATCATCATAATATTTTTTTTATTTATAATTATGAACAACACATAACATCGCGCCTGTTATCACCGAAGGGCCAGGCAGAGGTGTAACTATAGTGTTAATAATAATGAGTTAGGGGGCGTTCATGAATTACGTGACGCAATTTGGGGGGGGGGGGGGGACGTTTGGAAAACTATTCACGCTGACAATTGTTGACGCGAAACCTTTCATTATATGGTACGGTGTGGGGCACACTCCTTTAAAGTTCAGGGTTCTGCAATGCTTGCAGAGACCTGAGACCCACTGGCCTCGCAGTATACTCACGTTGCATTCAACGGCAGCCTGGTAGGTTGGTGCAGCAAGGTGGGCGGGCCTGCTAGCTGTGACAGCAGCGCCTGGTCCCTGGCGGCCGCAGCGCCCCAGGCGCAGGCCTCCAGCCGCGCGCCCCACGCGCCGAGCTCCACCAGCTTCTCGAACGTTCCGTACTTGTAGGCGTATGTTAGGTGTTCTACGCTCTGACATGGAGAACAGAGGAGATTAATATATTACAAAATAAATTTTAAGAAAGGTCGTTTTTTTTTCGTTCAATCTTCCAAAAAACCATTTACGTATTACCTTAAATACCAGATTTCCAGACCTTTACCTATTATATCACGTCTAATTCAACTAATGAGCCTGTATGAATATAAAATACCTATGTATAAAATTTTCAATTTCCAACAATTCACACTTATTATTTTATAACCAAATTCTTTGACATTTTGGGAATCGGACATTCTGTTAGCGCAAATAGCTTGACGAACACATGGCACCTGCAAAAGCAGTCCGTGTTCGGTAATTTGCATGCTACAGCACAGATGTTAACCTTTTGAACGCCAGAGCATAAACGCACGCGCGTGCCTTCCTTACAATTTCACCTACCATTCTACCACATATTTGTGTCGTTTGGCGTTTTTCTTTTTAAAGGGCACGCGCTTGCTTGTCATGTATATATGACAATGGCGGTCAAAAGGTTAAGCTGCAAAACACGGCATTCGGTTTTCTAATTAACTTCTATCTTATTAAGTTAGCGGATATTGCATACTAACATCTTTGCCATGGTGCTTGAGGAAAGCCCTCGTGTCCGCTAACAGCTGCAGGGCACGACTGGCCACACAGGCGGGTGCTAAGCGGGCACAGTGCAGCCAACCTATGGACACCAACTGTATGTGCTTCACTTCTAGACGTTGGTATATGCTGTCCGCTGCCCATGCGTTACCTGGGAAAGAAAAGCTTAATGAGATTTGTTTGTGAATGGCTACTTTCAGAGGATCATGGGCATTTTTCTACGAAATCTGGGCGTAAGATCAATATAATTGAAATATATATCCCAACTTGTAGCTTATAATCAGTACTTCAATTCCTTCTAAAACATCTAGTACCTAAGTCCATAAGGTAGCCCTGAAATTCTTAGGTTTTTTGCATTTATCAGGTTAGTATCATATTGTATGTCGTCATGTTGTCTAACATAATCACTTACCTAATAAA
This sequence comes from Noctua comes, assembly GCA_963082995.1. Classification (NCBI taxonomy): domain Eukaryota; kingdom Metazoa; phylum Arthropoda; class Insecta; order Lepidoptera; family Noctuidae; genus Noctua; species Noctua comes. Next base: position 10,286,651 of record OY720285.1, read on the forward strand.
TGATACAACTTGACGAGTAGTAGCTTGGCGTGGAAGTTGGCTGGCGAGTGGTGTAGCACCAGCTCTAGCAGGCACAGCGCGTCCACCACCGGCGCTGAACTCTGTTGCAGAACTCCTGAATAAAGAAGGTTACATACTTTATTATTTTGTGTTCATATGTTGATGCCTATTGCAATTATTACGAAAAGTTGGTACAAATAATAATTTAAGAGATTACTGAGAGTGGTACATAGGCGGACTTAATGCCACAAGGCATTCTCTACCAGTCAACCTTCAGCCCGACAGTGCCCATCAGTGTTAAAGAATATCATTAAAATCAGTATAATATTTGGTACTTGTGATAACCAAGATAGTCAAAGATAAGTTATTAAGGGTGGTAGGACCGACACACAAACGGTTACTACGCATATCATATCCAGTACATCATTCTGAACTTCCCACATCCAAACGTGCGTCGGTGTCATTCCACCCTGTATAGAGACTACCCGCCCGGTTCAACCAAAGCGAAGACGAACGGAGCGGTGTGAATATGTCCCAGATTCGACCGAATCACACGAAAGACGAGAGATGCTATTTAGATTTCAACCAATGTGATTGCCGATTTCCGCACGTCGTCTCTCGCTCCGCTCGGTTTCGCTTTGGTGGTTGCCGGGCCTAACAGTCCCTGATTCAGATTCTGGCAGAGGCTCAATCAACTCACCTTGGCAAAGTGCGAAATATTCTTAAACAGAAAGTTAAACATCACAGGAATCTTACCAGCATAATAATAATGATGCGCCGCCAGTATCCCATACGTGTCCGCGGCACAGAACTCCGTAATACTGGCAGTGACCAGTCCCTTCTGCAGGCAGCGCAGGTAGTGACCCCTGAGTGTAGTGGCCAGCGTTAGGGCTCCGTCAAGGGGCAGCGGCGCCGCCACCAACCGCCACGCTGATAAGCAGGAGACGTGGCGTTGGATGTCATCCGCCTAAAAATTATGATGCGGTTACAATTGTCTTTCAAAACTTTGTGGCTTTTAAATGCAGTCATATCTATCGTATTGGTAAGCGATTTTGAGGTGAGTAGCCGAAGTTCTGTTATTACGCCCTACCAGCAACTCTTCATTTACTTAGTTTCTAAAGTTTACGTGACTTTCGTCTTGCTAGCGCTTTAGTCTTTACGTCAATTCGATCGATCTACCTACGAGAAGAGAATGCATTCAGCCCCCGTAGCATGACCACCGTAGACAAGGATTTCTTTGACGGAAGAATAGACAAAATGACAGATAGTGCAAAGAAATCAATCTGTCATTGTGTCGACACAATCTGTCATTTTGTCGATTCTTCCGTCAAAGAAATCCTTGTCTATGGTGGTCATGCTACGGGGGCTGGAGTCGAGATAGACAACTCGAGATATCGAGTGCTTAGGCGGGGTCGAGATTGGCCAATCGAGATCTGGCTCGGCTATCTGGTGGGATCTAGATTACTATTTTGAAAAAGACATCCCGTAGTATGCGCTGTTGCGCGTGTTCACTTTCAAAATCTCGACTAGTACGGCCGCGATCTCGAACGACATTTTTTCCCCACAAGAATGTACCTCGAAAAATGGCTCGTAATCGACATTCATACATTCTACCTAAGGTAAATCTGCGATTCTTGTATTTGGAAATAATAAACATAAATACGATTCTAAGCCATTAAAAGTTGAATGTTAACGTTATCACAATTGCTGCTATTGTGCTTGTTCATACGTTTATGGCCACAATATAGTTGACATCACCACCGTTACTGATATCAAGACATGCATTACATACAAATCTAAAGAATACACACATAAATTCACGCTATTATCCCGTGGGGGTAAGCAGAAAATATAGAACACTTGCTACAATCCCTAAATACTTCTTTTGCTGTCCATGTTCATACAATATATCTGATATCACCACTGGCTCAGTATCATATGACTTGTATTAATTAACACACGAAAGTTAAAAATACTTTTTTTTTTTTTTAACTTGGTAAAATCATCAAATGAGTCCTCCCACCCAGGGCAGAGCGGGAGGGACTGTCAGACTTGTACTGACTAAAATCCACGGTGTCCTTCAGTAGCCCTTTATGTTCCATGGTCACGGTAATTCTATGAGTTCCGCGACCCCGGCAGGCTTTGGCCCTCTAGAGGGGGGCCCCGTCATTATGCTGACACTCTTTGAGGCGCGCGTGGAACACAACGTGCCGTCGACCCGGGCATGGTCCATGGTCGGACAGCGAGTCGCCCATTACTCGCCGCCCGCATGCCCGCGCCTACGGTGGCCGGAGATCGTCTGCCGACGTCCGGCGCCGAGGGCGTCTACCACTGCGGCTGGTGTGGAGGGAGGACGCTGTCCTCTCCCTCACGCGGCCCGCCTCCTCCTTCGCGAGCATGACTGCTTCGCAGAAGGAGGAAGTTAAAAAAAAAAAAAAAAAAAATACTTGGATAAGTTTTGATACAGTCAATCTAGTACCTTTATTCGGCTACTGGCAACACCGACGAGTTCAGTGTGGCTGTAGGTTTGCATCAAGGGTCGGCTTTAAGTCCTTACCTCTTCTTGTTGATTATGGACGCTCTGACGTCGGACATACAGGAAGAGGCACCCTGGTGCATGCTGTTTGCCGACGACATTGTTCTGGTCGGTGAAGATGGACCTGAGATCCAGAGCAGATTGGAGAAATGGCAACAGAAGCTGGAGAAAGTTGGCTTGAAAATCAGCAGAAGTAAAACTGAATACAATCATGTTGTGCGATTTCGGCCGTCTCTCTAGTTCTGCAGCCATAGCGCTAGATGGCGCGCTCCTTCCAGTCTGCTCCGACTTTCGGTATCTCGGTTCACTCGTGCAAAGCGATGGCGAAATAGATCGGAGTGTTAAGCACAGAATTAACACTGGATGGATGAAATGGCGGCAGGTCACGGGAACAATATGCGACCCCCGCATTCCCGTTAAACTCAAGGAGAAGATTTATAAAACCATGGTTAGACCTGCTGTCTTGTATGGATCAGAATGTTGGGCCACAAAAGGGATGAATGAAAGGCATTTGCATGTGGCGGAGATGAGAATGATAAGGGGGATGTGTGGTGTAACGCGAAAGGATAAAATAAAGAATGAGTACATAAGAGGAAGTTTGAAAGTGGCGCCGGTGACTGAAAAGTTGTGTGGTAATCGGTTATCGTGGTATGGACATGTGATGCGGAGGAATGAGGAAAATGTTGAGTATGAATGTAGATGGCTATAAGAGTAGAGGAAGACCAAAGAAACGATGGATGGACTGTGTGAAGGATGCTATGGCTAGACAGGAGGTTACTGCTGAGATGACGAGTAATAGAGAAGTATGGAAGAAGAAGACATGCTTCGCCGACCCCAAATAAATTGGGATAAGGGCAGGAGAATGATGAGTTAAGAATACTTTGATATTAATTTATGTATGGGAGTGTAACATAAAATATGAATATTCATGTAGCATATTGTATTTAAATACGAAAGTGCTGTTTATCATAATATAAAGTAAGTAAATAGCGGGTTATTGGTCGACATCACCTTTACCTTCTGTAGATGTTAAGTTTTTTGTTTTGTTCTAATAATGCATTTTTTTCGACCTAGCTATGGAGTCAGCTTAAAGCTTAAGGCTGCGACCTAAACATAGCCTCATGGTCGCACGAACACGCGACTGTCGCGTTGATTTTCGGAACCCGTGGCCGCGTAGATTGCGTATTCGCGAGGTCGATCACTTCGGTCAGGACAAGGGTTATGAATGAATCTTAAGAAGTTGTTTGTATGAGAATCGTGACGTCATTGGTTTTGGAGTATTACATATTTATGAAGTAGAGGAGCATATAAATACTTTAAACACAACTTACCAAGTCAGGTTCACTGTTCTCGTCGAAGCCAAGACACGTCAGGAAGTCCCTGCAATGTTCTTCTCTCTCCTTCTGCGGTATCATGCCGAGGTACGGCCTCAAATCCGGCACCGCACAGGGCTTGTTAGCGAACACCCTCAAGTATTGCACACACAACGCCAGACCACTACCAATGAGAGAAGTTGGGTCTCCGTTAACAGCCAAACGTTTCCACAACTCCAACCTAGCTAAATAAGGACCTCTTAAAGCCCTTCCTGATGTCATACTTTCTACTAACGTACAAATGAACTCATGGCATTTTTCTGCAGAGTTATCAATAGCGCTTTCAGAGTCTTCTTGATTTTCCTCAATTAAACGGAAGACGGAGTCAAAGTATGGGACGTAGTAGTCCCAGCGGTCTTGATTGTCCCATAGTAACTCTTTGCAGACCATGTTTAGTCGTTTCCATTCACCGAGCTTCTTTAAGTAAGGGATACAGGCTTGAGCAGTGTTTCCGGGGACTAGTTGGGAGTATAGCGGACTTTCAATGAATTTCAAGATATCTTCCCATTTTTCCTGAAGTTCTAGAATCATGATGTAGAGGCGGGCCTCTTGTTCGGCTTCCATTTTGTTCTCAGATATAAAGTTATCGACCATTCTTTGAGCGAGGGCAAGTAGAATGCCTCTTTTCGTATTGTCTTCTGATGTTTTGGCCTGTTGGAGTAAATTAAAAATTATCCTAGTTATAAAAAACCTCAGACAACTCTTCTGAGGCGCGCGCGCAACACGAACGCGCCGTCGACACGGATGACCTCTGCCTAACCCTTAGGTGATTGCAGGCATGATGACATGTTATTTCTACAGGCAACAGGGCCCCCTCTTGTAAAGTTAAGGCTGGTTTCCACACCTCTGGGCAACTTTGTATCTCCTTATTTACTTTTGTGCCTGATATTATTTTGTCATAAGGACACAAGATATTAATAGCCATAAAATAGTAGTAATCTATATATATAAAAATCAATCTCTATTTCCCTTAGTCACGGCATCATGCGCATGAACAGCTGGACCAATTTCACTAATTCTTTTTTGTTCTGTTTGTTATTGTCAGGAGAAGGTTCTTAGGTAGGTAGTAGGTGGGTAGTAGGTAGGTAGTAGGTAGGTAAGTAGTAGGTAGGTAGGTAGTAGGTAGGTAGGTAGGTAGTAGGTAGGTAGGTAGGTAGGTGGTAGGTAGGTAGGTAGGTAGGTGGTAGGTAGGTAGGTAGGTAGTAGGTAGGTAGGTAGGTAGTAGGTAGGTAGGTAGGTAGTAGGTAGGTAGGTAGGTAGGTAGTAGGTAGGTAGGTAGTAGGTAGGTAGGTAGTAGGTAGGTAGGTAGGTAGGTAGTAGGTAGGTAGGTAGTAGGTAGGTAGGTAGTAGGTAGGTAGTAGGTAGGTAGTAGGTAGGTAGTAGGTAGGTAGTAGGTAGGTAGTAGGTAGGTAGTAGGTAGGTAGTAGGTAGGTAGTAGGTAGGTAGTAGGTAGGTAGTAGGTAGGTAGTAGGAAAAGGTGAATTGCAACGCATGCCGGGTACAGCTAGTCAGCTAATAAATTAACTTAACAAACCTGCAAAACAATACTCATAACAGCCCAGAAGTAGTACGGGTTCTTGGGGGCAAATTTGTACAATGCCATGGCAGCCCGTTGCTGCGACCGGTAGTCTCCGACCCTCACATATGACATGAAGAGATGAGAGTGCAGCTCTTCACTTGCTGGTTCAGACTTCACCGCATTTTCATATAACATGCACACTTTGTGTACTGGGGAAAGAAGGGAAGAATAATGTAAGTAGATAATTATTTGATTTTTGTTTAAAAGATATGGCAACCCTAATGAAAATGAGGTGATGATCATAAAGGTTCTAATGTATTTTTAATCAGATTTTTACAATTGTTTTGGAATCATAATAAACACCTTTTGTTCAAAGTAGTAATTACTCTCGTACTGATAAAAATGTTTGTGTCACTTGGTTAACATAGTCTTTAATATATTTTTATTACTGATTCTATAGATTTTTTTTTACTGATTGTTTGTGAATGTATAAACATTGTAGGCCATGTAGATTCGTAGATGCTTGTTAACTTTTCTATCTTGTTTTACATTTTTGTGAAGTAGTTCCTGTTGGTTAAATTACATACATAGTAGTAAATAAATAAATTGTACACTTATTATATTGTATTTGGTAGATTAAATCTAAGGACTTTATAATAATATAGGTATTAAAATATAGTAGACAGAGGTATTAGGGGATTGTGGATTAGATGGTTCATTAAAAATTTGAATAAATGATCTGATTTCTAATGAAAGACATATTTTAGAATGCTCTGCTGATGATGTTTTATTTATTTATAACCAACTTATACTTAAAGTTTACACCAAACATACAAGTTATTGGTTGGACATAAAAATCAGAACTAAGCCATGAGTGGACTGTGAGCTAATTTTGATGATGTTCTACTTGAAACAATCAAAGATCATATTTGTTTATTACTTGTACTAAATGGTTTGTCTGTGAGTCTAAAAATGGCTATATTCCTTGGTTCAATAATAAATACAAGATTAAAAAACTTACATTGTTGAGATTCTCTGTAGGATATCGTCATCGCCTGCAGCGTGGTATCATCGCTAGGCTTCTCGTCAGCCAGGGCGTCGAGCACTACGTGCGCTTCGGGACCTTTTCCTAACCTAAAAAGTGCTAAGGCTTTCAAAGCCCGGGCCGCCTGCAGAGTAGGGCTCTTTTTAAGCACCTTTTCCGCTTCTTGCAGCGCCTTCTTATTATTTCCATTGTCCAACCAGTCTGAAAAATTCATAAATATACATATCTTCACTGAAAAACATCCCCATTTCTGAAGAGGTTGTCTGAAGTATTGAACTCTTGCTCAAGCTAACTTGTTACCGTAAATTGGTCGCAACCGACGCTCCACAATTCCACCGTCGTGCATGTGCTGTGGCCGCACCGCCATTTTTCATTTATAAAGGTTTTTTCGCAAAGTAAATTGCCTTTCGGTACTTTTTTAGGCTTTTTCACAGCACGTTTGTTTTGCGATTTTTGTCTGTGGTTGACAATTGACAGTGACATATTGAATGAAAGTTGCCAGTAAAAACAAACCTATACAGAACCGATTACATATTTTTAGAAACCGTAAGTCCAAATAAACTAAACGCTATGCCATCAATGTCATCTTAATAATTATGCCATGTAATTGAAGTAAATAAATAAATATTAAAACTATACATAAAACTAAATTATAACCGTGGCTCGAGAGTTTTTAAGTTGTATATTTTCCCGTCTTTACAGAATAACGTACGTAATAAATAGCGTACGTTATAATCTATACTAATATAATAAAGCTGAAGAGTTTGTTTGTTTGGTTGAACGCGCTAATCTCAAGAACTACTGGTTCGAATTGAAAAATTATTTTAGTGTTAGATAGCCCATTTATCGAGGAAGGCTATAGGCTATATAACACCAAGCTACGACGAAAAAAAAACAAGTCAGAAGCGGCGGGTGAAACCGCAGGGCACAACTAGTAATGTAATAAATAGCGTATATAAAATCAAACACAAACTCATTTTTATTTCAATTAGACCATATCAAGCACTTTTGAATGTCAGAAATAAAAAGACGGCGAAGCTACAGACAGTCCATAAAGTACTACTGCATCATATTACGAAAAGTACAGCACCCTCTAGGCCACAAAAAGAACTGACATCAAATTTGAATCGCCGCGGTTTAAGAATATAGGTAGATACACAAACGTACGTTGTTACGTAGGGCAGTAGCCCACCAGACAACACCGGTCTGGTCGGAGAGGATCCTTCTGTTTTCAATGTGAGATGAAGAAAGAACTTTACACCGCAACGTAACAGCGTTTACGATGCAAAAAATCCAGCTTATAAGTAGATTATATGTTTTGATCACACCTAATCTGACTTAGGTACTAATCTAACCTAACTTACTCACCTAACCAAACTTGCTCACCTACCTAACTTACTCACTTAACCGAACTTACTCATCTAACTTAATAACCTTTTTTTTCTCTCGCCTGTCTCGCCCTGGGGAGAGCGGAGGGGGATGTCGTACTCGTACTGACTAAAACCACTCCGGTTTTCACCTTCGCCCTAACAGCATTCATGTAAATTCAAACTCAAGATTCTGAGAGGGAAGGTGTATAATGCAGTTATTTTAGAATAGGTGAGTCTGTGTGTCCATGTGGCGACAACGGCAGCCGCGACTGCTAGTAGAACCACGTGCTCGGACCAATCATTTAAGGGAGGCATCGCTGACGCGTGCATTCTGCATTCTCTGAGTAAATTCAAGAGGAATGCATTGTTTGTAATTAGCTATATATGATCAATTTAGAGAATGCCATGGCACAGTGGAACAAGCCCACAGAGTATGTGCCGCCATAAAAAAGTCCTTAGAGCAAAGGGAATACCGCTCGTCAGCGTTTTTGGATTTTATTATTATTATTATATATTTATTATTTTTATTTATCCAGCAGGCGTTTGACAAGGTCTGGCACAAAGGCCTACTATGTAAGATCAAGCAGAATATTTCCCACTCATACCTTCCAATATTCAAATCTTACCTCGAGAATCGCATATTTTATGTGAAAGAAGGTGACGCCACTTCTGAGTTCCGAGAGATTGACACCACCATGCTCTACACGTCGTACACTGATGACCTACCGTTAACACCAGGGATAACCACAGCTACGTTTGCAGACGACACCGCTATATTAGCAAGTAATAAGGATCCAAGACTGGCATCAGAGAACTTGAACAAAGTAAATGATTGGCTTCAAAAATGGAAAATAAAGGCTAGTGCTGCAAAGTCAGTACAGGTGACATTCACCCTTAAAAAAGGAGACTGCCCACCTGTAAAGTTGGGCCAATGTACTGTAGCCCACAGTGACAATGTAAGATATCTTGGTTACACATTGATCGTAGACTAACCTGGAGGCACCACATCAAATGTAAAAAGCAGGAGCTTCAGCTAAAGTACAACAGGCTATACTGGATGTTAGGAAGGAACTCGAGACTCTTTGGACAACAAACTGCTTTTATATAAAGACATCCTAAAGCCCATTTGGACATATGGCAGTAACCTCTGGGCAGAAGATGAGTAGATGCTTCCAATGGGAAGCCACTGCGCATGACAGCATCGTCATCGCATTGTCTTAGGGCTGATTGCAAATAAACGCAGAAAAAAAAAAGATTTAATTAAGTTAGGATTAATTAATGCGCCTTTATCGCATTGGGTAATCCTGTAATGATAGATGTAAGTAGATAAATAAATAGTTCAAGTTACCAGTTTATACTTACTAAGTCTAGTAACCAGACCCGGTTTCGACCAAAGCGGAGACGAGCAGAGCGGTGCGGAGATTTGCGACATTGGACTAGTCACTTGAGAGAGGAGATTTCCAGCGATATTTTGATTTTCGTCGCCTCTCCGTTCCACTCGTCTCCACTTCGGTGAGTTGAAAAGACAAGGATAGGTTACATGTTTCTGTTTCGACGCAAATAAAGGTAGGGACTGAATTCTTATAATAAAACTTTAACATAGCAAGTTTGTCATGTTTATGTTGCTATCTCGGGTAGCTGCATCCACTTTTAACGTGATTGTGATAATATCTTCCTCCGTGTGTAACATTGTGTGTAGGGTCAGGGAAAAAAGTCGAGACATCAATTATAACATTTAATTTAACATAAATATCTACATATAATTTACAAAAGTAGATTTAACCTAAATTAAAATTAAGTTAATCACCTAACAACCGACTTCGGAGTCGAATCTCTACGTAATTCAGTCACTCAAGACTTAATATCACTAGGTAAAGGCAGCTTAGGTAGTTCTGCTTATTCTAATAGCCTCGCTTCTTCTTCATTTAGCTCTTAGGTCAACAGTCTCAAATCCTGAGTCAGGGAGCATCCCTATTTTTGTTGGTGTTAGTTCTGGAGGATGTTCTCTTGATAGAGACGCCCGTTTGTGTCTTGGTGGAGGAACAGGCGCCGGGGGAGGCACCTTCGACCTCAGGAGGTTCTTAATCTTAATGCCACCTCTGTAGTAGTACAGGTACAGGCCTGCTAGAACGCCAATAGCAACGAGCAACGTGACGATAGCGACCACGAAGCCGTACCACGAGCTTCCAGTAGATTCTTCTGGGGTTGGCACTGTTGGCTTTCTACCAGGAGGCACGTATGTTGGTCTGGGACGTCTGGTTGTTGTGGCGAAGCGTTCTCCTATAGCTATGTCCGCACAGGCTCTGAATTCTTCTTGTGGTCCACATCCCACTGCCTCGGTTCCGTTTCCGCATGCACCCCAATTGTTGCCAGCGATATATCTCCATTGCATGACGCAATGGGAACAATTTAGTCCTTCAGGTAGTTTATACTTCATCTCGTAGATTTTGTTGCCTTCTTTAGGATAAAATTTGGTTCCTTCTCTTCCGTCTAACTTTAGTACGTATTTGTCTAAGCAGTCTTGGGTGGTTCCTTTGGGTTCTTCACAGACTCGGAACTCGAAGAAGCCGTTGTGGTTGGCTGTGAGTTCTACTTTGAGGACGATGGAGTCTTGTGGTGCGTATTTGCGGACGATAACGCCTTTGCCGAACCTGCCTCCTAGTTCGTGTGCTCTTGGGACGGCTGCGTCCCAGGCGTCTCCACACACTCCGCACTTGCCATCGTTTTTGGTCCACTGTCGTGAGAAGCCTCCGCAGTACAGTTCATGGTCGTTGTAGTTGTGTGGGGTGTCGAAACCGAAGCGCCAGGCGGAAGCGCGGGAGGGGGGCTCGATGAGTCTGCCGTGACCACTCGCGGTCTGCCATGTCACTGCCAGCACCGCCAAGCACCAGATTATCTGGAACAGAGATAGGGTTACATTAATTACGTGTTTTTTCAAAAGGCACGTTGCACTGCTGCACTTGTTGCTTGCACTTTGCCTCGGTTTAATTCTAATCAATTAGTTGGATCCGGCATCGCTTGCAGGAGTTCAGGAACCAACCAACGAATTTTATTTTTATCACGTATCTAATGGTACCTATCTATACATGTGGGTTTAGCTCGTTTGGCTAACAAAATGTTCGAGAATGCCTTGTTAACACTTCGGGGTACGCATTGCAGCAGCATGCGTCAATGAAACCGATTGGTAATAGTTAGCGATATCGTACTAAAATGCTAAAATGTTTGCTTACGAGCGATTTAGTGACCGACTTATTAGTTGTTTAGTAACGAATCGAATAGATCGTTGAAATCGAAAGGGGTTATTAAGACCTCCATAACGGTATAAAAAGCGGTGAAAGTGGTGGTATTTAATGTGTTTATACAAATTTTGAAACGTAGAACCATCCCGTCCTGGCAATGCCTTTCTAAAACAAATCCACCACACCACAGACCACCACACCACCACCACCACAGACTTAGCACTAGGCAGTAATGATTCTGGTCAATACTTTAATTAGGCAGGTCAACCAAGGTCAGCTGTTACGTATTGGAGGCCCTGGGCACTTTAGGACTTTGGAGAATGAAGAATAACATTCGATGCCAATGTCTTCGTAGCACGCAGGTGTCCAGAAAGTAATTTATTCTTTAATACGTGTGCTTATTTAAGCATCAATTTTACTATCACGGTAGTTAAAAACCAGTGTTTCGAACCTATCATGTACATGATCTTAGACTTAAACGGTGGTTTGATTAAAATGATGTAAGTGTAACAACTCCATCAAGATCAATACCGATAGTGGCCACTTTTACCTGACGAAGTATTTGATCAAAAATAGTTTTTCCATTCGCTTCATCCGAGATTGTCGGGGTATTATAAATTGATTTTAGCCCAGAATTTGGCGTACTTCAGTAACCTAACCTAACACGAAGGGGATGGCGGGATCTTAGTTCGCTCGCTTTCTAGGCCCCGCCATCCCCTTCGAACCTAACCTGTCCGTGTGCCCCAAGCCCCGAGTCATGTAACGAACAAACAACAGGACACGCAGAGAGTGCGGATGCTGCTTAGCCAAAGTCGCCCAAAAATGCTTGCTATTTCACCAAGCGCCGTGCAGTGTTTCAGGAAAAAGGTTATTTAAAAAAAATAGTAAATAACTGTGTATGTGTGTACTATTTTCTGTTCCTTTCTTCTTTTTTGTATTTAGTGTGTACAAAAACTTTTAAATAAATAAATAAATATGTTTTTGCAAAATAATGTTATTTGAACTCATTGATAAACAAATTGTGTCTGTTGGTAAATTATTTTGAAGTTTTCGTATCCCTAACGCAATTTATTTACGCCCAAAGTTATGTTTAAATTAGTGTTTAATATGGAACTTTTCAGGTACATAATTATGTACCAAATCAATTTGATTTTACTGTTTTGATTAGCTATACTAAAAAATTATGAGACATGTTATTGAAAAATAATGCTTAGTTTTTGGCTTTCTCCGTTCTCCGTTCTTCTTCTTCTTATCGTATCATGTATCTTCCATATTACACGGTTTGGGCCCAGTAGGTGGCCGCGTTTATTGCAGCGGGAGAAGCGCTATTCAGGTCGTCAAGAGTGCAGGTAAACGGACACCTGGGACACTCCAGCAGGTGGGGCTATATAGTTAAAAAAAAAGCTTCCTACGTTCCACTCAGGCAATCCAAGACAGGCCACCTAAAGTACGAAGCAAGTTATGGTAAGAAAAGTGTCCACCACCGCACGACTTCTTAAAGCCCGAAGAACACCTGGCTCCCGGCAGTGAACTACAGTGGCCTATTTGGAAAGCTCTGAGTTGATTGCGTACCCAAGTAGGCCGCTGCAAACATAATCTGCAAAATGGGGTATTATTGGTTCCTCCAACGCCGAGTGCGAGTGCGGCGCTCCGGTTCAAACTATGCTTTCTCCGTTTGTATGGAAGAATAATCAGTTTGCGAGGCCTTGTGCCCCAGCGACTTTTCCCTTATAAGGCCATTTTATTGAACTGTTGATGTCTAATAAATTTCTAATAGAAATTGTCATAACGATGATGGTGTCGTGACTCGTGAGTGTCTTTTCTAATTGAACTTTGATTTCATTTGATGTGTTGGTGTCTACGTAGACTTTATGAATCGTAGCTCGTCGTTCTTCTTAATAGAGATCTACGTTAGGGAATGGGCAACTACAGCACTTTCACAGTTTTTATGCCCTGTGACTGGGACTGTAGCTATTGTTGTCTTTGTTTCGACAATTCAAAAGTGCCTGTAACTGGCCTATTTGAAATAAATGCTTTGATTTTGTAGTTTTTTCTTAACTCGTGGGAAAAAAGCGTGTGCCTATACAGGGTATAAACAGACCCTTCACGAAACCATCAACCAAGCATTCTGTACATCAAGTTAAGTAACTCTAAACTAACTAAGTAACTTTACGAAAAAAATATTGCTGAGAAACGACTTTTTTTTTTGTCGTGAAAAATCACGTTTTACGGTAGGACTCGATGGAAAGCACTCAAAGCATTGTGCCACTTAGCACAAAGCCACTTTAGTCACGCCTCGAATACCTTTGTCTAATGAATCCAATCTAAATTGTGAGTCCCAGGTATGTATAGAGCCAGCACATCAAGCTACCCGAAACTGTCAAATTTTCCCAAACAACCTTGAACCTAATACTTTAGCAATAAAGTTGAAAATCTATTAAAAAAAATTGACAGATTGTACTAACTTGATGTGCTGGCGTCTGTACCAGAAAACGATAGTTAGGTAGGTACTTTTTATTTCAAATTCCACCATTCCATCATTCAATTCATTTATTTTATTCTCTCTTGACAATATTGGTTTCCTTAATTAATTAATTACTGGCAAGATGGCCCCAATTAATCTATCTAAATCCGCCACACTCAGTGTAAATCATCGTCTCGGTCAACAAAATGTAATGCTATTTATTTATTACATAAAGTTACGTCATGTAACAGATCGTTTATTTAAATAATGGGTCACTTTCGCTCTCCGTTGTAAATCGTAATTGAAAATTGGTTTTGTTAAGGCCTAGTTACGGGCCATCAAACTCTATGGTTTTTGTTTATGGGCGATTTTTTTTTAATAACTCTGTAACGAATTTGAGTTTGCATCATATTTGTTTTGTTATGCAAGGGGGAATTCATTTATTTTTTGTGACTGGTACCTGGGCTGCTTGGGCGTATCGTCTGCGCCTGTACTCATGGTTCGATTCCCACTTTCCCCGCAACAAACATTTCCATGAAGGATTTTATAAGGTCTAGCTATTCATACACGAAATATTTTCAGGGAATCATCTAACGGCTATAACGAAGCCATTTCAAGGGATTATTTTTTTTTATCTGAGTATATTTTTATGAAAAATTAATAATTTAAAATTACTTGACCCACAAAATAAATACTAGCTCCTTAGTTTTGAACATCCATTACGCTAGTTTACTACGTCGTATTTACCTACTGTCTTGTTAGAATATGGGAGTAAAGGTTTTATTCAAAAAGTCTCAAAACATTTTAGAATTATAATAATTTCGTAAAAAAAACACTGACATAATTTTTTTCCTTGTTATGGCAGCTTTACGACTTATAGAAGTTACCCTTAAAATATTTCGTGTATGAAAAGATAGAACTTATATACAACTACCCTCTGAGGACATCTCAACTTCGAAATGAAACTATTGTTTACATTAAATAAACGAGGAAATCTAAACACATACCTAGTTCTGAAACACAAACGTTGGTTTAATCTGGGTCTAGAAGTTATTTAGACAGATTTTTTAAGTAGATCCAGATAATTATGTTCAGAAAATCTCAACAGCTATTGTAAAAAAACATGACCTATGCTATTTTGTGGGTAAAATCAGATAAATCTCCATTAGAAGTATCTAATTGTGAAGGAACTAACTTTCGCTTATAAAATACTAGCGACCGGCCCCGGCTTCGCACGGGTGCAATATATGTATAAATAAACCTTCCTCTTGAACCACTCTATCTATTACTGAATACCGCATCAAAATCCGTTGCGTAGTTTTAAATATCTAAGCATACTTAAGGACAGACAGACAGCGGGAAGCGACTTTGTTTTATACTATGTAGTGATGTAGTGATACGCATAAAAGAGGTTAACGCATTAAATTATCCGCAACTGCTTTTTATTTAACGATAATTTTCTAATTATACAAATAAACAGGCAATTAAGACTTATCAAGTAGTAATCAGTCATCTTAAAAACTGTCATTGTTAGAAAATGTGCACGCAATTACTGAGATGATGTTGTAATACTATTGACCGTCTTGGCGCCTGCGAATTTTTACATCTATTGAATGCGTGTTATCCGATTATATGGTTGCTTGTTGCGTAAAAATTACGCTATGCCAAAGCATCTTGATCAAGCTGTGTAGAGGTAGAAGAGAAGAAAAACATGTAATTTTCCTAACCTGAGAAATAAGGTACCCAAGATCATGAATGACAGGACTAACGGGGTCATCTTTGGCTGTTTTCCAAGTCTTTCTTGTTTAAAAACCTGTAAGTAAGATTCTCCTTCGATCCTCGCGAGGACAAAGGATAACCTGGTGATCATTTGGGACTAGTTCGGACTAGACTAGGCTAGCTTACGAAATACAAAAGAAAATTATAATCAATTCTTTACGGCAAATTGTTGGTTACATAGGAGTAATCCTATGTAACCAACAATTTGCCGTCTTTGGTCTAGTTTTGTAGTCGACTGCTGACTGCTACGTCCTGAATTATATTATCAGGACTTGGAATTTCTCAGTTACAGGACGGAGACTGGATTTGTGACCGGTTGATGGCAATAGGCTCCTAGGACCTAAATAGGACTAAACATAACAGGTGTAAAGTGGCTGCACCTAATACTGTATGTTCGTACGTCTCTTAAAGGCTAGCACGCCTGTAATCCCTAAATGATTGGGATTTAGGATTATAGGCGTGCTAACGTGCTAACTTTTGGGGACTATATTTCTTGTCACCAAAATTTATATTTGTCATCAAGTTGTATCATCTAATAAATAGATCTATCGCCACGAAATATTTTCGTTCTCAAATAAACAAAAAGTGTTCCCAGGTATGAATTATCAAATTAATGTTAATATATGTGTACAATAAGAGATGGATTACCAATAAAATTGTAGTGCATTAGATGAATATAAACTTCGTTGTTATAATAGTAGTTTCATTACTTAAATAATAGCTTTGTGCTCAGAATGGTAGATCTGTCACCAAATAAATCGATTATCGCAAATCTCGGGACTTGGGGCACCCCGACTTTAGGTTAGGTTAGGTTACTTTAAACCCTGCAAACAGAAATAGGAGCCCCGTGCGAAAATGTGGCCGTAAAATAATACAGTTTATCTCTTGTTTAGAATCCTACGAAAGTTTATAAATTTCCTAGAAAATTTATTAGTTTGCTTAAATATCTATTAGGACAAACCTATTATAATACATACAAAAACATTTATTTGGTACTGGATCCTATACCTCCATGATTTTAGGTGATTTATTGTGGAATTGATTTTATATTGTTTGGGGACTAAATTTTGGTGACAAATCTGCTATTTTGCGGGCAAACCCTATTATTTAAGAAACACAAAACTAATTAAATTGGCGATAGCTTAAATGATACCCCTAACTTTTTGGTCAATAAACATAATTGTTTGAATTTAGAACACAAATACGCTACCTAATGCCTAATATAAACGGCCTTGTACAAAGTGATGGTCAATGTTTTCAAATAGAAATCGTTGACGATGCAGTCAGGTTAACGACTTTATAATGGCTTTATGACATAAGAATACTTCTCACTGAATGGCATGCTCATAGTGATGTGAATCATCTCGATCTGGTAATAAGTATTATTGGTATCTAGATCTACAACTAGAGCTAGACCGAGTATTACATAATCAATTTGATCGCGAATCTGTTAAATTGATTATTGAACGTATGATTTTGATCTTGAGGTTTGTGCTGTACGATGCTTGACTTGACAATGTAAGTGACTCAGTGTTATTTTTCAAGCTTACTCATTTTAAACCTTGATATCACTGAAACTAGGACAAATTCAACATCAATGGATCAAGAAGACGCTATAAAAATAGAAGCGATGATAATTTTGCCATCATGCGCAGATTTTGTTATTTTGGTAGACAACTTACAATTTCACTATTATGGACTTGATGTATCAGTGGAATCTTCTAAACTTTAAACAAATGTGAACTTAATAGAAGACTTCGACTACGTATTGCTTAGGATTGAAAAGGATGGTCTCTGCGAGTAGATCCAGAGTCTCGAAGCCATTACCTACGCAAATTTCAAAGCACATCACTAAATGATTCCGCACATAATTATTCCATTCATTCTCCACTCTTTATGTGGTCGTGACATTGAATCGTAGTAGTGATGCTAATCTTCTAATCTACACATTAATCGTGCGAATACCGGATTTACATTAGCAATTTTAAGTAGGTGTTAATGGTAGAAATGAGTTCTCATTTGCATAGAACATCTTTACTACTATCATTTATTCGTTACTCGTTAGTTTTGAGAATGTTGCCTTAGAATTGCGACGTTCAGAGTTAAAAACAGGACTGGAATACTTACTCCTTCGATATTGATTAGACGGTTAGATGTCTTATTACCCTATGGTTCTTGAATTGTCTTTATACTCCTGGATAAAGCTCTCCCCAACTGTTAGGTAATAGGTATTACTTTCTATGTTCCGTCATTTACTTATTTTTAAGAGTGGGTTTACAAAACAACGCGTAGTTGTGCTGATATATGTGCTTACGAAGCCCTGATTTCTCTCATTTGTAGATTCTATTGAATATATACCATTAATTCTTTTTTCATCTTTCACTTTTTTTAATAATGGAGTATTCCATTTTAGTTGTATGCATTTTAGGTAAATTGTAAAATTAGCGTAACCCTGAAATGTAAGAGGGCTCTTAAGTCCTATTGGTAGGGAGCCCAGAGGGTTATTTAGCAAGCATTATTCAGCATGAAGACTCGATAGCTGAGTAGGTAGGGCGTGATGCGACAACACTAAAACTATATTTGATTTATCTATGGTTTGCTTCTTTTAAAAACAGCTGGCTAGGGCCAATAGCTCGTATTGTAAGTCTACTTCAGATCATTGGCCTACAGTCCGCTATGAAAAACGGTCGGTAATACCGAAATGACTGTGACTGTACTATTATGTGGTACCGCTACCTAAATGTCCCCTGAGACGGACAGTAACGAGGCGGATCGACTGGATTCTATTATAAGTGGCCAGTTTGATAAGAACAGTGAAGTTTTTTTATAAAGGTGAGCTAGGTGGTTTAAGAATTCCTTTTTAGACTCTCATCCTCATCCGCAAACGAATACCAATTTAAGAAAATCTCTCGAGCGAATTTTATAATAAAGGTCTAACTATTCATACACGAAATATTTTCAGAGAATCATCTAATGGCTATAACGAAGCCATTTCAAGGGATTTTTTTTAATCTGAGTAGGTATATTTTTATGAAAAATAAATAATTTAAAATTACTTGACCCACAAAATAAATACAAGCTCCTTATTTTTGAACACCCATTAGGCTAGTTTACTACGTCGTCGTATTTACCTACTGTCATTGTTAGAATATGGAAGTGAAGGTTTTATGCAAAAAGTCTCAATTTTTTTTAGAATTATAATAATTTCGTTAAAAAAACACTCTTTTACGACTTATAGAAGTTACTCTTAAAATATTTCGTGTATGAAAAGATAGACCTTATAACTATGTATATGCGTAAAGAGTGGTGCTGGAAAGTTAGGCTTCAAGATATCGACAGCTAAGTGAGACTCTTGAATAATTGCTGAGGTCAGTGGTCATCATCAGCATGGGCTCAATAGTCGCAGACGGCGGTGCTGAATAAATTGAGGATCCAGCTAAAAAGAGAACGTTAATATCGAAAGTCACTTTAAACTAAGCACTAGCTTACCATACATTTTACATACACATTTAAATAAGCTATTGACCGCCACGGACGTCTATGGACGTTCAATCAAAAAGTGCTCACGACGCCAGGGGACGGCATGGCAGGTCGAAAATTACCCTTTTTTAAGAGCTTGGTGTACTGAACTCAGGTTTTCGTTATTGACGTGGCGGTCAAAAGGTAGAGGGAATAGGGATGTTTCCTATGTAAAAAAAATATGATTCTATTTAGTCCGTCAGTTAGAATGGAAAAATATTGGATACGTATTTTTTGTTTTATCAAATCAATAAATATCGACGAAGATAAAACGCATCAAAGATCATGACGGCACTTTTCGGTAAAAAGTGTACTGAAGTATGACGTCACACGAGTTTTCGACGCACTATATCGTCTTCATTTTTAGTTTTCGTGAAAAAAGAAAAAATACGTGTCCAATATTTTTTGGAAATCTTTCTGATGGACTAATTCGATTTTTTCAGGAAACATCCCTATTCCGTAGAAACTTCGCCACCTTGCTACGAAGACTACACATTTAACCTTCATTACTAAGATCAATAGACCATACATCTACTCTTATCACCCACCCATCACCAAACGCATATTGTCTTCATTGTTACTTAAATCCATAGCCACTATTAATAAACAGCTACTACACCTTTTTACGGCCCTTTGTTAGAATCTTCCCATACGCAAAATTCGAGCCATGACCCAAAAAATACGTGATTTAGTGGAGCAAGTGTTTTACAGCTGTAATCATTGAATTATGATGATGTAATACATATTCACTTGAGAAAGTTTAATTACTTCTTGTGTTTATGTCACCCTGGTACAAGATGAGCGATGATGCGAAAGACTTGTTCTTGTGGACTAGGGAAAGAGACTTGAAATTCTGGTTATCTAGCTTAAGAAGGTTAGATATAGACCTCTGGTGGCCTACTATGACGTCATAAAGCAGGAGAAGTTCCAGTGTGGGAAAGAGATAGCGCTAGAGGACCTGTATAGCTCTGTCTCTTTCCACTTCCACTTCTCTTCACACTGGAACTACTCCTGCTTTAAGATGTCATAGTAATCCCCCTGAATCCAAATCTAAATTTATTGTTTGTTTGATATTATTAGAGACAATAGAGGTAAGAGCTCTAGAGAGTGCTTATTAAATTATAAAAGTTTTTTCACTGATAACTAAAGTCGAATGACATAGGATGTTTCTTCCACGAAGACGAAGCCGTGGGCAGCAGAATTACTGGAGATTATACACGTTTGATAAGCATTTGGCTTTCGCAAAGCAGCACCAGACCAGCAAAGCAGATTGGTTAGAAGAACAGCCAAGTCAGAGAAAGAAAAAGCTTGTCCCGTTTCTGCTCCTCATAACATAATTATTAAAGTATGTTCATATTATGTTTAATATAAACAGCCCGTGATTGTCCCAGAAACACAATCGCTCATCTCTCATGTCTTAAAACAATGTATTGTATCGAATATCTTCGTGAGAAGCTGTCGAGATCCCGCATTGTCTGCAGATTGATGTTTTGTCATCAAAGTTTCTATTGAGTAGACATGAATAGTGCATACTTTCTGTTGCAGGCACTTTGTAGTTGATAGTATGAAGAATTTTCTGATGGGGTCAAGAATAAAATTGTGTATGGAATACAAAACCGTTTTGTGAAGATTGCGGTTAATTTCATTCTCAAATTCAGAACTCCTTGATGAAACACCGAAAATGCCAAATAAATAGCGTAAGACGATATAATTTGAAATGTTGTTAATTCGTAAAAATCACTGAAAGTCTGACAAACAGTCTTGCCAAGGGTTATCGTGTTACGAGTTCCTGGACTGTGCAGGTCAGATAGGCGGTCGGTTCATGTAAAATAGGTACTGCTGTCAACTACATCCGGTTAGACTGGAAGCTAACCCCAACATAGTGTGTAAAAGACGAGACTGACGAATACGGGTACCAGAGTAACCAGAGTAGGTACCTGGAGAACCGACCCACTGGATTGATTTAAATTAAGAAAGAAACAAACTGTTTGAAAGTCGGTTTTTTTTTTTTACAAAATCGTTTTTATTTTACCCTTTTTAGTTATGAATCCTCGTCAAGTATCAATGTTACATTGTAACTAGAAGTTATTAGCACATCATCCGCATAGACAAAGAAGAAAAAATGCATATTATTGAGAATTACTCATGAAGTACAAAGTTAATGAAATGTATATGGGACCACCACGCAAGCTTCCTCTACCAAATAAAAAAAAATCTAAAGTAATCATGGAGAAATCAGTGTAGATGACACACATGACAAAAAAAATGCTGCTGGAATAGGTATACAACCTCCTCCTTTTTTAGAAGTCGGTTAAAAAGGGACTTGGCAGTTTTCTGAAAATGTGCAACTTTAAACTTAGTGCAAATATGGAAATTTTTATTTACAGACTACAAATAGAACTAGATTATAGTATAAGGTCTAACTATTCATGCACGAAATATTTTTAGAAAATCATCTAAGGGCTATAACGAAGTCATTTCAAGGGATTTTCTTTTCCTAAGTATATTGTTATTAAAAAAAAAATTACTTGACCCACAAAATAAATACTGGCTCCTTATTTTTCAACATCCATTACGCTAATTTACTACGTCGTATTTACCTACTGTCATTGTGTGGGAGTAAAGGTTTTATGCAAAAAGTCTCAATAAATTTTAGAATTATAATCATTTTGTAAAAACAAAAACACTCAGATATTTTTTTTTTTTCGTTGCTATGGTTACTTTACGACTTATAGAAGTTACTCTTAAAATATTTCGTGTATGAAAAATATAGACCATAAAGGGACTAGGGACTCTTATTAACTAAACACACACACACAAACCACACACACACACACACAAACCACACACACACACACACATATCTAATAGTAAAGAACCCAAAGGGTACTAAACTAGAGAGAAAGTAACTGTTTACTTTGTTACTGGTGTTTTCCATAGAAAACGAAGAATTGGACTTAGTTTTCTAACATTTCCTAAGTGCAGGTGTAGCTTTATGTAGGAATGCGAAATAAACCAATATTCGTGAGTGAGTCAGACTGGCACACGTACAAGCTAATGATTGTCAAAACAATAAAAACATTTTAATAACAATCTCTATATTTTCAATACGAATGACAAAGCTATTGCCTAACCCGTCACAATGCGTTATATAAACCTACTTTATGAAACTGGATGCGGTCCTGAATACCATTCATTTTATCAATTTAAATGCACATCGCATCCTTTGGGCTGTGGCTGTGGAATGACGGAGCGTGGAGCGGGGCGTTTTGCGTGATACTGAACGTCGCACGTTCGTGAGCTCTTATTTTTTTTTATTTTATAGTTGGCAACAAGCTATGGAAAAGATTTATGGGAAGAAAAAAAATAGATAAAAAGAGAAGAGTAAAAGATGTGTGTGATAAGACGTGTGTGTGTGTGTGGATGATGTAAGTGGTGCATTATAATAAGACAACATTAATCAAAACTCAGAAAGGCCATAACTGGGTCATAGGAGAAACTTTTCAGCAAGGAGTTCTGTTCTAGCACTTATCAGGCAGTACCTGTAGGTACTTAGCAGTAGCGAAGGGTCAATTTTTGTAAGAGGTAAGCCGGAGTACATATCTTTACTGTATGGAATATTATTGGCTATAGAATACTGACTGTGCCATTTTTCAAAGGGAAGCCGGTAGGAATCGGGTTGTATGGAACCTTCGCCACTGGTACTTAGGCAAATACTATTAAGTTGCTAAATTACAAAAGCACAGAACGACCACTGTGTGTGACCACATGTGCGGTTTAAGGCGGCGCTACTTGCCAACAAAAAAACTTTCTACGAAAAAAAACAACTTCCAAAAAACACTAAAAACTTTACTTTCGGAAGTCGGTGACTTTGTTTGTTTCATTGAATTTTTTGAAGTCGGATTTTTAGTTGTAGTATTTTTACATTTTAACTAGAATTAAGAGATCACCATGTCATCAACATAGCCCAAGAAGATAAAATAAGTATTAACACGTTCGTTGCCAAGCCAAAATGCTGAACTTACCTAGATGGCCAAAATCAAAAATTCGTTGAATGTCTTCCCTAGAGGCCTAAACATATACCAGAACCACGCTCACGCTGCGGCCGCTATTTTATGGCTCGTAGGCATAAAATTGTAAGGCACCATCACGGGATGTCGCGTGAACGGTCATAGCATAACAGGCCATATCACGCGACGAAAAAAACCAAATTACGATTTTGATGAAATTTCTATGGGACCAATCGGGTAGTATATCCTTTCCAAGGAACTTATATATCTGGAATGAGGACGTGCAACGGAAAGCCGTTCCGAGCGAGAAAAATACCTAGAGTGGATGGCATCTCTTTCTAATAGGGTATCCATCATTTTACTTACATCTGGGACAGTTTTTTTGTTATAACTTACTAGCACCCTGCTCGGCAACCCGTTTTGCATGGGTAACAGATTATTCAAAATTACGGGGTATAAAAAGATAGGGCGAAGCCGAAACCTACGCATACTGTAGAACTCTGTAATGGGATAGGTCTATAAAGTAAAGAATACGTAACACTAATTTTCGTTCACGTTGGTCTACATGAGGTTACATCCTTCATTTGTAAAGAGATTTTAAAGCGTACAGGGCTGCAATATTCACATAGATGAAGCATGAGCATCTCGCATATTCAAACACCTTAACACGTAGTATTTGATAAATTCATTAATCACACTATACATAATAGTTTTATGTAATTCTTGGTTTTTAGTACAATTATGTCAGTAATTTTTTTAAGTGCGAAGATGCTGATGATGGAAGACGAAGAAGTAATAAATAGTATATAAAAAGTAAAGATAGAATTCAAATGTTTATTTTCAAGAAGTTATTTTGTTAATATAAAATTGAGTAATTGATTACGTTTTGCTAATGTATTATAAATAACAATGTTTTGAATTTTGTACGCATTTGCACAAGATTATAAATACCGATATGGATAATAGAATAGGCGTATTCTTTACAATATTTTCATGATCCCCATTTTTACATATCTAAATCATTGTCACCCTAGTCGTAATTTGTAAACAAAGTTATAAGAATTAACCTAAAAAAGTAAATTTCATCCAGAAAACCCGTCATTATTACACCCCTTCACACAACTCGATTTCACGATACTTAAAGAGGAAGATTTCACTTAAGTAATGTAAAAAGAACTTGTTATCGCAAAAATATGACTTCAGCGCGAAATTGCATCGGCCATATTGTTTGTTTACATGAGTGTCAAATGTTGCCATTTATTTATTTATTAACACTTCAAGCACAAAGTGCACGGGCGGACTTAATGCCATAGGCATTTTCTACCAGTCAACCTTTGGGTGATGCAGAGACAGACAGTGGTAGGTGCATAAATTTGCAAAAAAATAATAATTTAACACTAAGATAAACTACAAGGATATATAAAATACTATAACTATATATCAAAATACTATGCATATATATCAATATAAATATAAGTGAATAGAAATTTACACGGATTTAATGAAATAAAAATACAAACAATGAAGAAAACATTAACGTTGTGACGAAACTGCCAGCTTTTTCTGTATGTACTCGCGAACTTTAAATTTAAATGATAAACGATTGGTTGCCATCCTGATTTCCTGGGGAAGCGCATTCCACAGAGAAATAGATTGAACGAAGAATGATCGGTGAATGAAGTCGGTGCGGTGAGAGGGACATTGAAGAATTCGGTTTTGCGATGAGCGCAGACTCCTATCATGATTGGCACAGATGTATTGAAAGTGGGGAGCAAGGTAACTAGGGGAAGAGGGAGAAACAAGGAAAGAAAACAAAGTGGTTAGCGCCCTTTGCTCCCTACGCTGACGTATCGGCAACCACTTAAGAAGAGACCGGTGCTCTGAGACATGATCATATTTACGTAGATTGAACACGAATCGAATGCAGTAATTTAGAAGACGGTCAAGTTTGTCGAGGAGATCCGCATTCAGGTCAAAGTAGCACACATCACCATAATCGATAATAGGAAAAATTAAGGACTGTACAAGCATTGTTTTTGTATTAGAGGGTAAAAAGTTTTTCAAACGGTATAGAGCCCGCAACGTACCAGTAACCTTCTGGCTGACACGAGCGACTTGAGTGTGCCATTTCATAGATCTATCAATATGCAAGCCTAGATCCTTTACATCAGCGCTAAAAGGAACGACTGCACCGTCAAAAAGAACTGGTGGCAAGGTTGTACCATCCAACTTACTGAGACTGCGAGAACTCCCAATGACGATCGCCTGACATTTATTAGGGTTAACTGCCACACCAAAGTTATCGGACCAGGTTTTTATTGCCATCAAGTCCCTATTTAAACTGGCGATCAGATCAGCTATTTCGTCAACCCTTCCCTGACAGTACAACTGCAAGTCATCGGCATACAGATGATACGCACACTGAAGTTCAGAAGTTAGGAGATTAATAAAGATAGAAAATAGGAGAGGAGAAAGAATACCGCCTTGAGGAACGCCAGTTTCCAAATCACACCAACATGATGAGGAATCCTCGACATGAACTGACTGCTGACGTTCCTGAAGGTAAGAGGAGAACCATTCCAGTGCTCCGGGAGAGACCATAACGTGGGATAAAATGGCTAACAGGATGTCGTGACTAACGGTATTAAAGGCATTCGAGAAATCGACCAGCACAAGTACAGTTACCTTGGTGTCTTCCAGTCCTGCCCTTATATCGCCAGTCACTTTAAGAAGGGCGGAGACAGTGCTATGCCCGGGCCTGAACCCAGATTGAAGAGGGCTGATAAGCGAGTTCCGATGGACAAAATTAGAGAATTGTTTGTGCACACAGGCCTCAAGCACTTTGGATAGAAAGGGAAGGATCGAAATGGGACGAAAATGGGTAGGAAGAGAGGGATTAGGGACCTTGGGTAGTGGACAAACATAGGCTTTGCGCCACAGGGAAGGAAATACTCCGGAAAACAGGGAAAAATTCACAATATGGGTAATCGCAGGTAGGAGATCATCCAGAAGAGTAGTGATCATACCACGGGTAATATTATCACAACCCACTGCTTTGGATTTGATTGAGAGAATGATCTTTTTGATCTCTCCCGGCTCAACTGGAACGAAGCAAAAGTGGGTTATATGTGGACGCATTAGACCAGAAATTAAGGTTAAAGTTTGTTGCTTGGCTAAGCGATCCATGGTGGTAGCAGAAGAAAAATGACGGTTAAGCTCGTCCAGGTCGATAGAGTTTGGAAGGTCTAAAGGTCGCGGTTTGCCGATACCCAAAGTTCTAAGAAACTTCCAGGTATCGGCAGAAGAGGAAGAAATTATATTATCCAGAATGTGGCGGCGTTTACCGTTGCGTATCATCAGATTGCACCTATTCCTTGCAGTTTTGTATAGTGACCAGTTCTCGTCACTGCGATCCCTCTTAAACTTACGAAATGCTCGGTCCCTACGTCGCATAGCCATCCGTATCCCTCCTGTCATCCATGGAGCAGGAGGACGTTTGAGTTTAACTTTTTTGATAGGAGCATGGGTATTGTAGAGGTTGACCACAACATCATTAAATATCGCAACCTTATCGTCAACCAAAGGGGCTTCCAACATAGGCTCCCAATCAATCAAGGATGCATCCTCCTTGAGCTCCTCAACATTCATCCGCGCGAAACAACGCCTGTACAGAACCTTGGGTTTGGGTTTGGGAGGTTTCAGGATATATGAAAGGAAAATCATGTCGTGATGAGAAAAACCAGGGGCGTCATGTTGACCATGGGAGGGTACGAGGGAAGGATTTGAGGTGAGGATCAGATCGAGCCAGGTGTCATCACCAGCAGTGTTATGGTGGGTAGGTTGGAGCGGCAAAACGTGCAGACTAACTGACTCGATAAGGTGGAGGAGTTTACGGGATCGAGGGGCGTTACGGGCAAGTAGATTAGTGTTGAAGTCACCCATGATGATGTGGTGTGCATACTCTGAACCCAGAGATTCAAGTACTGATTCGAATTCAGTGAAGTAATCAATAGTGGGAGGACAGTAAACGACACCAATAACAGATTTGGCACCTTTGACACAGACTTCAAGGAAAATAAACTCTGCAGAAGCAGAATAGTGTGATGAGGAAGAAGCAAGTATTTTATATGGAAAGTCACTACGGAGGTATATCGCCACACCACCCCCTCCCTTACCAATCCTGTCATTCCGTATAAGAGTGAAACCAGTAAGAGGGTAGGTAGTGGACAGGAGATGTGGTTTGAGCCAAGTTTCGGAGATCAGGATGGCATGAACGTTGCTGTTGTTAAAGGCGTCGTACAGCTCACCATAGTGGCTCGGAACGCTTTGAGCATTAATATGACAATGCCATTCAGAAATAACTTAATTTATAAACAATTTAATTTATACTAAGCTTACTTTATTTCGCAAGAAATTATTATTTTAATATTTAGTATTTGAATATTAAATTAATCCCGTTACGATTTATGTGCTGGTTTAGCTATCAACGCGATTTCCGATTACTAAATTAAAAAAAATTAAAAAATATTTTTATATTTTTTGTTTACTGGCAATTGTTAGACAAGGACACAATCCACTCTAGGTATCTTTCTCGCTCTGAAGTTTACGTCCCCCTTTGAATGAATTAAAGTAATATGAACTCTATGTGTTTCAGATAAAGTTCATTTTCAAACGGTTTTTTGATATCAAAATCTTGTTCGTACTCATTCCAGTTAGTATATAATTTCCTTGATCCTTTCACATAAAAGAAGAATTTTTCAAATCGGTTTAGAAATGACGGAGTTATGAGGTAACAAACAAAAAAAAAATACAACCGAATTGAGAATCTCCTCCTTTTTGAAGAAAGACGGTTAAAAATGCATCGGTATGTCAAACGTACGTTTCTTTTAGTTCTGTGTTTTTTAGCCTGCACAGATAAGTTGCTTGAAGTGTGGGTTAATGAATGCAAGAAGATAACTACTCATCATAGTTACTCTGCTCACTTCAAACAAGCTATTGGTCGAGACTAAAACGCGTAAACATCGCTGCTGTCTGTTGCCATCGTCCTAGCACCCTAGCCTCAAGTAGGTACTCCAACCAGGGGACAGACAGAGCTATACAGGTCGTCTAGCGCCATTTCTTTCCCACACTGGAATTACTCCTGCTTTAAGACGTCATGGTAGGCCACCATCATAACCTTTATAGGCATGTTTTGTATTTACGTTTAGCAAATGTAGCGATTTCAATGGCGACGCAGGTTTACTGAGTAACAATCGGCAGTGACAATCGATTCTGGATACTGAAAAACATTTCGGTATTCAGAATCGATCATTCGTTCAATTGTTTGTTGTACGATGAATCGTACTGCAAACAATTGAACTACGTCAGAATCGCTCCGAATCACAAAATCACAACAGAGTGACTCAAAGTTTTCAAACTCAAACTCAAAGCATTTATTTCAATTAGACCTTCACAGGCACTTTTGAATGTCAAAAAAAAACAAAAAAACGCGAAGCTACAGTCACAGTCACAAGGCATAACTTGAGAAAGTAGTTTTTAGAACAAGATAAAGGTAGTTCGAGAAATTCAAATTTTCGTATGTTTTTTTGCTATTTGCAGGTCAGGTATACCGTATATTGATTAAAAATTGAATTTCGTGGGGTACCATGGCGCTTACCCCCTTAAGGGAGCACCTACTGATGAGCACGAGGTCCTGCGTTCAATTTCTAGGTCGTTCAAAGTGTTTCGGGGGAAAATCGCTCGGTAGCTGTAGTACGGCTAATGAGCCAAGGCTCATGTGTCCACAAGGAGCATGCTAATAAATTCCGAAATTGTTTGATTACTATTTCCCAACTTAATTCTTAACTGGCCCGAACATTAGCCGAATATTGCCCAAATATTTATACAAAGGCCATTTGCACAAGTGTTGCCACACTAATAAAAACAATCATTGTTTATTAGGCAACGCGCAATGTAGACGTGAGATGCATGCAACAATGATTCAGGTGGACATACATTAATTTTATTTTGTAACCACAACAATTGTTTATAGAATACGTATACCAGTCATTAGTCTTTCTAACAATATGATTCAACGGATTTTTGAATAAATAAAATAAATACCTATCCATGAGTAACTGCAGAAATAGGCCGGTGAATAATCGTTGTTGGTTTAATTTTAAATATTCAAGACACATTGGTTAGTAGGAAAATAGATGAACAAATATTATTCGGAAGCATGGAAACATTTAGTACATACTAATTCGGAAGCAACTCGAATGATTTGTTTTTAAAAAGGTTCGAGAAGGTCTCCGGGAAGCAGTTTCGACCACTTCTTGCGGATGCTATGTTAGTTCCGAGTTTCTGACATTCCGAATTGCTTGGGTATTTAGGTATGGTAGGTACCTTCAAATACAAGAATGGAATGAAGAGAAGCTCGTGGCTAAATACTAACAGCCGCTCGGGTCGATCTTTAGGTAAAGCCGTGCTTGCCTAGGTTGGTCTGCAGATGGGTGATCACATATTACATACAGTTTCCTCCGTGCCTCGGAAAGCACGTTAAGCCGTTGGACCCGAGTGTCATTTGTAGATCTTTGACAGTCGTTAGGTAGTCAGTGGCCCAAAAAGTCTGACAACCAGTCTTACCAAGGGGTATCGTATTACCCAGTAGGTACTAACTGAGTTGTGGAGGTCAGATAGGCAGTCGCTTGATGTAAAATACTGGTATTCAGTTGCATCCGGTTAGACTGGAAGCCGACCCCAACATAGTTGGGAAAAGGCGAGGCAGATGATGACCTTCAAATACAAGAATGTAACTAGTAAAGTCCTACTTGTCTT
Source organism: Noctua comes (assembly GCA_963082995.1). NCBI lineage: Eukaryota > Metazoa > Arthropoda > Insecta > Lepidoptera > Noctuidae > Noctua > Noctua comes. The sequence continues at coordinate 10,316,321 of OY720285.1, forward strand.
TGACGAATAGGTATTCTTACCTATTCGTCAAAGACAAGTTAAAATCCTGTATTACCCAACTCACTCAAGGGATTAAGCTGAATGCTGTCATTGTAATTACACAATTTAGATTGTAAAATACATCCACGTTTCGTAACTTATGTTGAAGTAGTTAAGTCCCAGAATTTAATAAATGGGGGTAATCTTTTTTAATAAGTACCGTTATACCGGACATAGGTAGTACATCCATATTCCGGGCTGCTTACGGAGAAACTATGGAGAAAACTACATCATCATCACTTTGCACGACCTGGGGATCGTATCTAGGATGTTCATTGTTCAGCTGTCATTTTTGCGACCACTAGACCAAAGAACCACTCTTTTTTTTTTTCTCAAAAACCATGGCCGCCCCCATTCCTTTCTTTTTTCAAACAAGGAACTCCAAGGCCGCAGGGAAATAGGGCTGCGCTTCGCTTCGAGTGGTCATCGTTCTTAGTCGATTAGTATTCACGCCAGCATGTGTCGCGATCGTGAATTGAATTGCAGATGAAAGTGAAAACGCTTTGGGAGATGCGCAACGAAACTTTCGGACCATTGTCATGGTATTAGCGATATTCACCATTACACTAAGCTAGCGTGTAATAGGGAAGCACTTACTTTGAGAGTTAGAGAATGCATTATGAATGTCACTGCGGTCCGTAAGTAATGTAAATATAGACTTTCTTTTGGTGTTTTCTTGTGTTGACGGGTGTTAAGTTGATGGCTGTGTCACCACAGACAGCACTAATACTGATTATAGATGGAATATTTACGACAAGACAGTTTTCTGCAAAAACAACTTTTTGAGTAGGTACCCATCTTAGCTGCACGTCTAGTTATTTATATATTGTGTACCGGAAAAAGAGTCAAAAGAAATATAACATGTAATAAAAATTAAAAGTTGTCATGACCAAATTATGGTAGGACCGGCACAGGTTTGTATTTTGTAAGTAACAAATTGATGTTATTTATCTTTGTCACTCCACATGAACTAAAGAATAATCACTCGACAATACTGCTTAACCTCAATTAGACACCGATAAGGAAGGTACTATTTAAACTAGCTAAACAGTTGATGAGTTCATGACAAAGCTTACAAATGAATGGATCAGACACGCTCGTTTGCAACATGCCATTTTTTCTAATCAAAACGAGACGGCCACACTAATGACAATGTTACATAAGTTAAGCTTTCTCTGGATGATTTTGTATTGAAGATTTAGGTGTCTAGGTGAATTAATCTTGTGGTAATGTTGGATTTCCTTATTGACCTTTCTAGAAAGATCTCTGTGTTCGTGAAGAAACTGTATATAAATCGATCGACCGATTATATCCTGATTCTGTTCATCTGTTCATCATCACACCAATCGAGCAATCCTCATTCAACTTCGCTTTTAGCCGTTTCCCGCCATACGACTGGTCTGACAGTAATTGACATTAGTGACAGCTATGCTGGTATAGTTGTGTACCATGGAACTAATAAGTACTAAAGGTCCTTGGTGTTTACATACTTACCTAGATATTTCACAGAACACTACAGGTCGCTTACTTGATGTTTTCAGTGGGAGCTGTAAGAATAGAGGAAGAACGCAGATACGATGCGTGGATTGTGTAGAAGACATGTCTAGAAGAAGGAAGATACCGAATTGATGAATGAATTGATGAAATTTTGATTAATTTAATGAAAAAATGAATTGTAGTAGGTAGATTTACGAAGAAGGTTCCAAAAAAATATAAGATTTAAATTTACACCAAGTTGGACAGTCTACTGCAGGTGACTGGTTACTCATATCGGGACTATTGTTTAATCATATTTTCAATTAAACGGAAAGGACCCACCCCACTATAAACAAGTCAAAGTGATTACTTGAGTAAAAGTCATTATTTAAGATACAATTTTTATTCCTTAGTTTAGTAATTGCTTGAAGTTAGAACTGTCAAAAGTTAGAATTCTTAGCTTTGCTTTCTTTGACGGTTCTTGCTTCGTTTAGATTCTTGTCTATTGCATAAAACTGTTTGCGTAATTACTTAAACTCAAGTAATTAGTTAGACTATAGATACGGGTGTTACGGGGTTTCATAACACCATTCGATCTGGATCTAATAATAACATATTGGAGAATAAAAGTGGAAAATGGGAGAAGCTGATTGACCCAAATCAGATGTCGAAATCAATTAAAGAGCTTTTCATTCTAAATCGGGCAATCCGGAAGTTTTGTGGGGCATTAAATGGATCTCACAAAAAACGAAGCTATGCTATGGGTCTCATATTTAGGTCTGCTTGCATCACAATCACAAATCACTTACCTACTGTACTATGTAAAACGTATGAAAAAAAAACATCGTGGTCCTGTTTCTATCCATCGTTTGAAGATAGCCTGTTTATCTTTTGTGGTGCATGCAAGCGGTCCGTAGTAGGTTACGTAATAAAGTCATAGTTTTGAATGCTTGAAATAATTCAGCAATGAAACCAATGCTATTCGTTTTTCCGCAAGATTTGAGCACGTGTTTCTTCATATCGAGATTGCTATAAATTGTTATTGAAAAGAGATTATGAACTTAGATTTAAACAACGTAAGGTTTAGTATGATTCATAATCATTTCAGTTTTAAACATATTTTTTCTAGCGTCTGTGGTTTATTTACATACTGATTTGAAATCTGATGATGATGAATTAAAATTCAATATTGATTGACTGATTAGTTCACGGAATCAATTAACTAGATTCATTCTATGAATGTTTTTTTTAACATAACACATTGATGAGTCAATTAAAGTGATATAACAGCAATTTACAAGACAGCAGACGAATTAAACTAAAAAGTAGGGAAAGTAAGAGGAACCCTTACCCGTATAACTGGTCCTACGAGAGTATAATAAACTGTGGACTATGTCGACGCAGGTGAAAGTGTTTACCTTTAAATGGCTATAAACACTGGCTCAGTATTTATGGAAATATTCGTTTTGATGTCGTATGACAGGTGGAAAGTTTTAAGAAAATAAGGATTTAATATGATTATTATAAGCCACACTTTCCCACCGAAGGGCAAATGCCCCTTTTCATGCGGATTAGCCATGAGCATTTATCATCTTCATTCTACGCTTGCTCAAGTCAGATTGGAGATTTCAGAATTATGTTGATATTTATAACTTCTGGTATTCGATAGCATCCGGCTCTATTGTTCTATCTACCCGTACCCCACTATCTTCAGTAGACGGGAAGAGACAAGGTATAGGCAATGAGGATGATATATCAAGATAGATACGGATTCTTCGGCCCTTATTCCAATTTATTTGGGGTCGGTGCAGCATTCTTCTTCTTCCACACTTCTCTTTTACTCGTCATCTCATCAGATACCTCATATCTTGCCATAGAAGCAAAATAATGACATGGGTATTTAAGCCAAAAATGGATATATGAAAATTAAGTTGAGAAAATCAACGATATATTTTTCAGATAGTGGCTGCAGTTTCCAAGCAACGTTCCGATTACTACAAAAATATGTCGGACACGCACTACGCTTTGTCGATTTCCAATTTCCTTAAGCAGTAATAATTTTAGTAAAGCTATTCATTATTATAATTATGTAATTACTACCTGCACAAGTAATAGAGAACACGACACGATGCATCGTTAACATTTTGGTAATATTTCATGTTTGCCTTCACTCTGTTTCCTACGTTTCTTATTTATAACCTACTTATTGTTAATTTTCCACTAAATTGCGAGTTCCATAAATAATTTGTTTTTGGGAGTGAAATCGACATTTTTAAACCTATGATTGTATTAAGCAACCTTCTTTTAAGTTCACTATCGTTTTACCCCAACTTCCCTGCTCCCGGCTGAAATATGAATGTAATTTTTGCTAAAGCCTTCTACTAGAAATTCTTTAAATTACAGTGAAAACATCAAGTCAATCATCAAGTTCTAACAATTCAATCAATTTCAAAAGAACCTAGTGTTAGCTATACGAACGATTATTTTGTAATTTAAGATAGGCAAACAAGATAGGTTGATTCTGCGGTAAGAAGACCAGGAGTACCTCAAGGTTGTATCATCGGCCCCATTGTGTTTTAAAAAATGAGAAGAACAATTACATAAGTCGATTTTCTACAATACCTACTTACACACACTAAACTTATATGCGACTTTAGTGACTGCTATGATTAGGAAGTTGGTAAATGAACTGTGTGAAATGTAGAAATCAGAGGAAATGTTTTACTGGTGTCTGGTATGGAATGTTGCGCTTAGCCTAAGATAGCTAACGTAATAAGCCGGGTCTACTTTACAACACTTGCGCTTACACCATTCACTGAGAGTTTCCATTCAGTTAACGTGTGCAATATTATTTGTCGTATTTTTTTAAAATAGACCAACAAGTCCGTAGTGGTGGTCCGTTTTCACTATAACATAGAGACAGCTCTAAATGAATGCTTGCAAATAGTGTTGAACCGTTGGAATTTAAACTTTTGGCCCTGAGCGAAGCAATGGAAATCGAACAGGGGTTTTTATTTAGACAATAGATGTGCTCCGCGGGTTCACCAGCCGGCGCCGTTCGGCCTGTTGTGATAAATACACAACAACAACAACCTTCCTCAAGGATTGGGCTAATAGATTAACAAAAATATTTTTCAAATCCCGACGTTGTTTCAGAGATTAACGCGTTCAAACAAACAACCACACTCCTCAGCTTTATTGAACCTAGCATTGGCGAAGGTTCAATACAACTCGATTCCTAGCGGATTCCCATTGAAAAATGGCACATCAGTATTGTATAGACAAAGAATATAATCACATTAAAGATATGTACTCCGGCTTACCTCTTACAAAAATTGAACCTTCGCTACTGGAACCTAGGTGTTTCTGGGGAAAAAAGGGAATAGTACTTGTGACTGATAAATTAACCTGCTTCAGTGACATACAGCTCGTTAGTTGTGACTGGTGAAGCGGTAATGAAGATGTTTCTGAAGCAACTGGTCAGGCTTTTCAGAAGGTATGAAACAAAAAATGTTTGACTTAGGTGGAAACGACTCCCTCAATGAGGAAGTGTTTGTTTTTGGAATGATCATGCGAATTTCTGTCTCTATTATATAAATTAATCATGGATGTAGTGACTCATCATTTTGGTCGAACTATAATAAATGGGATCTAAATATAAATAGGATCATCAGTTCCAGGTTGGTCGTTATTTAAATGATTTGAATTTTTTTTAAATTTCATTTTTAATTGGTTTGTAATATTGTTTATATGTGTCGTATACTTTAGACTAAAAAGTATCTGTTGATAAATCGTAGCGTCGTTTTTTTATTTGATTAAAATGCACTCTTCTCCACCAAATCACTCTGAACTCTGAGCTTGCGTGGTAAATTGTGGCCCTCTCCATAGGGGAGTAGCAGTTAGTAAGAGCATTACAGCACTAGTCTATTTAATGTTCCCACATCATAGATGCCATAGACGGATTACAGTACTCTCCGCGACTATTCGTCATAGCAGATTTCTTTAGTCATTTCGTTTTCTTTAGTCTTGTTACACATTTTAAGCTAGACTACTTAGATGGCTAGAGGCTAGAGTTCATGTTGTCATTCATGATCAAAAATTGGTAACGCATTAACCATGCTGGAATTTTCTTTTCTTGAATTCGTTTTTTAAGCTTTTGCCAATTGTCATCGATGACTTCCCACTTTCTTTGACATTTCTTTTATTGTATTTCCGAACCAGTGAAGGTCAAAACCATAGACAATTTTTTTTGCCGCGTTTTTAGGGATGTATTGTTTTTCCATTGTTTTGAAATGAAATCGAATTCGATGGATGAATGATCGGTGATCGTGAATTCGTGACCAACGGTTGTTTTTTTTTTTAATCTAACGACTTGGATATCTTTTTTAATTCTTGGCAACGCAACGGTAACAAATCGAAAGTAACGTTCGAGTGAAAGTTTTAAACTTTTTGGAACTTTTTGTTTTATTAATTTATGTAATAGAGAATAAATACCTGTTTAAGATTTACATGTTTGTGCTATTGAGTATAGCTATAATTCTATATATAGCTTCCGATTTAAATATCTATTAATATTTGAATTTCTCATAGGTACCTACATAATTTTTGCTATAAATAGTAACACATTAATGATTGAATCGTAAACCAGTTTCACGTTTTCTCAAATTGCTTAGATACATAAGTATGTACCTACCTGAGTATTTGCGAGAAACCTAGTATTTAGAATTTCTCTTTGGAATACCGTTACTTAAGACAAGAAATGTAGTTGACAACTAATAATTTGTGGTTTCAGAGGAAACGACTGCCATTAAATACAGTACCTCTGCTTATGTATAGAAATCTATGTATCATGCTTATTTAGGTTTATTTATTTGACCACATACCCTATGCTTTTTTGTAAACTTTTTTTCGGTTACCTATTCTAGTTCAAATCCTTAAATTCCACTTTCAGAACCACTCTCTAAGGATCTTAGTTCCGGGTGAATTTTTCCATTTCGTATTTAAATAATCAATCAATCTCTATGATTGGCCAGTCTATCATCTTAGTTTAGCACTGCATAACATTACTTTCACTTTTAGTGCTTTATCTCACAAATGTTAAAAAATGCAGCTGTATCCTGTACAAAATTTAAATACGTAGGTAATTTGACGTTCAAAAGTGCCTGTGATGGTCTAATTGAAATAAATGCTTTGAGTTTTAATCGGCCTAAATGTATCCGAAAAGATATCAACTGTCTCTCGATTTCGTTTTCGCCATAAGGATGTAGGCCCCATGGAGATACTTATTCAGTTTGATGGTCTATGCCACATCCTTAAATAAGACCACACCTTTCTTCCATAATTAACATAACATAACGCCTGTTTTCTCCGAAGGATTAGGTAGATGTGCACCTAATAGTTCATCCACATTTCGTCAGTTCCATGTAAAAGTCAGCCATGTAAGAATCAACCGGGCACAAATCCAGACTCCATGGCTGCTACTGAGAAATTCCTGATGGAAAAACCCAATAACACTTTGCCCAACCTGGGAATCGAACCCAGGACCTCATGCTCAACAATCGCTTGCGACCAATAGACCAACGAAACCTTAATACAGGGTGTAAACGGACGTCAACCAAGCATTCTGTACACCAAACCATGTAACACTGCGCAAATAATATTGCTGGGAAACGACATCTTTTTTTTGTGGTGAAAATACACGTTTTACGGTAAAACTCAATGTGACGCACTCTAAACATTGTGCTGCTGGATGCATTGAATAGTGAACGGGTCATGGAGATATGAAAAGTAAAGTTATAACCTTAAAAACAAGTATTAAAAAAAAACGTTGTGAAAAAGTTGGAACTTTGACCTCCAATATCTCCGTAACCAGAAGGTTCACAAATGTGGTCCAGGACAAAAAAATGATCGCAATGACGAGGAAAACAAGAGCCTTTCGGCTTCATTAAGGGTATTGTTACACTCTTTATGTTCCTTAAACACTTTTCATCCTTATTATGATACCTGCAAGCTTTAAACTGTTATTAATTAATATTATTTATCAATTTGCTATCAATTATTCAGGGTTGAAACTCTGGGGTCGTGAGGTCCGAGTGCTCATAGCCTGTTTAAGGAAATTTCGAAACGCCTAGTTGACGGTTCCCGCGTGGCCAGAGGCTAAAGTGTTGCCATACAACGTGGCAACGCCGCCAATCTCTTGGGCACATTACCAGCTGACAGCGTTGAGGAGGAGTTCTTTGATGCCCTTTTATAGATTGTAGTTAGTTTACTTATTTTAGGTTATTTAATAGTTTTTAATTAATAATATATTTAGTTAGATTAATGCCAATTTATTTATTGTCTAAATATAAAAATAATATGGTATTATTCAGGTTCATTAGTATTTGAGAAGAATTCATCTAGATAACTATGCAGTTTTGATCAAAACTTTGCGTTGCGATTAGCGGTGATTGTACCTACAGTTGTGAGCGATAAGATTTGTTGATATGAGTCAGGCAAATGCAATTTTTTATGTGGCCGGAACACAGTTTATTTATTATTCTTCTTCAAAGTTGAAAATGGTATGGAGTGGAATTGCCTGCGTCGGTGTTCCCAAGTTCATATGACCCCAATCTATTTAAGTCGCGAGTAAATAATAATAATAATTTAATAGGCTTCTTTTGGGTTAGCTCGTTCCATCGTCGACCTCATCTCTGTCCTCAGGATTAGATTGAGGTCAAGAGTAAGCCCATTAATATATTAAAAAAAAATGTATTAAAGTTTGACAGATTGTAGTAGTTTGATGTGCTGGCGTCTTTATCTAAGGTATAAAGCAATCGGGCCTGTGTACGGCGAGCTATGGGCTACCTCGCCGTCCGGCCGTCTTATGACGACAGGCCGTGATGACGGCGCGTTCGTGTTCCACGCGCGCCTCAAAGAGATGTCAGCAACGATGTAGGGGTCTGCCAGGGCCGATGCCTGCCAGGGCTGCGGGACTGTTCGAAAGAGATACCGTGGCCCTGGAACACAAAGGGCAAAGAAGGAACATGGATGGGTTTTAGTCAGTACAAGTCTGAAACTCCCTTCCGCTCCGCCCAGAGTGAGGGGGGATCATTTGATGATTTCCCAACCGAAAACAAAAAAAAAAAAAATATAGCAAAGTATAAAGCAATTTGTTTCTTTTTGGTCGTTATAAACATAAAAACTACCTATTTGTTTAGGTGACTGCTAACTGCGTGCGAGTGCTGGCTACGAAAACAAATACAGTTATAATTACCCAACGACCGTTGTTGCCAGCATAGAAAAAAGAAATTGGTCCAATTTTCCTCACGGATGGTTATTATAAAATAAAAACAGACACTTTATTATTGTATAATAATAGCAAGGTAAGCAGTAGCCCTAACATTGGAAAGTTACCCAAATGGCTTACGGATGTTACGTATAAAAGGTGGGAAAAAATTCTAGAACTTAGATATAAATTAAAGATTTAGTTATTGTTTGAGGAGATTGTTCTACTTCCTGAGAATGTTGACAATAATTATGAGAACTAAGAACTTTGCCAGATAATGAAAAGGCAGCCCGAAGCTAGGAATGAGATTCGCCAGATGTCAGAATGTCATGCGGAAATATAATATGAACTTTCGTAACAATCAGGGAAATTGTTGCAGAATATTGTTTATGGCAAACATAATGGTATCAAAATATTCCGTTTTTAATTCTAATAGAAATCCACTAGAATCGCAAATACCTTCTTGCTGTAGTGTAGTCCCTCCCTAATCCGGTCATTGAATGGAGAGAAATAATCATAAATAGGTATACCGGTATTAGTAATACTAAAATATTTTTATTGGCACAAAGAAAAAAGACATTTCCATTTGAAACCCTGACTCCTGAGCTAGGTGAGACCTGCGTTACCGGAGTCAGTGTCTTCACCAGTTTGTGGTACTAAAGTTCACAACATTTTATGCATCTCTTCATCAAAAATAAATAGTAATTAATCATAAAAAATAATGCATGCGTGCTCTTGTGTGGTGTGTGTGCGTGTGTTTATGCGTAGGTGTGAGTGTGATGTGTCTATGTGTGTTTGATGTGTGGTGTGAGTGATCGTGGTTGGTGGCTGGACTTGGGAACTTGGTTTGCCTACCGATCTAAACTTAAAGCTTCAAACGTGTAGCTAAGTTACCCAAGCACAGGGAAGGTACTTTAGCATTAGGCCCTTCACCGGTTCACCTTCGTTGAACCATAATATCTTCCGTGGAAGGAGAAACCAGTTGATTTCATTTTAATCGGCCAGTCTAGCCGACTTGTCTGCAGGGAAGTCACGGATTGATCTATTTCTTTAAAACGACGTATTTTTAATAAAAAATTCAAAAATAATTGTGAAGTCTAAACAGGGTTAAATTAAATTGGCTAGCGAAACTCGTAAAGATGGGTATCTAATGACGATGATACAAGAAAAAATAATTGTTTAATTTTCAAGTACGTTACTACCGGCAGATACCACGTAGTCAGCGAGATTATTACTTGAATTGATATATTTAAGATTTTATTTGCTGTTCCATAACAACAGCGAAGTTTGTATCAAAATAACAGAGTGTGTAGACACAATGACAGATTTCTTTGCACTATCTGTCATTTTGTCGATTCTTCCGTCAAAGAAATCCTTGTCTACGGTGGTCATGCTACGGGGGCTGGAGTTGTTCAAAATATTTACCAGTGTCTACTTATATGAAAGTGTCTTGTAAGAAAGTTTAGCGTTAATAACATAATGTCTGGGGCCCGAGGAGCTGACCTTATGCAAATGTTTGGTACCTAGAGTTATACAGAGCACGAACGCAGGCTGTTTATACTGTTCCGGGTCAGAGTTAAAATAGATGTATTATTACATATTAATATTTTACACACATTACAAAAGGAACCATAAAGACGAGACCAACAAGATCGAGGTATAATTGTGATACTAAGTAACCAAGACGCTGGACAGTGAATGACCTTTACTTAAATTACCCGAAATTAAAAAAAAAACAACGAACCATAGACACTAAAATCAGAGTCATTTAAAATCAGGTGCCTTTGCCTGATTTTAAATGACAGTGTCTATGGTTCGTTGTACGTACAACTCAAAAAGTCCTTTGTATCCGAATTTGTATTCGAAAAGAGAAACGACCAACTGTCGACTACACGGTTGAAAGGCTTGATAAAGTTGCGTATGCATTTGTGCAATCTATTATAGGTCCTATACCTGTTATTAGTAGAGTCATATTGGTTGCACAATTAATCGGTGACGGTCGGTCACGGCATTATGGGCTTAATACGATATTTGCGATTTCCTTGTGTTCCACTCTCACTGGGCATGTGGAAACAAGGAAAGGAAGAATGTCGTCACATAATAACAAACAACAGGCGACAGGCTAAACGTTTATATTGGAAAACGGAAATATTGACCTGATGTTTTTTTCCGGTAACACATGTGTGTTGATTATAGACAATCAATTAGTTTTTTTTTTGTATGACACCTTCCCAGTTTTTCCAATTTAAGTCAAAGTTTAGGTTATCAAAGATAATGAATTGATTAGATGTGAACTCTATTAGCTGACGGGCATTTTAATCTATTGAATTAAAATACTTTAATTAATGCTACTTGTGAACTGTACGTATTATTTGTGAGTTTGTAACTATCATTTCAGCTATTATCAGACTGATTATTAGGGCGAAACAATCTGTGTGAACAATTACGTAATTTGTTAATTTCACACTAGTTTTTAGACCAGAAAGATCAAAATCTAGACGCATTCATTCAAGCAGATTTTTCCCACGAGGTTGTTTCGGAGATGATAATGGCAACACTAGTCTAGTTAAGTTACAATATTATTTTTCAAATATTTAAATTTCGAATTTAAGCAACATCGCAAGTGGCTACGATTTTGTTTTAACGCTGCCACGATTCAAATTCAGCCTTAAAATTCCTTAGTAAAGGCAAAGATAATTTTCTTTTATTAATTACCTAATTACGAGAAGATATTTTAATTATGCGCAAATAAAACCTTCTTTAAATCGCTTTAGCCATACCTTGTGCAAGACGTCTCAAACAATGGTTTGCTCGCAATACAATAGAAATCGGATATAGGATGCGGATCACGTTCGAATTCGGAAGTGATCAAGGAGCGAGCGACCTTAGTACCGCGCTATTTGTGCGTTTGTTTCCTCTAACAAATTAATGGTGATCTCTTTGAAGTTAATGTTGTCCTAGTATTTTTACTAGATTTAGGTAATTTTTTTTTTAAATTCGAAGTAATCAAGGAGTGACCGACCTGAGTACTGCGCTAGTTGTGCGCTTTTTTACTCCCAAGCAAATTATTGGCGATCTCTATGAATATAATGATGTCTTAATACGTTTACGAGATTTACGTACCTAAGTACCTACCTATTATTAACCCTACAGCGAAAATGTGACAGATCTGGAACAGACAAAAAGCTCCTAAAATTATTATTGAAATGCTGTAATGTAGCCGTGTTCAATAATAATCATATCAAGAGAAGATCAAAGGCGAAATTGCCAAATGGACTTGCCTTTTTAGGACAAAGACGGCATCCCACAACAATTCACACAATAATAGGACAAAATTGTCGAGATAGAAATGTATGGGAAACGAACTGACATCTACAAATGCGTCACGCGATCCGTAGATGCAATTCCCAATTCCCATAGATTTTATTTAGGTATGTTTTTATTCATTGTCAACCATAATTGTTATCTTGGATTTGTCACGTACGCCCCTCCCCAAATCAAATCAAAATATTTATTTGCTAGAATATGGTACATAAGGTGTTACATTAATTAGTTTCAGCATATCCTGCCATAACATGGCGTGCAAATGTAGTCACAATAAGCGATGTCAATTATTCTAACTTACAGATTACGATTCTATTGACTTGATGTCCTCTAAAATTACAGATTCTATTGACTTGTCTTCTAAGTAGTCCTTAACGGTATAATATATTTTAATTAATAATAGTTTGAAAAGTATTTTTTAAATATTGTCAGCGGTAAGTCTTGAAGATTATTTGGTAAATGATTGAAAATAATAATCGACATGCAGTATACATTTTTTTAAATAATTTTAGTTTTATTGGTGGCAGCCGAAGTCTATCTTTATGCCGTGTTCGGCTATTTGGTCTGTCAGTGCCCTTGCCTTATTATATTTCAACATACAAGGTGTAAACAGACCCTTCACGAAGCCGTCAACCACGCATTCTGTACATCAAACTAAGTAACCCTACGCATATAAAAATTATTGCTGGGAAACGAATTTTTTTTTTGGGGTAAAAAATCACGTTTTACGGTTAAACTCAATGTAACGCACTTAAAACATTGTGCTGATAGATGCTTTGAATAATAAACAGGTCATTGGGTTAATTAAAGTTTTTATTGACTGGCTAACTGATAATATGTCAACGCACAGCCCAAACCGATGGTGTATTTTTGTGAAGAGTAGGTATTTCGACATTCCACCCCTAAGTGGGTGAAATGGGGGTTGATTTTTTTGTGAAACTTAATATTTTCCGATTGACTCGAAAATTGGTGTACACACTCCTCAATTAAAATTATGAGACATGTGTATGAGTTATATATAACTGTATGTATGTAGTATACATACATAGATTACTTATTATCCCAGAAGTAAGATCCCGTGGGCATAGACTAGTCGTGTTATAATAACACAAAACATTAAGGGGCGTGGCCTAACAGACAATGTTTGCCGCGTTGAATGGATAACGTGTTATGATAACATGTTAGAAAATGGGCCCAGCGGAGTGCGAACCTGGCTAACTCCCCCCGCGTTCGCCTGCGGGGGGAGTGAAGTCACTCATTCCGTGTTAGTGTTCACCAGATACAGACGTTTCGTAATATTTGTGCAGCGATGGAGTGGAACAAAAAAAAGACTTTGTTTTTTATACAATTAATTCGAGAAAGACCAGTGATTTGGGACGCTACATTAACTGAACATAAAGATAGGCAAAAAAAGCTAGCTGCCCTATTGGAGATATCAAAAATAATAGGAATTACAAAAAACGAAGTCAATTTAAAATGGATAAGCCTCAAGGGACAATACGTTAGAGAAAAGAAGAAAGTTAACGGTCTCAAAACCGGTAGCGGAGCAGCCGACGTATATGTTTCAAAATGGTTCGCTTATCAGGAAATGTCTAGTCTTATGGCTTTCAACATTACTCAAGATTCGATCTCCAATTTTGGAGACAATCCGGTAAGTTAAGTACCTAGTTAGTCGAAATTACATATCAGGGTGTAAGGGACAGACCTCCACAAACTGACAGGGTGCATTCAGCTCCTTATTTTGAATCATCTCCGGGATGATTTTTTCAGTTACTATTCCTTTATTTCAATGTAAAATTACATTCTCTGTACACAGCACTCCATTTATGTAAATAATACGGCTAAATCAAAAATCCAACAATGGTTGCTGAAATACTCCGACGAACGACGCGTGAAATCAGCTGTTTACTTCCTGCCTAGTTCATCGAACTCGTCGTCGCGCTTGCCGTTCGCTTCGTACGTTTTGCTACGGTAACGATACATTGCGTATGAGGAAATAAAACAAATCGAATTTATTGGATTCCCATAACATTCCCGAAATAATATCTTGTACCGGTCATCTTAGTATGATATACTGAATTCACCCCATCAGTTTGTGGAGGGCTGTCCCCTGCGGGGACTGTCTCTCCCGGGCTGCTTACACCCTGTATACTTATCTACCTACCTATATCTTATTCATTATACATATTATTAACATTCATTATTATATCATTCATTCATCAGTCATTATTATATTATCAATCCATACATTCATGAGTCGGGCGGCGGCGAAGTAGCGAACACGCTTACAACGTTGGAGCACTGGAACGTGGAGAGTTGACGCTAGATGTCGCTAGCGTCTATACTACACAGTACACTGACCTTTCATAGTAATTTTATTTACCTTTGATTTTGCACAGTGACCGTTATTCTCGTTGACATAAGGTTTATATCAGAGCTACACTTCGGAAGGACTGTACCCTATTACAAGCCTCTGACAAAAATATTGTCAATCTGGCCCAAATGCCCAAAACCGGCCAAGTGCGAATCGTACTCACACGCACACAGGGTTCCGTAGCACCAAACAATACAATAAAAATATTTTGAAGGCTTCTACATATGTTGTTACATTCTACAGCAAAATTAAATTTGTTTTTCATAGTATGTTAATGAAAAACAAAGTTACTGCTGCAGTTTGATGAAATAGTCCCATATCTCGAGAACTAAAAATCTAATCTTATTCAAACCAATTTTCGTTGAAAGTTTTTTTTAAGTTCTACTATCCTACTTTTTTCAGAATTTTCCTCCTGTTACTTTAGAAATTAGTGGGGGGGACACATTTGACCACTTTGGAAGTGTCTATCTTTCAAACGATTGACTTTGAGAAAAAATAGTTTAAGGAACCTCAATGTCATTTTCAAAGACCTATCTATAGACATACCGTACATAGTTTTGATGTTTCTTTTTTTTAATTTTAGTTCCATGTATGGGGAACCCCCCCCCCCCCTTAATCTTTTTTTTTTTGTATAAAAACCGTAAAGCGGTTCACAGAATACATCTACCTACCAAGTTTCAACTGTGTAGTCATAATAGTTTCGGAATAACGTGGCTGTGACATACGGACGGACAGACAGACAGACATGACGAATCTATAAGTGGCTATAAGGGTTCCGTTTTTCGCCATTCGGCTACGGAACCCTAAAAAGGATCCCGCGGCTATGGTTTTGTTTTTGTTATGGCAACTTTCTCTACCTACGCCAGAAATCTGTGATCTAAATTGATCTCATAACGGCATCTATTTCCTTACGAAGAGATTTAAATGTTCCTATGGTTTTCTAGTTTCTCAAATCTACGTGGAAGTGGTTCCCCATTCTAATCTTACTACTAATAAATGCGAAAGTTTGGATGGATTGATGTTATTTAATCAATCACGCCAGAACGGCTGAACGGATCTAGGTGAGATTTGGCACAGAGATTTAAGCTACTTTTTTCACGTCAAGAGTTTCCACGCGAACGAAGTCATGGACATTTAAAAGTTACTAGCCATGCACTTGAAATGGCGCCAAATACGTTTTATGTGTTTACGACCGAGAGTTTCAAGTTTCATATCTTAAACTTATAGCTGTAATCTGTATATTTATGCCAGAAAAGATATACAGGGTGTAACAAGACCCTTAACGAAACCGTCAACCAAGCATACATCAAACTAAGTAACTTTACGCAAAAATTATTGCTGGGAAATGACTTTTTTTTGGGGTGAAAAATCACGTTTTACGGTAGGGCTCAATGTAACGCACTCAAAACATGGTGCTGATGTATGCATTGAATATTACGGGGTCGTGGAGGTGGTTAAAGTAAAAATCTTACATTAAAAACACGTACTTATTAAAAAAAAACTTGTGAAAAAGTTGGAACTTTGACCCCCAATATCTCCGTAACTAGAAGGTTCCCAGGTATGGTCTAGAACAAAAAAATTATCGCAATGACGGGGAGAACAAGTACCTTTCGGCTCCGTCAAGGGTCTTGTTACACCGGGGTCGCGGGACTCATAGAATTACCGTGACCCTGGAACATAAAGGGCTACTGAAGGACACCGTGGATTTTAGTCAGTACAAGTCTGACAGTCCCTCCCGCTCTGCCCTGGGTGGGAGGACTCATTTGATGATTTTACCACGTTAAAAAAAAAGGGTCTTGTTACACCCTTGCCAATATATGATTGTGAGGACGAAGAAAACACATACACACGCAATGATTCTGAAAAAATAAGAAAAAGTTAGGAAAATATTGAAGGGGCGGGCCAAGTACCTACGTACGCTCAATTTTTGAATATCTACAACGTGAATAACTAAAATGCCAGAAAATTCTCGTGACATATTATACCCCCGCATGGTGACGTCATTAACAATAAAATTTGCAAGTGAGCTAGTCACGACTTATTTTATATTTAGCCTTGTAACATTATCAAGTTAGAAGTCTATGACGGATGCTAAAAATTTAATAAAGTATTGTGTAGCGTGACGATTTCATTTGTGTATTTAATCACTAGGCTCTCTTACCGTACAGCCTACTAAATGTGATTATAAATAAACTTTCTTATATTAGACGTAATTAACGTTAATTACTGTGGGACTACCTAAGCTGCTAAGTAGACGAAAAAAAGACTGAAATGAAGTTTTATAGCAAAAGTACAAGTGAGCCATTTCAAATCATAATTATTATACTCGTAGAATACTAAGGTGCGCCTATGCCGAAAATAATAAGTAACCGTCTAGGCTCTAGCGGTGTCTTAAGTCTAAACTCTCCTCCAAAAAAAGAACACTCGGTTTGACAGGTCTTGCGCGGGAAAATATGGGCCAATCAAAAAAGTTTTCAGTTACCACAGAACACAAATTGTAACAATAAATTATGTCGATTCAAAGAATACATCACAAAAACATTCAATTTCCCTTCTGTTGAGTAACATAATGACAAGGTTATGTCAAACGCGGCGTCGAATTTTGTCTATAAGTAGGTAGGTACTTACGCTTAATGGTGTTCTTGAAAAAAAATATTACTCTTACAATACTTAAAATAAAATTGAAGCGTGTTTCCGTCTCCTTAGAAGGTCTACTTGTATATAACTAGGCTTTGCTTAGTTTGGGGCCAATGTAAAACCTATTTGTAAAATTATTGACAGTAGTGTTTTTGTATTTGTGTAAATGTGAGAGAAATCGTACACAGTTTCGTCGTATAAGAGACGAATTTGAAAAGTCACGTCTAACTATTAAAATTGTTAAAGCCAATATCCTCTATAAAATCCTGAAAATCGATAAATTAACAGTAACCAGATACAATTACGACTAATAGTTCTCAAGTTAACACTCCAATGCGCTTGAAACATTCACTTCCCAAATTATAGTGTTTTTTGCTTGGTTGCATTCCTACTTATTACGCATTACAGAATGCTGATTGATTTACTTCGGTCTTCAGGAAGCGTATTATGAGCTAATCTTCACTTTTTGCTGTTATTGTGCGCCACATAGGTAATATTAGTGTTATCAGTGCAAGTCTTACATAGTTAACATCGTAATAACCGTTTTTGTGTTGCTTGCTGCAGTCATCAACCTTTTTGCTTAGTAAAACTGAGGATGACTGATGGTCCGACAATTTTGTTCAACGTAATCGGAATCTAAAAGCTGAGAGTCTGACTCACTCAGGCCAAACTCAGTTTGGTGATTGTGTGAACTGTGAACTGAGAACCATAGACTATAAAATACTTATTCTTTTATGCCTGACATTTCGCATTTTGCCGCCAACTATAACTATGGAAACCTTTCGGTCAATCCACACTGTTCGAAAATTGAACTCAATAATGATCATTGAGCATGGAATTAGTAAACGTAAGTACTTTCCGGAAAGGAGTTGATGATTGTTGGGAAACAATACAGTAATTTTTGTTGGAAACAGTGAGGTATGGAGTAGTGGTGAAGAGTCTTCAGATGGCTAATTTCGCAGATTTCAAATACGGTAAGTATTTGAAATCTGCGAAATTCCCATAATCGTGATAGGTATAAGTACAGTTATTTAACTCAAAGCGATAAGAATGCGATTAGGCACGTTTTCCAGTGCAGTTGACAGGCAAATGTCTGACGAATCCAATGACTCACTGTGGTCATAATAGTTTGGCACCAATCGATTGCAATGTGCGTGAAATCGAGTTCCCCGAAACTAAGGACAGGTCACCAAAGTTCACATTAACATAGCATAAAATAACTTATAACGAAAATGTATTTATAGATCACAGGAAAACGCCTTTGCCTATTTTATTCTAAAAGAAAAGGTTCTCACAGTTCTTCTGGTTCTTCATAATCATTTAGAAAGTGTAACCTAACAATTTGACAGATCATGAGAATTTTAAAATCAGTATTCAAAATATTCAAATCAATTACTTGTTTTAAAAAGTTGTCAGCATTTGTTGCTTTTATGGTTAGTAGAACTAATAACTACTTAAGTGATCAACACGAACGGAACGAATAGAATTGCAATATTTGATTTTTGTAAAAACAAAACTTACGGTACCTATCGTGTGGAAAGTTTGAAGTGGTACCTATGAATGTAGATGTCCATAAGAGTAGGTACCGCCGTGATGGAATCTGTAAAAGATGGTAAGATGGAAAGGAGGTGACTCATGAGATGAGGACTAATAGAAAAGTATGGAAGCAGAAGACATGCCGGACCCGATCCGAATAAGTTTGGTGTGCGTGCTATTAACTTTTGAGGAATACTCTCGTGAGGAGGCGATCCTGGCTGCAGGATCAAGTCATGTCTGTCATAAAATTGTAATGTCACCAGAGCTAAAGGTGTGTGAAAAATTTCAGCTCAATCGGAAACCGACCAGTGGTCGCAAAATAATTTTTAAATCCGTAAGTACAACTTACAACTTGTAATACCAACAGTACAAGATAAATACCACAATACCTAATCCAAAAAACACTAAACAAGTCTAAAATAACTCGACTTTCAACGGTCGGAAGTCGGTGGCAAAAAAGTCAATGAAACAAACAAAGTCACCACAACAGTTTTAGCGTGAGGAAAAAAATCAAATTACTGAACCGATTTTGATGAAATATCTATGGGACCAATCGGCAAGTAAATCATCATCATCATCATTGCAGCCGAAAGACACACACACACACACACACACACACACACACACACAAACATAGGCCTCCCCCAAGTGTCGCCACATTGACCGGTGCGTCTCGCATCCAGCGGATCCCTGCAACCTTTACAAGGTCATCGGTCCACCTAGTGGGAGGCCTTCCAACGCAGCGTCTTCCGGTTCGCGGTCGCACCTCCAGAACTTTTCGGCCCCATCGGGCATCCGTTCTGCGAGCAATGTGCCCTGCCCACTGCCAGTTAACTTTGGCTATTCTTCGGGCTACGAATAAAAGTAAATCCTTTCACTTTAAAAAGATTTTTTCAAATCGGTTTACAAATGACGGAGTTATGAGTATGAGGTAACAAACATAAAAAAACCTCTTTTTTGAAGAAAGTCTCACTTAAGCTGACTAATGACCAGTGATAGATAAAAACCAATCGCAAAGGGTACCTAGATAATAATTAAACTAATTAGTATTACTACGTGCTTTAAAAATCATTTGAATTTACGTGATCAATGTCGGTTTGTCTTCCATCGCATGTTACGACATTTCTGCTGCTCTCATCAGAATTATTCGTAACGTGGTAATGTTCAGACTGGCGTCTTTTTGGAATCTCCGTCGACAGTTCCGCCAGGCAGACTGATCCGTAGTACAGATTAATAGTTTCAAACAATGAAATGGCTTGAATCTAACTTGAAGTACGTAATGTTTCGAGTGACATAAAGAAAGAAAGAATATTCACTCATCATCATTCATTTTTTTAATTGTTTTTTTTTTCTTCTTTTTTTTTTTTTTACATGACGTTCGTACTTAAGAACCGCTCGGTAACGGACTGAAGTTTGACCGTTTATTTCTTGACATCGAGAGGGTTATCCTTGCTCCAGTGACCTATTTTCTGCCACTAGTTGACCTACACATGGCAAATTCTCACCACCGCTGCTACCTCACCCAGCAGAAAATCCGAAAGAAAATATTCAACACATGCTATTGCTTTTTATCAACGGCTCGGATCCATTACTGCCATGAAATTGGTGTAATGGTAATAAAACATTGCGTGTACTTCGTAACAGAGTGGTCTGATGATGGATTCGCTTAAAATAATAAAAATGGCCGGCGCAAGGCGGTCGATAAAGGTAATTTCGAGTAATTTAAGGCGTGTGAAAGTGTGTATGGTGAATGTTAAAGAAAGAGATGGCTTGTTAAAATGTTAATGATATATTTACGTGAGAGTATGTTACCGTTAGTCGATGTTTCATTAATTTAATTGGTAACATAATTTGCACAAACAACTACATTAAGTTGGTGGTTTCATAACAGAAAGTTGTTAGCTAACTAATGGAGTGATAGGACATTATGAACTATTTATTAGTATACTGATCCAGTAGAAAAAATCACCCGCCAGGACTTAAATGAGGCAAACGACAGAGCTATCCACTGTCCAGGTCGAAGTACTGGTTGGACAAAAATATGAGTCATTGATTCGAGATGAAGAAAAAGTAAGGATCGTCTCCTTGCTTTTTTTCGTCTCGCCCATAAACTACAGGCGAAGTCGTCCTACTGACTCTAGCCAGACATAAATTCGCAATTAGTAGTAAAACACGTATTATTGGAGTCTTTGACAAGATAGGTAGGTATATTACGCCGCCAGCAAGAAGGATTCTAGCCGAAACATTTTTTTCGATCAGTTCCATCATTTTCATAGTATAAAATACTAGTGCCTCTTAACCTTTGAAGCTGTTTCTCATTAGATCCTCGTAGATTGTTCTAGACATGCAGCTGCTCACTTTTTGTACATTTCTAGTTGCAAGCAGACATCAGGCAGGTGACATAAATAACGCCAAACTGGTTAGAAAATTGCTTCTTGCTGCAGGCTTTTGTTTTTGCTGCATCTTGGGTACAAAGGTCTGTCCTGGATCATTTTTATAGTATTTAACTTGAAAGAGTGTCCATGGAGTTTCTTGCCTGTTCTTCTCCAAAGAGTCTACGTTTCGGAACTTAAAGTTTTTATCTAACTGATTGAGTCCTTCCTTGGCAATCAAAAGTGCCTGTAAACAACAAGAAAATTGAAAAAAATGCAAAGAGTTTGATTTTAGGCTTCCATATGCGTTATTTAAAAATTAGCATCACCTGGCTAACTTAGCAATCTCGAATATTTTCGCAAAATCCTGAGGTGAAATCATTCTGTTGTTGACACTGACAGTTAGTGAGATTATTATGAAAACAACCTCTTGTTTGAGTCAGTTGCTGGCTGTATAGTTTCGTATTTCAGTGCCTTACAAGATTTATCTATACTTGTTCTAAAAACGTTTTACGGAGAGACAAGCAAAGCTGAACAGGTCACTAAAATATGAAGGGAAACTGTAGCCATAACAATTTACTTCATTGTAAATACTTAGACGCATGCAAAAGGCTGTTAGGCGCAAAAGGGATTTCATTATAATCGTCATATTGGCCTCATGCAGAATGACAACTGGGCAAGGGTAATGATGGGTGCCTGGGTGATGGGTGACTACAACACTGAGATCGGCCTAGAAAAACGTGGCAAAATGATCGGATCAGCACCGTGAGAGTGGCACCCGCCTGGAATGAATTAGGAAGGCCTTTAGCCCGCAATAGGATGTAGTATGGGCTAGACCAAATTATATCGCTTCATTATTCCTTTGTAAATTTTCAGCTTAAACCGACAATACATCTTTTGATGCTAAATCAAAACAAGTAAGTTCTCATTCGCGAAAATTCTACAGAAATATTTTCTTAGCAAGTCTATAGTCAAGTGACAATTATTAAGTAAAAGTACCTAAGTAACACACAACGTGCAGAGTCGTTTTCTAGCGAACACTTTCTCTGGGTTTTGACAAAAATGTTTTTAATGTTATTCGAAACATGGTCTGTGTGTGCGAACTCGAAAGTGAGGAAACATACATGCACCATTACTTAGGTACTTCCTTTATCTTTTTTTAAATGTTTCCTGGTTTTCTAAATTAATGTCATGTTATAATAATAAAGGGTGTAAATAGACCCTTAACATAACCGAAAGGCACTTGTTCTCCCCGTCTTTGCGATATTTTTTTTGTTCTAGACCATACCTGGGAACCTTCTAGTTACGGAGATATTGGGGGTCAAAGTTCCAACTTTTTCACAAGTTTTTTTTTATTAAATACATGTTTTTAATGTAAGATTTTTACTTTACACACCTCCACGACCCGGTACTATTCAATCCATCCATCAGCATAATGCTTTGAGTGCTTTCCATCGAGTCCTACCGTAAAACGTGATTTTTCACTCCAAAAAAAACAGTGGATTCCCAGCAATAATTTTTGCATAAAGTTACTTAGTAGTTTGATGTACAGAATGCTTGGTTGACGGCTATGTGAAGGGTCTGTTTACACCCTGTATTGTATTGGTCCACTTCCACCCAAAATCCCCGAAGTTTGATATTATCTTTCAAAGATAAGGTGAAAAAAAATAATTACAATTGAAGGATTATTTTATTTGTGTTTCTAATATGGCTTAATGACCATATTGCCTCTACCTCAGACATTTTTATGTGTGTTTCTAGGCTTTACCTATTACCGTAAAATTTGTAAGAAATTTTCGTTTTCTTTGACCTAAAACACCGTCAAAAATATGCATAGACAAATGACCTAGAAATGAAGCAGGCAACGTATTTTTACCGCTTCAAGGTAAATCAATAAAAATAAATTCATTTGTCACATTAAATTGTTGACCTTACCACTAAGTCTAACACAAAAGCATTTTTTTCTCTAGTTATGGAAACTATTAACCACTTTGCAGTGCAGTATTAAGTTGTTATTTTATGAATGGGGCCAGTTAGCTCTCAGTAAACAGCTCTAAAGTGCAACGGCCTCCATGCAGCAGCGCTCATTTTCTTTTTTTATTGATTAGTAGAAGTTTACTTCAAGTAGTAGAACGGTTGCCGCAAAACAAATAATTGTTACTGGCAACCATTTCTTTAAATTTTGGAATAACTTTACTCACAAAACTTTGAATTCCTTCGTGCTTATTATGAAAATTGTAATTGTAGGCGGTTAAAATTGTAGCACAAGGATTTCTACTCAAATTATTTTTGAATTCAGAACGAAACGATTAAATTTAACTCCGAGGCAAAGGCACAACAATCACAACCGAGTACAAAAAAAATCTTACTGATTATTAAACAATAGTGAAAATAAGAAAGTAAGAAAAACAACTTACATTCATTTTGAAAATTTCCAATATTCCTCAGATTAACATCAAAATAAATCACTGAACACAGACTTTCTTCAAAAGAATTTTAGTACTTATGTTGATATTACGGAACCGGTTTTAGTTTTGACAGGGAACGCGCATGCGCGCGGTGTGATGGCGGAGTGTGGACTGGCGCGCGGCGGGTGAAAAAAAATAAACTTTCTCAAACGACCGCGATTTTAGCCTGCTTATTGGCTGCTATGGCTAGGTAATAGGTACTGCCGTTGACGAGTATTTATTTACATAATTACTGGCAGTTAAATTCGTATTAATTTGTTGTGATAAGATGCTGAGATAAGAGTTCGAAGATTGAGGGAAAGCTAATTGCACTTGTACAACACAACACACACAACAATATTTACCCGTTGTGTTGATAAATGTGAGTCCTTTGGGATAAAAGCTAAATATTAATACATATTTAAAGTACCTGCAATTTTGAATACAGGCTACTAAAATTCATTAGAAAAATAATAAATAATCACACCAATATAAAATACCAAAAAACAGAAGTCGGTGTCATACAAACTTAAATCAAACAAACAAAAGTCACCGACTTCAGAAGTTAAAGTTATTTTTCACTTTTTTGTGTTTTTGAATTCGGTTTTATTTTTTGCAAAAAAGTTTTTTTTATTTTTCCATCTATACAAATATTTGCCATGCATTTATTTTACATTGTTAACAATATTTTTCATGGTAATGGGTATATTCCCAGTTAAATGGAACTTAACTATCGAAATGTGGGTGAACTGTTTACATCTGCGCACCCCCTCAGAGCATACAGGCGTGATGTTATGTTATGATGTTGTGTAAACAATAAACATCCAAGCGATTGCAGCATGACGACAGATTTGCTGTCTATTATTGAAGAAGCCAAAGGCCGAAGGCCATAATCAGATCATGACAATATTTCTATGGGACCAACCAAATCCAAATCGGTTCAGGCGTCTTCGAGAAATCGGTGAACATACATAAAAAAGACCCTCTCCTCCTTTTTTGAAGTCGCATAAAAAGTATGGAGACCGCCATTTTGTTTTGTATAACTGATCTTAGTGATTGAAGTTCAATCGCTACTCAGTTGTTTTACGTTTGTCAGCAGTAATCCAACATCAACCATATTATATGGCAACTAAAATAAAGATACTGTGCTTATGACAGTGATGCAAAATAATTGTGAGAAGGCTGTATTTGACAAAAAAAGAAATAGAGATAAAGAAATAGTACAAAGGTGATGCTTATTTCTAAAGAAATCTCTTCCAGCATACCTGCGAAAGGAGATACTAAAAAAGAGATGTAGAGTTCGCCGTATCGTGTCAAAAGCGTTGCGCTACTGTTCAGTCCGTCGTAATACTGTCCATTACAGTCGTATAACTGTACCTAACCTACACACCAAAGTCGCCGACCACGGCGGCGACATGCCGGCGGTACGCACGCGCGGTTGCATGTCATCGACATGAGTCTATTTTGGGCTCTCCATCTACGTAAGTACATACTAAAGCCCCCGGGCTGTGTCGGCGGGCATTGTCGGCACCCGGCGGGCCTTTGTTATGTCGCTGTAGAGTCTAGAATGGACTGGCAGCAAGTCGGTGATTTTCGAACGCTCCCCGCGCAAGTTGCCCTCGCCAAAGTATCAATGTTCTGTGCACTTGCCCGCCGGCACTCAACACGTATTGACGTGCATTTGGTTTTTTTTCAAATGGAGTGGAACGATGAAAGTTCTCTTACGTTAATAAATCTTTACCATATAAACGAATTACTGTGGAATCCTGAACATAGTGAGTACAAAAGTCGACCAAAACGTTTCAAGGCATTGAATGAAATAGCAAACAAATTAAATACACATGTTACAGAAATAGAAAGAAAGATCAAAAACTTGACATGTCAGTATTACAGAGAGAAGAAAAAAGAGAATTACTCAAAAAAGGCTGGTACCGGTGCAAATTCGGTTTATCAAAGCAAATGGTTTGCATTTGAATCGTTAAGTTTTTTGGAAAACAAAAATAACCCTACTGCAACGATCGAAGCGGTAAGTGAAAAAATGCCAATTTATCCGTCTATAATCCATGTATTTATTTAGATCGCGATTCCCGTCGGGACTCGTGTAAATATAATAGGTAGTTAATACGTATTTATTAAGGTACTAATTAGGTATACATAAATCTCATCTACAATTAAAGTACTCACTAATAATAATTTTACAATTCACCATCTAACTTGGGCTTATGGAATTGTGGAATCCGACGCCGTTTTACAACATTTTATACTGTACAACAACGTTTACAAATTTGTCGATAAACTGGAACGTCTCACGTCGGCCTTCACAAACAAATTCTCTGTCTTTCGCACTCGCACAGCCTGTGTATAGCCGTCTCAGTCTCGCGAACGAGAAGGGCGGTTCTCTCCGGCCGGCTAGTTCGCGACATATTTGCGCACAGCACGCACGTGTTTCGTTTTGTTTTCCGCTGTTGTAAACATGACCACTTTCTATTGGACAAACGAGTTAGTTTTCGAATTAATCAAAAGGTTTGAAGATAAACCTGAGCTATGGGATTATTCATCAGACCTTTATAGAAATAAAGACAAAAAACAAGAGTCTTGGAACGAAATAGCAAATGCTATGGACACAAACGTCAGCACGATTGAAAGGAAAATGAGAATGCTTATGAGCCAGTACCGTAGAGAGTTACTAACAAGACGCAGTAGTAGCAAATGGTTTGCATTCGAGAAGTTATCGTTTCTAAAGGCGCGGCAAATGGCTGTGACATTTAAGGTAAGATTTGTTTTTTAACATTGACATTGATGCGCCGCATAATTCGGTAAATTCATCGCCAATATACCTAAATATGCCGGGCGTACAGTGCTCAAATAGAATCAGAATGTTGAAAAACCAATCCAAAAGAAGATAGGTCACAAGTTTTGGCCCGACTTCATCACAACTCGCACAATGTTTATGAACAAAATGTATAAGAATAAGTATGCAGGTAAGTAGGTATAGACACAAATTGCAAACATAATTTTGTGTTACGAATACAAATGTTGATAAACATTCTAACATCCGCGAAAATACTAAGTAATGAATTGATTGGGTTTCCAACATCAAAATAGTATAGGTATTGTCGTAATGGAATTACGAACACGGGTGTGCTTATCTAAGAAATCGTAAGGCCGTTGGGTCACTCATGATATTGGGAAGATTCGATTGTCAGTCAAACATACCGGTAACAACGGTGTGTAACTGAGACACTTTTCAATGCAAAATGTTCTTCTGGATTCAATGTTGAGCCGCTGCGACTGAATTACAGGTCATGGTCACGTTCGTCGCTTAACTAGTGCATCCCGCCGAGGCGCCGACTCCCGGCCCTCGCAACAAATACTCCCATTTTACTTTGGCGCACCAGATGTAGTGAATTCTGCAGCCCGCTATACAATTCACATTGTTTACTAAACATTCTCTACAACTTCTGACTCACAGACTATAAACATTCAGTGGAGGAGTAGCGGAAAGACACGCATTATAAAACTCCTATTAACCTTATTTCACTGCAGAGCAAAGGCCTCCCTTCTCTGTCTCCATTTATCTCTGTTTTTGGCTATTTGGGTCCAATCCTTTTGATAAGAGTCCAGCTCGTCACGCTCTGTTCAATTTCAATTTAAATCAACATATGAGTCGTTTTATCTAACTTAGCTTAAAAAAAAATACTCACTTTTCAGAATCGACAAAGACCTACTTGTTTCGTTTCGGTGAACCAAGATCGAGAGGCACAACTCAGCCAATCAAGACTGCAGGGCGATGGAATAAGAACAGAGAGACCGGCATTCAAACATAGAGCAAATATTCTAAGACAAAAGGAGCGTAAGAGTCAAGAGAGAGACGAATATGCCACATACGGGGAGCTCGTAGCAATGAAGTTGAAGAAAATTGGGAGTCCATACGCTCGATCTACGGCTCAATACCATATAAACAACATTTTGTATAAAGCTGAGATAGGGGCTTATGATAAACACCCAAGGGAACGAGACTCGTTTATTTTAAAAGATCATTTCAGAGCAGGAAGCTCCTCTGCACATAATGATTCGAATTACGATGTTCATTCGCAAAGGTCTTCTTCTCCTGCGAAATCGATGGAGTATGATATGAAGTATGAAGAGATTGAGGAGTTAGATGAATAAGTAGCGTAGTAAATCTACATAGGTTGGACCTAAATAAGACTAGAATTGCCCTAGCTAGACTGCTACTTTAAAGGCTGATTTTGAGACTTTGTTCGCTAGGCGAAGGTGAATTACATTTGTAATTTGGAATGAGCCTGGCCATGGAGCAAAAGGCCAAAAAATTGGATTAGCAGATAAAGGTGTCGTAGAAATCCCTCGTTATACAAGGCAGCAAAATTCAAAGATTTTGTCAGTTATTACTTCAAATGGCATACGGCGCGAAAAAGACGGCTCGTGACAAAGATGCGTTGTACCTAATCTATAATAACTGTCCCGGAAGAAATTCTTCCAGTCATCTTTATGGGAGTCTGAAATTTATTGGTGATTAAAATAAGTAAAAAATAAACATATTTTTATGAATTTTCTTATTAGTCTTGCATATTCCTTTCCTAAAAGTGTATCAGGCAGTAGGCATGGTTTCTTATTGAATACTCACAAACGATTGCAGTAAGTTGTAGGTATTTTAGCTACGAACATATACATGTTCAATGGCGGGACATAGCAGTCTAACCTTTACTTAACACAACATCTTATGAACCTATGTTGTGATTGACACTACGAGATATAAATGTGGTCAAACTGGGGAAACTCCAGGTCGGCCATCTATAAACGCTTATATCTTTTGAACCAGTGACCAACAAATTCTGATATTTGGCGACAAATTGTTTTGTTATCAAAATTAAAATCCCTGATGGTGGCCAAGCCAGTGTCAGTCACACGAACCTATGATCCACAATACATTATTTGAATAAGTTACGATCGGACACATGCATTTATCAAAGTACTTATCTCGCCGGCTTTAGAAACCAATCTATCTGTACCACATGGGCGGATGTTGATTCAATGTAATTTCCTCCGACCTCTAATACGCACTAATTAATCAAGCAATTTAATGGATAGGTACAAACGCGTTATTGACCATTCATACAAGAACGTATAGATCTAATATTTTGTCATCCGTACCTCGAGCACGAGCACCCGTAGAGAACTAGGGAAGAAGACATGCTGCGTCGTCCCCAAATAATTTGGGATTAGGATATGCCAATTATGTTGATGATTTTGTTATCCATAACTGTAGGAACCTACGTAAAGCCAAGCAGTTACGTATTAATATATCTTTGTTGTAATCATATATGATATGACTAAGGTGGATGAGCAGAGATGTCCAAAAAAGATTATTGACTCGAATATCTACTCTTCTGTTTGTCTGTGGACAAATTGGCACATTATTTTATCGTAAAAATAACTCAGTTCAATGTACCTACCAGAAAGAGTTAGATACAATGGTGCCACCTGAGTTCATCTAAATTAGTATTTGGAATGCCACCGAAATAGGTACTTACCTCAATAATGATATTTTTCTTACTGTATCTGTCTTTTTTCAAACGCAGTAAGCAATATTAGATTTTTCCCCTTTTTTCGTTGGAAAATCAAAATAGATACTTATTTTGTACAAAGAGGTAATTTGGAAAGTCCTTTCTCAACAATCAAAATTATAAATCTAACACTGTTTTAAGCGTTCACGGTTTACAACTAAACTTATCACATTGTTCATCACGGAAGATATCCCGTAAGTGACAGTATAAGTTTAACAGTTATAAATCTAAGTACGAAATTAGCATAAACCAAGTTTCACCGTTCACCGACTGGTTTCACGGTTTACAACTAAACTTATCACACTACACTGTCACTTACGGGATATCTTCCGTGATGAACAATCACTTACGGGATATGTTCCGTGATGAACAATCACTTACGGGATATCTTCCGTGATGAACAATCACTTACGGGATATCTTCCGTGATGAACAATCACGGAAGATATCCCGTAAGCGACAGTATAGGTTTAAAAATTATAAATCTAAGTACGAAATTAGCATAAACCAAGGTTCACCGTTCCCCGACTGGTTTTACTTCAAATGGAGCGCAACTAGGTACCTATTTAGATATCTTATCGCTGTTGCAATGTCGACTGGGTTTAGGCCACAATGACTGAAAGTAACTTAGCTGGTGTTGTACTGTGATATTATTGATGAAGTTTACATGCCGACATTAATTTTATATCTTGGAATTAGCTTGTTATGTTTGGCAACCAGTTCTGTGCTTCAAATAAATTGTATAGTCAGCGAATACAATGTTTAGGAATTTGTTTTTCATAAATAGAGAACATTACCATATTGCCAGTAACATTGCAACATGTTTCCCGAAACACAAAAACATGTTGCTGAAACAATGTTGCGCAACTTGTGTTTCCTAATGAAAACGAGACTTAAAATTAGGGTATTTGTTGAAGAAATGAAACCCATATCCCGATTCAATGATTTATTGACTATAGAAGTAGACAAAGCTCTACACTACAGCATGTAACTATGGTATTGAGGCACCAGCTGTTCCAATAAGGAGTATTTACACGAATGTGTTTTTATTAGGCGCGACCAATTCTTTCCAACTTTAGAATTTATACTCTACGTCGCTTGTCATAACAT
Organism: Noctua comes; assembly: GCA_963082995.1. Taxonomy (NCBI): domain Eukaryota; kingdom Metazoa; phylum Arthropoda; class Insecta; order Lepidoptera; family Noctuidae; genus Noctua; species Noctua comes. The sequence continues at coordinate 10,346,487 of OY720285.1, forward strand.
AGATATTCAAGAAAAATCAAGCATACTACGCACGGTCAGCGTTCAAATCGTTACGATCTTTATCATATAAGTTTTTATACTGACATCGTCACTATAACACTATCATTAACACTAAAAAACCGGTCAAGTGCCTGTCGGGCCACGCACAATGTAGGGTTCCGTAGTTGCCCATAAAAATATGATTATTATTGCGGATTTGCCTCCGAATTATCATTTTTATTGTAATAATAAAAAAAAACAAACTTACATTTGCAGTTGAAAAACCTGTGCTCCCATACATTATGTTTACCAGGATCATGTGCCCGAACTCACCGTTTCAGTTCATCCCGAAGGTGCTTATTAGGGTTCAGGTCTTGACTTCGCGCCGGCCAGCGCATAACAGGGATCTCAACTTCTTGCAGGTAGTCTCTTACAATGATGCGGTGTGACAGCGGGCGTTATCGTGCATTAATATGAACCCACTGCCAACACAACCCGCATAAAGGAGCACGTGCTCCTCTAGGATCTGTTATGTACCGAGGACCAGTCAGCCACCCTTGCCCGCGAGCACGTCCAGTCCGAGAAACACACACAAGATTCGTTTTACCGTCAGTTGACATGCCGCCCCAGAACATGTAAGAGCCACCCCCGTATTCCAGTCTCTTGAATACAGGCATGTGCGAACTGTTCCCCTAACCTCCTATACACTCTTCTACGCCTGTTGTTGCAGAAGACACACCCTCGTCTCTTCCGAGAAGAGCACAGCCCTCGATTGAGCTATTGTCCAATCCACATGGTCACGGGCAAATTCCAACCGATCTCTCCTATGGTGTGCAGTCAATTTTGACCCTGAAGCAGGCCTGGAGAACGGTGGAGACGCCTACAGAAGTTCTGCGAGCTGATCGGAGTTGTTGTTGCAGCTCAACAGCATTGGAGAATCGATTACGTAAAGACGTCGAAACAATGAAGCGATCGTCTCTTTTCAATTTTCAGCGTGGTCTTCCAGATCCACGTCTTCGGATATAGCCACCAGTCTCTTGGAAGCGTTGGAACACTCGTCGAACGGAAAAACGACTCAAGTTCAATTGCCGAGCAACATCACATTGCCGCATCCGTTTGCAGTAATGCAATGACTTAAGTGGCTTCATCTGTATTGGTCACCTTCAGGGGTATTTTTCTTACTGTGGCTGTTCAGGTGTGTTCTCTTCAAAGGTTGGGTTGCGTGACCCGGGTCACCCCTTTTATACCCTTGTAGGGAGGGTGGTGCAATTAGTGGCCGTTGTAATGCGTATTTTGACAACATTTTTGTTAACGTTACGTGCTAATGACATTTGTTGTGTTTAGGAATTCTAACTGTAGTTAATTTAAAGGTCGTTAAACATATTTTCAATAATTTTTATTAATTGGTTTTAATGTATTAGCTGATGGCGGGACATGCTTGAAACTTATTTTCGGTGAGGAGCGATTTTTGGGACGCCGAGTGCATAAGGGTTCCTTTCCTTGTTGACTACGGAACCCTAAATACGGGCTATTTACCATGTTTACTATTTATTCCGAGTTCCCGATATTTCGGCACTGTTGCAAGCATTCGTTCCATAAAAAAAAAAAAAAGTTTTTATTGTTTCTCATACAATTGTTCTACAGCACAAAATTGAGGCAGCCCCTTTAAGTTATAAGGATACTTGTGTTGGGGTTACCTCGCGCAACTTCCCATTGGGTTACAGTTTGCAATATTGAGACATAATTAAAATTAATAAAGGCTATTTTTAGGTTCAAGTATATTACAAAATTAGCAAGTTCAGGTATGTGTAGTGTTTGTGGGTGTGTGTGGTGTGTGTGTTTGTGTGGTTTGTGAGTATGTGTGCGTGTGTGAAAGGTGGATATGCTGAGTGCGGGTATGAGTGCATGATCACCGATAAACTTATTTCTGTTTATCCGTAATCATGGTGCTGACAAACATGGTAAGTATTCCGTTTTTAGTGATAATGATTATGATCTTTATTGTTTTCTCTATTTGTGCCAAGTTGAGATCTTTCATACAAACCGTATTTCAGGGTTTTTACCCCGATCGATTAGCACCGGGAAAACATAACCTATGAAAGAAAGATCTGACATCATTCAATGTATAGCAAGTCATCCGCCAGTGTAGCCCGCGAAATTCAAGTTTTCTTAGGGTGCGTCCACATCTGGCGTATGTGCCGCAAATGTGCGCACGAGCAGCGCGCGCGCTGCACGCGCGCCCCACTCGAGCCTTGCTAGGGTTGCACTAGAGCGGCGCACCAAATATAGGCTGTAACCGCACGCGCGCAGCTCGCAAACGGCTCGCGAGCTGCACATTCGCCAGATGTGGACGCACCCTTATACAGGGTGTTTTGTTAAACGTGGGCAATACTTTAAGGGAATGAAGTACTCATAAATATGAGCAACTCTTACTATGGGCTAACTATGAAATATGATTTAAAAAATCTGCTGTTGCCTACATTTTTTCGAGTTGCACGACCACGGCGAATAATGTGTGGAGCAGCTGATATTTTTTTCGCGATTTCATGGTCGGTCCTATGTAAAAGATGAGTGATTTTCATGAGTACTACACGCCCCTAAAGTATTGCCCACGTTTAAAAAAACATCCTGTATAGGGGATTTTCAATTTGCAGGTCAGAGTCGGGTTGTATGTCGATTAAAATATGATCTTGTGTGTTGTAGTCCAAACGTAGCTTAAGTATAAAGCTGTTGTTTTGTCGTAATATGGAGCCAACTAAAAGCATGAACTAGTTTGATGACAACGAGAGAATTCCAATCGCGTCCACACGCATCTGGCAAGAAATAAAAAAAAAACAAAATTTATAGAATCATATATATTTTGAATTAATAGTTACTACCTACTCAAAACATGGTTCTGGAGCTGTTATAAAATCAAAATATATGGAAAAATACTTATTTAAGTCAAGTATGAAAAGTACACGTCGAATACATAACCTCCATCTTTTTGAAGTTGGCTAAAAAGGGCGCGTTTTCGCATCCTCTCGTGCGTATAGTAAATAAGCCCTTATCCCGTATACAATAAGGATTACATTAGCACTTTACACTTGCGCTTTAAAATAATAAAAGTATGTCAAACTGTGACTCATATGGGTGAGAAAAAAAAAAGTTCAGCAGTTTACAACGAAAGATATAGAATGAACCAGCATTGCTAATAAAATATAAAGTACAATCAATAAGATGCTCCAACAATCTCATCATCTGCCTAGCCTGTTCCCAACCATGTTAGGGTCGGCTTCCAGTCAAACCGGATGCAGCTGAATACCAAACTCCAACAATATACCAGAATTAAAAGAAATCGATCTTTACTTTCTAAGATATACTTTTGTAAATATCTTGCAGTTGACAATTACAATATTAACTTTTGATTTCTGCTAAATAAATAGCAGAAAATATGCAAATGCAGTTTCGAAATTCTTATGAAACTATTTAACTAGTATTTTGTATGAGAAAGTAAGTTTGTCTTCACACCTTGTTGGATTGCAGTTTGTTTAGGATAATTTTTAACCTACACGAGAAGTTAGTTTCGCAATCAAAGATACAATGCGACACGGATCATAATGAAAGCGGCAAAATAGACAAGTAACGTGAAATGTACTGGATTTGACAACACTGTCTTGACACTAAAAATAACAACAATAATGTCGAACGGGAGATATGAGTAGTCTAGCGGATCAATGCCTTACAATTTAAACTACATCAAATAATTCTCAAGGCATCGGAGTAAAGGTGTTTTCCAAGTAAAAATGAAAGTCTGCTGAACTCGAGGCAAAGTAAAACGTAATACATAATTACAAATGAATACAACGTGTTAAATGTGGGTAAGACTATGCTGGCTTGTCTAGCGCCTGGTGACGGGCTGCCATTCGTCACCGTCCGGGTCGCGGGCTGAAACAAAACAAAGATATTATGAATGAGATACATTTAATATACGTTGGGGTCGTGCCACTGGAGCTCGTGGCTAAATAATAACAGCCGCTCGGGTCGATCTTTAGGTTAAGCCGTGCTTGCCTAGGTTGGTCTGTGGATGGGTGACCACCCATTACTTATCGAGTTTCCTCCGTGCCTCGGAAAGTACGTTAAGCTGTTGGTCCCGGCTGTAATTTGTAGATCTTTGACAGTCGTTACAGGTCTCGACAGAACATTTTAGAAAAAATAGTGTTACAGCTAAATTAGACCGATTTTAGACTTTTCCATAGAAACAAAAATTTCCAATTATCTTTTTTGTTAAAAGACATTTCGAAAAGTTCTCTGTCAAATTTTTAGACTTATGTATCCTGCTTATGCGTACGAAGTTTCATTAAAATCGGTTCAGTCATTTCGAAAAAAAATCACTTGACAGTTTGTATGAAATGCCGTAAGACGTTAACGCTCTTAAGGCCTGCGCAAACGAGGGACAATTTTTGTTCGCGAACAATTTGCAACAACCAATGGACGACAACCAATAGATGAAAAAAAAAACAAAAAAAAAATGAACAGGAACGGTAATTTCTATCCGGCGGACAAAAGTCCTTCGTCTGCGCAGGTCCGTACGTGTAGTAAGGTACTTCCGCTGGGAAAATTTCAGCTTTTATAAAATGACGTAGGCTGGTTGGTCACGGGATCTCCCTCTATAGTCTGCACCAGTGGCGTTAGGTAAATCTACTGACCAACACTCTAGCTACTTACGCTTCTCCTCCCGACGCGGCGGCGCACGGCGCGGGCCCTCCCTGTCTCTGTCTCTGTCTGTGCGCTCGTCACGTCGCGGCGCGTCTCGCTCGTCCCGTCGCGGCGCGTCACGCTCGTCACGTCGCGGCCCATCACGCTCATCACGTCGCGGCCCGTCGCGATCGTCGCGTCGGGGTGCGTCGCGCTCGTCACGACGTGGGCCGTCACGGTCGTCGCGGCGAGGGCCCTCGCTGTGAGAAATTATGATTTGATCAGGTTAAATGGTTAGGAAAATAATGAGTAACAATCATCGTCTTCTATCTTATAATTTGCTATATAAACTAGAGATTTAAATGTGCAGTATCTGGGTATGTAAGATAATGCACGGTGCGTACAAAAATACCTATAAAATAAAGGGAAATAATTAATCGGGCGAATCAAAATTTAATTGGCGACTAATATACTGAATGGGCGATTATTATACCAAGTAAGTAGGGAACTATAATTTTTGGTATGTATTGAATGATGTCCTTGAGATACTTGTTTTTGCTAACCTGAACATTTACTCGGAGCAACCATATACTTATATAAAAGGTCAGCATTATGGAAGGATTTCTGAAAATGTACCTAAAGGGCTTACATAGGGGATGGAAGGTAATTTTTCCCTATGAGAATTACCATGGGCATACGGTTTTTGTAGCAAATAACTCCTGTGTTCCAACTTACCGGTCATCCCTCCTGGGCGGGAAGCGGTCACGGTCGCCTCCACGGAAGCCTCCGTCGCGTTCTCCGCGTCCTCCATCGCGGTCGCGAGGCGCATCGCGGAACCGGTCCTCACGCGGTGGACCGTCCTTAGAACGCCATGCCGATGAGCGCTCCTGTTGAAAATATGTAGTTTAATGTAAGTTTTTCATTACCTGTGTGGCATCTACTAAGCACTATACGAACTACGCAAAATGCTGCATCGCGTAAGTAGAGTTATAGGTTATACAATAGCCTGTCAACAAACGCCGTGCAGTAGTCCACCAAAAACAATTCTCGTCTGGTCACAGAATCCTCACTTTTCAATAGACGATGAGGTACTTTACACATTGTTTCTATTCCTGTGTTATTTACACGACTCTCCTACATAGGGCAATACTATTTACGGAAGTATTTTTTATGAGTTAATACAAAAAAAATTTAAACTGCGCGGGCACGAATGTGGCGTGACTAGGAATGTCTCCTGTATCGTGGGTGCGTTTACAAACATTTAAATTCACATACACAAACAGCCAGACCCGGAACAACTACCTGTAGGCCATACAAATATTTGTTCCGAGCGGGAATCGAGCCCGCGAAGCAGTCAATCGCTCAGCCACTGCGCCAACCGTGCCGTCAAATTTATAATAGTGTAGCGTACTTACGGAAGGTGCGGGCGGAGGGTCTGCGGGTCCGCGTCGCCAGCTGCCACCCTCGGCGCTCGAGCGACCGCCGTAGCGAGGCCTGGGGTCATAGAAAATACAGGTTAGATCACGAGAAGTATCATTTTATTTAGAAAATTTATTATTTGATAATGAATTTTAGAAAACCATATCTTGAAACCCGGTTTTTGAGTATGCGCAAGGCTTCCTCGCGTCTTAACTAAAGCTATTGCTCGCGATGCGATCGTTGGGTTCATTTGTCACTAAATTTGTTAAGAAACGGGAAAGTGTCCTCGATGGTCGCGACACCGCGTTCCAGTTCCCCGAACCAAGTAAATGCGGAGTTTGTTTGTTTTGGTCGTCAGTCTCTCGATACTTTTACAATAAATGCTGATAAAAATCTCACCTCTCCCTCTCCGGCTCCCGTTCCCTCGCGGGCTCTCTGTTGGCGGACCTCCAGCCTCCTTCGTCGCGCGGTCTGTCGTCTCGCGGCCTCTCGTCCCTATCTCTGGGAGGTCCACGCTCTTCGCGGATTGGACGATCCTCGCGAGGCCGCTCCTCACGTCTGCAAATAAATATAAGTATTAGAGATAGGCCAGGAAGGTGGTGACTAATGAAGAAGTATGGGAGGAGACCACAAACTGCGACGATCTCAAATAAATTGGGATGAGAGCAGGAGAATTATAATTCGGGACAAATCGTAAGACTAAAGTTTGATGCCTGATTCTGATGTGTACACGGAAACTTCATCAAAATTGCATTTGCATCATCTATAGTTTCTGCTAGATAAAAGTTGTATTTCTCTGATTCACTGTTTAAATACTGGGTCTCATAAAACCATCCTTGGTCTCAGTACACTGACCAGTTCAATGATACTATGTTAAGGATGAGTATGCAACGTCTATGATCAGCTTATATAGCTTAGACAGGCTCGTCAAAGAAGGCCTTTATGGATCTCTAAGTCTTTTGTCAGTGCTTGCTATACTGCAGTAAGTACTACTTGATACATTTTCATATGGTTATCACTACCAATTTTTCAGTGTGAATGCGAAAGTGCGTTACACCGCCACAGGGGCCACCATTTAAAAAAAAAAACGTTTATTACCTTTCTTCTTTAATCGGAGCTCGTTCCTCTCTGGGCGCGGGCTTATCGTCACGCGCAGGCTTTTCGTCACGCGCGGGCGCACGCTCCTCGCGCGGGCGCTCCTCGCGTGCGGCCGGCGCATCGCGGGCTGCGCGACCTGACGGAGTACGAACCAAATTATTAATGTGTATAGTAAAAGAGAACGGTGTCAATAGTGGTAGTGGCAAATGGCGGTGGTGCTATGAAAAAGGTGCTAATTAAATGATTAAAAGAACCTGTGGTACTGACCAGATCGCCACATGTCGCCGGGTGCGGCGGCAGGCTTCTTCTCGTCCTTGGCGTCCTTCCCGCGCCAGGCGTCCTCGCGCGCGGCGGGCCGGGCGGCGCCCGCGCCTCCGTCGCGCCACGACGATGACGTCTGAGTTTTCTGCTCTTCCAGCTTGCGTTGGATTTCGGCCTCCTTGGCCCGGATCTTCGCTTCGGTACGGGCTAACATTTCTTGATGTTCTCTGTGAAAGGAAAAAATGTTAAAAAGAATTACTAAAATGTGACTAACAAGAAAGACAATGAAAGAAAAAAATTTTGAACCAACTTCAGAAAAGAGATTATGTATGAGCCATTATTTTTTTCCATTTATGTGAATGTGAGTGACGGTCTGCGCAGGTATAACGATTCAAACATTATGGCGGCTCGGAACAACTAATATAAAGCTGCGCAGAACACAATTTTAAGTATCAGCGGGGCGCAGAGGTCGCATCGTCTTGACTATACAATGCGCAAACCGTCACCCGCAGCTAACTTCCGAGCCGCCTTAAAGTTTGAAACGAACTATACACCAATTACTCCGTGATTACTGGGGCGATTTACGTGATTCCTTTTTCATTTGGTAGAGGAAGCCCGTGTGGTGTTCAGTGGCGTAGCTAGCATGGGTGGCACCCGGTGCAGATATTGTAGGTGTCGCCCCAAAAATCAATCAAAAATTAAAATAAAAGTAATAAATCAAGGTAACGTTCAAGATTGAAAAGGAACGGTACATCTAATGTCACCTGCACCTTCCTACATCGGACGGACTATAGTGGCGGTTATGCTGTTATGCAATCTGTTTTACGTTTTACGAAAGTTTTACGAAATTTTATAGTGGCACTACTAATCTTCACGGTTGCCCCCCCTAGCTACGCCACTGGTGGTGTTACCACAATTTTGTACTTATATACCTAGCTTCGCCTGTTCGATATAATCCTACGAGAACGTACATGTACCAGGACATAAAGTGTCCTGTTCGATCGAGTTTGTGCCGACGTAAATTAACACAGAGTGGCCATGTTGGCGCACCCTGTCGCGTTAAGTCGAACATAATTATCATGTACCTCCGAGGCCTACCACGACTGACTATGATGGAGATAGCCGAGGGATTTATTTCAGAGGTATAATTAAATATTTTTACGCAATCTTAATTAGCAATATCAGTCGAATTTTTTCAAATCATTCTGATACAGCCCACAATTCATGTAGTTTATTTTTTAAGAAATATGGATACAGACGTATAACATCTAATGGTAACTCTATAGCAAAATATCCTGATTAAAGTGGAAAGTCGTAGAAAAAAAAATACATGTGACATCTAGCCGCACTGGGCCCGCGCGGTGGATTACAGCCCACTCCCTCTGACACAGAATAAGCACGTCCCAACTATGGGAACATCAAAGGCTGATTATGTTTTTGTCCCACCGATAAATACATGGAGCTTTTACTAATAGGTCTAAAAAGATCCGTAACGAAGTCGACAAGCACTTGTTCTCTCCGTCATTGCGATATTTTTTGTTTTGAATCATGCGCAACATTGAGTCCAAACGTAAACCGTGATTTTTCACACCCTAAACAAAAAGACGATTTGGCGTAGAGTTATTTAGTTTGACGGACAGAATGCTTGGTTGACGATGATATCTCTATTAATACTAATAACGGGATATTTACCATGTTTACTGTTTTCTATGAGTTCCCGATATTTCGGCGCTGTTGCAAGCACCATGATCACGGATAAACTGAAGTTATTGCGGGTGGGTGTTTATGAGCAGACAAATCGGTCTACCCTCTTGTTCGTTTTTGCACTACCACTGTCACTCGCAACTCGATTCTGCTCCCGACACACGAAACTCACTGTGTCTGCTCGCGAACTTTTTTCGGCACTTTTCCGCTTTTTACACAGGACCACTGGATTCCAGGCTCTCGACAGTTGAAACCCATCGTCCCGGTTGAAATTCCTATATTTGGTAATCTCAATAGCTTCTCAAACTAGTCTAGGAATATAGTGGCGTTCTGACGAGATGTAAATATCCCGTTATTAGTATTAATAGTAATGTTAGTGACCGTGATAGTTTAAGATGATATCTCTGACTGTCCCTATTGGACTAAGACCGTGATATAACGTTATGACAAATACCTATCTTCTTTCTCCTTCCTCTCCCTGGCGGCGGCAATTTCCTCGGCATGTTTCTTCTCTTTCTCCTCCCGTTCTTTACGTTCTTCTTCTTCCTTGATGCGTTTCGCTTCTTCTGCGGCGCGTTCTTCCGCAAGTTGCTTCTGCTCCAGCCACTGAGAAGAAAAGTGTGTGAGTTAAATAACAAAACTCTCTCTCTCACTCTCTCTCTCTCTCTGGGTTAAGCTCGCCATTGTACATAAGCTATATTGTTGCAATTAGTATGTTTATTTGTTTTTTGTGTTCAATAAATAAAAAGAATGAATGAATGAAAACTAAAATATTCTCGTGGACTCACGATTTCTCAATCATTTATTGATAGTACTGAAGGTGGTTTTGAGCGGGCTATGTATACTAATATGATAATCTAACGATTCAGTCAAGATCATCGTCTTCTCATACATAATTTGGGACAATATTCCCCGTTCCTGTTTCCCGTAAGTGACAGTATAAGTTTAGTTGTAAACCGTGAAAGTTTAAAACAGTGTTTAATATTATCAATGTTTTCGATTGCGGAGCAATCATCCGGTAGCTCACATTTTTTTTGAGGACTAGGCTATTATGTCAATATTATGTCTCCGCACGCAAAATACGCACTTGACGTGGAGTTGCGGACACCAGCCCGTTACACAATACAATATGTCAATATTGCAGCTACACATTACTGACAAAATTATGACCCATGATAACTTTGAATCTACTCTAAGGAACTGTAGTATTTCTATTTGAAGGTTTGTGCCGGCTTAAATTAACACAGAGTGGCCATGTTGGCGCACCCTGTCGCGTCAAGTCGAACACATCATGTACCTCCGAGGCCTACCACGACTGACTATGATAGAGATAGCCGAGGGATTTATTTCGGAGGCAACCGATTTGTACGATTTTTCAAATAGTAAGAAGCAAACAATTTCGTATTTAGGATAGGAAAGAAGAGAGCTGTCTCTCTTCTTTCGAGCGTTCGTCTAAATGTAAAAAGTTTTTTTACTATTGCATTTCATTTTCGAAAATGAGTTGCCTTATTATAGCTTACTTGGCAGGTCATACACATATCTAGAATGGCAGACGATAGCTGGGCAATATTGACAGCTGAATGGTTGCCACATAACAAAAACCGAAGGAAAACCGCGGCGAAGATGGCGAGATGAATTAGACTCTTATTCATCTCGCCATCTTATTTAATTATTAGAGACCTTGATGAACGATTGGTCCTCAACAGCCGCCGTGAGAAATGAAAAGAGTAGAGGGAGGGCTTCGCCCAGCAGCGGAACAGTAGCTGCACGACGCTCCCTATAGTACCAGTACCCACCTCTTGCCTCCTCTTCTCCACCCGCTGCTGGCGTCGCTCGGCCAGGCGCTTGTCGCGCTCGGCCGCCAGCTTGTCGCGGAAGGCGGCGAGGCGCTGCGTGTGCGCCGCGCCGCGCTCGGAGCGCAGCTTCACGGTGAAGGCGTCGCGGTGCAGCGCCATGCGGGCCAGGCGGGACGACGTCGCCACGTCGCGGGTGCGGGCCTCTGGAGGGGGGACATGGATTACTATTGTTGCCGGTTTTAATTTGAACACCGACCGATTGAAGATCGACCCGAGTGGCTTTTATTATTAACCCACGAGAAATAAAAATACTATATTTCTATTCATTTTCTCGCAGTCAATGGTAAAAAGTAGAGTACACAACTCGTAAAAAAAAAAATCATCTCGGTTCTTGTATCCCTAGCTACGCTCAGGATTCTACTCTAGAATCCTTCGCTGCTCTCGGGATCCAACTTAGTCCCTCGAATTAAATTCTTTTTTTTTTTGCGGATTTATTATGTTACACCTTGTATATTAGAAACAAGTTGAAGAGTAATATCAAAAGCACTAGAATGCACTAAGATCGTATTTTAAACATCACTCTGTTTCTGTGATCTTCAAATGATTCACAAAAAGGCATTTTAAATTCGTTTAGTTCTGAACTATTTCGATTTGTAGTGCAAGTGGGCCTTCGAGAGACGGGATGAAGGGTACTTCACTTACCAATAAGTTGTTGTATGCGCTCCTTTTCCTGCGTTTCAAAGAAGGCTTTGTCCTGCACCTGCTTCTCTTCCAAACTCTTCTGCAGCAGAGGAATCTCCTCCAAGCGCTTGGCTCGCTCGAAGTAGTCCACCTGATAAGAAACTTAAGTTTTACTTTGCGGAACGGACAAAACCGATTAGGTCTAAAGATGTGCTGGGTAAGACTGGTAGTCGGATTTTCGGACTCCAGTCTACTCGTAACGACTGTCAATGATCTACAAATGAGAGCTGGGACCAAAGGATTAACGTGCTTTCCGAGACACGGAGGGATTTCGGTGTGTAATGATGGCCACGTATCCTGGGATCGATCTCGGCTAGCAGTAATTGTAGCCTTGAAGATCTACCCGTGCGGCTGTTATAATTAAGCCACGAAATATGCGAAATTATTGTGATCTCTACTATTCTGTTGCTCCATATGGCGTAGCTGTATCTATAGCAGCAATTCGTAGGTTAAGTAGTGGTATAATTAGGTTTATTCCATAATGAAATTCGCAGCAGCTTGGAACCTGGATGAGTGCCTATATGGCAACATGCATTATTAGTCTCGCCTCTTATTGCAAATGACATAAAACAGGCGAAATGTAAGAATTAGAGTCGAATGCATACATGTAAGTAAATTATGAATGTGCCGGCTTAAATTAACACAGAGTGGCCATGTTGGCGCACCCTGTCGCGTCAAGTCGAACATATCATGTACCTCCGAGGCCTACCACGACTGTCTATGATAGAGATAGCCGAGGGATTTATTTCGGAGGTCCTCTCTTACTAATAATGCTGTACTGAACAGTTATTGTAAACGAGTAACTCGTGAAGTAATTAACATTTATATTGCAATGCTTGCCGCGCGCTCGTCAACTGTAAAAAGTCCACAACTATTAAGGTTCAGACAAGGGATATTAATAGTACATTGTCTGTTGGCTGTCCGGAGCCGCGTCAGCATTTGTCTGTACCGGTTTGAACAAACTTTAAAAGGGTTTATATCGAGGAGAGGGTTATAAGTGTTTTTAAGTAGATATGGCTATCATATCTTACCTTCTTTTCCTGAGATTTGAGTCTAGCCTGCAGTTCACGGCGTTCCTTCATCAGCTCTTCAGCTTCACGCGCTGCAATGGCATCGGCGTCCATCTTCTTGAGTTCCTGTTATAAGAGAGAGACAGTTGTATTTGTCAGTATTTTAAAACCACAGTATGATAGTACAGCTGCTCTGGATCTAGAAAAGTCTAAGTCCAGGCCTGGGGGGCATTCTGCATCCAAGCTAGCATTACATTAAATTTCTTTGCTCGTAAAATGACTTGCATGAAACATTTTTTGAAGTCTTTTACTTCACCAGAATAGATTATCATTCTCATGAAGTTTGTGCCGACGTAAATTAACACAGAGTGGCCATGTTGGCGCACTCCGTCGCTTCAAGTCGAACATATCATGTACCTTCGAGGCCTACCACGACTGACTATGACAGAGATAGCCGAGGGATTTATTTCGGAGGTAAGCTAAGATCATTTTTTAAACCAATGATGATGTTATGAATTTTTGAGATTTGCCTAAACTAGCTTTTTAAAACCAGTTCCAGAAGTAGGCTTCTCTTTATACAAAACTTAACATAACTGGCGAAGTGCGGGTGCACTGTAGTAGGTGTACCTAGGCCTCCTTAGGAGATTCCCGAAAGTGATGTTATGATTAATTTCAATGTTCAATCGACCAGGCAGTTTTAGCATGAATAAAGTGATGTGTTCATTACTATTTATGAAACACAATATTATCATTTGTAGTGACAGTTGTCAAATAAACAATTTCTTTCTTTCACACACCTCCTCGTTAATGTTGGACAGCATCTTCTGTCCGTGCGCAGTCTGGCTGATGTGCGCGACTCTCTCGCGCAGATGTCTTTCGCGCATGGCGGCCAGTTCGGACTCATGACGGCGACGCTCGCGTTCTTCGCGCTCGGCTTCTTGACGACGGGCTTCAGCCGCGGCTGCTGCGCGTGATGCTTCTTCTTGACGCCTGTGGAAATTGGAGACGTTAATTTTTGTTTATTTTTCATAATAAAATTGTCTGAAATGGGTTAGAGCGGGTCACGTGAGCCGCATACACGATGACCGTAGGGCTGAAGTCTCCACACCGGGTACCTAAAAATAGGTGCGCCCCGAAAGAGTTCCCACTCGAACCAGGGTTCGAGGTGGAGCAGAACAAGAACTCGAGTTCCAATCGTGGTGGATGTCGCCGCGTCCCCGTAAGGGAACGTGGCTGGCGGGTTGTGTACAGATACGTGTGAGTGCGGTGGTATTTAGCACTGTACTGACAGGAGCTGCTTTCTTCACACTACTTCGGGGGGTCTGTCACTGGCGGAGAGCTGCGGGTGTGCGGCCGGTGACGACCAGCGACAGGGGTGGCGAGGGCGCTCCCTAAAGAGCCCCCATCTCCCAGCAGGGGAAACATTAGTCTGATGCTAATACGACATGCCTGAGCTCTTCCTCCTCGCGCACAGTGTTGAGTCGCTCGATGTACTCCTTCCTCTCCTCGATGATCTTGTGTCGCTGCAGCACGCGGTGGTGCTCGGCGTGCTTGTGCTCGTGGTAGTGCTGCACCATGTGCGTGCGCGCACGCTCGCGCTCCGCCGTGCGCCGCGCCGGGAACAGGGTGGCGGCGGCCCGGGACAGCACCTCGGCTGCGCGGACTAGTTGCTCGCGGACCTGTACGTGACACGTTGCTTTAGAATTACTATGCACGACTTACATAGGGTCAGTTCACACCGACACGCGGCACGACGATGCTAAACGAGATCAGTCGCGCGACTGATTTTGAAGTAAGTTTCTTGTAAGTGCACTCTTTTGCAACGTATATATTTTGTGAAATTGACATTAATTATGTCATAAACGTCTGTATACCTGTTCAGCGGGCGTGGCCTGCAGTATGGCGCCGCCACAGGCTTCGTCAGCCGTGGAGCACCACTCGCCGCCGCCAGCCTCCACGCCGAAGTGAACGCATCTGCAAGGCAATGCCAACGTCAATATTTTGTACATCAATCACAACGGCTGACGTCATGATAACGACGGGCTGGTTCGAGACGGTGCGCAAAGGCTAATTAAAAAAAAATAAAAGCCCCTTTAAATTAATACGAGGTCACACCAAAGTTATAGAAGACGCAAAATGTTTGTGCCGGGCTTTAGTTGGCGCACTCAGTCGCGTCAACATATAATGTACCTGCGAGGCCTACCACGGCTGACTATGATAGAGATAGCCAATGGATTTATTTCAGAGGCATCTTAAGCCACCTAAATTATTCTTGGCAAGGGATTTATTAGAAATACACGCAAATTAATATCTCTTAATAAAGTTTAGAATTGAATAGGAACAAGGACGTGACAATTTACTCTTTTTTCTTACATATCGTCACACAATCCATCCATCTTTTATTTACTCTTCCTCTCCCTCGCCGTCCATCAACATTTACTATCAATTGTCCCTGTTGGTCATAACCAGTGATCGGATAATCGGATGCATATTTACCTAAAGTGTAGGTGTTGGCTATTATGGAATGCACTTTTGGATAAAAAAATACCGGGAATTCGGAATCGACAAATTTAGTTTTTTTTACTATACAATCAAATCGGGTGTAGCAATATTTACTTAGTTTAAGGTGTTGGCTAATATTATGGAATGCACTTTTGTATCGAAAAAATCCCGCGATTTCGGAATCAACAAATTTACTGTTTTATTATAGAATCAAATCGGGTAATAAAATCAAATTATATTCCTGCTTGTGTGCAGGTACCCGAAGGAAGTTCCTATTTTTCATTTTAAAATTAACTTCAAGTAAATACACATTAATAATTATGTAACCCCCTGTTTTTTTTTTAGTAAATACCACATGCTAAAGACGACGTTTCCTCACCATGTTACAGACTAGTTTCGAATTCCCGAATTTTCTGGAATCCCGGGATTTATATTTTAAAAATATGTTTTAAGAAGCCACTTCCATAATTTCCTAACCAAAAATGAACTTTAGGTAAATATGCATCCGATTATCCGATCACTGGTCATAACACTTACTTGTTAGCATGATCAACCCTAATCTGCATATCGTTGTGCCTCACGCAGTCGACGAGCAGTCTCTCCAGATGGAACAGGTCATCGGTGTGGGCCAGCTGCAGCAGGCGCGAGAACTGGATGCAGGCGTAGCACTGGCCGACTTGCCGGATCAACCGGACGAGTGCTACGTCGCTTAGAGCCACCGTGTATTGAGCGAGGGGCGAGTCTGGAAGTAAGGGCGGTGGTTAGGTGATGGATACAGATATTGTATAGTACTTTTAGGGCCAGTTGTGTCAAACAACTATATATATATATATACACGTTATATACAATGTAACGTACGTGCGTCAAATAACGATTACAACAGATGTTTAGCGTTTATTAGTTATGAAGCGTTGTTTCACAGCATAAAAAACCGATCGTCAATAACATAACATCACGCCTGTAATCCCTGAAGGGTCAGGCAGAGGTGTACCTAATAGTACACCCAAATTTTGCCAGTATTGTTTAAGTCCCATGTAATATGGGGCGAGCCTATTGCCGTCAACCGGGCACAATTCCAGGCTCCGTGGCTGCTACTTAGAAATTCCCGACGTAAAAACCCAATAACACTTTGCCCGCCCCAGGACCTTATGTTCAGCATTAGCGCCTTACGATGCGTATGTCTGTCGAACGGCTACGCTCAAGTTCGCTAAACCCATGCAAGCTTGCATCTAAACCGGGATCCTGCCGTTTTCCCGAAAAGATTTTGACAAAATTTCATTACCCAAACAAATTTTAGCAACCTTTTTTTATACCATTGCAATATTTCGAATGATTTTAGTACGCATATTTTTATTTGGTCAAATTTTTTTGGCAAAATATTACCAAGTATAATGTCATTATGGCATTTGGTCTTTAATCAAATGATTTATTACAGCAAACAATCTTCAGACAATAAACGTTTGGTGAAATGGTTTACTAAGACAAAAAATATTAAGGCAAAAATAAGATTTTTGCCTTAATATTTACTCGGCCGGCGAGTGCCAGAAACGACTTGCATTAATAGAAAAAAAGATATTGTTTTTAGTAGGTTACCCGGAACTCAACTATTTAGATTAGGTTAATTACTTATTAAAAAAAAAAATGATTATTATTATATATTTGGATCATTTGATTTTGCGTAAAAACTGTTATTCCAACTGAAATATTTGACTAAATAAAAAATGTTAAAAGTACTAGTTGGTAAACAAGTTATAGTTTAAACGTTCACTTCCCAAACATTAGGTTTGCGTTACAATTTTTTGTGAATAGATTTTTTGCTAAAGTAATAATTTGGCAAATGAAATTATGCGAAAAATTTTTTGGGAAGTGAAAATTTGTCAAATTCCTTTCGGTCAAACAAGGGAGACCCATCTAAACCACGCTATGCAGAAAAAGTAGGAATAAAACTGACTCTTGCCAAAGGAATTCAATTGACACTAATATTAATTGTGTGTGCCGGCTTAAATTAACACAGAGTGGCCATGTTGGCGCACCCTGTCGCGTCAAGTCGAACATATCATGTACCTCCGAGGCCTACCACGACTGACTATGATAGAGATAGCCGAGGGATTTATTTCGGAGGTAAGCTAAGGTCATTTTTAAAAGTTAGGATGATTTAGGAATTTTAGTAAAAGTTACCCAAATTTCGTCAGTTTATTTAGTATCTACGTGGTTTTGCTCGGGGTGTCGCTCGCGTTATTGCCGTAAATTATTAAACGGGATCGTTTTAATATAGCCTATGGCTCTAGAAAAAAAAGAAAGAAAAAGAAAAAAAAAGAAAGAAAAAGAAAGAAAAAAAAAAGAATTTTTGGAATCGGTTCAGTAGTTCCTAAGATTACCCCCAAACACATCCAAGCTAACAAACATTACATTTTTATAATATTAAAGTATAGGTTTAATAGCTAATGATACTCACTAGGCTCGTCCTCCAGCGATTTGACGACGCTCTTGACATTGTTGCAAAGAGTGAGCGGGTCGAACTCGACCTCCAGCCAGGAGTACAGCTGCTGCAGTTGAGGCGTTGCCAAGGCCACCACGTTCATGCGGACCACATCTGTAGAGAAATAAATTCATTAAAATAATCTATAATATAAAAATGAATCGCAAAATGTGTTGGTAAGCGCATAACTCAACAACGCCTGGACCAATTTGGCCGATTTTTTTTTTTAAATGTTCGTTGGAGTTCAAGGATGGTTTTTACGGCGAGAAAAATTCGAATAATAATTGGTAGTAGGTAGGTAGTAGGTAGGTGGTAGGTAGTAGGTAGGTGGTAGGTAGTAGGTAGGTGGTAGGTAGTAGGTAGGTGGTAGGTAGTAGGTAGGTGGTAGGTAGTAGGTAGGTGGTAGGTAGTAGGTAGGTGGTAGGTAGTAGGTAGGTGGTAGGTAGTAGGAAAAGGTGCATTGCAACGCATGCCGGGTACAGCTAGTACAAGTATAATTTTTGACGGTCAATATTATTTTTTTACAGTTAGGAACCCAGAGGATGCAATCTTTCAATCTAGTTTACCTAATTTTACAGAGAACGTCTTATTATCGTGTCCATCATAAAAAAAACATAAATCGAAAACACAGTCAAAGAAACAAAAATTCAAAAAAAGAAGGTTAGGTTATGAAATCGGCTGTTGCTAATTAGTTCATCATCATCATCATTTCAGCCGAAAGACGTCCACTGCTGGACATAGGCCTCCCCCAAGTGTCGCCACATTTACCGGTCCCGTGCGACTCGTATCCAGCGGATCCCTGCAACCTTTACCAGGTCATTGTTCCAACCCAGCGTCTTCCGGTTCGCGGTCGCCACTCCAGAACTTTTCCCCATCGGCCATCCGTTCTGCGAGCAATGTGCCCTGCCCACTGACTGAATTAGTTCAAACAATCACAATTCTTTCCGTGCATTTAATTTTAACGCCTCGATAATTCGCGTTCGAGGATCTAGGGGAAGTCTTCAAACAATATTTGTGCCGGCTTAAATTAACACAGAGTGGCCATGTTGGCGCACCCTGTCGCTTCAAGTCGAACATATCATGTACCTCCGAGGCCTACCACGACTGACTATAGAAGCAGATAGTCGTGGGATTTATTTCGGAGGTATGCTAAGATCATTTCTTAAACCAATGATGATGATGAATTTTTGAGATTTGCCTGAATGATCTGCACTTTTCAAACGTCTAAATAACATAAAGCAGTCCCCCAAAGCTGGGAAGATAAAGTGGCGGAAAGAACGCCCCAGTAACTCATCTGTCTTTGTGAGTTAATTTGGTATTCACAAATCAGATGATAGACTATGAAAGGTGTAACAAGACCCTTAACGAAGTCGAAAGGCATTTGTTTTCCCCGTCATTGCGATCATTTTTTTGTTCTCAAATTTCAATGTTCCCAGGTATGGTCTAAAATCTAGACCATACCTGGGAACATTGAAATTATGGAAATATTGGGGGCAAAGTTCCAACTTTTTTTTTAAATACAAGTTTTTAAAGTAAGATTTTTGCTTTAAACACCTCCACGACCCCCACATAACTCAATTCATCCATCAGCACAATGGTTTGAGTATGTTACATTGAGTCCTACTGTAAAACGTGATATTTGACCAAAAAAAAAAAGTCGTTTCCCAGCAATAATTTTTGCGTAAAGTTACTTAGTTTAATATACATAATGCTTGATTGACGGCTACGCAAAGGGTCTGTTTACAACCAGTAGAAGTTCGTACTTCTACTGGTTGTAAACAGACCCCCCAGAGAACAGGGTGAAAAGGTTCTCATCCTCCACAGAAAAGGGAGGATTTTCTCATCAGAAGGGTGTGATGTCTGGTGGGGTACTACCCGACGATTGTAATATACAGGGTGAATTTTTCAAGTGGGCGTGGATGGCCTAGTTGGAACTATTAGGAATAGCCCCATTTTGATGAAAAATAAAATTGCATCATATCATACGATTTTTCGTGTAGTCAAGTGATGCGTAGTTCGTACACGGCGTGATAGGTGCCGCCATTAGACTATGATAAAGCTTACCTTTCAGCAAGCTCGCCCTGGTCGGTGGCTGGGCGAGACCGAGCAGTACGGCCAGTCTCTGGGCCTTCTCAACCGGACTCTTGTCAGTCTCCACAAAGCGGTCGAACTCCGGGTGAAGAGACGGCAAGGGAACCGACAGCACGGCCACAAGCACGCGGCATGCCATCCTGAGGAACGAAGAGAACAGTTAGTGTTAGAGGGGGTAACAAAGCTCGGCTAAATACAAAAGCAACCATTTTCTGTTGTTTTATTGCCATTAGATATTTATATATCACGACTCTTATGTTTCGCAAGTTAAGAGCACTTGTACAGAAAGTGAGCAATGTCGAGCTGTCAAATTTTTCGCTGTTTTGATTAATTTGGCAATATTACTGTATGGAAATAAGAAATATGGCTAACTAGTGAACTAAAGTATTGATTATGGAATATTCTTAATCAGCTCTCATTCATGCTGACGTTTTATGAATAAGAAGTTTGTGCCGGCATAAATTAACACAGAGTGGCCATGTTGGCGCACCCTGTCGCGTCAAGTCGAACATATCATGTGCCTCCGAGGCCTACCACGACTGACTATGATAGAGATAGCCGAGGGATTTATTTCGGAGGCATAATTTGCTAGTAAATAAATGGGTGAGTATTAGGTCTCAGCTGACCAAAGTAAGTAATATAAAGAGGCATTTAACTTCTTGCGACATTCCATACTTTAGTTCAAGTTCAATCTGTCAGGGGGAACTCCCATTGCCGACCGGACACAGCACTAGGTTGGAAAAAGAAGATTACACCGGACCTAGGAATCGAACTCAGGACGGCAGTGCCGTTTGCAATTTATATAACACTAGCGACCCGCCCCGGCGTCGCACGGGTGCAATATATGTATATAAACCGTGACTTTTTAGTCGTCTTACAAAAGTGGTCCACTCAATGTACCCGACATAAAATAGCTCTAGCCGCGATTTTTTTTTTACCTACCGTAATAGGTACAAAGAAAAATAAATAATACATTAGAATAAAATTATGAAACTTCCTGTTAACCCAGCGCTTGACTCCAGTAGATCATCGCCCGCAACAGGGTGTTTTATCTACGTCATGCGTCTTATACTGAATAATATTTTTATTTTTAAATGATTAAAATCTCATAAATACCATTTTTTTTTTTATGAATGTTTAGCAGTCATTGGATACATGAATTGGGCTGCCGTTGTAAGACGACTGAAGAGTCACGGTGTATATAAACCTTCCTCTTGAATCACTCTATCTATTACTGAAAACCGCATCAAAATCCGTTGTGTAGTTTTAAAGATCTAAGCATACATAGGGACAGGCAGACAGCGGGAAGCGACTTTGTTTTATACTATGTAGTGAAGTAGGCCACGTGGAACTAGTACAACATTGTACAGTACGAGGCCGTTAACAGGAATGGCGCAGCGCTTCGCTTCGCCCGTACAAACGTATTCCCCTGGTAAATAAAACTAGAGCAAATATTTTTTTACCACTAGCTGTTGCCCGCAACTTCATTCGCATGGAAATTTTGATGTATGTCTGGGAAACAAAAAAGTAGCCTATGTGATAATCTATCTCTGTAAACTTTCATCCAGACCCGTTCAGCCGTTCTGGCGTGATTGAGTAACAAACAGACATCCATCCAAAAAAAAAAATAAGATTTTTTCAATATTATTTTTAATAATAGTTGAATTTATGGAAATTAATCGAAACAGAAAAACAAAAGAAAAAGTAAAAAGTAAACAAGCGCCAAACTAGTAGCTCAGTTCTGGGCTGACACAATTTAGATTGCCATCGACGCGCTAAGAAGAAGAATCAAAACATAAGGGGCATAGTAGTTTTATTTACCAGGGAATTAACATAGAAATATCTTTGTACGGCCGAAGCGTCGCGTCCTTTCCTCTTAGTGTGGCACATCGAGTTTCAGAGAAACTTAGATATCATAGCTTCTTTACTTTTCTGAAGGTATTTCTAACATGGTGCAATTAACGCCCTAGTGCGTAATATAATAAAACGAGCTAAGACTTACTTCTGCAACTCCTCCTGAGTAATATTCTTCTTCATCTCCCGAGACAGTTGGAAAAGCTTGAGTAAAGCAGCGGCATGGAACAGGCAGTGTCCGGCCTTCCAGAACACCAGAGCCAGTTTCCCATAGTAGTTGGCCATGGTCTTAGCTACGGGCGTCTTCTTGGACATGTTCATCAGATTGTGGATGTCCTCGATGGCTTTGTAGGCTTCCTGTGTTACGAAGAGGGGTGTGTAATGTTAAAATCCATATATAAATGACGTGTTTATAGTACAGCTTTTGGCTTGAATGACAATGGCATGAGGACACAAAATTGTTTGTGGAGATTGTAAAAAAACTAAGATGGTAACATTAGTTCTGAGTATGGCCATGGTCTTCATCTGCCTAGTTTTTTCCCAACAACATATTAATAAAGGGTGTAAATAGATCCTTTACATAGCCGAAAAGCACTTGTTCTCCCCGACTTTGCGATATTTTTTTGTTCTAGACCATACCTTCTAGTTACGGAGATATTGGGAGTCAAAGTTCCAACTTTTTCACAAGTTTACTTTCACAATGCTTTGATTGATTTCCATCGAGTCCTACCGTAAAAGGTGTTTTTTCACCCCAAAAAAAAAGTCGATTCCCAGCAATAATTACTGCGTAAATTTACTTAGTTTGATGTACAGAATACTTGGTTGACGGCTATGTGAAGGGTCTGTTTACACCCTGTATGTTGGGGTTGGCTTCCATTTTAACCGAATGCAGCTGAACACTAGTATTTTACATGGAGCGACTGCCTGCATCTCTCCACCACAATATTGTTAGTACTGGGCAATACAATTTCCCTAGACAAAGTCAGACTTTTGGACCACTAATTACCTATAACGACTGTCAAAGATCTTCAAATGACAGTCAGGACTAACTGTTTAGCGTGCTTTCTGGGGCCGGAGGAAACTCGGTATGTAATGCGCCAAAAGTACCAAGTAGCGTTTTATCATTTTGTTGTTTCGCGCTCTAGCTAGACATACTGATAAAAATATATATAGATATAGATTTGATTTTCTCACTTTTATCGCTTGTTTTGTGATCTATGAGTCACTTAGATTCAAGGTAAAATCTACGAACCTGCCACAATTCCATCTGGATAGCACTGTCCAACTGGAACAACCTCGTCTCCAGGTTGAGTTGCTGTGTCTCCGGCTTGCTGATGCTTACATTCCCAGTTTGCACCTGTGAAAACACATGACATTAAAAACAAGGTGTGTCAAGGGGGTAAGAGACTAACACGCAGTTCCTAGCAATCAAAATTATTACAGAATAAGCTCAAATTGTTACGTGTATCAAGACAACTGTGATTGGTTAGTTGGTCAACAGTGTCTGAATTGTGAAGCCAATCGATTTTGATATTTCAAAACCGATTGGCTTCATTAAAGGGGTTGGCTCACGTACAATGGTCCACTTTAAGGACTAAATGCGGAAAATGAAACCTTTACATAGAACATGGAAGGAGTTGGAAGATTTTTGTATAAAACATGGCCTGCCTAACTGCCATTTTATTTTCAAAATAGCGGAAATGTATAAAACCCATATTAGTCAATAGCTGGTACCAATAAAAATAAGTTTTGCTTACTTGTATGTAATGGCTACGCTTGGCCTGTTTTGTATGAGACAAAATCTTCTAAAATCACGTTTCTAAAATACATAATTCAAACCCCGTTTGAGAAGTCGTTGATTTTCGTTCCCAAACTACATGCATTGAAATTTTTAAAAAACAACAAATTATAATGTGAAACTTACCGTAGGCTTGCAAATATCTTCAAGATGCTTCCTGAGCTTATCGCATAATTTTCTGAACTCCGTCTTACGGGAGTACTTCAGACAGAACTGGAAGGCCATGCGAGCTATGTCGTGGTACAATGTCTCCACGTGCGCGTTAGTACGGAGGAGCTCCAAACACTGGCAGTATGACTCCCACAGGAATTTCACCTAGAAAAGAGGAGTAAATTAACAAGGGGAATTCATTAAAGACTAACTTTTTCCCGCAGCTTCGCTCGCGTTATGGTCTGAAAATATCCCACTTGAATGGTCAATGATACTTAGGGATAATGTAGCTTCACATTTTTTTTTCTTGGCCTGTCATATGTCCCACTGTTGGAGGGGAGGGCCCCTTTCTCCGTCCAAATCTCCCTATGTTGTGCAATATCTGGTCATGCTCGCCCAGCAAACAAGATCAGATCATCACACCACCTTCGCCGCGGTCTACCTCGATGGCAAATCCCCCGTCAGGCGTCCAGTGACTTATTTATTTAAACTACAGACTGGTGGTTCCATAATGTCTAATAGTTTTACTTTGGTTGCGCCTTTATTTCGTAACAACGACATCAACATGTTCATTTACTGACAGTGTCTATGTGTGTTTTTTTTAAACAGTGAAGGCTTCATAATTTCATAAACCAGTTACAATTGTTTCAAATGAAACGGTTTGAAATCCATGTCATAGATTATTATTTTAGATTTTTATGCCGTCTTACTGCTGGGCAAAGAATTCCCACTATACTTTTCATACAAAGATCAAAATAAAAGCTTATGAATTATTTACAGATAGAGAGAGACCATCAAAGTTACCAGTTAATCAAATATAAATAAATATCTTACCCATGGTGTAAGTATAGTCCTGTCGGACCTGTCCTGTGCATCTTCCCCAGATACAGCACTAAGCAGGATGCTCTCCGGAGTGGCAAGGTTGTCCAGGTCATCAGTCTCGATGACTGCTGCTGTGGATGCGGCACGAGCTGCTTCTGTCCGCTCTTCGGCCATGCGTAAGTAGCCTCTGAGAAAATGAGATCAATGCACTGGTCAATATTTTTTCAGCAAATTAGTTATTAATGTTACCCTCCTTACTAAGACAACCATCTCCAATCGTACTCCTAACATAATTACGGTTGGATGGATTGTGCGATGGATGATATGTCAAGAAACGAGGGGACTGCTGGGACAAGCCATTAGTGGGTAAAGCAGTCTGAAATAAGCCGCTGTGACAGATAGGCAGACAGTGTCACTATGAGGGTGAAAACACATTGTTTCTAAAACTCTGTTAGTAACTTAGAGCCGCCAATGTAACTAATTCCATTTTGCTTTGTCTATCATAATTATGTGGGGTGCAAGAGTTATATACATATTATTATTTTTAATCTTTGAACTAAAGCTCACAAAAAAACAAGTTGCATCATGCAACTTTTTTTTTTATTGATTTCAAAAATTATAGTTTGTATTTCATAAGCTGGGAATAAAAATAATTAATAGTCTAAGTTGCCAGAAAGTAAAGTGCTCCACAAGATAAGGTAAAAAAAAACATTAAATTGAATGTTATGTTCTCATTCTGAGAATTTATGTATTGGGATGAATTTTCATAATAGTTCATTACCTACAGAGCATGAAAGGTTGGAGAGGCAGCAGTACTAATGAAATTTCATTTATGAAGACACTAGCGACGGGCCCCGGCTTCGCACGGGTGCAATATATATATATAAACCTTCCTCTTGAATCACTCTATCTATTACAGAAAACCGCATCAAAATCTGTTGTGTAGTTTTCAAGATCTAAGCATACATAGGGGCAGACAGACGGGAAGCGACTTTGTTTTATACTATGCAGTGATGCTTATTTGTATTGGTTTTTGTCAAAATACTTCTAGCGCAGAGATATCTCTGATCTCACAATCATAAAATTTTTATTTCAACATGTTTCATAAATTTTCAGAATCATTGTCCAGTACCTTATAACCTGCTCCAAAGACCCAACATTGACCGACTGGAACATATTCCTGTACTGAAACAAGCCTTCCTTGGCAATGTGAGACTTGCGCAAGTCCACGCACAGCTCCAAGTACTTGAACATGATCGGCTCCAGCACCGACTCGGACCAGTTGTACGCCCATTTCTTGTTGCGGAACACTTCTTGAAGAGTATCTAAAGCTCTTGCTGGCTTGTCCAGGTCCATAAACTCTGATGGAAGAATTAACAAGTTAGATAGATGTTGTTATACAGTTATTTACAATATTGCTAATTCTATAGGTACAACAGCTGTCTTATGGCTGATAGCAATATCTTCCATACAACTTTTGGATGGACTTAAGTGGTTTATTTATTTTTGGTGAATACTTTTAGTGGAATATTCTTCATCAGTTATAGACAAACAAGAATTTCACCAGACTGCGGCCCAGCCCAAAAGGCGAGTTATTGATATTACTTTTATTGTTTTATGTTAGTAACTATAACAAAATTATAATTTGACTTCTAAAAGTTGTTTTTAGGGTGTTAAAATGGGTGATCTTATTTTTTAAAGACAATCTTTGGATAGACTTCAAAGAGAAAGGAAAATTGTAGGTGCTGCAGGGACTATATTTTATATTTTCCATAATAATTCCCAAGTACAATGTAGTGCAAGTATTTTACACAGATGAGCGTCATTTGTAAGCAAGATATCCTAGCATATTAGGTAAATGAAGCTAAATGAAAATATTCTGGTTATTTCGAGATGTTACTGTTACGCAAAATTGAATGAATATAAGCGGCTTTGCCCTTTGGTTATGTTTTAGAAACACTGAAGACAATATAGGTAGTTTTGAACTTATATTATTGCATCTAACATCTTAAGTCATATTAGGGGTTATTTTTATCCCAATGTGTGTTTAATCTGCTGATGGGGCGATTAACGTAAGGTCATCCTCACATGCAACGTGGTATCATAATCATAGGACTTCGGTACTAACCATTGGCCCGTTTGAGGGCATTCTCCGGTCTCTGACCGTATCGCGCCATGATGAACACTACACTTTTCACTTCATCAACACAAATTCGGCGTCAAAAACGTGGTGTACATTAATAAAATCGAAATATTTTCGGTACGCCGGCCTGTCAAGAGACAGGAGAAATCAAAATGGCTGCTGCTGTTACTTTTTTAATTCGGGTTCCACACGTTATGCGAAACGTCACATAAGAAATCTAGTCTTTTTGCTCTTTACTCAGCGTCAGCGCCTGCGCCGCGAAATTCTAATTTTGTGCCAGGTTGTGTGTTGATGAAAATATGATTAACGTCCGTAACACGTATGTAGTTACAGAATTATAATCATTAAAATCATCAAAACAACCCCCTAAGGTTAATCCCATTCAATAAAAATTTCATGAATTACTTTTTCATGAAATAGTTTAAATTAATTAGGAGGGTTGTATTGCTGATTGGCTACCCTGGCGCTTTGACCATTTTGTTTTATTTTTAATATTTAAGCCTTTATGATAATAATAAGCCAAAAAGCCTGATATAGTGGTGGTGGATCGTTCAGATTTGATCGCTCAGATTGTTGACATAACGGTCCCGCATGACTAGAACCTTGTGAAAGCAGAGAAACATAAGCAAATCAAGTATCTTGACTTGGCTCTCGATGTTGTCGACATGGGGAATGTGAGCTCAGCGATCATTGTGCCGATAGTCGTGTCGGTCAATGGCATAATAACCAATAGCCTCGATCAACATCTGAGGAGGCTTGGCAGCTGGATTAAGGGCTTGATTCAGAGAGCAGTACTTCTGGACACGGCGCGTATTTTTAGGAGGTTCCTCTCTCAAGAGCTCTGAACACCGGTACCTCGGACCCTGTTCCCGATACTGGTGGGCTACTGTTTTATATACAGACTGACCGGTATAATTACCGGTCAGTCTGTATATATATTAATATGGATAACCTTAAAAAGAATCATCGTAGAACTAAGCCATTCTGAAAAAAAAACAAGTAGTACCAGATATATGTATTTTTTAAATAATAATCGATGTTTTTTGTAACCTTATTTTACATTCTTGTACACCAAGACCAAGAATAAATTAATTCCATCGGTTTTTTATTGTTATAGTAAGGAACGTTAAAACTGAGACCTGAATTACCGGACACCCTGTATTTTGAAATGTTTTTTATACTGTTTAAATTAGAATATTTAAAATGTAATTAACTAATATGTGTGTGAAAACAAATAAAGGAGATTTTTTTTTTAAATCTTTATTTATTTACGGGGTTTTTTCTATGAAGAATATGACACCCCGGTGATTGCATACAATTAAATTAGGTACATAATATAATATGTACCTATACTAAACTAGCCTACCCGCAACCTTATAAGCATAATAATAATACAATAAAGTGTTCTAGCCTCATCGGACAATGGTGAGGCGAGAACACTATTATAGAAGCCTACATTAAAAGTATTGACAAAAGCTTGACGCAAATAAAGGAGATAATAATCATTTTATTATCAGGCAACTAAGGCCCATATATAAATATACAAAATAATCTTAAACAATAATAAACTAATCATCATCATCATCATCATTTCAGCCGAAAGACGTCCACTGCTGGACATAGGCCTCCCCCAAGTGTCGCCACATTGACCGGTCCCGTGCGTCTCGCATCCAGCGGATCCCTGCAACCTTTACGAGGTCATCGGTCCACCTAGTGGGAGGCCTTCCAACGCAGCGTCTTCCGGTTAAAAAAACACACGGGTAATAAACTAATACATACATATTATAAGAACACACATACACATACATGTACTGTACAACATGCCTATAACTTTAGTTTAGACCTTACCAAGGATCTTACATAAATAAATAGAAATTACCGCCACGGTTTGTGTTCACACTTTTCTTTAAATATGACATAGGAAATAATAAAACAACAAAAATACTTTTTTGCTATTTCGTTTTATGTTCACAGTACACTTAACAATTAGGTAAAAAATAATGAATCAAAGAATTTCTGCATAGGGTATTCTACCATAATCGTGATTGGTACAGCGACGGCGTAGGTAATCAAATTCGTTGCAGTCCAGTCTACCAACTGAAACAATTACACATATTACTTAATGAACAATTAATCAATAACTTAGCAAAAACTAATAATGAATTGATTAATGAATCTGCCCTGGAGTGTAAATGTGGTGCTGCACTACAAACGATGGGGCACTTAATATCGTGTCCTGTCGTTTGTTCACTACAGGAACTGATGGATGCTACCGAAAGTGCCAAACTAGTAACTCAGTTCTGGGCCGACTCAATTTAGATTGCCATCGACACGCTAAGAAGAAAAAGAAGCAAAAACTATGAGATCTCTAATCGCCTAGTTGGACTAGTGTTCTACGGGACGGTCTCTGTACCCGAAAAAGTTATTGGCATTTTGTCTTACCAGTAGGAGTAGCAACTCAATGTCTGAATTTTGACCGATTACCAATAACTAGCCACATACCAGCCCGCTCGGAGCCAGAGGCTTCGGGAGCTACTGCTATTTTCCACGGGACGGATGGGACGCAGGAAAATATGAGTGTAATAATAAGTTTTTCGAGATTATCAGAAATATGATTATAGCGCGCGCGCCAGCGCTGTGTTGTGGGCCCCCCATAGCACAGCATCATGCTGAGTGGGAACCTGCTTGTCGCAGTCACGACGTGCAAGTCCTGTTGAATTTATGGTTTATTGTTTATTTTTTTTAATTTTGTATGATGCACGTCATGTCCCTGCGACAAATAATTATTTTTTCTTTCTATCTTTCATTATGTTCATATTTTAAGGGTGTGGTGTCTGTATCAAAGAGAACATATTTGTACTGTCGTGAACTGTACCAACAGTACTGGAGATTGCATATTGCACAAAAAGAGGTTTTATTCAGCCGTGGGCGAAGTCGGGCTGTGGATGATGATGACCACAGCCTTTAATACGACCACCCTCATAGAATAAGCTACAGGATACGCCAGATGTATACAGCATACATCCCCGGCCTGTAACTTATGTGTCCAACCACCAGTAGACTGCTCTAAAAACAAAGAGAAACTAACGATATCAAGTATAGAAGTGCCGTATGACATTGGCCTGCTCCCGATTGTCATATTGATGCACCAGTGCAGCATCATCACGGTCAAAGACATGCGACCTAAGCAGCGCCAGCCCTTCCAGCTGAAGAATCTTCTTATTGGACCTGCAAAAGAAAATATGGGATTGGGCATTACTATTCACGTAAAATGGTCCACCTGAAGGACGACGTTAAAACCAGTTAACGACGTTAAAACCAGAGTGATCTCGGGCAGAACAGTATGTAAGTGCACCTCATTACTTAGATCAGTGCAAGGGCGGATCCAGGGGGGGGCATGGAGGTCATGACCCCCCCTGCCCCCGTAGCATGACCACCGTAGACAAGGATTTCTTTGACGGAAGAATCGACAAAATGACAGATTGTGTCGACACAATGACAGATTTCTTTGCACAATCTGTCATTTTGTCGATTCTTCCGTCAAAGAAATCCTTGTCTACGGTGATCATGCTACGGGGGCTGGACTGGGAAAAATTATAATTTTAATTAAAGTGTATTGAAAAACGTCGTTTGATACGCCTGGGGATTTGTTACTGCAGTTCTCGGCTCCATAACAAGTTTCCCCACCTATATCAAAATGTACAATTGACGTATAGGTAGCATTCATTCCTTTTTTCTTTATTTTTAATTTTTTTGCTCGTTCCTTTTTTTATTATTATTATTGTAATCGAATTCGAGCCTGTCATGACTAGATCACAACTATGTGACCCCCCTTGACATGAAAGCTGGATCCGCCCTTGGATCAGTGTGAAATGCCTTCACTTTGTAGACCGCACCAATTCTATAGTGACATGTTGTGATCCCTCAAGGAAGAAAGTCCTGAAGGAAGGATAATGATTTTTCTATGCCATAATATCTTCAATATATATATTTATCAGTATATATATATATATATATTTGACCCCCAATATCTCGGTAACTAGAAGGTTCCCAGGTATGTTCTAGAACAAAAAAGTGATCGCAAAGACGGGGAAAACCAATGCCTTTCGGTTATGTTAATGGTCTATTTACACCCTTTATATTGTGATATATATATAAATATATTGATAAAAATGACACTGAAACCACTCTGGTTCCAACGTCGTCAATTAGAGTCCCTTAGTGTCCTTACCGTTAACATGTAACGATCCCATTAGACCTATGGCCAAAATAATGCAGAACAAAGGTCGGTCCAGCGCCAGGTAGACCGCTTTGAAGACATCCGATTTTTGTTCGCGCGCAATCATGCCTGTCAGTGACCATACGAATATTAGAGGGAAACATGAGTAATGTAACTTGACGAACCACTGTAACAGATGAAATAGAAGTAAATTAGCGATTTCATAATAACATAACATCACGCTTCTAGTCCTTGAAGGGTTAGACAGACGGGGTCGCGGGACTTATAGAATTACCGTGACCCTGGAACATAAAGGGCTATTGAAGGACACCGTGGATTTTAGTCAGTACAAGTCTGACAGTCCCTCCCGCTCTGCCCTGGGTGGGAGGACTCATTATTTTGATGATTTTACCACGCTAAAAAAAAAAAAGGATTCGACTGAGTCACGGAGGTGTACACGCACGCGCTAACGCTGTTAACTTTTTTTTTGTATGTACGTCAAATACCTGCGACAAATATTTTTTTTTTTTTTGTTTTTTCTTAACACACATCGCCACATTCAGGTACATTTCCAATATAACATGGATAGATTTATAGATTTCCCGTACAATGAGAGATCGCAGACTAGGGAGTCAAATTGTGAATGACGTTTTGTCTATACGTAATAACTAGGTACCTAATTATTTTTAAACATGGCTGTCTAGCTTGAACATGACCCAAAAGTCAAGGTAGTGTTAATTATACATACGATAAACGTTACTGTTTTGGGAACGATTTTATAATTACTTGTACGACTTGAATTTCAATGGCTACCTATTAAAATGACGTATTGTCGTCAGCAGTGACCCCTTGTCCCCTTTATTGTGTGCCAGCTGTTGCCCACGACCTTCGTCCGCGTTGTCCGCGTGAAATTATTATAAAAATGCAATTTTCCCAATTTTCCCCGTTTTTACAACATTTTTCATCGATGCTTCGCTCCTATTGATCGTAGTGTGATGTTAATCGTATATGCGTTTCTCGATATATGGGATAGCCCATTAGTGGGATTCATCATTCCTGGGATTAGTGCGTACAACCAAACAAACTCTGCACAGCTTTATAATATTAGTATAGAAGTATAGATTATTTAATTATCAATGCTGTAAGAAATGTAAGCGAATTAACAAAATTTACGTAGGTACGTAAGTGTTCATTACGAACAAAAAGTAGGTACACAAAAAAATTCAATCTTTGTAATTGTTCGTTTACAACTTATCACATCAAAGACCACTTCAGAGAGGACCTCGTGGCTACAAAATAACAGCCACTCGGGTCGATCTTTAGGTTAAGCCGTGCTTGCCTAGGTTGGTCTGTGGATGGGTGACCACCCATTACATACTGAGTTTCCTCCGTGCCCCGGAAAGCACATTAAGCCGTTCGTCCCGGGTGTCATGTTTAGATCTTTGAAAGTCGTTAGGTAGTCAGTGGCCCAAAAAGTCTGACAACCAGTCTTACCAAGGGGTATCGTATTACCCAGTACTAACTGGGTTGTGGAGGTCAGATAGGCAGTCGCTCCATGTAAAATACTGGTATTCAGCTGCATCCGGTTAGACTGGAAGCCGACCCCAACATAGTTGGGAAAAGGCTAGGCAGATGATCTATCGATCATCTTAGAACACTTACGTTGTACTCAGAAAGCTTGATTTTTCTCTCGTCCAGCTCAAATTGTATGTGAGCAAGTATCAAGCCAAGCAAGCAAGCCGGCAGGGCACCCCAGGAAGACATGTAGAACTCCGTAAACGACGGACTTTCTCGGAATATCCTGCGTATTTGTCTGGAAAAACATAAAAATTCTTACTTCATATCTACCTTATACAAGGTGTAACATAATAAACGCAAGACCTCCCGTGTGGTGACTCAGACCATGAAACTGAACAACTTTTGTTCTATGACTTTTGGAAATTCATAACTTTTTTTTTAGTTTTACCATACTTGTGGATCAGTTGATTGCGTCAGTTCCTATAGAAAGTATTTTTTTTTTTTGCGAATTTCAAGAACTCGTAGAACAAAAGATGTTTAGTTTCATGGTGCGAGAGACCATTAGTGTAAAATTCAATTAGGGTCGCTCGCTAGACCCGCGGATCGGCTTATTGCGCACAGGCCGACCCAATTTGTGTACAGCACGCCTTTCCTATGACATTATACTCACTCAGGTGAAGTAATGTGTATCATAGCCTTGTACTCCTTGATGTATGCAACGACAGCGGTCATCAAACAAGAAGCGAAGAATAGAACAGCGTAGAGTTTGACGGCGAAACTGCGCCGCCTCCAGAGAAGAAGTGTGAAGGTACATGACAGGATGTACATGTGCATGTTCACGGGGAGAAACCTGGGGGTAATGAAATTCAAGTCTCAGGTGGCCGACCATGACTTCATAAAGCAATGTTCAGTGTGGAAAAGAGACCGAGCTACACAGGATGCAGGATGTCTAGCTCCATCTCACCAGTTCACTTACGCGACCTACCTAGGATTCCCCTCAAAATTTATAGGATACTTTCTGTTGACCTAGAACTATGAAATTTGGCAAGTAATATCGTCTTGTCTTATACTTCAAGTTCAGAATCTGAAAACTTACAAATTTGTATGGAACCCTCGGTGGGCGAGTCCGACTCGCACTTGTCCGGTTTTTTTAAGTTTAATTTAGTTACATAATTAATCATAATCATAAATCTTTATTTATCTCAACATCAGAAGTAACAGGTACTGGTAAATGTACAATCTTAAATAGAGAAAGGTGTTGACATACTGTTACTTTGGACCGCCCTACTTTTGGACCATCTGACAGATCTCTGCATTATTTCATATGATTTCCAGACAGTGGTGGCTCCTTCAAACTGACGCCACTTCTTAGTATGAGCACAGATAATATGTACTGCGTAGTATGAGGGTTCGTTTCCCTACCACGAAAACAGAAGCATTCTCACCAGGTCGGAGCCACGCAGTAATTACTGACGTCCACAATATTGTTGAGGAAGAAGACATGAGACCAAAATTTGGTCTTGCAGGCTTCGCTCTCCAGGCCTATGGTAGTAGTGACAAGGGGGCCATCCCGGGAGTACATCCACCAGGTCGCCCCGTAGCCAACAATCAGAAGGTGCACTGGAGTTACCCTAGAAGATAATTTAAGTTTAAAACCTGAAAGCCTAATGCGAGATTTTGAACCTGTTCGATTGCGTCAGCGTAAACTTCAATTCGTGCTGAAACTGAACGTGCCTTCTGTGTTAGTATTTTTTTTATTAGCCTTTAATGGCCCACTGCTGGTAAAGGCCTCCCCCACCTCATTGATGATACTCTTTCGTGCGCCACCTCGAACCAGCCATCGCAGTGCGCGTCCAGGTCATCTCTCCTCTTCTTTCTTTGCTTGCCTTGGTGTTAGTCACAGCTATTGTGTCAATTTTTCATTCCACACAAGTTTACTTTAACGCGATCGAGTGGGTTTAGACAGTGATAAAAACTCGCACGAGGAAAACTGACTGAAACTCGCAATTGGAAAAGGAAATCATACTTAGGGTACCTTCTGCACCAAGCCGAAGAATATACGCACCTTACAACCCGTTTTATGATACACAGCGGTAACATATGTATGCCGAGCTGTTGTTTTTGTGAGTATATCAGGAGGTTGTAGCCGGTAAGAAAGGTGGACATCATCACGAAACCTTGGATCAGTGACGTTCCATCCGACAGAAAAACACCATCTATTCGTTCAGTCATCTGTTTAAGTGATAATGATTTTGACGTTACAAGACAGACACGAGAATGATGAGGTATACACGAGAAACAGTTAAAAGGATGTAGGCGACTATAAATTATTAAACAGATTTATTTAGCGCTGCGTCAGTCTATTTTAACCTATTGTATAACATCCTGGGGTGGCGCGGTAAATTCAATTCTTCTTCTTTTCTTCTTCTCCGTCTTGAACGTGCTCATAGGGCAATGCTAAAGGTTGGTACCTTTCGTCTTTTTAGATTTCCTACACAGCTCTATAAAGCATGTAATGTATCACAGTACGGCAATTATTTATTCTTCACATATTTGGTTTGCACAAAGCCTCAAACTAGACATGCGCTTGCTAATAGATTTTATGTGTTTTAGGACCTCTTCTGTATAAGAGACAGACTCAACAAGATACTAAACTTCTATAGTTGAAGTTATAAAAAATTTACACGTGTACAATTATGTGCACAGGTTTTTCAACTGCAAATGTAAGTTTGTTTTTTTATTATTACAATAAAAATCATCGTTCGGAGGCAAATCCGCATATTTTGATGAGCAACTATGGAAGCCTACATTGTGCGTGGCCCGATACGGACTTGGCTGATTTTAAATAAATTATTCTTTAAATATTAACCGGGCACAAATCCAGAGTCCGTGGCTGCTACTGAGAAATTCCTAACGGAAGAACCCAATAACACATTGCCCGACTTGGAAATACCCAGGGAGACCATAATCTCCCAGGACAGCCAGGACCTCATGATCTGAAGTCGCACTTGTGACCACTAGACCGACGAGACAGTCAAGTAGTTTTAGAAAAGACGGCCATATTACATATGTGTGGCTATAAATATGTCTATAAAGCTCTGGAACGCGCTACCCCTTGGCATTAAAAAAGTTGAAAGCAAAATGGCTTTCAAAAGAACAGTTCGGAAGTACCTACTATTTAAAATCAGACTAAATTGCTCACAAGCTAGATATTAGTAGTCATTGTTATAAGGTTTCTCGTATTTTGGACTATTTGTATCTATTATAATATATACCTATTAGTTTATTTCATTTTGCTGTACATGTGTATTAGTATGTACCAATTTATGTATATCAATGTATGTTAACAAAATGGTATTTTTCTTATTTATTTTTTTGTGCTCTGTCACAATGCTGTCCTATTTGACCCAAAGGTTGACTGGTAGAGAATGCCTTGTGGCATTAAGTCCGCCTATGTACCACTCTTGTACATGAAGTTTAATAAATAAATGGAAAGCAAAATTAAATGAGGTAGTCAAAGTATATTTCACATGCATGCACGCATATTTTATTACAATAGGTACCTACCTCTTCTAAGAATTCTGGATTAATTGTGTGAAACATGTAATGAAAAACACTGGAATGAGCATAAGTTGTGAAGCCGAGTGCCATGACCCTGAAACAACGCGATATGCTTAATCATCAAGTTCTGTGTCACGATGCATTGATCGACGGCGTTCGACGGTTTGTCTATACAGGGTGACTGGATCTGGACCCGCCATAGCAAATTCGAATATAGAGGAGGTCATTTGCTAATTTATTAGACCATGCTTTCCCTAGCTAAAGTTTTATAGTTTAGGATATATGTCAATTTTTATATTTTAATGAGATTTTTCCAAAATTTGACATACAAGCATTCATCTTCAGGTTTTTTCATTATTTTAGTTTTTTTTTTAATTTGTTGGTAGTCATAAACATTTGTGATTAAAATACGTCGAAACTCAAAATAAACTTAGCTAGGGAAAGTAAGGTTCAATAATTAATAAATGACCTCCTCTATATGCGAATTTGCTATGGCGGGCGGGCTGGAGCCGCCGTAGCAGGTATACAGGTTTACAGGGGTAGGGTAAAAGATCACAAAGTATGGGAGCCACGGACAAAAAAGTTTACCCGTTTGGGGGTTTTAATCGAGTAATTTGTCATAATAACTGGTTCACGCAGAGTTCATTATTGTACAAAAAAAATATTCAAGAAAGAGACAAGTTAGCCTGCGCTCGATGTTTTGTTAAAATAACCTAAAATATTTAAATTGCGCGTGAACTTATATACAGGATGGAATGGGACACCGACGCGAAAACGGTTACCAACTTACCACGATGATTCTAAACCCCCCAACACCGAAATTTTTCATCAGTTATTTTTTTTTAAATCGGCTGTTCTATACATTATGTATGATGATATTGATGATAATAGATGATGATGATGATGATGATGATACCATAATAATTATGATGACCCTACTAATACCTAGAGGTATTGCGCTTTTGTAGGAAACAGCTGGGTTTTTTTTTAATTTCCGATGAAAGATTGCGATGTGCGGGCGGATCGGAATGATGTAGGTACCTACTGAGTAGGTATGTGGGAATCGTTTTCGCGTCGGTGTGCCTTCCTCCCTGTTTTATATGGTGTACTGGTAAGGTACATTTAAATGACAAACTATTAGAATGATAGAATTTGTGTATTGAAAGAAAACCCAAACTATAATAACTGATCGACTCGCGGCGAATGAGTTTTTTGTTGTTAGCCCAAAAGCTATGCGACTACTGATCGTTGACTTAAAATTGTATATTTTATTCATTCGCTGCGCTTCGATGTCAGCATATTAAAACATTCGATATTGCACGGGTTTGCTAGTACATACTCGTATGGCTTTAATTGGCCCTGTAGCGATTGCGTTCGTCACGTCGATGCGAAAGGATGCGTACGTGGCGCCTCCATACTTTGTGCTCTTTCTGTCGCCGTCGATCAGTCGTGACCCTGATATGATTGTAGACTGGAATACCAGAAATATTTTGCACGACCGTCAATATCCCAGTGATCTTCAATTGCCAAGCATATTGTAATGACTATAAAGTCCACAATATGGTTGCTGCCGTCAAAAGTAAAATATCAAAATACCTGACTCCTTCCATTGGAATCAGAGCTGTCTGCCGAGGATCGCCACCTTCACGAATAAATGTCAGCCGGCGCCAGTTGGCTGGTATTGAGAAGGCAGAGAGCAACTTGCTTTCTGAAAGAGAAGAAGGCTGTGAGAAGGTTTTGATGAAGTAATGACTATAAGAGCAGAAGAAACTCTACTATAAGACTATAAGAGAATAGCTCGTGGCTAAATAAAAACAGCCGATCGGGTCGATCTTTAGGTTAAGCCGTGCTTGCCTAGGTTGGTTGGCTGTGGATGGGTGACCGCCCATTACATACCCAGTTTCCTCCGTGCCTCGGAAAGCACGTTAAGCCGTTGGTCCCGGGTGTCATCTTTGACAGTCGTTAGGTATTCAGTGGCCCAAAAAGTCTGACAACCAGTCTTACCAAGGGGTGTCGTATTACACAGTACGGTACTAACTGGGTTGTGGAGGTCAGATTGGCAGTCGCTCCATGTAAAATACTGGTATTCAGCTGCATCCGGTTAGACTGGAAGCCGACCCCAATATAGTTGGGAAAAGGCTAGGCAGATGATGATGAAGAGTAGAAGAAACAAAAAAAAAGACGGATGGTCTGTGTGAAAGATTAAATGACTAGTAACACATAACTCACATCTAAAATTATCACCACTAATAGAGTAGTATGGGGAGAATAAGAGATGCTGCTTCGACCCCCAGAACAAGAAGAAACCTTCGACTTACTAGTAGGTCCATCTTCAGCATAGACATCATAAACAGTCCCAACAATATTGGCTAAGACAAGAGCAAACACGACTTGTTTAAATATGAGCTCTGCATTCGTTGGTGGTCGTTCGGAGATGTATTCAGCATGAGTGCGACAGTAGTGGAGCGTGTGGAGGGAGGCTCGGAGCTCGCTCCGTTGGGCGTAATGGTCAGCACAGCGCTCGAACAGAAGGGAAGTGTTGTGTTCGGCTGCAAGAAGAGGGTTGTCTGAAGTGGCCAAGGTGGGACAGCGCGAGCTCAAGCAGTAGCCGCGATGTATGCGCGTGCGGTTGAAATGGCGGTACGACTCATCGGAGTATGCCTGGAAAAGTAAGCGGCCGTTTGGTTAGATGGTGCAGTCCTGCAGGATATTTTAAACTTATAAAGGGTGTAAATAGACCCTTAATATATCCGAAAGGCACTTGTTCTCCCCGTCTTTGCGATAATTTTTTTGTTAAAGACCATACCTGGTAACCTTCTAGTTACGAAGATATTGGGGGTCAAAGTTCCAACTTTTTCACAAGTTTTTTTTAAATACAAGTTTTTCATGTCCATCCATCAGCACAACGCTTTGAGTACTTTCCATCGAGTCCTACCGTAAAACGTGTTTTTCTCACCCAAAAAAAAAAGACGATTCCCAGCAATAATTTTTGCGTAAAGGTACTTAGTTTGATGTACAGAATGCTTGGTTGACGGCTATGTGAAGGGTCTGTTTATGCCCTGTATGTTGGGATCACACGTCAATAAACCGCCGTGAACGTAGGCTAAGGACCAGATGTATCCAAGCGTCTTGCAGTTTTATGGTTAACAGTGATATAATTTTTTTAATCTATCGTTTCCACCGACGCGCGATATCCAAAATCAAAAATCAAAATCAAAATATTTTATTTCACATAGGCCTCGATGGGCACTTATAAAACGTCGACAAAAAGGTGCACGGTTCGGGTTGGTCGTTTCCTATGGAGAAGAACCGGCAAGAAACTTCATGGTTCGAAACTTATGGTATCGAAACTTAGGTGCCTTTGCTACTTCAGAACAGAAAAAGAAAATAAGTATAGTCGGTACCTTCATCAGTTCGTAAGTAGGGTGTGGCTGTTTAGCCTGGGTGAGTTCGAAGGTCCCAAGACAGTACACCGCATCGACCTTCGCGAGGCATCTCTCATATTCATCCAGGTGGAACAATTTTGGAAAACTGGCTAAGTCTTTATCTGGAATTTAGACTCGTCACTATTATTACGCTTTTTAGGGTTCCGGAGCCGATTTTACAAAACCGGCCAAGTGCGAGTCGTACTCACACGCACACAGGCTCCGTAGCCGTTCCAAACAATATAATACAATTTTTTTGAAGGCTCATTCGTATGTACTATGTAAATGAAAAACAAAGTTACTGCGGCAGTTTGACGAAAAAGTCCCTTATCTCAAAAACTAAAGATCAAATCTTATTCAAATTAAATTTCGTTGACAGTTTTTTTTACGTTCTACAATCCTACATTTTTTTCAGAATTTTCCTCCTCTTACTTTCGAAATTAGAGGGGCGGGGGAGAACACATTTTGCCACTTTGGAAGTGTCTATCTTTCAAACGATTGACTTTGACTAAAATAGGTTTCTACATATAAACACCGCGCACGCATATAATTGTTTTTTTACTTTAATTTCCATGTATGGGGGGCCCCCCTTAATTTTTATTTTTTATTTTTGTATAAAAATCGTAAAGCGGTTCACAAAATACATCTACCTACCAAGTTTCAACTGTGTAGTCCAAATAGTTTCGGAATAAAGGGGTTGTGACATAGGGACGGACAGACAGACAGTCATGACGAATCTATAAGGTTTCCGTTTTTTGGCATTCGTCTACGGAACCCCAAAAGCGATGACACACGGACAAAAACTTTTGTGAAAACAGAGATTTTTCGTTTGAGCCTCCTTGAGACTTTTACCATAGAATAAAAATCTAGGAATGCTTTTAGCTCTTTACCCAGGCCTTGAACTACAAAAACCCAAAGTTCTTACCGGTATATGTTCTACCTCTTGCAACTGACACCACCAAAAATAACAATATTATTTGACTTATTTGTATCATGGTAGCTTCACCACTGAATACATGAGGTAGGTATCGTTGAAATTTTTGTTGTGGTCACTGAAATCGTGCATATTTTACAATAAATTTTGAATGTAGGTATTTAAGAGGGAACAGGGGCGGCGGTTCTCCATTCAAATGTATTCCCCTTTTTTACTACTGAATATTGCCTCTGGAGCAATTTTTTTCATAAAATCAAGGTCTACTGGAGACGCGTCACTGTCATTTCCTTTTTTTCAGCAACTAATAAGTAAAGAAAATATGACACTGCAAAAAAAAAAAAAATTAGACGAATTGATAACCTCCTCCTTTTGGAAGTCGGTTAAAAATGACAAAAATGCCGTATTTTTACGGCCGTGATTAGAGGACTACCAGACATATTCGAAAAGTTTTTAATATAAAAGAAATTGATAGGAACCTAGACATACTTTCTTAGAATTTTAACCTTTTCACCGCCAACGTACACAGAACGCGATGCCTCGCCAGCGCCAAGTTATAAATGTTTTTGCCGATTTTAAGACAAATAAGGGCTACTTTTGTGTGGAAAAGTAAAAAACAGGGTATTAGCCCGTGTTATATTTAATAATAAAATGAAACGAAGCTTTAAAATACAGTACATTTATGTTTTTTTAAAGGTAGTTAAAAATTAAGAGCTTTTAATGAAGTCGTGGCGCTGCTGGTGGCTCGGAAATCTGGAACTTCTATTGAAGTCCGTGGCGGTGAAAAGGTTAATGTCTAAAATAATTAAATCGGCTCAGTTTTCGAGGAGAAAAAAGGGGAGTATGAATCGTCGACCTCGTCAAAATTTTTGTAATTTAATCTGCTGTCTCTATCGCTCTCTACGGGGGCAGGCTTGATGCAGCGCGACGGCAATAATTTCTTCAAATACCCTTAAAGTATCGGTAATCGGTAGCCAAACACACTGTATAATCTGCTCCGTGGATCATCACTAATCCATAAACGACAGTCGTTACGGATCCATGTAGCTGCAAGAATGGACGAGGCCGGAGCACCTAAACGTTTACTTGCTAGTAAACTCTTAGAAGTCGAGGCCGGCCTAAGCTAAGGTGGTTGAAAGGCGTAGATCAAGATTCAAGAACAGTTAGTTATCGGAGAAAAAGCCAGAAATAGGTTACACATACAGGGTGTAAACAGACCCTTCACATATCCGTCAAGCCAAGCATTCTGTACATCAAACTAAGTAACTTTACGCAAAAAATATTGCTGGGACTCCCATTTTTTTGATTTTTTTTTGGGGTGAAAAATCACGTTTTAAGGTAGGACTCGATGGAAAGCACTCAAAGCATTGTGCTGATGGATGGATTGAATAGTACGGGGGTCGTGGAGGTGTGTAAAGTAAAAATTTTACATTAAAAACATGCATTTAAAAAAAAAACTTGTGGAAAAGTTGGAACTTTGACCCCCAACATCTCCGTAACTAGAAGGTTCCCAGGTATGGTCTAGAACAAAAAAAATATCGCAAAGACTTGGAGAACAAGTGCCTTTCTTTTATGTTAAGGGTCTATTTACATCCTTTATACTCGACCAGGCTAAGGCCCACCCGTGGCTGGAATGCCTCGCCAGATGATTATAAAAATAATTTATTATCTGGTAATACGTAAGCAGGTACAATTATACATAGGAGCTGTGACATGTGGCTTATTATATGACCTACAACTAGTTAACCCTAAACTAGACAGTTCGTCTGTATCTTGGGGCTCGGTGTTTGATTTCCAGAGTGGAGATTATACAGGGTGTTTTTTTAAACGTGGGCAATACTTTAAGGGAGTGAAGTACTCATAAGTATGAGCAACTCTTACTATGGAGCTAACTATGAAATATGATCTAAAAAATTTGCTGTTGCCTACATTTTTTCGAGTTACGCGACCAATAATGTGTGGAGCAGCTGATATTTTTTTCGCGATCTCATGGTCGGTCCCATAGTAAAAGTTGCTTATTTTCATGAGTACTACACGCCCCTAAATTATTGCCCACGTTTAAAAACCACCCTGTATAGGTGATAAGGAATGTGGTGGTGCCGAAATCTGTTTGCGTGCGTGGAGCGTGTGTTTGTATCTATGTGTATTTGTGTGAGTGTGGTGTGTGTGTGTGTGTGGTGAGTGTGTGTATATTTACGAGTAGGTGAAGTGAAAATAAAATTATTGTTGTTTGTCATAGTATTTTTGTTCCAACAATGGTGTAGTTCCCTAACATAATCTTCTTTATAGTGCGAGCGACATAGAACACTCTAGGCTGAGGTAGCGGGGGCAAAATTTTAATTTTAGCAGTTATTCCCTGTGCCCTAATATTAAGAAATAAGGTGGAATAAGGGGATTATTAAAACATGTTCTGTTTTTGCGTATTTTTATTTACATATACCACCACCATTTATTCACAGGTATAAAGTTGCCCACACTTAAGCGCCCAGGAGTTGGCCACCACGATGTCGTATACTGTGTTGATTTGAATGGATTTGGGATGATCCTTTTCTTGTGTTCTGTACCGTACACTGTGATTTCGAGTATAGCTTTGATGGAAAATTGAAATCGAATCTCGACGAAAGCAGATGTTTTGAAGTACATGAAACACGACATTCTGTGAACACATAAAATGAAACGTTAGTATGTACAAACACGTTCGATAGCCAATAAAGTCTCTTCCTCACCTGTCATGGAACAGTTCAGATTCGAGCATAACATCAGCGAGTGAAGTGAACCCAGTATGACACTGCGCAACAGTGGTACAGTTTGTAAAAGTTAAGGCGAATGCTCCCTCGCATCTAATAACGTAATGCTCAAAATCGAATCTTGGACTGCTACATTACAGGCGAATGCTCCGGTAAACTATATTTTATTGGGTATCCTGGTCTTTCACCGAAAATTAATTTACAAGCAACGATTGGCAAAAACACGATTGGTAATTTCATGATTTTACAGCAACAAGTTTGCCAAATATAAATATATAAATATTTACCCGATAAACGTTTATTTGACAACATATTCTTTGACAAACAATTTATTTTACATTCATGTCATCTCGTAAAACAAAGTTTGAAATAAAAATATTTTACAAATTGCACTACTACGCAATTTCATAAAAAATAAACTCATTGGATAAAGGGTATTTTAATAAATAAAACAACAAAAACTTGGGCACACCGATTAGGACGAGTAAGGGCCGGCGCTCACTGCCGGCACGGCACGGCGTGTCCTATGCGGCCCTATTAGGCTGCGCGGCCAGCCGTAACCCGACGGTTGTCGGTCTACTTCAAAGAAAGCCGC
This sequence comes from Noctua comes, assembly GCA_963082995.1. Taxonomy (NCBI): domain Eukaryota; kingdom Metazoa; phylum Arthropoda; class Insecta; order Lepidoptera; family Noctuidae; genus Noctua; species Noctua comes. The sequence goes on from OY720285.1 coordinate 10,390,007, forward strand.
GCGGCTCTGGGTAGTGGGGACAGGCCGCGCGGCCTGTCAGTGCGCTAGAAACGCCAAAAACGTCGTCGCCGCGGTTTTTTTCTTATTTGCGCAGCGGTGCTTATTACTATGAATGCTGCTGAAGCTAAAAGCACGTCCTCTTCTTCGTACATCTATCTCAAAAGAAACTGCCGGTAATATCTCTATAATTATATAGTCTGTGGCACCTGCGCAAGGTGGACCGCGCGGATCTTTAATGTGGACGCGTTGCAAAAAAACAGAAAAGTCTCGCGAGGCCGAGCCGCGCGGCCCAAAAAGCCGCAGCGGCTCGTAGTGGGGACGCTGACCTCTCTCTCATCGGTCTGCCAGGTGCTACATTTGCCCCCATAATATCTTTGTGACAGTGGTGTTCGATCCATATGGCGGCGTTAGTCTGCCGAGATACCTGGAGCTCTACCTGTGCGCACTTGAATTCTGCCATCGATATTATCTCCAACTGGGAACACAAATTATTATCATCATCTTCAGAATCATTGGCAGCCTTGTGTTTGCTATCTGCTGATTATAGGCCTCGTCCCTTTTGTGGCATGCTTCCCTGGTCTGCGCGAGTCAACCAGGTCATTTTATAATAAATGACAATGGTTATAATTATTTTTAACTAGCTTTTGCCCGCGGCTTCGCTAACGTTAATTTAGAATTTAATCAATTCGGGTTGTACTCTGCTTGTAATAATATAATTCAAACATGATTCGAAAGACACGTGGCGCCATCTATTATGATAAGAACGTTATTGTTGTTTTTTAGGAACAGTACTTTTTTTCGGGATGAAAGGTATCTTATTGGAATGAAAGGTACCCTGCTGTTGAGTGTAAATTGACACATGAATGAGCGTTAAAAATATTGTTATTATATTGTTTGGTGCTACGGCACCCTTTATGCACGAATCCAACTCGCACTTGGCCAGTTTTAATATGGATCACGTATCACTATGTTCGTAGATATGTTAATCTCCGAAACCACCCAATGAATTCAATGAAATTTCGCGCTTGCGACCACTAAACAAACGAGGCAGGTCTTTGCTGTGGCTATGGCTGTTGTGGTGCTGGACCCTAGTGCCTGCTTGTGTTCAAATAATTTCATATCAGATAGAAAATTACAAATAAAGCAAAATCAAAGAGAATCAAAGAGAAGCAGAAGAGAAGCACAGACGTCAACAAAGACACGGTATTAATATCTACAGTACTGTATCATCATACAAACGGTCGGAACGCGAGTCATACCTACACGCCTCGAGTCTGGTACCCACTTAGTACCCAAGAAGTCACGAATGCGCCGCACTGACGAACGAACGTTGTGATATTTTTGTAAGTAGTAAGCGCGCGATTTGTGAATATTTGATTGAAATAAGAATTAGTTATTTCGTAATTTGTTTATTTTTTAATAGGTAGGTATTTCGCTTTTTCCACCGAGTAAAATACCTGGATTAATTAATAAATGGTTAGGTGAAAAAATTTGACACACGAGTGATTAAGGTTATCGTTCGCGTTAAAAAAAAAGTCTCGAATTTATAATTTTTATTAAATCTACTAATCAAAAGACACAACTTGTATTTTTTATTGAACACTTCTTATTTCATTCACAACTAACTTCATTTTTTTAAATAAAAAATATAATATTTACAATCACAAAACTAAAAAGAAACTCAATTAAGTAGATGAAATTAAATACTGTAAGCGCGGTAGCCCTGTCGCTTGCGAACGTACCGCCCGGCTGTAGGCTGTAGGTAATTATTTCAAGGACAGGGCCGAGTCACAATACTGTATAATATGTATATTTATACTGTGACAAAGACGTCGAAATACTTACATAATAGAAACCTTGTACGAAGGGTTTATTAACAATAAGTTCCTGGATGTCCTTAAATAGGACGGAACCACGGTTGTCAGCTCCCTTTTTGCAATTTCCATAATTTTTCGGAATCGGTTCACCAGCTGAAATTTTAATGTAGTTAAAAACTTATTAACAATCGGGCCATTATTCCAGTAACTTTTTATCTGAGTTTTACATTTAAAAATTATGTTGTAGCTTAGTATTCATGAAAAAAATGTCTAATTAGGTTTTTACTCTGTCAATGCATATTTTTAAAATGTATTTTTATTTTGTACACAACAAAAGTTGATCAGTTTCATGGTCCGAGACACCACACGATAGCTTGTGCGTTTATTTTGTTACACCATGTAAAGCGAATAAGAAGCCTCAGTGTACACACTGCACGGATTCTATTAAAAACAAAAACAATTTTAAAGTGTGGTTTTAAAACAAAAAGGCGGTTTAGTACGAAATGGTTTTTAAATCCGTTTGGCATAAATATACAGGTGCGAAAAGGGGTCGTCCATTAATCACGTGTGGCTGGAAAGGGGGAAAAATCATGAAATATCACTAGGGAGGAGGCGGGGATGTAGCGAGATATCACGTGTATTTATTTTTTCTTTGAACAACGCACGATTTCTAAACCGAAAAGCGGTGCGTGACCTTGACATTTTTATCACAGTGCTTAATTTTCCAGAACTAAATTGGATTATACCTGTCAACTTGTATTTGAAGATAATATTCTGAATTTTTTTTAATACTTTCTTTCTTTCTTAAAAAAGCATCAACAACAACAACAACAACAACAACAACAACAACACAACACAAAACACAACAACAACACACCAACTACACAAAAATACACGTGATCTTGGGTAGGGGTATGACCAAATCTCACCGCGAATCACCATGGGTGAAGGGGGGGGTTTAAAAAGTTGCTAAAAAACCACACGTGATTAATGGACGACCCCCAAGTACTTGACCGGTTTTTTAACCAACTTAAAAAAAGGAGAAGGTTACGTGTTTACTTTTGTAGATGGAAAATGCGTACGGATTCGATGACTGTCTTCGTACTCCCAACTTGTATGTGTTCTGGGAATCTTCGTAAGGCAACCGGGAAATGACGTCAGTGATCCAAGGTAGGTAGTCGTGTATGTTCAGGAATCTTGTCGGAGCACCACAACCGGGGCCGTGGACAGCAAAACCCAGCTAAATGTATAATATCAAGGATTAGTTGAAAATCAGGGCTTAATTAATTGGTGTAAAATTACCCTTAACGAAGCCGAAAAGAATTTGTTCTCCCCTTCATGGCGATCATTTTTTTGTTCCGGACCATACCTGGGAAGTGGGAACCTCCTAGTTGCGGATATACGGGGGTTCAAAGTTAGACGCCACTGCCCGGGTATATTGATATAGACAGACTAGATTTTTTATTACTATTAATATTAACGGGATATTTACCATGTTTACTGTTTGTTATGAGTTCCCGAAATTTCGGCGCTGTTGCAAGCACCATGATCACGGATAAACTGAAGTTATTGCGGGTGGGTGTTTATGAGCAGACAAATCGGTCTAGGGTTCTTTCTTGTTCGTTTTTTGCACTCAGTACCGCTACCACTGTCACTCGCAACTCGATTCTGCTCCCGACACACGAAACTTACTGTGTCCGCTCGCGAACTTTTTTTTTTTTTTTTTTTTTTCGTTTTTCTTTTTCATGGTAAATATCCCGTTAATATTAATAGTAATGTTAGTTACCATGATAGTTTAAAATCTTAGATTTTTTATATTTAAGTACATAAATATTATGTGAGTACTTTGTACCACTTATCCAACATGAGAAAACAGAAGAAAAATTGTTCTTTGGGTATACAGACAAAAACTATACAGCTGACACATACAAACTTCAGAACCTCCTTTGTAGATCTTTAGACAACATTATTTTTAGTATATGCGAAACCTGAATATACTCGTACATAGTTCGTAACTGAATCGATTCCAATAATTTTTAAACCACGTTATATTTTGTTCCAAAAATATTTAAAAGGTTACAAGTTGGACACCGTGCGACACTAAGTACCTATCGCAATCATTTAGGTACCTTTTTTTTTTAACTTTGTAAAATCATCAAATGAGTCCTCCCACCCAGGGCAGAGCGGGAGGGACTGTCAGACTTGTACTGACTAAAATCCACGGTGTCCTTCAATAGCCCTTTATGTTCCAGGGTCACGGTAATTCTATGAGTCCCGCGACCCCGGCAGGCTTTGGCCCTCTAGAGGGGGGCCCCGTCATTATGCTGACACTCTTTGAGGCGCGCGTGGAACACAACGCGCCGTCTACCCGGGCATGGTCCATGGTCGGACAGCGAGTCGCCCATTACTCGCCGCCCGCATGCCCGCGCCCTCGGTGGCCGGAGATCGTCTGCCGACGTCCGGCGCCATGGGCGTCTACCACTGCGGCTGGGGTGGAGGGAGGACACTGTCCTCTCCCTCACGCGGCCCGCCTCCTCCTTCGCGAGCATAACTGCTTCGCAGAAGGAGGCGACCGCTTCCCACTCCGTCTCGCCCCGCAGCATGGCCTCGACCAATGCCGGGCGCGAGAGGTCTCCGCCTATCGCCGCCGTGAGGACACGGCGGTGCTCTGCCCAAGCGGGGCAGTCCTGCACCGTATGCTCCACCGTGTCCTCCGGGCGGTCCTCGCAATCATTTAGGTACCTACTGCCAAATTATTATTAACAATGAGCGCGAGACGACGCTGGAGCGCGCGGCAGCGCCGCGTGGTAACCACGTTTTTGTGCGGGCAACCAGGTAACAGAACAAGCTTATAACTTTCTGATTTTTCATGATACAGTTTTGTAAGTACATAGATTCTTTACATAAAAATACTAGACACGTTTTTCAGGTTTCGCGTATACTAAAACTAATGTTGTTTAAGAGGCAATTTATATTTCTCGCTATTACGACGTTGGTCCCATGGAGAGTTAAATTATCCATACTACGCTCGTAAATATGGCCACACATTTCTGATAGATGCTGTGCATAAAGTGGTTATGACTCTATCTATGGAGCGCAATGTAAAATATAACCTGCTTTACCTCACTATATTAGATGTAGGTACAACTCACCAGTCTCCAATATCCCCACGATTGTCTGGTGATGAGTGCGGTACCGGCGTCCCAAACGCAGGGCGTTTTGGCAAACTTAGATACTGCGCAGAGCGGGTTTACTGGTTTCATTTTGGTGTATGACAACTGTGAAAATTATATCATCAGCAATGCACACACGAAACATAGACCGGTTATCAGAGACATGCATGTTTAATGGTGAATATAGACATCTCATCAGAAAACAAATGAAGAAAAAGCGGACCTAAGAAAAATGGAGAGATTGTAAAGGGTGTAAATAGACCCTTAACAAAGCCGAAAGGCACTTGTTCTCCCCGTCTTTGCGATCATTTTTTTGTTTTAGACCATACCTGGGAACCTTCTAGTTACGGAGATATTGGGGGTCAAAGTTCCAACTTTTTCACAAGTTTTTTTTTAATACATGTTTTTAATGTAAGATTTTTACTTTACACACCTCCACGACCCCCGTACTATTCAATCCATCCATCAGTACTACAATGCTTTGAGTGCTTTCCATCAAGTCCTATCATAAAATGTGATTTTACACCCCAAAAAAAAAGTCGATTCCCAGCAACAATTTTTGCGTAAAGTTACTTAGTTTGATGTACAGAATGCTTGGTTGACGGCTATGTGAAGGGTCTGTTTACACCCTGTATGAAAGATGATAATTATGATATGATTTAATTATGATATGGCTAGGGTGCTAGGAAAGCAGTCCGCCGAGATGACGGTGGACTTGTGATATATGGACAATATCTCTACGGTCTAAAGAGATCTATCTATGGAAAAACCATGGATCTATGACACCAACTCAATTAACAAGAGGACTTTGACGGTAAATAATGAACAACTCACCTGGGCTTTGTAGTAAAACTCTTCGCAAGCTTGGTTGTCCACGTATTTCATATTTATAATCTCTTTTTCTACTGTGCCAGACGCTGGAATAGAATCAGAATTAGCACCAACAATAATTGTAGACTCCCGGCGGCGGCCAATTTCGACGGAGTTTAATCAAGTAAGCAGGACATATTATAGTGCACAAGTGTGGCATGGGCTCGGGGCACATGACGTTCAACCAATCAGCGCGCGAGGTGCGACCCGTCGCAAGCCATTTCACGATTTGACGGTTTCACTTCGATAGATTATAATCTACCGAAAAATAAAGCGTTAAATTGTAATCAGCATGCTACGGTTCATAATCTTTTGACAGTTTACAATCTCGCTAGATAGATTATAATCTAACGGTTTTTACAATTTTACGGTGACATAATATGAACATCCTTATTGATAACCTCCTCATTTTTGAAGTGGGTTAAAAAGCATTTTTATTTTTCTACTACTTAGTTTATTTACTTCTGCCCCACCCCTTAAAAATGCTGGGTACGCCCACACATCTTTTCCTTTAGTCTAACAGTCCGATGATGGGACAGCAACACGAGGCGATCGCGGGGAGATCTAGGGGGTTACTATGACGTCTTAAAGCAGGAGTAATTCCAGTGTGGGAAAGAGACAGAGCTATACAGGTCATCTAACGCCATTTCTTTCCCACACTGGAATTACTCCTGCTTTAAGATGTCATGGTAGGCCACCTGGGGGGTTACTATGACGTCTTAAAGCAGGAGTAATTCCAGTGTGGGAAAGAGACAGAGCTATACAGGTCATCTAGCGCCATTTCTTTCCCACACTGGAATTACTCCTGCTTTAAGATGTCATGGTAGGCCACCTGGGGGGTTACTATGACGTCTTAAAGCAGGAGTAATTCCAGTATGGGAAAGAGACAGAGTTATACAGGTCGTCTAGCGCCATCTCTTTCCCACACTGGAATTACTCACGTCATGGTCAAGCGCAGGATCAAGGGCTTTACGTGCTTTCCGAAGCACGGGGTATCACACCACCAAACTGCGGGTTACTAATGACCAAAGGGGCAGTTAACAAATACCATTATCAACTAATCGCCGTTAGAGCTAATGAAGACGGTCCACACTTGAGTTTGTTACGTATTACTTTGATTAATACTTACAGTCGCTCATTTTGACTGCATATATCTGATCTAACGTTCCGGAACCTTTGACAGGCATGCAGATGGGATAAACCGGAGCTGCTTTCACAAAATAATTATAATTATTATAATGAGGAACAAATGCTTAAGTGCTTAACAGTATTCGTACCTACGAGAAAAAAGAAACAGAAGTAGTATCTCGTTAATAAAAAAATGAGAAGAGAAGAAGGTTCCCAGGTAGGGTCTATAACAAAAAAATGATCGTAAAGACGGGGAGAACAAGTGCCTTTCGGTTATGTTAAGGGTCTATTTACACCCTTTATTATCACCTTTCCATACGCTCATTGGAGAGTCGCCCCATGCGATGAGGTCCAGCAAAGCAATGGTGGCATAAGTTACTCTCTCTTGGTACTGCGGGTGTAGAATATAATCTTTAATATCTAACACGAATTTTTTTGAACTGCTGCCCCAAACTATCAAGTGAGTGTTGTTCCTGGAAACAAAAAAAAAACATGTAAATGCTTGTTGCGACTAGCGACGTTTATTCAGCTACCAATACTAGCAGCTGGGGTTTGTTCCGCCACTACTTCTCGCAGTTAAGATACTCAAAACTGTTGAAGGCTGCGTTTTGAGAGACGGTTTCATGTAACTTTTCATGTACCTTACATGAACTATAAACCTTATAAAAATCTGTGTGGTTATTCCTTCAAAATACCATCTCAGACATTAATCTACATGGTCCTCATATGACTTGAGCAATGTCTGGACTTTAAAAGAGACGGTGACCTCTGAGTTTGTTTCGGATGTTTCTTCTCAGAGTAGTCAGGTACGAAACACCGGCCCCATCTAGCTTTAAAAGAAAATATGGTGACTTGTAAAAGAGTTTTGTAAACCAATTTACAGAAATAAATATGATTTATGATGATGATTTATGATTTATAATAGTTGGACCCACCACTAGTGGCGTAGTAAGGGGGGGCGGCGGGGGCCCGCAACGTGTGTCACCCTCTTAGGGGTGATACCCGACCGTGACCAGTAGTAGTGCCACCTATAAAATTTCGTAAAACTTTTAAAGGTTGTATAACCGCCACTATAGTCCTTTCGATGTAGGAAAGTGCAGGTGACATTAGATGTACCGTTTCTTTTCAATCTTGAACTTTACCTTGATTTATTACTTTTATTTTTTATTGATTTTTAGGGTAACACCTACAATATCCGCAGCGGGTGCCCCCCATGCTAGCTACGCCACTGCCCACCACCCGTTGATTAAAATAATTTAAAAAATCCCGTTAGCCCCACCATTTTTGAGTACTAAAATATTACTCAAAAACATTATGAATAAATTTATTTATTTATTTAAACTTCATGTACAATAGTGGTACATACGCGGACTTAATGCCACAAGGCATTCTCTAACAGTCAACCTTTGGGTTAATTATGAAAAAAAAAAGAAGAAATGATTTTGATTTTTACCTGGCATGGGTACCTACTGTACAGCCGTCAGCACATCAAGCTAACCGAAACTGTCGAGCTTTCCAATCAACCTTGAACCTACTTCTTTAGCGATAAAGTTGAAAATCTATTAAAGTATCTAATTTGACAGATTGTAGTAGTTCGATGTACCCAAAAATCAAAATCAAAATTTATTCATAATGGTTTTGAGTCTAATTATTTTATTTCCTTGCTTTTGTAACACAATCGTAACAATTCACACCACAATTCAATGCGTACAAAGATTACGAGAGGTAGCACTATAGGGATGTTTCCTGAAAAAATCTAATTAGTCCGTCAGATAGATTACCAAAAAATACTGGACACGTATTTTTTCTTTTTTCACCAAAACTAAAAATGAAGACGATACAGTGCGTCGAAAACTCGCGTCACTCTTTGATGCGTTTTATCTTCGTCAATTTTATTGATTTGACAAACAAAAAATACGTATACAATATTTTTCGATAATCAAACTGACGGACTAAATAGAATCATATTTTTTTTACACAGGAAACATCCCTATTGAACACAGAGATCTCAGCAACCACGTCCCTGGGTCCGCATGGGCCGATGCCTGCCAGGGCTGCGGGACTGTTCGAATGAGATACCGTGGCCTTGGAACACAAAGGGCAAAGAAGGAACATGGATGGGTTTTAGTCAGTAGAAGTCTGACACTCCCTTCCGCTCAGAGTGGGGGGCGGGGCATTTGATGACTTCCCAAACAAAATAAAAGAAAAAAAAGCAGTAATCAACATGACAAATTAATGCTTTTTCTATTGGAATAGTGGTAACACGTACCTTGTACCGAGGTGATACATAATAACATGACTTACACGATCTGCTCAGGGGCTATCTTGGCGATGTCTTCAGCTGCAGCTATGGCGAACCCAGGGTGGATGAGAACCGCACCGGTAACAGCATAACGAGTTCTTCCTCCTATGTCTACAAAACAGGGATATGGTGGATTCAGGGGACGTTATTTCTACATAATTTTAATATAAAGGGTGTAAATAGACCCTTAACATATCCGAAAGGCACTTGTTCTCCCCGTCTTTGCGATCATTTTTTTGTTCTAGACCATAGCTGGGAACCTTCTAGCTACGGAGATATTGGGGGTCAAAGTTAAACTTTATCAAAAGTTTTTTTTTAAATACATGTTTTTAATGTAAGATTTTTACTTTACACACCTCCACGACCCCCGTACTATTCAATCCATCCATCAGCACAATGCTTTGAATGCTTTCCATCGAGTCCGACCGTAAAACGTGATTTTTCACCCCAAAAAAAAGTCGATTCCCAGCAATAATTTTTGCGTAAAGTTACTTAGTTAGATGTACAGAATGCTTGGTTGACGGGTATGTGAAGGGTCTGTCTACACCCTGTATAGAAGCAGCAATTTCACTTTACAAACAGTACCTGATATATTAATTATTAACAGAGAAAAATATTGCACAATTTATGTAAGTTATTTTTGTATCAGAGATAGAATTGTAGGATTCTTTATAAGTTCAATCGCATCGCTGTCAACGGGAATTGTGGCCACAAGGCTGGCAGAATACATACCGTACCTTCACGTATCTATCTACAAATATAAAGCACTAGCTTTTGCCCGCGGCTTCGCCCACGTGGATGTCGAAAAATATCCCACCCGAGCAAACATGGTTACTTACCTTCATCCCCTTTTTTAACCCTTCGGGGGTAGAATTATCAAAAACGCTGAGACACGTATAAATTAATTTTCAATCGTCAGCATAAACACAAAATTTGAATATTCTTACTTCAAAACTGACGTACTTTCATATAAACTTCCATCCCCTATTTTACCCCTTTAGGGGTGGAATTCCCAAATATCCTTTCTTAGTGGATACTTACTCTTCATAAAGAACACACCCTCCAAGTTTCATGTCTCTAGGACCAGCGGTTTGGGCTGTGTGTTGATATATCACCCAGTCAGTCAGTCAGTCAGTCAGTCAGTTTACCATTTTATATATATTATATATATAGATTAGGAAACATACGACTCAAATCCCAATTACACCCTTATCCTATATACTAACAGAAGGCGTGTTGCACCATGCCCAGCCAGGGGAACCGTCCAATGTCCGCCACAGAGCCTTCGGTCATATCCTGACTAGACTCAGGTGCGCAGTGCACGTGATTCCACAGCAAGCAATCGATGTCATGTGCTAAAAATAAAAACACAAGGAATATTTTATAAATATTTATATAATATTTTATTGATATTTTGTTTTATTTTAATATTTTTTCTAAGGAATATTTAAAAATGTAATTAATTTGTATAGAAATAAATAAAGAAATAAAACACAAAACAAACATCACACTTGTAACTTGTAATCCCAGCAGGGTGAGGCAGAGGTGTACCTACTAGTAGACCTACATAGTAAAAGAGTAAAAAAAATTCGCCAGATAATATTTTTAAGTCCTATGTAATCGGGGGCGCGCCTGTTGCCATCAACCGGGCACTAATCCAGACTCCGTGGCTGCTACTAAGAAATTCCTGATGGAAAAACACAATAACGCTTTGCCCGACCCGGGAATGGAACCCGGGACCTCATGCCCAGCAGTCGTGCTTGCAACCACTCGACCAACGAGGCAGTACTACTGATAATATTCTTAATAGAAAAACTCAATTAATACTAAGAAAAAAAAAAAATCTGTTTAGAAACTTAAATTTAAATAAACAGAACAATCAAGGGCGCCTAAGGTTTATTTCCGGGGAGTGCACCTTTAGCTTTCAGAAATTGTGTCAGTTTATAAAGATATACTGAAAAGAACGCGGAATGTCAGAGCGAGCAAAGCGAGCTCGAAAATTTTTGCACCCTTCTTCTAATTAAGTTCTTTTTGTTCTTTCATACTGGAATGAGTATAGGAAAAACTCTGTCAACTTGTGGAGCATTCAAAAGTACAGGATGTATTAGCGAGTGAAACGAGCTGGAAAATTTTAGCACCACTTCTTTTTTTTAATTTATACAGAAATGAGAATAGGATCACTCTGTCAACTTTTGCAGGATTGAAAAAGTATAGGATGTGTTGGCGAGCGAAGCGAGCGAGAAAATTTTTGCATTCCGCCTCGGATAGTTTGATTTCTTAATAGTTGTCGAAGATTTCGGGGGGTTGAACCATCACCCGCCCCTCCTGCTTACGGCCCTGTCCCCCGAGATAGTTAGATTTTTCAAGTTTTAAGATGAAGAGAACACAAGAGCGACCGAAGCGAGCCGGACCTCTATTTATTTTATTTAAATCTATGAGTTCAGAAACATGACATGATCACGGTTGACGGTCACGATTTCGTATTTCAAATACATGCGAGAGAGTATTTGTCATTTGAATTTGAATTAAGGCAAAGCATGTTTTGCCCCTCTGGTTAGCCCAATAATAAAAAATAACTTACTATGAATTGCCAGCAACATTAATAATAGATTTTTTCTAAAATCCAACATGGTGAATTCTTTTACTTTCTGTTTCTTATCTTTTTTAGTACAATTTACTATTTTATTTTTTCAGTGAACGTTCAGACGATTGACTCTTTAATGGAACCTACAGAGGAACGCCGCGACTGTATTTTGAATGAAACTATTTACGTTGCGTTACGTTTGTTTGTGAAAACACAGTTCCTATTCAGACCGATTTGTTTATTGCTTAATTCCTGTTTGTAGATGTAACTAAGTTTTAGTTTACGAAGTGTACGATAGGCATATTGTTGTATCGATAACGAAAGAAGTAGTATTGTGTTGATTGTCGTGGGAACGTTCAGTGGATGAGATTGTCAAGTCAAAAGGTTCCAAGAAGCTCATCAGCAATGATGTACTGAGGCATTAGTACAAGCACTCGGTGTAAACATAACGAATATACGGTCGATTTTAAAATGCAAAATACTCGTTTCACTAATCATATTATTTACTTCATAAATAACTATGGGTGATGGGGGAACACGGAGGAATCGGAGCCATGGGGTAATGAGAACTACCTAAGTTTACGTGTATATTAACAAGTTAGATCGTAATTTATTTTGACGTAGGTAGTATGAACAGAAGGACGTGGGAGGGGTACGTGTGACTGGTAGCATAGTTACTTTTATAAACAGACCTCAAGTCGGCTTTCCGGGCGATCGATCAATTTTTTTACGATATTCGAAGACGTTCTTCGTTTCGTTTCGTGCTCATGTAGTGCAGTGTGCAAAAAAGCGTTTAAAAATCTTGGTTTTGCCACGCGTGAAACCCGTGACTTCACTAATATGGCAGCAGTGAAATCACTTAATGCGTTTTTGCGAAGCAACTTGGAAACTAGTGCTATCATCTGGAATCCTTATGAAGTGTATTCCCAGATGCTGGAAAAGATGCAGAACAAATTTACCCGATAGCTGTACCTACTGGAAGCAGTTTGGTGTCTACCCTTTCTACCCACTTGTGTATCCAACTCTCTTTGTTATAGGGATAGTTGGGTACTATAAGTTGGAAATAAGGCGCTCTCGTAAAATATGTTTTTATGGTTTTTCGTGGTATGCTAAATAATCCACAAATATTGGAATCGTTGGGATTGCTCGTTCCAGACAGGAGGCTACGGTTGGGACCGAGAGTGGGGCTTTTTAAAGTTCCGGCAACCCGTACAAACTTCATTAAAATTTGCACCAGTGATTCGTGCATTAAGAACGCGCGCGCGCGTCCGCTCTCTTTCAGTGTAAAATTATATTCCCTGTACGCTGCACTCCATTTATGCAAATAAAAAAGAAAAAAAAAACAAAAATCCAACAATGTATGTTGAAATAATCTAAGGAACGACGCATGAAATCAGCTTTTCACTTCCTGCCTAGCTACAGAGTTCATCGAATTCGTCGTCGCGCTTGCCGTTCGCTACGTGCGTTTTGCCACGGTAACGATACATTGCGTATGAGTAGTAAAACTGATTCCCATTCACATTCCTGAAATAATTTCTTGTACCGGTCATCTTAGTATGATATACTGAATTCACCCCATCAGTTTGTGGAGGGCTGTTCCCTTACACCCTGTATAATCAGGGTTAACAGTATTTGACACAGGACTTGGAAAACCAAAAAAACAGGAATAAACAGTAAAACTTATGGAATTTAAACGAGCGTATCGCGAATACTTTTAAACTGCTGCCGCGTGGGCGCTATTGACAGCTCACAAAAAAATGTTTGAAAGGCAGTGCTACATCCTCCCCCTTTGACCCAGACATGAGGTAGGAGAAGATGATGAGGGACGTATGGACTGAGAAGTAGGTATGGCAGAAAAAAGGAGAGCTGCTTATTCTCGGGTAAAAATTAAATGATGATGATGATGATGAGCAGAGCGTAGACTAGATTTCAAATTATTAATACCCTTACACTGTATCATGGTCGTCATATAGTACACCCAACTACGTGGAAGAACTCTGACTACCCCATCCTACCTGGCGAATTGCCATCATGAAAAAATACAAAGCTACAATTTTGACAGACCGTGTCTTGACAATGACATTGCATTGACTCCTCGTAGATTATACAAATGTCAGTTTTATTAGTTTGTCATCTGACAATGACATTAGTATTTTCTACGAAGGTGATAGTTTATTATAAATTTTGTGAATAATAAATTGACAGCAAAAACATCGTGATTCCGAATTAATTACTGAAAACTGTTAAATTTAATTGCGACTCATCATTGCCGACGTTAATTTTATTTCCAAGAAAAAATATAACCTATCTCAAACTAAAATGCAGGTGGTAGCGAGAGTTCGCCTGTTTCGAAGTCCGTATACAATATTCTTCATTACCGAAGACCTGAGTGTCTTGCCTGATGAACAATATTACAAATCTATTGGTGTGAAGACTGGAGACTGTTGTGAATTGGAGATAGATGGTGAAGACGAACTTAAGAAAAAGCTGCGATTCAAGACTAACGCATTATTCTTGCAGCCATTCGTCAAGGAGTGTGTTAATTCTGATGTGTATAGATATAACGTGGTATCACATTTGAATCGGCTGGGCGGATATCCTGAATGTGGGACGGTTTTTTTGAAGTTGATTCTAGAACCTCCAGATACAGAAATCATTGACTATGCATGGTAAATATTATTATGCAACTTATTCTAACCAACTACTTTGTGGTATCTTTTCCTGCTATTGGTTTGAAGCCAACAGCTAATCAAAGCTTTATCAAAGGCTGTTTCCATGACAAACTTTTAAATTTATATTTGCATTTTGTTGTTATCCATACTACATTCAGAATTGTTTTTGTAATTTAAGGAATGAAAAGATTTTGCGACTGATTTGGACGAGGGTAGAAATAGAGAATGCATTTTCTTGGCTATCAACACTTGGAGGTGCTTATTCTGCTCTAGGGGATTATTTTGATCACTGCGTAAGTATGCAAAACAATTATAACTTAGTTTGGAAGAGAATCATGTTTTTAAAATCGATTCTGAAGATTTTTTAGTTCGTTTTGCTTGACTCTTATAACTATACGATGGATGATCTTGTTTTAAAGTCTCAAAAATCTGCAAGCATTCTTGATGAACATCTTTGGTATTCTTTTTCCATTGCCATGATATCTTGATGAAATCTTTCCCCGTGTGAGGATTATGAGGAAGCGGTTTAGTTACTGATTCCACATCAGGATACACAATTTTATCTCTTGTTTCGTATAAATATTCCTTCAGTTTCGTTAGACAGAAATAACAGTCTGTAATATTATCTTTTTGCTACCTCCAAATTACAGGTTTAGCAATTCATTGCTGGGTGGGCCATCCTCTTAAATAGCATACACATCCTAAACAAAAATAACTTGGTGCCCAAGGTGTGTTAATCGTGTCAGGAATTTTGAAACCAAAATACAAACTGTAAATGTTATTTAGTAATATGCCGTTCTCGATTTAATAGAAGAGATCTGGTGAATTTGAGCATTTTCGACTCATACATGTAAATCACTTCTTTCAAACCAAAATGAATGAAAATGAACTAAAAAAAATCGTCACAATCAACCATTAAAAAAACATTAGACATAGAATGCCATTCACTACTAATATCATAAACGAAAAGAAGTAGGTACCTGGTAAAAAATAACTTCTAACTATTTTTCTCCATGTACTGAAATGTGAGGGTATAATATGGTGTAATTACAAAAACAAGTCTTATTTTTGTCGTTATGATGGTTTTTTTTTCCAATGTTACTGTCAAAAATTTTGTCAAATTTATATAAATTATTCTTTATTAAGATATTTCGATGTAAAAGAATGTTTTAATTATTTTTCTGTTAATACTTATACATGAGAGATATCGAAAATATATAATATATAAATATATTAATTAGTTATAGATAATAAGTATAAGCTTGTTAGTTGTGTTTGCTTTAAGTTGCTTCACTATTGCATTGGGTTGTGCCTGTAAAAATAGTTGTAAGTAAGGATTAAATAAATAAAATAATTGGATTAACTGCAAAAAGTCGTGTTGACCAGTGTTATTGCTGGGAATGACTTTGTTTTTGGGACGTTTACACTTGTACATACCCACAGTATACAGCATGCTATTTTTAAAATTAAACATAATTTAACTTCTACTAACTACTTACAAAATATTTGAATTTGAATTTACTTTTAAAAACATTCCAGGCTGAGGAAGCAGGCAGGATATCCTTGAGGCAGTACAAGCTCTCACAAATGCTTGGTGACAATGGCTTAGCAGCAAGAAGCCGTCTTTACTCCGCACTCTCACAGGCTCAGAAAGGGAACCTCCATATATCAAGGAACATTGTGAGGAACATAGCAGCCTTCGCAAGAGAAACACATGATAAGCGATTGACACGTATGTGCCAAGGGATTTGGGCAAAACTCAAATATTTGAGATCATTAAAACATGATGCTGAGGGGCAGAGTAAAGACTGTGATATCAAAAATGGAAAAGTACTGAATGCTGAGACAATATGAAACATGTTGTAGATGTATAGATGTCTAAAGTTCATTATGTCTAAGCATTATCCCCTTTTATGTGATCCTAAGAGATTGATTAATCTCTTCAACCAGCAATATGTAAATGCATTTTCAAGGACCACTGGTCCCATTGATAAAGGAATTATATAATTATATTTTCATTAAATAAATATGTAAAAAATAGGAACTATTCTGCTATATTGAAACTGAACAGGGGTTGTTAAATGTGGCTGAAATAAGAATATGGAATAGCCATGCTGCCATACTGTGAGGTTTTATTGATTCGAGTGTAAAGCACTGTTCTCCTAATAAATACAGATAGGGAATGTATGTGCTGAGAAACTGCAAAACTTTTTTTGCAATTTTGCAGGCCAGTAATAGAATTGCATGTTCAACACACACACACAATGCGAAGACACTGTTTCAACCAATTTTATTCAAAAATTATTTTTTATTCTTTTAAGACAGCATTCAATGTCAGTTCAGTTCTTATTTTGATTATAGGTTTACTTCTGTGCAATCTTAGAGATAACTATGGGTAGTCTTACAATAAATAGGCATGTATTATTGCTTCATAAACTATTGCCATATTGGAATGGGCCTTAGGGCGTGCCCTGAAATTCGCGCGAGTGCACGTAGCGGCCGACCGCGACCGTCAAAATTATCTGTAGAGCGCCTTTTAGTGCCGCTCACACATGCACGGGCGTGCACCCGCGCGAGTTTTAGCGGACTCGCTAAATCTCAATCAGAACAATAAAATGTGATGATGAAATGATGATATTTATTTTTGTAAATTGATTGTAAAAACATTTGTACACATCAAATAAACCTTATGTTTTAAAACGAGATGGGGTCGGTGTTTCATTCCTACAACTCTGAGAAGAGACATCCGAAACAAACTCAAAAGTCACAGTAAGATAGTCATTGTATAACGGGCTGGTGTCCGCAACTCCACGTCAAAGCGCGTATTTTGCGTGCGGAAAAGATAGTCATTTAAAATATCATTCACAGGTCAGATTCTAAGAAACTGCAAGCCATATGTTTTTCAATACACTCCCTCGAAAAACTGGCTCTTATCGAACTACGATTAGGTTCAACATGCAATGCATTTCACACTCGTGGATTTTTTTCATTTATCTGTACTAGTGCGGAAATAAAAAGGGTATCATTTAAGCTATCGCCAATTTAATTAGTTTTGTGTTTCTTAAATAATAGGGTTTGCCCGCAAAATAGCAGATTTGTCACCAAAATTTAGTCCCCAAACAATATAAAATCAATTCCACAATAAATCACCTAAAATCATGGAGATATAGGATCCAGTACCAAATAAATGTTTTTGTATGTATTATAATAGGTTTGTCCTAATAGATATTTAAGCAAACTAATAAATTTTCTAGGAAATTTATAAACTTTCGTAGGATTCTAAACAAGAGATAAACTGTATTATTTTACGGCCACATTTTCGCACGGGGCTCCTATTTCTGTTTGCAGGGTTTAAAGTAACCTAACCTAACCTAAAGTCGGGGTGCCCCAAGTCCCGAGATTTGCGATAATCGATTTATTTGGTGACAGATCTACCATTCTGAGCACAAAGCTATTATTTAAGTAATGAAACTACTATTATAACAACGAAGTTTATATTCATCTAATGCACTACAATTTTATTGGTAATCCATCTCTTATTGTACACATCATTAATTTGATAATTCATACCTGGGAACACTTTTTGTTTATTTCAGAACGAAAATATTTCGTGGCGATAGATCTATTTATTAGATGATACAACTTGATGACAAATATAAATTTTGGTGACAAGAAATATAGTCCCCAAATAAAAATTTCCAGAGATACTTATAAAATGTACATGACATGAGGAGCTCGTGGCTAAATAATAACAGCCGCTCGGGTCGATCTTTAGGTTAAGCCGTGCTTGCCTAGGTTGGTCTGTGGATGGGTGACCACCCATTACATACCGAGTTTCCTCCGTGCCTCGGAAAGCACGTTAAAGCGCAGGCCACACCGCCAGCTGGCGGTGTGGCCTGCGCTTAAGCCGTTGGTCCCGGCTGTCATTTGTAGATCTTTGACAGTCGTTAGGTAGTCAGTGGCCCAAAATGTCAGACAACCAGTCTTACAAAGGGGTATCGTCACAGGTATCGTATTACCTAGTACTACGCAGTATTATATTATCTGTGCTAGTACTAACTGGGTTGTGGAGGTCAGATAGGCAGTCGCTCCATGTAAAATACTGGTATTCAGCTGCATCCGGTTAGACTGGAAGCCGACCCTAACATAGTTGGGATAAGGCTAGGCAGATGATGACGACTTATAAAATTACTATTAATACTAACGGGATATTAAATATCGGGAACTCATAACAAACAGTAAACATGGTAAATATCCCGTTAGTATTAATAGTAATGTTAGTGACCATGATAGTTTAAAGACTTATAAAATGTACAGTTATCAAGAAAATGGCCAATTTACTCAAAACATTTTTTTGATGCCAATCGATCCTGTTTCTAATACTGATCAAAAATTTCTATGGGACCTGGTTGGGTTGGAGTACTAAAAAAGTCAAATTGCAAAAAACTTTTTCAATGTTAAGAACCAAAATTTGTTTGATGTTACGATCGATTGATCCTGTTTCTAATACTAATCAAAAACTTCTATTGGACCAAACATCGTTGGAGTATTAAAAAGTCAGAAATCGCAAAAAACTTCAAGTCTACCGTCTTCATGTCTTTTATTTATTTTTTCGTATTTCAGATTCACAATATTTTTCTTAGGAATTGCAATGATTTCAACCCTATGATAGTTATTAAAGCTTTCCGGCAAATAAAAGTCAAACTGACCGAAGATCTTTGGGGAATGTCTATCAGAGTTTGTACATCCATAGTTGAGACTATTGCACCATACTTAGCCTTAATTTTTAATTTGTGTGTAGACCAAGGAGTTTTCCCTGATCTAATGAAATACAGTAAAGTCATACCTCTGTTCAAATCCGGAGATAGTAAAGATACTAATAATTATAGACCTGTATCCGTGTTGCCAGTTTTTAGCAAGGTTTTTGAAAAGGTAATGCTGAATCAAATGCTCAATCATTTTAACACCAACAGAATCTTACACGATCAACAGTATGGTTTCACCAAGGGACGTTGTACAACTGACGCCGGTGTAACCTTATTAAAGCACATTTTTACTGCGTGGGAAGAGTCCCAAGACGCCATAGGAATATTTTGTGACCTCTCCAAAGCATTTGATTGCGTAAATCACGACACATTACTTTTGAAACTTGAGCATTACGGACTAGGTAAACTTGCACTTAGTTTGATGAAATCTTATTTGAAGGATAGACAACAACAAGTTCAAATAAATGGTGTTAATTCACAGGGTTTAAAAGTAAAAATGGGGGTTCCGCAAGGCTCAATATTGGGTCCTTTCCTCTTCTTAGTGTATATAAACGATCTACCCTATTTATTGAAAAACCAACCTCATAATATGGTGTTATTCGCTGATGACACTTCCCTTATTTTTAAGATAAATAGACGGGCCCAAAATCTAGATGACGTGAATAATGCCCTACTTCAGGTCCATAACTGGTTCACAGCAAACAATTTAGTGTTAAATGGAAAAAAAACGAAATGCATAAGATTTGCTTTACCAAATGTTAAAAGTAGCGATTGTGATATAGTATTGAATAAAGAGAAGCTTGAATTTGTAGATAAAACAGTTTTCCTGGGGATTACGCTTGATTCAAGGCTACAATGGGGTTCTCATTTAACATCTCTTGCGGGGCGGCTAAGTTCAGCAGCATATGCTATTAGAAAAATCCGTCAATATACTGATGTAGATACCGCTAGACTGGTCTATTTTAGTTACTTTCATAGTTTACTGTCGTATGGCATTTTACTATGGGGACGGGCTGCAGACATTGAGTCTATATTTATTCTGCAAAAAAGAGCCATCAGAGCCATATATAATCTTCGTAGGCGTGATTCTCTAAGGGAACTGTTTAAGGAAATTAACATCATGACGGTACATTCTCAATACATCTATGAAAACATAATGTATGTAAGAAAAAATCTTTACTTTTTAATAAAAGAGGTGACAGACACAATTACAGTACTAGAAATAGAGACCAATTAGTTCAGCCAGGCTTCAGACTCGCTAAAGTAGACTCATCTTTCATGGGGTACTGTTTGAGATGCTATAACAAAATTCCACAAAGTATTCTTGAACTGAATGAAACGAAATTTAAAACATGCATTAAACGCACACTGTGTAGGCAAGCATATTACAAGTTAGACGATTATATCGTTGATAAAAATGCTTGGCTCAATGCCGGTCCTGCTCCACAAGGACAGGGGCGCATAAATGAATAGCATTACATATCCCAATCACCTGCGCTCTTGATGATTTATTTACTGCATCAGTGAGCGGGGTACACGTGGCTGAGTTTTGGGCTAAGCATATTTAAACTTTTTGCCATCGAAACGCTAAGAAGAAGAAGCATTAAATAGTATGTTGGAGCTGCTGAAGATTGTACAACTATCTTTGCTTTGTATAAATTCAATCTCTTTAGTATTATATAGCCGCATAGCCCATATTGTGTGAGTACTATGTAATAGAAAGCTGTCATTCGCGGGAAACCTACGTCTTTTCTTGACTTGAATGTGCCCTGGCGGTTAGGAGTGTGTCATGCTCACTCAAATGTCTCGCTGATGGTGGCGCGTGTGTCGGATCATTTAGTTCCCTTCAAAATGGTTGAGTTGAACGGTGCTGATACATGCGTCATGTTCGTGAACGGGCGCTGTCAGTTGTGACTGGTCATCTCTTGGTTGCCACGGCTTATTTGAATTGATTATTTTTATTTTATTTTTTTGAATTGTTTACTATGGACACTTTTAACGTACACATCTTGCTACATCGTTCTCACATAATGTACCATCTCAACATGAATAATGTAACCAAGAGTTTGTAAAAGTATACTGATTTAAAAGAGTGTCCATGGAGTTTCTTGCCCGTTCTTCTCCATAGAGATCTACGTTAGGGAATGGGCAACTACAGTACTTTCACAGTTTTTATGCCTTGTGACTGGGACTGTAGCTATTGTTGTCTTTGTTTCGACAATTCAAAAGTGCCTGTAACTGGCCTATTTGAAATAAATGCTTTGATTTTGATTTTTGATTTTCGATTTTTCGATTTTTGGTGAAAATTTTCAAACAAAATGTATGGGAAAAGTTTTTGCAATTTCTAACTTACTTCAACCTGGGTTGGTCCAATAGGAGTTTTTGACCAGTATTAGAAACAAGATCGATTGGCATAAAAAAGGTTTGTGTAAAATGGTCATTTTCCTGGAATTAAAAAAAAAAAATTGTTTGTAATTTTTTTGAAAATCTGTGAATGGGTAACAAAATTACACGAAAAATATGAATCCTCCTTAGACCATTTGGTGTAGCTGCAACGGTTAAGGTCCCTTACTGCCCCGTTGAAAGTTTCCTCCCTGTATAGGTTTATCGGAGTGGATTATTTTTTGTTCTTTTACCTCTTTCTGAAAAGAACGCGTCCATCCGCTGGCAAGCAGCCGCAGCCGCAGCAGTCGGACACACGATGGACACGCGATGATAAAAGTCATGCCTTGTCTACTTTTTGAACTACTACTAACTAAAAGGTTCTCAATAAAACAACAGCTGGAAATATTTTTCAAACGTTTATTTATCAAATATGATATTAAATTCGCATTCCCTAACGACGCTGCCGCCTAAAATTGACAGCAGTTAAAAATCGATTAAAAAACGAATATTATGGCAATATAAAAATAAAGAAACGAATATTTTCTCTACTAATAATAGCAACATGGTTTTGGTAACATACTGAACACAATTGTAAAAAAAAATGGTAAAAATATAAATTCATTTAATTTCCATCTCCATTCATGTGTATGATAAAATGTTACCCGTTGCATTTTATTTAGGTAGGATTTACGTTACTGGTGTTACCAGACGCTAATTTGGGGCTCACCATGAAAATAAAAATGATATGGTAAGGGCTAATAAATACAACTCAGGCTTAGTTTGGCGATTTCCCAATTATTAAGAGATTCGTTAACATTTTCTGTAAAAATTTCATCAAATAAGTATAGGTATATAAAAACTTTAATTTAATTTGAGCCATAATACAAATAAACACCTAAGTTGCAACTTAGACGCATCTGATGTAACTGGCAGTCATTTTTACTATTTACCTCTTCCCGTTTCTCAGGTAATGGCAACACTAGTTAATTCAGCATTTGCTAAAAAAATATATAATGTAATGGAGATGAATGACATTTCAGCTAGTTAAATTATTTATCTAGATATGTAAATAAATTACACAATTTAGGCATGATTTATAGTTACCGAAAGGGAAATTAATTATTAAGTAAATTGACACCTTACGTCAATTTGCCGTGTTTTGGGCAGTTTCTTGTCAGAATGACAGTTGTGATTTGAATTATCGGAATATTGGTAGTCAATTTTCTAACCAATTTATTTCCCTGACCATACATTGTAACACTAAAATACATAATGCTTCAGTAGAAAATGCCTATACCAGTAATGTGTTCCTATTTTAAAGAAATCACATATCTGAGGAATTTTTAATTGAAAAGAGTGTATGCACTACCTTGTTGCAACCAAAAAGGTCTTTACTTTGTTTACAATAGGAACCATTTTTCTATAGAAAATTGAAATATCTACTTTTAAAAGGCTTTTATTTCAAATTTTACAATGCACACACTGACACATTCGAATGGTAATTAATGTTCTCTTGATTAATAAATGGCTTAATGGAGTAGCCACCAACCACATTTTCATAAGTCTTTCAACCTATTAAAAATAAAAAATAAAAATTTGGTAAAGTCAAGGTTTTACTATAGTTGTATTATTATCAGTGCATAACCTCAACCAGTTTTCCTACTACATGTGAAAGGGACTTAAAAAAAATTGCCGTTAATTTTTTTTCAAGAGGTAAGCCGGAGTACATGTCTTTAATGTGATTTTATTATTTGTCTATGGAATACTGATTGCGCCCGTTTTCAAAGGGAAGCCGGTAAGAATCGAGTTGTATGCAACCTTCGCCACTGCTGACTTGTCAAACGCTCTTCGCACTTGATTTAGTGGTCGCAAGCGCGACTGCCGAGCATGGGCTCCTAGCTTCGATTCCCAGGTCGGGTATAACATGTGTACAGTCATGAGCATTTAAATGTAAACACTTAGCATAATTCAAAAGCGATTAAGATGAGAGAGAGAGATATGGTGATACAGTCCCTGTTTTAAACTCTCTAAACAACAGATTACGGTTGAAATTCACTGTATAGGTTATTATTTTTGTATCAAGAGCGTTTGAGTTATAATTCACTTCCCCTTTAAAAAAAAAGACAGATATGTCACCTCTCCATAGTTAGATATGCACTAGTTACCTATTACATCGGAGCGCTATTCTTTGTCACAGTATGGGCAAGCGAGCGTACCCATCGGGTCCCATGCTGGCAACACTTTTGGCTCCTGTTTAAATACTTGTAACACCACATCTGGTACGTACTTTTTGTCGACTACCACCTGTGGAGAGAAATAGCATAATAAGCATGATTAGCCTATAATTTTCCCATTGCTGGGACACAGGCCTCCTCTCTATAAGAGGGAATGGGTTATATTCCACCACGCGGGCCCAGTGCGTGTTGGTAGATGTCACATGCCTTCAAATTTTTGATTCTAAGCCATGCAAGTTTCCTCACGATGTTTTCCTTTACTGTTTTGAGAGCAGAGGTGATGAAATACACAAAGTAAAGCGCTTGCCCAGGTACGAACCCACGACTTACTGCTCGTAAGTCGGAGCCACCACCGGGCCACCGCTGCTCCGAGAGAGAAGTAACAGTGAAGTATTAAAATCTTTAGATTCCGTCATCATCATCGAGAGCCTGACTCCACCCGCTGCTGGATATAGCTCTTTTTACAAAATAATCATGTTTCTGTGTCGAATAGTCGTTGTCTCGCTCACTCACACGGAAAATCGTATCTATCGTTCCCTGCGATGTACGAGCTCACTCGTCTCCGTGTAAATACTTTTCGCCCAAGGTTGTACGCACTACGACCAATCAAAGTATACAAAACCAGTTTAAGCGGATCTCTCAATGTACAGGAAATCTATACTTAGCGAGGCTATGTTATACTGGAACTGTACAGCTTGATTTGTCGCCGTGTGCACGTTGAGGGCACATCGTTATAGTGATAGCAGCAGCATGAACTCTGGATTCGTGCCGGCTTATGGCAGTAGTCTCTCTCCTAATTACATGAGACTTAAATAACATAACATAACGCTTGTCTTGTAATCCCTGAAGGGTTAGGCAGAGGTGGACCTAATAGTACACCCACATTTCGCTAGCTATGTAAGTAGTGGGCGAGCCTATTGCAATCAACCAGGCACAATTCCAAACTCCAACCAAAATATCACTGCCTAAATGTAGATGTAGCTGCTGAGGCTCACCTATGCCCAAACCTTCGGGAATAAAAAGCGTGCTGGTTTTTTTTATAGGCTACTTTATGTCCCAATGCTGGGCAAAGGCCTCCCCTTTCTCCCTCCAAACCTTTCTGTTCTGTAAGTAAAAAACTACAAATACATACCTCAAAAACGAATTCTCTGAACCAGGGCTCAGTGAGCAGTAAGTATCCCTTATCATACTCCTTATCACTGTAAGAGTTCTCTACGCGAAATTTTTTCGGGTTGCCTTTGTCCTGGTAAAAAAAAAACTAATTAGTTCAGTGTTCCACCACTGCATATTTATTTATTTACTAGTTGTGGCGGGGCATGCGTTGCAATGCCTTTTTCAGAAAAAAAATTTGAAGATGTTGCCTAATGTAGAACTGTGGAAAATTTCATCAAAATCGGTCCAGTAGTTTAGCAGTTGTTGACTATGAAATAGTCCTTGTAATAGGGACGTTTCTTGTGTAAAAAAAATATGATTCTATTTAGTCCGTCAGTTAGATTATCGAAAAATATTGGATACGTATTTTTTGTTTTATCAAATCAATGAAAATTGACGAAGATAAAACGCATCAAAGATCATGAGTGGGGGCCTGTGACGTCACTTTTCGGTAAAAAGTATACTGAAGTACGATGTCTTCATTTTGAGTTTTCGTGAAAAAAGAAAAAATACGTGTCCAATATTTTTTGGAAATCTATCTGACGGACTTATTAGATTTTTTCAGGAAACATCCCTATTGTATGTGAATTGCATGTGTACATATTCAACACAATGTAAATTGTTTACTAATAAATGAAATGAAATGGAGTCTATACGGTACCAACAGACGAACCGACAAACATGCATCCATTTTTATTAATACTAGATTTAATACTTGGTCGCCTCTGTACAATACTGACTGACTGACTTAATGCCAGTGGCATTCTCTACCAGTCAACCTTTGGGTGATGCAGAGGTAAACTGTGTAAGTGTACTGTGTAACTGTGTGTGTTTTTATATGTATTAGTTTATTATTTTATAAGATTATTTTGTGTATTTTTATCTATGGGCCTCAGTTGCCTGACCATAAAATGCATGATTGATTATACTATGGGTATGGGTATATACACCAGCGAGGCAGACTTTTTTAGGGCTCCATCCATTTTACTAAGCCTACGCTGTCCGTCTGTCTGTCAGCGGGCTGTATCTCATGACCGGTAATAGGTAGTTGCCGCTATAACAACTTTAAAAATAACAAAAAAAATAGTTGCCGCTATAACAACAAATAATAAAAAAAATTAAAGTGGGTATCCCTTACTTACGATGTTACGGAACGCTTCATGCGCGAGTCCGACTCGCACTTGGCCGGTTTTTTACTACTTCTTTATATTTGTGTGACTGTTTATTTAAAGCCTACTAATATTATAAATGTGAAAGTTTCTGTAGATATATGAATGTTTGGTACTCTTCCACGCAAAAACTGCTGACTGGATTTGGATGAAATTTGGCACACAGATAGTTTATAACTTGGATTAACGCATAAGATACTTTTTATCCGGGTAGTGCGATCCCGTGGGACAATTACCGACCTCCACGCGGGCGAAGCCGCGGTTATTAGCTAGTACATAAATATATAATTACATCAGTGCCGACGGCGGTGAAGACCATAGCGTGGGTCATCCAAGAGTCGCTGTACATCAGCCGGTCGGCCTTGCTCAGTCCGATCTGCACCTCCGTGTTGAACAGCAGACGGTAGTCTTGGCTGTGGATGGTAACGGACATATTCAATATGACTGGTTACACGAGGAACATACTTTAACCCTTTCTCCGCCACGGACTTCAATAGAAGTTCTAGATTTCCGTGCCACCAGCGCCACGACTTCATCAGAAACTCTTAATTTTTAACTACCTATCAAACATAAAAGTACTGTATTTAAAGCGTGTAATCTCATTCATCGATATGACGATACCCTCATCACTACTGTTTACTGTATACTTCGTTATACAATTATAGCTTAGCGCTGGCGAGGCATCGCGTTCTGTGTACGTTGGCGGTGAAAAGGTTAAAATAGTATAGTACTCGTGAAAATAAACAAATTTTACTAAGGGACCAGCTTTAAATCGGGCTGCTGTGAGCACCATAAGGGTTGAACCGTCATTTGCTAGAGAGGGAATGTTACCGCACGCGGCAGCATCGATGATGCGATCAGCAGTACGCTCTGTTACTCGCTCTAGCAAATGACGATTCTGAGCGACAGATAAGGATAAACTTATACTGTCACTTACGGGATATCTTCCGTGATTGTCCTTTATTTTGAGCTCCCGATATTAGGTTTGGGTTAGGTATTTTTTTATTCAGTATAAGTTTAGTTGTAAACCGTGAAAGCTTAAAACAGTGTTAGATAAGGATAGGAATTGGTTATCGGTAAGATGTTAGAATATTTTTTTTAAGGTATTTGCGCTGAATTTGTGGCTCGGCGTGGGACGGGACGCCAATGCGTTTACGCTCTGGCGTTCAAAAGGTTACAATCACACTTCTTTTCGGCCAAAAGCTTAACCAGGCCTTGTCTGTTAAAAACCGTGAATAAGAACCTTAAGAGTAAAGTAAAAGGGTTCAAGTAGGTACTCACGCATCTAAGTCTTCGAAGCCGTTCTTCCTCTCGAATCTCTTGGACACCTCACAGCCGAACCACACGGCTTCTCCGCCGGCGATACTGTCTTTGACAACCCTGAAACAGAATAGTTTGAAATTAAAGTCGATGTTCTGTGTTCTTCCCCACAAACTGCCAGGGTGCATTCAGCTCCTTATTTTGAATCATATTCCACCGAAATTTTTCACCGGTTTTTTTTTCCAGTTCCTATTCATTTATTTCAATGTAAAATTACATTCCCTGTACGCAGCACTCCATTTATGTAAATAATACGGCTAAAATAAAAAATCCGACAGTGGATGTTGAAATACTCTAAACGAACAACCCATGAAATCAGCTGTTCACTTCCTGCCTAGCTACAGAGTTCATCGAACTCGTCGTCGCGCTTGCCGTTCGCTACGTGCGTTTTGCCACGGTAACGATACATTGCGTATGAGGAAATAAAACGATAAATTTATTGAATTCCCATAACATTCCTGAAATAATTTCTTGTACCGGTCATCTTAGTATGATATACTGAATTCACCCCATCAGTTTGTGAAGGGCTGTCCCTTACGCCCTGTATGTCGGCATATTTCATACGCGTTCAGTTGCAAATGCCGCCGCCATGCCCGATTAGTAATCCTAAACTATTTGATGGATGTTGTGGAGGAGCTCGTAGCTAAATAATAACAGCCGCTCGGGTTTAGGTTAAGCCGCGCTTCGTTGATGCGAGGATGGGTGACCACCCATTACATACCGAGATTCTGCCGTGCCTCGGAAAGCACGTTAAGCAGTTGATCCTGGCTGTCATTCATCTTTGGCAGTCGTAAGTTGTCAGGTAGTCAGTGGCCCAAAAAGTCTGACAACCAGTCTTACCAACGGGTATCGTATTACCCAGTACTAACTGGGTTGTGGAGGTCAGAACGACTAACGACTGTCAAAGATCTACAAATTACTGCCGGGACCAACGGCTTAACGTGCTTTCCGAGGCACGGAGACCCATCCACAGACCAACCTAGGCAAGCACGGCTTAACCTAAAGATCGACCAGAGCGGCTGTTATTATGTAGCCACGAGCTCCTCCAATGACTAACTTCATGAGGATGAAAATAAAATAATGACTAACTTCATGAGGGTTTCAATGGGCTGGTTGTTGTACGCAGTCTGTCGGCCTCCCACGACGTTGCCAAGGCAGTGCAGCGTGTACAGCTGACCGAACGGGTTCGACTGGCGAGGGTCTGATACTAGGCACACCTGCAATTACACATAAAACAATCACGCCTGTAATCCCCAGAGGCATAGCAGAGGTGCTGTGTACAGTAAACTCACATTTCGCCAGTTATGTTTAAGGTCTACTGAATAAGGAGGTTATGGGTATATAGGTTTTTTCTTTCTTTCTTTCCATCAACCAGCCACGGAGTCTGCATTGGGTACAAATGCGATACAGGAGAAATTCCTAGTGTGGGGCAAGGTACAATTTAAAAAAAAAAAAAAAAAAAAATTGTGTAAAATACCTTATCATTGACATCGAACACGGGACGGACATGTTTATTATAGAACTCTTGCGGGGTCAGCAGACCAAAGCTCTTGTACGCCTTCTCTTTGTTGTAGTACTCGAAATTGAACTTTTCCGGTGGGGTACCTGAAGGAGGACATAAACGTTTTTTACTTGCCACCTGCGCTCGATGGCAGATTTCTATACAAGCTTTCAACGCATATTTCACCCGTTTTGGAGCTGAATTTTCAGAATGAGAATTTATTTGCTATGAAAGTAGGTACAGTGTTAGGTGTAAATGAGAAAAAAAAAATCAAATCAAATCCTTTCTTACAAGTTACGCGAAATAGAAAAACCACATTTTTTTCAATATATCACCTCAAAAACTACGAAAATATCTGGATTGTGGTGCTTTAATGAGAGCAGCGGTAGCCACCCATTTGTGGCGGCCCCGACTTACGCACACTCAGTCGTGGGTTCGAACCCAGGCAGGCGCATTACTTTGTGTAATTAATTTCATAACCACTGCTCTCAAAACCGGCATGTCCCAGAGCCATAAATTCGAAGAAGTGACATCTACCAACCCGCACTGGGCCCGCGTGGTGGATTATAGCCCATTTCCTCTCTAGAGAGGAGGGCGTGGGTCCCAGCAGTGGGAACATTATCTGCTAGCAATGCACAGTCAGGGAATTAGTCCCACATGCAAAGCTCCTGTTAAATGACCTAATCATTGATTATCATCATTCTCTTGACCTTATCCAAATTTAAATTTGACCAGTGGATTAATTTCATGGCATGTTCACGTTTTGAATATTTATTTATGTATTAAACTGGTGTTAGGAATAAAAATTGATAGGTTTAAGAATACCTGTACTTCAGTAGCGGGGTACGCGTGGCTGAGTTTTGGGCTAAACATATTTAAACTTTTTGCCATCGAAACGCTAAGAAGAAGAAGTAGCGAAGGGTCAATTTTTGTAAGAGGTAAGCCGGAGTACATATCTTTAATGTGGTTATATTATTTGTCTATAGAATACTGACTGTGCCATTTCTCAAAGGGAAGTCGGTAGAAATCGAGTTATTTGGAACCTTCGCCACTGCTGTACTTAATCATAGTTGTAATAAATAAATTTAATTTGTGGTCGGCGCAGCATGTCTTCTTCTTCCATTCTTCTCTATTACTCGTCATCTTAGCAGTCACCTTCTTTCTAGCCATATCGTCGACATGGAGTGTGTAATATATCGTGGAAATATTTACCTAAGCAAGTGGCGACGATGTTGTATATGACGGCCATCTGCTTTTTGATGGTGCATTGGATGTCCTCGTCCGACGCTTTACACGCCACCTTGTCGCGCAGCTCCTTGGCGTACTCGCGAAGCTGAAACAAATAATATTCAATGTGTAAACGAAACCTTCACGAAGCCGCCAACCAAGAATTCTGTTGCAGATTTTGTTTTTTTGGGGTGAATAATCACGGTTTACGGTAGGACTCAAGGTAACGCACTCAAAACATTGTACTGATGGTTGCATTGATAGTGCAGGGGTCATGGAGGTATACAACGTGTAACAGAATAAACGCAAGACCTCTCGTGTGGTTTCTCAGACCATGAAACTGAACAACTTTTGTTCTATGATTTTTGGAAATTCATAACTTTTTTTTTAGTTTTACTAAACAATGTGGCTGCTTGCGTCCGTTCCTATAGAAAGTATTTTTTTTTTGCGAATTTCAAGAACTCGTAGAACAAAAGATGTTTCGTTTCATGGTGCGAGAGACCACACGGGAGGTCCTGCGTTTATTATGTTACACGTTGATATGTATATCCAGAACAATAAAATCGTATATGTAAAGTCTGGCTATCGATGAAATTTGAGGTCGTAGGTAATCCCGATAATACGTTACCGTGGAATAATTTCTAACCTCGAAGCAGGTGAAGCTGCGGCGTGAAGTTGTGTGAATATGTATAAATATTGTTTAGCCCAAAATTTTTACTGCTTATGTCAGGAAACATTTCTCATAGAACCGCAGACTGGATGTCTGATAAGGGCGAAAAGTTATGTAGAGGTGACCGCGTACCGGAAGGTGCAGTGATAGGCTTCCCACAAGGTGGACTGATGACCTGGCGAGGTTCATGGGAACCGACTGCATGACGTTAGCACAGCACATGTCATAATGGCGACGCTTTAGACGGACTACTTTCTGTTGAACTATTTTGACACGACATGAGAGCAGTGGCTGGCCTAGTGGTTACAGTCCAAGGGCGGATCCAGGGAGGGGTCATGGGGGTCATGACCCCCCCTGGACTGGAAAAATTATAATTTTAAAACTTTTTGGGAGAAGACATAAGAGAAAAGTTGATTTTGTTATTTAATTAAGTAAATATAGTTTGACAACACTTTCTTCTTAATTTGAATTATTATTGTAATCGAATTCGAGCCTGTCATGACTAGATCACAACTATGTGACCCCCCTCGACATGATAGCTGGATCCGCCCTTGTTACAGCCCCGATATGTCGTAGGCCGTGGGTTCGAACCGAGACATGGACTTCGCATTGTGTAATTTTATTTCGTCACCACTGTTTTCAAAACTGTGAAGTAAAACTTTACAACATGTCACATCTCGCTAAGCCGAAAGTCTGATAGCCAGCCGTGACAATTTATAACAAGTTTCTCAGAAACTGGGTTTTGGAGGTCAGATAAGTCAGACTGGAAGCCGACCCTAACTTACATAGTTGTACACGTTATTACCTTTGTTTTAATAAGTGCGTTCATGTGCAAACTGCGTCTGGAACTGAACGACTCAGAGAAACATTTTTTCGGAATGACGCCATATTTGTTGACCAAGTTCACTATCATGTCCCATTGCCCTCCGTCGTTGATTGGGTCCTGTGAATAAGAATAAAAAAACCTTAAATTTACAGTTTGGCTAGGATCTGACGAAACTTTGACAGGGGGGGGTGAGCGAATGACGTAATATAAATAGTCCCGACATGCTTGAACATCACGGCACTCGAAACCAGAGTAAATAATAGCGGTAGCTAGATAACTACTTAGATGCACGAAGAAAGGGAAAGAAAATGTAATATCATCTACGAAATTCCTGTTGTTAGAGAGAGATACATATATTTCTTTAATTACGTTGTCATTCTGTGGTGCATGCTCATTGGCCGAGCGCGTATGGCACGTGAGTTACCTCAGGCGCCAGCCGCCATTAGAAGACATCGAAAAAAATAAAATAAAATACATTTTTTCATACAAAAGTTTGTGAATAACCAACAAGAGGATGACAGAATTGGGTAGTAACCTATTACGAATTCATTCGATTAATTGCCATAAACCTTAACAAATTACAACAGACGCGCACGTATCATATTATTTGCATTGATAACCATTATCAACACAAATAAACCGGCTCTGATAGCAGTAAATGCTTTATTAAATAAGTCCTACTGATAGAACCTAACATCACATTTGTGACATGCGCGTCTGTTGGCATGAGGTCCTACTGGGTTCGATTCCCGGGTCGAGCAAATTGTTATTAAGTTTTCGCATTAGGAATTTCTCGGCAGCAGCCACCGAGCCTGGAATTGTGCCCATCAGCATCATCACTTCAGCCGAAAGACGTCCACTGCTGGACATAGGCCTTCCCCCAAGTGTCGCCACATTGTGCCCGGTTGATGGTAATAGGCTCGCCCCCTATTACATGGGTCTTAAACATAACTGGCTAAATGTGGGTGTACTATTAGGTACACCTCTACGGCGAAACGGCAATTACATAGTTAAAGACCTATTAATATGTATCATGACCCAGGATACTTTTTTATACCTGAAGGATTTCAGGCGGGCGAAGCTGCGGGCAAAAGCTAGTTATAATAATGGTTACCTTCAGCAAAAAGTTGACAAGTCTTCCTTCGAGTTGTTCTCCCTGCTTGGCAGTGGCGACGATGTTGTTCAGCCAGTAGTGGGCGCGCTCGATCTTATCCCAGAAGAAGAGATAGCTGTGGAGATAACGACCAATTAGAAAAAAGAAAAAAGAAAAAAAAAAAACATTAATTTGGCACATACTATAAATGCACACAAAAGCTAAAATAATAAAAGAAAAAAAAAACGGAAATTTAAAAAAAAAGTATAACATTGTGTGCCTCCTGAAGAAATATAATCAGCCTATAATGTTCCCACTGCTGGGACTAAGCTACCTCTCTATAAGAGTGAGTGGGCTGTAATCCACGCGGGACCATTGCGGCTTGGTAGATGTCACTCGTCTTCGAATTTTGGTTCTTCACGTTTTCCTTCTAACCCGCGTGGGGGTTCGCGTGGCTGAGTTTTGGGCTAAACATAACATTTGAACTTTTTGCCATCGACACGCTAAGAAGAAGAGACGTTTTCCTGCGCCGCTTTGGGAGCTGTAGTGAAGTACCTGGGGGGTTACTATGAAGTCTTAAAGCACGAGTAATTCCAGTTAGGGAACGAGACAGAGCTATACAGGTCGTCTAGCGCCATCTCTTTCCCACACAGGAATTGCTTCTGCTTTCAAGACGTCATGGTAGGCCACTTGGTCGTTAACATAACACTTCGAGTTTTAACGTCTTCGTAGATAGTTTTCTGTGTAAATCAGGCTTGGTTTTATCAAAGCGAGCAAGGTGAGCGACTAGACCAATCATATGTGCCTAACCTATCGTGTGATTAGTAGAATCTTGCGCACCGCTCCGCTCGTCTCCGGTTTGGTGGAAGCCGGGCCTGACTGAGAGAGAGCCTACTGAGAGTTTCTTCCGTGCCTCGAAAAGCACGTTAAGCAGTTGGTCCCGGCTGAAATTTGTAGATCTTTGACAGTCGTTATACCTACATCTGACTACCAGTCTTACCAAGGGGTATCGTATTAGCCAGTACTAACTGGGTTGTGGAGGTCAGATAGGCAGTCGCTCCATGTAAACATACTGGTGTTCAGCTGCATCCGGTTAGACTGAAAGCCGATCCCAACATGGTTGGGAAAAGGCTAGGAACATGAAGATGATGATTCTCATGCTCGATGTGATTTCTAAAGCAGACTGTGAGTGTGACAGGCCATTATGTAATTAAAAACAAGTAGGTACAAAATCTCCTTGAAAAAAACTTGTTTTTATCTTGGAAAGTGCCTTGTACCAACGTTTCTTTTTTTTTTTTTAACGTGGTAAAATCATCAAATAAGTCCTCCGGACTGTCAGACTTGTACTGACTAAAATCCACGGTGTCCTTCAGTAGCCCTTTATGTTCCAGGGTCACGGTAATTCTATGAGTCCCGCGACCGATTGTACCAACGTTTCAGCAGTCAGATTGGATAATTACCAATTATTTATTGTTAAACCTAAACTTGATATTTTATTATCATTGATTTCAATTTCGAACTAGTCTGGGTTTCATAAAGTAGGTATTGTTGAAGATGAATCAACAAAGGGGCTGAATTATGACCGCATTAAGTTAAGGTAAACATAACAAGATAATAAATACTAAGTACCAACACGTTTCCTGTATCGTGACTGTGGGCACTTGACGAAATGGTGTAGTTGTGAGGAAAGTTTTGAGTATGAATGTGGATGGGTACCTATATGAGTAGAGGTAGACCAAAGAAACGATGGATGGACTGTGTAAAGAATGATATGGCAAGAAAGGAGGTGTCTGATGAGATGACGAGTAATAGAGAAATATGGAAGACGAACAAGAAGACATGCTGCGCCGACCCCAAATGAATTGGGATAAGGGCAACTGATAAGGATAAGGGAGACTGATGATGATGATGTCGTTAGGGCCTTTTTACACTGGCGATTTGCTAGTGTGATACTGGTCTAACGTCTGCGTAACTTACGCCCGTAATTATGTAACGTTTTTCTAAGAACCCTGAATGGCTGCAAAAATGCGGGCAAGACACGCGCATTGTAAGTAGATGGACCGACAAGGCGACAACTCGGTCAAAATTTGGAATTATGGAAGAATTTATATACAGGGTGTAAGGGAAAGCTCTCCTCAAGCTGACAGGGTGCATTCAGCTCCTTATTTAGAATCATATTCCACCGGAATTTTTCTCCGGAATTTTAATTTTTTATTTTACTTTATTTCAATGTAAAATTATATTCCCTGTGCGCAGCACTCTATTTTTGTTTATAATAAAAAAATGCAACAATGGATGTACTCTAATGAACGACGCGTGAAATCAGCTGTTCACTTCCTGCCTAACTACAGAGTTCATCGAACTCTGTCGACGCGCTTGCCGTTCGCTACGTCGGACGTCCGTTTTGCCACGGTACCGATACATTGCGTATGAGGAAATAAAACAAATCAAATTTATTGTATTCCCATAACATTCCTGAAATAATTTCTTGTACCGGTCATCATACTGAACTAGCTTTTGCCCGCGGCTTCGCCCGCGTGGATGTCGAATAATATCCGATTACTTACCTTCATCCCCCTTTTTAACCCTTTGGGGGGTAGAATTGTCAAAAACGCTGAGACACGTTTAAATTAATTTTCAAACGTCAGCCTAAACACACTGACGGACTTTCATATAAACTTCCATCTCCTATTTTACCCCTTTAGGGGTGGAATTCCCAAACCCTTTCTTAGTGGATACTTACTCTTCACAAAGAACACAACCTCCAAGTTTCATGTTTCTAGGACCAGCGGTTTGGGCTGTGTGTTGATATATCACCCAGTCAGTCAGTCAGCCAGTCAGTTTACAATTTTATATATTTAGAATCACCTCATCAGTTTGTGGAGGGCTGTCCCTTACACCCTGTATAGGAGCTAGAAGAGCCTAGAAATGTGTAGTAACCTGAATAGTGTCATTTTCATGGAGCCTGTGCAACATGTTTTTTACCTTCCATTTTCCCCAGTCAGCCGTTGCTCTTTCATTCACTCTTTTTTCTTTCAAAACATTCTACACGCAATCCAATCACCTTTTTTTTTTTTTTTTTTTTTTTTTTTATCGTGGTAAAATCATCAAATGAGTCCTCCCACCCAGGGCAGAGTGGGAGGGACTGTCAGACTTGTACTGACTAAAATCCACGGTGTCCTTCAGTAGCCCTTTATGTTCCAGGGTCACGGTAATTCTATGAGTCCCGCGACCCCGGCAGGCTTTGGCCCTCTAGAGGGGGGCCCCGTCATTATGCTGACACTCTTTGAGGCGCGCGTGGAACACAACGCGCCGTCGACCCGGGCATGGTCCATGGTCGGACAGCGAGTCGCCCATTACTCGCCGCCCGCATGCCCGCGCAATCCAATCACCTTTGGTCTTCTTCTCCCTCTCCATCCATCAAAATTTATAATTATATCTCTACTTTAGTAACATGGGTTTCTTGCCTCCTTATAACATGCCAAGACAAATGATGTTCCCCTAATAGTTTAAATGCCAATGAAAACACTCACATTTCTACATACCCCAACCCAGAAAACATAACCCTCCCCCCTCCCTCCTCTTTTTTGGGCAGTCATATAAAAAGGGAAATAAGTCTTACCTCTGTGAGAACTCAAACTCCTCAATGTTATGTTTCTTCATAAAGGGCAGACGCATTACATTGAGCGCAGCAAACAGCCAGCAGCGTCCCGAGTTCTCTTGGTTTGTCACCGGCTTGGCTTCAGAATCAAGCTGTCAATAGAGAATGTACTTTATAATCTAGAGAAGATAGTTTAGTTTTCTGTGTAGCTGGAAGGATATACATAGACAATGGACCAATAAACCAATGCAGATATAAGCAATAGAGGTGGCTGATGCTGAATCAGCATACTTTTATCTGGACAAGTTCCTGTTCAACTGTCATTTTCTAGCTAGAAGCTCAGTTGGTAAAATATAATTTAAAACTTATTTAATCCCATTTAGTGACTATTTCATGAAAAGGTCATTCAATAGAATTATTTGAACTTAGAGGGCTGTTTTGATGAGTTTAATGACTATAACTCTATAAAAACATATTTCTTACGGTCGCAAATCATATCTTAATCAACATACAACCTGACACTGACCTGTAAATTGCAAAAAACGTAGGAAAATTTAAATTTCGCGGGCTACCATGGCGTTTCCACCTTAAACAATTTTATTTTGTTGGTAATCTTACTTTGATGTTGTAGACGTGTAGGGTGGTCTCAGTCTTCTTCCTGCTGATAGCAACCTCGAATGGATCAAATCTTGTGCATGCATTCTGTGCAAGTTCATTTTTGGGGTCCGAATAGAAGTCAGTGTGGAACTTGGATAGTGTGTCCAAGGTCAACGGGACTGTAAGAAAAAGATGATTTATTGGTATCATACAATGGTAGTAGGTTAAATATCATTTTAATTTAATGTAGTATTTTGTATAATAACAATACTATGACGATTGTGAATGTACCCATTGGTGGGTCACAGGACTCCGCAATGAGGAGTGGGGCGAAGTCCACTTCGCAGGCCCAGTGTGGGGGCTGTTAATATTCAATGTTTTGAAATATTTGAAACAGCTTTAATTCTTATTTTAATCAATAACAAAAACTCATGGTGGTCATGCATTTTTTCTACTGTAAAAAATACATAAATTATCCAAACACAGTTTACCCCATGGTGGCAAATCAAAGTGAGACCTATACCTAAAGTGGCTGAATTCAGGCTGCGGATGATGGTGATGGCGATTATATGAAGTTGGAATTGGACCCTGTTTAATACCCCTACAGAGGAAGGAAAAACAAAATAGAAAATGTAGAGAAAATAAACAGGAATTCCGACTTATGTGTGCTATAGATATCAATATTCTCAGTCTGTTTAGACTATCACTATATCTTAAGAAATGCTGACAAATCTGTACCACATCTATACCATATGTTATACATACTATGTACCATATTTTAACCTATACCATATTCTATCTATGAGACACAATCTATCAGCCTGTTTGTTACAGACTTTTAACACATTTCCTGGGAAACTGGCACACTTTGGTACTGGCAAGTAGAGATTTCACATTTAATACCAACCAGCGTGAAGTATCTTTAATTCAGCCCCATTGTTAGAAAGTTCCACAGTAAATGTGGATTATTTTGGAATAAAATTGTGGTTGTGAGTTACAAAAATATTTGGCAAGGAAAACTCACTTTTATGGTCTACTTGTTTGCTATATCTCAACAATCTTACAATGACACTATTGTTTACCGGTAACTTGATTATATTATTCATTTCATGGTGAGAGGATTATTTTAAAAATTGCATATTTTTAATTTACTTGGAACTGTACATGAATTTGGCAAATCAATTGACATAGCTACCTAATTTTTATTTTTAATTTATGGTTTTCAACCTCACCTGTGGCTGATTCCGAAAAAAAGGTTATACTTTATTTAAATTAATGTGTTGTCAAATAAGGTTTGATACTTTTAACACCTATCAGTAAAATAAGGATACAGCTTACATGCTCTTTCGTAATTATAGCTGCTTTATTTGCTTATTTCTGTTTATGTGGCAGGCAAAAATGACACAGCAATTTTCTGTTTACTCATGTACTACATTTAATTATTGAATAAAGCACGACATGAAAATGAACACCCGGCAGGCAAAATATACGTTTTACAGAGTAAGAAAGAAATAAAATCAATTTGAAGCTCAAAATATACCACGAAAGGTAGGTTATGTTTGTTTCTAAGTTGAAAAATAAAAGTTTAGCTGATGTATGTACCTGTAGACATGGCTGCAGAAGCTTTTCGTAGCAAGTGACGCGTCGGGCACTTGAATAACACTGTTGAAAGTGATTTAACAAGCATTTATTTTGAAATCATATAAAAGATAACCACAGAGTACATAGTTTCGATCAACGGAAAAAAATAACAAGGAATTTCCATTTTCCCGATGCCAGTTAGCGGTAGCAACATAAACAATTTAATCTTTATGACACTTGCGATAAGGGTCATGACAGTTGCTGTGTTCCTATAGGCAGCAAAGCCAATTCGAGCACGAAAATCTGCTATCTCTTTCGTCCATTCATTAGCCTGTCCCAAAGTGGTTGAAAAGTTCACTCTTTCGGCTATTGACCCTACGAGCAGCTGATTTGCAGACGTCTATGGTCTTCCAAATCTGTGTTCTGTGTTAGTTAATTAGATTGCACGTAATTTACAAATATTTTATAACTAGCTTCTGCCCGGGGCTTCACTCGCATTAATTTAGAATTTGAAAATCAATTAAATCAATTTGGGTTGTACTCTGCTTGTAATAATATTGGTTAATCATGATTTGAAAGACACGTGGCGCCATCTATTATCACAGGAACGTTATTTTTGTTGTCCCCGGGAACAGTACTTTTTAGGGTTCCGTAGCCGAATGGCAAAAAATGGAACCCTTATAGATTCGTCATGTCTGTCTGTCTGTCCATCCGTATGTCACAGCCACTTTATGCCGAAACTATATGGATTACACAGTTGAAAATTGGTAGGTATTCAGTGAGCCGCTTTACGATTTTATACAAAAATAAGAAAATAAAAGATTAACCCGCCCTTAATCTTTTATTTTCTTATTTTTCATATATGGATACGGAAACTAAAAAAATTTTTCATTTAACCTGTACGTGCTGGGTGTCTATCGATAGGTCTTTTCTCAGTCAATCGTTTGAAAGATAGACACTCTAATTTCTAAAGTAAGAGGAGGAAAATTCTGAAAAAATGTTAGTTTGTAGAAAGTAAAAAAACTAAGATTTGGTGTTTGGTTTTTGAGAAATGGGACTTTTTCATCAAACTGCAGCAGTAACTTTGTTTTTCATTAACAAACTATGAAAAACCAATTTAGTTTTGCTATTGAATGTAATACAATACAACATTATGAATGAGAATTCAAAATATTATAATTACGAGTAAATTTCGGAACCCTGTGTCCGTGTGAGTACGACTCGCACTTGACCCGTTTTTTTCGGGATGAAAGGTACCCTATATCCGTTTCAGTAGACTTGACAACGTAAACGTTGCAAAATTTCAGGATGATCGGTTCAGTGTTTTAGGCGTGAAAAGGTAACAAACAAACTTACTTTTGCTTTTATAATATTAGTTAGGAAGTTACGATAGGATTAATAAATAGAGTTTAACTTCAGTCTATATTTAATTATTTCCTTTCAAAAATACTTGTTTTTAAAATTGTGTTGATTGGGTATAATTTTATTCTTTCGGTACTGGCAACATTGAAAATGTAGCGCGAAATTCAAAATCTATCCTGATTAATTTAAAAAATAGATAATTTTAATAACCATGAGCTGTAATTGTACAAGTCTAAAATATAAAGATCGAAGTAATGATATTCAATTCTTACAACGTGTGTATTTGACAAAAACAAGCGAAGTTAAATATGATTAGCTGTACCTCGAAAAATCAATAACTCCAGCAACCGAAGGTCTAGTTTTAAGACGACACTTGCACCAAAAACGTATTCCTGTCATAGGATTCTTCTTCCCTTGGATAATTTATTCATTTACAATAAGAATTTTGAACTAAAAAGTGCCTATTTTTAATCGTTAGTGAATTTCAATCATGTCGTTGAAGGCATACGAAGATGCTTGCACTAGGGCTGAGTTATTTGGCCAACCTTTGCCTGATCGAGAAGACTTTTTATCAAAACATAAACACTTGGATGTCGTAGAATTTGAAGAAGTAGAAATTCGAACGGCAGAGGTAAATACCCTTTTTTTTTCTTAAATTGAAAGTGTATGTTTGAAATAATTTCCGTGTGATTATTTTTCTTGATCGAGAAACTTTTGTGTAGGTAAAAATTGAGGCGTGAGTGCCAAATAGGTCAAGGATTTTAATAATCATGTTGGTAATTGGAATCCTTGTATACCAATTTATGAAACAAAAATACGAATTACTCCCGTTTTAAATCGACTTCAAAAAAAAGAGAAGATTCTCAATTCAGTTGTTTTTTATTAAAAATCTTTTTTTATGTGATAGGATACACTTCCCGATTCCCAGGTCTCAGAAATTTTATCAAAAGCGGTTCAGTATGTTGTTTTTTTTCCCTTTCAATACGTATTTTCTCTTCATGACAAGAATTTGTGTGGTAAATACTACAACTAAAAAGGGTAAAATAAAAAACTTTCTGAAAAAAAAACACTAAAAAAGCCTAAAATAACTTTACTTTCGGAAGTCTTAAATTATATCCCTGTTACATAAGTAGTTATTTTTTTTTTGTATTTTCAGAACACTGCTATGCTAGATGACCAGCTGAAGGAAGGCAGTGGTGGCCTGGCAGAATTAAACACAATATTGGATTCCACTCAGACTAAAATAAATAAATTGAAGGTAATTTATGATCAGTCATTTATATTTTTATTCTAGAGAACGTCGCCATGTTTGCTTCGACTCGAAATTATCAAAATAATTTCATACTTCAAACTTATTATCAACTTAGTCATGGATAAACCCGGAAAAAAGAGGAATTCCGAATTCTCGAATTTCTCATAGATACCCCGGAGTCTGGATTTGTGACAACAGGATAAAATCTGGTAAAATTTAAAATACTGTTATCAGTTGCATCCAGTTAGACTGGAAGCTGACTCCAACATAGTTTCGGAAAAAGCTAGGCAGATGAAGATTTTATTATGGCAATAGACAATCATTGCATGTGGC
This sequence comes from Noctua comes, assembly GCA_963082995.1. Classification (NCBI taxonomy): domain Eukaryota; kingdom Metazoa; phylum Arthropoda; class Insecta; order Lepidoptera; family Noctuidae; genus Noctua; species Noctua comes. The sequence continues at coordinate 10,431,622 of OY720285.1, forward strand.
TGAGACGAGAATGCTAAGGGGGATGTGTGGTGTAACGCGAATGAATAAAATAAGGAATGAGTACATAAGAGGAAGCCTGAAAGTGGCGCCGGTGACTGAAAAGTGTGGTAATCAGTCACCGTGGTATGGACATATGATGCGGAGAAATGAGGAAAATAGGGCGTGGTAAGGTTGAGTATAAATGTAGATGGCTGTAAGATTAAAGGAAGACCAAAGACACGATATACTGTGTGAAGGATGATATGGCTAGAAAGGAGGTGACTACTGAGATGACGAGCAATAAAGAAGTATGGAAGAAGAAGACGTGCAGCGCCGACTCCAATTAAATTGGGAGGGGCAGGAGAATGATGAATAGGCTCTTCCCCTGTTATGTGGGACTTGGACATACGTAACTCTAGCGTAACGTGGGCATACTATGGCCCTAGTACCCATAGTCTATGGGTACTCCAGTTTTAATTAAAACCTTCGGAGAAACATGCTTGATGTTATATTAACTTGATCACATACTAAGTATTTGCACATCTATGACTAGCATTTTAATCACTTCAACATTTACTATTTTACAGGGTGTTTGCGGAACGATCACAAATTTCTTTCGAGTGAAAATGTCTGCAAAAGACAATCTGTCCTATTCAAGCGAACCCAGCTACGTGGGGCAGACAAACTATGACAAAGATTACATACCACCAACCTCGGACATAGGCTCTATAAACCAAGGCCTTGGGCCAGACGACAATGAGATGACACCGCGCGCGGGAAAAACAAAACAAAACAAAAATGGCGGCGACATAAACTCAGCTTTGGACGACTTAAAAAAGATGGAGGATCAGGAAAATATGTCGTTGTTGGGTAAAGCGGCTGTGAAAGATATTGGGCAGCAGGTGAATACACAAATTAGTAAGTTGGATCAGATGATTAATAAGGCAGATAGGGCTCAGGCGTCGCTGAATAAACAGAATAAGCAAATGCGGACATTTTTACGATAATTTTCCATTAATATGTTAGTTTTTTTTCGTTTCTCATGCGTGGTTGCTCCTTGTTCAAAACCGCATAGTTTCTTGTGTCTTGTTCTTCTGGTTGGCTAATGATGCTTTTTGTATCGTAGATCTTCAGGGGGTTACTAAGGAGTGATTCCAGTGTGGGAAAGAGACAGAGCTATACAGGTCGACTAGCCCCATCTCTTTCCCACATTGGAATTAGTCCTGCATAAAGACGTCATGATAGGCCACCAGTACGCGTAATTCGTGATACCCATTTAAAATAAAAACATTTCAATTTGAGTTGCCACAGAAAGTGATTTGTCTGCGACAGAACGAGCTGCGAAGAATCATTATGATGAGATCTGCATTACCAGTTGAAATGCTTAGCTACAAAATGCCAGGCAAAGACATTGCTTTCAAGTACGAACCAGGGACCGAAAGATTACCCGTATAGGCGTATTTTGAAGAGTTAGGTGAATCCCTAGAGTAAAGGTAAAGGTATTAGAGGGTTAAGCAGCCTATAAAACCGGTTCACGCACAGAGTTCATTTTTGCCCATTAAAATATGCAAGAAAGAGATGGAGTTAGCCCGCGCTTGGTGATTTGTCTCTTTCATTCTGGTTCATCAGCTGCTTTTAATTGATATTAAATGCGATATAAACCGCTCGAGCTTGTGGCTAAACAATAACAGCCGCTCGGATCGATCTTTAGGTTAAGCCGTGCTTGCCTAGGTTGCTCTGTGGATGGGTGACCACCCATTACTTACCGAGTTTCCTCCGTGCCTCGGAAAGCACGTTAAGCCGTTGGTCCCGGCTGTCATTTGTAGATCTTTGACAGTCGTTACAGGTAGACAGTGGCCCAAAAAGTCTGACAACCAGTCTTACCGGGGGGTATCGTATCACCTAGTATTAACTGGGTTGTGGAGGTCAGATAGGCAGTCGCTCCATGTAAAATACTGGTATTCAGCTGCATCCGGTTGGACTGGAAGCCGACCCCAACATAGTTGGGAAAAGGCTAGGCAGATGATGAACCGCGATATAAACGCCTGAATTTTCTTTTAGAGCAAGCAGGAGCACTGAGGTTGGTTAGTTAGGAATTCTGTTCAGTTCATCTTTTTCTTTTAAGAAAAATACAGTTAAAACAATGCAATTGGTATGGGATGACGTATGTTTGCCCATTTCCTTTTCTGAAAGCCTGGGTCTTTGATCAGCATCTAATTCTAGCTTCCAATCATGTTGGCTGTAGTAATCGGCAGATGATCAGCGTTTTCGTTCCCATGCTTCTAACTCGTTCTTCCAGCTTTACGTGTGAGAACAGAAACTGTATCTCCACCTCTTGTAGCACTTTAAACTTTCATCATTGTAGAAAAGAGATGGACTCCATGCGTTTTGCATAACTCTATCCCTTTTCTACACTATATTAATATTAAAATAATACTGGAATGATGGTGAAGATAGTGCGTGTTTTAAGAATTTGTTTGTACGGTACCAAATCGTGAGAAGATGGTGAGTAGATAAAATATTAAGGCAGGTTTAATCTTGGGAAGAGAGATGGTCTGACTAGATCTAGCACGGAATACCGCTGTTGTCCTCGGATCAGGAAGTGACGATCTTGAAGATGCTGGAACGATGTTTGTGTTACAATAAGATAGGTACCCGACATGAAATCATCTAGCTGTTTGTCCGAAATAGTTTTGCACTTTTTTTACTTACGAATAGTGCATTATGTCATTTGGCAACGTCGCAAATAATTGTCAAGCATTTAATTGTATTTAATGCATTGTTTTTAAAGTGTCGTAGTGTTTTCCGTCGGGTCTTGCTCGATTTTTCACTCCGTGGTGGACACGTAACGAATTGCAAATTAAAACTATGTTCAGGGGGGTTACTATCACGTCTTAAAGCAGGAGCAATGCCAGTGTGGGAAAGAGACAGAGCTATACGGGTCGTCTAGCGCCATCTCTTTCCCACACTGGATGAGTCACTGCTTTAAGACGTCATGGTAGGCCACATGGGATATAAAACATCAGCTTCCATTGAAATATGTTTGCAACTTTTCTGTACTGTTTCCGTTTGTTTTTGTGAATAGTGGTTCTTGAGGAAATGTAGCGGTGGGTGACGACGGAATTGAAAACCTTTTGAGTCACACTTCAGGCAGTGTTTACAGTTACGAAGTAGGTACATGCTCAAGCGACAGCGATCGAAAAATAATGCAAATGAAAGAAATTGCGAAGAGTAACGCTACGGGTCACCGCGACGCGACGGTTCTCATGCCAAAACAAGTAATGCAAGCGCGTGTCGCTTGACGCTGGTCGCTTCTCTTGAGGTCTAATGAAAGGGTCGTTAGGGCCGGTCGTCACCGAATCGAGACCAGCGGAGCGGTGAGGAGATGCGCAAGATTCAACCAATCACAGGAGTGATGAGAGACGCGATGTAGATTTTAACGAATGTGATTGGTCGATTTCCGCACATCGCCTCTCCGCTCCGGTCGTCTCCGCTTTGGTCGAGTCCGGGCCTTAGGATGTATTCCGGAAACTGTGATGATGACATTATCTGGCGTTGATTGGCGATTCGTTGACGCTACTTTTGCGTCGCCTATAGATGATTGTATGACAGTGAATGTCTTGGTAGACATTCGTAGATAGCTACAAGGATTTTGTCTTTTGGCGCATGAATGCCTTTAAAAGGGCGTGTTGTTGGTAAATATTTGAGAAATTATTAGAAAAGAAATTGTGTTGAAACAATAAGATGGCCACGCACCAAAAGGTTCATGTACCATCAAGCTACTACGAACTGTCAAATTTTATGATTCGACTAGCTTATGCCCGCGGCTTCGCCCGCGTGGAGTTAGGGAATTGCCCACGGGATCTTACTTCTGGGATAATAAGTAATCTATGTATCTATCTGTAATACATACATAGATTTACAGATACTTGCTTATAACTTGCAATTATTAGTTTAAATTTATATCAATTAAATTAGATACGTGAAATACCTTGGTTTGAGATGGACATCGGATTTACTGGATTTTATCTGAAGACACAAATTTTCAAGTCAATCGATCCCGAGAATAAAAAGTTTCACAGAAAATTCAACACCCCATTTCACCCCCTAAGGGGTAGCAATTTCGAAAAACTGATACTTTCTTTTCACAAAGAATACACCCTCCAATTTTCATATCTCTGGGACCCGCGGTTTGGGCTGTGCGTTGGTATATCAGTAAAGCCAGTCAGGACATGGAATTTTAAATTGGGGAAGATTTTGGAAAAACTGTGATACACGTATCTCATCATTTTAACTGAAGTATATGTAGACACATTTTCAAGTCAATCGACCCCGAGAGAGTTTCACAGAAAATTCAACACCCCATTTCACCCTCTTAGGGGTGGAATTTCAAAAAACCCTTTCTTAGTGGATACCTACTCTCTACGAAGAGTACATTCTCCAAATTTCATGTCTCTAGGACCAGCGGTTTGGGCTGTGCTTTGATGTATCAGTCAGCCAGTCAGGACATTGAATTTTAAATTGGGGGGTGATTTTTGAAAAACTGTGATACACGTATCTCATCATTTTAACTGAAGTATATGTAGACACATTTTCAAGTCAATCGACTCAGAGAATAAAAAGTTTCATAGAAAATTCAACACCCCATTTCACCCTCTTAGGGGTGGAATTTCGAAAAACCCTTTCTTAGTGGATACCTACTCTTCACAAAGAGTACACTGTCCAAATTTCATGTCTCTAGGACCAGTGGTTTGGGCTGTGCGTTGATATATAAGTCAGTCAGTCAGTCAGGATTTTGAATTTTATATGTATAGATTTTGAACTTAACCATCAACATTTTGTGGTTTAAAATCATTTGGAGATGAATTTTTTGTGGTAATTGATGCGCTGGCGACTGTACAATGTATATTGTAACTGTCTGAAGTTTGATATTGTGTTGATTGATCGGATATTTTCTAAATAGAATGCTCAATTATTGGAAGTAAAAATCAATTTGCTTATTCTGGTTTGATCACGTGTATATTGTAGATAATAATATCCCTCTTTTGATAAAGTAAACTGCTAGAACATAAGTACACACATACTGCACACACGTATACTAATGGTATCCTGTCCATCGGACCATGAGAGTTAAGGAACAGAGTGTGCACCTGCGCACACACTTGTCATGTGCACTACTTTTATTTCCCGTGCTGATAGCTAATCTCCGCTAAGATCGGCCGTCGTGATCGAAAACGGTTAGGAAGACTATATATTTATATAGGATGATTGGCAATTACATTCCTTGAAATGGCATCCGATTAACAAACACCCTGTATATACCTACCTACACAACTTCTTAGGTTCTAGTCAGCTTTCCATTCATAGATAAGATATACAAGATGCCAAAATGGTACATGAAATAGGAGGGTTTGATTCAAGCCACGTCCTAATCAAAGCGACGCACGGTCGCAAAAAAGCTTTGTTCAGCAAACTTGATCAAGGCTTCAAGTTTTCTGAACAAAGCGTTTGCGCGCCCGCAACGCCTTCCGGTCTTTTGAACAAATGAGTTACCTATTATCGACGATCGTATAATATTCGCTCGACCGATCGCTTTAGTTAGGAATCGGGGCTACATCATAGTCTGCATATTGATATAGCTACAAGCCAGATAAATAAAAATGGAACAGAATTTGTATTAGTTAGGTGGAATTTATCTAGAGGTGGTGGTATTATAATTAATTTTATTATATAACCGAATTAATTTAGAATTTATAATAATTATCATTGCCCATAAATATTAGATACAATTCCAATATGTAGTGTGCTGTAACTTTTTCTATAAATCACTCGTGTTTAGTATGTAAAAAAAAAAAGATTTAAATTAAATATTAAGAAATTGGTGCTTTTAACGTGAGTGTGATTGTAATAAAAATCATGAATTTGCATTAGTTGACAATATTATATTATCTGTATTTAATGTAACCCTTTATAAAGATAATAACAATTTATGTAAAACCTATAAATTGTAATCTTAGCTAATCCTGATATTCCATTTAATGTTGTTAATGTCAAAATCGTGGGTAATAGGCTTATGTAGGGCAATTATTGGTTTAGGTCTGAATGTGATTGTAATACAAATTGCTTTATTAACCTTTATATGATGATTACATTCAATAAATGGGTTGAATCTAGATTTCAATTGCTGTTTGCCCGGGGTCTGATTTATTTGTCAGTTGATCGATCGCTTTAGTTAGGGATCGGGGTTACATCATAGTCTGAATATTGACCTAGCTTAATGTTGTATTGCCTTATTTATGTTGTTGTTGTTGATGGATGGAGAGGGAAAGGAAGGCCAAAGAAAAGATGGATGGATTGTGTGCAGTGGCGTAGCTATCATGGGTGGCACCCGGTGCGGATATTGTAGGTGTCACCCCAAAAATCAATAAAAAATAAAATAAATAAAAGTAAAATCAAGGTAACGTTCAAGATGAAAAGGAACGGTACATCTAATGTCACCTGCACCTTCCTACATCGAAATGACTTTAGTGGCGGTTATGCAATCTGCCAAAGTTTTACGATATTTAATAGGTGGCACTACTAATGTTCACGGTCGGGTGTCACCCCTAAGTGGGTGACACCCGGTGCGCGCCGCCCCCGCCGCCCCCGTCTAGCTACGCCACTGATTGTGTGACGACTGATATGAAAGAGAAAGGAGTAAATGATGCCGTGACGTCTGAGAGGGGAGAATGGAAGCAGAAAACGTGTTCCACCTACCCCAAGTAGAATGAGACAAGGGTAGGCAGATGATGATGTTCTACTAATTCATCAGAATAAAGATGGAAGCGCTAGGGTAACCGTCAAAATTCAATTTTTTTTACGTTTTTTTGCAATTTCGGGGTCAGTGTCAGGCTGTCACCGTGGATTTTAGTCAGTACAAGTCTGACAGTCCCTCCCGCTCTATCCTAGGTGGGAGGACTCATTTGATGATTTTACCACGCTAAAAAAAAAATAAAAAAAAACAAATAAAAAAAAAAAACAATGTCAGGCTGTATGTTGAACAAAATATGATTCGCGACCGTAACACGTATGCATTTACAGAAATAGAATCATTAAAATCATTAATACAACTCTCTAAGTTCATATAATCCCATTGAATGACTATTTCATGAAAAAGTAAGCAAAAAGCCGTTTCGGAGATCAGCAGGAACAAACAGACAGACAGACAAAAATTCAAATAAATGTTTTTTGTGTTATAAGGTACTTATAACAAAAAAAACATTTATTTGAATTTTTTATACTACTTAAAAAGCCGTTATTTTGAAATTACAAACAGACACTTCAATTATATTTATTTCTATAGATAGGTCCGAACTGAATAATATCCAAAGCCCTTTAACGCACGATTTTGACATATATCCATTTCTACTTGTAACCCAATTTAAGCTTGATCTTCAAATCTGTCCTGTTCGCAGAATTCTTAGCATTGTGATAAATTGTTAGTGTCAGACACGTAACATGTAATATTTTTATGATTTATAGCATTATTGAAAGAAACCAAGCTGTGATTAACATGTCTTTTATTTCTGTCCGTTTGGAAATACACTGCAGTCACAATATTTTAAGAAATGACCACTTTGGGAATATTTGCGTCAGTAATTACGCGCCACGATGATATTTTTGTTTAAAATTAATTACATAAGTACATCCATTCTTTTTTTTACGGTATTTCCTGGCCTGCACAAAGAGGCCATTTTTTAACCAAAGAAAGATAGAGGCATGAGAAAAAGGTTGCAAAGTTCCTCATACTCCGTTGAAAAGGGAGCATCATAAGAACTAAGGCCGTAGCACGAGTGCGAATACGTCGATTTTAAAATTAAAAACAATTGTTTCACATACTCTGTATTGTATATAGGGTGTAAACAGATCCTTCACATAGCCGTCAACCAAGCATTCTGTACATCAAACTGAGTAACTTTACGCAAAAATTATTACTAGGAAACGACTTTTTTTTGGGGTGAAAAATCACGTTGAAGGTTCCCAGGCATACTTGGGAACTTTCTAGTTACCATAGTGGACCATAGTCCAGAACAAAAAATGATCGCAAAGACGGGGAGAACAAGTGCCTTTTGGCTTCGTTAAGGATCTATTTACACCCTTTATTGTAAAACGGGCTGGTGTCCGCAACTCCACGTCAAAGCGCGTATTTTGCGTGTGGGTGGGAAATCTATTCGATCCACCCTAACTCCCCGAGAAAGGCTAGCAGCGCCTTGATGTTGCTGACAATCTCGCGGAGAGTACCTGGGGTACCGAAGTACTTTGCCCTGTATGTTGCAACCACTGGGCAGTGCAGAAGTACATGAGCTGCTGTCTCGTTTTCCTCCATGCAGGCTCGGCACAGGGGGCCCAGGGCTGTCTGTGACTCCTATGACAAAGAGGTGTTTATTAAAGGAGCCGTGTCCAGTGATGGCGGCTGTAAGTAGTATTAGGTAATATAATATTTTCATAATTTTAAGAATTTATTCATATCTATGGATTATACTGATTGTGCTGTAGTTGCAAAAAATTTAACTAAAATGCTATAGGATAATTGTTTTTTTGATTATAAAATATTTAATACAAGAAAGATCAACATAACTTACATTGAAGTTATAATAAAATCTACTTTTCTGGTCAATTACACGCGTTAATTCTCTACTTCTTAACAAAGAAAAGGGCCAAAAGCATCAGATAATTGGTTTAACTTTTTCCTGATTCCAATTATTGAAGATACAGTTGACATTGGAGGCGTCACGCTTCGCCCAGGGCCACACAAAAAATGAGCGGAATCAACCGTGAAATAGCGTTATATAAGAATCTGGTTATCGTACCATGACCCAACATTAGAAGCCAAACAGTCGAGATGCTACTAGCACTAATCGTTTGTCAACTCTCAGTACTTGTAATCGCGAATCCGTTCCACAAATATCCCACTGTGTTCCTACTCGACGTCGGTAATGAAGAACTGGAGAAAACAAATACTGAACAGATTAGATTATCTGTTCCCGGAGGATCTGTAGCTTTGAGATACCCAGCGATCGGTGATGGTAACACAATAGGACACCTTCGAGTAAGTAGCATAGACTTCGGAACGGCTTTCAAAGCGAACATAGTTGACGGTGGACCTGGTTACAAATTCGCTGTCTTAGTATTGATGGGTAACCCAGGCGTTCCGTTCGATGCCGTGGTGACAGTGCAGACAGTGATTGGCCCAGCTTTCGATACACCGAATATTGAATATATTCCAAACAGTGGAGGTGATACTGTTGAGGTTGAAGAAGATGCCAATAATAGTGCAGAAGATTTAAGTGACGATGGTCCACAATCGAACAATTATCGAAATGAAAATATTGCACAGAATGGTAAGGCTGAATTGATGCAGTCATCTGAACATGTATATAAGTATGCTGCAAACGAAGTGATGGAACAAAGTGATAATTACAGTGAAAATAGCAATCCTGAAGAAAACAACGATGGGTCGAGCGATGAAGTAGATGTCGAAGCAGATGATAATGAGGAATCAGAAGGTGGCGAAAATGAAGGTAATGACGAAAACGGTGAGACAGACATACACAAGGAGTATACAGACGATATAGATCAGATTGATGATTCAAATGTCCAAGTCAAAGGTATTGACACCGATGATGCAGATAATGACGGAGAATCAAGTCCAGAATTAGTACAGTCTGGCCCAATTGATTACGAAGAAGACAATGAAGAATCAACTGTTGTTCGTAGTAGGATTAACTCAAACTATGATGGCTTAAGACCTTATCTAAGCGGTGGACAAGTTTATTATGAAGATAACGATGAAAAGAGGCCTGATTATCAGCAAGAACCATTGGATTACGAAAGTCCTGATGAAATACAGCAGCTTTTTAATAATGGAGAAGTCCACAATGGTGGTGGTGATAGTGAAAAATATAGGGATTCAAATAATAACAATTATATAGATTCTGACGATAATTATGCCGTGGCATATTAAGAAACTAGAGTAAGGTAAAATTCATGATATGTAAGTAAAGTCATAGAAATTATTTTTATTTCATTAGGTAAGTAATGTACTGTAAAATATTTGGCATTTATGTGATAATTGAGTAAAGATTCGAAATTGTTTTTTAGTATTTATTTAAGCTTCTTTTCTAAGAGGAGCTCGTGGCTAAATAATAACAGCCGCTCGGGTCGATCTTTAGGTTAAGCCGTGCTTGCCTAGGTTGGTCTGTGGATGGGTGACCGCCCATTACATACCGAGTTTCCTCCGTGCCTCGGAAAGCACGTTAAGCCGTTGGTCCCGGCTGTCATTTGTAGATCTTTGACAGTCGTTACAGGTAGTCAGTGGCTCATAAAGTCTGACAACCAGTCTTACCAAGGGGTATCGTATTACCTAGTACTAACTGGGTTGTGGAGGTCAGATAGGCAGTCGCTCCATATAAAATACTGGTATTCAGCTGCATCCGGTTAGACTGGAAGCCGACCGCAATATAGTTGGGAAAAGGCTAGGCAGATGATGATTTAAGCTTCTTTTCTCTGCTTCTTAGGTCGTCGGATTTGGTACACTTGCGCAAAAGAACATTTGCTAGAAGTCCTGTGACAACGTGGTCTGTACAGACACCAGCACATCAAACTACTACAATTTGTCAAATTTCTTTAATAGATTTTTAATTTTATCGCTAAAGCATTCAAGGTTGGTTAGGAAAATTTTACAGTTTCGGGTAGTTTGATGAGCTCGTGGCTAAATAATAACAGCCGCTCGGATCGATCTTTAGGTTAAGCCGTGCTTGCCTAGGTTGGTCTGTGGATGGGTGATCACCCATTACATATCGCGTTTCCTCCGTGCCTCGGAAAGCACGTTAAGCCGTTGGTCCCGGCTGTCATTTGTAGATCTTTGACAGTCGTTACAGTCAGTGGCCCAAAAAGTCTGACAACCAGTCTTACCAAGAGATATCGTTTTACCCAGTACTAACTGGGTTGTGGAGGTCAGATAGGCAGTCGCTCCATGTAAAATACTGGTATTCAGCTGCATCCGGTTAGACTGGAAGCCGACCCCAACATAGTTGGGAAAAGGCTAGGCTATCTTGTTGATGTTATAATTTGTTAAAATAGGTAGATGATAAAGGAAAGTGCGATAAAAAAATGGTACCAAAACGAAAGAAAGTGACAAGGTAAGCTTTTAATAATTTACACTCCCAAAAACAACGATTTGGCATGAGTTTCAGGTAAACATGAAGAAAGGAACTGATCAGCTCGATCAATCACTACAAAACCTTGATCTTTATTAAATATTTATGTCTGCCACGCCCCACAATACGCTTTTACGTTTTATTTTAAAATGTTGCTTATGTACATGTCATCGGGAGATGCAATACGAAATGACGACATACCTTTTAAGAAAATTGTTCTTGAAATTATTTTCGGGATCGATAGCGGGTTTGGAAATATATTAACACTTTTATAACAACATGAGCTGTCATCGAACAGTGTTAATTACTCATTGAAAGAATTTTCAGCCAATGATAATTATACAGGGTGGAATTTTGAGATGGGGCAACACGGGCAAGTATCTAAATTGTTGTAAGATACAGGAAAACGGCTTCAGTAGACTAACTATAACTTTTCAAGTAATTTCGATCTGCACTCACGTGAATTTCGCCTCGGCCGCCATGACAAAGTTTGTCTACTTGTATCAAAGTTTTAGGACCAACCTTTTGATGATGGGTTTTATGGCATCGGAACCAACTTGCTTTTTCTTTTTCGATTTTTTTATCATGTTTTTAGTTTTATTATGATATCCACTACACACCTTAAGATCATCAATTTTATGCAATTAATTACAAAATAAAAACTTAAACCATTAAACAAAAACGTTTCCAAAGAAAATGGTGTGCATAAACTTTTCATAACATTTTAATGGCACACACGAGCATAAGAATCTCGTGTCCTTTTCCACGTGGATCGTCTCAAGGTTCAGCCTCATCATCACAGCTGGTGGCGGATTGATATAAAAGTATAAATAATTTAACGACGAAATTGTTCTGCCCTCAATTTTTACACGCGCTGCTATTAGGGTGGTTTGCTTCTCTTTCTGTTGTTGAAACCTCTTTGGATAACTTCTTTTGAAGTTGGGCTGGTTTTTAAACCGACTTCTTTTTAAATAGTGATTTTTTTATTTGAATTTGGAATTATTAAGCAGGTACCTACTTGTAAGTCTTTGTGAAACTCGAGTTCGATTTTCTAACAGTGATAGATAATAAATTAAAAAAATAACCTATGCTTGAAGTAGATTTTTGTAGTAAAGCGTAAATATATGTTTAATAATTATATGGTAAAAACTTTGTTTCAAGTTTGTTTGTTTTTCAACACAACACGTTAATTTCTAGGAACGTCCATTCACTCTAAAATTCAAAGAAAAATTCTAATTGTTTCCTCTTTAGGCACAACACAAACAATAACAGGAGGAAAACATTATACTCTTTATACTTCATATTAGTCATTAATGTGTTTGCTCTTAAAACTTAACGATATGCAGAGATTTTCAAAAAAATATTCATACGCCAATATTTGTTAATGTGTCGACGCTATGACCTGACGAAGATGCATTGACCATTTTTGTTTATAGACGAACAATGTACACAAAAAATATTATTGATGGAATAAAACCATTTTATTGAAAAACTTCATGATTCATTCAACTTTTAGAAGTGTGGATTTTGAGAGTAAATAACTGGGTGATTTGGTGTGAGAGGATTTATAATTGGCTTGGCATCAATGTGTGGAAGGAATTTCTAGAATTTTCATTTGAAAATTGTATTGTAAACGTATTTTTGTTCGTTATTTCTATTATGACAACCAGCCTATAATGTTCCCAATGCTGGGACGCAGGCCATCTCCCTGTGAAAGGGGGGGATCGAGTGCGGGTTGGTGGTTGTCATGTCACATTACTTAGAATGTGGCTTTCACTACATGCCTTCTAACCCTCTCCCAATTCACTTGTGGTTTGCACAATTTATCTTCTATACTTCCCCGTCAGCTGTAGCCCTTCAATAAAAGAAATAAATTGCCCACTTCATAGCTCACACGCAAAGCTACTGACACTACAACGCCTCGTAGCTAATTGATCCTTATACCAAATATCTACACAACGTTTTTTTAAACACACGCAAGTTTGTCGACATCCAAAACTTCATTCTCAATATTTATGCAAAATAAAACACTCAAGTGCTTGAACCCTATATTTATGTTTAATTGTTGATATTATAATTAGCCTGGCCAGACTATAGCACATAGTTTGCTTACAAGCCGTCAATCATTGAAGGAAAATATTTTGAAAATCCTTTAGATAGTGTTGTTATGGTTTTATTAATGTATTAACCTGAAGTTTTTAGGTCAAATAGTATGTGGTCTGTGAGTAGAACATGTGGTCTTATCGGCTGAAGCAGCTGATTCTGCCAAGCTAGTTCCAGATGATTCCTCAATTGATACTAAATCCAACGTGTAAAAGTAAGATTACCTAAATGATTTACGTACTGTATTACACGATTTATTCCTAAAAAGCGGTCGTTTCCCAGAACCAAAAATTCGATGACATATTGTGGAGGAGGATTATCATGCACTCTCTGTCACAGAGAATATAGGCCTGTGTGTGAATGTGCAGTGGGAACATTTTAGGTTGAAGTGATTCAACAGCCATGGGTGGACGACATCAGAAGATCGCGAGTAAGACCTGGTTGAGACTAATGGCACAAAAAACAGGAGGTCAGCAATGGGTGGAACATGACTACCAACGATGATGATGATGGGCGTGTTCGGGGCAATGTTTTTACAAAAACGGGTGAGTCTAGCTATCCTTCTGCGGGCAGATGGACGGAATATTATTTATGTATTTTATTGTTTCACTATGTTATACTGATGCTCATAGCGGATTAGCACATTGAAGGACCTACATCTAGGTACCGCTTTTGCCTGATTCTCAGGTATAGAAGATTCAATTGAGGAAACGCTTTCAACCCCATAATTATTATGGGGTTGAAAGTGTGTGATACCCTATTATAGGGGTACCTACCTAACAAGACGTCCGGACTAATAAACGATTCCAAAGGTAAAGCGGTTTTATGACGACAATTACGACGAAGTAAAAGAGTTGATAATATTGGGTTTGTGTGGGAAGCAGGGCAATAAGAATGTTTTTCTCTTTATGAAGACGAACACGTGTAAGGAAGGATGTACTTTGAATGAGCAGGTTATAAGTCATATAGCTTTTTTTTACCTCATGTTTCTAAGCACATTGTCTTCGTAATGTTATTATTTGGTCTTTCATTCAAGCGCCAAAATAAACTTTCGTGAAATTGTCTGTGGAAATTTTATAGTAGGTACTTACTAGTTCCATGGGAAATTTCCAGGAGATTTTATTGAAAAAAAAAGATAGAATCGTCAGATCACGAGCCAAAAGAAACATGAAGCACATAGAAGAATACTGACAAAAAAGATTATCCTTTATTTATAATCATATTCTCGTATTATCAACTCCTACGTCAATGCTTACTAATGATATTGTAAATAGGCCTTTCGGACTATGCTGCTAACCTAACCTAACAGTAAACATAATTGACTTTATAAAACACAGTTCTGTTTACAAATTGTAATAAGTCCCCCATCATGTTAATATGGTATTTATAAAGGTCTAAAAGTAAATACCAGGTGCTATTATGTAACTCGACCAAAAATTGCATCTGTGTACGGTTAACGGTTAATAGAAATTCAAATATGGATTTTCGAGCGAACATGGCGCCGCTCTACAATTCTAAATTCGAATAGTCCGTGAACTGTTTCGAGTGGCGCGTTCATGTCTTGTTCCAAATACATTTTGATATTTTTTTACAAAGGATGCGTTGTTATTTTAGGGATGGGTTGGTTCTATAAATTATGGTCTTAACTACGAAATAAGCTTATGCGAAAATAATTAACAGAATGTTGCAAGTTTACTCGCAACATTCTGTTAATTATTTTCGCATTTTCTTAAACTTGCTAAAGCAAAGAGATCACCTATTTAACGTTAAGGACTTATTTCACGACGTCCGAATAGCCATTACTTACCGAATAAATTCAAAAATGGAACAGAATTTGTATGAAATTATCTGCCAAGTTACCAGGATCTTAATCGCAGGTGGTGAAACAAGGCCTAAGACTGATAAAACAAAGACAAAGTATTTGGTTATAGAATTATGCATTGACAAGTACATAATTAAACCTAATTTATAGTTATCTTAATCCAAAATTCTAAAACATTATGAGTGATACCACGATGCTATTCCACGATAAAATAGATATTCAGAAACCAGAGAACCGTTAATACTGACCTATGATATCACCTGTTCTTTTCTGTTCTATGGATATCACACAGTGATTCAACATTATTTGAATTATGCAAAGTCTGAATGAAACTGTCATTTTGATAAACTATACAACCTCCTTGCGTGTTTTCGAAGAAACAGTCGTCTATGCGTGGGTCAATGTTTCCTACAATAACAGATGACCTGGTATTATCAAAATGTCCAGTAAATTATTACGTTAGGTTGTGTCAGCCTACACTCTTATTCATTAAGCTTGCCTCCTAAATTATATTGTTATTGCTTGCCCTGTTACGGCTGTTACCTATTTTCGCTTAATCTAGGGCTACTAGACGACGACGCAGCCCCTATTTTATCGATGTTCTCTGAACTCACGCTAGCCTCTACTAAGTGAAACGAAATTCAGAACAAAGTAGGACGATGAGGACGTGATTATATTTTCTCTAGTTTCTTATATTAAGTTGACTTTACAGGTTTTTGTCATAATAATGTCTTGTTTGCGGAAGTTTTGAATAAGTACCTACCTATCAAACGAAAATAGTTTCTTTTTTCGAAAAACGTATTTTTAAAGAAAATAATTCTACCGCTGATAGTCCTCCCCCGCATTTCCTTCTAATATTGACTTAATAAGGACCACCCGGAATGATCCTCGAGCAAAGAGATGAATGAAAACGATTTATACTTTTGAATTGACGTCGTGAAGAGAGGTAAACTCGACACGTGTAAAAATTGCAATTACGGAACGTTTTATTTTGATTTTTCTAGTTTATTTTTATACCCCTCACTTTTAAGACCGCAGTAGTCAAAGGTTCCAAAATCACAATTGTTGCACTTTCCAGGCTTTTCATTCAGTTCATTATTTACCTTTACAATAGGTAGAGGGGAAGCTAGATGTTTACATATTTCATTAACATAACAATGTACAAAAAAATAAGAAAAACAGATCCTGCTGTACATCAGAATAACAGAACAACACCTACTTAACATCTGCTAAATAAAACAATGAAAACTTTTTGGATTCATTTATACTGGCCACTGCATATTTAGCACAAAAACGGTCGCCGTGGATCGATTACAAATTCAAATTCGTACTTTAAAAATAGAACGTCGCTGTGCGTTCGGGAACCGCTAACTGAATAAATAGACCTATTTTATGTTACCGTTATCAGCCTTACCAATGGGTGCCGAATTTTACCCAGTATTAACTGGGCGGGCATCAGTGATCAGATAGGCGGTCGCTTCATGTAAAATACTGGTATTCAGCTGTATTCGGTTTGAATGGAAGCCGACTCCAACCTAGTTGCGAAAAGAGTACGCAGATGGTGGTTATTATAATCATGGTTATCGAGTTACAAGCATGAGTTATCGGTAATTTTAAAATATTTCTAGGTTTTTTAGGTAGGTACCTACCCGATTAAATCGAAATCTAAAAGACAAGTCGCAGCTGAGTTTGACTTTCAGAAATCGCACTCTGAAACCCGCTCGTCACAAAACAAAATATTCATCATTCGTTCATAGTCTGGGATTTTTTGTTTATAAGAAAATCACTGAAAACCATTTAAATAACTTCTTAAAACCAATATTCAGGGAATTGATAATCCCAGTATGACGTTTTCCTTCTAAAATCAAAATTTGACAGCTGGATCCAAAAAAAAAGAAAAATATTTAATTTGCTGCCAATGGTCTTAAAACTAGATTAATTTAGGCACAGTTTCTGTTTGAGTGTGTGAATCAGGTCGAATGAGGTTAAAATCGGCTCTTACTCAGATCAAATTTGTTTACTAATAATGATTTTAGGGCTATAATCTATGCTGTTAGTCATAGCCTGGGTAAGATTGGCAAAAAAGTTGATTAAAGAGCATAGATATTTTATTTTTAGAAGTCTTGTCCAGGGCGGTTTTGTTTAGGAAATCATGTTTTTAAATACTTATGTTATACCTTTGTTTATTCATTTAATGCACTGAAAATCTGTAGCTGTTGTACTTTTCAACAAATCTATTTAGGGGTATGAAAGAACAGGGTGTAAAGTTCTTCATCCCCCATAGAAAAGGGAGGATCATCCGACTAGACGGGTGCTGGTGGGCTGCTGCCCGACATTTTGTGGTCGGGTTTTCCTATATACTCTTAAGTCGCGGATAACTTTACTTGCGCGATGTAGAATTTTGTCATTCGATGTTTAGTTCATCATCTGTGTCATAGATGGCGCTGTAGTACTTTTTGTTCTATGTTGCTGTAGTACTTTTTGTAGTGCCGCTACACTATAATAGGTAATAAATTATGGTAATGGTCATAGTATGACGCTCGCTCGCAGAAGACGGGACTCTTCTTCTTTGAATGAGGAGTCAGGTAATGCAGGGTACTGATTGTACCTACCTGCCAGACGCATGCAGTTTTTTGTCCATCTCTATTTTCTCTCTGTTTGTACTTGAGTACAGTACCCTTGACATTTGAAGCACCATTAATATGAGTTCAATCCGGATTTAACGCGTCGCTTGCGCACGAGTTTAAACAAACTCTAAAACACGGCCAATTAACCCGCTCCTATTGGCTAAACATTTTGGTACTGGCTGGATGCAGGTGGGCTATGAATGAAAAATAATAAAAAACCGGCCAGGGGCGAGTCGGCTCGCGCATGAAGGGTTCTGTACCATCGTAATAGGGAAACCCCCTTTAACTTATTTTTATTTCTGTTATTTGTGGTTAAAGCGGCAACAGAAATACGCAGTCTGAAAATTTCAACTGTCTACCTATTACGGATCATGAGATACAGCCCGCTGATAGGTAGACGGACGGACTGACGAACAGCGAAGGCTTAGTAATAGGGTCCCGTTGGTTACCCTTTAGGTACGGAACCCTAAAAAAGGGAATAAAGCTAGTTTTATTAATACTCACCCATTGCCCAGGAGCTGTTGTATAAGACGGTTACTTACTCTTCTTGAAGGACCGTCGCCAGCGCATCAAACTACTACAAACTGCCAAATCTCATTCGATTTTGAACTTAACCACCAACATTTTATGTATTAAAATCATTTTGAGAAATTTGACAGTGCGTGGTAACTTGATGGCGACTGTTTAAGCAATTCTAGGTACTTATTATAGCCGCTTAATCGATTGGCCACAACGCAAAAGCAAATGCGGAGAGAAAAAATGTAAAAAAAAAAATTTTTGATGCTTAGAGGACAGCATACCACCTTCACCGCGGTTCTCTTCAGGAAACAAGTGAAACAACCGCGTGTCGTATCGCCGTAGATCGCTGCAGTCTGAAGGGTTTGAGCGCCACTGTTGTGTCTGACATTAGATGATTTTTGCTTTGTCTATGAGATGGGAACATATTGCGAATCCTCTGGTATTGCAGCTGTCCAAAAGCGACACGGTTGCAGGGATCCGCTGATGCGAATTGCACGGGACCGGTCAATGTGGCGACACTTGGGGGGGGGGGGGGGGGCTATATCCAGTAGTGGACGTCTTTCGGCTGAAATGATGATGACGAAATGGCGACGTTGACCATCAGGTAAGTCGCCTACCCTACTTTTGTAAGTAAAAGGGGCGCTTATGAGGAAGAGGAGTAGGGAAAATGGACCTTCCATGATACGCCTTCACTGTTCAATAAAGCATAATTTTCTTTACTTATTTTTCTGCAGATGCACTTACGGTAGTAGTACTTTATTCCACTGAAAATACGACGTACATGATGGTTTTTGCACCTTCCTCTTAACGTGTCAATGGCAATCTAAATTGTGTCGGTCCAGAACCAAACCACTAGTTTGGCGCCTTCAGTTCCTGTAATGAAGAATCAACAGAACACGCAGGACACGATATTAAGTGCCTCATCGTTTGTGGAACAGCACCACATTTACACTGCAGGGCAGAGCCATTAATGAATCTCTACCTGAGCTGGTTTGCCTTTGCTGCGAACAACCGGGGTCCGGAGTCTATTTGAAGACTCCCAGATCAGCCATAGACCACTCGTCAGTGAGTAGGGTGACACACTTCGGAAACATAACAGTTGTTTTTTCATAATATCACGACCCGACCCAGAATATTCCAGAAATCTTCACTTATAAATCCATCTATCAATGCTACAGTCGCATATAACAGTTACCGTCCGTTGACCCCAAATATTAATATATGTCTGCACGCGCACCTGAACGGCCTTTTTAACTGTATCCGAATCATCTAACCCAATTTGTTAATACGACACTGTTGTATAAAAAGCTTAACGGTGTTCCAAGAATACAAGGAGATTTTCCTCCTACCGTATACACAGAGTGGAAGGGACACCAACGCTTTTTTTTTTTTCGAATTGATGTCATCAAATGACCCCCCCACGCTCTGGGCGGAGAGCGGAAGGGAGTGTCAGACTTGTACTGACTAAAACCCATCCATGTTCCTTCTTTGCCCTTTGTGTTCCAGGGCCACGGTATCTCTTTCGAACAGTCCCGCAGCCCTGGCAAAGGAACACCAACGCTAAAACCATTACCATGTTTAATTGTCCCACTCCGGGGTAAAGGTCGCCCCCCATTCCTTCCACTTCGCTACTTCACATGGAAGCCATCCAAGGCGTCTCGCCAATCCCCTCGGTTTGTCGCGACCCGTCTGGATGTCTCAGGGCTTCAACTTCTTCAAAGTCACAGATTGCATTCAGCTCCTTATTTTGAATCATATTCCACTGGAATTTTTCTACGTATTTTTTTTTTTTTTTCAGTTCTTATTCTTTTATTTCAATGTAATATTACATTCCTTGTACGCAGCACTCCATGTATGTAATAATACGGCTAAAATTAAAAATCCAACAATGTATGTTGAAATAATCTAACGAACGACTACTGAAATTAGCTGTTCACTTCCTGCAGAGCTACAGAGTTCATCGAGCTCGCCGTCGCGCTTGCCGTTCGCTACGTGCGTTTTGCCACGGTAACGATACATTGCGTATGAGGAAATAAAACAAATCTTTATTGGTTTCCCATGACATTCCTGAAATAATTTCTTGTACCGGTCATCTTAGTATGATATACTGAATTCACCCCATCATTTTGTGGAGGGCTGTCCCTTACACCCTGTATACCTGGTAATATCAAATAAGTTTATTGACCTATTATTACATTTAGCTGCTTTATTGTTTCGATAACTTTTGTTAACACAACTTGTGTAAGTATTCCTTTTATTTGATAAAGAATATTTGTTCAATAAATATTTTACCAAACATATTAGACAATAACATAACATATTATAGCCTCCCATTAGGTGGACCGATGACCTGGTGAAGGTTGCAGGGATCCGCTGGATGCGAGTCGCACGGGACCGTTCAATGTGGCGACACTCACACGACGTCTTTCGGCTGAAATGGTCATGATGATGATGATGATATTAGACAATCACCGAATGAGGACATTACAATCGGTGAAAAAAGGGGAAAAAATACACGCTGAATACCTCCTCCTCATTTTTTGAGTAATTTTTCGGTCAGAGATATCATCATTATGCTCCTGTCTTTACTCCAATTTAATTGAGGTCGCCACAGCATGTCTTCTTCTTCTATACTTCTCTATTACTCATCATCTTCAGCAGTCACAAAGATATAATGGGTACCTGTTTTTTTCTGTTCTGTGATGGGTACAAAGGATGTCACCAAAATCTGCCCAAACGAAGTACCGAGGTACACTTAGTGGCATAAAATACACTAGATTACACTGAATAATATTGCATTTATATATTTTTCTTATCGTTACCCGTGGACGAGAATAAAATAACTTTTAATGTAATAAAAAGCTCGCCATTTTGGGCACAATTATACTACCTTGGTCCATTACCTTACCTATTAAAAAAAACAACTGTCATGTTGACAGTTGTCTGTCGGCTTCAGCTGCTGTTGTTTTGGTTTCATTTCAAATATTTTTATAGTTTAATTCAATCTGAATTCAATAATAACTCTCATTGTATAATCGATTTTCGTTAGGCAAAGTTATGTACCTACCTAACATAAGAAAGGATGCTTATACCCAAAGTAGCTGAATACAAGCTGTGAATATTGATGAACAGTACTTAATATAGGAAGCAGTGTTAGAAGTCTATCAGAGCGAATAACAAACTCGATAAATAAATGAGTTCCTTAGCGCCGACATCCAGGGGTTTCAACTTGATGGGACCTGGATCCTCCGTCATATCCTAGCTTAACATAAATCAAGCCAGATCATCCAGGTTTCAGTGAATAGAAGTCGCATTTAAATGAAGCCTTTTATTGACTTTATCTTGATTTCTTGAAATAAATAGAACATTAAGCCAAGAAACATCGAATTCTTACATAAAATTCACTTTTTTATGCTTACTCTGCCTCTATTGTGATGTGCATAAGAGGTGGAAGTTGAATTTGAGATTAGATACTGAGTAGCCCATTTCATGAAATTCAATTAACCTTTCAAGAATTTCCTACTGTTATCGGGCCCTGGAGCCCGAGTGGCACTCAATGAATTAAAGCCTGGAAGTCATCTTTCCAATAGCAATGGAATAAATAGACTTATCGAGTTAGTTGTATGGAATAAAACAACATTTTTTTTTGTTTTTTTATTAGCGTTCTTCATTTTCAATGTCATCTCTCACTAAAATATTATCAAGGAAAGTGGCAGGCGCTGCTATATTTTCTTGATGCCGAGCCCAACCCAAAGCCTGATATATTTTATATATATTTTCTGATAGCCTATTTGGATACTCAAGCCTGAGTATCCAAATCGTAATGTCGATTATGAATAGCCAATCCGTCAGGAGTACAGGAACCAAATCGTGAGGTAACAAAAGTCCAGAAAGAATAGCCAAGATTTCGGGATCACTGTATCGTCAAGAACCGAATTGTGAGGTGACAAACGGAATACCAGAAAGAATAGCCAAGTTATTAAACAAAATACACAACACAAACGAACAACAGAGTACCCCGAAACGCAGAAACGAATGGAATGACATGTGAATGACATTTATCCACGAAAAAATGTCCACAGAACACATATACTACTAATGTCGACCCGTACATGCAAAGTTGCCACATGATTTAATTGTGTTACAGGTTATTAAAACTTTAAATAATTTATTAAGTAGTTTTCAATTATTTATGGATAAAAACACAATTATTTTCGAATTCCTCTATTTTTTCTCTACGATTTGGTGCACGTGTACCTCGAGGTACATGTTTGGGCAAAGTTGTATGGGCTTTTGCTGACCTCCTTTGTCAAAAATATACCTGCAGTGTTTCAAAACCCGTGTACAGTCACGAGCACCAATATGTAAACACTTCACAACTTTTAAAAGTGCTTTTCTCCTACTTTTCTGAACAAAATATCATGTTTACGGACGTAGTATTCTGGAACTCATATTTTTTATGAAAAAGGTTCTATCACTAAGTTACAATCGTTATTTCTCTCGGAAATTGCTTTTAAATTATATATAAAATTATATTATATTATATTTTTATTTCCTTTATTATTATATTTAATTATATACGATATTAGTGCTCGTGACTGTACATACGTACAGGCATACAGTATTATTATTAGCCTGTCTGGGTAACGATCGGGAAACGCCTTGCGGTCTGCCGGGGCTCATGTTTACCGGTTCTTCAAGGTGAAACACTGAAAACATACATAATAATCAGAAATTGATTCTTAGTGAAGAAATTACCATTTATTTACCATAGTATCTACCAATTTTCGTTTGGATGCATGACAGTTGACACAGCTCTCGACAAAACGACATTTTGACAGCATAAACATACGGTGATGGAAATGTATTGACATGTCGGAAGTTGCCGAAGAGCCTACGTCATCATCATTGATCATTCTCTTGCAATTCTCAATTCATTTGGGGTCGGCGCAGCATGTCTTCTTCTTCCATACTTCTCTATTAATAGAAGAGAAGTATGGAAGGAGAAGAAGAGAAGAAGAGTCTACGTCAATCTGGTTTAAAGTCGTTGGAAATACGAAAAGATTTGGAAGAGTACTGTCACTTGTAGAGACCCTCAGGTCTAGTTTTACTTCGTTGTTTCAGTGCTTTTCTGGTAGTCGCCAGCGTAGATTCTGACTTTCAGGAATTGCATTGGTGGAAAATCGGTAGTGTGCCAGAGTAGAGTGTTTGCTAATTGTATTACGACGTTTGGAGAAGGTTCCATACAACTCGATTCCAACCGGATTCCCTTTGAAAACTGGCACAGTCAGTATTTTATAGACAAATAATAAAATGACATTAAAGACATCTACTCCGGCTTACCTCTTACAAAAATTGACCCTTCGCTACTGGTACCTATTCATTATGAATTATATGATGAAATGAACTACACAAGGCTAAGCTCAGATCAATGGCCTCCCTCATTTCTGATATTCATTCTCCTAAATATTGAAAATGTCCTTACACGCGTATGACATGTCAAAACCTTCATAACATAAGGAAATTACTCTAATGATCAGGCAAAACACGTATTCATATGTTACAATAATATAATTTGCGTTATTTGCTTTTTAATATCAGGGACAAGGCTGATCTAAATATACCACGCTTTAGTTCACCAGTCATTTTGTTCATTCACAAATTCTAACTTCATTGAATGACCTGATTTTAATGTGAATATGTAGATCTAAATTATGATTACCTACCTATGCGATGATACACCCACGGAATTGGAAACAAATCTGTTATGTAATTACGTTTTTGAGAGTGTATTTTTATGTTTTCTTCTATAATTGGAAAGGAATTTCTCAAAATGGAAACCAATTAACTGTTTTTGCGAGGTATTTCTGGATTTTGTGAAAAACAAATGTTTTCTTTCAGTGTCAAAAAACATTGGGGTTGGTGGAGAAGGTATTGTAATAGCCATTTTGTATTAGCATAGCCTTACATAGGCTATATTATTATCTATCTAAATGAATTTAGATAGATAATAATATGATAAGCGGTGGTCGTCTTCAGCCAGTATGAAGAAACCAGCCAAGGAAAACTAGAATCTCTGATAAAATGAATTGCACACGGCAGCTTGTTATTGCTAAAAGGCTTTCGCCATTGGCCCTTTGCTTTTGCCTTATATCATAATTAAGGCGACAAAAGTTCTGGAGTGGCGACCGTGAACCGGAAGACGTTCCGTTGGAAGGCCCCTCACTAGGTGGACCGATGACCTGGTGAAGGTTGCAGGGATCCGCTGGATGCGAGTCGCACGGGACAGGTCATTGTGGCGACACTTGGGGGAGGCCTATGTCCAGCAGTGGACGTCTTTCGACTAAAATGATGATGATGATGATGATGATGATGAATTATGCCTTGTCCTATAGCTCTGCTTACAACAAGCGCCATGTTATGTTCATTTCAGACTGGGAGCTACAATGAAGAGCTGCAAAAGCACTGAAGTGGTGCCATAGGCATGGATCTGAGTTACTTCTTAGTAACGATAAAAAAACTAATGAATTATTTTCCTAGAAATTGTCATAAATAAACTATTTTCAGAGGTTTCGAGGGCAAGGTTATTGAAAACATTAAAATTAATAGAACTTTTCAGCCTAGTTTTCGTTTTATTTCGTCTCGAAAGTGGAAGCGTGACAATTCTGACATTAATCGCAGTTGTATTAGGCTGAATGAAGTATGTAGTTCAAAGAAAAATGCGAATAAAATATTGCAGGAATGTCTTAAGAAGTACATTTATTTCGTAGAAAACTAATATTTTTATCTTTGTTTTTTGGTTAATAATGACAAAATACAGGTAATCAGTTCCGCCTACGCGGTTCATTGGAAGCCATTACTCTCGGAAGATGGTCATTAGCTTCCACATAGTGGCCTATATTGGTCATTCTCGACGCCCACTCAACGGTTTTTACACGAAAATAATAAGAACATGCCTACTTAATAGTTTTATTTTACGGAAAAATCAGTATCTACGTTGGTTAACTGTGTCAGACATCGCAAAAGAAAAAAAAAAAAACCGAAATTTTTGGTAAGGGCTGATGAGATTGTAAAACCTTATGCTACTAACATGACTTATTTATAACTGTTCTTGCGCATATTACAGCCACATTGGGGCCAACGCATCGCACTTTAATACAAAAAGTGTGCAATGGTTTCATACAAAAGTGATGTAGGATAATGTTCGCCCAAATCTGCGTCAGCTTTTATTAAGATTTTGACTCTAAATAGCTTCAACCGCCATTAGCCTTATGTGAAAAAACGGGCAGGTGCGGTGGCTCACCGCGAAAATCGCTTGCACTCGGAGTTTGAGCGCTAATCGGTTCCAGCAAAGCATTTTAGTTTGAAAATTTACTGCCGGAAACGACCGTCCACCTTTAGCACCGAAAAGCTTACGACAGTACATGGTGCTATCATTCCAAAAGCAGATATCAGCACCTAAACTAACATAACATCATTAAACAGTTCATATCTTAAAATAACACATCTCTTTTATCCTCGTCATGAAAAGACAAAATTGTCTTTGGCGGGGAAAACCAGCGTCTGCTGTAGCACATAATAAATTAAATGCTTTATTGCTTCAGCAACGGACAGTAGGTGCGAGGGTACCCGGTTAATTATACGGTACTAGCGAAAGCGCCTATTTTCGTCGTGGAATTCAGGGACGTTTTACTTTTACCCACTTACATGCATTTTATAATTAAAGAGCTGAAAATAAAAAGCTTTCCATGGAGGGGGGTAGTATTATAAAATAAATAAATTATTATTCCTTAAAGCGCAACTATTTTTAAGCGCAACCAACTAAGCGCAACTAAATTATTCCTCGAAGCGCAACCATTAGTTGCGCTCACAAACTCAAATTAAAAATATTAAATGTTTATTCCTCAAAGCGCAACCATTATTGAAAAAAAAATATTAAATCCATCATACCCCTCTATTTTTCATCTTGAATTTGTGAGCGCAACTAATGGTTGCGCTTCGAGGAATACTTTAGTTGCGCTTAGTTGGTTGCGCTTAAAAATAGTTGAGCTTTGAGGAATACCCCGATGGATGGACAGTGCGAATTATGGAGGAGTTGACTGCTGAGATGGCGAGTAATAGAGACGTATGGAAGAAGAAGACATGCTGCGCCAACCCAAAATGAATTGGGTTAAGGGTAGGAGCATGGTCATGGGGGTGATGACAATAAAAAAATTAAAAAAATGTTCTCAGATGAGTTGATAGCAAGAATTTTGATTTCAGATCAGCTTTTGTTCACAGATTATTTTTATTTATATGGTACAGTATAAATATCTATAACACACCTTTTCTCGTTAATTTGAAAGTATTACATATTTTCCACCATCGGTACAGTCTCCTTTATTCTTAAAAATCGGCCTAGAAATATTACTATTAATTCTCCTATTATTATTTCCCCGTAAAAAGACTTGAAAAAAAAATACACTGACATCTATTTCACAATACATTATGCGTGCAATTAGGGCTTTCAATACCGGTATTCCGGGATCCCGTAATACCGCAATCACGGATTTAATATGGGCCTTTTTCAATACCGGTATTGACGTACCAATACCGTGATTACGGTATTGCAAACATAAGATGTGATTTTATTCGGTATTGATACCGGTATTGAAACAATCCGGTATTTGAAAGCCCTACGTGTAATATATTTAGTTGGCAACATTTTAGTGACGTATTTAGTTTAGTAGGATAGGGAAAAGTCGGACGTTTGTCTTCTAAATAGGCTAAAACGTCTTCTCGCTGACCTGGCACTGACAGAGTTATTTAGTAAGGTTTGCGAAACACACCTGTTGCGATGATAATAACAAGCAGTTGTAAGGCGTTGTGACCGTCGAACTGCCAAGTTATAGGTCTCAAGTTCGACCTTTGATTTTTCAGATTTATGTGCGTATTGTATAATTATCACTTGCTTCGGTGAAGGAAAACATCGTGAGGAAATCAGCATGCCTGAGAGATGTAAAGCCAAGTCAGAGGAATATGGGCGGATATGTCAGGATTTATTCCGTTAGGCTCGTACATCATGTGGGCAGACGGTGGGTTTCGTGCTATGAAAACACACTAGGTCACTGTTTCTAGCAAAATTAACGAATTACTTGAGATTACAACTGAACACAATAACATGGGGCCCAATGAATCAGGTACAGTTCCAAGACGTCTCAACTCCGCCGCGATCAGACATTGACTGTCGCCCTCTCTCGAGTTGAACATCAAGGCTCTGTAGAAGCAAGCTGTGTTGTGGGTGGACTGGTAGGTAGGTCGTTATGTCACCACTTCACACAGGCGCGCTTTCCAAGTCATTGTATATTTATTATGTATGTAGTTTTAGAGGACGAGTAATTATAAAAAGTATCCCTGGAAGGAACGTATTTCAGGGACAAAAACAATAAACGCCCTTTTCATCTCCAGTATCAAGGCTTGGTTTTACCCGAGCTTAGCATAGAAGACTACATTCATCTTTAAGAACACTGGATCTCAACCGTTTACCTAAGTGGGGGATGGGAACCATGCTTTAGAAGCTTTTACAGTTGTCTCGGAAATTCTGCAAGGAACCGGTATCGACTCTTAAAATATCTCGTATTTTAAGAGTGAAGAAAAGTGATGAAAACCATTTCTGGTTATTATTCAGTTTTTTTTCTTTCTTATTTGGCAATTGTGTTGGTGGCCATTACTCAGTGTTCGAATATTAAAGCTTTGAGTACCTGAAATGTGTTGTTGACATTAAAGTGTCCACAAACAGATGACAAAATAAATTTTGCACTCTGGCAATCCTGTATTTTTTATTTGTTTTTTGAAAGAAATCGAAATGCGTCGACACATTGACGTATTCCCCGTTGTAATCACAACAAGTTTTCGAGAATTTATTCATCTCTCACCGGATATATCTGCGGCTTATGTATGATAGGTATTTCAATATTTGTTATGTACATTATTTTGCGTGGAAGCCAAAACAATCGCATCTGTTGCTGAAAAAAACTGTTTACGACTCTTTACGTCAGTGCATTTAAATTTTGCTGAACGATATTCAATTGTTTAAGTGTTGAGATATGGTCAGTGATATTCCCTTCGTCCAGGTTGGGTTACTATGACGTCAGCAGGAATGATTCCAGTGTGGGAAAGAGACAGAGCTATACAGGTCGTCTTGCGGCATCTCATTAAACTCGCGAAACCCGTGCGGTATGCACTTCGACCCACAGCGACAGCGCTTAGGTTTGAATAGGCCTTTAAGCTTGTTTCCAAAACAAGATTGCACGTCTCATATTGTATTGGTTTCCACTTTAATAATAGTTCAAAACTTTCGACTATTGCGGTAACATTATTAAATTCATACAAATAAACAGAAAGTAAAAGTAAAATTAAAAAAAAAGTAAAATACTGGTATTCAGCTGCATCCGGTTAGACTGGACGCCTACCCCAACATAGTTGGGAAAAGGTTAGGCAGATGATTATATTTATACAAATAAACAAACCTAATCTTTGAAGTACAAAAGCTGATGGTCACACAAAAGAAAATTCAATAATTTTCCTTATAATTAGGAAAAAACCCTGAAATGGATAATATTCCATCGGCTGTAGGGGTCGTAGTGTCAAATATTGAGCTATTTTTATCCAATTTCCTTGATTTATATTATACACGTGTCTGTCAGGGAAAATGGTCAACGTCCTTGAAGATCAAAGTAATGGCATAACAGAGAAATTCGAAAAGGCACTGACTACCAGTAGCGAAGGATCAATTTTTGTAAGAGGTAAGCCGGAGTACATATCTTTAATGTGATTATATTATTTGTCTATAGAATACTGACTGTGCCATTTTTCAAAGGGAAGCCGGTAGGAATCGAGTTGTATGGAACCTTCGCCACTGCTGACTACATCTTGATTTTTAAAGGCACGTATTTTAACTCTGACTGCCTCGGTGGTCTAGTGGTCGCAGGCGCAACTGCTGAGAATGAGGTCCTGGGTTCGATTACCAGATCGGGCCAAGTGTTATTGGGTTTTTCCATCAGAAATTTCCAATAACAGCCACGGAGTCAGGATTTGTGCCCGGTTGCTGGCAATAGGCAGTCCCTATCACATGGGACTTAAACATAACTGGCGAAACGTGGCTGTACTATTAGCTATACCTCTGCCTAATCCTTCGTTTTATTAACTGGCTTTTGTATGAACCTTTCAAACCCTTGATTTTTTTAATTGAAATCAATCTACTCAGTCTTGGAGTTTCTGTTTCACGAGTTTTTCCGCAGATTATGACAACGTTAAAGTTATAATTACTGCTCGCAGTAAATTGACGGTAGCCTCGCCGATCACCTTGCTTGCCAGTTCATTCACCACGTGGTCTGCAGTTAACTAGCTGTGCCCCGCGACCTTCGTCCGCGTGAACAATTAATTAATTCGTTTACAATTTCAAAGGTTTACTTTTTGCCATCCCATATCTTCCCGTGGGTGTCGTAAGAGGCGACTAAGGGACTTACCAGAGAATGGGCAGCAGCGTTCTCTGTGCTTTTCGTAACAACAGTCATGCGATCGCCAACCCGCGCCAAGCGTGGCGATTATGGCAAAACACCAATGATGAGCGCAACACAATAATGGCCCCTAGTACCCGGCAGCCCGTCTACCCTCGACTATGGTAGCGGTCGAGGTTACGGCGTGGCAAGGAGAAGAATCTCCGGATGGGATCCGGCTGATTTTTTTTGCACGGAAACCTAATCCTTTTTCTAAAATAAAAGTAGCCTTAGTTACTTCTTATAGTCAAGTCCCGTCAAAATCGGTGCAGCCGTTTCGGAGATTAGCCGGAACAAACAGACAGAGACAAAAAAAAAAGTTTTTTTGTTATAAGTGCCGTGTAGTCTTTCATATAAGCATTCAGTAAAAAGCTATTATTTTGAAATTACAAACAGACAGTTCAATTTTATTTATTTGTATAGAAACAGTTTTATTACTAACCGCAGTTTATAACAACGAGTCATCCTTTTTATTGCGAACTTGAGGACATTAGTACCTAAAATAAATATACAGGGTGATTGGAAGCTGGGTGCAAAGCTTTAAGGCGAAGACAATTAAGATCCATTAAAGGCATGGGATAAAAAAAATGGTAAGACTTCGTCTAAGACAACCATGGCTTAAATGGTTCCAAAGTGTCTGTAATATCTTCGCCTTAAAGCTTTGCACCCAGTTTCCAATCACCCTGTATATTCACGTAGGTACATGATACTTTGAAAGTTTTTTTTTATATTATGTTGCTTATGTTTTGATAAATGTACCTAATTGCTTAAGTTCTGAAGTGTGATAAACTAGTATGTAAAATACTGGTATTCAGCTGCATCTGGTTAGACTGGAAGCTGAACCCAAGATAGTTGGGAAAAGCCTAGGCCGATGACGTTGATAAATGTACCTAATTGCTTAAGTTCTGAAGTGTGATAAATTAGTTTTGCTTGTTTTACTGCTTCATTACCTATATTTTTTATTCTACGCCTTATAATCTATGAGTAACAGTAATACGTAAACCAATTCCTAAAAGAGGTTATTTACACTTTCTAAAATCTTGGAACTAATTAATACCGCAGAAGCATTTCTATGTGGGGGGGAGGGGGGGTTCAGAAGGGTGCACTGAATACGTGGTAACCTTGTATAAAGCATCAATTCCAGTATTACTGATTAGGTACCAGTGGCGAAGGCTCCATAGAACTCGATTCGTACCGGCTTCCCTTTGAAAAATGGCACAGTCAGTATTCTACATATAGACAAATAATATAATCACATTAAAGATATGTACTCCGGATTACCTCTTACAAAAATTGACCCTTCGCTACTGTTTGGTACAGATATCAAACAAACGCTCGCTCGTGCAATCTTCATTGATTTCCTTAATATCTTTATTTTAACAGGAAATGAGATTTCTCCACGTGGCTCAAACTAAATGTTTGTAAACAGTCGGTTTGCTTTCAGTCTGAAATGACTCAATCAAATTATATAAAGTTAACGCAATCGTGCATAACCAGTTCGTAACCGGTTCTCGGGTACCAGGAACACAGGGTATAAGGGAAGTGTGTTGAAGCTTTGAAATCCCTCCACGTGAAACAAACTGTTTGTAAACAAACAGCCTGTATGATTTTAGATCAATAATACGGAAACTATATTACTAACTGCGTTGTGGAGGTCAGATAGGCAGTCGCTCCATGCAATGTTTATGGAGTTTCTTGCCCGTTCTTCTCCATAGAGATCTACGTTAGGAAATGGGCAACTACAGTACTTTCACAGTTTTTATGCCTTGTGACTGGGACTGTAGCTACTTTTCAGTGTTCTTTGTTTCGACAATTCAAAACTGCCTGTAACTGGCCTACTTGAAATGAATGCTTTGATTTTGATTTTGTAAAATACTGGTATTCAGCTGCATCCGGTTAGACTGGAAGCTGAACCCAAGATAGTTGGGAAAAGCCTAGGCAGATGATGATGTTGAATAAGAAAAAGTTCAAATCATGCATTGTAACAGTTCGTAACTTTGACTCGGGTACTAGGAGACAAGAGAACCAAGGAGCTGTGTTAGAGGCTTTGGGCCGTGAATTTAATTTCATTAGAGAAAATGGATTTGTAAGGATGCTCAAGCTCTGGGAAAGTTCCAGATTTTTGTATGAAACTATTTAGACGTTATATTTGTTAGGTCTATATACAAATAGTTTATTTTCTTGAACAAGGTTTGTACTACATAGCTAGTGATAGAAGTAAGTACATGCCTGTATTAGGACACTCCACTCTTCCGTATCTTAAATTTACGTAATGCAAGAATTATGTTTACGACTACTAATATATTTATAACTTATAATTTATATAATTTCGAGGAAGAAAATAAATGTAACATAGAATATCTATCCATAAACCGTTTTGGTTTTCAGGAAATACATATTTGAAAAGTTCCCTGTCATAATTTTTTATTTATGTTTGTGTTAAATTCCGTTTACAACTATAGTGTAAGACAGTCCTGAACTTTATACATAGCACAGTATTCCGAGAAACTTTTCCAGGGTTGGTTTAGACATTTCATAAATAGAGTGTACTTGACAGCCGTTATGACGCAAATTGTGGAGGACGAGGAGGAATAATAGGACGGGCAGCACGCGGACTGTTAAGGGGGAGACGTCGTTTTGTTTCAGACAAATAACTGGGGTATGCATGAGTGTAGACTTTGACAGTCGTTACAGGTAGTCAGTGGCCCGGAAGTCTAACAACTAGTCTTACCAAGGAGTATTGTTATTTACCGTGTAGAAACTAGAACAAATTTCCGTGCGTTCAACCGTTTTTGCCATACGGTACCTATTATTGACATCAAATAAAACAGCTCACAACTTAGAACCCATAATTGTTAATGATAATATTTATCTGTGGTGTGGATATGTACTCTGGGTTACCTCTTACAAAATTGACCCTTCGCTACTGTGCCACAGTTGATGTCATTGACATGTCATGGTACGTCTTTCTTACTTTATGGTACGCATCAGTAGCAATACAAATCTTGGAATTTAACTGAGAGTGGAAGCTTTGTGTTGTACTTCGTAGCAGGACCATGAACGCATTCATTATAACTTTAGATGGTAATAAAATCCTTTTAATTTATACTATTTTATACCACTAATTAGAAATTTTATACCTCTCAATTATCGTAGATATACAGGACATACTGAGAAGATTCCTTCCCAGCACGACCACGCTAAAATTCTAGATGGCATAAAAGTTGGTGAAACGGGAGCATGCCTAAAAATTTTTACTCATTATGTACTCCTTTTTCATATGTTAAAATTAAGTCAAATCGACAATTTACCAGTAATGAAATATGAGTACATAATGAGTAAAAATTTTTAGGCATGCTCCCGTTTCACCAACTTTTATACCATCTAGAATTTTAGCGTGGTCGTGCTGGGAAGGAATCTTCCCAGCATGACCTGTATATCTACGATAATTGAGAGGTATAAAATTTCTAATTAGTGGTATAAAATAGTATAAATTAAAAAGATTTTATTACCATCTAAAGTTATAATGAATGCGTTCATGGTCGTGCTACGAAGTACAAAACGAAGCTTTGCCTTCGTCATTT
The DNA here is from genome assembly GCA_963082995.1 of Noctua comes. Lineage (NCBI taxonomy): Eukaryota > Metazoa > Arthropoda > Insecta > Lepidoptera > Noctuidae > Noctua > Noctua comes. The sequence goes on from OY720285.1 coordinate 10,464,991, forward strand.
TTATAAATAATCGAAAACATATAGATGACTTCTCCTTAAACGATTTCTGTCTATGTCCTAACCGCTTTATCATTTTATTATGCTTTATTTTATCTAAGAGAATACTCAACATTAGTCTTTTTATTGTAACGCTGTAAGATTAAAAAAAAAAAATATAGCTTGCATTTTTCGGTATAAAATCTAGTGTGAGCGGCTATGGATCATGAGGTCCTAGTGTATACTTATCTAGAGGGCATAGACAAAATGATATTCTAATTGATGGAAAATTCAACATTGTATTGGGTTCACGTATGTTATCGAAAAGCGTATTCATGTCAATTCTATTGAAAATCGTAGAAAAAACGCAGGTCAGATAGGCAGTCGCTCCATGTAAAATACTGGTATTCAGCTGCATTCGGTTAGATTGGAAGCCGAACCCAACAAAGTTGGGAAAAGGCTAGGCACATGTTTATTATTAAAGAAGATACTATGTCTTTATGTAATCTTAATACACATTTAAACGCTACGCTAGATTAGACAGTTATGCTCATTGTGGCGTTGATTGTTTTTAATTGCAAATAATTATGATTTCTAGAAAAATATAGGCCAGCAGAAGGCAAATCAATCTCAAGCAATCAGTAAAATACTGCAATATTTCTTCCTTCTTTTTATACCTGCTAAAATATATTAATTAAGATTTTTAACGACAGATTCCTTGTTCAAAAAATTCCAGAAAATTCAAACCGAGCTTGCATTCTCGACGTCTCGTCGATCCCATAAACAATGACAATTACTTTTTAAAACTGACCCGGACTCTGTCAAGTAATCTCGAAGATATCTTTTTAAATAAGGAAGAAGCTTTATTTTGAGCACATCATACTTTAAGTACAACCTCTTTTCCGCCTCTCAAAACTAAATGGATATGTTTTTAAAAGCTTTATTTACGATTTATCTCTTATCAGGACAATGATGCATTGTTGTTTATTTTTGTTTGACATTTATATTATAAGGCTTTGATGTTAAAGTGAATTTATTAACTGTTTTCAATTACGTTTATTATTTTTGTAGCCGTTTTGGCTATCTGTACGCCGTAAAAGGTTTTTGGGTAAAGTCAAGGATATTGAAATGGAGAAAAAAACATCACACCTCTCGTGTGATGTTTTTTTCATCTGGCAAGCTTAAAATAATGAAAGTCTCAGTAAAAACTGTAGGTAATATGGGCGAAAACTAATTATTTTGAAATAGACTGAAGTGAATTCTTTGCTTCAAGATTAACTTTAATCTTTCCTAAATTTTCGTGAAAAAGTCTTGAAATATTTCACATCCCAGCGTTTCTAATCACAAGATTGTTTTTCTGTATGATTCCATTTCTATTGATACCCATAAAAACAAAATAATTACGCACTTCTTTAGTCATCATTAATTTGCCGTAAAAAAGCGATCAAGGGCTCAATAAAAACCGTTATCAAGTAGACTTTTTGTCTATGCTCGGTAATGCGGCTCGTGTACGGTTTTTCGTTCCTTTTTTGTTTCTCAATCAGCCGCGACGGCCTTGCCAATCTTCCTGAAGATCGAGATGGATTAGATTGACAATATGGTGTATTTTAGGCCTTCCCGTTAACGGTTTTTTATTTAAGAAGTAAGTGAAATTGATTTGTTTAATTTGCCGTAACATTTCGTTTCATGGTTGGTTTGGTTTTATTGTGATTGTGTTTTCTGTTGACAATCAATGTGTTCGTTGTTGAGAATCTGTGTTTTGTTTATTCTGTCTGGTTTTTATACTTTTAAGATACTATCTATACATGTTCGCACAAATAACCGGTAATGCTGCGTCATTAAAATTAGCATAGCATAACATCACGCCTGCAAACCCCAAAGGGTTTGGTAGAGGCGTACTTAATAGTACACCCACATTTTGACAGTTATGTTTAAGTTCCATGTTATAGGGAGCGAGCCTATTGCCATCAGTAGGCCACAAATCCAGACTACGCTGCTACTGAGAAATTCCTGATGGAATAACTCAAAATCACTTTGACCGACTTGGGAATCGAACCCAGGAAGGCCTTCAAGCTCAGCAGTCGCGCTTTCGACTATACCAAGGAGGCAGTAATAGGAACGGATTAATTAGTTTAGTCATAAATCAATATTAAAATGATTTTCTTAAAAGCAGAATACTCAAATTCCAAACTTTTATGACTAAATTTTACGACTCTTGGAAATTGTACCGCAGGATACAGATTAAATACGCTCATATAATATGTTGGCATAACATCTCTTCCTAAGCGATTATCTTCATTGTTTACATCGTAATTATGATTATTATAGCTTGGGGATATGTCTGTGGGTTCAAAGTGTAAATATGAGAAATTTCATATTTCCGAGCTGATGATTTTGATCTGAGAATACAGGGTGTTAACAGACCTCTCACGAAGCCGTCAACGAAGTATTCTGTACATAAAACTACTTTACGCAAATATTATTGCTGGGAAACGACTTTTTTCAGGTGAAAAACCACGTTTAACGGTAGGACTCGATGGAACGCACTCAAAAAATCTTGCGAGAAAGATGGAACTTTGACCCCCAATATCTCCGTTACTAGAAGGTTCCCAGGTATGGTCTAGAACAAAAAAAATATCGCAAAGATGGGGAGAACAAGTGCCTTTCGGCTTTTTTAAGGGTCTATTTACACCCTTTATAATATTACAACACATAAGCAAAATAGAACCGTGTTGAAACTTTTGGGTTAGTTTGGTTGACATACTATTTTATAGGTAACATAATATAACATCACGACTGTAATCCCCGAAGGCGTTAAGCAAAGGCTTAGGTACCTACCTAATAATGGGTGTAAAAATACTCTTTACGAAGCTCATAGGCACCTGTTCTTCTCGTCATTGCGATATTTTTTTGTTGTGATTCAAATTCAAAAAGTATCGGTGTATCGGCAAATTTAATATCGGCGATTCAGATATATCGAAAAACTCGCGATATCGCCGATATATGGGTATCGGTATCGGTATCGGCGATACTTTTTTTATAAATATCTGTATCGGTATCGTATCGGCTGAAGTGCGTATCGACGCATCCCTATTTTAGACCATACCTGGAAACCTTCTAGATACGGAGATATTGGGGGTTAAAGTTCCTACCTTTTCACAAGGTTTTTTTAATACTATTGTTTAATGTTACTACTTTACTTTAGATACCTCCACGACCCCTGTTCTATTTAATACATCCATCAGCACAATGTTTTGAGTGCGTCACATTGGGTCCTACCGTAAAAAAAATCGTTTCCCGCCAGTAATTTTTGCGTCGAGTTAGGTAGGTACTTAGTTTGATGCATGGATGCTTGGTTGACGGCTTTGTAAAGTGTCCCTTTACACCTTCTATAGTGCTCCTACATTTAGCCAGTTATGTGTAAGTCTTCAAAAAACATACGGTTTTGTTTTCTCTATAAGTTACGATTACGATTACACAAAAATTTAAATGCCACGCCATAGATAATATAATACGCCACGCATACAACATGCGTTCAGTCAGTAATGTCGAGTGCACATTTTAAAAGATATAAGAACATAATACAAGCTGCCGCGTATTTTTAAATTACTCATAAGATTATGAATGTTATTATCGAGGAAATAGCTAACTGATGGTTTTTATTTCGGGAACTCGAGTGCCTACCGAAAGATCGTTGACCATGGCGCGTGACTGTGTTGCAAAATTTTAAAATATTTATTTCGGTGTTGCAAGCTTTTTAATGTTATTCATAAATTCACAAGTATATCATTATGCTGCTAACTATTGATTTTTCACAGCTACAGAACACGGGACATACCTTATAAGTTCTATACTATTAGTTGTATAAAGATGAAGTTTGGATGTAGTGGGTAATCTTGGGAACTACTGTTCCGATTCCAAAAATTCTTTCACTAATGGGGAGCCACATTATTCTTGAGTGTCATAGGCTATATTTTAAACGTTCCCATGGGATAAATTCCGACTATAACGCGAGCAAAGCCCATAAGTATGTCGGATCTGGTCATTAGTACGGAAATAAAATGAATCGCAAGACCACTGGTGGTGACGTCACGCGACCTACTTACAAGTCTACCCCCACCACAGCGTGACTTCTACAGAGCCCTGATGTTCACAGCTCGAGGCGAGGACGACATTGAATGTCTGATCGCAGTGGAGTTGAGACGTCTTGGAACTGTACCCGACTCATTGTACCCCGTGTTATTGTGTTACATTGTAATGTCAAGTAATTTGTTAGTTTATTATAAACAGTGTATCGCACCTAGTGTATTTTCATAGCACGAAACCCATCGTCTGCCCACATGATCTACGAGCCTAACGGAGTAAATCCTGACAAATCCGACAAGTATAAGTCTATAAGCCCTAAGTCTATAAACTTGACTGAGAAGTTTTCGAAACGTCTTTTTAATAAAATATATTATTGGAAATTTCTTGTTTCATGTAAAATCAAAAATCGGTCTAATTTAGCTGTAACACTAAATTCCTCTGTCGAGTTTTTAGACTTATGTATCCTGCTTATGCGTACGAAGTTTCATTAAAATCGGTTCAGTCATTTCGAAAAAAAAATCACTTGAAAGTTTGTATGAAATGCCGTAAGGCGTTAACGCTCTTAAGAATATTGTCTTGTTCGTTGTAGGTTTAATGAACCTACAATACACAAGCTATTAAGTTGCCATTTTCCCTAAACAAGCCTAGCCCCTCTTAGACACTCAAAAGCAACTTATTTCTGTAGAAGACCCTCAGAAACATAATTGAAAAGGACGCGAAAACAAAGCAAAAACGTTACATGAAATTGAATCACATTTTTTGTTATTCTCGAAACACGTTGTGAATCATTTTCCTTACAGGAAAAATCACAATAACGATGTCGCCATTTAAAATAATTCCCGAGAACAGACTTGTTAAATAACACCCAAGTTTGGTTATTTTTCTCCGAAATGATAGCCTAGGAAAACATAAAAATACATATCTATGATTGGCCAATATGCTGCGAAAATAACTGCCAGTTCTTTGTTTAAAGTACAGTCTGTTCACGGTTTTCTCCTAGCAACCCGCCCCGGCTTCGCACGGGTAGCAGAGCATAAAGGGTGTAAACAGCCCCTTCACGAAGCCGTCAACCAAGCATTCTGTACATCAAACTAACGCAAAAATTATTGATGGGAATCGACTTTTTTTTGGAGTGAAAAATCACGTTTTACGGTAGGACTCGATGGAAAACACTCAAAGCACAAGCTAATGGATGGATTGAATAGTACGGGGGTCGTGGAGGTGTGTAAAGTCAAAATCTAACATTAAAAACATGTATTTAAAAAAAAACTTGTGAAAAAGTTGGATTTTTGACCCCCAATATCTACTATCTAATATTTGGCACATGCCACAAGTGCACACAACAAAAATAAATTCAAAAAACTTAAATTTACACAATACAAAAAAGGTAAATACTCAATATCTATGGCCAAAATTCTCCGAAAATGACGAAAAAATAAATTCGTTACCATCGTCATCCATCAGCCTAGTAATTCCCAAATATGTCGGGGTCGGCTTCCAGTTAAATCAGAGGCAGCTGAATACCAGTATTTTACATGGAGCGACTATACCTATCTGACCTGGACAATGATTGGCCAATATTCCCCGAAGAAACGAAAATAGAAAAATAATTTCGTCACCATAGTGTGTCGGCCATTTTTTTTTTCTGGAAAGTCCATGGAGTTCCCGATTGCACCACTTACATATTATTACTTCATCGTTTCGACCTGAATACATTCTGAGAGGGGAGATACTTGAAAAGAGCATGAGCACAGTCCTGAACTGTGTTGTTATAATTAGAAATTATAAATAGCTTCGCAATATTTGTTTGTGTAAGTGTCTAAACACACTATGCCGAAGTTACGCGACCGAAGGTCGGCGGCTGATTTTACGTTCCGACGTATTCGGCTGATATGACACACCATAAGTGGCAACTTACACGGCAGAAATTCAGTTCCGCAACTTTGTGTGTGTATTCAGTGTCTCGAGCGCTGTCGGGCGGCTCCCCGCTGCTCCCCGCCCCCGGATCTTCATCGGCAATCGAACCGAACTTCGGTCGCGTAGTGTGCTCACAGAAAAAGTTGCCGCTGAACTTACGCCCGACCGAAGTTAGGCTGTACGCTATGACGCGACGTAATTTCGGCATAGTGTGTCGTCAGTAATTTAAATAGCATTGCAGGCTTAACTGTGCTGAACTTCGGTAGCGTAACTTCGGCATAGTGTGTTTACACACTTAGGGTCATATTGTACTGATTCTGTAGAAGGAATGAAAGATTTGAAAATGTGGACTTGAGTTTTTGTACGGGTGAAAGAAATGAATTATTCAAATGCATTTCCAAACGAGAGCGGATGGATTTAGACATTGATAAGTACATTTACGGATATAATAGCCACGGTCTTGAATATAAATTTGCTTGTGTTTGGTAATCGTATACTAAATATACTCCAAAATTATGTTGAGGTTAGTTATTTATAGCCTTTCTGAAGCCTTACTTTTGGATTTTCTCTAACATTCTGTCATATCCTGCGTCAAACTAAAATACCTTAAAAGGTATAGTACCAGCCTTCAGCCTTGCATTTGAGAAGGTAAATATGTCCAAGTCACTCCATTCGAAGGCTTGAATCCGATCAGATTCGACCCACCTGAACTTCAATGTCGGATAGGTAGAGTAACATTAGGTTCTTAAAAAGTTTGAGGCCGCTTTCACGGCCTCGGGTGATGCGACTCAACGCGAGAAGCAAAACGTGAGTACCGCCCGACGCTCTGCAAGACGCGTCGCAGTTTATCGTGACATGTTCGAAAAAATGTCTTTCATATTTTGTTCACTCCGCGGGCGCTGTCCGTACCTCGGAAACGATAAGCCGTTGGTCCCGGCTGTCATTTATACATCTTTGAAATTCGTTACGGGTAGTCAGTGGCCTGAAAGTCTGACAACCAGTCTTATCAAAGATATCGCATTATCTATACATATAAAATTCAAAGTCCTGACTGACTGACTGACTGACTGACTGACTGACTGACTGACTGACTTATATATCAACGCACAGCCCAAACCACTGGTCCTAGAGACATGAAATTTGGACAGTGTACTCTTTGTAAAGAGTAGGTATCCACTAAGAAAGGGTTTTTCGAAATTCTACCCCTAAGAGGGTGAAATGGGGTGTTGAATTTTCTATGAAACTTTTTATTCTCTGAGTCGATTGACTTGAAATTGTGTCTACATATACTTCAGTTAAAATGATAAGATACGTGTATCACAGTTTTTCCAAAATCATCCCCCATTTTAAAATTCAATGTCCTAACTGGCTGACTGATACATGACATCAACGCACAGCCCAAACCACTGGTCCTAGAGACATGAAATTTGGACAATGTACTCTTTGTGAAGAGTAGGTATCCACTAAGAAAGGGTTTTTCGAAATTTCACCCCTAAAAGGGTGAAATGGGGTGTTGAATTTTCTATGAAACTTTTTATTCTCGGGGTCGATTGACTTGAAAATGTGTCTACATATACTTCAGTTAAAATGATGAGATACGTGTATCACAAAATCACCCCCCAATTTAAAATTCCATGTCCTGACTGGCTGACTGATATACCAACGCACAGCCCAAACCGCGGGTCCCAGAGATATGAAAATTGGAGGGTGTATTCTTTGTGAAGAGTTAGTATCAGTTTTTCGAAATTCCTACCCCTTAGTGGGGTGTTGAATTTTCTGTGAAACTTTTTACTCTCGGGGTCTACTTGAAAATTTGTTTACATACTCTTCAGATAAAATCCAGTAAATCCAATGTCCAATCTCAAACCAAGGTATCAATATTTCACGTATCTAATTTAATTGATATAAGTTTATAATAATAATTGCAAGTTTTAAGCAAGTACATGTAAATCTATGTATGTATTATAGATAGATACATAAATTACTTATTATTCCAGAAGTAAGATCCCGTGGGCAATTCCCTAACTCCACGCGGGCGAAGCCGCGGGCATAAGCTAGTCCGGTACTAATTCGTTTGTGGAGGTCAGATAGGCAGCCGCTTCGTGTAAAATACTGGTATTCAGCTGCGTCCGGTTAGACTGGAAGCCGACCCCGACATAGTTGGGAAAAGATTATTCAGATGATGATGCGCTGTTGCAAGACGCGTGTCGTTTGAGCGTGTAGATAGTGGCCAAGCGGTAAAAAAATCTGCCGCAATGTTTTAGTTACTTAGGGATTACCTAAGTGCCAACTTTAACAGCAAAACGAGGGTTAAACCTAATTGTTTATGATGGAAACATTAAAGGAAAATGCTAGTTTGAAACGTAAGTGGGCGTAAATCCAAAAAGGTGGGCGCTTTTTTATAGATAGTGCTGAAAAGGCGGAGAGGGAGAATGTCATCGTCTAATTATCTAGGGCCAGAAATAGGTAGGGTGGTGAGACAGAGCTGTTCATAGGGGTTTTTCAGGAATTAAAGACGTAAATAGAGATTTGGTGGGATATGAAATATGTCTGGTATGTATGTGTTGTATGGTGTTTCCTTGCGTGATCAAATCAGAAATGAGGAGATCCGCAAGAGAACCAAGGTTACCGACGTAGCCCGAAGAATAGCCAAACTTAAGAGGCAGTGGGCAGGGCACGTTGCTCGCAGAACGGATGGCCGATGGGGCCGAAAAGTTCTGGAGTGGCGACTGCGAACCGGAAGACGCTGCGTTGGAAGGCCTCCCACTAGGTGGACCGATGACCTCGTAAAGGTTGCAGGGATCCGCTGGATGCGAGACGCACGGGACCGGTCAATGTGGCGACACTTGGGGGAGGCCTATGTCCAGCAGTGGACGTCTTTCGGCTGAAATGATGATGATGATGATGAAATATGTCGGCTTAGCAGTTGAATTCTAGGATTCATAAAAAAATATGAACAGAGACAAGAGATAGATATTTAAATTTCAAAAATTTCAAAATATGATATCGTAAGATTTGGGGGTATGGAGAACAGGGTGTAAAGTACTTCATCCCCATAGAAAAGGGAGGATCCTCCGACCAGACGGGTGTTATGTCTGATCGGCTACTGCCCGACAGTTGTTGTCGGGTTCTTCTACATAGCAGTGGCGAAGGTTCCATACAACTCGACTCCTACCGGCTTCCCTTTGAAAAATGGCAAAACCAGTATTTTATAGACAAATAATAAAATCGCATTAAAGATATGTAGGTACTCCGGCTTACCTCTTACAAAAATTGACCCTTCGCTACTGCTACATAGTCTTAAATCGCGAATAACTTGGGCGATGTAGGAATTAAGCGTATTTCGATGTTTAGTTCATCATCTGTGTCACAGATGGCGCTGTAGTACTTTTTGTTCTATGTTGCTGTAGTACACTTTGTAGTGCCGCTACAAACATAATATGACGTTTTTTGCGAACTTGTTGAACTCAACAGTTGTGTTGATTTCTCAGTTTCAGCCGGAGTCCAGATTTGTGCCCGGTTGATGGCAATAGGCCCGTCCCCTATTATTTGGGACTTAAACATAACTGGCGAAATGTGGGTCTACTATAATTGGGCATAACTGTGCCTAACCCTTTGGGGCGTTTAGTGGCGTGATGTTATTCACTTACGTGTCGTTTAGTGTTTGTGAAAACGTTAACTTAATCAAACATCACCAGATCTAACTTTAATCCATAGCTTATTGAAACATGAGGCTAAGCAAAAATATTCAACAGAGTACTTCGTAAGTCGAAATAGGTCAGGAGCTCTCACGTGTGCCTTGATCTAAGCACGTAATTCAACCTCGGTAGGCCACGAGACTACACGTCTCAGGGTGGGTACTGGCGCTCACTAAAGTGCTATGTTTGTACATGTCTAATGTCGTGTTTCCAATAAATAACATGTGATGGTTCGAAAGGTGTGATATTTTGGTAAAGGTTAGGTACTTGAGTAGTGATTTTTTGGTATTTGTATGGATCGGTCATAAGGTGTCAGGAAGGTTTTAGAATCTTAGTTGAAGTTACTACTAAATTAAGGCCCGTAGGAATTATAAAACCATTTCTCAAGCCTTTATTATCGATTTGAACTGGTAAAAGATAAAGGCAATGCTCCATCCTTTCCTGGGTACAGGATCTAAACAAAAACTAACAAGTAAGCCAACCTCGGTAAACCTCGAGACTGTTGTCTTGCTACACACCTCTTAGTGTGGGGTACTGGCGATCACTAAAGTGCTATGTTTGGACATGTCAAATGTCTCGTTTTCAATACACTCCATTGTAAGTCTGAAAGGTATGACATTGCAATGAAAAACTAAGTACTTAAATAAAAAAAAGTGTTTGAAAGTTTTGTTTTCGAAATGTCTTTTAAAAAAAAAAAGATAATTCGAAATTTCTGTTTCTATGGCAAATCTAAAATTGGTCTAATTTAGCTGTAACACTATTTTTCGAAAATGTTCTCTGACAAGTTTTTAGACTTATGTATCCTGCAAAAAGAAGTTTCATTAAAATCCGTTTAGTTATTTAGAAAAAAAAAACTTGAAAGTTTGTATGAAATGCCGTAAGACGTTAACGCTCTTAATTGTTATTAAGGGTCTATAAATAAAGGTCGCAAAATTCCTCAAATATTGATTATTGAAATTGGGAAATCTATCCTAATCTGCTATGTCAAATTCAAACAAGATGTCTGAGAAATTTATTCCCTTTAAAAATCGTAATAACAATAGCCTTTATTAACAATCATAAAATCTAGTTACACATTATTTACTTAATAAGAAAATTTTATTCTTCAGACATCGGTGTCCGAAGATTGTTTTGCCTTAGCTTAGGCCTCCTCCATATTCTTCCACGTTTCCCGGTCTCGAGTCTCCCTCTTCCACATCGACCCCGCTGTCACTTTGAGGTCGTCGTTCCACCTGCGTATCGGGCGTCCTCTCTTCCAAAGCCTTCTCTTGGGTACCACCAAGCTACTAATTAAAAACACACCTAACGCATAGGATCCACAAGACATCGGTAACCGAAGAAGAACAGCAACAATCACAAAAATAAGAAACACAATAAATAAAATCGTAAAAGTTACATGAAAACGGACTTTTTTTCTCTTCACAACTTTTTCAAACAGGTAAACAGGAAAAGATTTACCAAAAGCTTTGTTACAAGGTTAGATTTAAAGACAAGTTAATAATAATAATATTTTTTTTTATTTTTATTTTTTATTTTACTTTGTATAGAAATATTTAAAAATATAAAGAATATGTATAGAAAAGAAATAAAGGACAATAATAATAATAATGTTCTTTATTAGCAAAGTACAAGTTTGACACATTAAAGTACACATAATAAAAAAAAAAAAGGGTAAAGTACAGTCAATACAAAATTTGGGCCCTGACTCCTAAACTAGGAAGAATCCTGTATCTTAGGAGGCAGTGTATGTATATAAGTAAATGTTTCACATGACAGAGGTTCTCATAAACGGGACTTGACTGATGTTGGGTAGGTAATTCATACCATTTAAGGTGGAAGCGCCAGGCTAGCCCGCGAAATTCAAATTTTCTTAAATTTTATCGTTTTATGCAATTTTCCGGTCAGTGTCAGGCTGTATGTTGAGCAAATATGATTTGCGGCCGTAATACGTATGTATTTAAAGAATAATAATCATTCAAATTATCAGTACAACCCTTTAAGGTAATTTATTGACTACTAGCTGATCCCCGCGGTGTCACACGCTGCGCGGCTCCTAAGGGTCGTAGCGTGATGTTATATAGCCTATAGCCTTCCTCGATAAATGGACTATCCAACACAAAAATATTTTTTGAATTCGAACCAGCAGTTCCTGAGATTAGCGCGTTCAACCAAACAAACTCTTCAGCTTTATAATATTAAGTATAGATTTCATGAAAATGACATTCTATGGGATTAAATCAACTTAAGGTGTGTATTGATGATGTTTATGATTATAATTTTCCCACAATTCACTTCGTTAATAAAGGCCGGAGCAGAACAAATGCGGGTGCTGAATGCTGCGTGGCGTATTCGTGGCGTGCGGGTGGCAGCTGGCCTGGCACCTTCAATAGAGTTTCATACATCACTACTGTTGTGCGCAAGCACACGCTACGAACATGCATTGGCCTTGTTCGCCCCTTAAATCTTGTTCGTAAAAGGTGTTCAATATAAGGAGATTTTTTTAAGAATAAATAAATTAGTAATCTCGCGCCGTCTTTGAAGAATTATTCATTTAAGACTTCTTACATGAATAATAAAATAGTTGGGAGTGGACCTCACAAATTGATTTCATTAAGCTTCCTCATGCTATTCTTAGAACATCCCTTATTTTATTATTCCTTGTATATTTTATTAATATTTTCCTTGACAACTTAGGTAATAAAACGATAGAGAAATCTTGTTATTGGATTTAGGATGACAGTTTGTAGTAACTTAATGCACCCACGAGAAGGCCTCTTTTCAATGAGAGTGGGCCATAATCCAAAACGCGGGCCCTGTGCGACTTGGACGTGTCAACATGTCTTCAAATTCTCGTAAGCCGATAGACTAACGAGAATTTCAAGACGTGCTCTTGACTTGGCTACCATTGCTCATGTAGATAATAATTATTACAAAAGATAATATAATATTTATCGTAGTACTGTTTTATTCAACTGTACTTACAATAAAGAGAGCAAATTATTACCATTATCCAAATATATGTCAATGCTATGTGTTCACGTTTGTATTCCGATCTCTGATTCAATTGTCTATGGTAATGCTACAGATGTGGCTTTATGGTAAATTTTTGATAAGTCTGTGTTTATTTTCAATGTTAGTGGAGCTGAATTGTTTTATTTATTAACGGGATGATGGCATGCTTGTTTTCTTTAATAGGTCCCTCTTTTGTTTTTCAACGGTCGAGTTTTAATTAATTTAACATCATATTGTCAGCCATTTTGTCGTTTTTTTTTTTAATAGAAAAAAAAGCTTTCAACTTTGTCCTTAGGGTAAGATTCATACGCAAAGCACGAACAAAGTGAAAGCCAAAGTAAAGTCTGTGAATCTTGCTCTTAAACGACAAAGCCAGCTAACTTAAATGATGTTACCTACGTGGAAGAAGCCTATGAAACTTATTTCAGTTGAGTTCAGTCGACGATAACCAGTCCTAAAAAGTAAAAATCTTACATTAAAAACATGTATTAAAAAAAAAACTCGTCAAAAAGTTGGAACTTTGGCCCCCGATATCTCCGTAACTTTAAAGGTGAGTATAGACTAGAGCATTTCCTCGAAACTTTCTGTGTAATGTAACGTTCTTGAGAATGGTACAATACAGGTAAAAGCTCAGTTTTCAAAGGGTGCAGGGAAAGGTGAAGGGTGATACACTAGAACATATCATAGAGCGGCTCGTTGTTCTGTTACAAGTAAATGCTCTAGTCTATACTCACCTTAAGGTTCCCAGGTATGGTCTAGAACAAAAAATGATCCCAATGACGGGGAGAACAAGTACCTTTCAAAGTAGTGGTCTTTTTACACCCTTTATTATTTCCTACAAAGATTTACCTACTTCAAATAAACCTGTCCTCGACTGTGTCCAGACATTTAAAATCGTTCGTACCAGACTGCAGACTATTGACTATTTGAAATTGCAAACAGACGTAATGTTAGTACAAATCAGTTGAACATTGACTTTTAGTGTACTGTTACATATTTCGCCTTGTCTCAACCTCGAGGCTGAGTGCTGGCTGATATCGATAGTGTTGGGATGCGTGTATCGATGTTTTGTGTTTTAGTTAAGTGTGTTGTTTGGCTACTCCTACTTACACTATTCATGTGAAGGCTGAAGGTATTTCAGTAAAAGTAACGTTACAAACGTCACCTACATTATTAAATTTAGCCTAGTGTGTCGCCATTTGCTTTTATTAGCTTGGCTCGCTAGTTTTCTATTAGTATTTTTTAAATAAAATCTACAATGAGGACAACATAGCACAATATTACATAATTTTATTAATGCAATTGTGGTAATAAATTGAAAGTAAATACCCTAAACAAACGCTAACTAACTATTCACAATTTGAACTAAACTTTCTCAACTGTCAGAAACCATCGACAAATTCCCATCACTAGTCGATAAAACCGCCATTACAGAAGACGCTGTCGATAGTCGATGTCGGCCAAATGTTGAGTGTATTAGACGTCGATCGTAGTAATACTGTTTGTTTAAACTATGTCGCTCAGTTCTCGTGGTCGAAATTTCAATATTTGGACAACATATCAAGGAAGAAATTGTGTTTTGAGGAAAGATTTAGCCTCATGTACAGTCGGACAAGCTATTTGGTATACAGGCAAAAACTTACATTCAACAATACTACACTGTCAATATGCCAGTCAGTTTATCCGTGATCATGGTGCTTGCAACAGCGCCGAAATTTCGGGAGTTCAAAACAAATAGTAAACATGGTAAATATCCCGTTTTCAGTGTTAATGATAGTATTAGTGGCCATGTCAATTAAAAATCTTAATTTGCAATTTTTTTTAAACTGCATGCAGTAGTCTAAGGGTCTACCTCAGGGTGATGCAGAAACAGAACAACAGTTGCAGCAAAATAGAAAAAAAATAACCTTACAACTGTTTAAGCTTATCTAAAGCACAACTTAAGACAGTGACACTCACAACATCGTTTCAAAGTAGATACAAGCATAGCCTGTATACCAAATAGCTTGTTCGACTGTACATAAAGAACCTATTTTACCGTTTATTTGTTTTAGATATTTTGAGGAATGCCTTGACGAATTTCTTTCTCATGGAGTTTATAATTTCATGATTCACCTTCACCGATTTCTATCAATCTTATTATTTTCAGTTGTTTGTTTTTTCAGATTGCTGCTTTTACTTTTCGATTTGTGTGAATTTTGCTGCTGCTAGAAAAATATTAATGTTTCGACGAAATTTACCTTGTGTTCCTGTGTGTTATTCTCGCGTTAAGCTTTTATGTCATTTAAATTGTGTAATGTAATAAATTGAGGGGTTTGAGATAATTTGGTAGGTACTGTTTCTTCTTTGAGATGTACATTCGGTAAATCTTACTCGTCGCCGTTCGACGTCGTCACATACTCGTGGGTAGTCTGCAGCCCCCGTCCCCTGCGCCCCGCCCGTCTCCACTCGCCTCAGTAGAGCATTAATTTGATCTAAATACTTTAAGAAGGTTGTCTGTTTTTCCGGCCCTGGTTCAAGCCATGGTCCGGAGCGAGAGGGAATGCGAAGCAGTCATGCTTGTGAAGGAGGTGGCGGGACGTGAGAGGGAAAGAACCTCACGTCCCAGCCGCCGCGGGAGACGCCCTGGGCGTCGGGGGTCTTATGACGACAGGCCGTGTCGACGGCGCGTTCGTGTTCCACGCGCGCCTCAAAGAGATGTCAGCAATGATGTAGGGGCCTGCAAGGGCCGATGCCTGCCAGGGCTGCGGGACTGTTCGAAAGAGATACCGTGGCCCTGGAACACAAAGGGCAAAGAAGGAACATGGATGGGTTTTAGTCAGTACAAGTCTGACACTTCCTTCCGCTCCGCCCAGAGTGAGGGGGGGGGGGTCATTTGATGACTTCCCATCCGAAAAAAAAAAAGGTCTGTTTTCACCATCAGTTAAATGTTTCATTCTGAAAAATAGTGCAGTTAACTCATTTAGCGTAAAATGTGTGTTGACTCTCTTTACTGCCAAAGCGACGATTTGTCTTTTTGTCAGAGTAACTTATGAATAAAAATTTGTGTAAAACAGAGATTCTATTAAATAATGGACAAACTCGTGGCAAACGAAAAACAGTAACTTATATCTCGATAAAGACAAATACGCAGTGTTTACAGAAATTAAAAACTGCAAAGAATTCTGATCAATGATTGTACAGTAACACAGTACAAAGTAGTTATACAGTATTTGCAGTTTTTAAGTATAATTTATAAACTATAATAAATGATAAAAAATTACACATTGTTTTATTCCCAAAATCGACATT
Source organism: Noctua comes (assembly GCA_963082995.1). Taxonomy (NCBI): domain Eukaryota; kingdom Metazoa; phylum Arthropoda; class Insecta; order Lepidoptera; family Noctuidae; genus Noctua; species Noctua comes. The sequence continues at coordinate 10,480,971 of OY720285.1, forward strand.
TACCAACAATAATTTGGTAAAACTTAGCATTTCCCAAACTCTATTAGTAAGCCCGAAAAACCTCACTCTTTTTATAAAATCCTTACATTTACCGACACAAGTTGGTAAATCCTAGGATCTACCAATGTTCGGGCTTTTACAGTAACAAATGCATTGATTTCAACTAATTAAAGCCACATTTATTTCTCCCACAGCGCGTCGTAACGTTAATGGATTTTGTTCACGACTGGTTGTCAGCTGTCGCTGTCCATGTCCACTCCTTGATTTAATCTGTTAGTAGAATTTTACGAGACCTCTGGGAAGACATGGGTTCGGTCTTCGGCGTAATCAAAAATCACGCCACCACACATTCAGTGGTTGTATATCGTGTCGCAGGATAATTGGAAATAGTTTTTCTGTCAAAGTACCTACTATGATTTCGCAAATAAACAGCTTATTTTAAGGAGAATTCAGATGTACCACAGCCAGTGGTTACGTGCGAATAGTGTCGCTGCAGTTTCTTGCAGTTGCGTTGTGGTAACTATAAAATGTCGATGGTTGCGTTGTCGCTAGCAGTTGCGATGTGATTATGTTGTGCCGACTTATAGTGTTTGCAGACAGGTCAGAAGGCGCGCACACTTCGTTGCGTCGACGCAACGTTGTGTTTGGGATGTGTCCGGGTAGTACGGTTGAATTTGGCGGAAAAATATGGTCCGTGTGAATTAAACTATTCACTTTTATACAAATTATTGCCCGCCCACGTGCTGTTGTTGTGGTGTGGTTGTGGCGTAGTTGTGGTTGTGAAACAAGCCTTAGGTTAAGAGGCCATATACGAATATTAGCCGATTTTAATTAACCAACAAAATAAATGTAAAGATAATATACAAAGCAAACACGAGGCTAAGTGTCTGTTTTAGCTACTCAAGAGCAATAAATAAAGTAAATATAAACGAGGAAGTGAAATTTTTATTCCTCAAGGATCCACTGCGAAATTAGATAAAGATTTAAACCTACTTATTTCTGTACCGGCTGCCTCATTGGCCGGGTGGTTGTCAGCATAACTGATGAGCATTGGTCTTGGATTTGATTCCCAGGTCGGGGAAAGTGTTATAAGGTTCTTCCATCAGGAATTTAGTAGTAGTCCAGAGTACCCGAGTGGCCGGTTGATGGCAATAGGCCCATCCTTTGTCATGGGATTTAAACACTAGGTGACATGTGAACGTAGGTATTATCTACTATAAATAGGTACGTTTCTACCTAACCCTTATCGAATTACACGCGTGATACTACACAAATAAGCATATTAAATTCCTGGCGTTTTGGTCAAGTTTTCCTTGACTATTTATAAACATTTCAAGTGCAGCAATGATGTATCAGATTTATGGCTCATAATTATAACAATAATTGTAGTATAGTACTAACAGAACGATGCATTTAATGTTGCTATTATTGGAACTTAAATCTGCGGGGTTTTCCCTGATGTGGTCTTAGCCCGTATACGCACTATGCGGTTAGCCGGATTGCGGCCAGCCGTTCGGCTGACCGGAATCAAAGTTTTGTACGAGAAAGTAGTTTTTATACGCACCGCGATGCGGCTGCTGGTCGACCTTTCTCGTACAAATTTTTGATTCCGGTCAGCCGGACAATCCGGCTAACCGCATAGTGCGTATACGGGCTTAGACCTTGTCCATGGTCACGGGTGAAGCGACCGGCTTCAAAAGACACGTTCGTTCGTCACTTGTTTCTTTGTCATGAATACCGTCGCTTCGCAAGTAGCGTCGCGGTGACTAAGGGCCGGACTCCAGCAAAGCGGAGATGAAACGAGAGTAGAGGAGATGTAATAATTAGCACTTGAAACGGGATATTGGATTCGAGATTTGGTTTATTTTTTTTTCGTTTTTTTTTTAAATGTTAGTGACCATGACAGTTTAAAAACTTATATTTAGAGCCTAAACCACCGATAGAATTTCGCTATTTACACTTCTCGTCTTCGCTTAGCTTTAGTGAAAACTGCTGAGCAGAGAGGACAGGAGGAGTCTCGTAGTTTTTTAGGCCAGAGCGGAGACGAGAAGACCCGTGAGCGGTGTGCTGTGTGTGGCGTGCGGTGAGCGGTGTGTTGTGTGCGGCGTGCAGTGAGCAGTGTGCTGTGAGTAGCGTGCCGCTTTACACATCTCAGCTCAGCTTCGGTGGATACACACTAGCTTATACACATCTCCGCTCATCTCTGCGTTGGTAAAGTCCGGGCCTTTCATTTGTTTTCTCCGCCGTCGCTGAGGCTAGACGCGTGGGCATTGAACGTGTAACTCTTAACGAAGTGGTTAAGTCTACCCACAAATTAAACATCAATTCAGACTGAACACAAATATGTGTGGGGAACAGTGTTTCACTAATATTGGGTTGACCCATAAACCGGAGTCGGAATTAGTTTTTGCGGTTAAGGATATGGTGGGTGTTGATTTTGGGAGAAAAAAAAATTCAAAGAATATTTACATTATTTACAAACAACAAATCTATAATAGTGATAAAAATATGTACAAGTATGAAAAGGGTTACAGGGCGAGAAAAACTCGTTTAAAAATGTGTAAAATGGCCATTTTGTTGCTACAAAATGGCTATTTTACACAGGTTGGTCTGTGGATGGGTGACCACCCATTACATACCGAGTTTCCTCCGTGCCTCGGAAAGCACGTTAATCCGTTGGTCCCGGCTGTCATTTGTAGATCTTTGACAGTCGTTAGGCAGTCAGTGGCCTAAAAAGTCTGACAACAGTCTTACCAAGGGGTATCGCATTACCCAGTACTAACTGGGTTGTGGAGGTCCGATAGGCAGTCGCTCCATGTAAAATGCTGGTATTCAGCTGCATCCGGTTAGACTGGAAGCCGACCCCAATATAGTTGGGAAAAGGCTAGGCAGATGATGAACATTTCAATGCGGTAATCTAACAAACATCTACAGTGTTTATGACACTCATGCGCCTGTAATTTCACATTCAAGGGGTGACCTTGCAAGCCGGAATTCGTAATGATTTCTAAAGAAAATTCCAGAAGATTGATTACCTAGTCTATTGAAAAACACCATAGCAACATTCTTCCCCACTCATGGACTTCCTAAAGACTGTTAGTTACAATCTATTCTCCATTTACAAATCGGTTAAAAAACAGTTAATCGTATTTATAACGTTGTTTGGGAGTTCGCTTTCGGTTAATTTCGTTTCGTGAGTCATTCTAAAGGATTGTCTGCTTAAGCTTCATTATCTCGGATTCAAAATGCTTTGAAATGTATCGTGTAAGAGATTTAAATGGGCCGACGGAATTGTGTACGTGGACTCGTTTAAATTTAGGTCTTATTTGGGAGTTCTACCGTTACTTTTTGCTTAGTCCTTTTGAACGCCATAGTCAGATATACGTTACAAAAAAGCGTGTGCCCTGCAGTAGCGAAGGGTCAATTTTTGTAAGAGGTAAGCCGGCGTACATATCTTTACTGTATAGAATATTATTGGCTATAGAATACTGACTGTACCATTTTTCAAAGGGAAGCTGGTACGAATAGGGTTGTATGGAACCTTCGCCACTGGTGCCCTGTACGCCAAACTACACAAATATGTGCCAAATAGTAAGTGAAATTATGGCTTGGCGTGCAGGACAATAACACTTTGCTCGACCCGGGAATAGAACCCATGACTTCAGGACCCAGGACCGAGGACGTCCCCTCGAGCTTTAGATCGATATTCCATAGCAATGACGATACTGAAAGCTCATGAACACAGTTTCAATTAACTGATCGAGTTCAGTTTCATTGTTGAAATTTGCTCTAAAAAGAAGAATATATTCACAAAACCAGCCGCTGTTTCGTCAAAACCTAGTTACAGGCCGACGGCACATGTACGAGACGGATAGGTGGCTAATCAGTTTAATCCATGGAGCGTTATAGAGCAATATTAATAAATCAAATAAGATTATGATATGCTTATCTTATCCGGAAACAATATTGAGATAGTTAAACGTTGTGTCATGATGTCTATGCCTAGACACTAGACCAGTGGTTCCTAACCTTTTCGATCTTGTTACCCCAAGACTTAGCTAGAGAATCTGATTTACCCCTCCCGCTCTCCCTCATGTTACCAATGAACACAAAACAAAACAACACACATAAATACAAATTGACTTTCTACATAAAGCATCTGGATAAATGTTTTGTCTTTGACTTTTGAGTATAACTCTGATACTTTTTGTGTTCTCTGGTTTTCCAAAAACAATCCTATTTCTTCACGAAGTTCATAAACTCTGTTTATACATTACCAGCTTATTACCCCCGCAGAATACCAGTTTTACCCCCACAGGGGTAATTACCCCCAGGTAACCGTGGCACTAGACACTTAAACGAAGTCCTAAATAAGTCGACATGTGGGACGTGAGTACAGCAGTCATTGCGCCGATAGTCGTGTCGGCCAATGGTTTAATAGCCAATAGCCTCGAGCAACATCTGAGGAGGCTCTCGCTTGGCAGCTGGATCAAGGGCTTGATTCAGAAAGCAGTACTCCTGGACACGGCGCGTATCGTTAGGAGGTTCCTCTCTCAAGAGCCCTGACCACTGGTAGCTCGGACCCTGTTCCCGATGCCGGTGGGCTACTATTTTTTATATTTTTAAATGATTTTTTTAATATTTCTTTGTATAAAAATATTTTAAATGTAACTATTACTATTAATAAAAAATGAAAAAAAAATGAAAAAAAAAAAAAAAATGTAAATTATATGTAAAGAAAATAAATACAGGAATTAAAGTATAACCAATTAATCACACTTCAGAACTTATGCAATTATCCAAACATTAAGCATCGTGAAAATTTATTAAAATAAAGTATCAGAATTTTGCGTCTACGAAATAAAACAACTAACTGATCCAAATCCTTCAAATTCTGCCCTCTGAGTTCCAAAACATGAAGCTGAAGTGACCTCTGCGCTCCCACCGACGACGCCTTGGAGACGGCGAAGTTCATCATCTGCCTAGCCTTTTCCCAACTATGTTAGGGTCGGCTTCCAGTCTAACCGGATGCAGCTGAATACCCGTATTTTACATAGAGCGATTGCCTATCTGACCTCCACAATCCAGTTAGTACTAGGTAATGCGGTACCCCTTGGTAAGACTGGTTGTCAGACTTTTTGAGCCACGGACTACCTGTAACGACTGTCCAAGATCTACAATTGACAGCTGGGACCAAGGGCTTAACGTGCTTTCCGAGGCACGGAGGAAACTCGGTATGTAGTGGGTGGTCACCCATCCACAGACCAACCTAGGCAAGCACGGCTTAACCTAAAGATCGGTCCGAGCGACTGTTATTATTTAGCCGCGAGCTCCTCGCCGAGGTGGCGAAGTTCTGGGCTCTGTCTGTCTCGCCAGTGACTTGAAGAAGAAGACAAGAACCAATACTAATTGAACAATGCCCTCAAATACACAATTAAACGGATGAGTCGTTGAAATAAACTGTGGTTAATAACTTCAGTCAATAATAAAATAACTGCGGTTAGCGTGGTGAATGAACAGGCAGGCAAGGTGATCGGCGAGGCTACCGCCGGTTTACTGCGAGTAATAATTATAATTTTAATGTTGTCATAATCTGCGGAAAACCACCTCAAGTAGAAACTCATGAACGTATGAACAAACTTCTTACTGGGAGACTCCTAATTCAAATATGTTTATTTTTGACACATAGGTAAAAGTAAGTACATGGTGTTGTCAAAAAAAAGTAATGTCTCACTATTAGACGATAGCTCGCTTACTGGTCACACAGCTGGTCGACGCGACGCCGACGCCGCTTGACCGGCTGTGTATTCGCAATCTTTGCACAAAACTGCCCGCTACCTACCAGTAGCGAAGGGTCAATTTTTGTAAGAGGTAAGCCGGAGTACATATCGTTAATGGAATTTTATTATTTGTCTATAAAATACTGATTGTGCCATTTTTCAAAGGGAAGCCGGTAGGAATCGAGTTGTATGAAACCTTCGCCACTGCTACCTATCTTATATTATTATAACTTACCAGTATAATAAAACGTACATTTTGTATGTAATTTATTGTAAATATTATGTGGGTCCTAACTAAGACCTGCACATAGTTAATCGATGTTAATCAATATGTTAGGTCAACACCTAATAAGGTAATAATAACATGTTTTGATGTTTATAAAGGCGATATATTTAGCCTGTGTAACATAATAAATCCTGACTTGCTAACAAATAAAATAAGATCATTTGTAAGGAGATTGTATTCAAATATTATATAAATAAAGAACTACAAAAAAATAAAATAAAATGTCTCACTATGTGCTGCCTTTTTTTTTTTTTATCGTGGTAAAATCATCAAATGAGTCCTCCCACCCAGGGCAGAGTGGGAGAGACTGTCAGACTTGTACTGACTAAAATCCACGGTGTCCTTCACTAGCCCTTTATGATCCATGGTCACGGTAATTCTATAAGTCCCGCGACCCCGGCAGGCTTTGGCCCTCTAGAGGGGGGCCCCGTCATAATGCTGACACTCTTTGAGGCGCGCGTGGAACACAACGCGCCGTCGACCCGGGCATGGTCCGCGAGTCGCCCATTACTCGCCGCCCGCAAGCCCGCGCCTACGGTAGCCGGAGATCGTCTGCCGACGTCCGGCGCCGTGGGCGTTTACCACTGCGGCTGGGGTGAAGGGAGGACGCTGTCCCCTCCCTCACGCGGCCCGCCTCCTCCTTCGCGAGCATGACTGCTTCGCAGAAGGAGGCGCCAGCTTCCCACTCCGTCTCGCCCCGCAGCATGGCCTTGACCAATGCCAGGCGCGAGAGGTCTCCGCCTATCGCCGCCGTGAGGACACTGCGGTGCTCTGCCCAAGCGGGGCAGTCCTGCAACTATGTGCTGCCTTGCCGTGTTGAAGAGAGTGCTGAAGAGCAGAGAGATGTAGCTTAATACCAATATTTAGCTGGATCTAGCTAGACTGGAAAACCGATCTCAACTAAGTTATTGTGAAAAAGGCTACACAGTAAAAAACATCAAAATCAGTCACACCTAGTTTTGTTTACATGACACAATTTATAATTATTTATTGGCGCCATATACAATTAAAGGTGAATTGTAAAATTTATGGTTGCAATATTTCTTTATCAGTCTTTGTTGATATCATTACAGCTGCCAGACGTCTGGGAACCTAATAATGAAATTCGACCAAAATGAAGTTCATCGAACTACAATACTCTGACAATAGTGACTGTGGTCGTAGGATTAATTGTAATTTTTGACTCATCAACTTACTGGGTTGTGGAGGTCAAATAGGCAGTATTATCATGCCTAGCCTTTTCCTAACTATGTTGGGGTCGGCTTCCAGTCTAACCGGATGCAGCTGAATACCAGTATTTTACATGGAGCGACTGCCTATCTGACCTCCACAACCCAGTTAGTACTGGGTAATACGATACCCCTTTGTAAGACTGGTTGTCTGACATTTTGGGCCACTGACTACCTAACGACTGTCAAAGATCTACAAATGACAGCCGGGACCAACGGCTTAAAGTGCTTTCCGAGGCACAGAGGAAACTCGGTATTTAATAGGTGGTCACCCATCCACAGACCAACCTAGGCAAGCACCGCTGAACCTAAAGATCAACCCGAGTGGCTGTTATTATTTCCTCAAATAGGCAGCCACTCCATGTTAAATACTGGTATTCAGCTTTCACCCTGTATAGTCATTCATTATTGACAGAGTGGTTGTGATCATGAGGGGTCACCCACAACCGCGGCCGACTCATCTAACTAACCACAGACAAGTACTACCAATTTCCTGTAGAAACAACAACTAATTTCTAGAGCAAGTGCCGACAAAAACTGCATTTCCTTAAGATTTTTTTCTTTCCAACAATCTAGTTAATGATTATACTTCAGGACTAACATATCTGACAGTAATTGAGCGAGAAAAAAATACAGAAAAACAAGGCTATTGTCTTGTTAAAGGCTGAAACCGGTTTTGATGACAGTTTTTCTTACAGTATTCGTAGATAATTTCCCGTAATTCAGCTGTGTGGGATTTAAAAAAGAACCACGGCGTGAAAAGAATGATGGGAAAAGCCTTTTCCCAACAATTTAGGGTCGGCTTCCAGTCTAACCGGATGCAGCTGAATACTAGCATTTTACATGGAGCGACTGTCTATCTGACCTCCACAACCCAGTTAGTACTAGGTAATACGATACACCTTTGGTAAGACTGGTTGTCAGACTTTTTGGGCCACTGACTACCTGTAACGACTGTCAAAGATCTACAAATGACAGCCGGGACCAAAGGCTTAGCGTGCTTTCTGAGGCACGGAGGAAACTCGGTATGTAGTTGGTGGTCACCCAACCACAGACCAACCTAGGCAAGACGGCTTAACTTAATGATCGATCCAAGCGGCTGTTTTTATTTAGCCCCGAGCTCCTCTTTGGCTTGGCTTGATTTGGGTCCTGAAAATCGCAGCCACCCAATCAGATCGCGCTAAAAAAGCGCTAGGGGGCAAATGAGTATGTAAGGGTCGGATAGCTGGTGGTGTCCTGTCGTATCTGCAACCCCCATTGGAAAAACGCGTGCATTTAGGTATGTATGTTTCGGTTATAATGGAGTATTTTAAAAAAATCACCGAGCTGATATTGCATTGCTGCCAGCGCATTTTAATTGATATACACGTGACTGCAAATCTTGCGTGTTTGTTTGTAATGAAGATCTGTAGGATAGCATTAAAAATCCATTATGGTTAGTTATTTAATCCGAGCTTGCATATAAATAGCTACTCTATTATTACTATACATAAAGCAGCAGAATATGTATGTATAGGGTTTTTCAATAAGGGCGCGTAGATGTTGAAATGAAATGAAACAAGCTGTGTGTGAGGTATTAACAAAATTCTTTTTTTATTTGAAAGGCCCACATGTGCCATTATGTGGAATATGACATCGTTCAAATGCCCGCCTCGGCTTTTTACAGTGGCGGGGATCCGAGTGGTCCAATTTTCATTGACTCTTCTGCACAGATCCGGCTGTGCACGGCGAGAAATCGACTGTCTCGGGTTCTGCTGTACACTTTCACGAACCGCGACGATGTTTCCGGCCGATCTTGCGTTACTTGGTACTTGTTGGCTGATTGTTTACCGAACCGCTCGTCTCAAATTTGGCCACGAAACGTTGAAGAGTCGACTGTGAAAGGCCACCACGTCGCAATGCGCGCAATTGCACTGACGAACACTCATTTTGATAATGAAGTTTTATCATTTGAACGTGCTGCGAAATCGTGTAACTTGCAATGGTGATTTGGCATAAGTAACTGAATAATGGTCGCGGGACTTATAGAATTACCGTGACCCTGGAAATAAAGGGCTATTGAAGGACACCGTGGATTTTAGTCAGTACAAGTCTGACAGTCCCTCCCGCTCTGCCCTGGGTGGGAGGACTCATTTGATGATTTTACAACGATAAAAAAAAAGTAACTGATTAATTAACAAAAGATTTGATAGATGTCACCAAAACAAATTGGCCACCACGGGCCGCCAAAATGATGTCTACCTTCCTTGGGGCACTTTTTTTTATTGGGCCCGGCCGTCCCACTGCTGGGCAAAAGCCTTTTCACACGTAGTTCCAAGTACTATTTCTATTCCCTCGTCGTCTCAAACCAGCCCTCATCTTCTTTATCGTGTGGTTAGTGTCTAACCTGCCCGCGTAGCATGACCAGTCAACAAAAGAAATCTGTAATTTTGTCGATTCTTCCGTCGACAAAACCCGTTTCTTCGCGTGCTGGTGTCAGAGTTTTTATGCCGCCCATGGGCCTCTGACTTGGCTTTACATGCTGTCGAGAAATATCTCTCAGGCATGCTGGTTTCCTCACGATGTTTTCCTTCACCGAAGCAAGTGATAATTATACAATACGCACATGAATCCGACAAATCAGAGGTACGTGTCTTGGGGTTTCGGACTTGAGACCTATGACTTGGCAGTCCGACGGTAACACCACTAAGCTATCACTGTTTTCTTAGCCCACGTGATAAGCGTCATCAAAGCTAGGTAAAATAAAACCAATCAAACGAAAATGGCACGTCTAGAAATGCTATTTCTTTTCCATTACCGCTCAGTTGTTTGTAATGGATTCAGGCTCAATGCATCAGTGGCGAAGGCTTCATAGAACTCGATTCCTACCGGCTTCCCTTTGAAAAATGGCACAGTCAGTATTCTATAGACAATTTTTTTTTTTTACTATGTGGGCCTGCTCTTGACCTCGATCACGCCTGATGGAAAGCGATAGATGAAGTCTATGATGGGACGAGCGTGCCCAGAAGATACCTGCACACTTTTTAAACAATATAATCGCATTAAAAATATGTACTCCGGCTTACCTCTTACAAAAATTGACCCTTCGCTACTGCAATGCATTTCCATCCAACGAATGCAATTGGGACTGAATTTTATCAGAATGTTTGGCAGTTTGCCCTGACCGAGCAACGGGTGCAGTAGGTAAGGCATCTGTTTCGACCAAATTCGTATTTTATGGGGCCTACATACTTACATACAATACCCCGGCGTTATTACTGTTTCGTAATGTGAAATCGTTTTCGTTTTTAACCGACTTCCAAAAGGAGGAGGTTATCAATTCAACAGTTTTTTTTTTCTAAGAATATCTTTGACTTCGGAAGTCGGTGACAAGAAAACTGAATCAAACAATCAAAAGTCACCGACTTCTGAAGCCAAAGTTATTTTTCATTTTTTTGTGTTTTTGAAGTCGGTTTTATTTTTTACGTATCATAACATCACCCACGACCGCGCGAATATTGAAAACACTCGTTTTAATTTCATCCGTATTTATGAGGGAAACCAATTATTGTGCTTGTCGAAATAAAGATTTTTTAAATAATGTAACTTGTTTATTTAAACCGAACAAAAATGATTCATATTGTTGTTAGTAATACTTATAAAACTATGTTAGTAACATTCCTCATTAAAATAAAATAAAACTAATTCAAGAACCTTTTTGTAAGAGGTAAGCCGGAGTACCTACATATCTTTAATGTGATTATATTATTTGTCTATAGTATACTGACGTGCCATTTATCAAAGGGAATCCGGTAGGAATCGAGTTGTATGGAACCTTCGCCAATGGTGTCTGCTTCCCGCTGCACCAGCCCTGCAGCTGTGTAAGCGTATACGGGTCCAGTGACCCAAGAACGGGCAATCAGGCTTATCCATAGTCACCTTTCAAATGCTGTTGGTGCTCCCCCGAAACCTTCGCATCAGGGATGCTGTTCTTTTTCGCATAATAGCTTGACAGCTTCCTGTATGTGCTTCAACAAACATGATGCGCTACAGATTACAGAGATTACAGATTTTACTGATTTTTTTTATTTTTTTATTTTTTTTATTTATTTATTGTACTTTGATTTTTGACGTCCGTGCGGGCTACGCGACTGTTCGATACCGCGGCCCTGGAACACAAAGGGCAAAGAAGGAACATGGATGGGTTTTAGTCAGTAGAAATCTGGCACTCCCTGTAGTTATAGGTTCTAGAATTAGTTTTATTTTATTTTAAAGAGAAATGTTACTAACATAGTTTTATAAGTATGACTAACGACAATATGAATCATTTTTGTTCGATTTAAATAAACAAGTTACATTATTAAAAAAATATTTTTTTCGACAAGCACAATTGGTTTCACTCATGAATACGGATGAAATTTTAAAACTGAGTAAATATTATGTGAAAAACGAGTGTTTTCAATATTCCTTTCTCAGAGCGCGGTCGTGGGTGATGTTATGATATGTAAAAAACGAAAACGAATTCACCTTACGAAACAGCAATTACTCCGGGGTATGGCGGGGTTATTTGATGATTACCCGTCCGAAAAAAAGGGCGTTCGTGTTAAAACCTCGGGTATTATACAACGTGTAACATAATAAACCCAAGACCTCTCGTGTGGTGCCTCAGACCATGAAACTGAACAACTTTTGTTCTATGACTTTTGGAAATTCATAACTTTTTTTTTAGTTTTACCATACATGTGGATCAGCTGATTGCGTCAGTTCCTATAGAAAGTATTTTTTTTTGCGAATTTCAAGAACTCGTAGAACAAAAGATGTTTAGTTTCATGGTGCGAGAGACCACATGGGAGGTCTTGCGTTTATTATGTTACACCTTGTATAAGAAGTCGTCTAAAGAGGCTCCTGATCACTTAATGTTCATTATTCAATCATTTGTTACGGGGACAGTCCCCGTAACAGATAAAAGATTATTTAATAAATTCTTCTGATTTCAGCGGGTAATGGCGCAAGGTGGGCAAGAAAAACCCAGTGATTATGTAGTTCTCATTGTGTTGAACATCGATTGTCATCCTCGCCTCTCACCGTACAATTATAGGCGTATTTTTTAATTACATTGCATCCGAGATTCTTTCTAAGAAATTAATCACAAGGATGTACCAAACAACGATTAAAGTGTTCTTTGAATCATTTTGTTTATAAATAGTATCTTGACGAAGATAAGTCTCGGGCAAAATAAGACTTTTTTTGGTTTGCTTAAAGGGGGTATTCCTCAAAGCGCAACTATTTTTAAGCGCAACCAACTAAGCGCAACCATTAGTTTCGCTCACAAATTCAAATTAAAAATACTAAATATTTATTCCTCAAAGCGCAACCATGATTGAAAAAAAATTTGTGAATCCATCATACCCTCTCTATTTTTCATCAAATGGTTGCGCTTTGAGGAATAGTCCGCTTAAAGACCTATTGATAAGAAAATTCCGTTTCAATCTGAATGGCAACTTCACCAAAATACCTACAAATACAAACAGCCTACTTTCTTTAAAAAAGAGATACCAGAAAACGCACTCCTAAAAAATGTATGCTGTTTTATCGCCGCTTATGCAAGATGCCACGTCATGTGGGCGATCTCACTTCAGTAACACTTACAGCCCCTGACTATCAAAATGTAAAGAAAACACTTATGAAAATGGTTTTTGTAGTTTATCAAATTATAGGTCTGCAACCTTTACAAAGGATAGAGGGAAGGGGTCATTAAGTACACAATGGACATCATATTATTATGTACGAGTACGCAATATCATATTATTATGTTCATAAAGAACTTTTGATAAGCGCAACGTATCAGAATGACTGTTAAAGGGGCTTGTACCTACATTGAAAACTCCTCTTCTTGAATCAACGTTTATTACAAGTTTTTCTTGCATTTCTAAGTTTGGAATACTCTTGACACGCGTACATTTATGCGTCGTGAATTTGTAATGGTTGCGCTTGCATGCCTGCGTTGCAGCTAAATGGCGGGCGGCTCGCAGTGTTGCCACCGCAGATAGTGTGGTGCCGCGTCGTCGTCGTACGCGGCATGGTTTTTGTAAGTCCGGGTGCACACTGTGGCGTGCACAACTGTTAAATTGTTGCTTCTGATTACCACAAATGCTAAATAAAAAAAAACACTATTTGGAGATCATCATCATTCACCTGCCCTTATCCCAATTTATTTGGGGTCGGCTCAGCATGTCTTCTTCTTCCATACATCTCTATTACTCGTCATCTCAGCAGTCACCTCCTTTCTAGCCATTTCAACCTCCACACAGTCCATCCGTTTTCGTCTTCCTCTACTCTTATAGCCATCTAAATTAATTATCAATATTTTATTTGAAGATCATGAGTAGTATACACGTGAGTTTTTAGTCGTCTTACAACGGCAGACCACTTCATGTATCCAATGACTATTAAACATTCATAAAAAAAAATGGTATTTAAAGATTTTAATAATTTAAAAATAAAAATATTATTCAGTAATACGACGCATGACTTAGATAAAACACCCTGTTGCGAGCGATGATTTTCTGGAGTCGAGTGCTGGGTAGGTATGTTCTCCCGTTTGACACGTAAACATCATTAACAGTAAGTTTCATAATTTTATTCTAATGTATTATTTATTTTTCTTTGTACCTATTTTAGCTGGTAAAAAAAAAATCGCGCCTAGAGCTATTTTATGTCGGGTACATTGAGTGGACCACTTTTGTAAGACGACTAAAAAGTCACGGTGTATAGTTCTTTAACCTTACCCTTTTAATTGCATGGATCTCAGAATGCATTTAAACAGGACAGACAGACCAGAAAGACACGACCACTGTCTCCATTAATACATGTTCCCACTGCTGGTACAGTCATCCTCTTTGAAAGGACCGTAATCCACCACACATTCCCAGCTCGGCTTGGTGGGTATCAGTGGCGCAGGTTCCATACAACTCGATTCCTACCGGATTCCCTTTGAAAAATGGCACAGTCAGCATTCTATAGACAATTAATATAATCACATTAAAGATATGTACTCCGGCTTACCTCTTACAGAAATTGACCCTTCGCTACTGGTAGGTATACCATGTATTCGAATTATTGATTCTAGGACATGCCGGTTTCCTCACGATGTATTCCATCACATATGTATACCTTTTTTTTTTTCGGATGACCCCCCCTACTCTGGGCGGAGCGGAAGGGAGTGTCAGACTTGTACTGACTAAAACCCATCCATCCTTCTTTGCCCTTTGTGTTCCAGGGCCACGGTATCTGCTTTCGACAAGTCCCGCAGCCCTGGCAGGCATCGGCCCTTGCAGGCCCCTACATCATTGCTGACATCTCTTTGAGGCGCGCGTGGAACACGAACGCGCCGTTGACACGGCCTGTCGTCATAAGACGGCCGGACATATGTATACCTCAAGAAACATCCCGGTTATTTCTAAAATCAACAAACCTAGAACTGGGGCACAGTGTTGCAGCATCACTGGTACCTGAGTACACAGACCTGGTGGTATCTCACCTTGAGTTATAGGATAATAATAAATAGATATGTCGAACTGTGCATCCTGGCCACTGGGACCATGAGTGTTCTTTGATTTCGGACTGTCTTACTTTACATATTTATTATACCTATTAACGAACACATGAATTATTAAACCTGAACTAAATAACTGGTGTAATATTCTTTTACCTTTGTTTTTTTATTCCCTTTTTTTAAATTACACGAAATGTCTGAAATTGATAATCTCAAGTTTGTGTGGCTACTAGAAGAGATTTTTCTCCTTAGTTAACTCTTTTTGTTTTTTTTCGGATGGGAAATCATCTAATGACCCCCCCCCACTCTGGGCGGAGCGGAAGGGAGTGTCAGACTTGTACTGATTAAAACCCATCCATGTTCCTTCTTTGCCCTTTGTGTTCCAGGGCCACGGTATCCCTTTCGAACAGTCCCGCAGCCCTGGCAGAACTTAGTTAACTCTTTACGTCAAAGAAAAACCTGTTTAAATACAACATACTCGCAGTAATTGCACTACATATTCAAGCACACCATTTTGAAAACATTATTATTTTCATTTCGCTTTCCTTGTGGCGATTCTCCATGGTAAAGCCTAAACGCTAGCCCAAAATTATTTTACTTCGTTTTATTTTCCACAAATTAATCTTTGTCATTCGGGCAGTCAGCAATCCGAAAATCTCCCAACCTGTCTTTCTCCAATGCCGTTCTGAGTATGATAGCAAATAGGTTGGACTGTCCTTATGTGCGCCACTGTTGTGACAGGCAAGTTACATATAGTGTCGCACGTAAGAGACTGTAATGTAATTAATTGATTTTAGTGAGTAATTGAATTTGATTTATTATTCCTTTATTTATTTTCTGTTTTCTATGATTTATTATTATAATTAATATAACATAATATATTTGTATGTGTGTTGTTGTATATGTATTATGTAAGATGTTTTTAATATGGGTTATAAGCCTGAAATAAATAAATTTTAATTTAATTTTTTTTCTTATCGTGTTGCCCAGCACCTGGGTCAGGTTTAGCAGTCACTCCATCCAAAATATTGGTCTTCAGCTGCTTCCTGTTAGACTGAAGACCGACCTCACCATATTTGGGAAAATGCTTGCTTGATAATAATAAATAAATTCTATCCTCAAAATCCCATCATCATATCCCCCCTAACGCTACGTATAACCCGGCGC
This sequence comes from Noctua comes, assembly GCA_963082995.1. Lineage (NCBI taxonomy): Eukaryota > Metazoa > Arthropoda > Insecta > Lepidoptera > Noctuidae > Noctua > Noctua comes. The sequence goes on from OY720285.1 coordinate 10,496,967, forward strand.
ACGCGCATACTTGACAGCGTGCCAGCTGTGTCACGACGCAGACGCAGCTCTATTTCAACGTAGCTTGCAAAATGTATCAATGGCCGCCACACTGCCACTGCGCCGGTTTACGTTTGGCCGTAGTAGTGGTTTAGAGTTCATTTGTGGGCGAATAGATAGTTATTCTGTTGGTCTTAGTAAATAAAGGAATGTTGTTGATGTTGTAAACTGTGGAATGTAGGATGAAACTTAGGATAAGCCTATAATGTTCTCAGCCCACTGCTGAAAAGCAGACCTTCTCTCTGAGACGGTGTGGATCATAATTCAACACAGGTTCTTTGTTCACGGGTTTGCAGATGTCATATGTCTTCGACTTAGGACGGAGTAGTGAGTAATTAAAGGCTGTCCAGAAAAAGTTAACCAAGGGTCGAAACAAAGTGACAGTCTATCAGCAATAACAAAGGATAATACAGTCATCAATCTTTCTTTTTCGTCTGGTTAGTGTCTAACCTGGGGGGTTACTATTCAGACAGGAGTAATTCCAGTGTGGGAAAGAGTCAGCTTTACAGGTCGTCTAGCGCCATCTCTTTCCTACACTGGATTTACTCCTGGTGCCAGTGTTTTTATGCTGCATGGGCCTTTATCTTGGCTTTACATGACGTCGAGAAACATCTCTCAAGTATGCTAGTTCGGTTTCCTCGCGATAACTTGTTGTAGTTGCGTGGTATCTTCTCGTCCAACTTACCGCAGTATCTCAAAACGAAAGTCTATGACCAGTGTGTGTTGCCAGTGATTACATACGGGACCGAAACGTGGTCGCTCACAATGGGCCTCATCAGAAGGCTTAAAGTCACCCAAAGGGCAATGGAGAGGGCTATGCTCGGTGTTTCCTTGCGTGATCAAATCAGAAATGAGGAGATCCGCAAGAGAACCAAGGTTACCGACGTAGCCCGAAGAATAGCCTTACTTAAGTGGCAGTGGGCAGGGCACATTGCTCGCAGAACGGATGGCCGATGGGGCCGGAAAGTTTTGGAGTGGCGACCGCGAACCGGAAGACGCTGCGTTGGAAGGCCTCCCACTAGGTGGACCGATGACCTTGTAAAGGTTGCAGGGATCCGCTGGATCCGAGACGCACGGGACCGGTCAATGTGGCGACACTTGGAGGAGGCCTATGTCCAGCAGTGGACGTCTTTCGGCTGAAATGATGATGATGATGATGATGAATAATTCATCGACATTATGACAACCAAAGTGTCATATTATGCCAGTTGTAGGTAAATGCCGTGAGAAACAGGTCGTTAAGGATGTAGGCGTCGATGAAACATGTTGTAAACACCTATGTATGTATCTGCATACATGTTCAATAACAAGGTGGCAATAATAATGTATCTGATCTATGTATTATTTTGACTGCGTCGTTGGTCTAGTGGTCGCAAGCGCGACTGCTGAGCATGAGGTCCTGTGTTCGATTCCCGAGTCGGGCAAACTATTATTGGGTTTCTCCATCAGAATTTTTTTAGTAGCAGCCACGGAGTCTGGATTCGTGCCCGATTGATGGCAATAGGCTAGCCCCCTATTACATTGGACTAAATAACCTGCGAAATGTATTGCTGTTTCGTAACGTGAATTCGTTTTCGTTTTTAACCGACTTCCAAAAGGATCAATTCATAAGATTTTTTTTTTCTAAAAATGTTTTTGGCTTCAGAAGTCGGTGACAAAAAAACTGAATCAAAAGTCACCGACACCGACGAAGTTATTTTTCACTTTTTTGTGTTTTTGAAGTCGGTTTTATTTTTTACGTATCATAACATCACCCACGACCGCGCGCTGAGAAAGGAATATTGAAAACACTCGTTTTTCACATAATTTTTACTTAGTTTTAAAATTTCATTCTTATCTATGAGTGAAAATAATAGTGCTTGTCGAAAAAAGATTTTTTAAGAATTAACTTGTTTATTTAAATCGAAACAAAATTGACTCATTTTGTTCTATCTGTTATTTGATGATTGCCCAACCGAAAAAAAGGGCGATCGTGTTAAAACCTCGGGTATTATACAAGAAGCCGTCAAAAGAGGCTCCAGCTGATCACTTAATGATCATTATTCAATCATTTGTTACGGGGACAGTCCCCGTAACAGATAAAAGATTATTTAATAAAATCTTCTGATTTGAGCGGATAATGGCGCAAAGTGGGCAAGAAAAACCCAGTGATTATGTAGTTCTCATTGTGTTGAACATCGATTATCATCCTCGCCTCTCACCGTACAATTATAGGCGTATTTTTTAATTACATTGCATCCGAGATTCTTTCTAAGAAATTAATCACAAGGATGTACCAAACAACGATTAAAGTGTTCTTTGAATCATTTTGTTTATAAATAGTATCTTGACGAAGATAAGTCTCGGGCAAAATAAGACTTTTTTTTGGTTTGCTTAAAGGGGGTATTCCTCAAAGCGCAACTATTTTTAAGCGCAACCAACTAAGCGCAACCATTAGTTTCGCTCACAAATTCAAATTAAAAATACTAAATATTTATTCCTCAAAGCGCAACCATGATTGAAAAAAAATTAATGAATCCATCATACCCCTCTCTATTTTTCATCAAATAGTTGCGCTTTGAGGAATAGTCCGCTTAAAGACCTATTGATAAGAAAATTCCGTTTCAATCTGAATGGCAACTTCACAAAAATACCTACAAATACAAACAGCCTACTTTCTTTAAAAAAAAGAGATACCAGAAAACGCACTCCTAAAAAATGTATGCTGTCTTACCGCCGCTTATGCAAGAGGCGATCCCACTTCAGCATCACTTACAGCCCCTGACTATCAAAATGTAAAGAAAACACTTCTGAAAATGGGTTTTGTAGTTTATCAAATTATAGGTCTGCAACCTTTATAAAGGATAGAGGTAAGGAGTCAGTAAGTACACAATGGATATCACATTATTATGTACGACTACGCAAAATCATATGTTACTAGCGAACATTTTATACATGGTGTCTTTTTAAACGTGGGCAATACTTTAGGGGCGTGTGGTACTTATGGAAATAAGCAACTTTTACTATGGGACCGACCGTGAAATCGCGAAAAAAAATCAGCTGATCCATACATTATTGGTCGCGTAACCCGAAAAAATGTAGGCAACAGCAGATTTTTTATATTACATTTCATAGTTAGCTCCATAGTAAAAGTTGCTCATATTTATAAGTACTTTAGTCCCTTAAAGTATTGCCCACGTTTAACAAAACACCCCGTATGCACAACGTTATCAGAACGACTGTTGTTGCTTCCGATTGCCACAAATGTCAAAGGAAATTGTTCGGCGTCCATACATCGTTCGCCTAAGAACTAACAGAAACGGGAATTTACTTTCTGTGTACTAAATAATGCGTTAATTCGATTGAAACTAGATATAAATCACAGACACTTCTGAGAATCGTAAAAAAATCCAAAACACTTTCGGTATTTGAGGTTATAATTAGGCCAATAGAATAACAATAATTGCGAGTGACAAAATGACGAGACTGTCATTCTGTCATTACTATCAAATGTCAAAGTGTCATCTGTCAATTCGTCGACTGTCAGCGTCGATGTTGCTCGTTTATTCAATTTAATTAAAAAAATAATGGCACCCACACCGGGGAATAAGACAGAAGGAAGTGAATTACTTTTTAAAATGTTTTCGAAATGATGAAGTGTCCGTTCTATTTTGATAATTGTAATGTAAATTATAAAAAGAACTAGTAATTATTGTAAAGATTTGATATGTGTTGATGCATAGGCCATTTTTTACAATGTCCTTTCACTATTTGAAGATCATCATCATTCTCTTGCCCTTATCCCAATTTATTTGTGGTCGGCGTAGCATGTCTTCTCTTTCCACCATCTCTATTACTCGTCATCTCAGCAGTCACCTCCTTTCTAGCCATTTCAACCTTCACTCCATCCATCGTTTTCGTCTAACTCTACTCTTATAGCCATCTACATTCATACTCAATATTTTATTTGAAGATCATGAGTAGGTATACACCGTGAGTTTTTAGTCGTCTTACAACGGCAGACCACTTCATGTATCCAATGACTATTAAATATTCATAAAAAAAATGGTATTTAAGAGATTTTAATAATTTAAAAATAAAAATTTTATTTAGTACTAGCTGTTGCCCGCGACTTCGTTCGCGTGAAAATTTTGGTGTGCATGTGTGAGACTGCCTCGTTGGTCTAGAGGTAGCAAGCGCGACTACTAAGCGTGGGGATCGATTCCCGGGGTCGGGCAAAGTGTTAAAAAAAAAATGTTTATTTCAATTACATAAAGCAAGCAGATGCTTTTGTTAGGGGGCGTCCATTAATTACGTGAGCTGATTTTTCGACCCCCCTCCCCCTGTGGTGGGATGTCGTGAGATTTGACTTGACCCCCTCATCTCCCTCTTTATCTCGCGTAGTTTAGTATAAATACGGTAATCTGGGCTTGATTGCGTTGAATTCACTAAAAGAAAATAATTTGTAGAGAAACATGTTTACTCAATTAAACCCAGTGATATCTGCCGTAGTTATTAATTACCAACCAAAAGGCTTAATACAAATTTTCATGGTTTGAACTGCAGACATGACGATTTTCGATACAAACTTTCATCCCCTATTTAACTCCCTTAGGGATTGAATTTCGAAAAGCACTAAAACACGTGGATTTTAATTTTTCCCCATAATGATAAACATTAATTTTCATGGTTTAAACTACAAAAATGTCAATTTTCTATACAAACTTTCATCCCCTATTTAACTCCCTTAGAGGTTGAATTTGAAAAACACTGAAATACGTGATTTTTAACCAGAATGAAACACCAATTTTCGTGGTTTAAACTACAAAAATGATGATTTTCGATACAAACTTTCATCCCCTATTTAACTCCCTTAGGGGTGTAATTTCGAAAAACACTGAAATACGTCGTTTTTAATTTCTTAACCAGAATTGTAATCAGCAGTTTTCATGGTTTAAACTACAAGAATGACGATTTTCCATACAAACTTTCATCCCCTATTTAACTCCCTTAGGGGTGGAATTTCGAAAAACACTGAAATACGTCGTTTTTAATTTCTTAACCAGAATTGTAATCAGCAGTTTTCATGGTTTAAACTACAAAAATGACGATTTTCCATACAAACTTTCATCCCCTATTTAACTCCCTTAGGGGTGGAATTTCGAAAAACACTGAAATACGTCGTTTTTAATTTCTTAACCAGAATTGTAATCAGCAGTTTTCATGGTTTAAACTACAAAAATGACGATTTTCCATACAAACTTTCATCCCCTATTTAACTCCCTTAGGGGTTGAATTTCGAAATATCCTTCCTCATTTCTTGTCTACATTATAAATCAAACCTCTGTGCAAAATTTCAGCTTTCTAGGTCCAAGGGTTTGGGCTGGGCGATGATGAGTCAGTCAGTCAGTCAGTCAGTCAGGACTTCTCTTTTTATTTATATAGAAGATAGATAGATAGATTATGACGCATGACGTAGATAAAACACCCTGTTGCGAGCGATGATCTACTGGAGTCGAGCGCTGGGTAGGTATGTTCTCCCGTTTGACACGTAAACATCATTAACAGTAAGTTTCATAATTTTATTCTAATGTATTATTTATTTTTCTTTGTACCTATTTTGGCTGGTAAAAAAAAAATCGCGCCTAGAGCTATTTTATGTCGGGTACATTGAGTGGACCACTTTTGTAAGACGACTAAAAAGTCACGGTGTATAGTTCTTTAACCTTACCCTTTTCATTGCATGGATCTCAGAATGCATTTAAACAGGACAGACAGACCAGAAAGACACTACCACTGTCTCCATTAAAACATGTTCCCACTGCTGGTACAGTCATCCTCTTTAAGAGGACCGTAATCCACCACACATTCCCAGCTCGGCTTGGTGGGTATCAGTGGCGAAGGTTCCATACAACTCGATTCCTACCGGATTCCCTTTGACAAGTGGCACAGTCAGCATTCTATAGACAATTTAATATAATCACATTAAAGATATGTACTCCGGCTTACCTCTTACAGAAATTGACCCTTCGCTACTGGTGGGTATACCATGTCTTCGAATTATTGGTTCTAGGACATGCCGGTTTCCACACGATGTATTCCATCACATATGTATACCTTTTTTTTTTTTTCGGACTGTAAATCATCAAATGACCCCCCCCACTCTGGGCGGAGCGGAAGGGAGTGTCAGACTTGTACTGACTAAAACCCATCCATGTTCCTTCTCTGCCCTTTGTGTTCCAGGGCCACGGTATCTGCTTTCGACAAGTCCCGCAGCCCTGGCAGGCATCGGCCCTTGCAGGCCCCTACATCATTGCTGACATCTCTTTGAGGCGCGCGTGGAACACGAACGCGCCGTTGACACGGCCTGTCGTCATAAGACGGCCGGACATATGTATACCTCAAGAAACATCCCGGTTATTTCTAAAATCAACAAACCTAGAACTGGGGCACAGTGTTGCAGCATCACTGGTACCTGAGTACACAGACCTGGTGGTATCTCACCTTGAGTTATAGGATAATAATAAATAGATATGTCGAACTGTGCATCCTGGCCACTGGGACCATGAGTGTTCTTTGATTTCGGACTGTCTTACTTTACATATTTATTATACCTATTAACGAACACATGAATTATTAAACCTGAACTAAATAACTGGTGTAATATTCTTTTACCTTTGTTTTTTTATTCCCTTTTTTTAAATTACACGAAATGTCTGAAATTGATAATCTCAAGTTTGTGTGGCTACTAGAAGAGATTTTTCTCCTTAGTTAACTCTTTTTGTTTTTTTTCGGATGGGAAATCATCTAATGACCCCCCCCCACTCTGGGCGGAGCGGAAGGGAGTGTCAGACTTGTACTGATTAAAACCCATCCATGTTCCTTCTTTGCCCTTTGTGTTCCAGGGCCACGGTATCCCTTTCGAACAGTCCCGCAGCCCTGGCAGAACTTAGTTAACTCTTTACGTCAAAGAAAAACCTGTTTAAATACAACATACTCGCAGTAATTGCACTACATATTCAAGCACACCATTTTGAAAACATTATTATTTTCATTTCGCTTTCCTTGTGGCGATTCTCCATGGTAAAGCCTAAACGCTAGCCCAAAATTATTTTACTTCGTTTTATTTTCCACAAATTAATCTTTGTCATTCGGGCAGTCAGCAATCCGAAAATCTCCCAACCTGTCTTTCTCCAATGCCGTTCTGAGTATGATAGCAAATAGGTTGGACTGTCCTTATGTGCGCCACTGTTGTGACAGGCAAGTTACATATAGTGTCGCACGTAAGAGACTGTAATGTAATTAATTGATTTTAGTGAGTAATTGAATTTGATTTATTATTCCTTTATTTATTTTCTGTTTTCTATGATTTATTATTATAATTAATATAACATAATATATTTGTATGTGTGTTGTTGTATATGTATTATGTAAGATGTTTTTAATATGGGTTATAAGCCTGAAATAAATAAATTTTAATTTAATTTTTTTTCTTATCGTGTTGCCCAGCACCTGGGTCAGGTTTAGCAGTCACTCCATCCAAAATATTGGTCTTCAGCTGCTTCCTGTTAGACTGAAGACCGACCTCACCATATTTGGGAAAATGCTTGCTTGATAATAATAAATAAATTCTATCCTCAAAATCCCATCATCATATCCCCCCTAACGCTACGTATAACCCGGCGCACGCGCATACTTGACAGCGTGCCAGCTGTGTCACGACGCAGACGCAGCTCTATTTCAACGTAGCTTGCAAAATGTATCAATGGCCGCCACACTGCCACTGCGCCGGTTTACGTTTGGCCGTAGTAGTGGTTTAGAGTTCATTTGTGGGCGAATAGATAGTTATTCTGTTGGTCTTAGTAAATAAAGGAATGTTGTTGATGTTGTAAACTGTGGAATGTAGGATGAAACTTAGGATAAGCCTATAATGTTCTCAGCCCACTGCTGAAAAGCAGACCTTCTCTCTGAGACGGTGTGGATCATAATTCAACACAGGTTCTTTGTTCACGGGTTTGCAGATGTCATATGTCTTCGACTTAGGACGGAGTAGTGAGTAATTAAAGGCTGTCCAGAAAAAGTTAACCAAGGGTCGAAACAAAGTGACAGTCTATCAGCAATAACAAAGGATAATACAGTCATCAATCTTTCTTTTTCGTCTGGTTAGTGTCTAACCTGGGGGGTTACTATTCAGACAGGAGTAATTCCAGTGTGGGAAAGAGTCAGCTTTACAGGTCGTCTAGCGCCATCTCTTTCCTACACTGGATTTACTCCTGGTGCCAGTGTTTTTATGCTGCATGGGCCTTTATCTTGGCTTTACATGACGTCGAGAAACATCTCTCAAGTATGCTAGTTCGGTTTCCTCGCGATAACTTGTTGTAGTTGCGTGGTATCTTCTCGTCCAACTTACCGCAGTATCTCAAAACGAAAGTCTATGACCAGTGTGTGTTGCCAGTGATTACATACGGGACCGAAACGTGGTCGCTCACAATGGGCCTCATCAGAAGGCTTAAAGTCACCCAAAGGGCAATGGAGAGGGCTATGCTCGGTGTTTCCTTGCGTGATCAAATCAGAAATGAGGAGATCCGCAAGAGAACCAAGGTTACCGACGTAGCCCGAAGAATAGCCTTACTTAAGTGGCAGTGGGCAGGGCACATTGCTCGCAGAACGGATGGCCGATGGGGCCGGAAAGTTTTGGAGTGGCGACCGCGAACCGGAAGACGCTGCGTTGGAAGGCCTCCCACTAGGTGGACCGATGACCTTGTAAAGGTTGCAGGGATCCGCTGGATCCGAGACGCACGGGACCGGTCAATGTGGCGACACTTGGAGGAGGCCTATGTCCAGCAGTGGACGTCTTTCGGCTGAAATGATGATGATGATGATGATGAATAATTCATCGACATTATGACAACCAAAGTGTCATATTATGCCAGTTGTAGGTAAATGCCGTGAGAAACAGGTCGTTAAGGATGTAGGCGTCGATGAAACATGTTGTAAACACCTATGTATGTATCTGCATACATGTTCAATAACAAGGTGGCAATAATAATGTATCTGATCTATGTATTATTTTGACTGCGTCGTTGGTCTAGTGGTCGCAAGCGCGACTGCTGAGCATGAGGTCCTGTGTTCGATTCCCGAGTCGGGCAAACTATTATTGGGTTTCTCCATCAGAATTTTTTTAGTAGCAGCCACGGAGTCTGGATTCGTGCCCGATTGATGGCAATAGGCTAGCCCCCTATTACATTGGACTAAATAACCTGCGAAATGTGGGTGTACTATTAGGTAGACCTCTGCCTAACCCTTCAGGGATACGCGTCTGTACGTGATATTATATTATGTTATAATATGTGATATTGCGCGAAATGACAGTCTGAACCCTAGTACTGCTCAGGGGTATCATGCTGTGTGTTTTGGACAGGACGTCAGATAGGTCGCTCCATGTAAAATACCGGTATTCAGCTACATATACCCGGTTAGACTTACAAAAGTCTAGAAAATAAATTCCCGGATTCTGAAAGCTGAACACTTCTGACAAATTTTATCATACTGTGTAAATTCACATGATTAGTTTGTTAAAAAACTAATTTTTATTTACTTAGTACCTAACAGTTTACTTAAATTCTATCATATTCCTTAATCAGTTTCTAAACAATTGTCTTTCAATAAACCTGTCCTCAACAAAAGTGTATTAAGTGTATGAGTAGGACTTATGAAGCAAATACTCACAAGTAATCATCCTGATCACACTTCAGCCCCCGTAGCATGACCACCGTAGACAAGGATTCCTTTGACGGAAGAATCGATAAAATGACAGATTGTGTCGACACAATGACAGATTTCTTTGCCTATCTGTCATTTTGTCGATTCTTCCGTCAAATAAATCCTTGTCTATGGTGGGCATGCTACGGGGGAATGTGTAAACGTCAACATACGTCATCAATATGACACGCTGGACTTGCATGACCATCAGTAACAGCTGATATCTGTGGAAAACAATTGAAAACATATGCGTTTCATAATGGATGAATTGAACACGATGATAATGTATCTAATTCCATGGAAATATACCTTGGGAAGTACATTGGGAAATGAGAAAACCCATTTCATGGAGAGGCCCGTGGGTACGTGAATATCAACAGTCGCATCGATCTTCAAGGTTAAGCATCACTGACGACCCATCTTTCCAAAGGGTACCGTGTTACCCAGTACCTAGATTCTTCTTCTTCTTCTTCAACCTTTGGCCACCCAATGCTGGGTGTTGGTCTCTTCAAAGTCTTTCCACTTCTGGCGGTTTTGTGTCATGGCTATCCAGTTTCTCCCTGCCACTTTAATGAGATCGTCTGTCCACCTAGTCGGTCAACTTCCAACATTCCTCCGTCCCGTCCGTGTTCTCCACTCCAGCACTTTCTTCCCCATCTTCCATCCAGTCTACGGCATATAAGACACCACATATGCTACTACTGAAAACCTTAAATATCAATCCTGTTGAAAGCCGTTGTAAAATGTATATGATAGTTTAGAAAAACACACTTTACAGTGTAGTCATTTTATTCTTCATATTCTTCTCAGCAAACCCTTTCATTTGATACCCATAACATGAGAATGCATAAAACACCAATAATTAATCCGATATCTTTGGGAGTCCGCCATATTGTATTTAGAAAGTGGTCAATTAGCTAATCATGCATTGACAACGAAACCATACATGTATGCAAAAGTTCTATGATTTTTTTACCTTGTCGGTTAGTTACAGGCGAAGATAATAAAAGCGTGTTAAAATCGAAAAGTTTTGAAAGCGAGAATAACTTGCCTAGCCCAGCCCATTGGGCGATTTGACATTTGGCCTTTTTACATCAGAAGTGGGAATGGCATCGAAACTATGCCCAGACGAGGACGGAAGAGTTGAAGATAAAGAAGTTTGGCCTTAGTTCCTTCTGCGCTTGCGGCCTCCCTGGTAGCTCATAAACGGCACAAATATGTGGATGTCTCTAACTATTCTCAATTTTTTTCTCTTCTTTTGAATCAGATTTTACAGTAATTTTCAAATCATTTATATCTTTTCCTCAAAATAGTTACAGCACTGATAACAGTATTTGTGTCACTTGTTTAATTTAGTATTTTACAATATTTTCTTACCTTTGTATAGATTCTTTTTATCGATTGTTTGTGAATGTGTGGACATTGTAGGCTTTGTAGATTCCCAGCTGCTTGTTAACTTTTGTTAACTTTTTATTTTGTTCTACATTTTTTGTGTAGTAAGCAACGACTTATTGTCGGGCCTACGCTGTCCCCCCATACTTAAGTACAAATGCTGTATCCATAATACTGTAACACCAAATGATTTGAAAAGAGTAACCATGGAGTTTCTTGCCGGTTCTTCTCCATAGGAAACGACCAACCCGAACCGTGCACCTTTTTGTCGACGTTTTATAAGTGCCCATCTAGGCCTATGTGAAATAAAATATTTTGATTTTGATTTTTTTTGAAGGCACTTGAGATTCAAGTGTTAAAGACAATCAGTTCATAGTAACAATGCGGTTAAGTGTTTATTGGTAATAGCTGCCAGCTACGGTACTACAACTGGAAAATATTGTAAATTCTCAGATTATAGCAAAAATACTATGGACAAGAACAATATTGTTAAGCCGTTTTGGGCTGAAACACTTAGACCAACGGATTCAAGCACTCATTGAGTTTTGCGGCTGAGTCTTCACGTGGCTAGAGCGGCGGCCTATTTTGTGGTCAAAGAAGCTAGCAGACTTTTGAATGTAGTTATACTGTTTATACATCCAATTTAAGTCTTGCATATTAAGCGAAAATCTAATCTCAAAGCTTTTTTTGTCCTCCACATTCCAAGATCATGAGTCAAACACGTGAATCACACGTGAATGTCCTACCCTCCTCACAGCTTCCAAAAATACCAACCTATTATCAGAAAATACACCCTGTATAAGCATGTGCGACATTCCTGCATACCTATTCACGTTTCGATTCGATTTCGATTCGACAAGTCGTATGTCTATCTTTTTTTGCCATTACGAAAGCGAGCGAGACAGACTTACGACTTTCCGAATCGCGAAGTGTTTGTGAATAGCTCTGCTGAAGAGAATCGTCTTTTATGGACACGTCACGAGTACCAGGCGTCCAGGACTAGTTGCGCGGTCGCGTGAACCTCGGTCATGCAAAGTGATTAATCAATCGATGTTTTGATATGTAATCGATTAGCTTACGATCCTGAAATCGATTTTCAGATGTTTTGGAATTCTGCATATTTGGCTTTGATAGACACAGATGCTTTTTCAGTGACGTTGACTACTAAAGATTTTTCAAAGATCGCCTTTTGTGGTCACGGGACTGATCGCGTGAACCTAGGCTATGCGAAGTGATCAATCATTCGATGTTTTGATACCTAATCGATTACCTTATGATGCATAATCGATTCTAGAATCGATTTCAGAATGTTTTGTCTTTCGGTGTTGTGCATATTTGGCGCCGAGAGGCAGTGATGCTTTTGCTGTGAGGTACGATTAAAAGCACACGGATTTCAGTCCCTTAATTGCGTGCAATTAAGAGATCATTCTTTGTACCATAATTATCTACACACTTAGGGAAATCGGGCGTCAGGAATTGAGTTACGTGTCAATTAGTGTTGGTGATAACGGGCACAGTTTTTTTTTTTTTTCTTATGTGATATCATCAAATGACCCCCCCACTCTGGGCGGAGCGGAAGGGAGTGTCAGACTTGTACTGACTAAAACCCATCCATGTTCCTTCTTTGCCCTTTGTGTTCCAGGGCCACGGTATCTCTTTCGAACAGTCCCGCAGCCCTGGCAGGCATCGGCCCTTAAAAACCTGAGGACACGGCGACGGTAGGACCCCGACATGTTTTTTAAATCAACAAAGAATAGTAATAAAAAGAATCTTGTCTAGGTCTGATGTGATGAAGACTATTTGACATTCAGGCCTATTTTACAAAAAGTCCAGCAGAACGAGGTGGAAAGTGAAAATCTTTCATGTACTCGTTCATCATCATCATCATCATCATCATTTCAGCCGAAAGACGTCCACTGCTGGACATGGGCCTCGAAAGGAAGAAATGTATCTACCCCTAAGTGACAAAAGTAGAGAAAAAATTATCGTCATGCTTGACGATGTACACTTTTATCGACTGAAGAATAGAAACATTTCTTTTCTACATTGTTAACTTCGCCATGCTTACGACGATAGAAATCTTTCTACAATCTGTCATTTTGTCGATACTTCAATCGACAAAACTCGTTTGCACGGTGATCATGCTACGCGTGCGGGTATATCACCAATACAAGACTGTGTTTATATCAGTTCAGTACAGAAGTAGCCACAGTTTGTAAACCGTCACTGAAACGTGCACACAATCGTGATCGGTTGACACACTTTGTCTTTGGCGTTTTGATCAGCCGGCTATTTGGATTTTTGGTTAGGAATGGTCTGCATTTCCACGACAGCCATAAGTGGCGTTTGTGGAGTACGACTGCTTTGGAACTACAGTTTTGAGTGTGGTACCTAAATGATAGTTGTGTAACAATTTTTTTTTTTTGTTTTTTTTTAATTACAAAATGGGTCTGCTCTTGACCTCAATTACGCCTGATGGAAAGCGATTAACTATTATTATTATTTATCTGTTTGATAGTTTATATTTCCAGCAATGGTTTTTTTGGATGAAATGATTTATGAGGATGGCCACCTTTTTTGGGGATTTTACTGTATTGAAATGAAATCTCACAGCTAAGTAAAATAATTACGACACCGAAACTTCTTTCTGCGACGTAATTTTTTTGAAAGTTTCGTTCGTCTAGTGGTCGCAAGCGCGACTGCTGAGCGTGGGAGCCTGGGTTCGATTCCCAGGTTGGGTAAAGGGTTATTGGATTTTTCCGTCAGGAATTTCTCAGTAGCTGCCACAGAGGCAGTTGGCAATAGGCTCACCCCCTATTACATGGGACTTAAACATAACTGGTGAAATGTGGGTGTACTATTAGGTACTCCTCTGTCCAACCCTTCGGAGATTACAAGCGTGATGTTATGTTATGTAACTATCAGGATAATAGGTATCTTATATCCTAACCCATTAAATTTACATTGTGCACATCACAGTTCAACCATTAATGTGTAAAAAGGTAACTAACGAACAGACAGAGTTACTATCGCATTTATAACTTTAGCATGGATTGTGAGACCCCAGAGCTCATTCCAAGCTAAACAATGAGTTATTTAAGCAGCGTTAAAATCCAGAAAGTTTAAAAACAAAACCAAACATGGTATCTGTCAGGTAGACGGAACTGTTCGACCCAAGGCCAAATCTAGATCGATCTACCTATCAGCCGCTTTATTTTGTTATAAACCAGACATTGAACCCCTCTACTTCCGTATCAAAAATTAATAGCTTCCTAAGACAATAGTAAACACTTTGATAAGGTCAAGTAAATAAACCATTAGTTAAGCCCAATATATTTTTCTTACAATTTATTTGTTTTCTCATGTCTATTGTAGGCCTAAGAATGAGGAACTCCTTCGGGAAGATTAATATTTTGCACATGTGAGGAAACCTGGATTAATTCATCTTCTTTTAAGTGCAGGGTCAAATTTAATTCTGCATAAATATCCATTTTAGTGGAGTCCATCAAACTGATCAGGTGGTCTACCATGACGTCTTAAAGGAACACTGGAATGACTCCTGCTAATTCCAGGTAATTCAAGTGGTCCACCGACACGGAGTAAGCAAGAGAAGAGTCCTTTGCCCAGTGTTTGGGAGTGACATAAGCTAGCCTAAAGTGGGTCTTACAAAATCTTAATACTATATAAAATATGCGAAAGTCTGGATGGATGGATGTTTGTTACTCAATCACGCCAGAACGGCTGAACAGATCTGGATTTAAGCCTCCTTTTTTTTTTCAAACATACACCTCAAAAATTTTCACGTGAACGAAGTCGCTGTCAACAATTAGAGAGACATACTTACGTCTTCGTCCTATGGGAGTTGGCAGCAACTACATAACGCCACCTGCTATGATGAACGAACTGAAGAACAAATGAACCAACGGAGTCTGCCCCTTACCTCAGCTTGTTGATTTATATGAAGAAACGTTGGTTTACAAAATTGACGCGTCTAGCTGTCTCCAAAGCTTTCCATTGATGCATACTATTTTCAGGAAACGACTTACTACTATTAAACGCAAATTGATAGTTGAATAGATTTATTTTAGATCATACACTTTTTCACCAGCCTTAGCTCAACGTTCGAAAGCGCGGGAATGTCCGACCACAGACTACTGTCAAACGCCGTAGTGACGTTCAGATAACGCGCGACAACTAGTGTTGTTTTACGTAGTTCGATTTTCTTCATCTAACACTACCTACAACTATTGCGAGAATTCCACCAGCTGTGAGTGTCTTGAAGAAATAAAACTTGGTTTAATACCCGCCAATGGTTATGTTCTCATAAACTATTGTTTTTAGTAGTTCTCGTGGTGTTGAATGAATTTAAAGATATGAGATACTCTGGCGTCAGTCTGGCTATGAATCAAAACGTTCCGGGTGCAAAGAACAGGCTTATCCTAACCCAAGGTACTTGTACACGGTTTATTTTCTATTTCTAGTCTAGTCAGTACAAGTCTGACATTCCCTTCCGCTCCGCCCAGAGTGGGGGAGGGGGGTCATTTGATGATTTCCCATCCGAAAAAAAAAAAGGGCTGGCGTTTACTTTGGCCAGAGGCTAAGTGTTACCATAACGTGGCAACGCCGACGGTCTCTTGGGCATATTACCAGCTGACAGCGTTGAGAAGGAGTTTTTTGATGCCCTTTTATAGTTTATTGTAAGTTTATTTATTTTAGGTTATTTAATAGTTTTTAATTAATAATGTATTTAGTTACTTTACTCTCCTTAATTAAATAAATATTAGCTAATTTCTAGTCTATCTAGATATTAAAAAAGTCTATTTATGTGACCGAGTTCTCTTCTAAAAGCTACACAACGGATTTTGATATTTCCACTGTCATGTTGCTGGATGGAGAGGGAGAGCAAGTCAAATTACCACAAACTGATAAATTTTCTCATTTGATTTAGAACTTAACCATCAGTATTTTATGGTTTAAAATCATTTGGAGAAATGTGACAGTTTGTGTGTAACTTGATGTACTGGCGACTGTACCTTAACAAAGGATGAGTGAAACGCGATTTTTTACATACATACTCGTACATGCGTGCTGATATGAAATTGCTAACGCTGAGGTCGCGCCTGGGTCAATCGTGACGAAGCAACGCGTAGCAAAGTTTCGTGTGTATGACCGAATTACGGGTTTCTTGAAGTTTCTATGCTAATTATCCTCCGTTACTTTCCATCGAAGATATTCGCAGACGGTGAGGGCGGGTCCAGTTCAGTGTGCCTGCCCTCATTCGCGTTGACGTCATGACAATAATACGTTAGGGTAAACAGTTTGCACTCATACACTCCTAGTACTTATGGCTTGCTTACGGTTTCTGAAAACTGGACTTTACTCGTATCGTAGTATCGAGGCTAAGTGCGCCACACCAGTGAATCGATCAAGGCTAAGCTAATGGGCTTACGTTGTCGTGGTTGATCTTTGGATGGGTGAACATTTACTTTGTTCAAGGGCCATCGAACTCGTCATTCGTAGATCTTTGTAGACTTTGGACCAAATCTGATCCTGTATATCGGTTACGATTTCTCACTAGGGTAAGGACAGTCGCTCCATCTAAAATACAGGTACGAAACCTGAATATAATTTGTTCAGAATATGTAACTGCATCGATTCCAATAATTTTTAAACCATGTTATATGTTGTTCCAAAAATATTTTAAAAA
Organism: Noctua comes; assembly: GCA_963082995.1. Taxonomy (NCBI): domain Eukaryota; kingdom Metazoa; phylum Arthropoda; class Insecta; order Lepidoptera; family Noctuidae; genus Noctua; species Noctua comes. The sequence continues at coordinate 10,513,846 of OY720285.1, forward strand.
GTTGGACATCAAGCGACACTAAGTAGGTACCTATCGCAATCATTTCGGTACCTACTGCCAAATTATTATTATCAATGAGCTCAAGACGACGCAGGAGGCGCGAGCGCGGCTGCGCCGCGTGGTGACCACGTTTTTGTGCGGAAAACCAGGTATACTATACTTTGTGATTTTTCATGATACAGTTTTGAAATTTTGTACATAGATTCTTTACATAAAAATACTAGACACGTGTTTCAGGTTTCGCATATACTAAAACTAATCATGTATAGCCTATCCCATACACAGCATAATTGTTGAAAGGGTAGGCAGCTAATGTCTGGTAAAAAGATACCTACACTAGAAATCCCCCAGACCATATACGACAGTCCAGTCTCAAAGATCAAAGAATGCCAGTTATTTATTTCCATAAATCTCAAGCCATATATCAAAATACCACACACAATTGTATCCACTACATCCGCCATGTCAATATTTAGATTTATTTCAGTAGACAGTAAATTCTCTTCACCTTCGCCGGTCATATCTGAAGCGTGGCAGTCGTATATCTTTCCAGGATATTCTAATTTGACAAGTAGCATGGTGGGATCGTGTGCAATGGAAACGTGACTTTTCTGGCGCCAGTAATAGAAATATGATGCATTGTCGGTCTGTATTGCGGTGGTATTTTATTAGGCATTTAAACGGTCATGGAATAACTTTTACTTTTCTTTTTAGTCGTCTTTGTTCTACTCCAGAACAAAGTCACAAGATATATCACATGTTTTACGAAGCAACCGCCACGTGCCTGTCGTTTTAAAGAATGATTGCTATCCATCAGTAGCGAAGGGTCAATTTTTGTAAGAGGTAACTCGGAGTACATAATTATGTTTAGTGTGATCATATTATTTGTCTATAGAATACTGACTGTGCCATTTTTCAAAGAGAAGCCGGTCGGAATCGAGTTGTAAGGAACCTTCGCCACTGCTATCCATAGGTATTTACATCATTATTATCATCGACTGCAGCTTGACGTCACCCGATGCTGGAGGTCTCTCTTTGGTTGTGTCAATTTCCACGTTCCTGAGCCAGCCTTATCCCAGGTTAACCCGCGATGGCAAAAATGTCGTGTGTAAAGCATTTGCTTACGTCACATTATTGAAGATTTTTTAAAGGACAATGGGCAAAAATGTATGGAACTTGGTCCAAGAGCCTCCAAGAGGTTAGATCAGTCAGGTCAACATGATCATAAAAAAAGAATCCTTGCACGGATTTTGATAATTTTTTGTCAGATGATGATGATGACAAATTTGTACTTTCATTCCCCACAAGTCTCATCAGGTGAGGCTCTTGGACCACTTTTGCCCATTGTTCTTTGCTTGAAGTAAGATATCTCACAAAATATGTAAACTATAAGGTCATTTCAAGATCATTTCAATGGTAATGTTCATTCGTCTAAAGGTAGCTGTAAATAACCGAGACACTCCGAGGCAGGGCCAATGAGAGTGTGTATATAGGGTTTAAACGGACCCTTCACGAAACCATCAATCAAGCATTCTGTACATCAAACTAAGTAACTTTACGCAAAAACTTTTGCTGGGAAACGTCTTTTTTTTGGGGTGAAAATTCACGTTTTACGGTAGGACTCGATGGACAGCACTCAAAGCATTGTGCTGATTGATGGATTGAATAGTGCGAGGGTCGTGGAGGTGTTTAAAGTAAAAATCTTACATTAAAAACATCTATTTAAAAAAAAACTTGTGTAAAAGTTGGAACTTTGACTCCCAATATCTCCGTAACTAGAAGGTTCCCAGGTATGGTATCGAACAAAAAAATTATCGCAAAGACGGGGAGAACAAGTACCTTTCGTTAAGGGTCTTTTAACACAGGAACGCTCGTCTAGCCTCGGTTTTCCTTGCAGGTAGGGCGAGTGCACAGTCACCAGGAGCCCTTTCTCAAAAGATACAGGTGACTCGATCATATTCAAACTAACCCGGAATCAGTACTCGACTAAGACCATAACGGTCTGCGCAGACGAGGGACTTTTGTCCGCCGGATAGAAATGACCGTTCCTGTTCATTGGTTGTTGTGTTGTTTTTTCAGCTATTGGTTGTTGCAAATTGTTCGCGGACAAATAGTCCCTCGTCTGCACAGGCCTTAAACATTAATAGACGTTGCTAAAAATATACTCACAAAATTTTAAATGGATACATCGTAATACATAGACATGATATAAATGTAGGTACAAATCTAATTTGGTGACATCATACACAATTTGCTCTTTTAATAACATGAGTGATGCATACTTATGTATTGTGCTATTTTGGTCTCATTGTAATTATGGTTATAAGTGGTTTTTTGATTCAATCAGTTTTGATGTATACCAGTGAATACTGGCTGCTTTAATGTGGGTAATTAAAGCTGATTCTTTTGCAGTGATATAACTTATTAACGGGACAAGGTCTGGGTACGTATTAAAATCCCGAAATTTCATAATAACCAATAATAACTATGACTGAAATACCGACGTCCAAAACAACGAAATTCAAAATACCGAAAGTTTTAAAATCCGATAGCCGTTATATCGAAACATAAAATACCGATGCCCATATGCCCGAAAGGATGAAACCCCGAATCTGCACACGTGAACATTCACTTTACTCCGACCTAGGTTAGGTTACGTTAGGTTAGAACTGTGACTTGGATCTTCGGCATTTTAAACTTTCGGGCAAATGAACTTTCGGGATTTAAAACTTTCGACCAAACAATCATTCGGCGTTTAATTTTTCGGGATTTCTTCCATAGGTATTTTAAAATACGGTGTTCTAAATTTCGGCATTGTAATACGTACCCCAAGGCCTTTGGCCTTATTTATCTACCTTGTACTGGATGTAAAAAGTCCCTTAGCAAAGACGAAAACCACGTGGGAACTCTAGTTACCTTCTTTTATTAAAGAAGGCTGGCGAGAGTCCATGTATTTTGGGACCCAGTCTTAGAGGTTGCATTCACTATGGCAACTTATACATACTTGTAAAACGACTAAAGACTAACAAAAAAGCAAATGGAAAGTAAGACGAACAAGTTGGGAGAAAAGAGATATACGTCTTTATACAAGATAACCTAAAAATCTTACGGTTAAGGTTTTTAACTGTGAATGTCTGCTTATTTATTTAAAATGAATAAAAAAATAATAATGTTTAGGATGAATCATAAAGGAAGATTCGAAAAAACTACTCTTAGATAATTCCCTTTCCAACCTACCCGGTCCGAGTAAAAGGGTATATAAGGCATGGCGCGTTGTACACGGCCTCTTTGGATGATGCTCTGTGCTTTTTGGTTCTCTTTGGTTTTTGGTAGTAGGCAACTGACAGGTGCCAGGGGAGGTAATAATTTTGGTTCGGGTCATGTTAGATTATTCTGATGTACTTATTATTTACTTGTCTTAAGCCAAAACCCGAATTTTTTGCCTGTACCTAATTGATGAATCATAAAACTGCCAGACTGCGTCTAGAGACTATACTGATTACTAACCTAGTAATTAGTTCAATCACTATTAAAACTATGTTGTTACGACTTGGATCTGTAAGCGAATTATAGTCAAGTAGAACGATTCTTACTACGCTGAATGAAGATATACTTTTACATAAATTATAACAGCCAGAGCTCACTAGCTATGTATGTACGAGTACAGCTATTGAAAAGCAGGGTTTGTTGAATAAAAAATGTGTAATGTGACGTAATAAATCTCGTTTATTGGTTTTTTTACATGTTTTTTTTTATATTTTTCAACAGTGTTATAGAAAAAAATATGATCTTATTAAAAGATTATCTAAAAAGGAAGCTGGTGCAGCGATATAGTTCTGGCGTCTGGCAGACCCCATATACCATAATATGCTCATAACATGAGAGCAACAACCCGCTGTCCGTGTCCCAACAGGACAGTGACAACAATAGCCTAATACACCACTTCGCCCCTGTAGCCTTCTATCTACTACGATATACGTTTAATAGGACTTGCTTCCTATGTGCATAGATTTAATTCTGGCACGTAAAATAAATGGGTGGTTGCCATGAAATATAGGATAGGTAATAGGGACAGGATGTATTTCTACTGAACTTGGGGAGTGTGCAAAATCAGCAGAACTTCTGTAAGCACTATCCACCATTTCAATATCCACAATTTGCTCTCTGTTCAGAAGGTACAGGGTGTGTACTTTCCTCTGTACTTGTTGTGGGTACAACATTAAGGAAACTCCTCTGAGCGTTCTCAAATAGCATGGTACACACTTCAGCATTAGGTGTTAACTGAAACAATAGGTACCAGTAAAAAGTAGTCAAAAACACAAAATAACAGAAAAAAATATAAATAGTGTTCATCATAAGCCCATTATCATACTAACCAGGCTTGGTCCATTGAGCACCTTGAGCACCTTCATCAGAGTGACGATGCCTCCGTAAGCGCGCAAGTCGTAAATGGCAATTAACGCAACGCATGATAATGGTTAAAATCAAAGTCCAAATCAAAAGCAACTTGTTGTCCAAAGAAGAATGCGGTAGTCCAAGTCAGGGTGCACTATCGTCAGTTCAAGATGTAAAGGCCAATTCATCGAGAATCCACAAAATCGCAATGATAAACATAAAATCCCACGCAAAAATACAAACGTATCGAACGATGGAATAGAAGTGTTTTTCAACCTTTTTCATGACACGACCCCCATAGTAAGAAAAAATATTTCGCGACCTCGGACCCTTTGCGTTTTTTCGTGTATTCACAGTTTATTCGTGCATACGTATAAACAAGACAGATGCCGCCGTCGCGACAAGCAGAAAAATCTCACACTTTGATTATGTTTGGCAAACAAGAGGTCAAAAAGCTCAAAAGTATACCCCTCTCTGACAATACCATTCAACGCAGGATAAGTGATATTTATGTAGAAAAAAATAAAAGAAAGTAACTTTTGTGTCCTTGCAATTTGATTAATTTACGGATATTGCGGGCTGTGCGCAGTTTGTAGCTTTGTGCGTTTTAAATCTAATGAAAAATGAATGGAAGAAATACTCTTTTGTGAGCACTTCCCACCAATACTACAGGTCAATGCATGCTTAACATGTTCCTTGAAGCTACGCAAGATATAAATATCAATTTGGTAAAGAAATGCATTGCTATTTGTAGTGACAGAGCAAAAGCTATGAGTGGTGCGAACAGGGGATTTATTCAAACACTGTTTTAAGCTTTCACGGTTTACAACTTAACTTATACTGTCACTTACGGGGTATATTCCGTGATTGTTCATTGCAACAGCGTCGAAATATCGGGAGCACAAAATAATGAATAATCACGGAATTTATTGCTAGACTGAAAGAGCAGATGAAGAAAACGAATCCACGATGGGAGAAATTGGTTAATGAACGTGCGGGTCGCGACCCCTAGGGAGGTCGCAATCACGTTCATTAACCGTTGAAAAACACTGGAATAGATCATCACAGATCTTACAGTGACAGTAGTGACGGGACTCAATCAATCACCTTTGATAACGTTCCTTTATAACATATACTACGAAATCACCATAGTTTCATTTTTATTACATGATTTTGCCTTCTTAATTGGCGTTTTAATATCAAGTTTACATGTTGTTTATAAATATTGTACATTTTAGAATGAATAAAAACGAAGAGAAAGTGCCATTTATAGTAAGAAAACCCTTGAGAAAAAACACATGTCATTGGATTGGAACGTAATCGGAAAAGATGTTGCGTTTTGTAATTGCACGATTACTAAATTTTGAGTAAATTAAAATATTTATAACTTTTGATTCCCATGTCCTAAAAATTCAATATTTTTTAAATAAATATCTTATATAATTGTGGTTATAATTATATTATATTTACACTTGCATGGAGCTTCGTTAATTTTTAGATTCTTTGGGTCCATTTTCGCCGCCCTTCTTTGTGGCAAAGTTCAAAATTTTCCAAAAGTAAAAAAAAAATATTAACCTTTATAATGTTACAACTTTACTTCAAATACCTCCATGACGTCTGTACGATTCCATGCATCCATCAGCACGGTGTTTTGAGTGCGTCACATTGAGTCTTACCAAAGACATTCAAATATTACGTAGTCTTTTAAATCTCTTTGAGTCTTACCTTAAACCATGATCTTACACCCAAAAAAAATTGTTTCCCAGGAATACCAATTGTTTGGTAAAAAACCAAACAAACCTTTGCGAAGAGTTAAGTTGACGTACATAATGCTTGGTTGCCGGCTTCGTTTACACGTTGTGTAGATAATTCTACTATATTCAGGTACGAATCACTTTGCAGGCTTAAATCTTTCCTATTCAAATCGAACTCTGTGTTCATACCAAATTAGGTAATTTTTCCAGTGCAATTTGCTGGCTTCAAATTTTCCTATTCTAATAATACCTTTGTACGTAACGTAAGATTTCCACGGGACTTTGACGTACCTAGCCCCTGTTGTCCGGTCATTCCACCCAGCCAATCATGTGCCACTATTTATTACAGGTACAGTCACGAGCGTTAATATGTGTTACAGTAAGCCACTTTTAAAAGTGATTGTATTGTTACGAACAAGGTAATTTTACACGAGTGCGGCGACGTCCAAAAGAAGGGTTATGTGTTTAAACTATATGTACGTATGTATGTTTCTATGTTCCCTCGTAACTCCTAACAATGAAAAATGGCGGATTTAGGGTGCCATATCGTAGCGTTCGAAACTTTTTTTTTCTTCTTATAGCATCGAGTGGGGTATCAAAATGAAGTGTTTTAAAGGGTTAGAAGCAGGCGGGGCCTATTCCATTTTCATAATTTTATATTCAAATGGGCCCCGCCTGTTTCTAACTTTTGTTTAATTTAAAATGTGCTTGTTTTATACTTTTCAGTCGGGTTTTTTAGTGTTTTCAACTACTTTTAACCCCCGCTGTTATGATGGCGCCCTCATTATGGCCCAACAGTTCTTGTAATGAACAAACAAGAGGACACGCAGGACACAGTATTATTTTTTTTTTTTCTAATTTTGATAATAAAGGGTGTAAATAGACCCTTAACGAAGCTGAAAGGCACTAGTTCTCCTCTTCATCGCGATCATTTTTTTTGTTCTAGACCGTACCTGGGAACCTTCCAGTTACGGCGATACTGAAGGTCCAAGTTCCAACTTTTTCACAAGTTTTTTTCTAAATACCAGTTTTTAAGATTATAACTTTATTTTAAATACCTTCATGACCTGTTTACTATTCAATGCATCCATCAGCACAATCTTTTGAGTGCGTTACATGGAGTTTTACCGTAAAACGTGATTTTTCACCCCCAAAAAAAAAGTCGTTTCCCAGAAATAATGTTTGGGTAGAGCTACTTAGTTTGATGTACAGAATGCTTGGTTGACTGCTTCGTGAAGGGTCCGATTACACCCTGTATGTATCCATATGAGTGCTGGTGACTTTACGGACGCCGGCATATCAAGCTGCTACAGTCTGTCATTTTTTTAATAGATTTTCAACTTTATCGCTAAAACATTAAGTTCAAGATTGATTGGGATTTGATAGTTTCGGGTAGCTTGTAGTGCTGGCGTCTGTACCTATCTACTCGTGGATATTGAGGGAAAGGTTTTTAATAAAGGCGTAAGGACAGCGAACTGACGTGTAAGACGTGGGTGGCGGGGGTAGAGGTAATAGGTGAATTCCTGAATGTATTCTTAACAGTATTGAGTTGGGTTGGTGACAGATTTCAGGCATTTTTTCATTTCTGATCCCAAAAAAGGTATCTGAAATGATGAGTTGTTGAACTTTTGATGGTTTATTGTATTCTGCCCTTTTTTGTAGTATCTCGAAATGAGGTAAAATGACGTTGGAAAATGCACACTCATAAAACAACTCCGTTTTTATTTTTCTTTTACACCTAGTTTTTGTCTTTTTTTTTTAATTTATTTTTTTAATTTCAAACCTGACATTGCCATTATTTTGTGTACACTTTTTAGTAAAAGGTTTTTTGGTATCATAGTGACATCAGAACACTGACTCCTAAGTCACAGGATCTAATAGTTTGGGAGTCAGGGTTTACTCCATCAGTATCACCTTTACTAAATTCATGTGAACTAGTTTTTAAGCCATGTTGAAGGTTTTTTTTTTGTATAAATAAAGATTTTTATTATTATTAAAGTTGCTGCTGGGTTACAGGAGTCGTCTTTGTGAGACGGAGTACGATTTAAAACGGGGCTAGGCTTTATAAGTGGATGTCGCGAGTCTTAGATTGTCCTTCTTTTACTGTTTTGAGAGCTGAGTGGTGTTTTGATTTATTAGACAAAGTAAACAGTCTGCCTGGGTTCAAAACTTGAACTCGTAAGTTGCGGTCGTGGTTACTGAGCAACCACTACTCCAAACCCATTCATCTCATCATCATCTGCCTAGCCTTTTCCCAACTATATTGGGGTCTACTTCCAGTCTAACCGGATACAGGATGAATGACAGTATTTTACATGGAGTGACTGTCTATCTGACCTCCAAAACCCAGTTAGTACTACTTAATAATACGATGCTCGGCAAAACTGGTTGTCAAACTTTCGGGCCACTGACTGTAACGACTGTCAAAGATCTACAAATGACAGCCGAGACCAACGGCTTAACGTGCTTTCTGAGGCACGGAGGAAGCTTGGTATGTAATGGGTGGTCACCCATCCACGGACCAACCTAGGCCAGCACGGTTTAACCTAAAGATCGACGGATTCCCCTTTAAATACAATAATTATTTTTGAGCAATCTCTTGGGACCACAAGAAATAAAAAGTTAAAGTACAGAAAACAAAAAAGCTGATATAATACATATTTTGATCAACAATTACGTGAATTATCAGTACCGGTACAAAATAATGGGTAATATTATTTAGTAGCACCGCTTTGCCGACGATATTGTCCTTTTCTCCTCCACGGCAGCCGAGTTAGACCTAATGCTCGACCAACTGAGCAATGCCAGCCTCGAAGTCGGACTCGCGATGAATATGACAAAGACCAAGGTGATGACCAACAGCACCAAGCGCAACATAGGAATTGGGGGTGGGAGGATTGACTATGTCCATGAGTACATTTACCTCGGCCAAATAGTCTCCTTCCAGGCAAGACAAGATAGAGAAGTTGCACGACGCACCGAGAACGCCTGGAAGAGCTATTGGTCGATGAAGCAAATCATGAAGGGACCTCTCCCTCTCTCACTGAAGAGAAAACTCATGGACATGTGCATTCTTCCCATCCTCACCTATGGAGCGCAGACATGGTCACTAACCAAGCGTCAAAAGTCCGCACTCGGGGTCTGTCAGCGAGCAATGGAGCGTAGTATCCTTGGAGTTAAACTTACAGATCGTATAAGGAACTCGATACTGCGTTCCAAAACTCAAATTGCCGATGTGGGTCACACGGCTGCCAAGCTTAAATGGAACTGGGCTGGCCACAACTGTCGCATGCCGGAGGAGCTATGGGCTAAAATAATAACACAATGGGTCCCAAACAGCAGGAAACGGCAACGCGGCAGGCCCAGAAGGAGATGGCGGGACGAACTCGACATTTTTCAAAAAAATTGGCAAATAACAGCACTGGATAGGGATAAGTGGAAAGAGGGAAGGGAGGCCTTTGCCCTGCAGTGGGACACAAATGGCTGATAATAATAATAAATAAAAGCACTTATAAAAGGATAGTTGTAGCTATAAAATAAAATAACAATATCATGTACCTATATAAGAAGATTTGCAATTTGCAACACTTAAAGTCATAAATAAATCCAGGATCAATATGAACACATAATTATAATCACAAAACATGGGAGCTTCGTGCTTCGTAGGCAGGGTTGGGCAGTATTTGAATTACTTGTAATTAAAAAACGTAATTGAAATACAAATACGTATTTGGTATTTGTAATTCAAACATAACCTAACACCTGACTGTATTTTGCAGTTTGTATTTTGTATTTGAAAAAAAATTATTAAAATACTGTATTTTGTATTTTATTTTTCAAATATATGACTTAAAAATATTTTGTATTTCGTATTTTAAATACATGCAAGATAGTATCTTGTAATTTGTATTTTGATTAAAGCAAAGCATGTATTTAGCCCAGCTCTGTTCGTAGGTCAGTGTTGTTTACTAATTGAATAGTACGAATTGACCGGCCATTGCCCCTCATAATCGTTCACAAACAATGATTGCCTTACCTTTTCCTGGAATCTGTTGTGCACACTTATTCCTGCCCCCGTAGCATGACCACCGTAGACAAGGATTTCTTTGACGGAAGAATCGAGAAAATGACAGATAGTGCAAAGAAATCTGTCATTGTGTCGACACTATTTGCCATTTTGTCTATTCTTTCGTCAAAGAAATCCTTGTCTACGGTGGTCATGCTACGGGGGCTGGATGACATGTGTTTCTGAAAAATCAAAATTAAGTGACCTTTTCTTGTTCAATCAGAACGGATTGTTTTCTATACAAATATGAGAAATAAAGAAAATTTTAAGAGCCAGGGAGGGCTACACTGATGTTTGTACAACCTCCTGTTAATAAAGATTTTTTTGTTTTTTTAATTTATTTTATTTATTTATTTTAATGAAATTATTGTATATCTTGCAAAGCGACCACTCCAGTATCTTGAGTATAGTTTAATTCAGATGATCATAATGTTTCTGGTTTAAAGTACGAGTATAGTGGATTTGTGTCCGGTTGATGGCAATGGGCTCGCCCCCTATTACATGGGACTTAAACATAACTGGCGAAATGTGGGTGTACTATTAGATACACCTGTGTCTAACCCTTCGGGGATTACAGGCGTGATGTTATGTTATGTTATGTAAGACTGGTATTTGCAGAGGCTGTCGGACATAATTTAACAGTAGAACTTATGACTGCGGCTTTAGTCTTCCCGCCCTATCTAAATTGACGGCACGGTTGGCGCAGTGGCTGAGCGATTGACTGCTGCACTTCGTATCGCGGGTTCGATTCTCGCACAGAACAAATATTTGTATGGCCTACAGGTAGTTGTTCCGGGTTTGTGTATGTGGATTTAAATGTTTTTGAACGCACCCACGATACAGGAAAAAATCCTAGTGTGGGGCAAAGGTTAAAAAAAAAAAAAAAAAAGAATGCCAAGGTACTTAACACAGAGTAGGCCATCACTCTTCACCACATAACAGACTTCAAGAAGGAGTCATCTTTTATTTACAAATATGGCGGCCCTTTGGACACTTCCGCCAATGAGATTAATTGAAAGATACCATAATGTTATTAAAATTGATGGTGACTGCGCAGAAATAATTAAGTGGGAAATTAAAATGTAAAATGGAATTAACCTGCAGGTTTTAATTTCTTGGTAGGTGATTTTATAAATGAGGTCATAAGTAATAAAGTATTTGTAGGATATGTCAGGATTTATTCTGTTAGGCTCGTACCTACATCATGTGGGCAGACGATGGGTTTCGTCCAATGAAAATACACTGGGTGCGATAGGTACACTGTTTCTATTAAACTAACAAATTACTTATATCACGGGGCACAATGAATCGGGTACAGTTCCAGGGCGTCTCAACTCCACTGCGATCAGACACTCAATGTCGTCCTCGCCTCGAGCTGTAAACATCAAGGCTCTGTAGAAGCACGCTGTGGTGTGGGTAGATTTGTTAGTAGGTCTCGTGATGTCACCACTGGCGCGCTTACGATTCATTTTGTGTCCCTACCAATGACCGGATCCGACATATTATAGTTTACAAAAACTAAAAAACAAAGTTTTATCTTTCATTTGATACCCATATCACGGGAATGCATAAAAAAATATCTACTGAAAAATTCCTCATGGAAAAAACTGAATAACACTTTGTCCTACCCGGGAATCGAACCCAGGACCTTTTGCTCAGCAGTCGCAGTTGCGGCCTCTAGACCAACGAGCTGTAACACATTACAATAATTGGCTGAACACAGTCCTGACGGTTACAACGTATGCTTAACTAAAAGTCTACACACAACTATGACTGTCCGTATCTACCTACAAATCGCAAACAATCCAATTAGTTTAGCAACAACTGTCTATTACTGTTGTAGTTACTAATATTTATAAACGGATGGCCATTGTCGCTATTGTGTGAACACACGTGACTACAGAATGGTCGGCACTGGCCGAATGTCTCATGGTAGTGTTTGGCGAGTTACAGACTTTGGCAGGTCAACGTTTGAACGTGACTTAATACTGCAGGTAACTTCGGTCTCGTAACTTCGGCATAGTGTGTTTAGACACTTATGGTCGCTAAACTCGATTGTTCATTTGCATGAGTAGGTACTATACCTACACCCTTAAGTATTGCCCACGCTCAACAAATTGCCCATTATATAAGTACCTAGCAAATGTAAATAATGTCAATTAGTCCAGCAACAACCGACCGCTACTTACTCATATTTACAAACGATGGGCCATTGTCGCCATCGTGTGAACGCACGTGACGAAACACTGGTCGCTACTGGCCGAATGTCTTGTCACATGTAAGATGTTTGATATGAAAATAAATCTGTGTGTTTGTATGTATGGTAAATACATGCAACCAGCCCAATTATGTTGGGGTCGGCTTCCAGTCTAACCGGATGCAGCTGAATACCAGTATTTTACATGGAGCGGCTGCCTATCTGACCTCCACAACCCAGTTAGTACTGGGTAATACGATACCCATTGGTAAGACTGGTTGTCAGACTTTTTGGGCCACTGACTACCTAACGACTGTCAAAGACCTACAAATGACACTCGGTACCAATGGCTTAACGTGCTTTCCGAGGCACGGAGGAAACTCGGTATGTTATGGGTGGTCACCCATCCACAGACCAAGCTAGGCACCACGAGCTCCTCGATGTTTAGTAAATATTGATAGTTAATATTTTGATAATTCAATAAACAATACAATAACAACAACAACAAACAACAATTACAACAACAACAAACAATACAAACAACAACACACACACAATACAATTACAATTACACATTACATTTTTTTTATTATTATTTTTTTTTTTTTTGTATGATCTACAAATAGTTGTTCCGGGTCTGGCTGTATTCCTAGTGTGGGGCAACGTTTTTTTATAAAAAAAAAAATTGTGGTCGTCACTTATTATTAGTAAACATGTCATGAACTCATGAGACATACTGTGACATCCACCAATCTGCAATGAACCCGCGTGGTTGACTGCGGCCCACTCACAGGGAGGAGGCCTGGGTCGAGAAGGTCGAGTTTCGAAAAACAAACTTGACGCTGTTAGGGTTAAATTACAGATTAAATATGTTTTCCTGATAACTGTTTTGTTTATGACAGCAACACATTAGTCTCCATTTTCCACTGAAAAAATATCATACTATGAAAAATCAAAGCAATTTAAAATAGGTCGCTGAAATCATTAAGTTGAAAAAGAGCGCTGCCCTAATTCCCTCCAATATTTTAAAGAAAGTCACCAAGCTAGTGGAACCGCGCTCTTATTTGTTACAAATTCCAAAGTAGCAACTTTAAGAGGTTAATGAATGTCAATTAACGCCAAACAGATAAATTGACTCGGGTAATGAGTTTAAGGACACCAGTTTTACAAAAAAATGTTTTATTTGTTTTGATATTATGGCTGATGTCATTGCTAGACATAACGGTTGTAAAGAGTCAATTCACAAAGCCGAGGATCATAATGTTCTTCCCGCCACACGCCACGCCTTTTGCGCGTGGTTTAACACGTGCATTTTTCTAATCAAAAAAGTTCCAGTGTTTTCCAGCACCAAATACTCAATTCAACTTCATATGATGCATATGACGACTGTGATGGAAATTGACACGCTTTATGTAGGTATATGTTACGGCTAATAGCCAAAGTGCGGCTACACCTAGTTTTAGCCGGCTAAACCCAGGTGCGGCCGGTTAAACTTAGATATATCCTACTAATCCTATAATGTTAGAACATGCAACCAATTTGGATATAGCGCTTGCCGGCCGCTGCCACGGCACTGCTCGCTGCGCTCGCTCGGCTCGCGCGCGTTTTGCCGCACTTCTAACCTAACCTAATCCATTTGGTCGGTGTGACCTAGCAATAAAAAGGATACACAACTGTTACCGGCCACACCTAGGTTTAGCCGGCTAGAACTAGGTGCAGCCGCACTTCGGCTTTTAGCCGTAACATCTAGGTGTATGTGCAATATGTTACGGGTAATGCTAGAAAAAGGAGTAAACCTTGGTTTACCACTATAATATACTACTATATAACTATAATAATCACTAAAATACATGCTGGCTCTTTCTTTGGCCAAAGAATTAGCATTGCCATTCAGCGTGGCAATGCTGCCAGTCTTCTGGGCACGTTTCCAGATGACAGCGATGCGGAGGAGTACTTTGATGCCTAAGTGTCCTATTGTCGTAGTTTTTTAGTTGTTTATATTTTCTTACTTTAGCCTTATTTTTATCATTAGTTTAGTTCTATTTGTAGTCTGTATATAATGTAAATAATTTGAAAATTAAATCACTAAAATAATTTTAAATTTGGAGGTCTAGCCTTCTTTTTTAATGTGTGATGGTAACTACTGAATAGGACTTCAACTTCAGTTCCTCCATTCCGATTTGCTAAAAGAAGAATAAAAGAGATGTGGTTTGAAAGCACAAGGTCAATTTGCTCCAGTCTTCAGTTCAATACCCTGAACATTCCAACCCACTGACCGGTTACCGGCAGGAACTGAAAAAATTGGCACACAAATAAGAAAAAAATCCCACATTAATAACTGATCAAAAATATTTACTCGTCAACGGCTTTTTTGTATGCTCTGTTTACTACTAAAGAGATGATGAATCATATCAATCAAGAATCTTAAATGGAAATGCAAGAAAATAAACAAAGCTAGCCCAATTTTATATTTTCTAATTTTGGCTCGCGTAATTTGTAAAAGTCATCTCGAAAATTTGGGGCATTGTGTTATTGAAGTCGTTAACCCTTTCATGCTTCTCATTTTTAATTAGGTGAAAACTCAATTCATGTCTGTTTATTAGTTTAGCACTGATAGCCTAGTGGAGTGGCCGTCGAACTGCCAAGTTATAGGTCTCGAGTTTGAACACAAGACACGCACCTCTGATTTTTCGGATACATGTGCGTATTGTATAATTATCACTTGCTTCGGTGAAGGAAAACAACGTGAGGAAACCAAACCAGGATGCCTGAGAGATATTTCTCGATGGCATGTAAAGTCAAGTCAGAGGCCCATGGGTGGCATAAAAACTCTGACACCAGGTTAGTCACTAACCACAAGAAAACGAAGCACGAAAGAATGTTTAGCTTTATGGTAAACGAATAATCTAAATGTAGAAAGCACAGTGTTAAAATGAAAAATACTGATACTGCAAGCCAACAGATCCCGGTTGATGGCCATAGGCTCACCCCCTACTACATGGGACTCAAATATAACTACCGAAATGTGGATGCAGACAAAAAAGCCTAGAACCTTTCAGTTGTAAAATTTCTAGTACCAAACTGCAATAGCTGGAAAAATCTTTCTAAAGAAAATATTATGATCTAGAGATCTCATCATCTGCCTAGCCTTTTCCCAACTATGTTGGGGTCAGCTTCCAGTCTAACCGGATGCAGCTGAATACCAGTATTTTACATGGAGCCACTGTCTATCGGACCTCCACAACTCAGTTAGTACTGGGTAATACGATACCCATTGGTAAGACTGGTTGTCAGACTTTTGGGGCCACTGACTACCCGTAACGACTGTCAAAGATCTACAAATGACTGAAATCTAGATCGAAATAGCCAAATTGCGATGACAAGCGATAATAAAGCGCCAGACGTCTCTTCCTATATAAAGCCAACAATAACATTGAGTTAATAAATTAATATTCTATGATAACAATTCACATAACGCTTTGTTTACTCTGCAGTGCGACGGTGCATGACTGACGGGACAGTCGCCTACGCAAGTTGGGTAACAGATTTGTGGAGATATTTGCATGGAAACACTAGGTATTATACTTTTGGAAACGTTTACTACGAACACTGTTTTAAGCTTTTACTGTTTACAACTAAACGTGATTTTCAATTCGCTCGTGGCTAAATAATAACAGCCGCTCGGATCGATCTTTATGTTAAGCCGTGCTTGCCTAGGTTGGTCAGTGGATAGGTGACCATGTCAATGGCCCAAAAAGTCTGACAAACAGTCTTACGAAGGGGTATCGTAGTACCCAGTACTAACTGAATTGTGGAGGTCAGATAGGCAGTCGCTCCATGTAAAATACTGGTATTCAGCTGCATCCGGTAAGACTGGAAGCTGACCCCAACATAGTTGGGAAAAGGCTAGGCAGATGATGACGTGATTTTCAATTATTCTGAGCTCAGTAGCCGCAGTGGGTTCAATTCTCCATCCCAAGAGCTTAGAATAATTGAAAATCACGGAAGATATCCCGTAAGCTACAGTGTAAGTTTACTACAGTTCACTGAGCTACTAAGATTGAAAACTAATCATGATGGTATTATCATCTGCCTAGCATTTTTCCGAGTATGTTTGGATGAAGCTGAATACCAGTATTCTACAAGGAGCTACTGATAATCTGACCTCCACACCCCAGATACTGGTTACACGATACCCCTTGGTAAGACTGGTTGTCAAACAATCGGGCTTCTGAATACTCGTGACAACTGTCAAATGTTAGCCGGGACTTACGGCTTAACGTTGCTTTCTGAAATGCTAAAGGGTTTTGATATTTAATGAACTAGCTTTTTCCCGCGGCTTCGCCATGTCCGCGTGGATGTCGAATAATATCCGATTACTTACCTTCATCCCCCTTTTTAACCCTTCGGGGGAAGAATTGCCAAAAACGATGAGACACGTATAAATTGATTTTCAATCGTCAGCCTAAACACAAAATTTGAAGATCCTAACTTCAAAACTGACGGACTTTCATATAAACTTCCATCCGCTATTTCACCCCTTTAGGGGTGGAATTATCAAAAATCCTTTCTTAGTGGATACTTACTCTTCACATAGAACACACCCTCCAAGTTTCATGCCTCTAGGACCAGCGGTTTGGGCTGTGTGTTGATATATCACCCAGTCAGTCAGTCAGTCAGTCAGTTTACCATTTTATATATATAGAAGACTAGCTGTCTAGCTGTTGCCCGCGACCTACGTCCGCGAGAAATTATTATTAAAAAACATACTACCTTATTTGAATTGAATTTTGTTAATAATTTTAAGGATTTTAATTTTTTTGCACGAATCCCTAATCCTTCTTCTAAAATAAAAGAAGCCTAATAACATCAGCTATATCCCAGTAAAAGCTCCGTCAAAATCGGTCCAGCCGTTTCGGAGATTGGCCGGAACAAACAGACAGACAAAAATGAAAAAGTGTGTTTTGGTTATAATTTAGATATATAGATTGTCACCCAACCACGAACCAACCTCAGCAAGCGATGCTTAATCTAGAAGATCGACCCGTGTCCCTGTAATATTAAGCCAGGCGCCCTTACACAAGTACATAGATTACAATAAAAAACTCAACCAGTTACGGGATATAATACTTAGAACTCCACCGAAGCGTTACCACAATGACAGGAACAATCGAATTCCTACACACCATGCACTCATAACCAATGGAAACAATCGTTATAAATTCAATTTTATTGAAGTATAAAGGCGGCCGTCCACTACTACGTAGAGTGTAGACAGAACACGATGAGGTTTGCTACGTAGTTCATTTGTTTACAATACACGCTACCATACAAGTTTCCCAGAAAACGTATGAGCTTCGGGAATCTTCGTCTATCTTCGGAAATAGGAACGCGTGAGGATAGTGGCAGTAGGTCGCAGTGGATGATCTCGCCTACAACGCGAAGCTAAGTACACGTGTAACTAGCCGTGAGCTGCTGTGGAGCTGCCCCTTACCGAGTGACCACGAGATACGCACAGTCTGCGACCGCAAATGCGGTAAAACAAATAAAATCAATTGCTTAGAAAAATTACTGCCATGCGCTCGAAGCTAGGAGGAGCTCGTGGCTAAATAATAACAGCCGCTTCGGTCGATCTTTAGCTTAAACCATTCTTACCTAGGTTGGTCCGTGGATGGGTTATACTCATTACATATCGAGTTTCCTCCGTGCCTCGGAAAACACGTTAAGCCGTTAGTCCCTTCTGTCATTTGAAAATCCTTATCAGTCGTTACATGTGGTCAGTGAGGCGAAAGTCTGACAACCAGTCTTACCAAGGGGTATTGTATTAACCAGTACTTACTGAGTTATGGAGGTCAGGTAGGAAGTCGGTCCATGTAAAATACTGGTACTCAGCTGCATCCAATTAGACTGGAAGCCGTCCCCAACATAGTTGGGAAAAGGCTAATTAGATGCTGATACTTAGAGCACGCCACGAGTCACTAGGACACGGTATTGTCACTAACGCCCCGTTCACGACCTCAGGTGATGCATAATGTGGAACTAGTGATATCAAATTCAACATTAGTTCCATTATTTTCATATTCTTTTAAAAATGGAACTAGTGATAACAAATTCAACATTAGTTCCATTACTTTCTGAATCTTTTAAAATGGAACTAGTGATAAAAAAAAACAATCAGTAGTTTCATCATGGAACTGTTAATGGTACTACTGACAACGAAGCGATGCGACTTTTGACGCTACTTACGTTGCAAGTTTGATCGGCTGAGGTCGTGGATGGAGCGTTCAAAATAATGTTTTACCATAGACATACGTTTTATCGTTCATGAGTCTAGAGTAATAAAAGCCCCTTACTTTTATTAGTGTGTGGGAACGGTTAAGGGCATCGATTGAATTAACTAATTAAGTATGCGTCATGGCGGGTGTTACGTTAACGAAGTGCTGAAAAGAAAATTGTGCAATGTTTTATTAATGGCTTCGGCATTTTCTGACGTAAAAAAACTTTCCATAGGTAAATATGAGTTCTTGAAGATCTTCTCACTTAAATTGACGTTAAGCATCGGTTTGCTTGAGATACCTAGGTTGGTACCTGGAAGTTCATTGTTGGCTTCATCATCTGCCTAGCCTTTTCCCAACTATGTTATGGTCGGCTTCCAGTCTATCCGGATGCAGCTGAATACCAGTATTTTACATGGAGCGACTGCCTATCTGACCTCCACAACCCAGTTACTACTAGGTAATACGATACCCCTTGGTAAGGCAGGTTGTCAGACTTTTTAGGCCACTGACTGCCTATAACGACTGTCAAAGATCTACAAATGACAGCCGGGACCAACGGCTTAACGTGCTTTCTGAGGCACGGAGGAAACTCGGTATGTAATGGGTTGTCACCTATCCACAGACCAACTTAGGCAAGCACGGCTTAACCTAAAGATCGACCCGAGCGGCTGTTATTATTTAGCCACGAGCTCCTCCAAGTTCATTGTTGGCTTAAACAGCATTAATAAAATTACGAGCGCAAAAACATTGAAGTACAATTTCCGATATGCAATACAAGGTGTAAACGAACCATTCACGAAGCCGTCAACCAAACATTCTGTACATCAAACTGAGTAACTCTACGCAAAAAATATTGGAGGGAAACCACTTTTTTGCGGTAGGACTCAATTTTACACACCCAAAATATTGTACTTATGGATGCATTGAATAGTACGGGGGTCGTGGAGATATTTGAAGTAAAGTTATAACATTAAAAACTTGTATTAAAAAAAAAAAACTTTTGAAAAATTGGAACTTTGACCCCCAATATCTCCGTAACTAGAATATTCCCAGGTATGGTCTGGACCAAAAAAATGATTGCAACGATGAGAACAAGTGCCTTTTGGCTTCGGTAAGGGTACTTTTACACCCATTATTGTACTCAAAAATTAAGGGTGGGCTAAAAAAGTATTAATTTTTTTTTCATATTACATCTTTTAAAAGTACCTACGAAAAGGCAGGTTACAACCTACTTGAGGGCTGAGGCCGAAATCAAGAGACGAACTTTTATACGCCTTACACAATTTGTAGCTATATTTAACTAAGGGTGATTGAACAGCTACCGACCACTCCAGACAGGTCAGTGGCTCAGACGTGGTGACCCAATGAAGCAACTTTAATGAACAGAAGCTGGTTTACTATAAATCCTAGACAAATACGGCAGTAAGCAGAAACATGCAGAAGTACCAGGAGAATATAAGTGCTAGTGTGTTAACAATAAAACTAGGGATGAAGCTAGTAAAAACAGCAAGTGCGGTGCAATGAACTTGTCTGGAAGCCAAGGTTCCAGGGTTTCGTGATAAGCAAAAACACGTCTTATACGCTTGTAATACTGTCTTCTTTTCAGAACCTAGTTTGGTTGGGTGACCTCTGGTCTTTTTGAAAAAGATGACGAGTGTCAGAATATGAGCGCTTGAATGAGCAGCACTGTCCTAAGTCGACAATGCATAACTGCGTAGCAACAGAATTATGAAAACTCAGTACCTAACAGTAGCGAAGGGTCAATTTTTGTAAAAGGTAAGCCGGAGTTTATCTTTACTGTATAGAATATTATTGGCTATATAAAACTGATTGTGCCATTCCCATTCATATCAAAGGGAAGCCGGTAGGAATCGGGTTGTATGGAACCTTCGCCACTGGTACCTAACTACACATGCGTAGCATGACCACTCTCTTCTCTCTTCACAATCTCCTCTCTTCCGTTGATCTGTCATTTTGTCGATTCAAAACACGTTTCTTCGGTGGTAATACTACGCGTGTTACCACACTATGAGTGTTTTCATCTAGTACCTGGATTATTTTGACTGGACCTTCTGAATTCGAACTTCCTCGTCCTTACTTTGTAATATTTTCGTCCAAATAAACAACGTCCTGTACTTTATTGACAATCATAACGTGAGAAATTAGGTCCCCAGCCTTTTGTTTCCACAACCCATTGGCTATTGACTCGAAACATTATTTGTTCTTCAAAGAGATATTGTTTTTAGCTTAATGGGCTTGTAGAGAAAGGGTTTTGGCTACTGACCTGAATAATTTGACGTAATTATTCCTTCTTAAATGGGGGTCAGACATCAGTCCCTTCGTGTCAAGAATTGGTAAGCAACGGGTCGAGTGGGCGCTGACCTTAACCGTTTTTATGCTAAAACGTCGTTTTTTTAATAATGTCATTGTGTTACGGTGTTTCACTGCCAGGATATTTAAGTGTTTGACCCGTTATGGGGGTGGAAAATTGTTACACAGACGTGGCGGTTGGGTCATTATGACCCGCTTATTTAACCTAAGATATCTTGGTATTTTTTCAAGAACGGGTGGTGGGTTTTAATGAGAATATTTAGTAGTTTTAGACAGAAAGTTAAACACATTAACAGAATTATAATATTATGATAATAATAGAGCTTTTGTTATTTTTTGCTATTTTTTTAGCAATCACAATAATCGACAAAATCGGCCTCTCCTCCCAACCTAAAATGGCTTAAAACTTAATAATATTCAATATTAATTTTAAAGGCATATTGACAGTCTCCATATCGTGTCTTACTGAAATCTTAATAAAAATCAGGATCCTTTAATACATCGCGGCATCGCCGCAAAGGTGCGATATTTTCAAACAGGTGCTTTCTGCCCTGGGTGGGAGGACTCATTTGATGATATTACCACGTTAAAAAAAAAAACAAAAAAGTGCTACTACTGCCTTCGAGGTCGTCCCTGATCTGAGTTTAGTACGTGTCAAAATACTCAACTAATTAAAGTTACTTAAATAGTAAAAGTTGTAGAGTTCGTCTAACTGTAGACGAACTCTACAACTTTAACTAATGAGAAGTATAGCAACGTGATTTTCGTAGTTTAAAAATTATAAGCAATCTTTTTGACCCAAACTCCGTGACTCCGGGATAATAAGCCAGCATGTAGATGTATCTGACGTGATTTTTCGAATTGACAGTCTTGCAAACTTTTTTAGCACACTCTTGTTTAATGTTCACTTTCATCTCTTAGTTTAAGATCATCATCATCTGCCTAGCCTTTTCCCAACTATATTGGGGTCGGCTTCCAGTCTAACCGGATGCAGCTGAATACCAGTATTTTACATGGAGCGATTGCCCATCTGACCTCCACAACCCACTTAGTACTGGGTAATACAGTACCCCTTGGTAAGACTGGTTGTCAGACTTTTTGGGCCACTGACTGCCTAGCGACTGTCAAGATCTACAAATGACAGCCGGGACCAACGGCTTAACGTGCTTTCCGAGGCAAGGAGGAAACTCGGTATTTAATGGGCGGTCACCCATCTACAGACCAACCTAGGCAAGCACGGCTTAACCTAAAGATCGACCCGAGCGGCTGTTATTATTTAGCCACGAGCTCCTCCTCATCTCTTAATTTACGATATGATATAAAATAAACTCAGATGATAAAACGTTACAGACTAAAATAATTTCTGAAGTTCATTTCTCGACGACTTCCCTTGCGGCAGTCGTTAATGTCGAGATGAATCACCGCGACTGTTTGAAGGCAACGCTCTTGACTCCATACTGTGTAATGCAAGGAACTAATATGAACATAACAAAATCTATGCGGTAAGATTTATTGTTGCTATCGCGGGCTTAACCTGAGCTGGATGAGGCTGGCTCACGAGCAGTGGGTGAAGGGGGGCTGTGTGTGATGATGATACATAAGGTTGAAGCCACAAAAGTCGGTCGCCTAGATCTTTTGGCTCAGACAGATGTGTTGCTGGAGCTGTTAGGCCACTTCTTCATGAAGGGGCGGCGCCAACTTAGGGAATCAAAATCAAATCAAATCAAAATAGCTTTAATTCCATGCATAATCACAAAAAGTAAACATTAAAGTATTCAATTCTTAAATTCTTCTTCTTCTTCAATAATTAAAATAAAATACACAATTGTAAATCACAAAAATCAAATTTAAAATGAAATCAAATAATCAATATCAAATAAATCAAATCAAATAATCAATATCAAATATATCAAATCAAATAATACAATCAATTGTAAAATAAAATAATAAATAATAATAAACTTAGGGGATGCCGTATGTAATTCTGACTTTCAAAGAGTGCTGATTTTCGGCCTAATTTCAAAAAATAATTTTTAATTTCGACATAGTAGTTCTGTTTGAATCATATGAAGGAAATGGAAAGCTGATTACAGCTAACAAACTCAGTAAACGACTAAAGACTAAAGTTAGTAAACGACTAACGACTAAAGATTAAAGTTACTATCTATCTAATCCACAAAGTTCGCACGTGTCTGAAGTCTTGATCTTTGCCCCAGATCTCACAACGTTCAAAAATTTAGACAATATCACAAACGCTATGAATAATTGGAATAACTTTTACTTTTATGGCTAAAACTTTTAAGACTTATGTATCCTGCTTATGCGTACGAAGTCTCATTAAAATCGGTTCAGTCATTTCGAAAAAAAATCACTTGAAACTTTGTATGAAATGCCGTAAGACGTTAACGCTCTTAATCGACCCAGCTTTAGAAAGTAACACCTGGGTAGATAGCATATTGCATGCACTAGGAAGACCAGAAATTTTGATGTATTTGCCTTTCCCCGCCGCTTGCCAAGTAAATGCGTCGTAGACTGAATTATTGGGCTCTCGTGTATCGCCCGTTATTCATAACTGTGTATGTTTTGGCATTGAATGTACAAGTAGGTCGGTACTGAAACTAGTTAGTCATTCGGTTTTGGTTATGATTAGAAAGAATAAACATTTTTTTATTTAAAAAAAACGAATGATGATTATTTTTGAAGTTTTTACTCAAAATTCTAATAAGGGTTCTTCTTTAAGTTTATTGGTTCTTGTCCTATCAGTGTATTATTTTTATCTCAAATGATTTTCAATCTAAGCCTGAAAGTGAACAACGTATAATTCCGTGTTACACATAATTATGTACATCTATTTTTTCTTTAACATAGTTTGGTGTTTCATTTTGTACCTTTACTTCCCTTTTGTATTATAAAAACACATAAAATGTTTGATATAATATTTATTTTACTTAAAATTTAATTTGCTAAGAGCAAACGTGTATAGGTGCAACTGAACGTTGACAGAAGAGAGAGCGAGTTGCCAGTTGCTAATACTAAATGCTACTATGCTACGAATTATAAATATGTTGCCATTACAATATTTTATTTTTATAAAATTTTAAACTGTCATGGTCACTAATATTATTATTAATACTAGAAACGGGATATATATAATTTTTTTACACTTAATCACTAAGAAAAAGATTATATGGTCAATAATAATAAATTGAACACCTTTCACTCTTTTCATTTGCAAAACAAATAATTGCTAGACAAAGAAATTTCTGGATTAAACATGAGATAACAACTTGTTGAAATGTTGATTCTGCAATCTGCAACAAAAATACACACGAATCAGTTTGATTCAAAGCTCCTTTGACCGACGTAGATTTGTAGCATAGACAAGCCAATCTGTCTGTCATCGCGTACCGCTCCCGGCATCGTAGGTCAGTGCAAGGACGAAG
Source organism: Noctua comes (assembly GCA_963082995.1). Taxonomy (NCBI): domain Eukaryota; kingdom Metazoa; phylum Arthropoda; class Insecta; order Lepidoptera; family Noctuidae; genus Noctua; species Noctua comes. The sequence goes on from OY720285.1 coordinate 10,538,310, forward strand.
TCTAACCGAATGCAAAATTTTTGCTCGACTGTATATAAAAGTGAATCTCTCGGGGCCAGTACTACTACTTCTTACAGCGGTAGTACTATAATGTCAGTTCATAGTGCGAAAGAGATGAAACTATACAAAATGTCTAGCTCTATCTCTTTCCCACACTGAAGTCAGATTAAAACAATACCGCTGTAAACAGTCATGGTAGGCCATCAGGTCCTTTTAGCGAATTTAAAGCTTGTCTTACCATATTATAAGTACATACTCGTTTGATGCTGGTGCATCAACGCAGTCTGTCGCAGCGCAATGTTGGACATAGGCCCAGACTGCACCAACTTCTTCTTCTTCTTCTTAGCGTGTCGATGACAGTTCAAATGGAGTCAGCCCAAAATTTGGCGACGAGTTTGGAAATTTCAGTAGCGTCCATCAACACCAACTAGTGTAACATGATGCAGCTGAATACCAGTATACCGAAATTGAGCCCTGAAAAGGCTAGTCAGGTGACGATGATGACTTCATTTTCTCGTAGCCAGGTTGTAAAAAAACTGAACTAATGTAGAAATAAATAAACCCTCAAAAAAAAAAATCGGTTGTCTGTAAAGTCGGATTACTGACGATAGTTGAACGTGACAACGTCATAAGAAAATACTGATGGAAAGGTTGCATTTTTCAAAAGAAAATTTTAATTTTATTTGTTTGATAGATGTTTTGTATGGATATAGAGAAGGAGGTTAATGGAAATCACTATTCAAGTTACATTTATTTGTACGCATAAATACAATTATGTCAATTTTTTTTTTTTTTTTTGCTGTGTGCGTAGTTTTTACAAGTATGAATGTGCGTTGAGCAATTGTTTTATGGAACGCCTCAGAGCGAAGTAACGCCCGTTTTTTCGTGCGTGCAGCCGGCTCCATCGAATTATAAGACGTTGTCACGTCAAAAAAATCAATCCAACTGCTGTACATTGGCGCCAGATTTGCCTATCTCGAAGTACACTTTGATTGACGTGAAACATATCCATCATCTGCATCTGTTCACAAGTCTAAGGACATTACTCATAAATGGCGTCAGCAGCCAGACCGCGAACCACGGCAATACGACAGTTTCCGATATCTTTAGACCATGAAATGTCTTTAATCTTAGAATAGTTCATAGTATGTTTATGCACGAGGCTGGAATGTGACATCAGATTGCTGGCAGTATAATTCATCTTTCTGTCGTCATTTCTAGGATAGAAACTGTGAGACGGGGACCTAGACAAGTGGCAATCGGTTTCAAAGCGTTTCATGTTTCTACAATGACATTCAACAGAATTGCCATAGTTATTAGGCTTTTCAGTAGCATAATTGCAGATTAGCATATTTTCGGCGAATATAAGCTCGTTTTTGGAAGCGCGCCTTTTGCCATACGCGCAAATATTTCGAACGTTGACGCGCTTATAAGCGCGAGCTGCGAGAGATACTGACATAATTGCTACTGACAGAACCCACCCGTTAGAGCGAACACGCACGAAAAGCACGCACAAAATGTGGCAAAATGTGTCGTTTAAGGGCGTAAGCCTACACAAGCGTATACGCGCGAAAAAAAACGCTAGTTGGAAACCGCTGAAAGTCAATTCGATACATTTCTAATTTTTCAACCATCGTTTGCACTGGTAGATTGTATTTTCTCTGATTGACCTTAATGAGAAACACAAACAATGTTTTTTTCCGCACATTTAGTTGACAATCTTCAAATTATTAGCTGAAATGGTGTGTAAAGATTTTACAGTTCCGTGACAAATTAGCAATCAAGCTAATTAGGTTGAAATATGATCTTGGAGACGTACAAGAGATGTGTTACCAGTACTTGGCAATGGATCTAAGTACGTTCGAAGAACACATTGTAGACAACGTGAATATGACTATAGAAGTGACTCGAAGTTTCATAAGAAAACAGTGTTAAGTTAATCTAGTCGTTTGTGTACTGTCGTAAATTATTAGTTTCTCTTTGAAGATGCTATCCTTTTTTTTTTTTTTAACTTGGTAAAATCATCAAATGAGTCCTCCCACCCAGGGCAGAGCGGGAGGGACTGTCAGACTTGTACTGACTAAAATCCACGGTGTCCTTCAGTAGCCCTTTATGTTCCAGGGTCACGGTAATTCTATGAGTCCCGCGACCCCGGCAGGCTTTGGCCCTCTAGAGGGGGGCCCCGTCATTATGCTGACACTCTTTGAGGCGCGCGTGGAACACAACGCGCCGTCGGCGTCGACCCGGGCATTCTACAACTCATTAAATGAGGTCATTAAAAGGGTTACTAATTTAACTAATTTTCAACATTGTCGTCTGTGACATTTATTTACAAAGTTAAATTATATGGCTAGGAAAACTCCACTATCTAAACATATATAGATACTAGGAAAATGTGGCGACACTTGGGAGGAGACCTATGTCCAGCAGTGGACGTCTTTCGGCTGAAATGATGATAGGGATGATACTATGAAAAAAGTGCTTTCAAAGCACTCCTATCTTAGCTCGGTAGCTCTCGCTAGCTTATGTTAATTAATTGCATTCTTATGCATTTTCGAAGCGAAGCTCGGAGATCTCAGAATAATACGACGGCACGGTTGGCGCAGTGGCTGAGCAATTGACTGCTGCGCTTCATGTCGCGGGTCCGATTCCCGCACGGAACAAATATTTGTATGGCCTACAGGTAGTTGTTCCGGGTCTGGCTGTTTGTGTATGTGAATTTAAATGTTTGTGAATGCACCCACGATACAGGAGAAATTCCTAGTGTGGGGCAACGTTTTTTTTTTAAAAAAAAAACAAAAAAAAATATGACCACGCTAACGCATTAGGAATTCCCAGTAATGTTAGTAGTGTTTGTGATAAATAAATATACTGATATTAGAAAAACAATAGAAAAATAACAGCGTCCAAAACTGCATCACCATTAACTCTCGTTGGTAGTCTTGTTCCATCATCGTTCGCAACGTCTTTCCCGTGAACACATGCACCATACCTACATACATTGCTCGTACGTCGTAGGGATTTGTAAGGCACCATCGCGCGACGTCGCGTGAAGCGGCCTGTTATGCAGTGGCCGTTCGTACCATTAAATAGCGGCCACAGCGTATTGGGTTCTGGTATTTGTTTAGACCACTAGGGAAGACATTCAACGTTTTTTTTTATTTTGGCCATCTAGGTAAGTTCAGCATTTTGGCTTGGCAATGAACGAGTTAAAGATGTATGTAGGTATGGTGCATGTATTCACGAGAAAGACGTTGCGAACTATGATGGAACAAGACTACCAATGCAATTAACGTGTTAATATCTATGGACTGTTTTCTTACATGCACGTGCCTCTATAACAAATAACCGAAATAACCATCATTATTTTTCGTAACCCATTTTCCTCACAAACAACGTCCATTAACGATACACGTGCAGAAACCGATGTTTTTCCTAAACCATACTAATATCACAGCATTCATAGCTAACTACCTACTAAAGAGGGTGAGCCGACTCTGGTTAAACTATTCATTCCAAAAACTGAATCGTCATTGCCATCCCTGTTCCACCACCGATTACAACCTTACCTTCTTCTTGTGCTATGCTTTCCTGCCCCCGTAGCATGACCACCGTAGACAAGGATTTCTTTGGCGGAAGAATCGACAAAATGACAGATAGTGCAAAGAAATCTGTCATTGTGTCGACACAGTCTGTCATTTTGTCGATTCTTCCGCCAAAGAAATCCTTGTCTACGGTTGTCATGCTACGGGGGCTGTACGCGTATCATGTCCACCGTAGAAACGGGTTTTGTCTACGGATGAATCGACAAAATGACAGATCAACAAAAGAGTTCTGTCATTTTGTCGATTCTTCCGTCGACGAAACCCCTTTCTACGGTGGTCATGCTGCTCGTGCAGGTCTCTAAGTTATATCCAGGGGATCTAGACAATCGTTTTCCAACCGTTTCATATTTATAAAACCTTTCTAATATTATAGTTATCATAAGCTTTTCGGTTAAGTCAGTCTCATACATTTTTGTGGTCCACCTTAGCCCTGGATCGAAAAAACTGGAAGTTATGGGGAGAGGCCTATGCCCAGCAGTGGGATGACACAGGCTATCAGTCTACATTTTTGACTTTTTTAACATCGTAATCGTCAGGTCCTCAGAGCTCGTGGCTAAATAATAACAGCCGCTCGGATCGATCTTTAGGTTAAGCCGTGCTTGCCTAGGTTGGTCTGTGGATGGGTGACCACCAATTACATACCGAGTTTCCTCCGTGCCTCGGAAAGCACGTTACGCTGTTGGTCCCGGCTGTCATTTGTAGATCTTTGACAGCCGTTACAGGTAGTCAGTGGCCCAAAAAGTCTGACACCCAGTCTTACCAATGGGTATCGTATTACCCAGTACTAACTGGGTTGTGGAGGTCAGACAGGTAGTAGCTCCATGTAAAATATTGGTATTCAGCTGCATCCGGTTAGACTGGAAGCCGACCCTAACATAGTTGGGAAAAGGCTAGGCAGATGATGATGTCCTCAGATCTTCCCCAAGATTTTCTATGGACCAACTCTGCGTAGACCACCATAAACATACATACAGGTTGCAAGAGACCTCGACGCACGAACGGTTACCACGTGTTCAATTCGTCATAGAAATTCATTCGTAATTTAAAATAAAAAAAGCTGTTTCCTACAAAAGACCTCCACGGTCAAAATGGATGCAACAGCTGGTTTAAAAAAATATAAATATGAAAAAATTCAATATAAAGGGTGTAAATAGACCCTTAACATAGCCGAAAGGCACTAATTGTTCTCCCCGGTTTTTTTTAGCTTGGTAAAATCATCAAATGCGTCCTCCCACCCAGGGCAGACTGTCAGACTTGTACTGACTAAATTCCACGGTGTCCTCCAATAGCCCTTTATGTTCCAGGGTCACGGTAATTCTATAAGTCCCGCGACCCCGGCAGGCTTTGGCCCTCTAGAGGGGGGCCCTGTCATTATGCTGACACTCTTTATGTTCTCCCCGTCTTTGCGGTCATTTTTTTGTTCTAGACAATACCTGGGAACCTTCTAGTTACGGAGATATTGGGGGTCAAAGTTCCAACTTTTTCACAACTTTAAAAAAAAAAATGTTTTTAATTTAAGTAAAAATCTTATTTTTACTTTACACACCTCCACGACTCCGTACTATTCAATCCATCCATCAGCACAATGCTTTGAGTGCTTTCCATCGAGTCCTACCTGAAAACGTGATTTTTCACCCCAAAAAAAAAGTTGATTCCCAGCAATAATTTTTGCGTAAAGTTATTTAGTTTGATGTACGGAATGCTTGGTTGACGGCTATGTGAAGGGTCTGTTTACACCCTGTATGGGGGGGGGGGGGCGGGGGGAGGGGTAGGGTTCTGAATGATGTATGAATACGTGGTAACCGTTAGTGCGTCGATGTATCTTACACCCTGTATACACCCAGGCGTAATCAACAAACCAAAATTCCACATTTTTTGTGACCCCCTTCTACACAAACAATATCAAATTATCTAAGCACGTGTACGAACCAATTTTTTCCTATACCATAGCAGTTATAGCTAGGTACCTACTAAAGGGGCGAACCGACTCTCGTTAAGATCTCAGCATGAATATCCTACACGTGTAACGATCCAGCTTACGGCTTTTTTATGGGAATTAAACGGTTGTGGCTTATCTGTAAGTGGACTGTGTTGAAATAAGGTCTAGAATTGATTGGCAGAAGTAGGTATACCTATTATGGTTAGCCGCCCTGGATCTAGGGGGGGCAAGCCGGGGCTTGTGCCCCGGGCGGCAAATTCAAGCTTGGTAGAGGAATACACTACTCAGCATTATCGCAACTTTGCGATTACTTACGGGCAGTGTAGTAAAATAATAAAATAAACAATCAATTATTTTCCGCAGGGCGCGTAAGCATAGATCGCGATTTCTCGCGCGGCGGCCGGTGCAATGTCAGTCTCAGACCATATCTTGTCCTATCCTGATTAAAATATATGTCCAACACGTCCATGTATTTTAAAAATATAGGCTTAACAGAGAAAGAGCAGTGTTTAACCGGTCGTTGTGGAGTTCTTTGGAGGAGGCCTATGTCCATCAGTGAGCGTGTTATGGCTGAAATGATGATGATGATAAAGGTAAAAATATAGTCAGGCAGGGGCGGCATTTTTCATCTTTTGCCCCGCCTCGAAATAATTCAAGATCCGGGGCTGGTGGTTAGTCGTTCTGACGAGAAAGTGAATTTTGAAGTGTCGTAGGAACGGTAAGTCGCATTTCAAATTGGCTTCTTATTCTAATGAATCCCCATACGCTAGCCCAGGTTGTGGAGGTTAGAAAGGCATTCGCTTCATGTAAAATACTGGTATTCAGCTGCATCCGGTTAGACTGGAAGCCTACCCCAACATAGCTGGGAAAAGGCTAGGCAGATGATGACTATGCTAGACCAGCTCAAGGTCCAAGTGTTGCAGCACCTCTGAGTAGCAGCTTACTGTATCTACTTATGTCGTATATTACGAGGGTGAACAGCCCTTGCAATTTTAATTGCAGCTCCATTACTGTTATATACCCGTAGCTACTTCCTTTAAGGACCTTATGATCGTTCAACTTTTCTGATAATAACAATAGGTCCCAGGTCTTCAATTTCTAGTGCAAATTACCCAATCAGAATGAAGATAAATAAAACAAATTACGTGCTTCGGAGTTCAAATTGAGGTCAATCGCACGTCATTTAGAAGTCGCTTCTGCGACCGTCATTTGTTTTTATTTATTTACAAATTATTTGTATTTTAAACATTAAAACTAGGGTAATATTCCTCCACGATTTGGTTTCGAGAAGTTTCGGCATTTCATTTTGTTACAGTACTAGCTGTTGCCCGCGACTTACGTCTCTCTACTACGTACTTACGTCTTCGTCTATTTTAATCAAATTTTTGTTAACAATTTCGAGGGTTTTTTTTTTGCACGGAACCCTAATACTTTTTCTAAAATAAAAGAAGCCTTAGTTACTCCTTATAACTTCAGCTGTCCCGTCAAAATCAGTCCAGCCGTTTCGGAGTTTCATAATAAGCATTCAGTAAAAAAAAAAAAAAAAGCTGTTATTTTGAAATTACAAACAGACACTTAAATTTAATTTATTCTGTACCGCGTTTTTGTTTGTAAACAAACTTCATGATTTAAGCAGATCTTAAAACACGGCTGTGAGTTTTGTAAACCTCGCAGCCAGAATTTAATAAGCTTGTTTTGTGATATCATTGAAATATGGCTTGTTAATACAAACATAGAATCGAGAACCTAACACGAGTGCGCGGTAAAACGTAACGTCATTAAGAGCGATTTTAAATCAAAAAAATACTAGTTTTACTTATAATAATTATCTAAATTTATAGAATTTGTTTATCATCTTATTGTGCCTGTCGCAATTTTTTTTTACTAAAACGCTTTTAGATAATTGTATTTTTTCTTTTGTTATAGTTTTTGCTCGTGACTAAATGATAACAGCCGCTCGGGTCGATCTTTAGGTTAAGCCGTGCTTGCCTAGGTTGATCAGTGGATGGGTGACCGCCCATTACATACCGAGTTTACTCCGTGCCTCGGAAAGCACGTTAAGCCGTTGGTCCCGGCTGTCATCTGTAGATCTTTGACAGTCGTTACAGGTAGTCAGTGACCCAAAAAGTCCGACAACCAGTCTTACCAAGGGGAGTCGTATTACCCAGTACTAACTGGGTTGGGGAGGTCAGATGGGCAGTCGCTCCATGTAAAATGCTAGTATTTAGCTGTATCCGGTAAGACTGGAATCCAACCCCAATAAATTTGCGAAAAGGCTAGGCAGATGATGAATATGAACAAGGTGGAAGAGGTCATCTTGTGAACTTCATCGATCGGCAGCCATTTAATTAAAAGCACCACAACATTAACCGGTGAAAAAATTTTTTCATGACAAACTCGCGAAAATGAAACGATGCTGTTTTTTTATTTAAAAAATCCAAGTATTTACGTCTTCGTTTACACTGTGTGCTCGTGGTAGGCCTCAGGCTTGTGGAACTTGGCCTGGCCACTGTCAAACTGGAACTGCGGTTACGTGGCCTGAATTATCCTTGTTTGAAAGTTTACAACAAAAAACTTTTTGAAAACGAGAAAACACGTAAATTTTCACTACAAATAAGGGTCGGAGGGTCGCTTTAATACAAAGCAGGTCCTTATTGAATTACGAGCCTCAAATGTAGGTCAGGACTCCAAGCAAAAAGGTTCTAATATAAAAACAAAAATAATATTTTAACTGTAAACATAAACTACAGTGCGTTGTGGGCGTACTGTACCAATATATTATTGCGTAGTCCAATACAGTTTTATTACGAACTCCTTGTGTACAAATAAAGCCAATTTTACCAACCGTTGAGCTAATAACAAAAGTTTGTAAAGCAAAAATACGGGCCGGTCAGTGGTGGAGAAAATCGAGTGCTTTGACCTTTGTTAGTGAAATTTTTTGTGCTAGATCTTCCAGTTAAGGTTGAAGTTCCAGGGTAGCCCGGAAAATACAAATTTTCTTAAGTTTTTACAATTTGCAGGTCAGTTTCAGGCTATATGTAAAACAAAATATGATTCTCGACCGTAACACGTATGTAGTTATAGAATTATAATCATTAAAAGTCAGTCAGTCAGTTTCTCTAAGTTCATTTAATCCCATTTAATGACTATTTCATGAAAAAGTAATTCAATGGGAGTATATGAACTCAGAGGGTTGTATTGATGAGTTTAATGACTGTAACTCTATAAAGCCATATTTGTTACGGTTGCGAATCATATCTTAATCAACATAAAACCTGACAATGACCTTTAAATTTCAAAAAACGAAAGAAAATTTAAATTTCGCGGGCTAACCTGGCGCTTCCACCTTTCCATCGAAAAGTTCTTTAAAAGAAATGCACGATACCGGCTGAGGAGAGGTTTGCCATGCTAGCTGCGCTTTTCACTCCTCACACAATTCATCCACCTTTTCCTTGGTCTATAATAAATGAGTCCACTGAGGGCGAGGCCATACCACTGCGTTGCGGTGTCGCATCTTAACGCAAGCAGAAGTAGGACCCGTGTAGTGCGGTCCATGTCTCACTAGAAACTGAACTGACGGACGCTAGTTGCTTGTCGTGCGATGTCGTATGCGATGAAATTTTTGTTTATTGCTGTGTGACGTCGTTTTTGCGATACGCCGCCGCAACGCAGTGTTGTGGCCTCGCCCTAAGAAGCTATTGGTTTTTGTTGAAATTTCTTCCACCCAATAATAATTGTTATACAACAGTGCAAATAGGGAGGAAATTGCCTATTTGTTGGCGGATATTTGGGCAATATAAGGACATGAAGCTATTTTACTTTCACATGTTTACATTACGGACTGCATCGTTGATCTAGTGGTCGCAAGCGCGACTGCTGAGCATGGGGTCCTGGGTTCGATTCCTGGGTCAGGCATCTGGTTTTCCACCAGAAATTTCTCAGTAGCCACCACCGAGTCTGGGTTTGTGCCCGGTTGATGGCAATAGGCTCGCCCCCTATTACATGGGACTGACTGGGATTGACTTAAAACATAACTGGCAAAATGTGGGTGTACTATTAGGTACACCTCTGCCTAACCCTTCGGGAATTACACGCGTGAGGTAAAATAATTAATACTAACTGAATCAAACTCAAACCTGCGAGCCAAAAGATGGTTAACATTTTAGTCCTAGTCATGTGCTAGCTTGCGCCACAGTCGTTTTATTACTGTGTGTTTGAAGATAACAGAATTCCTAAACATTGAAATTTACAGCTCTTGACCTCGTTTAGATGTGCTGATTGCATAGTTGTATTGCTGAAATCTGCCCTAAACTCTTCAGTCTCCCGACTTTTAAGTACTTTCTCCTAAAATAAACACCAAATATATAATCCGCCATTTTATGGCGGCGGCCATCTTGAATTTACAATGATAGGTACTGAATATATTGAGTTTTATTGTCATCAGAACTAAAGGTGTGTTCAACTAAACTTTATGCTGTCATTTACGGAATATCTTCCGTGATTGTTTATTATTTTGAGCTCAAAATAATGAACAACCACGGAAGTGACATATAAGTTTAGTTGTAAACCGTGAAAGCTTACAAAAGTGTTTGAGGTGTGTTCAATTATCAGATCAATCTGTCAATAGGAAACGGGTAACATTTCAATTACTGACAAAAAACAAACAAGGCAAGCTAAATAAAACCGTTTAAAAAAAAAAACAGCTAGACACCCACCAACCCTATCATATTTTTCCATCGACTTCGTACCTAGTCAAACCCTAGGCATTACATTTAAAGCCTTAAGACACGTGTAAACAAAATAACATCACAGTTCGTTGACTTTAAGCCAGCACGTGGATGTATCTGACTGCTGTACCCACGCCCTCAGGGAGGGGACGGAGTTATGATTAGTGCTAGAAAAATGACTGGGAGGACGATTGCCTAGGTGCAGTTTGTGGTTTGTTTGTTAGCTCTTTATAGAACGGGGTCAAATGAGGTCGGATAAGGGCCGCGTGTGTAGTCGAGAGATGCAATTTGAAGTTGGTTTAAATGTACATGTTACAAAAGCAATGAATAAATATTCTGTTCAAATGGAAGATAGGTTGGTTAGACATTGTTGCTATCATCATTATTAATACTAGAAACGGGATATTTACTATGTTTACTGTTTTCTATCAGTTCCCGATACTGAGTGCAAGAAACGAACAAGAAAGAGGGTAAACCGATTTGTGTGCTCATAAACACCCACCCGCAATAACTTCAGTTTATCCGTGATCATGGTGCTTGCAACAGCGCCGAAATATCGGGAACTCATAGAAAACAGTAAACATGGTAAATATCCCGTTTCTAGTATTAATAATAATGTAAGTGACCATGATAGTTTAAAATCTTAAATTGTTGCTATCGTCATTAGTTTTTCGATCAGGAATTTCTCAGTAGCAGCCACGGAGTCAGGATCTGCGCCCAGTTGATGGCAGTAGGCTCGCCCTAACATGGGACTTAAACATAACTGGTAAAATGTAGGGTACGATTAGGTACACCTCTGCCTGACCCTTTGGTGATAACAGGCGTAATGCTATGTTATGTTGCTAGCTTTTGGTATTCTGAAAAAACATGTTTTAGAATTCAGCCGTAGTTAACTTTGATTGTCGTCTATTCATAATTAAGTAGTCTGTATTGGCGAAATACATAGTTAGGTTTTTCCTTGTGGAATACAAGCTAAACGGCCAATCCGTACTAATGAAAGATAATTATGAGGTATTTTAGCTAGTTACAAAATGAACAAATGCAATTTTTTGTTTTCAAATCTTGTCACCTGTGTATTTTTTGCAGATATATACACCTACCACTGTTTGTCTCTGCATCACCCAAATGTTGACTGGTAGAAAATGCCTATGGCATTAAGTCCACCTCTGTAGTTTGTGCTTGAAGTGTAAAATAAATAAATAAAGACGTATGTACCGTCTTACGAAAATTGTGGAATATGGAGGAAATTGGCAAAATTTCTTTTGTAAAAATATATTATCAAAATTTAAACTGTCACTTACGGAATATCTTCCGTGATTGTTCATTATTTTGAGCTACCGATATTTCGGCGCTGTTGCAAGTGCCATGATCGCGGGTTGACTGGAGAATGCGGGTGGATGGAAAATAAGTTGTTAAGAGCAGACAAATCTATCTACCCTCTTTCTTTGTCTTTTGCTACTCACACTACTGGAACTCGACACTAAGTCATGGCAAAACACACTCACAGTACCACCAGGTTTTGTGTAGTCCTTCTTACGATACCGGCTGCTACTCACCGCCTGCCGGCTGAGATGCCCGCGATCATGGCGCTTGCAACAGCGCCGAAATATCGGGAGCTCAAAGTAATGAACAATCACGGAAGATATCCCGTAAGTGTTAGTTTAAGTTTAGTTGTAAACCGTGAAAGCTTATAAGAGTGTTTGAATATATTATCAGTTTGTAGGTTATGATCAGTGCTAGAAAAATGACAGGGACGAAATGCCTAGGGTGGTGCAGTAAAGTATGACCACTTTAAGTGTGCAGTTCAGGGTTGCGTTGCTTGTCAAGAAAATTTGCATCTACATGTCAAACTTAGTACATTTATTTAAGTTCGGTGTTTTTTGGCCTGCACAGATGAGTTGGTTGAAGTGTAGTTTTGTAATTTGTTTCTCTTTTAGTTTTTATAGAAAGGGGTCAGATGAGGTCAGATATGGGTCGCATGTATAGTTGACAGGATGCAATTTGAAGTTAGTTTTGGAGGGAAATTGGGTTTGACATTGTTGCGTCTAGCATTTGGTTTTCTGAATAAATATGTTTTGGGATGTTGTAGTATTTGATAATAGTTATAATACTGTTTTAAGCTTTCAAGGTTTACAACTAAACGTATACTGTCACTTACGGGATATCTTTAGTGATCACGGAACAATCACGGAAGATATCCCGTAAGTGACAGTATAAGTATAAAAAGTTAAATAGTTTAAATTATAAGTTAAAATAACTTTTTTAATAAAATATATTTTTAGTTAAATAAACCACGAATTTAGCATTTTTTTTTTCGAATTTCACTCACCGCTTTTCCACATTATTACTGTTTTGATTAATAGATTTTTGTTGTTTTTGATAAGTTTAGAGTAATATTTTTAAAACCATGACTTGTTTTAATTTTTTAATTGCTAAATGGGCCTTCTCTTGACCTCGATCACGCCTGATTGCCTGACTTTTTCATTGCCTATCAATAGTGAGGTATTTTCAATCAGAATTACGTGATCGCAACCTTAAACGCAACATTTTACGTATTATGCAGAAATATGAACAATAAAAACTTATTTATTTGCAGCTTATTAAAAAAACGTGGGTTGTTCGATATTTCTAACGGCCGTGTACCAATAATATTTAAAAAAAAAAAAGTAACTCTGTCCGCATGTTACCTTATTGGATTTGGATAGTAGGTAGGTAGTAGGCAGGCAGTAGACAGGCAGTAGGTAGGCAGTAGGTAGGTAGTAGGTAGGCAGTAGGCAGGCAGTAAGTAGGCAGTAGGTAGGTAGTTGGTAGGCAGTAGGTAGGCAGTAGGTACGCAGGAGGTAGGCAGTAGGTAGGTAATAGTGCATTGCATAGCTAGTCATCAATAAATATTCAACAACAGCATATCATTGACTAAACCGTATCCTGTTTAGATCCCCATGATTTTTACACAAACAGAATTAAATTATAATAATGAAGTTACCTTTAAAACCCGACAGACGTCGGTCAAACCTACATTATAATGCGCACTCAATTATTTCATCCCGTCTGACGGTTTCCCCTGGTGACCCAGGTCAAGGTCACCGTCATGTAGACCGTGCTTAATATTAATGTGGCTTACAGTAAGCACTGTTGCTGGGAAAACCAGTTTAAACTGGGATTTTTGATCAGCGTCACTTGGCAACAGAGAACGCAGGAACTCTTTAGATGGCCTGGAGATTTTAGGAGATCACTTGTCTGGGGTTTTTATTTTAGAAAAAATCAACCTTCATAGATGAAGAAAATGGCCAAGTTGCGCTGACGTCAAACAAATTAGAAGCCCAAGACGATGACGAGCGAGATTTCATGCGAAGATGAAAGGTACTGGCCATTGTGACTATGTTATGCGATTACCCTTAGGACATAAAAGTTGTGATGATGTGGAAGAATCCCACTCTATATGTATCCCTCACCGGGAGCATATGCCTGGAATGTACAAAAACAAGTGATTGTTACAAATCGTATCGTTACAGGCGCACTATAATGCTTGGTTTTCCTCACTCGTTGATGTAATGCTCGAATCTGAGCTACAGTTACATTACAGACAAATTCTTTTATACAACCAGCATTCGTAGCGTGACCACCGTAGAAACGGGTTTTGTCGACGGAAGAATCGACAAAATGGCAGATTTCTATTGTTGATCTGTCAATTTTTCGATTCTTCCGTCGACATAAGCCGTTTCAACGGTGGTTATGCTATGCATGCTGGTTGGCCAATTTTTGAGGAGTTCCATTTATCACTGTATGTTAAGCTTTGTTGGTCGTTCTATGGGTCTAGTACACAAGGAGCCATAGAACGACTAACATACCTTAAGAGTGTCAATTTCGGGCCTGTGGACGGCGGAGCAATGGGCTAGCTCGCCGTCCGGGCGTCTTATGACGACAGGCCGTATCGACGGCGCGTTCGTGTTCCACGCGCGCCTTAAAGAGATGTCAGCAATGATGTAGGGGTCTGCAAGGGCCGATATCTGCCAGGGCTGCGGGACTGTTCGAAAGAGATACCGTGGCCCTGGAACACAAAGGGCAAAGAAGGAACGTGGATGGGTAAGTAAGTACAAGTCTGACACTCCCTTCCGCTCCGCCCAGAGTGGGGGGGGGTCATTTGATGATTTCCCATCCGAAAAAAAAAGAAAAAAGCGTCTCAATTTGCATAGATTATGTTACTCGTGTGTTTGGGGTGAATAATTAGATGATCGCGTTTGCCTAACATATGTACCGCTGTTTCTATGCTAGGATTGGAGGTGAAATATTTATTTTAATATTACATAATGGATGAATTTCCTGTGTCGTTGCTTAGAGGAGATTTTGTATTACGATGGCCGATTAGCGTCATTTATTAAGTCGTATACATAGTTTCAGACGGGCATTTTTTTATGTCGAAGGCCTCCGCATATCTTTCCAGGTACACTTATTGTGAGCCACCTCGACTCAGCCTTCGAAATGCACATCAACCCGCCGCCACTTTCTGGACCGGCCTTGGCGACGTGCATCCTCAGACACCCAATGGGTGGAGACTTTTGCTCAGAGGCAGTGGCTCTCCAGCCACTTTGAATACAGAAGATTATCTCTCGGATGCCGTTCCACCAATAACCAGGTACTTAGAGGGCTTGCCACCATGACAATGTGCACATCGCTTTGTGTAGTTTATTTCATCACCGCGCTCTCAAAAGGGTGAAGGAAATCATCCGGAATATCCTACAACCAAAAATTCATCACATGTGTCATCAGCCGGCACTGGGCCCGCGTGATGGATTACAGCCCCATTCCCTCTCATGGGGCGCAGGCCTATTTTCCGACAATGGGACGTTACAGGCTTATTTTGCACACACAGATTTATAGCTAACTGTGTGCCTGTGCAGTAATGGCCTGCATACATAAACTCACGCCATTTTCTCACTGGGGTGGGCAGAAAGGCCAGGACACAACCTGCTACGAGCCTTAGACACTCCTTTTGTCAGTCCACGTTCATACACCCGGTCATACACGCACGCCGGTTGCAGGTATCTGCCTGAGCTATCCGAAGAACCTCACGAATAATTTCCTGCACTAGATGAAAATACTGCTTGATCTATTATACAAGTAAATAAATAGGAAGTGTCTGTTTGTAATTTCAAAATAACAGCTTTTTATTGAATGTATATGAAAGTATATACGGTACTAATAGACGATAGAACGAGACCATGTATGAGGATATTTCTAAAGCCCTGCATGGTTTCAAAACTCACTTCACCGTTGTCATGGGGGACTTCAACGCGAAACTGGGCAAACGAGACGGGGATGAGCTGCAGGTGGGGCAATTTGGGGTTGGACGTCGGAACCACCGGGGTCACCAACTGGCTAGTTTTATGGAGAAGGAGGGCCTCTATATGATGAACTCCTTCTTCAGAAAGCGTGAGCACAGGAAGTGGACCTGGCAGAGTCCCGATGGTGCAACTAAAAATGAGATTGACTTCATCATGTCAACCAAGAAGCAAATGTTCAATGATGTCTCTGTGATCAATTCGGTGAAAACCGGGAGCGATCACCGCATGGTAAGAGGCACATTGAACATCAATATAAAGCTTGAAAGGTCTCGACTGATGAAGTCTACGCTCCGTCCAGCACAAATCCAGATCCAAAACCCCGAGAGCTTTCAGCTTGAACTCCAGAATCGTTTCGAGTGCCTAGGAAGCTCAGTGGACGAATGCAACGATGGGTTCGTGGAAACTGTCCATACGACTGGGTCTAAGTTCTTCAAGACACGTCGTGCTCAGAAGAACAAAAGACTCTCTGATCATACTCTCGAGCTCATGAAGGAGCGGCGCGAGATGATCCTGCAGTCTTCAGACGAGGCGTGGAAGTACCGGCAGCTCAATAGACGGATCTCTAAATCCTTGAAACGCGACCTCCGCCGCTTTAATACCGAGCGTATTAAAGACGCTATTGAGCGGAATAAAGGCTCCAAGGTTTTTTCAAGAGATCTGGCTATTGGGCAGAGCCAGCTCACGAAACTGAAGACCGACGATGGCAGGATCGTATCCGCCAAACCGGAGCTGCTGAGGGAGATCGAGAGTTTTTATGGGCAGTTGTACACTTCAACCAGTAAACCCGTTGCAAATCTAGCTAACGACCCAAGAGCTAGACTGACCCGACACTATACCGAAGACATTCCGGATGTCAGCCTGTACGAGATTAGGATGGCTCTGAAACAGCTTAAAAACAACAAGGCACCGGGTGAGGACGGAATTACGGCTGAACTCCTGAAGGCAGGTGGAAAACCGGTACTTAAGACCCTTCAGAAGCTGTTTGATTCCGTCATACTCGAGGGGAAAACGCCGCAGGCATGGTGCAGGGGTGTGGTGGTACTCTTCTTCAAA
Source organism: Noctua comes (assembly GCA_963082995.1). NCBI lineage: Eukaryota > Metazoa > Arthropoda > Insecta > Lepidoptera > Noctuidae > Noctua > Noctua comes. Next base: position 10,554,976 of record OY720285.1, read on the forward strand.
AAGGGCGACAATGCCCGGCTGAAGAACTATAGGCCCATCTCACTTCTAAGCCATGTCTACAAGCTGTTTTCAAGAGTCATCACGAATCGTCTCGCGCGCAGGTTTGACGATTTTCAGCCTCCCGAACAAGCCGGATTCCGAAAAGGCTTTAGCACCGTAGACCACATACATACGCTGCGCCAGGTTATACAGAAGACCGAAGAGTATAACCTGCCTCTCTGCTTGGCGTTTGTGGACTACGAGAAAGCCTTCGATTCGATCGAGACTTGGGCTGTACTGCGTCTCCAACGTGCCAAATCGACTATCGGTACATCGAGGTGCTGAAGAGTTTGTACAAAAAACGCCACCATGTCAGTCCGACTTCAGGACCAGACCTCGGAACCTATCCTTCTGCAGCGAGGTGTAAGACAGGGAGACGTCATATCTCCGAAACTGTTCACCGCTGCACTGGAGGATGTCTTCAAGGTTCTGGACTGGAGAGGGCTAGGCATCAACGTCAATGGCGAGTACATCTCTCACCTTCGGTTTGCCGACGATATAGTGGTCATGGCTGAGACCATGGAGGACCTCAGTACAATGCTCGATGACCTCAGTAGAGCTTCCGAAAGAGTGGGTCTTAAAATGAACATGGACAAAACCAAAGTCATGTTGAATGCCCATGTAACACCCACTCCTATCAAGATCGGAGACTCTACACTCGAAGTTGTAGACGATTATGTCTACCTGGGACAAACGGTCCAGTTAGGTAGGTCTAACTTCGAGAAAGAGGTCAATCGTCGAATCCGACTCGGCTGGGCAGCGTTCGGGAAGTTGCGTGGTATCTTCTCGTCCAACTTACCGCAGTGTCTCAAGACGAAAGTCTATGACCAGTGTGTGTTGCCAGTGATTACATACGGGACCGAGACGTGGTCGCTCACAATGGGCCTCATCAGAAGGCTGAAAGTCACCCAAAGGGCAATGGAGAGGGCTATGCTCGGAGTTTCCTTGCGTGATCAAATCAGAAATGAGGAGATCCGCAAGAGAACCAGAGTTACCGACGTAGCCCGAAGAATAGCCAAACTTAAGTGGCAGTGGGCAGGGCACATTGCTCGCAGAACGGATGGCCGATGGGGTCGAAAAGTTCTGGAGTGGCGACCGCGAACCGGAAGACGCTGCGTTGGAAGGCCTCCCACTAGATGGACCGATGACCTCGTAAAGGTTGCAGGGATCCGCTGGATGCGAGACGCACGGGACCGGTCAATGTGGCGACACTTGGGGGAGGCCTATGTCCAGCAGTGGACGTCTTTCGGCTGAAATGATGATGATGATGAAGGAAAACGTTATTACCGGTTCTACAAGTAGGTAATATTTATTTATCTGTATTTTTTTAAATCCGTAGCTCAAGTTGCAAAGATATATGGTGTTATTTTATTTTATTCTCTTACAGAAAATTTAATTTATGTTTCTTTCTACACAACTGAAAGGATAGATAGGCTCAAATAAAAATGACAAATTAATGAGTTTTTTTTTTTACAATATCTTCGATATATTTTATATGTTACGGCTAAAAACCGAAGTAAGGTTACACCTAGTTCTAGCCGGCTAAACCTAGGTGCAGCCGGTAACAGTTGTGTATCCTTTTTATTCCTAGGACACACCGACTAAATGGATTAGGTTATGTTAGGTCACAACTATGACAAAACGCGCGCGAGCCGAGCGAGCGCAGCGATCGGTGCCGCGGCAGCAGCCGGCGAGCGCTACATCCAAATTGGTTGCATGTTCTAACCGAAGATAAGTAGGATACATCTAAGTTTAACCAGCTGCACCTAGTTTTACCCGGCTAAAACTAAGTGTAGCCGCACTTTGGCTATTAGCCGTAACATATACATTAACACTACTGAATGTAAGTACGAATATTCTTGACAGCAGAGTTCGTTTTAAAATTCAATGAGCTATGTATCTACCTCGGTAAACGCAGACATGTTGGCATCGTTTTATTTTAAGACTGGACAAACTGGATACGAATTTTGCTAATATTTGTAGTGAAATAAAATTAGTTGTTTTATATAAGTTGGATCAGGTCATACATGAACATATTATCTACATATTAAAAAGGTAGGCACTTACCTAAGTTATTTTACTTTTATGTAAATGATTTAAGAGCGTTACGAGTAAGTAAGTTAGTACTTGGTAATACGATACCCCTTGGTAAGATTGGCTGTCAGACTTTTTGGGTCACTGACTACCTAACGACTGTCAAAGATCTACAAATGACACCCGGGACCAACAGCTTAACGTGCTTTCCGAGGCACGGAGGAAACTCGGTATGTAATGGGTGGTCACCCATCCACAGACCAACCTAGGCAAGCACGGCTTAACCTAAAGATCGACCCGAGCGGGTGTTATTATGTAGCCATGAACTCCTCTGTTAAGTTGTGTGTACATAAATAAATAAATATCGTACGCACAACGGCCAATCAAGCTTCAAAACCAGTTTATGCGGATCTCTGTTTTTTTTAAATTACAAAATGGGCCTACTCTTGACCTCGATCACGCCTGATGGAAAGCGATAGATGAGGTCTATGATGGGACGAGCGTGCTCAGAAGATGCCTGTTCACTCTTGCTTTGAAGGCTGACGGGTTAAATGTGGGAGGGAACACAGATGCCGGCAGAGAGACACTTTACTTTCTCTCATTGTAAAAGCAATCTATACAAAGTGAGGCCAAGTTATACTGGAAATGTACAGCTTCATGTGCCGCCGTGTGTACGAGGTTTTTGATAAATGCCAAGGGACTATTCATTGTTTCCGGTGGAATCCTTAGAAATCGATATCGTCATTTGGGAAGAATTCAGATCGAAATGTGATTCACGACTATTTATATCAGAAGGATAAATGGATAGATAATGTTATTGTTCTCATAGATTTTCCTTGAATTAGGGGATTCCACAATATCCTCCTTTCTTAGTGACGTCCTTTTTTTTTGTATCTTTGTTTCCATTTCGTCACTTCGTCTGCGGTAAATACAATGACGTTTGTAAGTGGTGTCATAGATACATAATAGTGACGACACCTCTTAGGGGCCGTCTCCACGAGCGAGAGAATCGCGGCGATATTATCGTCGTGCCACGTATTTCTAAACACTCTCATAAGGGCCGTCTCCATGAGCGAGAGAATCGGGGCGATATTCTCGTATAGAAATACGTGGCACGACGATAATATCGCCGCGATTCTCTCGCTCGTGGAGACGGCCGCATAGTGAGCGCGTTAGTTTTTTTTTTGCATTTTAAAAAGGACGTAGATTTTTTCCAGTCATCAATTTGCAATGACTATAATTATGATAGCATCGCTCTTTTGGGAAATTTGTACATGGAGTTTTAGACAATACATATAACATCACACCTGTAATCCCCGAAGGGTTAGGCAGAGGTGTACCTATTAAAACACCCACATTCGCAAGTTACCTTTAAGTCCAATGTAATAGGGGGCGAGCCTATTGCCATCAACCGGGCACAAATCCAGACTCCATGGCTGCTATTGAGAAATTCCTGATGGAAAAACCCAATGACACTTTACCCGACCTGGGAATCAAAGCCAAGACCTTATGCTCAGCAGTCGCGCTTGCCACCACTAGACCAACGAGGCAGCCTTTGTCATTTCTATCATGGTCATCACAGTTAGAATGTAACTTTGTCCAAGCCCTCAGGTACTGGTGGATATCTAAACAAGACATGTTACAGGAATCCAATAAATTTGATTTGTTTTATTTCCTCATACGCAATGTATCGTTACCTTGGCAAAACACACGTAGCGAACGGCAAGCGCGACGATGAGTTCGATGAACTCTGTAGCTAGGCAGGAAGTGAACAGCTGATTTCACGCGTCGTCCATTAGATTACTTCAACATCCATTGTTGGATTTTTTATTTTAGCCAAATTATTTACATAAATGGAGTGCTGCGTACAGGGAATGTAATTTTACATTGAAATTAAGGAAAAGTAACTGAAAAAACAAATTAAAACAAAAAAAGAAATCCGTTGGAATATGATTCAAAATAAGGCGCTGAATACACTCTGTCAGTTTGTGGAGGGCTGGCCCTTACACCCTGTATAGCTAGAATACCTCAGGCTGTGACAAAGTAGCGATATTATTCGTTAGTTTCACACGTTGGGGAAACCTACGTCTTTTCTTGACTTGAATGTGCCCTGGCGGTTAGGAGTGTGTCATGCTCACTCAAATGTCTCGCTGATGGTGGCGCGTGTGTCGGATCATTTAGTTCCCTTCAAAATGGTTGAGTTGAATGGTGCTGATACATGCGTCATGTTCGTGAACGGGCGCTGTCAGTTGTGACTGGTCATCTCTTGGTTGCCACGGCTTATTTGAATTGATTTTCTTTTTTTTTTTTGAATTGTTTACTATGGACACTTTTAACGTACACATCTTGCTACATCGTTCTCACATAATGTACCATCTCAACATGAATAATGTAACCAAGAGTTTGTAAAAGTATTCTGATTTAAAAGAGTGTCCATGGAGTTTCTTGCCCGTTCTTCTCCATAGAGATCTACGTTAGGGAATGGGCAACTACAGTACTTTCACAGTTTTTATGCCTTGTGACTGGGACTGTAGCTATTTTTGTCTTTGTTTCGACAATTCAAAAGTGCCTGTAACTGGCCTATTTGAAATAAATGCTTTGATTTTGATTTTGACAAATCCCTCGCTAACCATCTTCGCTATTCATCTCTGGTGGAAACGGAACCTTAATATTGTTAGTATGGTAATTTCCGTAACCGACTTGACAACAAAAGACGTAACGTGAAATAATTATATGGCTACCAGTGGCGAAGGGTCAATTTCTGTAAGAGGTAAGCCGGAGTACATATCTTTAATGCGATTATATTATTTGTCTATACAACGTGTAACAGAATAAACGCAAGACCTCTCGTGTGGTGTCCCAGACCATGAATCTGAACAGCTTTTGTTCTATGACTTTTGGAAATTCATAACTTTTTTTTTAGTTTTACCATACATGTGGATCCGCTGATTGCGTCCGTTCCTATAGAAAGTTTTTTTTTTTGCGAATTTCAAGAACTCTTAGAACAAAAGATGTTTAGTTTCATGGTGCGAGAGATCACACGGGAGGTCTTGCGTTTATTATGTTACACGTTGTAGAATACCGACTGTGCCATTTTTCAAAGGGAATCCGGTAGGAATCGAGTTGTATGGAACCTTCGCCACTGATGGCTACACTCTTTTTAGTATAAGTTAGCATGCATATGATGTAGTTAAGCCTTAGCTGAACAAAATACTACCAATCTACAATTTTATCGAGATCGGTAGAACAGCTAAGCATTGAACGTACCAAAATGTTAGTAAATGAGAACGCATCCATTTTCTGTTGGCTTTATTACTAATTTAAGTGCATTATGTTGGCAACACTTTTTCTCTCTCTCGGCCATCTTGATTTTCTGTGTAAAAGTTACTAATAAAATAGTACGTACCTGCATATTTCCGACTTCTACAGTTATTTGAATGATTTCATTCCAAATATCATCACAAAATATTCAAGAAAATTTACGGATTTTTAAGATTAAAATATCTTTGTATTCAGAAGGAGTACCTAAATAATAATATGGATTCAAGTGCACTTAAACCAACGATTAAAAGTTCAAAGTCAAGTTCGGTAATGACTTCATTAAATCCGTTTTTAATCACCGTTAATCCGTTTAACAGACAGCCAACGCACTAATGTTTTGTCTTTAAATAACTACAGTCTAGCTTTCGCCCGTGGGTTTCACCTGTGGCGGCCGGAAATTATCCCACAGGGACGACCAATCGGGATAAAAAACATCCTACGTCCTAACCTGTGTTTTGGTTCATCTGTATATCAAATTTCATCGGAATACGTTCAGCCGTTAAGACGTGAAGGCGTGACAAACAAACAAATTCACTTTCACATTTATGATATTAGTTAGGTTAATTATTGTGTTTGATAATAACACAAAGAATATTAATTAATTAGACACGACATAATGACAAGCATGCATGGTGAGCGTGCTTCAATGATAATAATATTCTTTATAATCAGTATTTAATCATTGCTAAATATGTACCTACCTAGTTTGGCAAAAATAAGTGCTGTTAATAACCTATTGTTATTACGATTTATTTGAAAAAAGAAGGCTCTGTAAAACCAGAAAAGGTGTGCGCTTCGGTAATCTTCGTGTTCCCGAAACAGTACGAACGTACTAGACACCTAGTATAGTAGACGATGGTTACCAAATACCAACCTCCTACTGTACCTAGTAAGAGTGAAGCCACACTGTACCGTTGCGTTACGTTGCGACGTCGCAGCGCAAGATTTTCGTTCGACAACGCAACGGAGAAGTGTGGCATGTTTTAAAATTTATATATAAAATGACGAAGCCTCAACGCTGCGACAACGCAACGGCAGAGAAACGGAGCAGTGTGGCTTCGCTCTAAGAGCGAGGCCCCATTAGTGCGTTGCGTTGCGTTGCATCGCGTCATCGCAACGGAACAACGTATTGTATGCCACACCTGCGTTGCGTTGACGCTGCGACAACGTAACGCAAGAGGGTATGGACGCCGTCGCATAAGAGGTAGCATATTTATTTTAGAGTTCTGTGATCTAATTTAAAATCGATTATTATAAATAATGCGTAAAGTTCAACTACATCTAAGATAAAAAAATTTTTTTCTTCTTCAACTACTTTTTTTTAAATGTAATTTAATTCTCCAAAAAGTTTTTACCTTTCCAACCACAAAGAACAATCAAAGAGTACTTACTCGTAATAAAAAAGGTAACATATCGCCTAACCAATCTAGAAATAGGCCTCCCATATCCAAACCCACTCCTTGCAACCTAGCAAAGTTCAATACACCGATTGCCCTTAAAAATAGCCCATTTACCGTCCACCCATGGCCCTTGTTAAATTTTATGCCCCTCGTGTGGAAATCTACTACGTTTTCTTTTGTTTGTCCATTCGGACTTGGTATGCAGTGAGGGCCATTACTAAATAAGTAAACATAATAAATATTTATTACATGTTTCGTGGTCTTACGGATGGGTGGTTTAATGTGTTCGTAAGTGTATGAGGTGTTGTTCAAGGTCGTTATGGAATAATGGTGTTTCCTTGGTGGAGGAGATCACCATAAGTGTGTGTTTAGTCATTATAAGGGGTTTCTTCATACACACCGCTTCGAAAATGAAATCTACCCTTTAACTGGTGACAAGCGGTCTCACAGGCCCAGCGGCATTAGTGAAACATCATTTCAACCCCTTGCCCGCGCTCCCTTTGTTTCTGCGCCTGAGTAGCTTCGAGTTTAGTTGCATCCACACCGTAGCAAGTGATAGTTGCGTCGTTTAGTCCCAAATTGTTAACTTACATCGGTATAAAGTTCGGCAGCGGCCTCTCAGACCCTATGTCACCAGTTACGTGACTCTTGCACGTAATTTTGCCATATTGTTTTTTTCGTATTTTTACATTTATTACCAGTTTTAACCTGCAATGAATAATACCGGACCTCCAAAAAAAAGCGTAGGGAGTTGGGAGTCAGGAAGGTAGTGTCAAGCACTACTAAACAGCGTGACAGTTGTCAAATTGAAGAATGTCTGGCACAGGAAGATTCTAGTGGATCGGAAGCCGAAAATGTTCCCGAAAACTTCGTCCCGGAGCAAAGTGATCATGACTCGGAAAGCGAAGAAAGTGCTTCTGAAAATGAGGTGCAAATTCAGGAAAATCAAGCCTTCAGAAAGTGACTTGATGATGAACCTTTATCAAGAGAGACTTCCAATAATAATGCCAAAGTTTAACCATTGTCATTTTTGTTATTATGATACCTGTGATTAGAGCATATTTTTTTTATTATCAATAAGTATCTTGACTTTACGGAAAAACAATATTTTTGTTACAATATGTTGAATTAAATTTTTTGTTTGTAATCGTTGATTTCATCTCTAGTTTTTAGATATTGGAGATACCTCGTAATAGCTACTCGTAGTTTTTAATTAAAAATTACATTAAGAGTAATTGGTTAGATTAATTTTATCCTTTCATATATTATTGAACTGTTTTTAAAGACTGTGGTAAGCTATCCTAGCTAATTTCTATGCTATGGACCAGATACGGCAGCGGCCTCTCAGGCCGTTCGTCACCAGTTATGTTACAGAAAAATCATGTCACCAGTCAAAGGCTACTGAACAAGAATGCTTCTAATTTTTTTCAAGTGAACGACAGTATTTCCGTTTTTGAAGACCTAAAACTACGCCAAAATAGTACATTTTGATATAAGTGGGGAAACTTTGTTATTGCATTCGAGGCGGAATTCACACCTGAGCCGCCAAGCGAGGTTGTTATGGAGCCGAAAATTGCAGTAACAAATCCCCACGCGTATCAAACGACGTTTTCCAATACACTTTTGAAGAAATAAAGTCATAGAACGAAAATTATTTTTGTCATGAATTATTATGAAACTATGATTTAAATCTTTTTTTCCGCGCTTTGCTTTCGCCAAGTTGAAGAGGTAATGAACGGTATGAAATACTTACACATAACAACAATGGGGTGAGCTTATGCCATCAACCAGGCACAATTCAGACTCCAGGTTGCTACTGAGAATTTCCAGATGGAAAATCTCAAGAACACTGGCCGATCTAAGAATCGAACGACCTCATGCTTAGCAGTCGCGCTTGCGATCACAAGATCAATGAGAACACGAAACTCGTTCATAAATCCCAAATTAATGATACATCAAACACTTGGCTACTTGCCAGATAACAGAACAAAATAATCTTCGGACACGAGTTATGCTATCTATCGCGATGTTATAAAACAGTACAGATTATAATTATTTGATATCTATCATAGTACCTACACACAATAGAAAGTAAATATGAAATCAAAGGCATGTCCTGGGCGTAATATCACGTCTTTCGCGTGTGTGCGATAGGGACAAAACATGTGATATCACGTATTCCGCGAGTGTGCGACAGAGACAGAATATGTCTAAGTAGGACGTACGTGACAACAATTGACGGACGGTAGTTTTCGAATCAGTTGGCGGTGGTTGTAAGGCGGAAGGTATTGTCACAATATGCACACCATTAATTTATGTCAGTTTTACTAACACTAGCGCGCAGTAGCGAAGGGTCAATTTTTGTACGAGGTAAGCCGGAGTACATAATCTTTAATGTGTTTATATTATCTGCCTATAGAATACTGACTGTGCCATTTTTCAAAGGGAAGCCGGTGGGAATCGAGTATTGATTATTGAGTAGATATGGATCCTTCGCCACTGCTAGGGCGTGTTGTTGGATTTTCAAAAAAAAGGTATATACAATTATATTATATCAACTTAGTTAACTAATTTTTCAGCGTACTCTTTATTTACCTCCTTTGAAATCAGATATACTCTATTTATTCTAATAAAAGTTGGCAACCCTACTTGTCGCAGTGCAGTTCTAGTAGGTATTAAACAATTTTGTCTTAGATGAGACGTTTTGTTTCAAGTTTGCGCGGCTTCATACTTTCTGTGAAGCAATAGTCTGTCTTAAGACTATCTTGACTCAAGTCTGCGCTCAGCCTAACGATTGTAGTTTTAAGACAGACTAGTCTATGTGAGGCAAGTCTGTCTTAAAAGTGTCGTGACTCAAGTCTGCGTACAGCCTTAGTGACAGAAACGAATCGCTGTAAATCCGACTCCACGCAGTCTTGTCTGCTCTACCCCTAGAGTGTAATTTAAAATCGCGTAGGCGCGGAGGGGCGAGGCGGCCCGCGAGTTGAGGAGCAGGTGGTGAGCGTTAAACCCATCTGCGACGATAAACTCGCGTGGGACCGCCGGAGCCCCGCAGCGCCGGAGCCGTGACAGAAACCATGCCTGCTGCATGTTGCATGCTTGCTTGCATGCTGCGTGCTTGCTTGCATGCTGAATGCTGCGTGCTTGCTTACAAAAACCACATGTTTACAATCAACTGCTTTATTGAGTCCATGTATAATATATTTATCCCGAAGAATATTATTATTATTATAAATAAACATTACTTCTGTAATTTGAATTTAGGACTTTTTAACTTTTATTGAAAACGGTTTTATGTCTTTTGTATATTATTGATTGTAATATTTATGACAAAGGGATTTAGAACATATTATATTTAGGGATTTCAATTTTATGGCATGTGACATTATGTCAGGTTTTAATTAAGTTCGGGTAAGTTATCATTCGGACAAATGATGATTAGGACAAAAAAAGTTATGGCACTTTAAATTATGCATAAAAAAGTTAGGTGACAAAATAGAGAACCGTAGGAATCAGCAGATTTTTTAAAATTAAAATTTTAAATATTAAATTTGGCCAGATTGGAGTAGCTCGATGTTCTGACATTGTCTGTCAGTCTGGTGTCCAGAGCTACGTCCGCAGTTTCTCCATACCAGTCTGACCGAACCTTGAAAGAATTCTTTTGGTTATAGATTTTCGATTACAAAACAAGACATGACACAAGGAATAAAGAGACCCTTCACGAAGCCGTCAACCAAGCATTCTGTACATAAAACTTGATATGTAATGGGCGGTCACTCATCCACAGACCAACCTAGGCAAGCACGGCTTAACCTAAAGATCGACGCGAGTGGCTGTTATTATTTTTTCTGTTTTTTTGTTTTTTTTTTTTGTTTTTTCGTTGTTTTGTTTCGACTCCTCGAACGAACGAATTTTTCATCGGTGATTAAAAAAAAAATCGGCAGTTCCATGCATTTTGACCGTGTAGGTATTGCACTGTTGTAGGAAACAGCAGATTTTTTAAAATTAAAATATTATATAAATTTGACAGATTGGAGTAGCTCGATGTTCTGACATTGTCTGTCAGTCTGGTGTCCAGAGCTACGTCCGCAGTTTCTCCATACCAGTCTGACCGAACCTTGAAATAATTCTTCTTTTAGTTATAGATTTTCGATTACAAAACAAGACATGATACAAGGAATAAAGAGACCCTTCACGAAACCGTCAACCAAGCATTCTGTACATCAAACTAAGTTACTCTACGCAAAAAATATTGCTAAAAAACGACTTTTTTTTGGGGTGAAAAATCACGTTTTACGGTAGGACTCAATGTTACGCACTCAAAACATGCTGATGGCAGAGGTGTTTAAAGTCAAAATCTTACACTAAAAACATGTATTAAAAAAAAAAAAACTTGTTAAAGAGTTGGAACTTTGACCCCCAATATCTCTGTAACTAGAAGGTTCCCAGGTATGGTCTAGAATAAAAAAACGAGCGGGAAAAACAAAATAATGACCAAATGGCGGGGAGAACAAGTGCGTTTCGACTTCGTTTTACACCCTTTATATAATGATTCGCTACTGTTAAGGATCCATCACACGTTTTTAGGATTACTATTGTCAACAAGGAAAACCGCAAAAGTGATTTTATTAAGTCACACAGTGTTTTGTCATTGGATTTTCCGTTATAATTCGGAGATAAAGAAGATGATTACATTGAAAATCTAGCGATTAGTATTCTGTGTTGATGATCAGCGTCAAATGACGGAACAGAATATTGTTCAAATGTTTAGTATACAGTAAACAAGCTATACGATCTGTGACAGTTTTACGTTTAATAACTTATTCGCCTTACCTTCTTGTAATAGCGGTGATAGTGTGGTGGTGACTCTCATCTTAAGTCAGGAGGAACCGCCAGGGTATTTCGTTCAACATACAATCTGAAACTGACCTGCAAATACCAAAAAAACGTAACAAAATTCCACCTTAATTCAACTAAGCAATTGTTCACCGTGTTAAGATAAAATAGTTGGTGGACTCAGACCAACAAAAAAAGGAAGACGGCGCGTAGTACGCTCATTGCTACGTACGTAGCACGTAGGAGCGATGAGCATGGTTTTAGTGTTGGCGCGCTGCGTGCCATCTACCTTTTTTTATTGGTCTGAGTTGGTGGATATAATGGTTGCTACTTTTGTTTATGCTTGGCTGCTTTTCTCATCGTCCTGAATGTATTTTTATTTCCGTATCGACATAGAGGTAGTTAACATATAGATCTGGAGGCTATTTAGGCACGCCAATCGCAGAATCAGTGTGGTTTTTAGGTCATCCTTATTGAAAAATACTGAAAATAATGAGAGCAGGTGTGGTCTGATAGTTACTATATTTATTCGTGGTCAATATTTTACTCTCAAGTGACAATGTGCACAAACATAAACAAAGCTGTTACTACGCTAATTTCAAATCGATGACGGATATGTGTAGATATGTATTCATACATACAACGTGTAACATAATAAACGCAAGACCTCCCGTGTGGTCTCTCGCACCATGAAACTAAACATCTTTTGTTCTACGAGTTCTTGAAATTCACAAAAAAATATAAATACTTTCTATAGGAACGGACGCAATCAGCTGATAAAATACATGTATGGTAAAACTAAAAAAAAAGTTTCCAAAAGTCATAGAACAAAAGTTGTTCAGTTTCATGGTCTGAGACACCACACGAGAGGTCTTGCGTTTATTATGTTACACGTTGTAATGCGACTTCCAATATTCCTAAGTGCAGCTGTTTGGACACTCTAACATATGGGACAAGCTTCGATCAGGAGCACCGCATTCGCACCAAGTGTCGGTGGAATTCTATAATGTACAGTCGCTAGCGCATCAAGCTACCCGAAACTGTCAATTTTTCCCAAACAACCTTGAACCTAATGCTATAACGATAAAGTTGAAAATCTACTAAAGAAATTTGACAGATTGTAGTACAGTTAGCTTGTTGAGTTGGCGTATGTACGACTTCAAAGACCTTTAAAAGAGAAAATCATCTACGACTCAAAATTGGTAAGGTCAAGGTCAGAAACAATAGCAACAACAACGATTTTATTATACAATTCACTCCCAAAAATATTAAAGATTCATATACTTTTTCTAATGTTTTAGAAGTATCGCTTACAAATTCAATTTGGTACATAACGACAGAAACACAGTGCATAATAATATCTTCGATTGAAATTCAATCTATCTATATATTTATCTATCTATATATGTATATAAAATAGTAAACTGACTGACTGACTGAGTGATATATCAACACACAGGCCAAACCGCTGATCCTAGAGACATGAAACTTGGAGGGTGTATTCTTTAAGAAGAGAAGGTCTCCACTAAGAAAGGATTTTTGGGAATTCCACCCCTAAAGGGGTAAAATAGGGGATGGAACTTTGTATGAAAGTCTGTCAGTTTTGAAGTTAGGATCTTCAACTTTTGTGTTTCTCAGCGTTTTTGATAATTCTTCCCCCGAAGGGGTAAAAAGGGGGATGATCAGATATTATTCGACATCCACGCGGGCGAAGCCGCGGGCAAAACCTAGTACATTATATAAACGTAGGTAGGTATAGGAGATTTTTATGAAATGCTCGAAGTTCACGTTTCCTCAGATATTTGTGTATTCAAACTGATTTGGAAAGGAACACGTGACAATTGGTAGGTAAGAGGTCGCAGAAGGCATATTTAGACGAAACGGGCGAATTTGAATTGTGTAGTAAAAGAACACGGAGATGCTCGTGGCTAAATAATAACAGCCGCTCGGGTCAATCTTCAGGTTAGTCCGTGGATGGGTAACCACCCATTACTTACCAAGTTTCCTCCGTGCCTCGGAAAGGACGTTAAGCCGTTGGTTCTGGCTTTTAATTGTAGATCTTTGACAGTCGTTACAGGTAGTCAATGGCCAACCAGTCTTACCAAGAGTCCAGTACTAATTGGGTTGTGGAGGTCAGATAGACATTCGCTCCGTGTAAAATACTGGTTTTCGGCTAGACTGGAAGCCGACCCCAACGTTGGGAAAAGGCTTATTATTATTACTATATGCCACACCTGTGTAGTATAAAGTCTCCCGCGTCCGATGCTTGTCTTCGAGATTGATCGCTATGACAATTTCATTTGAAAGACTGTGGCTGTTTCCCATATTTAACATACAAAGTGTAAAAGGACCCTTCACGAAGCCGTCAACCAAGCATTCTGAACTAAGTAACCCTACGTAAATATTATTGCTATGGAACGTCTTCTTTTTGGGGTGGAAAATCACGTTTTAGGGTAAAATGGAGGCATTTAAAGTTAAGTTATAACCTTAGTAACTAGTATTAACTAATTAGTAAAAAAAGACTAGTGAAAAAGTTGGAACTTTGACCTTCAATATCTCCGTAACTAGAAGTTTCCCAGATATGGTACAGAACAAAAAAATTATCACAATGACGGGGAGAACAAGTGGCTTTTTAAGGGTCTTTTGCCGGCTTCGTTAAGGGTCTATTTACACGCTTCATAACAGTCAGTTTCCCACATCTGTTTGTTTTTCATCAGCTAATAGCCCGTCTTCATCAGCAGATTACGATAATCTTTTATTTTAATTCGACTTTTTCAAGAATCAACGCTGTAACACATTGCATAATCTTAACCTTTTAGATTTACCTATAATGTGATCCCGAACTGTCGACGAATATTTTATTTATTTGAAATTTTCCATACCGATGTGAAAATGGGCGTCAAGAGTGAGTTGTTTTTCTTTCTCCAGCACGTGTCCACGGTCAGCCATACTGTTGTTTCTATCAATGGACATATTATTTTGGCACGTGTCAATAATCTTTTTCTTATCGTGTCGATGTTCCTTCCATTTGGACCCAGTAAGTGGCCACGTTTATTGCAGCAGCAGAGGCGCTATTCAGGTCGTCAAGAGTGCATGTAAACGGACACCTGGGACACTCCAGCAGGTGGGGCATAGTATGATCCGGAGCGCCGCACTCGCACTCGGTGTTGGAGGAACCAATAATACCCCATTTTGCCAGATTATGTTTGCAGTTTCATGGTCAAGTTGTTCAGTTTCATGGTCTGAGACACCACACGAGAGCTTGCGTTTATTCTGTTACCTATAATTCGTAGTCGGGTTTTTTGATACTTTTAATTAAATGTCACTTGTTTTACTTTTTCATTATGTTACACCCTGTAACATAAAAATAGCTACAGGGACAATGCACAGTACAGATAAACAAACGAACATTCATACTCTTTTGAAATAAGGAAACCTTATGACTTAATTGTACAAAACAAACAACCGTTTTGTTTGTTTTCATCATTTAAATCTATTCAAGACGAGATGAGGCATTTTTACACAAAATAAGTTATTCCGTGAGCTAACAATGTCTATTTACAATCTTATTATACTTCGTTTCTATTGTATTCTACTCATTATTATGTCATCGCTAGATTCCTTCAAAGAAAATGTATTTACCGTAGACTGACAGATAATACCTATTGCTACCATTTTCATAGACAATGGATAACCCACCCACGTAGCAGAAATACCTACTTAGATTCAGACATGATTGTAGTCTGTAATAATATTTCTAATCGTTATGTGTTTAGCCTTTTAATAACCATGTTTGAGTCGGTTTTTAGTCTAACCGGATGCGCCTGAATACCAGTATTTTAAATGGAGCGACTAAACGACGAAGATGGACGGCTACATAATAACAGCGATCGGGCCGATGTTTAGGTTAAGCTGCGCTTGCCTAGGTTGGTCCGTAGATAGGTGAGTACCCATTATGTGTCGAGTTTCCTCCGTGCCTTGGAAAGCACGAAAAGCCGTTGGTCCCGGCTGTTATTTTTATAAACGCGAAAGTTTGTAAGGGTAGGAGGGATGGATGGAAGTTTGTTACTCTTTCAAACAAAAACCACGAAACGGACTTTGATGAAACTTTAAAGTAATATAGCTAACACATTTGAATAACACAGGCTATTATATTTCATAAATATAGGTAAGTACTGTGTATAAAAAATGTCTTCTTAAATGAATATTTACACAGAGATTTTTTGTTGTTTCCACGTGAGTTTAAAAAAAACAGACGTCTCCTTCAAATAAATTCTTAATTAAATATTGACATCCATTCATCTTCATTAACATTGTTCCACGTGGTGTCTAATTTGCAAGAAAAGTCTGGAAACCATGCTGAGCTGAAATCTACCGTAACTTTCAAGCAGAAGGTTTGAATTAACTTGTGGGTTATTTAAAATCAACTGGTAATTATTTTAACTACTACCAGTAGAAAACAATAGTGGTTAATTGATTTAAAAGTGAAATTGTGGTACAGTTGGTGACAGAATTGTTTTGATTTCATCAAATATGTTTATTTTTCGTCACATTCAGTTTTACGCAGGAAAATGCTTCAGTCGTTTAACTTTTATAAGTAAAAGTTGCCAGCTAAACTGAAAAATGTCTCATGAATATATTTTTTTTAAAACGATGAATAACAACGATACAGAAGAAGTTTTTAGTGTGGGGGGGGGCCGCACTAGGAATCTTTCTTTATTTCTTTTCTTTTTTTTTGTTTAAAACACGTTGCCCCACACTAGGAATTTCTCCTGTATCGTGGTTGCGTTTACAAACATTTAAACTTTCATTCACAAACAGCCAGACCCGGAACCACTACCTGTAGGTCGAACCCGTGAGACGCAGCGCAGCAGCCACTGCGCCAACCCGTCGACGCGTCATTTCAAAACTGAAACATTTTTAAGGTAATTTAAATTTAAAAATTCGGATAAATAGACCAAAGATGTGATTGTTTGATAGTATGAGTTGATTATATGTATTTGAATTTGTAAGTGGTGCTATAATTTTGCATCTACATGTACGGTTACTTCCCTGGAAAAGTTCCTTTTTGCGAGATCTCTACCAAACTACTAGAAGTACGTACTACTGTTTGCTATTTGTCAGGCCGATTATTCCTTTAGATGAGCTAAAACGAAAATGACTAAAGTCAAGTTTGGAAAGCTTTTTGTACCGGACTGTACCTTGTCTTGTTCACAATAGAACATAAATATTTACACAATATTAAAATACATAAAGTAAATACTAGCATTAAAATACAGAACATAAATACATAACTCATTGATTAACATTCATCGCTGTTTCTAAGTTATTAATTTTATTTACATTTGATTAATATGTGCATTACATAATGTCATGTTTTATTTACATTTAATTTATGGATTTTATAGCCACACGGATTGATGGGGGAGGCCTATGTCCAGCAGTGGACGTCTATCGGGTGAAATGATGATGATGCTGATAGCCATGCGGATTCTAGCTGATCGTGATTTTAAACAACTTAATGATAATTACAAATAGGTAAACAGTAGGTACAGCTGTACCCGTTGTCTTAATCAAAGCGAGCGGGCGGACGAATACGCGATCTTGTGTCACTCATTCGTCAGAGTCGATCACGCATTTGGTTTCGTCAAGCAAAGTGAACACGATGCGACGGTCGCGTGTACGCGCCGCGATTGCTTTTGTTATTACACGGCAATAACTGTATTAAATACTTGTATTTTAGCTGTAAGTATTAGAATACATAATTATCGAAAAAATCAAATAAAACTTCCGCAGTTCAGATATCGGCAAACTAATCTGTAGTTAGTCTGTGACAGTTATCAATTAATCTATCTGGTTTGGTTTCATAATATCTATTTATCTATGTACCTACTAATTAATCAAGTAGGCACGTACATAAAACTGAAAATTTCAGTGGGTCAAAGATGGTATGTAGAGGAACAAGGAACCAATTGCATTGCCACGAAAGTACCTACCTTAACTTCGGAATAGAGTAAAAAATTAAAAGACTTTTTCGTATGAATTTTGTACTCGTTTGAGCCTTGAATTAAGACCACCTGGCTAACTGCCCACCCCTAGATGAAACGTGCGTGTATTGAAAACAGCATCGGTGTCAAAATTCACGAAGAGATTCTGCCACTGAAACAAACAGAAGGTTCAGTTTATACAATGTCATTCTGACCAAAGGTGCGATGGTCATCATTTTTTTTTTTTTTTTGCTGGCTTACGTGTTGTTCCACTACTGGGCAAAGGCCTCCCCCTTCTCCCTCCAAACCTCTCTGTTCTGTGCAATTTCTGGCCACGTTTGCCCCGCGAACATGAACAGATCGTCACACCACCTGCGCCGCGGTCTACCTCGTCTGCGAGGTCCACCTTCAGGCGTCCAGTGAGTGACGATCTTTGCTCACCTCTCCGGGTGCATCCGTGCGACATGGCCAGCCCACTCCCACTTTAGTTTGGCTGTTTTAACTCCAACATCAGCTACTTGAGTTATGGAGCGTAGGGTGGGGTTCCTAATGCGATCTGATCACTTGGCACCTATTATGATAGTCATCTAACTAAACATATTTCTACGAATTGTTGGAAAGATATTCAGGCTTTTCGTGGGGTCTAAATTCCTTAGCACATTATTATTAATTTTCACAGAACTGTGTCTTGGCGGTAAGAACAATATGGGCAAATATTGCTAGGAATTTCTCCTGTATCGTGGGTGCGTTTACAAATATTTGGACTCACATACACAAAGACCCTGACTCGGAACAACTATCTGTAGACCATACAAATATTTGTTCCGTATTATTTGGTCGGAGAAGGCAAATTATAAACAATATTGGAAAGCCATGGGGGGAGGCTGTGCCCAGTAGTGGGACAGAGGAGGCTAAAGGGAATCGAACCCGTGACACGCAGCGCAACAGCCAATCGCTCAGCCACTGCGCCAACCGTGCCATCTATTTTATTTGATTTGGCAAACGGAATATAGTAATTGAATTGATTAGGTTGAAGTTAACGTGCCGGAGGGATAAGCCTTCTGTCATTTTCTATCCTGTGACACAAGTGTCAAAGTCCATTCTGATAGTTGTCATCTGAACTGTCACTGTCATTACTTAACGATGACGCTGCTTATCAACAGTTGTAACCCAACTCGTCTCACTTACAAGCGGTATCTACTGTGAAGAACTTGTATTAGAAAACTGTTGGAATACATACATTAAATCACGCCTTTTTCCATATGGTAGGCAGAAACAAAGAACGTTCGTACTTTCGGCTCGTCCTCGTTCAGACTTCTGGTCACACACTACAGGCAGGCTGGTTGCACCAGGGGGGGATCCTTTGGCTGGCTCCACACCTTGGCCCCAAAGTTGTTCCCAACGCTACTTGTCCATCGTGTGGATCTAGAAACTAGCATTGGCACCAACGTTGGGACGAGCGTTGGGAGTTGGCCGAGGAGTGTCGGTATTGTCAAAGGAATCTGCGCCAACGTTCGCGATCCGTCCACATGTTGGCGCTTTGCTCAGTCTTGAGTCCTAATGCAACACGCTTCGACAGCTTGCAGCGAGCGAGAATGACACGCTCATCCTCAAAATCGCACACCAGTATGGACAATGAACAACTTATCGAATTTTTACCAGGCACATGTAATAATAATGAAGTAATTTCGATTTCTGTATCGGACATCTTCACGTTGGCTCTGACGGGACAGGACTGGTATAATAGCCAATGTGTGGACTCCTCATTAACAGTCACCATTGGACTATTGGACCATGGACCATTTCACGAATTCAAACGTAAACAGTCATCCATACTAATATTATACCTAAATGCGAAAGTAACTCTGTTTGTTTGTTACCTTTTCACGACTGAACGGCTGATCGGATTGTAATGAAATTTGACAAGGAGATAGATTATACTTAGGGGAAGAACATAGGCTATCGTTATTTATTTTTCTCACACATACACATCAAAATTTCCATGCGAACCATGTCGCGGGCAAAAGCTAGTATTATTATATGCATACTACCTGACCTGTATTCTGTAAGCTGGAGGACTGGATTTTTGTATCGGAAAAACCAACTGTGTATAGAGAAAACCGACAGTTGAGATGACGAGTAAAAGAGAAGTATCGGGGGGCACGGCAGTGCCCCCGCCAAGTCGAGCGCGCAGCAAACACTGCCGTACCATCCTTTACTGGAACCATTTCGCCGCATTTTCAGGCCCCTATTTGAGAACCTCTGGATAAGACCAGAAGGCAGAAATTTTCGTCATCCAGTAAGCTATAATCACATACTTAAAATCCAAAATTTCAAGTCTGTAGGTCATTTAGTTCCGAAGTTAAGCGAAAGCAAAGTTTCGCATTTATGACACTCACTCACTCATGATCATCAAAATATAACTAGTACTTCCCATAAACTCAGAGAGCTGAAATTAGGTACAGAGTTAGGGTTTAATGGCCACATAAAGGGAAAACTATAAAAACTAGGATAATCGAAGATCTGGAGTACCTGGTGAACCCTGATTAGAAAACACAAGAGCCCAACCAAACTATTAGAGATCGACATACCGCCTTTACAAAAAATATTCAACTTGGTGGGCCGCTTCATTTGATGTTAAAAATCGAAGGTCTGAAGTATCTGATGAAGAACCCTCAGCTGGTCTCAGCTGTATTAGAGATATCTTTATGCAATATATTATTTAATATCAAGGATATCTGGATAAAAACAACCTGCATAAGACATAAGACGCATAAAGGGGTCTATCAAGGGGTCTTTAATTATTTTTTTCAGATCATGGTATATCTTTTCCAAGTGTCAATTTTCCATCGTCAATGGGTAGCGGTTCTGGCGACAGATTGGTGCAATGGTGTCATGGAGCACCTGGTTTTGTGCCCTTGTGTACCCTTTAACGGCCAAATAAATCAATATGCCCACGTTTCTACAAAAAGAAGTGAAATCCCACCAAAAACATTCTGTAAAAAACTAGCCAAGTCTCATGGAGCTGCTTGTTTATCTCTAAAAAGTAATGAAATCTAGACAAAGTCGTGTCAAGTCTAAGGTTCCTTACTGCGATTTCTTTATTATTATAGTTAATGTTGTGTGACTTGGCCGTTGAAGGGTTCACAAAAAAAAACAAAACAAAACCAGGTGCTCCATGACACCATTGCACCAATCTGTCGCCTTCTAACCACTACCCATTCACGATGGAAAATTGCCACTTGGAAAACGTTGATTCAATAACCAGTCAATTGTAGGCTTGATAAAGCTGCGTATTTGAATAATACTTATGTATAGGCGAGCCTGAAACAAACAGTATAAAAAATTATATCCAGTAGAGACTGACTTCCCTTGTGTACCCTTCAACGGCCAAGTCACACAACATTAACTATAATAATAAAGAAATCGCAGTAAGGAACCTTAGACTTGACACGACTTTGTCTAGATTTCATTACTTTTTAGAGATAAACAAGCAGCTCCATGAGACTTGGCTAGTTTTTTACAGAATGTTTTTGGTGGGATAGAAGAAGACATGCAGCGCTGATGAATGATGTGTTCGAGAAACCAACAAAATACTTAGTTCGAACACTTCATTCATCAAATCAATGTCAATCTTATCTTGCATTCAAAGACCCGGCTACGGAGAAGCAAAAAGGAGGGTTATGATTTTGACCGGTATATAAGTATGTAGG
Organism: Noctua comes; assembly: GCA_963082995.1. Lineage (NCBI taxonomy): Eukaryota > Metazoa > Arthropoda > Insecta > Lepidoptera > Noctuidae > Noctua > Noctua comes. Next base: position 10,576,306 of record OY720285.1, read on the forward strand.
TATGGCAACTAAATTATTCCTCGAATCATGTTGAAAGATGAAAATAGGGAGGGGTATAATGGATTCATTAATTTTTTCAATCATGGTTGCGCTTTGAGGAATAAAAACATACAATATTTTTAATTTGAATTTGTGAGCGCAACTAATTTTTGCGTTGGAGGTTTGTATCTAGTATAAGCCGTTCTTTTTTTATAGCATAATCGATTAACAATCCGTCTTTATATTTGAATGAGAAAGCAGTTGTGACTATGTCCCATCCTCGGTTTTTAAAAGTTTCTAGGAATTTGTCTTTCCATTCATTCCATTCAGAATTTACTGTTAGTTTTATCATCATTGAACTATACCAATCCAAGCAAGATTTTTCTAAAAATAACCTCAGTATGTCTATTTTTGTTTCATCTTTTGTTATATTAAAGCGCTCACACTCTTTTTCAAAATTCTCTATCCATTGCATTGCATTAGGATTCTTGGTTGTGAATTTTTCAATAATAAATTTCTCTGAAATATGTTTTAGGTTATGTTGATTTTCTTTCTTTGTTGTAGATTCTATTAATTTCTCCAGGATATTTTTCAAACTGTCGTCTTTGTCTCCTGGTTGTTCCGTGTTTATTTCTTCTAAATATTGATCTAAAAATTGCATATTCCCTTCCTCATCTATATATGTTTTCTTTAGATCTTTATCCAGTTTTATCCATATTTTTCTACTTTGGTGCCTTTTCTTTAAGCTATTTTTTATTTTTGAGAAAGTGTCCAATTCAACAATATATGTATGATGACTCACCGGCTTCAATTCATCAGGTAAAACATAACATTTTCCTTCTTCTGTAGATATTGAGGTTATGGCTAATACATTAGATTTGCCATCCTTTGCGGCTATTATCGTAAACTCAAATAGCAGCCGATTCATCTTCTTTTAGTTAACGAAAATGTCGTTTTATAAGAATATTATTGAGGATTTTCAAAATAAACCACAAATTGTTTCTCTGAAAATACAAAGTTTTGTTTTATTTAACACATTCTTACAATATTACAACAGTAATCGTTTATCTATGATAATTACTCAATAATCTTACCTGAAAATACAAAGAAACGACATTTAAAGTTCACTAATATCGCCTCCTCAATTATATCCTTTTATTTTGTCTCTCCACACGTTTTCTTAAAACAATAAATCGCACCGAACATTTTGACCATCCTCCGCCATTCAATTCCACAGACAACTTATAAAGGCGCGAGGCGCGGCAAATTCGAATTAATGAAATGTCATTTCATTACATTCAGTTGCGCTTAGTTGGTTGCGCTTAAAAATAGTTGCGCTTTGAGGAATATCCCAATATTTCTGGTGTTTCACCACGAACGTAATGTTCATTTTACCTACGAAAGTGTAAAACGGTAGTATCAGATGAAAATGAAAATTATTAAAATTTATTTGCATCACAGCGAAAATAATAAAAATACTTCATTCATATCATGTTACTAAGTATTATAATAACTAGGTATTTGGTTAGCTATATTTTTTTACACGTGTAGAAATAATTTGTATTTTTTTATTCGTAATGGTTAATACATGACTGTCTATTCAGTACATTGACCTTGTTACACGTTGCCATGCCCATAAGGTTTAAGTCAGAGGTGAAAAACCAGTTATAGGATTGCAACCCAGTCCATCCTATACCATTACCCAGTGGTTGCGGCACCGACTTACAAGCAATAAGTCGTGGGTTCGACCCCAGGCAAGCGCATTACTTTGTGTAATTTATTTCATCACCATTGCTCTCAAAACGGTGAAGGAAAACATCGTGAGGAAACCGGGATGTCCTAGAACCAAAAATTCGAAGACAAGTGACATCTACCAACCCGCACTGGGCCCGCGTGGTGGATTATAGCCCATTCCGCTTCATATAGTCCTCTATATGAGGCGGAATGGGCTATAATCCACCACGCCACCGTTTCCTGGCCTGTCCCAGCAGTTGGAACATTATAGGCTGATTATATGGATCCTATGCACTGAGCCATTAATTCCCAACTCATAAGTGAGTCCACTTCGGGAGTCAGATATCCAAACTTCTGCTTCTTAGCGTATCAATGGCAAAAAGTTCAAATGTGTTTAGCCTAAAACTCAGCCACGAGAACCCCGCTCTCTGATGCAGTAAATAGATCATCAAGTGCGCAAGTGATAAGCTGTTGCAAGAAAAAAATGAAAATGAAAAAGCGTTTATTCGTGGTGACCCCCTTAACATTACAAAAAATGTTACTGGAAAAAAAATAGAAAAGGGTAAATGTTACTGATGGACGGAAGGTGGGCCGTTGTCTGTGGAGAGACGCCGCATACGCACTTGAGGTCTAAACAGTCCATAAACCCCCAAACTTATGTACCATTTTATGCGAAAGTGATTGCTGTCACTCTGTCTGTCTGTCACCTTATGACGCCGTGACGGCTGAAACGATTTCGATGCAATTTGGCACACAGGTAGACCATGACCTGGGGTTGGCCATGGGATACTTCTTCATCCGATAGTAAGTTCCCGTGGGGTAACTTCAAACCTCCACGTGGAGGACGTCTCAACACTGCTGTCATCATGCATAATCAGACATTGACTGTCGCCCTCGCCTCGAGCTGAACATCAGGGCTCTGTAGAAGCACGCTGTGGTGTCGGTAGACTTGTAAGTAGGTTGCGTGATGTCACCACCGGCGCACTTGCGACTCATTTTATGTCCATACTAATGACCGGATCCGACATGTATAAATCCGATCGGTCCATTGCCTTCTGTATGCAAAACACAACATAACATCCCATCTCCTTTCCTTACGTCATAGAGTGACGATAAGATGTATTGATGGATTCTAAAAGAGATGAGTAATAGACGAATTCCGTAACCTTTTTTCTCGACTGTACCCATAATATTTACACAAACAGAGTGAAAAGAATCTGTCAGTCTGTTGAAACACACCTACCAAAACGTGATTCCCTGGTAGTTAAAAATAAACAGCTATTTTTAATTTCGTTTGTAAGTTTATAGCAAGTGATGTCAGAAGCGACTGTAAGAGATAATAATAGATGAAGAGTTCTATATGGGAATGAGGTATTCTAACATTGTAGTTCTTAACGGAAGAACTGCCTCGTTGGTCTAGTCTGGTTGCAAGCGCGACTGCTGAGTTTGAGGTCCTGGGTTTGATTCCCAGGTCGGGCAAAGTGTTATTGGGTTTATCCATGACAAATTTCTCAGCATCAGCCACGGAGTCTGAATTTGTGCCCATCAGTGGCGAAGGTTCCATATAACCCGATTCCTACCGGCTTCCCTTTGAAAAATGACACAGTCAGTATTCTATAGACAAATTATATAATCACATTAAAGATATTACTCCGGCTTACCTCTTAAAAAAATTGACCCTTCGCTACTGGTGCCCGTCATCATTAGCCTACAGCAGACTACTGCTGGACATAGGCCTCCTCAATCGCACGCCACTCGGCTCTATTCTCGGCAACTCTCATCCAGTTGCTACCAGCCAAATTGCAAAGATCGTCGCTCCACCGAGCCTGAGGGATAATGGCAAAAGGCTCGCCTCCTATTACATGAGACTTAATCAGAACTGGCGAAATGTGGGTGTACTATTAGGTACACCTCTGCCTAACCCTTCGGGGATTACCTACAGGCGTGATCTTATGTAATACGGAACTTAGTACACGAAATCTTGAGTTGCCAATTACTACTTGAGACTGCTGTCTCAAGTAGTAATTGGCAACTCAAGATTTGAACCTGAGAAATGTTTTACTTTACGGCTTAATCTGCTGATTAAGCCGTAAAGTAAAACATTTCTCAGGTTCAAGAAACCGGTACCTCGTAAGTAGGGATGTTACGGAAGTAGTTATATCGGAACCGAATTCGGATGCCGAGTTCTGAAATTTGGTTTGCCGGATCCGGAATCGGAACCGGAATTGGAGACAGAGGCAAAAGAGGTCATCAGTTATATTCTTGTTACAGTTCACAAAATAACACAGGTACCTGGCTGTTGAAAATAAAAATAATCGACAGTACAACTTCCGATATAAACCTCCGACTAAAATTTATCGGAATCGAATTCGCAAAATCGATCGGAAGTTCCGAACTTTTGGAATCGGAATCGAATCTCCGTAACATCTCTAGTCGTAAGTACCGATTACGTCGTATTTACCTATCTACAAACAAGCAATCAAAATCTTGTGTCACCCAATACGGAAACTAAGAAACAGTACATTTGAGCTAAACATGACGCAATCAACGAAAGTGGGGCGGCTAGAGCTCTGGGAACTAAGATAACAATGTGCCATGTGCCGCGAATGAATGCATGCCAACATGAATTAAATTATTTATTTGTAGTGTAGTTCAGTAGCGAAGGGTCTATTCCGTAAGACTTAAGCTGGAGTACATATCTTTGATGTGATTATATTATTTGCCTATAGACTACTGACTGTGCCATTTTTCAAAGGGAAGCCGGTAGGAATCGAGTTGTATGGAACCTTCGCCACTGGTGTCTGCTAACTTAAAGACTGAATTAGGTAAACTTTATCAGAGTTTTAGTTTATATCTAAGCTACTTTTTTTTTTTGTTAATATATCTAGTAGGAACAGTTGCCAGCATATCAATTTACTACAAATTGTCAAATTTCTCCAAATGATTTTAAGTCATAAATTATTGTTGATGATTAAGTTCAAAAAAGTTTAAGAAAATTTTAGTTTGTAGCAACTTGATGCGCTGACGGCGCGTGTACTTAAAAATAAACGTTTGTATGTATGGAATTCGGTTCGTAACAATGAATTACCTAATATCGTAACCGCAAAATGTGTTGTTACGTCGAAATATTAATATTTCATATTTATTGACCACAGCTATTTCCAGGAAAAAATATTGCGTTGTTTTAATGAAAACGTAAAAGGATACATAATTACGTTATGATTTAATTATTTTAAAAATCAATATTGTCAAGTGCGAGCTGAACGCTGGGTTCTGGACCTAAAAGTGGAGCAATGACAAAACAAAACAGTGAAAATTTAATGTTGAATGGGGAACCTCGAACTGGACTTTTGAACATATTGACGGCTTTTTTTTGTTTTTTTTTTTTGGATGGCAAATCATCAAATAACAGTTGACAGCGTTGAGGAGGAGTTTTCGATGCCCTTTTATAGTTTGTTGTTAGTTTATTTAATAATGTATACAACGTGTAACAGAATAAACGCAAGACCTCTCGTGTGGTGTCTCAGACCATGAAACTGAACAATTTTTGTTCTATGACTTTTTACTTTAGTTTTACCATACATGTGGATCAGCTGATTGCGTCCGTTCCTATAGAAAGTTTTTTTTTTTTGCGAATTTCAAGAACTCGTAGAACAAAAGATGTTTAGTTTCGTGGTGCGAGAGACCACACGGAAGGTCTTGCGTTTATTCTGTTACACGTTAAATAGTAAGTTTACTCTACTTAATAAATATATTGATTTGTATTTTATCATATGTATATTAGTCTGTAAGGTATATATATAAATATATCTATGGGTCATAGTTGCCTGGAAATAAATGAATGTTGTCGTTGTGGACACCATAATATTGGATTCTCGTTAGTACCTCTTCTGTAGGGATATTGACGTATTTGTATGTTTATAGCTACTATAAGTATTTCCCTATTCATTTTTCAGTTGAAACTGTACAACGTAAACAATTAAATGACCGACTGGATTGATTTTCCGTAGAACTGTAAATTTTCTTCCTAATTACAACGCAAAACAATAACGGAAAACAGAGACGTCAGAATTACTTAGGTATTATTACAGTAGCAGTAGATAAATCAATGTTAATAACCTATTATTCAGGTTGGTAAATTCCTATAGTATAGGGTTTAACATCAACTTCGTCTTTTTTTGAATGGGCTAGGAATATTTTTGTTTTAAGCCTGGCCGGCCTAAGTTCCGCCATTTTTTGACGTGACACGTCTTATAATTCGATGGAGCCGGCTGCACGCACGAAAAAACGGGCGTTACCTCGCTCTGAGGCGTTCCATAAAACAATTGCTCAACGCACATTCATACTTGTAAAAACTACGGACATTGTAAAAAAAAAAAAAAATTGACATAATTGTATTTATGCGTACAAATAAATGTAACTTGATCAATTCAATTGTGATTTCCATTTACCTCCTTCTCTATATCCATACAAAATATCTATCAAACAAATAAAATTAAAATTTTCTTTTGAATAATGCAACCATTCCATCAGTATTTTCTTATGACGTTGTCACGTTCTACTATCGTCAGTAATCCGACTTTACAGACAACCGATTTTTTTTTTCAAAGTTGCGCCCACGCATACCACCTACATTAATCGATAGTCGGTATCAATACAAACAAGTTCTGTTTGAGGCAAAATGTTCAAAGGTGTCACGTTTCCGAGATATGAGCTATCAAAATTAAAGTCCATTCGCTGATGACATCTTCAGCACAACTTTGGTACCTAACTTTCTTAACTTCTTTAGACAATGCTTCTAATTGAAATTGGTCCAAAAAGGTTTTTTACAAAATTGCCTTAAAATTAATGCATCCATTTGAATGTCTGGTGAATTTAATTGCGAATTTTGGTGAATCTCTACATCGGGTTGTCTATTTCAAAGTTCTTCTCTAGCCATGCCATAATAGTCCCTAAGGCTTTTGCCTGACCCACACTGATTAAATAATTAAAACGTGAACACGTTTTTCTAAAAATACTGCTAATTATCATGAACACGTGGATTTAACTAAGTTTAATGAAGTAATTACCATCACCTCTTCTTTTATGTTATATTACGACATAGAACGACACGAATGTCTTCCAAAGGTCGCCTTTTGGAAAATAGTTCTGTTAAAGAAGATGCAGCGACATTTATTGCCACATGATGTTTTTAATGCCCTTTGTCATTCGTTGAGTAATATCCTAGAGGGAAAAAGACATTCTAGGGGTACAAGTAAAGAAAACTCCTAAGAAAATCCATCGCTATTTGTGCATTATATCCTGCTTCCCCTTGAAAGAGCTCAATTTTAAAGGTAGCAAACTTTCATCCCTTTTACTTTCGCACAGCTCAGCGGCGTCACACAGCTAACAGCTGATAGGTCACAGGCGCGCGCGCGCGAATTTCATACGGCTGTTGTGTTATTATGATAAAAGTGAATGACTATAAAAAACAGTTGTTTGTTATCAAGAGTACAATCACGTGTATAAGTATCGGTCTCTAATTACCAGTCACCCTATACAACGTGTAACATAATAAACGCAAGACCTCTCGTGTGGTGTCTCAGACCATGAAAATGAACAACTTTTGTTCTATGACTTTTGGAAATTCATAACTTTTTTTTTAGTTTTACCATACATGTGGATCAGCTGATTGCGTCCGTTCTTATAGAAAGTTTTTTTTTTTTGCGAATTTCAAGAACTCGTAGATGAACAAAAGATGTTTAGTTTCATGGTGCGAGAGACCACACGGGAGGTCTTGCGTTTATTATGTTACACGTTGTATAAGTTAAATTATTTTAACTATAAAAAGTCTATAATTACTTTTTTACAACCCATATCTTGTGCACAGACAGAAGTCTTAGTTGTAGTCTGCAAATAAACTGCTGACACGCTGTTTTTTTCTTTTTTTGTGAGTTTTAATTTTAGTAATTTACTTTTCGTTTAATGTTAATTTATTTATTTTAAGCAGGTATTTATGCATCTTGTAGTCTGAAATCAGGTTCAACCTAGTTCAGGCAAATAAGCAACTGTGCTGTATTTATTTTTTAAGATATTTTATTGTAAATGTGCCCCTTTTTATAAATAAACGATATTATTTTCCTTTATTTATTTTTACGCATATTAAATACATTTTAAATATTCTAATATAAAAAATATAAAAAAAAACGTTTAAAAAAATAAAAAATAGTGGTCCGCCGGTAATATAAAAAAACGATATTATTATTATTATCATAAAATAATGAGGAGAAGAAAATTATGGTGAAAAGTCAGGGGTGTACCCTTGACTTTTGAAAAATAGAATTAACAGTACATCCAGACAGCCAGTAGCCTGGAAATGAAGGTTCGATTTTCAACTCATCATCATCGTTCTTCTTAAACAAAAACGGGCTTAGCCCATGATCAATAACAGACCATCGATTCAGTTTCCCTCACATTTTTTTTGCTATAGTATATTACTTCCGAAAAAAGGTAGCTCAGCAGTAATAGCCTAGTGGTGTAACCGTCGGACTGACAAGTCATAGGTCTCGAGTTCGAACCCAAGACACGCACTCCTGTTTTTACGGACGCATTTGCGTATTGTTTCATTATCACTAGCTTCGGTGAAGGGAAACATCGTGAAGAACCAAACCAGAATGCCTGAGAGATATTTCTCGACGGCATGTACAATGTACAGCTCAGTCAGAGGTCCATGGGCGGCATAAAAACTCTGACACCAGGTTGCGCACTAACCACACGAAAAAGAAACTTCCAAAAAATTTCAAATGACAAAAGAAAAACAATTAATTCCTAACAAAAACATTGCCTAACTAAACCATTGAAAAAGTTAATTTCATTTGTTTAACGCTTCGCTTATTCGGTAAACAACAGTAAAAACTTCTAAAAGGACACTGGGCACCTTCTGTGACCTCAATCCGGTAACAAAAAGGGACAGCGCAATACCTTATGAGGGTATGACAGTTGAATTACGTTTTTTTTTAAATTGTTGCGTAGTGAAGCGAATTTGTTCAGGAAGTACAAGTTTTGTCCTTGTTGATCTTTAAAACTAGTCGTTTTTTTGTGGATTTGTTTGATTGTTGAAAGTTCGACATTCTTCTCCGTGACCGGAACATTATTATGTCCCATTAACTTTATTTCCCACATAATACTTATTTGGGCAGTGTCAATTTTGTTCACTCACCTTATGTAAATTTTTACCTCACTTATTTTAAGATAATCAATTTTTAACCTGACCTTTGAAGTAATAAGAGACAGTTTCGTTTGGTCGTTTCGGTTTATCATTGTCGTTTCAGTTATTTTAAGATTATCAATTTTAAACCTTACCAGTAAATGAAAAAGATACAGTTTTGTCTATTTGTTTCAGCTTATGAATGACGTTTGTGGACATGCGCGCACGCATTATCTCAAATTGACGTAATATGTACACAAATGTCTGAAATATTTTCTGTTGTATTGTCTTCTGATTCCGCATAGTTTCTTTATTAATTGTTAGTAATTCAGAATGATTTTTAATTACTGTTTTTATAAGGATCGCACGGCGCGGCGCCGCAGATCGAGTCCAAAACTTTTCTATCTTTTAAGCTTGAATCAACCATACACATTTGTTACCTTTGGACATTGACTCAGCACTCGGCCCGGCTCACGTGCGGCCCAGTTTAAAAAATGATTTGGTTGCATCTTACACGCATAGGACACAAAGATTTTGTATAATATTGTGTGTTAAGAAAAAGTAGTATACAACATTATTTTTAGTATATGCGAAACCTGAATATAGTTTGTTCAGAATAAGTAACTGAATCGATTCCAATAATTTTTAAACGATGTTATATTTTGAACCAAAATTATTTAGAAAAAGTTACAAGTTGGACACCGAGCGACATTAAGTACCTATCGCAATAATTTAGGTACCTACTGCCAAATTATGTTTATCAATGAGCTCAAGACGACGTTGGAGGTCCGCGCGCGGGCACGCTGTGTGATGACCACGATTTTGTGCGGACAACCAGGTAACAGAAAAAGCTTATAACTTTGTGATTTTTCATGATACTGTTTTGAAATTTTGTACATAGATTCTTTACATAAAAATACTCGACCCGTGTTTCCGCATATACTAAAACTAATGTTGTATAAGCAGTAACAAATTGTAAATAAATCAGATTAGAATTTTATATTCTTGTCTCATTAATCCTCACTGTGGCCAAGACACCTTAAGGCATCTCTGATCACTCTCGTGAGTCTGCGGGACTGGCAGTGAGTGTACCCTTCCCGAACCTGGAAATCCTGTCTACAATCCGTCTGTAACCTTAGGTCGTATGGTGCAGACATCCTGAACTTATTTATATATTTATTTATCACCTACTATGTATACAGGGTGTAAACAGACCCTTCACATAGCCGTCAACCAAGCATTCTGTACATCAAACTAAGTAACTTTACGCAAAAATTATTGCTGGGAATCGACTTTTTTTTTGGGGTGAAAAGTCACGTTTTACGGTGGGACTCAATGGAAAGCACTCAAAGCATTGTGCTGATGGATGGATTGAATAGTACGGGCGTCATGGAGGTGTGTAAAGTAAAAATCTTACATTAAAAAGTAGTTTCAAAGATTAACTATCATTTACGAACATAGTGACACTTGATTTTTAAAAGGTTCCTTTTAGTAAATTAAACTGGTATACTATCGCTAGAAGGGCGTCCATTGCGCCACTGTGCCATCTGTTGAACATGTTGGTAGTAACTATCGGTGCAACGTGCTACATTCAATGTCAAGAATTTGCCAACACATTATTCTGGATTATGATAGGTACTTAAATAAATGCAATTATAAATTACTAGCTTTTGCCCGCATCTTCGCCCGCGTGGTTTTCGAAAAATATCCGATTACTTACCTTCATCCCCCTTTTTAACCCTTCGTGGGTAGAATTATCTAAAACGCTGAGACACGTATAAATTTATTTTTAATCTTCAGCCTAAACACAACATTTGAAGATCCTAATTTCAAAACTGACGGACTTTCATAAAAACTTCCATCCCCTATTTTACCCCTTTAGGGGTGGTTTCAGTCAGTTTACCATTATATATATATATAAGAATATTATTGAGGATTTTCAAAATAAACCACAAATTGTTTCTCTGAAAATACAAAGATTTGTTTTATTTAACACATTCTTACAATATTACAACAGTAGTCGTTTATCTATGATAATTACTCAATAATCTAACCTGAAAATACAAAGAAACGACATTTAAAGTTCACTAATATCGCCTCCTCAATTATATCCTTTTATTTTGTCTCTCCACACGTTTTCTTAAAACAATAAATCGCACCGAATATTTTGACCATCATCCGCCATTCAATTCCACAGACAACTTATAAAGGCGCGAGGCGCGGCAAATTCGAATTAATGAAATGTCATTTCATTACATCTCCCCCCCCTAAGAGGGAAAATTCTAAATAATATATCTATATGCTGTACCTATTAGTTATCTTCATATTCGTTTTCTTCTACTTCATCTTCTTCAGCATCTATTATGACCGGTTGCAATTTTGTTATGTGGAATAAAGTTGATTCTGTTTTTCTGGTTCCGGTGTCGATCCTATAAATGGAGTTCGATATTTTCTCTACTATCTTGAAAGGGCCTATTCTTAATTCGTCTAACTTTTTTCTATTCAGTCTATTTCCATTTTCTACATATACACTGTCTCCTATATTAAACTCTTGCATTTTTCTATTTCTATCAAATATTCTCTTGTTGTACTTGTGGGATTTTATTGTATTCTCTAATGCCAATCTCTTATCAGCAATCCACTTGTCTTCCCTTTCTATTGATTTTAATTCATTTGGTAGTAAGCTGACATTTGTACCATCCAGTAAATATTTTGGTGCATATCCTGTAACGGAGTGTTCTGTTTCATTATATTTCTGTATGCATTCTCTTGCCACTGTCGTCCATGCTCTCTTATTATTTTTCTCATTTATTTTGCATCTTATTTTATTAACTATTGTTTGATTTAATCTTTCATTCAAGCCGTTCGAGAATGGTGTATTCACAGCTGTAAAAATTAATTTAATATTATTCTCTTTCAGATGTTGTTTAAATTCTCTTGAATTGATACCTGGATATTGATCTGTCAGAATTATTCCAATGTCATCTGTTTCTAGTACATTCTTTGTTAGATTTATAAAGTCACTTGAATTCTGTGTTTTTGAAGTCGCAATATATGCATATCTAGTGTAGTGGTCTACTAAAAGGTGTAGGTATTTTTTTGTTGACCTAGATCCTCCAAAGCCACCAATTAGTATCCATTGACATTATCTCAAATGGTTTTGTCGCTGGTCCCAATTGTGACATCAATCCAAATTTTCCTTGGCTTCTTGCTTTATTTTTATACATATTTCACATGTTTTACAAATCTTTATGATATTCTTTGTTAGGTTTTTAGCTGTATATATTGGACTAATTTTTTTCTGCAATTGTCTGATCCCAATATGGCATAAATCTTCATGCACCTTTTTATAAGTTTTTTACCAAATTCTTCTGAGAGGATAATGTTTTCATGTTTCTTTTTTTTTTATAATAGATTCTATTTTTGTAGATTAGATCTTGTTTCTTTTCTTTTATTGTATCATTTTTTTCTTGATCTTCAACTATATCTTTTATTTGTATCAAATTGACTATTTTCAATAGTTCCTCTTTGTTGTCTTCTGGTTCTAACACAGGATTTCGGCTCAAACAGTCTGCTTCTACATTTTCTTTACCAGGTATATATTTTACTGTAAAGTCATATTGAGACAGGTAATATGTGAGTTCACCCAATTCTTCGTCCGTCCTGCATTTAATGTTCATGTTCTCTAGAGGTTTGTGGTCTGAGTAAATAGTGAATTGTTTTCCAATGAGCCAGTGCTGCCAGTATTTAACGGCTTCTTTCATAGCAAGACATTCCAAGTATATAGCCTTTTTCCGTTTTTGAGATTCATTCAGTTTTTTTGAGAAATATGCCACTGGTTTGTCTTTACCGTCCAATTGTGTTTGTTTTAATATTGCTCCGATGCCCTCTAAGGATGCATCTGTAAAAATTTTTATTGGTAAGTCTTTGTCATATTTGTCCTTAGCAAACATTGTTTTATATTCCTTTATGATTTCTTCTATTTCAATTTTCTTTTCATTATCTAAATGGTCTGTCTTACTTATAAATTCCTCTGTTTCTATGTGTTCATTGAAATTTATTGCATATGGTTTTATATTCTTATCTTCATTTCTGTTTTTTTTTATCATATCTAATCCGATTATAAAATCATCAAAATTTTCATTTTCTACTATGTATACATCCACCTCTTCTTCTATATCAAAGATTTTTATTTTTATTGTTGTCAAGCCATCTGTCTTTTTCACACCATTAACCGTTTTCATATATGCTATATTGACATTGTCTTTTTTTCCTTTTACTTTTATCAGTCTTGAATTTATTAAAGAGATCTGTGAGCCTGAGTCATAAATGCCACTCACTTCTAATTTATTTTCTATTAATAGCTTGATTTTGATTAATGGTGTACTTACTCGTTTTTTTTATCAGTGTTCATCTCTACTTCAATAATGGAGTTATTATTTACGTTTTTGGCCTTAAACACCTTTTCTGATTCATTTTTATTTTTCTTGAACCAACATGACTCCTCCGGATGGTATCTAATTCCTTTGTCCAACGATTCACAGGTCGTACATGGCTTCTTCTCATTATTTTTTTTCATATAAGAAAATGTACCATTTTTTATTATAGTTGAGTTTTTCTTGTGCATCATACCTTCATATTTTCTTATCTCGTTGAACAAATCAGTAGTATTCTTGAGTTCGTCTCTGTTTAGCTTATTCAAGATAAATCCAGGTAAACCTGTTGCGATGAGATCTATCATTGTTTTGGGATCTATCGATTTGTTTGTATCTAGTATAAGCCTTTCTTTTTTTATGGCATAATCGATTAACAATCCGTCTTTATATTTGAATGAGAAAGCAGTTGTGACTATGTCCCATCCTCGGTTTTTAAAAGTTTCTAGGAATTTGTCTTTCCATTCATTCCATTCAGAATTTACTGTTAGTTTTATCATCATTGAACTATACCAATCCAAGCAAGATTTTTCTAAAAATAACCTCAGTATGTCTATTTTTGTTTCATCTTTTGTTATATTAAAGCGCTCACACTCTTTTTCAAAATTCTCTATCCATTGCATTGCATTAGGATTCTTGGTTGTGAATTTTTCAATAATAAATTTCTCTGAAATATGTTGATTTTCTTTCTTTGTTGTTGATTCTATTAATTTCTCCAGGATATTTTTCAAACTGTCGTCTTTGTCTCCTGGTTGTTCCGTGTTTATTTCTTCTAAATATTGATCTAAAAATTGCATATTCCCTTCCTCATCTGTATATGTTTTCTTTAGATCTTTATCCAGTTTTATCCATATTTTTCTACTTTGGTGCCTTTTCTTTAAGCTATTTTTTATTTTTGAGAAAGTGTCCAATTCAACAATATATGTATGATGACTCACCGGCTTCAATTCATCAGGTAAAACATAACATTTTCCTTCTTCTGTAGATATTGAGGTTATGGCTAATACATTAGATTTGCCATCCTTTGCGGCTATTATCGTAAACTCAAATAGCAGCCGATTCATCTTCTTTTAGTTAACGAAAATGTCGTTTTATAAGAATATTATTGAGGATTTTCAAAATAAACCACAAATTGTTTCTCTGAAAATACAAAGATTTGTTTTATTTAACACATTCTTACAATATTACAACAGTAATCGTTTATCTATGATAATTACTCAATAATCTAACCTGAAAATACAAAGAAACGACATTTAAAGTTCACTAATATCGCCTCCTCAATTATATCCTTTTATTTTGTCTCTCCACACGTTTTCTTAAAACAATAAATCGCACCGAATATTTTGACCATCATCCGCCATTCAATTCCACAGACAACTTATAAAGGCGCGAGGCGCGGCAAATTCGAATTAATGAAATGTCATTTCATTACATATATATAGAAGATACATTTATATAAGTACTTGCTGATGCCTGCGGCTTCATCGCCCGTATGGAGTTCGATTATTGTCCCACGGGATCATACTACCGGGAATAAAAAGTCCTACGTGTTAATCCAGGTTATAAACTATCTGTGTGCAAAATTTCATCCAAATCCGTTCAGCACTTTTTGCGTGAAAGAGTAACAAACATCCATTCTCAAAAACTTTCGCAGTTATGATATTGGTGGGATTTGTATTTTAAACATCTCATAGTGTCTCAAATTATCGTTTACCTGCACCCTTGACGATCTGAGGTCCTAGTAACTATTTCGATTTTTTATTCAAAAATACAATTTATTCTTTAGCATTTTAGTTATATTTTTCAACAAGCACTATCAGAGATTGAGAGATCACTAAATTCTTAATATTGGCTACGTGTATTCCGGCACAAAAACATCATAGATCTCCATTCAACCAGCATTATACAACATTAGTTTTAGTATATACGAACCCTGAAACATGTGTCTAGTATTTTATGTAAAGAATCTATGTACAAAATTTCAAAACTGTATCATGAAAAATCACAAAGTTATAAGCTTGTTGTGTTATCTGGTTATCCGCACAAAAACGTGGTCATCATGCAGGGCGCCCGCGCGCGCGCCTGCAGCGTCGTGTTGAGCCCATTGATAATAATAATTTGGAAGTAGGTACCTAAATTATTGCGATAGGTACTTTATGTCGCTCGGTGTCGAACTTGTAACTTTTTAAAAATATTTTTGGGACAAAATATAACATGGTTTAAAAATTATTGGATTCGATTGAGTAACTTATTCTGAACATACTTATTCAGGTTTCGCATATACTAAAAACAATGTTGTATAATTTCCCTAACTAAACCATTTCGTCATATAAACCACAGTTACGCTTTATTGTTCAATTAATAATTCCTTATCACAATTTGTTCTCTGGGTTTTAGTTTACCTAGTATTATTTCCCTTCTAGGTAATAATAATCGTTCATTAACACTGAAAATGAAGAACAAAAATTAAAACTGTTTTATAGCTACATCAACAACAACATTCATTTATTTTCAGGCTACTTTGGCCCATAGATATATATATACCTTACAAACTAACATACATAAGATATAATAAAAATTATGTTAGTTAACAGTATTCTATGGCAAAATATCATTGAATCGCCAAAGATACATAGAGCACTATATTATGATGATGACTAACTCTGTTCCGCCTTCTGTAACTTGAAGCTAACCTAGGATGACGAACACCCGATAAAAACCATTATCATCTTGTTTGTTTAACAATACCCAGAAAACATAAAACAAAAATATTACGTCGGTACTTGGTACGAATTTAGATGTTGTGTAAAACGATAGGCGGTAAATACTATTGGAAATGTCAATCGCATACGCAGTTAGATTTGATGAAATTCCTACTGGTAATGTAATATGACGGACGCCCACTTCCAGTTAATAATACGCCTCTTATTGCGTGTTGGGATGTAAAACAGGGAAATAATATGATAACTGAGATGGATCTTCTCTGATTTTTCGGATTCATTTGCGTATTGTATAATCGTGAACTAACATGTCTGAAGAGATATGTTTCGGCATGTAAAACCAAGTCAGAGGCCTATGGGCGGCATAAAAACTCTGACACCCTGTTAGGCACTAACCACACCAGTGGCGAAGGTTCCATACAACTCGATTCCTACTGGCTTCCCTTTGAAAAATGGCACAGTCAGTATTCTATAGACAAATAATATAATCACATTAAAGATATGTACTCCGGCTTACCTCTTACAAAAATGGACCCTTCGCTACTGAACCACACGATACAGAAGAAGACTGAGATGGAACTGAAATATAGTCGGTGGAAGAGCCCTCCTGATACAAACTAGGGCTACAAGCGTTGAAATTTTTCGTTAAAATAAATACAAATTAAGCGTGGAGGCTATAACGATGGATAGACTGTGTGAAATAATGGCTAGATAGCGGTGGCTACTGGGAGATCACGTTTATTATGTTGTTGTATTTAACTTTGATTTTGTTTTCAATTTTTGTATTTAATTTTGATTTTGTATTTAAATTTAATTCTGTTTTTAAAGTTTCATTTAAATTTCACTTTAGTCTTTAATGTAACATTTATTATTTTATGGGGCATGCGGTGCTAGCCTATAAGAAATTGTTATACTAACCTTTGATATAGGTACTTAAGAATCTTTATTTTAAAATGTAACCGTATAAACAATTGTTGGTTGGCCAGAAATAATAAATAAAAAATTAAATTACGGAAGAAGAAGTCATGTTTCGAAAATCTGAAGTAAATTAAGATTAGGGCAAGAAAATGGCGATGTTAAAAAATCCGTTGCTCCCATTCATTTTAGTCGTGTAGGAACGACGTCGGTGTGAAGATCGGATAGTGGACTTTTGAATGAAACATGGCACCAAAAATTTTTTTTGTTTTTTTCGTCATGGGTAACATTTTCATGGTTTTTGGGGTCACTGACAACGAAAATAAGGTCAAAATAAACATAGAAAAAAAAACAATAAAAAAAAATTCAATTTTCCATTTTTTCTTCGGCTTTCCCTGACTCAATTTTCACCCTTCACCACTGTGAAACAGCAGATATTTTAACTTTTACGAGTTTGTGTAAAAATGTCCTTTGTCTTTCTGGGTTAAATATTATCAAGTTAAAAAACAAAAGTTGATACTTATTTCCTCATACATGACACCTATTACAACAAATCTAAATGCTGGTATTTTTAAATTAAATTCTAAACATTGTGATGATAATTGGTTGCAGGTTGAATCATTAAGCCTACCTCAATCTGGCCCAAGGCGAAGACCTTGTCTCGTAATTGCGAACCTTTTCATCGTAATCACATTTTATTTAACATAAAATACCTCAGTTTTATTCTATTAAAATTATTATATTATCCGGCTGCGACTACCTCAAGAAGAACCTCGAAGCTGACTGAGCAGACCTTATTAACCTAAGTAGGATGACCCAATTTTAAAATTTGCAAATTATTTATATATATATTCAAAATTACCCAAAATCTATCTTAATCGAATATGTACCCAAATACGGCGCACTATGATAACTTAATTGGTGATTATGTTTTGAGCCGTTTGGAGTGGAAACAATAGGGTCATGGGGTCCGAGTGTCCCGTGTGACCAGAGGGCTGGCCTATTACTTGTTCAAAGAATCAGCATTACCATCCAACGTGTCCATGTCCATCCAAGTTTCTCGGAACTTTCCCCGTCGAAAGAAAGCAGACGAATTTTTAGACGCCCTTAATTTTTTTTTGTTTTTGATACATGTACCTACATAATTTTTTATTATTATGTCCTAGATTAGGTTCGTTTAGTTAGAAAATAAAAGTTATGCGTATAATTAAACTTTATAGATTTTAACTGCCAAATCTGATAATTGACCATCAGAGTGTTAACAAAAGTTTTCAAACGTTTTTTCTATATTTTAACTATAGCCGTAAAAGTTTCCCTGTCCAGTGGCCACAGCCAAATTACGAAAATCTTTGGCAGCTTCTGTCATTTTAGAACTCACCCATTGTTTTCTATCTGGCTTGATCGATAGCTGTCAAACTATTTAAAAAAAAAAGGTTAAATCCAAGATGGCGCCAATCACACGGTGCACGTGGTAAGGAAACACGCGCCGCTATTGGGCAACGATTCGTAACAACGTGCTGTAATCAATAATAATGTTTGTTATACAAATTAACATGCTATTGATTAAGTGCACAACTGCAGTCGGATAACGGTATATGTGTGTAGTACGGTTTTATGAGTGTGGCGTATCGCAGTAGGTATGACGCTATGAATGCATGCATATTTTGTGGTTACAATTTGCATAGAATTAAAAAATAAACAATTTTTGAGCAGCTTTGATCCACAGATATTAGGGTGACTGGTAATTAGTGACCGATACTTAAACACTTGATTGTACTCATGATAACAAACAAGTTTCCCAAACATTTTTTTTAATTCTCATTCACCTTTATCACAATAACACAACAGCTGTATGAAACTCGCGCGCACGCGTTTGACCTATCAGCTGTTACCACGTGACACCGTTCTGTCTCATTACTATCGTACTGTGCTGTGCTGTGACTACCCACTGAATCAGAGCTCGCAAGCCCGCTTGGCCCACAAAATCAAATTTATCGGTCTCAAATTCCATAGTATAGTTGTTAGAAATGTATACCAAAGTAACACTTTTAGACCTTTTTTTATTCGGATGGGAAATCAAATAACCTCTCCACTCTGGACGGAGCGGAAGGGAGTGTCAGACTTGTACTGTTTAAAACCCATCCATGTTCCTTCTTAGCCCTTTGTGTTCCAGGGCCGCGGTATCTCTTTCGAACAATCCCGCAGCCCCGGCAGACACTTTTACTATCACATTCTATTTTTTTATAATATTTTTGAAAAGCAATAAGTAAACCATATTCTATACCTATTTTTTGTCTGTTGAAATACTGCGAAAAGTGCTATCAAACTTTTTTTTTTTTCTTTTGCTGATCAACTCTTGTTTTTTTGACAGCTGATTAAAACAACGCGTTCCTTTTCTTACACGTATAACATAGTAATACACCGTTTAATTAAAAATTTAACGGTAGTATTATTGCAACATTATTATAGTCATTATGTGAATGAACGACAGGGTCGAACTAAGGTCGGGTGAAAGATGCAATAATATTATGAATTTCACAAAATATTAATCTCTTTTTACAAGATTATACTTTGATTAGACAAAACAAAATATATATATTTATCACAGTCTCGGTTATAGACTGTGAGAAATATATATTTGGTTTTGTCGTAGGTAATTTCAATAATTCTTTATACTTCATGAGTCGACCTAGTAACCTATGTATTTGGAACTTATTGTCAGGGTCAAATTTAGGTAATTGCCACTGCATTGATATTAAAAAGTCAATATCATCAAAACCATGAGCTCGTTGTTTTTTTTTTTGTTATTCGAAATGCGGCACTTATTTTATTGACACTAAGAAGTTTTACCCAAATAAGAAAAAGTTCCTAAAATGTTTACCAAAATTGCAACAGTGTGTGACGTTAATGTTATAATATCGGACGTAATATGAGTATTACAATACTTAATCAATTAATTAAATCAAGGAAGTCTGGATTATATGTGGTTTCAGTAATAAAAATATCCTGTAAATTCTACAATACAGTATTTTAATTTATTTATTTATTTACCCTTTACAGTGACGTGGTGGTTCATTCATTATTCTCCCAGTTACGTTTATTTATTGTTATAATGACGTATTTTTACTGGGATTTTGGCTACAATTAAGTAGGTTACGTGACCCCTGTCACGAGAAAGTGGGAAATAACAATTTTAACAATATGACGAACAAGAAAACCGCAGTAAAAGGAAACTAACTATAAATAAAAGAAATAACAATTCTACTTTAATAGGTAGAAAGTTTTTCAACTGTTGGGGTAAAAAAAAAACATAACTAATGTAAAAAAAAAACTATAAAACAACAAAAATATCACTTGCCTAAATCTCCGTAACACTTGTCGGCATCGTCGGTTATTCAGAAAGATGGAAAATGAACAAAAATCGAAACGATAAAACTATATTTCTTCTGCTTATCATTTCAGCTATTAAAAACGATAACAGGTAGCTTTTTTAATATTAATTGGGCTTGCGTTTGGCCACCAAATGGCCTGATGTGAAGCGATGTCGCGGCCGACCTATCCTAGTTTTGTGATATTTTATTGATAATTTATTTTGCAAAGCAAAAGCAACACCATACCAACACCGCCACCACCGCCATATTTTGCAACACCATTCTTACAACGTTGGCTGATAGCTGGGTCTCTTCGATCTTGAGGCGGTGGATACGGCTGCACGCAGTCAAGTAGGCATTCCCCAGGATCAGCGTGCCTAACGCAGCTTTAGAGCAAATGTTACTAAGACTAGGGTATAAGTTTTCATTGTTACTAACAAATATGGAAGCGATTCTGAAATAAATGTTTCTTTATTTATTTATTTTAAAAGTAAACAACGGTGCCTATAGTATAACTAACCAAACAAAGTTGTTTGCACAACATAGCGGTCAAAAGGTCAAAATAAATTACTCAGCTCCAACTATATTTCACTACACGCTTCCTTGTGTCAAGGAAACAATTGCATCCACACCAGTCATTGTTCTCGCAATTAAATTAAATTAATATAAATCTCAATCTGCCTCCATCTTTATAGTGATCGGCACATAAATATTTATACCTTTTTAAGGTTCCGTATCCGAAGGGGGCCAAGGCTCCGTTCCGTCTGTCCGTCTGTCACAGGACAGAATCTTTTGAACGGTAATAGGTAGACAGTGGGAAGTTCACAAAGTGTGCATTACTATGACTGCTATAGCAACAATAAAAATAAAATAAAGTTAACAATAAATACAAGAAACATTTTTTTTTCGGCGGTTTTATTGTTAGACGGTTAACGGTTTTACAGCGTTACGGATTCCTTCGTGTGCGACTCCGACTCGCACTTGGCCGCTTTTTGTTTATTTATTGGAAATTATAATTTAAATATTCCATTGATCATTATAATTGATGTTGTTTCCGATTATTGTTAAATGAAGGTACATTATTTACTGTGTGTTGATCATAAAAGTACGCTAAATAAATGATTTTAGTACAAAATATTTAATGATTATAAACTATTGGAGTGTCTCTATGAGGAGCAGTTTTATGAGCAATGAGGTGTTTTGCGTGGAGTATTTAATATTTTCACTACAAGACAAGCTAAATTTATTTCTAGAGAAAGAAGCTCCTAAAAAAATTTGTCTCTGCACGACCCAAAGGTTGACAGGTAAAAAATGCAAATGGCAGTAAGTCCGCCTCTGTACTACAGAGTACTTTGAAGTGTTAAATAAATAAATTTGATAAATTAAAATATGCAAGATAATTAATTTAAAATTCCCACCCAAATGCAAGACCAGCATATCGAAGCATCCACCATGATGATGATGTGGCTTGAATCTACTAGATAGCATAATTTTAATAGAAATAAAAGGAAAAGGTACAATTAATCAGTACGTGCCATTGCCAATTCTTTTCTAATCGATTTCCGTAAACAGTAACAGATAGACATGATAAGTCATTGAACGATACGTTCCGACGGTCAATCATTGAGGATTCGAGGCCTTCGATAAACCAATTAATTTCGTTTTTCCGGTAGCAGTGGCACTCATTTAGTTTTGCAATAGCAAAAATGATAATGCTTACTTTTCTGCACACTCATCTTGGCAATAAAAGAGATAGTTTTACAGTGTCGTTATAGATATAATTATGTAAACTTTAATATCGGGGGCTATTTCCTTTAGATAAACGATGAAGACCGATTTGATTGCGTAGCCACGGTGAAAGTCGCCTCTAGAAATAGGTTTTATCAGACCTGTAATAGACTAAAAATCTCGCTATCGAAGTAAGGTTTGCGAAAGAAAATCCAATTCTAAGTCAAGCTCGTTGTACATCGGGCACGCCACAATCGCGGCGGTAAGACCCCTCTTTGAGGAGTGGCTGGATAGGCGTCACGGCGTCCTGACCTACCGCATGACGCAGGTCCTCACCGGACACGGAAGCTTCGGGAGGTACCTGTGTCTGATGGGGATGGAGGAAACGCCTGGGTGTCACCACTGCGAGGACCGCCCGGAGGACACGGTGGAGCATACGGTGCAGGACTGCCCCGCTTGGGCAGGGCACCGCCGTGTCCTCACGGCGGCGATAGGCGGAGACCTCTCGCGCCCGGCATTGGTCGAGGCCATGCTGCGGGGCGAGACGGAGTGGGAAGCGGTCGCCTCCTTCTGCGAAGCAGTCATGCTCGCGAAGGAGGAGGCGGGCCGCGTGAGGGAGAGGACAGCGTCCTCCCTCCACCCCAGCCGCAGTGGTAGACGCCCACGGCGCCGGACGTCGGCAGACGATCTCCGGCCACCGTAGGCGCGGGCTTGCGGGTGGCGAGTAATGGGCGACTCGCTGTCCGACCATGGACCATGCGGGGGTCGACGGCGCGTTGTGTTCCACGCGCGCCTCAAAGAGTGTCAGCATTATGACGGGGCCCCCCTCTAGAGGGCGAAAGCCTGCCGGGGTCGCGGGACTTATAGAATTACCGTGACCCTGGATCATAAAGGGCTATTGAAGGACACCGTGGATTTTAGTCAGTACAAGTCTGACAGTTCCTCCCACTCTGCCCTGGGTGGGAGGACTCATTTGATGATTTTACCCCAAAAATTAAAAAAAAAAAAAAAAAGCTCGTTGTACATTTATTAAGTAATATTATTGCAATTTTTGTGCATATCTTTTAATTTTGTGTCTAACAATAAAAGAGTATAAGAAGTCCTTCATCTGCACTTAATCTGCCTAAGATGTGTCCCCATTGCTTGAACACAGGGTTCCTATTTGTGAGAGCGAGTGGACCTTATTCTACCATAAGAGCTGGAGCGTGGGAGATGTCACATGTCTGTTGAATTGTTGCTACCAAGGCATACCGACTTCCTTCACCGTATTGAGAGCAGTGGTGATGAAATAAATTACGCAAAGTAAATTGCGTTCATCTTCATGAAATGTGAAATGGGCCTGCGGGCATTGCACTATTTGCATCCTTTATATGCCAGCCTATTCCCCTATTCCGGCCCTGTCGCCCCATCTAACATGGAGATATTTTTCTAAGCATTTGTGAATTATTCTCCTCACCTACTTCCGTGAATTCTTTGTGTTCTTAACCTGTAATTATGCGTATTAATGTACTCATTAGTGCGATAGGAATTATAAGTGTCCGAGTGGCAACACAAAGAGTGCGATGTCGCAGCAAAAGTACGTGTTTAAGGTTAATTTAAAAATAATGTGTGATTTTTAAAATCACAGATCCTTTTTTTATTATATGGATGTCACATCAGTAATATTAGTCACTGGTATTAGTACAAAGTACTGGTATTCACTAAGATTAAAGTCAGAGGCCAAGACCCTGATTCCATCTAATTAATAATTAAACGATAAACGTTACTGATCTCTCGATTGGACTAGTTTACCACATGCGTACCTTTTTTACGTTTTGAAATCATCAAATGACCCACCCCGCTCTGGGTGGAGCGAAGGGAGTGTCAGACTTTTACTGACTAAAACCCATCCATGTTCCTTCTTTGCTCTTTGTGTTCCAGCGCCGCGGTATCTCTTTCGAACAGTCCCGCAGCCCCGATGTGTTGTACCTTCTGCATCTATCAATTTAGTGGCTATTTATTTTGCCTTCACACGGTGTTAATCATTATTTGATTTTGTTTATAATATCTATATTAGATTTAAACTCCTAGTTATAAAATTATCAGCTGGAGTTTCCTAATCAACTAGTATTGTTATGGTTAAAAAATAATTTACAACAAGCTTAGTTCAATGTAATGTAAATATTTAAGGATGTCTGGTCTAACAAGTGGTATCAATTTTGAATCTTTATGTAGCCTTGTCATCCGTCGACACATCTTTTTTATTTTGTTTTAGGATGACTTCATCTTTGGATTATTTGCAGTTATTGTGTCCAGATGTAGCAGTGTAAACTAAGTTCTTCATGATATAAATCTATACTAATATTATAAAGATGTGAAATTTGTTTGTAAGTCTGTATGTAGGGGGTAATCTCCGGAACTCATCATTCAATTCTAAAAAAACTTTCACTGGTAGAAAGCTACATTATTCGTAGGTGCTATCCTAATCCTAACTAACATTATAAATGCGAAAGTTGCTTGTTTGTTACCTTTTTACGCCTAATCCACTGAACCGATCATTCTAAAATTTTGCAAATACGTGGTCAGGTGTACAGAAACGGACATAGGGTACCTTTCATCACGAAAATAATTACTGTTTCCGAGGAAATCAACTATAACGTTCTTTTGATAATAAATGGCGCTACGTGTCTTTCGAATCATGATTGAATTATATTATTATAGAAACTTTAGTAGTGTGTTAAGAGTTTGTTTTAACCCAAATAGATTATAAAATTCTAAATTAACGCGAGCGAAGCCGCGGACAAAAGCTAGTAAGCTATAAATTATATTTATATCAGGCATATTAGCCGAGGTATCACAATTTTTGCGGACGAAGTGGTAGTAAGATTTTTGATGATAGAATTTAATCGTTGGTCGAATTTTACACGTTTTGTTTCTTGGGTTATTTGCTCCATAAATTAATTAAGAGTCCACTTAAAGATGATTATATTATTTAAGCTTCTGGAGTAAAAGAGAGATGTAAAGTGAACTTTATTATAACCCACCTCACGGTCTTATTATAGCCACGTAGCAGGTGAGTCAATGCCACCGGCCCTACACTTTGGGTAGCCCACACATGGACAAACTTTAGAACTAAAAAACAAACAAGGGGTCCTTTGCCATTCAGCCAGAGCGAGGCCTGTAGTAAATTCTTTTTGTTATAGGCCTCGCTCTGGCTTAGTCGCCATACTCCACCGCCATTTTCTTGAACAATATTTTGTCTCACAATTTTCAACCACTTTCATTAACTCAACCTTTTGGCATCCAAACGTCATAACTATGCATAACATTAAACTATAAAGCCAAAAATGTAATAGGGATAACCTGTAGCCGTTTTTAGACGTCACAAAATCAAAATGAAGTCATCAGACGCGCACGCTACCAAAAATTTACCTCAGAACAATAAAATGCGAGAACAGGGTCATTCGCGCGCATAATAACATTATATTAACGGTCATAAAGTGACGTACGTATGTATTCATTGACCAATTCAACTTGACACGCGGCATTATTTGGAACTACGTTGGAAATGTACTGGATTTGACAGGTGGGGGACGTTTTTGTTAGCAAGCAGCGCCACCCTGAGTATCAAGTTATGTTGGTGTTTAAGTCTACCGTCTGCGCACGCGCTTGAGGTGTGCTTGCGAAATGTTGTCCTTTTCATACACGTGTGGTGACGTGTCGTTTGTTGTGCTGGATTAGGACCACGCGGCAATAACGGATGAATGACATTTATTATTTATTTAATACATGGTTAACGTAAATATACAGAGGGCTATTTTGTAGAAGAAGAAAATAAATTATAACATCACGCCTGTTATCCCTGAAGGATTTGGCAGAGGTGTACCTAGATAGTACACCGACATTTCGCAAGTTATGTTTAAGTCCCATGTTAGACGGGCCTATTGCCAACAAATGGGCACATCTAGACTCCGTGGCTGCTACTAATAAATTATGAAGGTAAAACCCAACAGCACTTTGCCCGACCTGGGAATCAAACCCCGGACTCCATTCTCAGCAGGCGCGCATGCGACCACTAGACCTAAGAGGCAGTCAAATGAATTACGTTGATGTTAATTGAGTTAGGAGTCACCCACTGTTGGGTTTAAGCTAATTTGACCTTCCTTTCTGCCACTGTCTATGGTTCCGTAAGTTTCTCATCCAGCCCCCGTAGCATGACCACCATAGACAAGCATTTCTTTGACGGAAGAACCGACAAAATGACGGATAGTGCAAAGAAATCTGTCATTGTGTCGACACAATCTGTCATTTTGTCGATTCTTCCGTCAAAAGAAATCCTTGTCTACGGTGGTCATGCTACGGGGGCCGGCCATTTTAACAATGGCGTCAGTTAAACGCATAGTTCCTTTTGCACGCTTCTTAGTTAGTTCAGAGATACCGTGTGCAAAAAGATGGAATGGTTTTATTCTAGAAGCGAACACAAAATGCTGATAATGTCCAAATATTTACAAAAATTGCGCATTTCACTACTTTACAGTAGTATCACACAGATTTTAGATAAAAATCAACAAGTCATGTTACATTCATGATTGAATCATCATCTTCAAGCAGAGTAAATCCGAGTTAGCGCCTTCCGCGGCTCTGTGTATATGCGCGTGAGATGATCTTGCGAAATCTTGGCCTTTATAAACACGTGTTTATGGCATGTTTAAAAAAAATGTCTAATAGATCGTCATTCTGTCTCGTAGGAGTCGTCAGTCAGAGTCCGGCCCGTCTTCATGGTGATTCACAAACGCTACTGAGGTCTGAGGACCTTAAAAAGATGCCTGGGTCAGACTTCATACAGAATGAGGAGGATGAGGTGTTGCGGAGCAGCTTGGGACAGCCCTGCCCAGCTGTGTGCTGCGATAGAATGAGTTGACTATTGAGAATGAGGTCTTGGGTTCGATTCCCAGGCAGGGCGAAGAGTTTTTGAGTGCTTTCATCCATTAGTGGCCCGAAGTCTTGATTAGAGCCCGTTCGATGGCTATTAGGCTCGCCCTCTATTACAAGGGACTTCAACATAACATCACATAAATTGAAATAACGCAAGCACAAATCCAAACTCCGGACCACTACTGAGAAATTCCTAATGAAAAACATTTTGCCCGACCCAGGAACTGAACACAGGACCTCATGCTCAGCAGCATGACTCGTGATCACAAGACCAAAGAGGCAGCTTGCGGCGTTTTGGTATGCTGCGTTTGATCGTAAATTACTCACATTGCTGAGGATGTATCTAGCAAAAGGTTATTCGAATTAATCATAATTAAATTGACATGTGCGTGCGCGCAGTGTCAGTACGCATCTAGATACACGTGATCGTGGTGGGTTTACTAAATCTTGTCCTTTTATAACACGTGTTTTGTTTACCGGTTGTGATTACGATGAATTTCTCTGGAGTTTTTGAGTATTTTTTTATTTTTTTATTCGGTCTTTTATCAGTTTTTTTTTTAAGTAAAACGTTGCCCCACACTAGGAATTTCTCCAGTATCGTGGGTGCGTTTACAAACATTTAAATTCACATACACAAACAGCCAGACCCGGAACAACTACCTGTAGGCTAAACAAATATTTGTTCCGTGCGGGAATCGAACCCGCGACTCGAAGCGCAGCAGTCAATCGCTCAGCCACTGCGCCAACCGTGCTGTCACAAGTGGACAGTGTGCTTTGGCATTGCACAATTTAATTCCCCCATCCCCATTCTACCATCGGACGAGCAGAGACACAGCGAAGCGCTTTGTTTCCACATTTATTATGAGAACCGCCAGTCTGTGGAATTCACAGACGGCTTCTCTGTTTCCCGATCATTATAATCTGGATCTCTTCAAAGTTCGAGCGAATCGGTTTCTTCTAAGCAAGCGTGTTCCACCTTAGACCACATCATCCCTTCACATCAGGCCAGTTGTGGCCAAACGCAAGCCTATTTAGTGTAAAAATAACAAAAAAAAGACTTAAGATTTGAAACTGTCATGGTCACTAACATTATCATTAACACTATACCTCAAGCAAGCACCATGCACCAAGCACCATGATCACGCATAAACATCCGTGATCATGTTGCTTGCAACAGCGCTGAAATATCAGCACCATGATCACGGATAAACATTCGTGATCATGGTGCTTGCAACAGCGCCGAAATATCGGGAACTCAAAGAAATCAGTAAACATGGTAAATATCCCGTTTCTAGTGTTAATGGTAAAAAAACTCTTGCTTGAGGTCTCACGCATCTGCCACTATGCAAACATAACAATAATATTGTGACAATGTGTGTGATCTGGGGATTTTCCGGTTCACATTTTCACTCATCACCATCTGCTTAGCCTTTAGAGGAGCTCGTGGCTAAATAATAACCGAGTTTCCTCCGTGCCTCGGAAAGCACGTTAAGCCGTTGGTCCCGGCTGTCATTTGCAGATCATTGACAGTCGTTACAGGTAGTCAGTGGCCCAAAAAGTCTGACAAACAGTCTTACCAAGGGGTATCGTATTATCTAGTACTAACTGAGTTGTGGAGGTCAGATAGGCAGTCGCTCCATGTAAAATACTGGTATTCAGCTGCATCCGGTTAGACTGGAAGCCGACCCCAATATAGTTGGGAAAAGGCTGAGCAGATGATGATCGTCTGCTTAGCCTTTTCCCAACAATCTTGTGGTTGGCTTCCATTCTAACGTTGTATCCGACAACTGACTACATGGAGCTATTACTACTACTATTTTACGTGACCGACCACCGACTGCTTGTCTGATCTCCACAACTAAGTTACTGGGGAAGCGATACCCTTCGGTAAGACTGGTTGTCAGACGTTCGCCTTCTGACGACTGTAAAAGATCTTGCAATGGCATCCGGGACCAATGGCTTAAGCATGGTCCCGGATGTGAGCAAACTGGTTTCCCGTTAGAAAAATTTGAATTAAATATCATTCGAATGATGTAAATTCTCGCTGCTTTTAAACATGTGTTTAAAAAAATTATAAAAAAAGGAGCGGTGGTGGCCCAGTGGTCGTGAGTTTCGAATCCCAGGCAGGCACTTCGACATAATAAGCCTAGAACAGGTCTACAGCCTGTGAGATATCCATATCCACCGCGCCCAATTCGGGTTGGTACCGTAGAATGTCATAATGTCTTTGAATTCTTCATTCTGAGACATGCCGGATTCGGTGACGTCATTGTAAGGCAACCGGCGTCCTTGAACCGAAAATTCTAAATGATTATGCTGATTATTATAATAAAAATGTTTATGTATTGCTATTGGAAGCTTGATTCTATAAAATTACCTTATACACGTGTCAGAACGTCAATACAAATATCTATTTTTATAAAAATGAATCCCTATTTCCCTTGGTCACGCCATCACGCGTGAACGGCTGTACCGATTTCACAATTTTTTTTTGTTGTGTTTGTTTGTCAGGAGAAGGTTCTTAGGTGGGTAGTAGGTAGGTAGTAGGTAGGTAGGTAGGCAGTGGGTAGGCAGTGGGTAGGCAGTGGGTAGGCAATGGGTAGGCAGTGGGTAGGCAGTGGGTAGGCAGTGGGTAGGCAGTGGGTAGGCAGTGGGTAGGCAGTGGGTAGGCAGTGGGTAGGCAGTGGGTAGGCATTGGGTAGGCAGTGGGTAGGCAGTGGGTAGGCAGTGGGTAGGCAGTGGGTAGGCAGTGGGTAGGCAGTGGGTAGGCAGTGGGTAGGCAGTGGGTAGGCACTGGGTAGGCAGTGGGTAGGCACTGGGTAGGCAGTGGGTAGGTAGTAGGAAAATGTGCATTGCAACGCATGCCGAGAACAGCTAGTTCTATCAATACAGAACGAAAGACAATTTCATAGACCAATGATTTATTGGATATAAAAACTTTTATTAACTCCATCATCAATACGACCCAATGAACTACAGATCAATTGGATGGCTTCGTTAATAATTTGGGTACCATTAAGACTAGCGTAGATAAGGGCGAGCATGTCCTCCTCAACCAAAAATTGGAAGACAGTGACCCTGACAGGACTATTGTTGCTAATAAGCCTGATATAGTGGTGATGGGTCGATTGGAGCGGCGCACAATAATTGATGACGTAAGGGTTCGGCATGACGAGAACCTCGTGAAGGCGAGAAAGATAATGAAATTAAGTATGTTGACTTGGTCTGCGAGGTAGTTTACAATAGGCCTCTCAACTTAACTCGATTCTCGGCAACTCTCATTCAGTTGCTACCAGCCACCCTCATCGAAAATCGTCGCTCCACCGAACCCATCCATTGCAATCGACTAAATATGTATGGGTAAACTCCATGACAAGAAGCGACTGACACGAGAGCCCAACGCAGCACCTAATGTGCTTTGGTGTTTTCCAAGGCGGCGACTGTGACCCGCTGTGCCGCGGTTGTAATGTGCGCTTAGCTTTACCCGTGCAGGCAATGCGAACGCGTTTTTGGACACGTGTCCCAAGATGTGCCCAAACCACGTGCTTTGCATGATTCAGTCCTGAGATGAATGAGATTAAATTAGTATGATTGTTGACAGTTGAGGACAGTTTGAACTTTAATTTTGATACGGTTCTTGTCATTATTGTCAGGTATCCTTGTCAGAATTGTGTGGAACAAAATCAATGACATTTTTTTGGGAAGCAGTATGTATAGAGGCAGGATTAATTTAACAATGAGTTTCCTCCCAGCAAACCTTTAAGAGAAGTATATTAAAAAAAACTGAACTGCTGGAAGTTTTTTTTTTAACTTAGTATCTTCTTCCAAAATGGAGCGACAATACAATACCGTATTTGTAATACTAGGCCAATAGGCACTGCTCGCGATGCAGCGTCCTGGGTATATAAACTTCTACAAGGGATAAAGTTCGAGTAAAAGTCTCATAATATGTGGCGTGAGATTGTGCTTGTCTGTCTGCACACATCTCGACCGAAGTCGACACAAGTTGCCGAATAAATGTGCAGCTTAGTTAATCCATCAATCAACCACTTTTCAGACGCCCGCCGCTCCAGTAGCCTACGGCTGCGTTACCTTCGCTTCGTGTTATATGAAAATGTAAGCGGGATCAGCCGCTGCGAGCCACTGATTACAAATGAACACCTATCAGACTGTGACGGCGGCTGCGCACTATAGACTGAGACCTTTCTCTATGTCTCTCCTAAGCGTCTCGCAAAAAAACCGACAAGGGACGAAGGGCTACCGAAGTACCGACGCTAGAAGAGCACTACTATACATATACTGCGTATCTCACGCGGGCTGCCTTGGAGTGTCTCGCTGAGAGTGTACGGCCACCAACAGAGTGAGAAAAGAGATGCAGCTGTGTTTGCACATACGCTTGCGCAGTATAGTATCCCAGAGTCAATGGCTAGGCTAGTTTCCGTTCAGATTGGTCGCCATGACTGAAAATGGTCAGGGGGCTATTATAATTATGTATACGTAGCAGTGAACATTCATAGGCCCAGTACATAAATAAATAAATAAATAATTTTCATCCTATGAATAAATTCTTAAAATAATGAAAATATTCTACGTACTAGGACCTCATGACGTTGAGGATGTGGAATATCCCTAAAGTGTTTAACAAACAAAAATAACAAAGACTAGTAAAAGTAATAAAGGAAGTAGAATGGCTATAATAAAAGAACCACGTTCACTTGCGCCGGCGCCGCTACGACCTCGCGTTATTGAAGTTAACAACTTATTAAATCATTCGACGCACGCCAATCTCTGTTTGTTTTGTTTTTTTTAATGTTTCATTGTTTTTAATGGTTTTTATTGTCTTGCTTGGCTGTGTTTACTCAACTACAGAGTTCGCTAGTAACTAAAACGCAAGCCTTTAATGTTCTCAGTATTTGGCTAGTCTTGGCTTTCGATAAGGCCTTTTTTTGACATGGTCGCTTGCGGTTCAACACTAGAAGGTGGTTTACTGCTTAACCGGACTAGCCTGTGGTGAGTTAGGGCTTACAAACTAAATTATAAAATGAATGACCGCTCGCTAAGGGCACCTCTTGTGGGGTTCAGAGCTCGCCTTAGGGCGGAGTCCTGGTAAAGTCTTTTGGTAAATACATTCCTACCTTGCTTACACCGCGTCCACCCTCTTGATCTTTCGGGCCTAGTCACTCCATTCAAAAGTATCAGAATCTACCCAGAATTATGAGAGCGTCCTGATCTATGTCCTATAGGTTACTTGATTTTTCTTCCTGAATCATCATCTGCCTAGCCTTTTCCCAATTATGTTGGGGTCGGCTTCCAGTCTAACCGGATGCAGCTGAATACCAGTATTTTACATAGAACGACTGCCTATCTGACCTCCACAACCCAGTTAGTACTGGGTAATACGTAAGACTGTCAGAATTCGAGCCACTGACTACCTGTAACGACTGTCAAAGCGCTACAACTGACAGCGGGGACCAACAGCTTAACATGCTTTCCGAGGTACGGAGGAAACTCGGTATGTCATTTGTGGTCACCCATCCTACCTAGGCAAGCGCGGCTTAACTTAAAGATCGACCGGAGCAGCTGTAATTATTTAGCCACGAGCTCCTCTTTTACTTCCTGAATGTCGTGAAGTACATAAAATATCTCGACAGGGTTTCACTTTTTGAAATACTCTGAAGAATATTAATGAAGCTACGAGTATTCTTATCGAGCTTAAAATCTGAAGAATACCGCTTTAAATTTACCTAGTCTAAACACCAAGATTGAAAGCCATAAGTGCTAAAATGACTTCACGAAGGAATTTGTCTTATGATTTAAACAATGTCATTTTATCGTGACCGACGATTAGTAAGTGTAATACAGTGTCGTCCTTCTTCCCCGACTGCGACGAAGACAAAAAGGAAAGTCGTGTTTTAGTTAGTTACAACTTACACGAACATTCTAGTCTCCATTAAAAAAAAAGTTATTAGACAAGAAAACAAGTCCATTTGTATCAGTTCCACTTCAGTTACAATTCTTAATTCCTACAAAGTGAAAACGTTTGGAAAATGGGTCAAGCGTAATTGTTAATTTTCCACTCAGCTTAGTCTTTTGAATTTGTATAAAAAAAAGGGAACATTGTCGAAATAGGTCAACTTAAATATTTTTCAACGGGCTGTTCAGTTGTAAGAAAGTCAGGGGCAAATGTCAGAGGTATATTTTAATCACTGTTTCAAGCTTTCCCGGTTTACAACTTAACTTATACTGTCACTTACGGGATATCTTCCGCGATTGTTCATTATTTTGAGCTCCCGATTAAAAAAAAAAACAAAAAAAAAAAATGACCAATCACGGAACATACCCCTCCCGTAAGTGACAGTATAAGTATATTTTAATGTTTAAAACTAGTGATTATTTATTAAATATTTGTTGGAAAAATACTACAAATATTTAAGAAAGAATTACTAGTTTTTTTGGAGCCTTCCTGAACCTGAGGAATTCGAGTTAGAAAATTTTTTTTACGAGGTGTGAAAACTTATTGGGCAGCATTGTTTAAAATCAAGTCTAGTAGATGTTACGTACATAATACAGGGTGTAAGGGACAGGCCTCCGAAAACTGACAGGTTCGATTCGATTCAGGTACTCTATTACTTTACTTTCGTAGTAGACATTCTCTAAGGAAAGTCACTATTACTACCCAAAATCTTGCTTGTAACAAACATTTATTTCATTATTCATTTCATTTTTTTTTTTTTTTTTTTTTTTTTTTTCATTTGCTTGCATTAAGTCCTGTGTAATTCCCTAAAGGAATGGCCCTCAGTTCTCCTTTGTTTCGTAAAAGGTAATTAGGACATTATGTCAAAGGAATTATGTTGACATAATACCCACTTCACCTTTTGTGTCTTTATTTTCTCATACTATGTTAACCCTAGTACACTGCCCGTGGAGTTTCTTCGCCCGCGTGGAATTCGGGACCTCGTTATCTTATCGTATTTGTTAATTCAGGCTATAAACTATAATGGTGTAAATATTCAGGTATTCCAAGTAAACCCCACATATATGAACAATGCCTCATGCCTGCCAGACGCTTCGACCTGCCAGACGCTTCAAATGATACTTGTTACAAATCTGTTGGATGGTGGGGAAGTTTCTTCGTAATGTCCTTTCATAGAAATGTGTTCAGTAGCTTTTGCGTGAAAGAGTAACAGACATACATCCATTCTCCATTCGATCCATTCGATCGCATTTATAATAGTAAATAAGAAGTAAGATTACATGGGAAAGGAATCAGTTGAAAGCGAGAAGCAAGATCAGACGTTGTGGAGATGTTTGGGAAGGCCTACGTCCAGCATCAGCATTATGTACGTATCAAACTAAGTGACCCTCCGCAAAAAATATTGCTGGGTGGGAAACGACTTTCTTTTCTGGGGTGAAAAATCACGTTTTACGGTGAAACTCAATGTAACCCACTCAAAACTTAGTGCTGATGGATGCTTTGAATAGTAAACGGGTCATGGAGGTAATTAAAGTAAAGTTAAAACCTTAAAAATGTATTTATGTAAAAAAAAACCGTTACCGTTTATTTTTTATGTCCAGCAGTAAACGTTCTTTCGATTTAAATAATGTTGATACTGCCATTATTTAGTATTTAGCACAATATGTCCTACACTTGTACCGATAAGGTTTGCCGCCGTAAAAACCCAAATCCATTCATAATCTTAATAGCTGATTACCTAAATTATCTAAGAATTATGATTAATCATAAAATGCCTATTTGGCAGTGATCGGTAAGATTTGTCGGTTGAAATGTAAAGATTAGCAATTTTGCAGTTGTACTAGAATAATCTTGGTATCAGCACGTACCACGTACTGACGGCGTGTCATTTTTCACCCTTATAACCTAAGCAATAAGCTTGAAAGTGGCGTCCGTCAGTACTCGGCAGTACCTAACACGAGTGTGATCTATGCTAGTCTTACAAGACTACAAGAATGTCACTACTATTAATACTAACGGGATATTTACCATGTTTACTGTTTGTTATGAGTTGCCGATATTTCGGCGCTGTTGCAAGCACCATGATCACGGATAAACTGAAGTTATTGGGTGGTGAGTTATTCCGTGATCATGGTGCTTGCCACAGCGCCGAAATATCGGGAACTCATAACAAACAGTAAACATGGTAAATATCCCGTTAGTATTAATAGTAATGTTAGTGACCATGATAGTTTAAAATCTTATATTACAAGAGTGTCTTCTAGCCAAAATTAATCTCGTCGTTTAAACTTTGAACACGTGAACGCATCCACTTCACACAGTCCACCGGCACGTCTGCCACTGCTGCAATAGAATGATATAAGCATACCCTGTAGCCGGACACTGCCCCCTAAGATGCAGGCCTAGCCTAGTTTAGGAGTCAGCAACGATGTAGGGGTCCGCAAGGGACGATGCCTGCCAAGGCTGCGGGACTGTTCGAAAGAGATACCGTGGCCTTGGAACACAAAGGGCAAAAAAGGAACATGGATGGGTTTTAGTCAGTACAAGTCTGACACTCCCTTCCGCTCCGCCCAGAGCGGGAGGGGGGGGGTCAAGCCTAGTTAAGGGGACAGGGTTGAAACTAATGTACTTACTTATTTACCTATGCTAAACTAAGAACTTTAAATCTGTATACAGTGTAATATACTTGAACTTCGTGGTAATAAATTAATTTAAGTTTTTAAAGTACCATAAAAAAACATGTTTATTTCAATTACAATAGGCATTTAGATACAATATTATTGGAGGTCACCTTTTAAGCAAGGAATCATCACAACATCATCAGGTTCGTCATCAGGGATCATGGTCACTAACATTATCATTGACACTAGAAACGGAATATTTACCATGTTTATTGATTGTTTTTAGTTCCCGATGATCACGGAAAAAAAAACAAAAAAAAATCGGTTGTCTGTAAAGTCGGTTTACTGACGATAGTTGAACGTGACAACGTCATAAGAAAATACTGATGGAATGGTTGCATTTTTTAAAAAATGAATGTGCGTTGAGCAATTGTTTTATGGAACGCCTTAGAGCGAGGTAACGCCTCATTTTTTCGTGCGTGCAGCCGGCTCCATCGAATTATAAGACGTTGTCAAGTCAAAAAGTAAATAATAAATATCCCGTTTATCGTGTTAATGATAAAATAATTTATTTATTTATTTACACGCGTTTTACAATCTACATTTTTTTACGTATACTTAGCGTAAAATAAAAACTCGTAAACCATCAATTGATTCTTAAACAACACAATAATGACGTCAATCTGTTAATGTTATCACATAACGTGTAGTACGATACAAACGATGATTAATTTGCGAATTGTTTCATACAGAGATACAAATCAAGGCGAACATAACATAACAGTCTGAATCATAATATTGGGAATTCCGATTTATTTGGAAATAATAACAAACTTATTAATCTTTTTATGTAGTTGGGTCAAGGGTTTGATGAAGAAAGTGGAACTGCTTACCTTGTACCTATTATTTAAAGGAGGTCTCCCTCGGAGAGCATCTACTTTAAAAATATTGTTATAAGCAGGGCTTGGAAACCGGTTGAAATTCTTAACCGGTTACGGCCATAGACTCATTGCACTTTACCGGTTTTCATCGGTTTATGCGGTATTTCTTGAATTTTGGTTTTGATACTGAAAATTAACCGGTTAAAAACTAAGTTTGATAGACTCCCCGGCCCCCGCCACCCTCGCTCGCACGGCCTGGACGTTGCCGTAGACGATAAACACTTGCGAATCACAGAATTAACCGGTTAATTTGTCAAAACCGTTTGTGCTTATATAACTGTAACTTTATCATTTGGGTTACATGAAAACATTTCACTTGTTTAACCGATAAATGAAGAAACGATATATTTACCGGTATTTAATCGAAATTAACCGCTATTTTTAAACCGGTTCCGAGCCATGGTTATAAATACCATATTATACTTTCATATGCATTCAGTATAAAGCTCCATTTTATTTACTTGCCTAGATTGGCATGCGATACCATGCGATAGTGTACGCCAGTCTTGAACAAATGTTTCTAGTTGTCATGCCTTCGAAATTACCCGTAGTGGTCAGGAGTTAGTATTCCTTTGATAATCGGCATTGGCCAAAGGTGATAGCTCATTGTGGAGACGATTAGAAGCTGAACTGAACCCTAATACCACTAACCAAAAGCCGTTAATCATGCAGCGGCGTCAGTCGGTTGTGTGCGATTTGGTAGATAAGCCAATGACCACATTTACACTGATGCACAGATCTTTATGAGAAAGTAACGATGACAAAGCTATGTTAAGTGGGTACTACGTAGCTAGTCATTGTAAACAAATAATATGCAATGATTTTTATTACACTGGCAATACATTTTGGCAGATATGATAAGGTTCAACGCTGAGAAAATATGGTGCAATTAGGAATACAGAAATTGCAATATTTCATTCATATTTACATTTATTATGAAGTTTTTATTTTCATTTATATTTTTTTTTTGTATTAAGTCCACCTATGTACCACTCTTGTACATGAGTTTAAATAAATAAATATTTCACTTAAAATAATGATTTTCTAGTTCCACGCGGCACCTAACTTCTCGAACCATAATGAAGAACATGAAGGGGAATCGCCTTCGTATTTTGAGTTTAAAACATTGCATCCTTATTGTCGGCTGAATTCATAATGGGTTGCATTTTATTGCAGAATTCTTGAAGCGATATACTCAACGAAATATTACCAGATGTTTAAAACGTAAATGCATTTTCAATCGTCAACGACATCTTCTTTATTTACAAGTAAAAACTGTACCAAGGCGGCCGCCTTTGTTTTTGTGACTTAATGCCTTGGGCATTTTCTACCAGTCTACCTAAAAAAAAAAGAAAAAAAGTGTGACGTGGAGACAATATACATCATCATCTGCCTAGCCTTTTCCCAACTATATTGGGGTCGGCTTCCAGTCTAACCGGATGCAGCTGAATACCAGTATTTTACATGGATCGACTGCCTATCTGACCTCCACAACCCAGTTAGTACTGGGTAATACGATACCGCTTGGTGAGACCGGTTATCAGACTTTTTGGGCCACTGACTGCCTAACGACTGTCAAAGATCTACAAATGACAGCCGGGACCAACGGCTTGTCGTGCTTTCCGAGGCACGGAGGAAACTCGGTATGTAATGGGCGGTCACCCATCCACAGACCAACCTAGGCAAGCACGGCTTAACCTAAAGATCGACCCGAGCGGCTGTTATTATTTAGCCACGAGCTCCGCGGAGACAATATACAGTAGATGCAATAAACAGATTAGAAAACAAATTAGAAAATTTATGTATAACTAAAATATAAGAATTAATACATTTAAATATACATAAAGCAAAATATAAAAAAGTTATGAGAGATGAATAAGAAAAACTACAACTTAATTCTGAGAATGAGAATGATGAGAATTTGTTATTTTCTTACTGTTCCGGTGTTCTTTTCTGATTTAATATCGTTTCAAAACAATTCAACATCTTTTCTCCGGGACTAGTTGAACTTCATTGCCTAGGCGATATTCTGGTCATCAATGTTGATTATTGTTTTTATGAAATTCTGTGTTTAATATGTTTCATTATCGATAAAAATATAATTACGTTTGACATTATTTTTAAATGCATCTCTGTATTAGCTACCAGTGGCGAAGGTTCCATACAACTCCATTCCTACCGGCTTCCCTTTTGAAAAATGGCACAGTCAATTTTCTATAGACAAATAATATAATCACATTAAATATAAGTACTCCGGCTTACCTCTTACAAAAATTGACCCCTCGATACTGTTAGCTACACCGCATTTGCCAGCCAGTATATCAAAGTAATGTTACGAATCAATCAACAAAAATCATTAATACCGATTTCCAACACCGCCGCCGCGCCGCCCATATGAAAAGAAATAAACAAAAATCAATAAGCAAGCACTCACTTTGATTCAGAAAAGATAATCAAGGAAGCAGTCAGATTTATGAAAGTGGGTTAAAACAGCCAAACCTTGTTCGTCTTCCCAGTTCAAGATAATTTTTCGTATCGAAGATTTACGCACAACGACCAAGATGTTAACCAACGCTATGTTAACCAAATTAAGCTGATCTTTCATTGTATCGGAAGCTCATAAAACGAGGTCAGTTTATACTGAATATGTATACTATGAAGAGTGCCTTGTTCCGAAGGGAAACCGGCAGGAATCGGCTTTTTAGGCGCCTTCGGGCCTGATGTATAACTTGATGTGCCGCCGTGTGTACCTTAGTATGATTATAAATTACAAACAGCTCAGGGGCACAACCGTAGTTAAAATGGATTGCAGGTAAAAAAGTAAGATTTCTAGGCAAAAACGCGCTGTGGATTGTACTTACTGTTGCGGACACCAAACATTATACAGGGTGGACGGGACACCGACGCTAAAATGGTTACCACGTATTCAGTACATCATTCTGAAAAACAGCTATTTCTACTAAACAGCAATGCCTACACGGTAAAAATGTAACAAAATGGTATAAAAATTCCTTTGGGTTCAGAATGATGTACTGAATACGTTGTAACCGCTTTAGCGTCGGTGTCCACCCTGTATACAATACCATTGTTTTGTATACAGGGTGTAGGGTGCGTGTTTTCATTAAAACACGTGTTTTATTTGGGTCAATTACCTTCATCGTGCAAGTAAAGAAGATAAGACTTGTAAATATTTTAAACAGTCGAGAACCATCAATATTGTTATGTCTTTCTTACAATATTTTACATCTCAGCGATGTCATGGAAAGACGCATTCACAAAAAATAAAATAAAAATTAAACAATACAATACTCTTATTGTATTAAACGATTATATTAAAAAAAGAATAACATTTTTCAAAAATGTTTAGAATATATGCATGCGACCACTTTGCAGGCATTCTGTTCGATTTTCATGTCGGCATTGAAAGAATTCCTTGCAGATTCTGCCTTCCTGGTACTTGCTACGCCTCACTATCGAACGGTAAATCTTACGGAGATAGTTAACTAAATTGATTTGGCTCAAAAAGCTATCGATATGGGCGATTTGATCTTTGCCTATTATGTAATAGGCCTTATGGTCAAAAGCCTTGAACAGCATCAGAATCTCTTGTTGTGTGATTGAATTAAACATTTTAGGTTGAGATCCAAATGTATGGGAATATTCCCTAGGTAATGAAGGTTTATATGACACAGATAAAACTATGAAGAATATTGGATGGATACATTATTGTTTCCCGTTTACGATGTAAGTCCCTTGAAGACCCAAGGGACTTACATCGCGTCCCTTGTCCTTGTATGAAGAAAACAGTTCAGTTTGATGGTCTGGTACCTTTCTGGTACGTGTGCATATCAGGATATTTTATCGCTTTCAGGAAGTCTGATTGTAACGTACCAAATAGGAAATCCATCCTGTTTTCACGTTAATTCATGAATAGAATAATTTAATTATGTTTTGTGGCATTCTTTGACGTCATCGGCAGGAACTAATGGTGTGGTCAGTCCATTGATTAACCATAATCAATTGCATTATTGCATTATTATGCAGGTTTAAAAACAATGTGCTGTGACAACATTACCGAATTATTCAATTTGAATGTATCCGCTACCAATCATGGCGCCCTTTCGTAGATGTATTTATTGTTTATAAACAAAATTCTTGGAATTACAGAACTGAATGCAATTCAGTATCTATCAGTCATCGGTATCGCATTATTTTATAGATGGATGGATTCATTGAAATGTCTGTTAAAGAATTTTCTTGAACGACATACTAGACAAAAGATTGTTTGCACTACCAAGACCTGAGTCAGGCATACCGTCTTTAATCATGCTATCTTTCTATGAAGGATGCTAGGATGGTATGTATGGATGGATGGAACAAACTCCAATAGAATCTCATACTAGACATTGTCTTATACCGTCATCATCTGCCAAGCCTTTTCCCAACTATGTTGGTGTCAGCTTCCAGTCTGAGTGAATGCAGCTGAATACCAGTATTTAACATGGAGCGACTGCCTATCTGACCTGCTGTGTAACACGGTATCACTTTGTAAGACTGGTTGTCAGTCTTTCGGGATTCTCGCCATCCGTAATGAACGACTGTCAAAGATCTACAAATTTCAGCCAGAACAAACGGCTTAACGTGCTTTCCGAAGCACGGAGGAAACTGGGTAAGTAATGGGTGGTCACCCATCCACTGACCAACCTAGGCAAGTGCGGCTTAACCTTAAGATCAACCCGAGCGGCTGTTATTGTTTTGGCCACGAGCTCCTCCTATAGGTACCTTTAACCGTACCTACCGGAAAAGTCACGGTACTTATGTAATGGATGGTCAATTGGTCACCTAAAGACCAACCTCGCCATCCATAACCAAGCTACCAAGCTAAGTCGGCTATAGTAGCGAAGGGTCTATTTTTGTAAGAGGTAAGCCGGAGTACATTTCTTTAATGTGATTATAAAGGGTGTATATAGACCCTTAACATAGCCGAAAAGCACTTGTTCTCCCTGTCTTTGCGATAATTTTTTTGTTCTAGACCATACCTGGGAACCTTCTAGTTACGGAAATATTGGGGGTCAAAGTTCCAACTTTTTCACAAGTTTTTTTTTATTCATGTTTTTAATGTAAGATTTTTACTTTACACACCTCCACGACCCCCGTACTATTCAATCCATCCATCAGCAGAATGCTTTGAGTGCTTTCCATCGAGTCCTACCGTAAAACGTGATTTTTCACCCCAAAACAAAAAGTCGATTCCCAGCAATAATTTTTGCGTAAAGTTACTTAGTTTGATGTACAGAATGTTTGGTTGACGGCTATGTGAAGGGTCTGTTTACACTCTGTATTATTTGTCTGAGTGTGCCATTTTTCAATGGGAAACCGGTAGGAATCGAGTAGTATGGAACCTTCGCCACTGGTGGGCTGTCTACATTTTACCATTTGGAAGGTAAACAAACTAATTGATTGTTAAAAGTTGAAACAGTAAACTTCCACTACAAAAACGTGTTATTATTTACTCCAATTTTTCTTCCAAAAGTCATTGCTCGATAGACGATACGGTTGTTAAAAATTTGTGTCAAAAGTCTAGCGTTTCATTTTCGCGAGTTTATTAAAAAAGTTTTTTCACCAGTTATGTTGTGGTGCTTTTAATTAAATGGCTGCCGATCGATGAAGTTCACAAGACGACCTCTTCGACCTTGTGTCATATTCGTCATCTGCCTAGCCTTTTCCCAAAATTGGAGTCGGCTTCCAGTTTACCGGATACAGCTGAATACCAGTACTTTACAAGGAGCGACTGCCTATCTGACCTCTACAACCAGTACTGGGTAATACGGAGCCCCTTGGTAAGACTGATTGTCAGTCATTCGGGCCACTGACTGACCTGTAACGACTGTCAAAGAGCAATAAATGACAGCCGGGACCAACGGCTTAACGTACTTTCCGAGGCACGGAGGAAACTCGGTATATAATGATGGTCACCCATCCAGAGACCGACCTAGGCAAACACGGCTTAACCTTGATATCAACGCGTGCGGCTATTAAGCCACGAAATCCTCTATTGTCATATTATGAATACTTAAAAATGGTGGGATCCTAAAACTCCTCATTTGTGAAAAAATTAACAGCGTGGTCATACGCGTGAATACCTACATTCATACAAGGCTCAAAGTACTTCAGCGATATCAAAAACATAAGCACAATAAGTGTTAATCAATGATGCATTCAAATACAAGGGAATCACTTTATTTTTAGGGTTCAGTACCCGAAGGGTAACCAACGGGACCCTTTTACTAAGCCTTCGCTGTTCGTCCGTCCGTCTGTCAGCAGGCTGTATCTCATGATCCGTAGTACGTCGACAGTTGAAATTTTCACAGAAAGTGTATTTCTGTCTTGGTCGCGGGACTCATAGAATTACCGTGACCCTGGAACATAAAGGGCTACTGAAGGACACCGTGGATTTTAGTCAGTACAAGTCT
Source organism: Noctua comes (assembly GCA_963082995.1). NCBI lineage: Eukaryota > Metazoa > Arthropoda > Insecta > Lepidoptera > Noctuidae > Noctua > Noctua comes. The sequence goes on from OY720285.1 coordinate 10,619,295, forward strand.
GACAGTCCTTCCCGCTCTGCCCTGAGTGGGAGGACTCATTTGAACCTAATAACGCTAGCATATTCTTAACTCCAGTATCAACATACGAAATCTACCTAATTATACTGTCTTTAAAAAACACAAAATCGGTAGGTTATGATAACTTACCTACTCAAATTCTAAAACAAACTGCACACTTAATAGCACCAATACTATGTCATCTCATAAATCTATCTTTATCACAGGGTACTTTTCCAGACAAACTAAAAACATCAGTTGTAAAACCGATTTATAAAAAAGGGGATAAAACAGAACCTAACAACTATAGGCCGATCGCCCTCATACCTACACTAGCCAAAATTATTGAAAAAGTTATGTTTAAACGGTTAACATCTTTCCTTAATAAATTCAATATACTCAAATCCGAACAACATGGTTTTCAGAAAGGAAAATCTACTACACTAGCCGCCTTTAAACTAATAAAAAAGGTGTCAGAAAATGTTGATAAAGGTATTAACACCTGCGCAGCGTTCTTCGACATGAGCAAAGCGTTCGATTTTGTCGATCATGATATTTTGCTACAAAAAGCCTATGCATACGGTATTCGCGGTATAGCACATAAATGGTTACAAAGCTACCTCACAAATAGGCAACAATATGTAGAAATCAACAATGTGAATTACGAGAGTATAGAATTAGCTTATAAATCGAAACTCGCATATAACAGAGTCGGAGTCCCACAAGGTAGTATTTTAGGCCCACTTCTATTCCTACTCTACATCAACGATTTGCCTAACGTGACAAATCATCACTGTACCCTTTTTGCAGATGATATATCGTTAGTCATTTCACAAAAACCTAATACTACATTTGATGAATACAATAAAGAAGTTAACGAAGCTGTTCAAAGCATTATCAAATGGCTAGAGTGCAATAATTTAAAAGTTAATATAGACAAGACTAGAATAATTCAATTTTACAATAGAAAACAATGTAATTACAAATTAACTATCTCATACGATAACAACAATATAGCTCAATCCGATAGTATAGTCTTCCTTGGGATGTCATTAGATAGTCAGATCTCATGGAAGTTACACATAAATAAAATCTGTAACAAAATAAACAGGTATGTTTACGCTCTTTGGCGTCTTACACGTATATCCAGCCAAAAAACTGCTTTACAAGCCTATCATGGATATGTAGCCGCCAACCTACGATATGGTATTCTATTATGGGGTGGCTCAGTAGAATTTAATAGAGTATTCTTGGCTCAAAAACAGTGCATTCGCGCACTTTGTAACGTTGATTCTTTAACTTCATGCAAACCATTGTTCCAAAAGCTAAATCTTCTAACAGCACCGTCCATATATATATTTGAGTCTTGTATTTTCATCAAAACACATCAGTACCTATACAAATCCTTTGGTGACTATTGTAATTTTAACACCCGGTATCCTAATAGCTTTCCCTTGCCAAACATAAAAACTGATCTTTATAGAAGAAACTCTTACCCCATGTCAATTAAGTTATTTAACAAATTACCTAGTGAACTGAAAGACCTACCCATTACTATATTCCGGAAAAAATTGTACGCCTGGTTAGTCAATAAATGTTTTTACACGACCCAGGAATACCTTAGTTATAAGAATAGAAAATTATTGTAAAACCTCGCTATATTCCTATTCTAGTGCAATAATACCTAGTTAAATTATTATCCAACAAAAATAAAAAGAGTATAAATGTATAGTTATGTCATCCATTCCGTTTTATTGTTATTATTTTATATTAAAAGGCTTTATTTTATGTTTCGTATACCAGAAATGGTTATTATGAGGATCCTTAATGTTATATTGTGTAATGTAACATTTATTTATTTACCATCTATGTTGACCCATATTATGCGAATAAATTATTTGATTTGATTTGATTTGATTTGATGATTTTAACACGTTAAAAAAAAAAAAAAGTGTATTTCTGTCACCACTATAACAACAAATAAATTAAAAATTAAAGGGAGCATGAAGGGTTCCGTACCATCGTAGAGGCCCCCCCCTCTCTTCACTTCACGCACTTTCTTTTTTTTTTTTTTAGCGTGGTAATATCATCAAATGAGTCCTCCCACTCAGGGCAGAGCGGGAGGGACTGTCAGACTTGTACTGACTAAAATCCACGGTGTCCTTCAATAGCCCTTTATGTTCCAGGGTCACAGTAATTCTATAAGTCCCGCGACTCGACTCGCACTTGGCCGTTTTTCTAGCCTTTGAGTGGTCTGTAATCAATTGATGGATGTCACCCTTCGAATTTTTCGTTCTAGGACATGCGGGTTTTCTCAAGATTATTTCCTTTACCAGGTTACGCCTAATTAACCTACAATGTAATTCCGGAAACTAGCACAAATAATATATAGACAATAACATAAGGATGATAAGAAATTATCTAAGATTTTATCAGTTACAAACTATTACAAAACTAAATTGATAACTTCGGGGATGTACATATTGTTATAAATTACATTAGATGATAAATAATATAATTAATTGTCCTCAAACAATAAATTACAACCTTCGTAGACTGATTATGTGCTAGATTTATTGACGTCACGCTCTTTTTTCAATTGTCCGATATGTTTCCAATGCTGATTCGCAATCTATGTTGAAAGTGATATTACAACAAGTTTATACGGACCCTTCACGAATCCGTCAACCAAGCTTTCTCTACATTACACTAAGTACCCTACGCAAAAATTATTGCTGGGAAACGACTTTTTTTTGGGGTGAAAAATCAGGTTTTATGGTAGGACTCAATGTAACGCACTCAAAACATTGTGCTGATGAATGGATTGAATAGTACGGGGGTCGTGGAGGTGTTTAAGGTAAAGTTCTTACATTAAGAACATAAATAAGGTCTATCTTTTCATACACGAAATATTTTAAGGGTAACTTCTATAAGTTGTAAAGTCGCCATAGCAACGAAAAAAAAATTATCTGAATGTTTTTTTTTTACGAAATTATTATAATTCTAACATTTTTTGAGACTTTTTGCATAAAACCTTTACTCCGATATTTCAACAATGACAGTAGGATACGACGTAGTAAACTAGCGTAATGGATGTTCAAAAATAAAGAGCTAGTATTTATTTTGTGGGTCAAGTAATTTTAAATTATTAATTTTTATAAACATACACTCAGATAAAAAAAAAAATCCCTTGAAATGGTTTCGTTATAGCCGTTAGATGATTCCCAGAAAATGTTTCGTGTATGAATAGTTAGACCTTATATTAAAAAAAAAAAACTTGTGAAAAAGTTGAAACTTTGACTCCCAATATCTCCGTAACTAGAAGGTTCCCAGGCATGGTCTAGAACAAAAAAATGATCGCAATGTCGGGGAAAACAAGACAGTGTCTTTCGTATTCGTTAAGGGTTCGTTTACAGCCTCTAATTGGGAAAAGGGTATGCAGTGATGATTTTTCCGAACAGTTTTCAAAATCATACGGAGATTTAACTTTTGAAAGTAGTACCTAAGACCTGGACTGTGGGGCTGCGGGACTGTTCGAAAGAGATACCGTGGCCCTGGAACACAAAGGGCAAAGAAGGTACATGAATGGGTTTTAGTCAGTACAAGTCTGACACTCCCTTCCGCTCCGCCCAGAGTGGGGGGGGGGGTCATTTGATGATTAATGGACGTAGTTAAGCGAAAAGGATCCAATCCACAACATGGCCAAAACTTACTTAAATGCATCAAACTGATGTTTAAATATCGAAACTATCAGCCAGTAAAAAGACCCAACCAAAAAATACAAAAGGGTATCATTTTTATCAACATTAGTACCAACCCGCACGTACATGCGGCTTATAGTATCAACATTTAGCATCTGTTTGTGATCTAAAGTTATTTTTGGACATGTTGTGGATTGGACCCTTTTCGCTTAACTACGTCCTTTCACACAGGAAAAAAAAAAAAAGCATCAAATTAACTTTTATCTTCAAGAAAAGTCTGGTTTCTTTGTCTTAAGCTTTTCAACAGATTTAATTTCTGCCTCCTATTACCAGCAGAGGAATTTATGGTACAGTGAACAGCCTATAAAGGTAATGGATGGGAGTAATAGTGGTTCAAGACAAATAGTTTCCAAGTTACACTAACATTGAATTGCGCAAAGTTCGTAGACCTCTGTACCTACCCTTTCATATAAGTGTAATTAAGCAATTTAGCTGTTTGTTGATTAATTACTATAATATACGTGGTTTTGTTTTGGTAATTTATATATGGATAAAGTAAATACATTTTCGTAGGTCTATGCTCTGTATTTTGTAGAGAGACGAAAATTTTAAATCGTTTATTTAATATCACCCCTGTGTTAGCAAAGGGTTAGGCACAAATGTCAGTGTAGTACATTCACAATTTGCTGGTATTGTTTAACTCTCATCATGTAATAGAGGGCGAGCCTGTTGCCAACAAGCAGACACAAATTCTGATATTGAGCTGCAGCACCACGCTTTTACGATAAAATGTTTGTTTTTTCTAAACCACTCTATTCTTTTATTCAAAAGCGTGTTTTTCAAGGGTTTTAATTGTTTTACACGGAACCCTAATTATTTTTCTAAAATAAAAGTAGCCTAAGTTGGACCTTATAAAATCAGCTCTCTGCCAGCAAAATTCTCGTCAAAAACGTTTCAGCCGTTTCGGAGATTAGCCGGAACAAACAGACAGACAAAAATTTGTTTTAGTTATAACTACCGCATATAATACTTTCATTTGCATTCAGTAAAAAGCTGATATTTTGATATTACAGATACTTCAATTTTATTTATTTGTATGTATGTATAGATCAAAAACATAACTTCGTTTAAGAGGAAAAATACATATAAATGAAAACCACAAAATGTGCTTTCAATCAACATTTTTTAAAAGCTTGCTTCGTTACATTTGGTCTAAAAATAATACATAATAATGTGAACCCAAGTTGCTCAAGTATTTTGAATATTTTCTATAAATATCTAAGATTTTGTTGAACTACGCATTTATTTTCATAAAGTAATAAGTTCGGACTTGGCCCAAATAGCTTACTACCTACCTGGTTTTTACTTACATGTGATTTATTAATTTTCAGAAGGTATTTATTATTTTGACGTTAAACTATTTTTACATACGTACATAACATCACGCCTACAAGAAGGCCCGAAGGGTTAGGCAGAGGCGTACCTAATAGTATATACCCACCAGTGGCGAAGGGTGAAAATTGAGTCAGGGGAAGCCGAAGAAAAAAAATGAGAAATAATATTTTTTTTTCCATGTTTATTTGATCTTATTTTCGTTATCAGTGACCCCGAAAACCATGAACCATGACGAACCCATGACGAAAAAAACAAAAAAAATTGTTTGATTGATTATATTATTTGTCTATAGTACTGACTGCAATTTTTCAAAGGGAAGCCGGTAGGAATCGAGTTGTATTGATCCTTCGCCACTGATACCCACATTTCACCAGTTATATTCAAGTCCCACGTTTATTACTACTTATATGAGTGTTTTTAGTTTTTAATAAAATGTTGGTATTCATCCAGATCAAAATTATATGGTGTCTATCACATTTCTCGGCATGCGCCTATAAAAACAAAAGAAAAATAATACCTTACATATGAGATATGAGGAAAATATCGTGACTTCGAGAGCAAAGTTTTGAGTACGAATGTGTGTATACAGGGTGTAACAGAAAGGGTATAGTCATATGAAGGGATATGCTGCAGACCATCAAACTGAACAACTTCTTCCATGGGTCCAAAATCGTAAATGCGAAAAAATTATCAGCTGTCCCATACACTTGGGTCGAGTAGGTATTGAAATTTAGTATGGGACAGCTGATAATTTAATTTAATTTAGTTTTATCTCTTAGATTTATTTAAAAAAAAAGTAAATGGAACGCTGTTTATTTCAGCTGTTTTTTTATGATTATAGGTCTACCAATTTTGATATAAACTATTAACATCGTGCATTGTTTGGAGTAGGTTACCAAAATTCATGTCAAAAAGAGACTGCATTTGGCCCGGATGATGGCATTAGGCTCGCTATTAGGTAAATCAAACTAACATCACTGACAAAATGTGTGTGCACACTTCTGCCTAATCCTTCGGAAATTACAGCTGTGATGTTATGTGGTATATTTTGTCAAAAGTGTACGGACCAGACTTCGAACCCACACCGTCTGGCTTGCCAGTTCGCGCCTCAACAGTTGAACTATTGACACCACAATTTATATTCTTCCGTTCATGGAGAATCCCATTATTTCCAGGCCTATCACAGTACGGAGTTTCAAAATTATAACAGGTCAACTTAAAATGGTTTCGTTACCACTGGTGTGTGGCGTACTGTAAAGAAGATACATAGTCATGTATTTAGTTGTCATGTCATATATTAAATAATATTACAAGGAGTTCCGATGTTTGTTTATGTGGTTTGAATATTATTAGAGCATTTACGATGCAGGGAAATCCTTTGTGATATTATCGATTGTATGGTGTTAATTTACACATTGTGATATAACTAAGACTAGGTATTTATTTTTCAAATTATTAGATCGCGGCTTCGTTTGAACGGAGGTCGAAAATTATCCCTCAGCACCGTTTTATCGAGATCAAAAGTGTCCTAAGTCCAGCTGAATCCGTTCATAAGTGAAAAGGTAACATACAGACAGACAGCGAGAGTTGCTCTTCCATAATAGTATAATACTATAGCGACCCGGCCCTGCTTCCCACGGCGCCACCTATGGGGTCCAAAACTATCCTATCTTTCAAGCTGGGAGAGCTAAAACCTACCATACACCTTCACAAAATTTCATTGAAATCGGTTAGGTGGTTACGAAGTTTATATTAGTTTTGTACATCTGTGACAGTCGTTATACGTAGTCAGTGGCCCGAAAGCCTGACAACCAGTCTTACCAGGGGGTATTGTATTACCCCAATACTAACTGGGTTGTGGAGGTCAGATAGGCAGTCGCTCCATGTAAAATACTGGTATTCAGCTGCATCCGGTTAGACTGGAAGCCGACCCTAACATAGTTGGGAAAAGGATTGGCAGATGATGATGATGATGATGGTATCGAAGATTAGCGTGTACGAACATAGTAGCACTGATCATCTTAATGTGTATATGTTACGGCTATTAGCCGAAGTACGGCTACATATAGTTTTAGCCGGGTACAACTAGGTGCAGCCGGTTAAACTTAGATTATCCTACTTATCTTCGGTTAGAACATGCAACCAATTTGGATGTAGTGCTCGCCGGCTGCTGCCGCGGAACCGCTCGCTGCGCTCGCTCGGCTCGCGTGCCTTTTGTCATATTTGTGACCTAACATAACCTAATCCATTTAGCCGGTGTGTCCTAGGAATAAAAAGGATACACAACTGTTACCAGCCGCACCTAGGTATAGCCGGCTAAAACTAGGTGTAACCTTACTTCGGCTTTTAGCCGTAACATACATAAAAAATTTTATTAAGAAGATTAGTGTGGATTGATCACGAGACTATATTAGTAAACATTGAGATGTCCAAAAAATTCACGTGTTTGAGATACCAGAGTACCGCTATTCATAATATTATTATGATGAAATACGTATTATCAATTTATAAGCTGAGATTTTAATTGTGTCTTCTTTTATTTTAAGAGGAAATTTCATCATTCACGGATGATGTAAATTGAACTCTCTGAACTTCTGGTGTTTTTGTGGGTCTATTTTTACCTGTTTTGTTGGTAAATATTGGTTTTATAAAAACACTAGTTGCGCGACCGCGGTTTCACCCGCGTAAACGATTCAATTTTAATATATTAGCAATAGTTTTCTCAGCGCACGCCAAATAATGAATTTTATAGAAAAATTTGGCTACTTTGGGTTACATTATTGCAATTGTCTTAAGGATCTCAATTTTTTGAAAATAAATTATAGCCTATATTACTTCGATACTTTTGATAATTTAGCTTTCTATTAGTGAAAAAATGGTTAAAATCGATCCAGTAGTTTCGGAGCTTATTCGATACAAACAAACAAACAAACAAAAAATCTTTCCTCTTTTTAATATTAGTATTAGTAATGAGTAGTGAGTGAGAAAATAAAAATACTTACTATATGACCCAAAACAGGATTGGTTTGTAAATCTTTATACTTGACAAGCGTGACTGCTGAGCATGAGGTCATGGGTTCGATTCCCAGGTCAGGCAAAGTGCTCTTGGGTTTTTCTATCACGGATTTCTGAGTAGCAGCCATGGATTCTGGATTTGTGCCCGGTTAATGGCAATAGGTTCGCCCCCTATTACATGGGACTTAAACATAGCTGGCGAAATGTGGCTGTACTATTAGGTACACCTCTGCCTAACCCTTCGGGGATGACAGGCGTGATGTTATTATTTTGACATCATTACTATCAGTTACCAAAATCAAAATCAAAATATTTTATTTCACATAGGCCTCGATGGGCACTTATAAAACGTCGACAAAAAGGTGCACGGTTCGGGTTGGTCGTTTCCTATGGAGAAGAACCGGCAAGAAACTCCATGGTTACTCTTTTCAAATCATTTGGTGTTACAGTATTATTGTGGATACAGTATTTGTACTTAAGTATGGGACAGCGTAGGCCCGACAATAAGTCGTTGCTTACTACACAAAAAATGTAGAACAAAATAAAAAGTTATAATCCGCAGCTACAAAATTACGATGGTGTTAGGCCTAAAACCATCATAATTTTCACCTGGAAACACGTAGACAGGTTCTAGATACTGAAGAATCTCCGCATATTATCGTGAAATCTTTCCAAGACTTAATCCTTTCTTTATCAGTGACCAGTTGTTAAGTAAACCTGATAAGTTGATAGCTACAGTCTGACTAATGCCTAGGATTAAATAACTGGGTCTAGGGTGAGGCTAGATTACAGACTGGAAAATACTGTATGAGTAATATGATGGACATAAAATTATGTTGGTATCCAATGAAATAAAAAATAAAAAAAGAGCGCGCACAAATTGTTGCTGACAAATTCAGACAATTGTCGTAATTTAAGTACTTCAAGCGCAATAGCTATCTCTTTCTGTTTCATACGTTGCGTATTATCTATCGCAGTCGTAACTACGCAACGATATTTGAACACCGCTCAGTATGAACATAGCGTATCTTTCTTTACATCATTGTAGGTATCGTATTATTTTGTAAATTTTTAGGAAATTGGCGATATTACGAAAACTTTAAATCAAGTCTAAATAAGGTTCTGCTCATATTGCTCATTCAGGTGTCACCCGTATTTCGGCTCATGCTTGAGGCTCATCGGAGAGAGGCAGAATAGAAGTTAGATTGCTAAGTTGAAAGCAATACCTTCTTCAAGGTTCAAGGTACTTAAGTAAAACTTATTTGGAACAAGTATTATGCGTTCATTCAACTAAAGAACTTGTGGAGGAGTTCGCAGATTCGCATGTAGGTGGCTTGATTTAATTTTTGTGAGGATAAGTCGTTTTGAGAATTGGCGATATGAGTCGAGTATAATGGTTCTAATTTTGTTTTTTAATGGCTTGTCTCAGGTCTACTGGTCAGGTATGAGGCTGACTTCTGCTTTACCGGAGTATCCTGTGGGTGCCTTGAGTGTAAGGCCTCCAGCTAGGGGCAAAATACTTATAAGCTAAGGCTTAGCACCCCCTGTGGGGTACGAGCCTCGGCTTAGGGGTGTCGCTGGGGAGGCCAGCAAGGGGACAGGCTGGATCTTAGTGAGATCATTATTTAGGAGCTGATTTAAAAGTGACTGAATCGAGATTTAAGTATTCACAATCTGAAGGAGTTCCGGATTATGGAAATGTACATTTTGATCTCGGCTGTTGCCATTGTTTTATGTTAAACTAGCTGTGCCCGCGGCTTCGCTCACGTGAGCGCGTATTGTTTTGGCATTATTAGGGAACATTACATGAGAACGTGAAGTCGTAGTATATTCTTAACTAGCAGACCCGCGCAACTTCGTCTGCGTCACATAAGAGAGAGAGAGAGAAAAATGGAGTAACTTCTCCCGTTTTCCCAACATTTCCCTTCACTGCTCTGCTCCTATTGATTGTAGCGTGATGAAAAGTATACTATAACCAACTCAGGAGTATGAAAAATAATTGTACCAAGTTTCGTTAAAATCCGTCGAGTAGTTTTTGTTTCTATAACGGTTATACAGACAGACAGACAGACAGACAGACAGATAGACAGACAGACAGACAAAAAATTTACTAATTGCATTTTTGGCATCAGTATCGATCTCTAATCACCCCCTGATAGTTATTTTGGAAATATATTTCATGTACAGAATTGACCTCTCTACAGATTTATTATAAGTATAGATTTTCATTGTTTTTTTTTTTTATATAATTGGTCGCAACGCCACTGAACTCACGTTTACAGACGCTGTAGTGGTCGAAGTAAAGTAATTTCTATTTATTATTAATATTTTCTTAGCTGTCACTATCTGCGCCATAATCTTGTTGACGTAACAAACAAATAATATAACTTAGTCATCAAAGTTGGCTGTCGATGGAATGACCCGGTGTTACTAAGCTACCCAAGTCATCATCATCAGCCTAGCCGTATCCCAACTATGCAGGGATCAGCTTCCAGTTCAACCTGATGTAAATACCAGTATTTTACATGAATCGTCAGCCTAAGAGTTGATATACTAGTTACTTAGTGATGTGACCATAATAATTATCAATTCTTAATCGATATCAAATCGTAACAATAGTTTTTTTTAAATCTTACAAGAGTTTCCATTTATTGTTAAGAGCGGTTGTACAGAAAGTTGGCAACGTCGCAAATAGCTGTCAAATATTTATCTGTTTTAATTAATTTGGCAATATTACTGTATGAAAATAAAAAATATTGTTAACTAGCACTGAATTTGATGTTGTAATGGTTTTAGGTGTAAAAAAGGCATTTGGAAAGTTTCCAAATACTTTTATTACATCTAACACTAAATATTTGGTGTTACGATATTAATTATTGCATTTCATAATCAATACTTTAGTTCACTAGTTAGCCATATTTCATAATTCCATACAGTAATATTGCCAAATTAATCAAAACAACGAAATATTTGACAGCTATTTGCGACGTTGCCCACTTTCTATACAGTTTATTGTTCTATTCACCCGGAAAAAACGGTAACTCAAGATAAATATTACTTAGTGACCAGACAGGCAGACATGTTAAAAATGTCCTACAAAGATTTTGATCGGATTCAATTATTTTGGGAAATACTACAATTAATATGTATGTTTGTTTGTTTTAAAGCGTGTTTGTTCTTAATATATTGTTGTAGATGGTTATCACTGTTTTGGTATTTTGTATTAGTAATATTATTATCAGTATTGCGGTATCGATGATTTCTATATTTAGACTAACTGTCACTATCGACTGATCGGCTGAAATAGTTGTGCTAAAAATAAATCACTATCTAGAAAAAATATTTTTGAAATAACAAATACATATAGGTAAAGTATTTGTCAGCAAACAGATTTAATGTTTATCGTAGTTTATATTAATTTGGTGATTATTATCTTTGACATAACAATGTATTGCATCAGAAAAGTTTGTGTAAGAGATCAGGAAATACATGTATTACCAATTGCTGTCAACTAGCTAAAGTAGTTTTTTCTGTAATTCTTTACTGCAAGAAGAAAGAAAAAATACTTATTTGTCGCAGAGACATCACGTGCATCATCATCATCATCATTCATCATTTCAGCCGAAAGACGTCCACTGCTGGACATAGGCCTCCCCCAAGTGTCGCCACATTGACCGGTCCCGTGCGTCTCGCATCCAGCGGATCCCTGCAACCTTTACGAGGTCATCGGTCCACCTAGTGGGAGGCCTTCCAACGCAGCGTCTTCCGGTTCGCGGTCGCCACTCCAGAACTTTTCGGCCCCATCGGCCATCCGTATTAAGTTTGGCTATTCTTCGGGCTACGTCGGTAACCTTGGTGCATCATACAAAATGACAAAAAAATAACAATAAACCATAAATTCAACAGGACGGAACAAAAAAAAGAAAAAAGTTGACGGCTTGCACGTCGTGACTGCGACAAGCAGGCCACTACTCAGCATGATGCTGTGCTATGGGGGGCCCACAACGCAGCGCTGGATTTCAGTGGTAACCCATGAAAAAACGTACGGAAGCCAAGACAGCACTACCTATAACATAATAGGCTCACGAGACATTTCAATTTAATCTCTTTTTTCTGACTTTATCTTTTTGTAAGCAGTGTATTGCCAACCTGTTAGTAACTATGAGGGAAGAGCGCTGTTGTCTGAGTTACAGGTATTAATCTATCAAGTTCAGACACAGATGTCTTATTGATTTATTTGACAAAGCCTAATGATAATTTGATTTTGTTATTGTGATTGTGAAGTATGAATAATTAAATATCTTATCGTATCTTTTGCTCGAAGAGCGCGTGGCTAAATAATAACAGCCGCTCGGATCAATTTTCAGGTTAAGCGGCACTTGCCTAAATTGGTCTGTGGATGGGTGACCACCCATTACATACCGAGTTTCCGCCGTGCCTCGGAGCGCGTTAAACTGTTGGTCTCGTCTGTCATTTGTACATCTTTGACAGTCGTTACAGGTAGTCAGTGGCCCGAAAGTCTGACAACCAGTCTTACCAAGGGGAATCGTATTACCCAGTACTAAATGGGTTGTGGAGGTCAGATAGGCAGTCGCTCCCCATGAAGTATAGTTTTCAGCTGCATCTGGTTAGACTGGAAGCCGACCCCAACATAGTTGGGAAAAGGCTAGGCAGATGATGGTCGTATCTATTGCAAGTGTCTAAAGGAAGCCTTTGGGTTGCTACACACAATGTTAATACATATTTTACCGTCCGATTGTAGCGAATCAAGCCAAGACCCCATCAAGTAGGTCATCACCATCAGTCGATTTGCCAACTCACAATAACATAAAAACAATTGAATGCGTAATCCTTACTACATAGACATCATTGTGTCACACATAACGACTCTTTAACACCAATATGGCACCGCTTACATTAAAATATTATCGCAGGTGTCAAAACTGATGATAATTACGACATCAAAAGTAATTATTATAATGGTGTTGCTAAATAAAAGATCGATTTGATCGACCAAATGAATGACGGGCCTGACATCCACAACGTGATCGGTGGCAGCGCAACCATCACTTTGGCTGCATGTTTTGGGCACAAAGGGTAAGGACGAGGTGGAACATACCGAACCGATAACGACAATCCCATGGTTGTCCCAACCCTATGCATATCAGCCCCCGTAGCATGACAACCGTAGTAAATTTCTTTGACGGAAGAATCGACAAAATGACAGATAGTGCAAAGAAATCTGTCATTGTGTCGACACAATCTGTCATTTTGTCGATTCTTCCGTCAAAGAAATCCTTGTCTACGGTGGTCATGCTACGGGGCCTGGGCAGCACTATCGATTGGCAACACAGCGACAGATGGAACACTATATTCGGGAGTGCGCGGGGCAGTGACGTGTTGTTTCAATTTCTTCAACATTTGTGATGTTATAAGTATCTATGGTTTGATTTCAAAACCAAAAGAATTGTAGTTTTCGACACATCCACACCCAGCTACTGTTCCGTTGAGGTAGCCACATTTTACGCGATTGGAGTGACATCTTTCGTCTTAGGTTCGAAGACGGTTCAGATCATTCAAATCATTTATAAATCTTTTGCTCAACACAGTTACAGCACTGATTTGTGTCACTTGTTTAAACTAGTATTTTACAATATTTTGTTACCTTTGTATAGATTCTATTTATCGATTGTTTGTGAATGTGTGGACATTGAAGGCTTTGTAGATTCCCAGCTGCTTGTTAACTTTTGTTAACTTTTTATTTCGTTCTACATTCTTTGTGTAGTAAGCAACGACTTATTGTCGGGCCTACGCTGTCCCCCCATACTTAAGTACAAATGCTGTATCCATAATAATATTGTAACACCAAATGATTTGAAAAGAGTAACCATGGAGTTTCTTGCCGGTTCTTCTCCATAGGAAACGACCAACCCGAACCGTGCACCTTTTTGTCGACGTTTTATAAGTGCCCATCGAGGCATATGTGAAATAAAATATTTTGATTTTGATTTTTGATTTTGATCAATCCTGTGCTCTGAATCTCCGAGACAAGAGGGCGTTTACCAACCTGTTAGTCGGCCAACCAATCTTTTTAACCATGACAAACTCTTTACCCGTCATTTCAAACGCTGACGAGGACTACTTAGCCAGAGAAGGATGGTCAGAAGAGTTGAAGGCAATTGGGAAGCCAAAGCAAATGAGAAGAGGCTATGCTCCAACTGTGGACTAGAGTAACAGCTATGACAGGATGGGGTTTCTAACGATAAGTCAGCCAAATGGATAACATCAAAGATAATTGAGTTAGTATGGATGTTTAAGTACTGTCTTAAAGTACCTACGATGAACATGATATTTGTGCTTATGAACTGAATGCTTTTGAACAGGCACACAATGGTTTGAGTGTTAGTACTTAGAACTGTACTCAGCTATTCAATACACTCCATGACAGCAACCATAAGCAAAGCGACAAGCCCCTTTCTCATGAAAATCAAAGCTATTACAAACAAAAATAATCTCTATTATCTCACTTAGACACAATAATATACAAAAAACAATATTTTGATGTTCAGGATTACGAGTGACGTCACAATTTTGTTGTTGTTTCCAAAAAATGATCGAGTGTATAGTGTGTTTCGCGTATCTTATAATACCCTGGTATCCGTATCATGGATTATTGGATGACAGACTATTACTTGGTATTGCTAGGCTACTTGGTGTGGGCGGAAAGGTAGAATTCTTTCGAGAATTCTGTTGCCAAGCAGCATTATTGACAATTCCGACTTTTTTAAATAGTTTTAAACCTGGTTTCCTAAAGAAACGGTGTCATAGTAATGTTTTAAAATTGGAGTGGTTTTTGATGGAAACTTGTGAAAAGGAGTTCTTGACACCAGCAGAAGATTCCGCGACAATATGCAAGAAAAAAGAAAGAAAATACATAATTTTAGTAAAGACTAAAGGGCCGGACTTCACCGAAGCGAAGATGGGAATTTCGTTATTTACACTTCTCGTCTCCCCTTACCTTTAGTGGAAATGGTTGACGGTGGAAACAGAGAGGAGAGGAGATGTCTAGCAATTATTAGGCCCATACTCCACCAAAGCAGAGACGAGCGGAGAGGAGAGGAGACGTGCGAAAACCGACCAATCAAATTGGTTGAAATCTACATTACGTCTCTCGTCTGTTCTGTGATTGGTCGAATCTTACACATCTCCTCTCCGCTCCGCACATCTCCGCCTTGGTGGAGTCCGGGCCTTAAGGCCAGCGGAGACGAGAAAAGATGTGATCGGCGTGCGGTGAGCGGTGTGCTGTGTGCAGCGAGCGGTGAGATGTGTGCTGTGTGCGGCGTTCGGTGAGCTGCGTGCTGTATGTGGCGTGCGTTGAGTGGTGTGCTGTGAGCTGTGTGCCGTATGCACATCTCTCCTCTCCGCTTTGCAAATCTCCGCACAGCTTCAGTGGATACAGTCTAGCTTTTACGCATCTCCTGTCCTCTCCGCTTCACACATCTCCGCTTGTCTCCGCTTTGGTGGACTCCGGGCCTAAGGCGATTCTCATACAACACCAACCATGCATATCCAAGAACTCGCTGACTTGTGACATCTACCAGCTCACAATGTTTCCGCGTGTGGGAGAGAATGGCGTGAGGGACTGGAATCCTGGTGAGTTCCATTCCTCTCTTTAGCCCTGTGAAGCAGCAGTGGCTATTAGAGGCTGATTACACAATATACAATGATGAAGAGCTTACATTCATTGGGCAGTGATAAGGGTTCAAATTCCTAAGTTTTTCCTAATAATAACTAAACCTATTGACCGCCATGGACGTCTATGGACGTCAAATCAAAAAGTGCTCACGACGCTACATGAATGGGTTTTCCCCCGCCCAGAGTGGGGGGGGGGGAGGGTCATTTGATGACTTCCAATCCGAAAAAAAAAAAAAAAAATGGGGACGGCATGGCTCGTCGAAAATTAAAGCCCTTGGCGTAAAGAACACAGATTTTTGTTATTGACGTAGCGGTCAAAATGTGTGTGGTCACGATATAAGCTATTCGAGTACTCACATCTGATGTCGACACGGGAGTACAAGAATGTTGAGTGACCCTTTACGTGATTCTATGATGATAAAACACACGGAGTTATATTTCTTTGTAGTTATTCCTAGACTGGCTTTTTCCTTAAACGGGTGTTGAGCCACGCCCTTTGCTTTGTTGAGACGTCATTGAATACTACGTCATGTAAATATTGTCAGTGAGTCAATAGTAATATGACGTCGTCAACGGTCAGGAAGAATAGTAGTAAGTCTAGCTTTGCTACGTATTGAAGAACGTCTTAGTTTTCCTGACGGCCTAGTTAAGTGAAAATCATTTTTAGAGCGTTTTGTATACAACGGATTTTAACAGACTTTTGTCGCCTTAAAGCTGGCCATAGATGATAGGTTATGCATGTGCAGGCATGCATGAACGTGTGTAAAAGAAAACTGTACGAATAGACTACTATACAGAGTGTAAACAGACCCTTCACATAGCCGTCAACCAAGCATTCTGTACATCTAAGTAACTTTACGCAAAAATTATTGCTGGGATGCGACTTTTTTTTTGGGGGTGAAAAATCACGTTTTACGGTAGGACTCGATGGAACGCACTCAAAGCATTGTGCTGATGGATGGATTGAATAGTACGGGGGTCGTAGAGGTGTGTCAAGTAAAAATCTTACATTAAAAACATGTATTTAAAAAAAAACTAATGAAAATTTTGGAATTTTGACCCCCAATATCTCCGTAACTAGTGGTATGGTCTGGAACAAAAAAATGATCGCAAAGACGGGGAGAACAAGTGCCTTTCGGCTATGTTAAGGGTCTATTTACACCCTTTACATATATACTGACTATACAGTTATCCTGACTTGTACCTGCAACCTAGCGAATACCGAAGTAGGTATTTTTTATAAGCTTTTATTAATCTTGCAATGTTTGTATGCTTGTTTAGATCAAATCTTGCAACTGAATTATAAAACAGTTATCTTCAACCGATTGAGTTAAAATTTTGCATACACGGTTAGTTTGGATGACGATGCATGGTGTTAAGCTAAGTGGCATCATTCTAAATCCAATATGGCGGACTCTCAAAGATGGCGGACTAGTTATTTTTTATGTTTGCTACGTATGTTTCCTCGGGTCGATCTTAAGGTTAAGCTGCGCTTGCCTAGTTTGGTCCGTGGATGGGTGACCGTCTATTGCATACCGAGTTTCATCCGTGCCTCGGAAAACACGTTAAGCCGTTGGTCCCGGCTGTCATTTCTAGATCTTTGACAGTCGTTACAGATAGTCAGTGGCCCGAAAGTCTGACAACCAGTCTTACCAGAGGGTATCGTATTACCCAGTACTAACTGGGTTGTGGAGGTCAGATAGGCAGCCTCTCCGTGTTTAATACTGGTATGCAGCTGTATCCGGTTAGACTGAAAGCCGACCCCAACATCGACCCGTGCGGCTGTTATCGCTTTAGCCATGAGATTTAAATATACAACATTATTTTTAGTATATGCGAAACCTGAATATAGTTTGTTCAGAATAAGTAACTGAATCGATTCCAATATTTTTTAAACTTGTCCCAAAAATATTAAAAAGAGTTACCAGTTGAACACCGAGTGACATTAAGTACCTATCGCATTCATTTAGGTACCTACTGCCAATTTATTATTATCAATGAGCTCAAGACGACGCTGCAGGCGCGCGTGCTGGCGCGCTGCGTGGTGACCACGTTTTTATGTGGACAACCAGATAGCAGAACAAGCTTATAACGTTGTGATTTTTCATGATACAGTTTTGAAATTTTGTACATAGAATCTTTACATAAAAATACTAGACACGTGTTTGTGTGTTTGGTTTCGCATTATTATACTAAAACTAATGTTGTATAACATGCAATAAACAATAAGAACTGACCGAGGGAAAATACACGACCGATTATGTATTATTAAATAACGCAAATTATTGATTTTCCTTAAGGTAGAAACACCGTTTTTAGAATTTGAAGAATTCATAAATGATACACGGGAGGAAAACCAATCTGATGACTAAGTTCAGGTGTTTCTGAGATAAAGCGGCGTTCGCAGCTTTTTACGTATTTATTACGTATTAATATATATTATCGTATTCACGTATTCTACGTCACAGGTTCATTAACAGTAGACACTTCATATTTAAGGATTCATATAGGCATATTATATGACATCACGCCTGTAATCCTCGAAGAGTGAAGCAGAATACCTGATAGTACACCCACATTTCACCATTTATTTTTATGTCCCATGTGATAGAGGGCAAGCGTATTGCCGTCAACTGGGCTCAAATCTGCATCGGGTGCTACTGAGAAATTCCTGATGGAAACAACATTTAGTAACACTTTTCCCAACCGGGGAATCGAACCCGAAACTTCACGCACAGCAGTCGCGCTTGCGACTTGACAAACGAGGCCACGATATCATTAATTTATGTTTTGTAGTATCAATCAATAAAGTTAGATAAACAAAGTACATGTATTAAGAAATGACAGACACGTTAGTATAAGAACACGTTAGTTTAACACCCGCAATAACTTTAGTTTATCCGTGATCATGGTGCTTGCAACAGCGCCGAAATATCGGGAACTCATAGCAAACAGTAAACATGGTAAATATCCCGTTATTAGTATTAATAGTTACGGTAGTATAGTACGAAGTTACTGTCGCTTCAGAGCGGCATTTCATACAAACTTTCAAGTCCTTTTTTTTTCGAAACGACTGAACAGATTTTAATGATACTTCATACGCATAAGCAGGATAGATAAGTCTACAAAGTTGACAGAGAACCAAAACAAAGATAATTGGAAATTTCTGTTTCTATGGAAAATCTAAAATCGGTTCTTATTTAGCTGTGTTACAGCTAAATTCACCGATTTTGTTTTTCGAAAATGTTCTCTGTCAAATTTTTCGACTTATGTATCCTGCTTATGCGTATGACGTTTCATTAAAATCAGTTTAGTCATTTCGAAAAAAAAAGGACTTGAAAGTTTGTATGAAATGCCGTAAGTCGTTAACCCTATTCAGGTTCATAAGTTACTGAGAAAACAGCAACAACAGGAGCATACAATACCAGCATGACTTAAAATTGTTGATAGTTCAAAGTCCATGTTTAGCTACAGGTATTATTCGGTATTTACCAACGAAGTTGAATACAGTAGTGTTTTGAAATAATTTGCGGAACTAGTTATGTAGTGTCAAGAATGGATAAAGCGAGAAATGAGAATATTACAGAAAGTTTGAAGTTTGTTACAGAAAAAATTAAAGGAAGCCGTCCGTCTTGGAATGGACATACAGGGTGTAAACAGACCCTTCACGCAGCCGTCAACCAAGCATTCTGTACATTAAACTAAGTAATCTTACGTAAAAATTATTGCCGGGAAATTACTTTTTTTTGGGTGAAAAACGGTAAAACTCAACTTAACGTATTCAAAACACTGTGCTGATGGATGCTTTGAATAGTAAACAGATCATTGAGATAATTAAAGTCAATTTATAACCATAAAAACTAGTATTTAAAAAAGTTGGAACTTTGACCCCCAATATCTCCATAACTAGAAGGTTCCCAGGTATGGTCTAGAACAAAAAAAATGGTCGCAATGACAGGGAGAACAAGTGCCTTTCGACTTCATTAAGGTTCTTTTTACACCTTTTATGTGATGAGGTGGTGTAAACGCATGTGTGAAGAATGTTGACGGATGGAGAGGGAGCAGAAGGCCAAGGAAAAGATGGATGAATTGTGAGAGGAATTTTACAAAAAAATCGTAAATGATGTCGTGACGTCTCACAGGGGAGAATGGACGAAGAAAACGTGTTGTGCTGACCCTAAGTAGAATGGGACAATGGCAGGTTGATGATGAGCTAGTTAAACAGTATAATGGGCAGCAGCCAAATAAAAACATTCTGATGTATTTTTATAGATAAAAACACTACAGTCAGTCTTGGTCGAAATTAAAAAAAAAACACTGACCAATTTCCAACTCTTTAAATAAGATGTAGGTGTTATGCAGCAAGTTTAAGTCAAACCAGACCGAAGAACCAAAATCATCATCGTCCTGCCCTATCATATCAATTCCTGCCAATCGTCATCTTTCTATTATGGTCGGCGAAACACGTTTTCTTCTTCTACTGTCGCCTGTCAGACGTCACGACATCATTTACTCCTTTTTCATTCATATCATTCTTCACACAATCCATCCATCATGAATAGAAGAACCAAAATAAAGAAACTAATTTAATCACACATCAAAAAGCAAATATTTAACGGGCACTAGCACCTAGCACTAGCTATTAATTAATTACATAATTGCTTATTAAGTGCAAAATAACAGAATCAACGTAGATTATTGTTATGCCTTGAAATTCCAAGACTATGACATAACTCATATAACTCTAAAAATACCGAACCAAGCAAAGGTGAACTTGAGTTAAATGACGTAATAGAAAATATACCCCTTTTAAGAAAAAGGGAATTAAAATAGAAATTGGACTACTACCACTTACACGTCTACTTAATTATATAACCTCACGTACGTTATAGAAGCATTAAGGACTATTTTATATTCTTGGTATGAAAACATCGGCGTAAATAACATTACTAGAACTATATAAACTTACAGTGTCACTAAATGATGATTTCCACCAAACGGCTCGGATCACATCGAATCGGAAAAGATCCGAACGGATGCGGCGATAGCCGTTCGCGTCCGCCAGGATGTAGACGCATACGATCGGATCCGTTCCGTAGCTTGCCAACGTATCCGTTTCTGCGCCCAGTCAAATAGTTTAATTTCTCACCGTGTTGACGTGTACTAATTTTTAAAAGGATCCGATCGGATACAACGACAGGTGAACGGAGCCGATCGCGCGTCCTAGTACGCTTTCGGTACGATCACGTGTCGCGGAAGACGTCCGTGGTCAAGCTTCTGTGCGCGGCTAGGTAATACGAGGGCGGCACTGAAAATTTCGGGAATCAAGAAAGTGACACAACATTACTATTTAAAAATGTATTTATTGCTTTTCGAAGTATTCTCCGCGAAATTTGACACATTTTTCCATACGATGGAACCAATCATTGAAGCAACCATTCCATTCGGAAGTTGGGGTCTCCAAAATGGCCGTTTTGTAGGCGTCCACAGCTTCTTCAGGTGATGAAAATCTCTGTCCACGCAATTTATTCTTTATTTTAGGGAAGGTATAGAAATCATTAGGGCTTAGGTCGGGGCTGTACGGCGGATGGTCTAATAATTCTATGTTTTCTTGCTCTAAAAACTCTTTTGTTCTGTGCGCGGTGTGAGAACTCGCATTGTCGTGATGGAGGATGATGCGGCGGTTGCAGTTCTCTTTACGGAGTTTAGAAACAACCTGTGGCAAACAAATGCTAGCATACCATTCTGCATTAACCGTTCTTTGTCCCTCAAGAGGAGTAGTCGTAACATGGCCGGTTTTGGAGACAAACGTGGCCACCATTTTTTTTGCAACACTCCGTGAACGAGCAATTTTTGTTGGTTTTAACTCATTTTCGAACACCCAAACTCGTGACTGGTTTTTTGTTTCGGGTTCGTACGCGTATATCCAGGATTCGTCACCTGATACGATGTTGTATACAGCATTTGAGGATCCTGCGTGGAATCTTTCGAGAGTTCTGACGCACCAAGTAACGCGAGCCGCTTTTTGCTCTTCACAGAGCGAATGCGGTATCCATCGGGAAAACAACTTTTTTACACCTAATTGTTCATGCAAGATTATTTGTATTTGACTCATGCCAATGTCTAAAGTTGCCTGAATTTCGCGGTATGTCACATGTCGATCTTCCTCAATCAGCTTACGCACAGCATCAACGTTTTCTTGGGTGACTGCAGTTTTTGGACGACCTTGACGGGGATCATCACTGAGCTTGACACGTCCACGTTGAAATTCAGCAAACCAGCGATAAATTGTGGTTTTGGATGGGGCTTCATCACCAAATGCAGAAATCATCCGGTCAACACACTGTTTTTGTGTTAAACCACTTCGAAAGTCATAATAAATCATCGCTCTTGAATTTTCTCGAGTCAATTCCATTTTCTCAACGACTAAACAAGTTTGACAAAACCTTGTGACAAGACCGAGAATCTTTTTTTAAATAAATAAATGGTATTCGATTTTTAAAACCAAGGAGTTTTCAATTAAAAAGATTTTAATATGACAGGAACAGTGGAAATATTCCATTCCCGATACTTTTAGTGCAGCCCTCGATAGACTTTACATTCTGTGTAAACGATTTAATGTCGTTTGAAGATTGTAAAATCCGTTCCGTTCCGATCCGATGCGATGCAAGCAGTTCGATGTAAAACATCCTTTACGGGATATCTTCCGTGATTATCAATCCCATAAGAAAAAACCATGAAAGCTTAAAACGGTGTTTGAAAAACCGGTACGGGCGGGAAATATGCAAAAAAGTTACAAGTACCTAAGGAAGAAGTTGGTCCCGCGACCATAACGCTCACAATAATTGAAAACCACGGAAAAATCCCGTAAGTGACAGTGTAATTTTAGTTATAAACCGTGAAAGCATAAAACAGGATTACAAGAACTGTTCCAGAGAGAGTGAATCATGTTGTAAGATAAAGGCCTTCCTCACGGATGCATCGGAATTTGTTGTCCAAATCGCGAAAGTGCTGAAACACGTTAAGCCGACTTCATCTTATCAGACGTTCTTTAGAAGACGGCTCGAAACAGTCATGTCTAAGAGTAAAGACAAAACTGAATTTCGCAATAAACAATGTGCTTTCATAATCCAGGCAGCAGGCACGTTGTTGCTACGTGCGCAAGTTTATTAATATCCAGACGCTATGACATAACTTCTTCAACTCTTGGGCTCCTAGTACGACCAAATGGAAACCAATAGTTATGAAATGAGATGTGATATAAATTGTTTACCTACTTTTTATGTAGACTAGCTTTTGCCCGCGGCTTCGCCCACGTTGATGTCGAATAATATCCGATAAGTAATCGGATATCCTTCTACCTTTTTAACCCTTCGGGGAAATAATTATCAAAAACGCTGAGACACATATAAATTAATTTTCAATCGTCAGCCTAAACACAAAATTTGAAGATCCTAACTTCAAAACTGATGGACTTTCATATAAACTTCCATCCCCTATTTCATCCCTTGAGGGGTGGAATTCTAAAAAATCCTTTCTTAGTGGATATAATACTTACTCTTCACAAAGAACACACCCTCCAAGTTTCATGCCTCTAGGACCAGCGGTTTGGGCTGTGTGTTGATATATCACCCAGTCAGTCAGTCAGTCAGTCAGTCAGTTTACCATTTTATATAGATAATAGATAATTGTGAGGTTCAAGAAATTGTGGGATATTTGGGGAAGATAAAACTAAAGTGGAAGCCAAAAGATTTAATCACTTTCCATTTTTTGGAAAGACACATTAGTAACTCACGCATTTGGCAATGATTGTTTTAAACTCGGACAGATACCTATTTAAATCTCATCACTCCCTGTCCCAACCCTCGTATTTATAAACCACTCTCAAAGAGTATTCACTTTTTATAGAACTGCCACCATAATGGAAACAAATCAGCATAAATTACACGAGACAACAGAAAGATTTTAATTACATTGTTAATATATGAATGGGATCAAGGTTTGAATATTCATAATCTCACTTTTATTTTCTTTTCTTCATTCCGGATTAATGCTTTCCTCGGCTTATTCTTCGTTTTCTTATCTTTATTAGCTTCACCTGTAACTAACAATGTAATAAAATCTTAGAAGTTAAGTTTGACCCACTTCTCCGTTTTCGATTGAGCTCAAATTTTTCATACATTATAATTTTGGATGACAGTGCATGGTTAGCTAAGTGACGTCATTCTAAATCCAATATGGCGGATTCCCAAAGATTGCGGAGTAGTTGTTTTTAAGCATTCCCATGATATGGGTATCAAATGAAAGGGTTTGCTGAGAAGGATACGAGAAATAGAATGACGTCACTCTAACGGGAGTTTTATAGTTTTTTTAAACTATAAATTTTATTTGCCTCTTGTCTTGAAAGACTTTGCATTCCATACAGGGATCCCTAAAGTTCCTAAACTCCCTCTAGGACTGTCATATCTGATTTTGCATGGAGCGACCGCCTCTTCGACCTCCAAAATCCAGTAACTCGGTATCACGTTACTTCTTCCTACGTCTGGACACCTGGTACCCTACATGTCAAATAATGATTTGTAAAGTTCAAAAAACCACAACTATCAGCCGTTTTTTCTTTTTTTTTCTTTTCGAATGGGAAATCATCAAATGACCTCGTCCCCCCCTCCCCGCTCTGGGCGGAGCGGAAGGGAGTGTCAGACTTGTACTGACTAAAACCTATCCATGTTCCTTCTTTGCCCTTTGTGTTCCAGGGCCGCGGTATCTCTTTCGAACAGTCCCGCAACCTTGGCAGAACTATCACCCGTTAGCAACACTCCAGGCTATTTTAATCTTGTTACCACGTAGTATATTATTAAATCGCACCTTTGCGAGCTATCCGACACCAAGGTATATTCCCAAGAACATTTAGATCAGCTTACAGTTTCACCCGAGGTGATTGGAGACGGTATATTTTAGTATACAGCGTTGTGTGAGATCGTATGACGTCACGTTCGCAAGCAAAGTGATCAGTCCATTGTCCGAATAAATTATGTCTCGGAATTCAAAATAATGTCGAAAGTTTACAACAATATTTCATAGTATTATCATGAACACTAGAAACGGGATATTTACCATGTTTACTGATAAACACACACATGACATGACAAATGACACGACAAAACATGGACAAACATAAACACACACATGACAAGCAACACACAAACATGACAAACACACACATGAAAAAATTTGGCATGGACATGGTAAGCTGTACCCGGTATGCGTTGCAATGCTTTTTCTATGTACTCCTTGTGTTTTTACTTCTCAACACCTATCCTACCTAACTACTACCTACCTACCTACTGCCTACTTACCTACTACCTACCTACTATTTTTGGGATCAAAAGTAGCCTATGTGCTAATCCAGAATTTAAGCT
Organism: Noctua comes; assembly: GCA_963082995.1. NCBI lineage: Eukaryota > Metazoa > Arthropoda > Insecta > Lepidoptera > Noctuidae > Noctua > Noctua comes. The sequence goes on from OY720285.1 coordinate 10,644,517, forward strand.
ATCTTAATACCAAATTTCATCCAAATCCATTAAGCCGTTTGGGCGTGAAGGAGTAACAAACATACACACAAACACACAAACTTTCGCCTTTATAATATTAGTGTGATTATTATGATATTCCACAGTTCCAAAAACACGATCTAGCGAAAATTCTAATTTACAACCATTATACAGAATTTTCGCTCAAATAAAATGAAAATAACAAAACTTTTAAGTTCTCGTCTCGTCTTCGACAAGCAAATCACAAAAACAAAGAAGTTTTCTTACAAAAGTTAAAACTCCATGTTTACCTTTAACAAAGCCATTGTTTATTTACCCTTTGGGCTCTTATGTTGTTACCTAATATCAAAATAAGAAATTATAGCAGTTTCTTTACAAAACTTCTAAAACGATCATATAACTAAAACTCAGTCGTGCCGTCTCGTTCATTGTGAACAATATGACAACAACAGGTTATTTCTGCCGGTTACCGGTTAGCCGATAGTTATGGATGCTTAGATTTCACGAATACAATTCATAACATTTCTGGAATAAATTATTATGTTATGAAACATTTTTTGCTTAGTATTGATCCATTTTCATGATAGTGCATGTTTAAACGAGTAAAGAAATTCTTATTAAGGTTAAAATTTACAGGGTCAAAATAAATTATCTAGCGAGACTTCGCAAATAATGAAAGTAATGGTTCATATTATGGTCACAGGTATCGAAATCTTAACATGACAAAAGTCTCTTGATGGTACATTTTGGGGTCAATGACTGCAGGTAGTGTAGTTACTTTTTTATCATGTCCAGATAACAATATTGTGGAGTTCCGCTCGCTATTTTAATTTGACTTGTGTCTATAATTCAATACGATTTAACCAAAACTTGGTAATGTATATTCTCAGCAGATGATCACAGATATCATCATTGGCCTAGCCTTTTCTCTTATGTTGGGTTTCGGCTTCCAGTCTAACCAGATGCAGCCGCATAAGAGTATTTTACATGGATCGACTGCCTATCTGACCTCCGCAACTCAGTAACTGGGTAATACGATACCCCTTGGAAAGACTAGTTGTCAGACTTTCGGAACACTTACTACCTGTAACGACTGCCAAAGATCAGCCGGGACCAACGGCTTAGCGTGCATTCTGAGGCCCGGAGGGAACTCGGTATGTAACTGATGGTCAACCATCCATAGACTGACCTTGGCAAGCGCTGCCCAACCTTGAAGATCGACCCGCGTGGCTGTTATTATTTAGCCACGAGCTCCTCTGTAAAATTACAGAAAATGGAATCGTACGATATCGACTGTTTTGGACAATCACATGTTACAAAAGCAATAGAGATGGTAATAAATCGATTGCAACAGGTGCATAGCTATAGCAACGACATAATTTCCTCATCCACTTAACCACTTCCTTCTGAAGATAAGCAACAACTTCAAAATCTAATATTCCAGCACGTTGCTAAAAACTTACTACTTACCAAGTAGGTAGAGACGCCAGGATATAAAGCTACTACTAAAGTTCGCGAGCGGACACAGTAAGTTTCGTGCGTGTGTCGGGAACAGAATCGAGTTGCCAGTGACAGTGGTAGCTGTACTGAGGGCAAAAAACGAACACGAAAGAGGGTAGACCGATTTGTCAGCTTATAAACACCCACCCGCAATAACTTCAGTTTATCCGTGATCATGGGGCTTGCAACAGCGCCGAAATATCAGGAACTCAAATCAATCAGTAAACATGGTAAAAATTCCGTTTCTAGTGTTAATGATAAGCTACTACAATCTGTGGAATTCCTTAAAAGATTTTCAACTTTATCGCTGAAGCATTAGGTTCATGGTTGATAGGGAAAATTTGGCAGTTTCGGGTAGTTTGATGTGCTGTTGTCTGTACAATAAAAATCACGTTTTTAGTAAAAAGCGAGATAATGGTGCTTGAAACTGGTAAAGAAGCTGAAAATGTAGTGCTTAGTGAAGAATCGATTGATGATCATTCTTACGTTCGACCAGATGTTGCGTTATCTGACTAAAAACAAATCCCTATATAAGAGAACATCACGCTTATAATCCCAGAAAGATTAGCCAAAGGTGTACCTAATAGTATGAACACTGACATGTCGCCAGTTCTGTTTAAATTCCATGTAATAGTGGGCGAGCCTATTGGACACACAACCAGACTACGAGCAGCTACTAAAAATTCTTGGTGGAAAACCCAATAACACTGCCCGACCTGGGAGTTGAACCCAAGACCTGATGCTGAGCAGTAGTCCATGCGACCACTAGTTAGAGCAGCGAGGCAGTCCCCTACGAATTTTATGATAAGGAAATCACAATCTTGTCGTCAACTGTATAACATACTATATGAACTAACAGTAGTAACTAATGATGATAATGAAAACAAAAAGGAGATCAATGACTTTGTTAAAATAAAGTATTTGAATGTTTTAGGCATCACACACCAATCCATTCATTAAAATATTTATGTGTACGATTTTGAATCATCATTCATCGACAAACATGTAAAACATATTAGATAAGATATAATAATTCAATGATTCAGCCGGTTTCAAGAATACCAATGGTTTCATTCGCAACTATGATAATTATGTAGTCAAATTCTAGAAACACCAAAGAATCAATTGCAAAACTCCTGAAATAGATTTATTCCAATTACCTACTAAATATTAAATAAAACAACTCAATCAGTCACGTAAACATCTAAAACCGTTACTGTTTTCTATTCAAACATTGATTCAATCAGCTTTATACCTGGCTTCTTTTTCATGTTTTAATCATTAAATCAATCAATCAATTTGTGGCAGTATTAAATTAACCTTCGTTGCAATCCTTATTGGCTGCTCAGGACCTTCAGGCGATCTATTGTCTCAACATAATACGTCTTTTGTCGCAATGACTAAAGTCTCATGATTACAAAATTTTAGAGGCGTTAAATTTTCGAGTGTCTCTGGCATAGAATTGTGACTGGTAATGAATGTAGGTATTTGAAACTTGAGATGAAAACAATAATAAATGAATGACACTGAAATCAATATCGAGCGGGCTAATCCAATGATGATTGGGTAAGGTCCAACAAACGTAAATATAGCATTTGTAATTATGATCCAGCACCTAAGCAAAAAAGAAGATGAGAGATAAGTAGTTATGATACATGCAAATTAACTTCAAGTCGGTAGCATCTTCAAAACAATAAAAAATGATGCAAACGAATCACAAAACAAACCGCACACCGCAAATTTCACAAGCGATAAAACAAAAAGCCAGGATGTTGACCGACATTAGTTGTAGATGTATATGTATTGTCGCCAGTGAAGTACTAGCGGCTGCGTGTGGAGGGGGCCGACACGCGCCGGCCGCGGCGGCCCCGCCGAGCGCTCAGCCAGTTGTCACACGACAGCCGAGCGAGAAAGACGCGGCCTAAACGACCAGCGTGTTCTCAAAACTTTACGCGACTAACAACTGCAGTATAGAAAAACATTATTGACTGAGAGTGTTCAGTTGCAAGTTAAAGTGTTGTGATAGTGATGACATTGTCTCGGAATATTTGGTTCTCATGTCTCCTGGACAAGCTTTGATGTCAGGGATGGATTTGAGAGACCGACTAGTGGAGGAGATTGTACTCCTAGCGCTGTTCCTGGTGTCAACTGCGGCCAACTCGTTGGCTTTACTTGTTTTCTGCCGTCGACCGGGACTTAGAACTATATCAAATCGGTAAGTTCACCTTTATTTTTATGTCAACTTAGTACATCATCTGTGTAAACTTTAATAGAAAAAAGACATCAGGATTCTGAATCATCAAGGTCAACAGGTTCCCAAATTCAAAACCGTTAAATATTAATATCGTTACTTAAACTTGTTGTTTCACAAGTTTAGATGGTCTAACACAAACTGTTGAACAAACTCAAGAGAGAGTTGTAGATGTCGTAAATAATAAATTAAATAGATTAAACATGAACGTTACTGGCGAAAGCAATAGTAATAATCGACTTTCGACATTTCAGATAATGTTGATGATGCAAAAGCTAGGGTTGGTAGTTTGAAAATAGTTGAACAAGTACTAGAGGAACATAAAACAATGCAATGAAACTTAAAACGAGTTTCATTTTGAAATGAGAAGTGTACTTTGTTTAATGAGAGCCCTCCCTAAGTTGGGCCATCAGCCAAAACCAACAGTATTATTAGACTTAGTGCTGTAGTCTCTCTACCTGATGCCATACTTCTTTTCGTTTATTTTGCGGCTGCTATGCATGATTTATGATTCGTAAAGATAATTTTTGACGTATTGCAAAACAAAATTTACAATATCATTGTAACTCTGATTGATGTCAATCATTAATCATAAAGTATTGTAAAATGTACTATCAAGATGGTTAAGTAAGATATAACATTCCATCACGTATATTTCATCATGCATAATCGATTACCTAAATGGTTGAACTATAACTATCTTTAGAAAATGGAATCTTCATCTTAATATGACAAAATTCATAAAATCTACACCTACAGACTATAGGATTAGTTAAAATTCCGTCCATGAGAAACAAAGAACTAAATACAGTAATTCCCACGTTAACTTTTATGACTTGAAAAAATCCGATGCTGTAAGAAAAAATAAAATTCTTTTCCAAACTGGTTTTAAAACAATTACTACATCAAAATCTAGACTAATTCAAATCAATAGTTCCACAATACAAAAGGAATACCGAAATCTATTTGGTCACGAAACGCTTATTTTACTTCAAGTCAAAACTTTTTGCAACATCCGAAACATCAATGTGGGCCACTGCTTTGTCCTGCTGGTTGCCTGGTACTAAAGTTTTTTGCTCAACTCACTTCCCACGAGTTAAACCAAAAAGTTTTGTCAGAAGGTCAAGTTCATAGTCTAAACGATTTAAATAGCAAAAAAATATTCTTTCCATCATTTGAGGACTTATCAAAATGCGTCCAAATTTTTTGTTTGTCCAATGTGATCCTTTGTTTAGCTTTTTTGTATAATGTGTCAGCCGTTGGTAGTAGTTTTAAGTGTATTAGAATCACTTGTATCAACAAATGACCAGTTGCAGTTGATTTTGATTAATTGTCCAAAATGTTTACACATCGCACCAAAATATTGGACGAAATACTGGATCGAAACATGGGGAAAATATTAATAATCTTGGAAAAGCCAGCTTGTATACAAAACACGTCCAATACCTGTTACAGAAGTCCCAAACAATGTTTTCTAATACAGATGTAATATAAAACAAACTTTTCCTCAAACATTAAAATAATCGTTATTCCGCAACATTATTATCAGAATACTTGAAAACTAAAATTCTCAAACTGATAACTCGAGTAATAAAATTGGCCTTTGGTTCCGGTTAAGGCCGTTACTCAGTTCAAGTTCTGACTGATACAGAAGATAAGAGAAACCCATTGAACATGACAACAGGCCGAAATTGCTCAATGAGAAAGTAGTAGTTAGACTCCAATCCATTAGAACCAAACTTGGCCCATATAAATCACAGTTGAAGTGAGAAATGGGCATAGACTAGTAATTGGTGCAGTTTATCAAAACGTCAATTCCATATTTACAGTAGCAGGGCGTATCAAGGCAAAACAATGCTTATTTGCTTTGGCTGATAAGGAATCATTGGCCTGTGAAGATAATTAGGACGATAGTCGTATTGGTTGTTTAGAACATTAACACGAAGGTGTATATTTGATTGTTCGAAGACTAAAATGGGACATGCATGACAAATGAAGATCATGATTCATTTACGCTTCAAAGATTTTGGACAGGAAGCAAACATCATCAACATTGAAAAAAATAAAGTCCACATTCGAGATCACAGAAGACGAAACATGGAGTTCTAAAAAGATTTTGAAACTAATTTTATAAGATTATTTGAGTAAAGTTAAACGAATGAGATGAGAATGAGACGGAAACACAGGCAATGATATTAGAGATGCACTGCCCCATGATAATAAAAACAAAAACTATCTGTTCGCATTGTTTACTATATTTTTTACGTCTCGTCGAGAATTTGCGTATCATTCATTGTTGGTCTATAAAAGTCTGTAATAATCTTGTTTGCAGCGATTTATCAGGTTTTTAAACTCCGATGCACTTCTTGGTTTGAGATTTGGGTAGGTATCAACGGCTGAGATCATAGAGAGAAATCTTTGTTTGCTATATTCACAGTCACTTACACTTGGAAGATACCGGTTTTTCACAATCTAAATGGATGCCTGATTAAATCAAGACTTGCGATTTTACACCAAAAATAAAAATGATGTGCTACCTCTGTTGTCTCGTGTTTTTATCTACTTACTTGATTATTTGTTCTGACATCAAACGTGCCGAACTAATTGTTCCTGATTCTCTGAATCGCGTTTAATCGTCTTTTAATTAGGATTCCTAACTAATTTAAGACGTCGCTTAACAATGCCGATGATTTCGGTCTAAACCGTCTAACAGGCGTGAAAGTCTAGAATCTCGCCCGACCATGACTCCGATTTGCATCACGGTATAGATTAATCTAGAATAAGAAACGGAATTCCGAAGATCTCGGGATTATAGTATTAGATACACTTGATACTGACCTCAGTACGTGTGCCGTGGCATAAACCTAAGCCACTAATCAAAAGAACAAATGACTTCTGCCATTACTAAAGAACTCATTAACGAACCCCTTGATTATACCTAAACAAACAATTCTTTTAAAAGTAATGATAATGATTCTGCTCAATTTGGTGTCAAATGATTTAACGGTCGAACGGAGAACTTGAAAAAATAAGCCAATCAACACTCGGAGCTGGAACACGCTAGCCGATCATGGATTTGACCAGTTGATTCTTTCCTCATTTCTTGTTTTGTCAATATAGTCAAAACTGGAAACCGCGCCTTTCTTCATTGAATAGTATGTCACTCTAATTACCACAATATTTACATTGACTATTAACTTTGATATGCTAACGCTCCCTAACATCGTCAAACAATGCATCTACCTCATTAACTACTTCGATAACCTCTTTAGATAGTTATTCAAGTACGTGACTTCCATTAATATCCCATAGTAACTTCGGTTATTCTAAAACTGTTTCTCATGAACCGTCACCATGATTCATTCAATCCTGACCCCTAGTTATTAACCAGCCAATTGTGAATGGCTCAACAGGCGTGGGTACCTCAAACATTGAATGTAGTTTCGCAATTTGACCGGGTGCCACGCAATCTAAAGGTTCAAATGCAATAAATATTCTGTCGCTCTCTTGTGCAGTCGTAACAGACTTTTCCTCATCAATTAATGATAGCATTGGATCTGACGGAAAATCACAAGTACTTTTGATTGTGGGGACCAAGACAATTAATAGAATTTCTTTCGTTTCCGTCAAAAATCTTGCGTGCGTTGGCTACATCATAAAAATGTTTCCGAAATATTTTATGCACGGTATTTATCTTATGAACTAAATTTATAGCTTTCCCTGCCACGTGACAGTGCATTGATCGTGCATACAAAGTTTGATACTTTAACTTTCAGCTATGCTTTTGTCTGATTCCTCATACGAATCGTAAACGCTATTAGTGACTTTATATTTCCTTACTTTGTTTTTTATTGCCCATTCCTGTCTGTATCGAACACATTGTTTCTAAAATATTCAAGTATTTGTAAAGAAGAATTTAGTTTAATGTTTATTGTTGAATCACGACTAAAGAATTTCAACTCGTGTGTAAGACTTATTGACAAAAAATGGTTCTGTTTGGTTAGAGTAAAAAAAAAACGGCTTCATTTTTACCCTTGTATTTATAAATTTAGTACCTGTAGAAATTGGTTATACCTCTAAAAGTCTAGGTGAAATGTACAAAAGCAAGCGTATTTTGACAATTTCTTCATGAATATCCCCAAATCAAATTCTAATGAAATCAAATCTCTAATTACATACTTAATTAAATTTATTCTGAAATAGAAACCCGTTTTCATTGATTACAAACGGACATGTCTTTACACATAGATGTTAAATTCATTACCTTTACCTCGATTTGAATCGTTTGTTTGATAGTAATGCAATTTATTTTATATCTAATCTATTAGCGAACGGAAGAATTGGATGGAGTGATAGGATAATCTGTCATTACTTCTTGGCTCAAGGTTTACATATGTTTTTTGTTATTGTAGATTTTCTACATCTGCTTTGAGGAAACTAGTTCATACAGTGATTATCACTTAGTTCGTAATGGTATTATTAGTTCATGTAACCTCATTAGTTTGTACTGGTATCATTACTTCACATAACCTCGCGTTCTCTGCTTACACAGCATCTGATAATAGTGTGATAATGTTTATCACTTGCATAATAGTAATAGCTTTAAACTGTAACAACAGTTGTAGAATATTGAAAGGTCGAGGTGATTAGTTCTGGCTTCGTGCCATTAGCTTTGTAGACTTAAAATATTCTTACCTGCTACATTTTGTCACTGGTTGCAAATTGTAATGACTAAGTACTGGTTGGCAAGATTTTTTTTTTATTTGCTATGATTTTCGAATAAAACCTTTTTTCTTGTAGATACTTTAACACAAACTGACCGTTCGTTCCACAATTATCAATTTATCTTACGCCTTCTACAAATAAAGTAAGTGTACCGATGACTCAAGGGTAATATTGTAAATCAATGCAACGTACTGCCGGATAACAGTTATTATTGAATGGAAGAAACCTAAGAAACCGGAGAGGCGTAGACGTACGGTTAACAAGATAATCCTACTCTTGTTTACAGTGTTATTTTAATGAATAACACCTAGATTTTGATTGGTGAAACGTTAGTCTATCGGCATGCCACATACTGTTGAAAAAGGCGTAGCTTTTGCATTTAAAACGACAAAAGTATAAAGAAGAAAAAAAATCTGTAGGTATTTTTTTTTTTAATCCATGGAAAGGTGAACTTGAACGTGGAACAGATGAAATTACCTAATTCTTGGGACATGTGATAGAACTTGTAACAACTAGGTATTTTATCGCAAAAGTTATTTAAATCACTACTTTCTGAAAAAATACCATTATTAGAGTATGACAGCTAAATAACTACCGCGATAGCTGAATTTTATAGTTTTGTGTACCAATCTACGGTACAATTAAAATGTACCTTAATATTATTTTTCAATTTTACATTCGTTATCAGAGTTTCTGAACATTTTATACTTTGTAGACTTTAATCGAGCTTCATTTCAAAAATTTGAAAAAAAAAATTGCAACCTACGTTCATTCTCACACATTTCACAAGTTTGTACTTGACCTCTTATTTGGCGATGTCAAAATTAGTACCGTGCCGAATTTAGCGCGAAAACTGACAACTGTCAACCGTTAAAAAAACATTAAGTTGTCTTTGGATAGTAACTTTTTAAAGGAAAACCAAAGCGATTAGCCTAATGAACTATTTAGGAAATCAATCAGCAGTTACCTATTGGAACACAATGCCGGTAACTTTAATCAGTTTTATAAGCAACGCGATCTATTTGATCAACTTTTATTAAAGTTACTAACAGTTTACGTCAGCCTTCAATACTCTTTCAAATAGAACGAATAATATTTATTCAATTGGCAAAGTTCAATTGAAAAAAGTAGTATCTTTGATCAGGCTTTGTTCCCTTTAGTTATTAAATTTGAATTATTTAAATATAATTTACTTGCATTGGTTATCTATGCTACAAAAAAATGAGCTGTCCTGCGTACGATAGCTATTTTTGACAACAGTAAATTATTTTTTATGACAAACACAGACTATCATTTATCTAGCCTAGTCCAATTTATTTCTAAATGAAACTGTAAATTTATATGTGCCCAGTTTAAGTCTAGCGAATGACCTGATGGATATACGAGTACTTAGTCGTTGCCAAGAGGTTTCGCTCAAAATGTTACTCGGGATTCTTAATCCGGTTGTCAGCGGATCTTGCGAAAATACTAATTTGTTGTCTGTGGAACTGTTTTCAATTGTTTCTTTTTAAGGTGTCTTCCCATAGACTACTAATAATTGATGATTCAATCCATTTTTCTCACAGTAGATTAATAGACAAAATTATAGTGGTTTTGAAATCAATCGCCTGACATTGTGCAGATCGCGTGGATTGGCTTTATGTAAACTATGTCAAGTGCTTTAAACTACTTGAAGCATCTATTGGATGTGCTGCCAAGTTCAATAATAACCGGACATGTATGAAAATATTTCTTTATCATTGAATTGTATCATAAATTAGAAGAATTAACTATTAAATGGCCTATGAGTGAAGGAGATCTATATACTAGTTTTTGGCAGCTCCCGGTCACTATGACTAATAGTAAAATTACTGTTTTGACCTTACAATAATATGAATGAGGCCAGAGACTATCAATTATCTAGATTAAAAGCCGGGTTACATTATTATTTTAATTAGTTTTACTGTGATTTTGATATCGTTGAAATAAAATACGAATGTCAATGTCAAATTTGACAAGCAATTTGTATGACCAATTTAAAGATCTCGTTCTTATATATCTTATATTCTGGGTTTTACCTTTTTGATATTTTACTGCTCCTATTTTTTTTAAATTCCAAATTCCATTGATAAAAAAAAATATTGAGTCATAGGAGAATACGCGAAAAATCGTGGCTGTCCCCAGATGCAAATTTGGATTTGTTTGACTATAATTTACATATTTTACGCCTATTAAATCACTAAAACGCGAAAACATTTTATAATGTTTAAATAACCAAATATCGACTGAAGCTAAATTAAAATTACATTTTCCCTGCATTAAATCTATTAAGTGGGACTTGGCACGATATTTTATTGCCTTTGAGCTTATAGTTTTAAAACATTAAGAGACCGTAGGAAATTATTTAAAATCCCTGCTTTCCGGTGAATAAAGAAACCGTAAAATATATGTAAAAGCTTAAGTGCAGCAGTTACGTTGGGCAACACTAATGACGTTATCAACTAAAGTGACTTTCTAAGACATTTTCACCTTTTTACTATCTAAATGGGTACCGTGTAGAACGCAGTCACTAATATACTGGCTGGAAGCAATATGTAAATGACGACTACATTTTTTTTTCAAAAGTGGAACGCGTTGACAACTAGACGGAAACAAAAACATGCAATCGAAAAAGAAAATCCATGTGACAGCTAAAAAGGCGGGAAAGTTTTGTACCATAGATAGAGCTCTACTGTCATTTATCGTCAGTATTTTTAAACGTAACTTTTACTTCTGCGTTTTAGTATAGGTAGTCAATTTACATCAATCGTTGTTGCTTTAGTTTAGAAACAGCTTGTAAAATTCGCTTTAAAATCAAATTTGACTGGAAAGTTCTCTAAGTTCAAATAAATCATGAAAATTGACACTAAACTAAAACCCTACACAAAGACGTCACAGGTGATCTGTTTCAGAGCTACTCATGTATGGGCATGAGATATTTATAAATTTGCTGGATGATTAACGACACCGTGACGCGTAACTCGTCTAGATCATAAAGCTTGAGACGTGGGCGTCCACCTCTCGATTGACTGAGCAAAAACAAACGTAGAATATGTTCTGTTCTACGTGTGGAATCTCATTAATCATTATACATTCATAATAATAATGATCTCCTTGTTTTCAAAGGAAATAGCACGCGTAAACTAAATGGGAACGCTGAACCGGAGGATATCGCGTTCGCTTTACAAATCCGCATTAAATAACCTTCGTTGTATTCAAAGAACGTTTTCTTCGATAAAAAACAGAAGTTATTTTGATCGATTAATTATTTATCGATTCGTCAGTCGAAACTAGTCGTTTGACAAATGAGTGATGTAGCTTTCATTAGTTAGCCTGTTAGCCACTTTCATTCTTTAGAATTCGACTGTATGGTTTTAGCCTTGATTGCTAGATTAATTACGAACGCTTACTGACGAAATCGAATTAATATGTCTCAAATTCCTTGTTGCGAACGCAGATATATTACGACAGAGGTAATAATTAATACCTATTATGTAAAACTACGCAAACATTGTAAATAGTAATGTCATTAATGACATGTATACATTGTAATTAAAATGGTTGTTGAAAAAATATTCACTCATCCCTCGTGCCCGGTTCAAAGAACTTGAAGAGTTGTTTTACAATTAAGATTTAATTGACTTGTGACTTATATTGTATAAGCACCTAGATTACACGAGCGGCCCTTTGTCATTAAGTCTTAAGGTGTATTTCACTTCACTTCTCAAAAAAAAAACGAAAAAAATTTTGGTAAAAAATATTGCTAACTGACACTATATTAATTGTGAAAAAATGAAAGCATTTCTCCAAAATTCGTAACATAGTGCGATTGATACAAAAAGTCTTGATTTTCGTACCATGTACTAAATTAGAAATGCAAGAAAAAACAAACTGTAACGTGATATCGATAGTTGCTACTTGTAAGTAGTGTAACGTCATGCTCTTATTGCTTACTGGGTGGGCAGAAGTCCCAAGCATCTATAATTACGTACTATGCACCGTTCCCTTGGTTAAATTAAGGTTAACCTTGCTTTTAAAGATTACTGCAACTGTTAGTGTGTAACTCTGACCAATCTTCGTAAACCATAGTGAAGTTTTGCAATCCGAATTTATAGAAGTACCTCGTGAACCAAACCAACTGTCAATAGTGTCAATTTCATTTTGACAGTTCAGTTTTATCTCTTTCCCTCGCCTAATAAAATGATTTTAAAGTCTACGGCTAATGCATTCAACCACGGTATGACTAACACTTCAATCGAAATTATTTTCGTACTCTACAGGATGCTATGATTTACTGCAGCAACGGAAACGAAACGGCTAGAGCCACATTTTCGGAATGCATGAAGGTAAAATAAAGACTTAGTGTTCAAGAATTATAGTTATACTTTACTTTGTCCGCAATTAAGGTAATTACGACCCTGAGTTAGAATACAATGTTTTGTTTATGTATAATGAAAAAGGTTATGTCAGTCGGCATAATTATTGTCTATGGAAAGTGTTGTCAGATTTGACTCTAAGGAAACTTTATGTTTGATTGGGGAAATAAGCAAGGTTTTAGTTAAATGTGTTAAACCTTTGTTTCTTTTTTACAATTTAGAATGTTAATATGTTTTAATTAATTCATAAGATGTTTGTAAAGAATAAAGCATTCTAGCAGATGGTATTGAAATGTCTGTGTAATTCAAACATTTGGGTCATCATAAAACAAGGAATAAAATAATTGGGTCACAGCTCGCTTTAAATGTCTTAAAGAGTCCTCATTAATAAATCACTTTACTTACATAAATGTAGGCCCAAAATATCTCGTCTGAAAAAGCTTTTTACTGTTTAAAATATAATTACAATAAAATAATTGCTACCACATTATTTTCCACAAGAAAATGCCATCATTTTCATTAGTAAGCAATCTAAAAATAACCAGTTTTTTGTTCTATTAGATTAAACCGCGCCAAGAATAGACAATAATTATCTTGTTTTTTAGGCGACTTCTTGTGCCTAATAAGCGCGGCCGGTATAATTTGACAGCTCAAACTGGCGCTGCAGCAAAGGTAAACGTCAAACATATTTGTATATAGAACGTTTAGATGTAGTTCCTTAAATTGCCGCGTGTCAAGATACTATGGTCAGTAAAGAGTAATTATTTAACTTTAAATTAAAATCTGTTTATAGGTGGGCAACTTTTTTGGACTTTGCTCCTATTTTATTCATTGCGTGGGCAATACATTGGGTTGAAGCAATTACATTTCTCATAGTTATGGACATCGATTTTAACAGTGCCTTACTATGAAACGATGCATTATTAAAACATACTTGAGAATACAGAAATAGATCAATTGTAATAGACAACACACAAGTCAAGGTACTTCAGAGTTATGCTTGAAAAAAAAATGTTTATTGCAATTTTTTTTTTTTTTGTATTCGGACCCGATCAGACGATCATGTAATTTGTGTAAAATAACAGATATTATTTTTTGATTTATTATTATGCAGATTGCTTTAAATAAGTAACGACGTACGATACGTAGGAGTCTCTCAAACAAAAAAGCTTCCCAATCTGATGCCTTAAACTCCAAGCAAAAAGGATTTTCCTAACTAAGACCGATCAGTATAACAAGGCACTTATCTTGATGAAAGAAAGAGTAATCTATATAATTTGTTCCAAAGAAACCATTTAAATTGATTACAGTAATTAATATCGACTGACAATAAGCCACAAGGCTGGCAGCTGCTGATTTCACGGTCAAGGCGCCATTGTTGTAAAAAAGATTATTTTTCGCCTGCTCATCGTTTTGCTTCAACACCTCGGAAAGTTTTCTAGTTATTTGAGTACTGTGTTCAATTGCAGACAGGGAACACGCTATTTGTCTATTATTATTTCAATACAATACATTTTGTGTGTGTAATAAAACCCTACTCGATGCCGAAAGGTCGTGAACTTGGCCGATAAGTCTTCATTTATTTAATCTTACAATAAAATGTTATACTATGTTCTCATGTCAATGTCCTATACACAATATCTCAAGCCTATAAAATTTTGCAACAACCGCCTTCTGTCGCATCTAAAGACATAAAAATCCTAAAATAAACGTCAATAAAATGAACGAAAGTATGGCAACTCCTATTCCGAATTCGAATATGGAAGGCAATGAATCAAGATGGCGGGTGCAGTCACGAACTTTAGTCTAAATCGGGGTTTGCATGGCGTATAGTCGTTTAACTGTCATTCAATAAATCGTTAACATCGATAGGTTTGAGGTACGTCTTTTTAGTACCGACTTTCTATATTGTAGCGAAGCAGAAAAACTCATGACATCATGTCTTAAATACATCAGAAAAATGATGACAAGAGTTTTGTAAAATGTTCGTAATGACATTTTGGTCCGCCATTTTTTTCTAATGACATTTCCTAACCTTTTCAAATAACGATTGCAAAGTTCGTCTCACGCTTTACCAATTTCCTTTACACCACTGCCGTGTCGTACGGCCTTTAAACTTACAATTATATTGCTAGAATTGCTTTCGTATAGCCTTTGGCTGACATTGCGAACGCAATTAAATAATTTTGTAGTCCATGTAATTGCACAATTTGAAGGGAGCGGTGTAAATCGTTTCCTATTTGTTGTTCAAGTGTAATTAGACAAGAGGTGCTAAATAGTTCTATGTTTTCTTTCATGACAGTTGACAACAGGAATAGGAACTATTTGTCAACTAAAATTACAGATAATAATCATGGGTAGAGTAAATATTTATAAATAGTAATATTTAATGCAGATTTGTCAACAACCGCGTTCATAGTTTTTGTTTGAAAAAATTACCTAACTCGAAACAGAGCTTTCAATTGTCTTCAATCGAACTGGAATGATAAACTTGTCAGTTTCCAATATTCTAATTACAAATATCTAACTAAGCTAATTGTATTTGACAAGGACCCGTCAGTTACAGAGGATAGACTAATTAGATAAGCCAGGAGCTGTTCACGTCACTCATTGTCATTGCTGAATTATTTGGCAGCAGTGGAAACAATTGTTGCTTCACTTCACTAGACTACCTATATTGTCTTTACTACTACTCTCACTCATCATACACACAATGGCTGAAATTGGGCCATCTTAACCATAGACTAAAAGAACGAAAGAAAGAGAGGAAAATATTTAGAAGTTGTAACCGTTAGACTTCACTCTGATTGAAATAATGTTTAACAGGAAAAGATTTTCTCATGAGAAAAATTACTATTTAATCGGTCTACCTTCATTTACAGTTATACAACATTCTGTACTTATGCCAGTTATTATGTTTGACGCATAGTAATCTCTGGACATGTCAGTTTGACGTCATTAATAAATCCGGGTTCTAGCATTGTTTGTGGTCCAATCTGCGTCACGTCATCGTTTTCTTCTCAGATTAAATTGTCTCTGTGTAATTAGATCTCTTCAGTAGATAGTTAGTAGGAAACAATTAATTTTAATTGTTTAATCAATTTCTATGGCGACTTGGATGAGACTCTAGAATATTAATGTGAGAGTTAAGAATATAATTTAAAAAGAAAAATGTCCCATGTTTCACTTTAGATGAAACATAATAAATTAATCTATCATTTTTGTCCTTCTTGACCATAGACAAGACAGACGACAATTAAATAAAAACTAACATTCGTCTTGTGAAAATCATCGTTTGAAATAGGAACCGAATCTAAACACGATTGCAAAAAAAAGACTTGGTATTTGTATTGATAGAGAACGGAAATTAGAACCTGCGTTTTCCGCCATTGTGAATCAAAGTTTTTTGTTAACACGTATCTTCTTTAGTCTATTCAATATTTATTGCTTTGTTGTATTCTTCCTGTGCATCTGACATTTTTTTTTAATTATCTTTGTTTTTACGAAAGAGTGACTGAAACGGAATTAAATGCAAAATGCTTAGATGATTACTAGACCACTTAATCTTTAAATAAGAAATACTATGTACCACTCGAGAGCAAATAAGTAACTATCCCTCATTATTATGTAACAAATAACCTACTTTAGAGAATTTCCTAAACACCATTGTTTCTAAGACTCAGTCATCTGAACAATTCCAATTAAATCTAAGTTCTAACACTTCTAGAGGCAAATTCTTGGGGACAATAGTCGCAATAATTAACACAATCGATGTTTTTTCGATCGTGAGAACTTTGCACAATAGAATAGCCCGGATCACGTGTCGTCTAAACGTTGACAATTAGAATTGCTATTACAATTGCCATTAAGTTGTCATCGGCTGACATACTTCTAATTATTGTGGAACATTTTTCTATCAGTATTAGATAACAAAAAAAGATTGGTTTAAAACGCAAAATGTTTTGAATAACAACCATCCAAATGTTAAAAAGTTAGTATGAAATCACCTGCACAGCCCTAAAATTCGATTTCTAGGTTTCGACAAAAATAAAAAAAAACTTAACTATCTGAACAAAAGAACTATTTGATAAAAGAATCTTCCAACCCCACTAATGAATGACACAATTAAAAATCTTGTTTCACTTTTCCCGCTTAAACTAACGGTCCAGAAAAAACCTCATTTAAGTTCTATTACTCTTTTCCACGTGTAGGTACAGCGAAACGAGGTCTCGTGCACCAGGTAGATGTAGGTTTTGCCTTGATGGCCGCTTCCATTGACCCATTTAACTATGTGCATTAAGTTAGTGGCTTTTGCAAACGCTAGTTACGGTTTTTGGGTTAAGTGATAGGAAGTTAAAGTAACTAGCTATGTTTTGTCACATAAATGTTAGAAATCTATCACCACAGCTTAGTTTTCATAAATTATAATTCATGCCATTCAAGAGGCAGTATAAATAAATGTCATAACCTATTAAACGTCAAGTGTTCACCATAGATTCTAGAAGTTTGCATTTACGCGCCAATAAACTCATGTGACATTACAATTTTCAACGTAGAATAGAGAATATAGACTCCTTTGTTTTGTTTTTTTAATGGTCGGACTAGTTTTTGTAAAAGGCATCTTGGAATGGAAATACAACCCACAGGTATGTGGTCACCAATGTGTATAGACTACAGACTTGTTGCTAACCACACTAACCTTGATAATAATATAATATCGGGTTTTTCATATATTTGCCGACAGAGCTCATATTATTTCCAATGGTAATTGGGTTTGTACGAAATTTCTCATGTAAGAATAACCTTGCGGAATGAAAGCTAGCTTTCTAGAAAGTAAGCTATTACTATGAATTGTTATTATTGTATAAGTACTGATCAAAATTGGTAAACGTGATTTACGTATAATTCTAAATATCTCAAATTGTTCTCACCACATAACAGACTGTTTCTTTGTAGTACAAAGAAGAACCATTACCTAAATGAATTTATGCATAAATGACTAGCAGCATATTGTTTACGATCACTCAAGCGGTCAAGCCCCATTTGATATGAGAGGAAAATTCCTCATAAAGTCTATTTAGAAATAATTTCACTTTGTTATAATAGCTTCGCGTATAAAAGGAAAAACTCAAGTTTACATTACCTTCTTGTAGATAGGGTTGGCAAACGTTATACAATGTATGACTGAGAAAATTCTATTACATTCAAAAGTGTAAAAAAGAAATAAAGGGTTCGAAAAACATGCTTGAATATTGTCATAAAAATTTAATAACTTTGACACATTAAAAAAAAACAAACTGTCAAGAGCTCCCGCCCTTTTATACACAATTTTCACCTCTTCACCCTTTTTACTCCACTGCCAAGTAAGGTAAATGTTTTTCGCGCATATCTTGTATGTTTGTTTGTTTTTTGTCAAACCCAAGTGTCCTTTAGATAGGTGTTTTAACAAAAAAAAAACAAAATGGCGGATTTTTGACGCTAAATTACTGCAAGTCTTTTTTTTTTTTCAACCAATCCTATCGAGTAGGGTATCAAAATGAAGGAAATTAAAAGTAGATTACAAATACATATATATAATAGGTAAATAATACAATTTTTAGCCGGGTTCTTTGATACTTTTAATTAAATGTTACTTGTTGCTTTGCCTTCCTTATCCAATAAGACCAGTCCATAAATTACCAAGCTGCCGCTCAATCTCCAACCCTATGTCTTCAGAATTAGGTCAGCTCAGAACCGGTATTCGTGTTAGCAGGTGAAGGTGAATGCAACGTATTCAAAACAATAACAATTATTATAGAGAAAGCTTTGATGTATGCAGATTTTCAACTTAATAGGACAAGACTTGAAAAGAGTACGAGGCCCTTCTTTGATGGTGCTGAAGGTAGTGCAAATAACGTTTTTAGTATGTTAGTTGGAATTATTTGGAAAATTCTATGATTAGGTATAATAATACTGCGTGGTGTCCCAATTAAATTAAATTATGATAAGCCATTTGGATAACACAGTCAAATGGCGTAGGTTTAATTAGTTCTATTTGAACAATTACTTATTCGACAATTAGCAGTAGTGGTTCAAAATCTGACTTTGAACTTTAGATTTCTCCAATAAAACGAAGAGGAAACTCGAAACTCTCTGATTATCTTGGCTTCAATTTACATTTTATCCTCCAAAATTTTCCAGACGATAACACAGTCAAATATCGCGACAATCAGTTTCAAAATTGAAACCCATGACACAATGGGGTTAAAAATAGTGCCTATTTTGATTTTTTTTGTTATCCTTCACCGTCGCCATCTTGAAGCGACTGCGCATAACAATGGCGGCTTCCGCTCACGCATGCGCACTGTCACGCTGAGGTACACACACCTGGATTGTCAATATGTCAGAATGTTATATGCTTTTTTTTCACGTCAACAGGTTTTCATGTACTTTGACCCATGTTTACTGGTTGAAGTTTGCAATTGTCCATTGTTTCAGTGAATGTGTTAAAGTTTTCTCGGAAAAATGATAAACAAATTCGATTTATGAAGATTAATCATTTTGCGAACTTACAGAAAATTTCACCCACTCAACAGTAGGCCTACTTCTTCCTGGAATAGATGTTTTCCTTTTTGGAAGAATTATTCAAGATTTTATTTTTATTCTTGCTAATGACAGTGTCACAGATTATAAAGCGAGTGGGCCAGTTAGTGACATTTCGGCTTGTAGCCAAAAATTTTGGTCTCTGGGAAAATGTATGGGACATAAATAAAAATGAACAAATTACAATGTTTTTAAAGTTGTTAGCACTATAGTTTAATTTAATTAACATTTTTATTATGTAATCGACCTTTGCCAAAACATTGTAAAAACCAGATTAGTTATTGTTTTGATAAAAATAACTTGTTTCAACATTCTGAGAAAATTATAGTAAAAAAATGATTAACTAGATTTAAAATTATTTTTTATAACATCCGTCTCTGAAATAAGTAAAGCTAAACAGAGAACTATTATACAAAGTTCCTTTCACACTTGTATTATTAAAAATCCTTTGTCCATTCCTCATACAGGACCTGAGTCTCGAAGCTGAATATTTCCTCAATTCTTTTTTTATTATTTCGCGTCTACGAAGGTTGTTAACCCTTTTTAATTTTAAAAACATAGTATGAATGTAAGCGTTAACGACATTGATCCTGGCAGGTTTTCGAACGCATAGATTGACATTTTAAATGTGCTATTTTAAATCTGCGAAACTTCTAAATGTCAGATTGTAATTTTGAATTGAATATTATGATGCAATTGTTTAAGGAGAAACTATTGCGAGCTTCGTATTGTAAATCTTTAATTACGCTTAAACTTGAACACTTCTGTTTTAAATATGAAGAACTAATAGCAAGACCACTCATCTTTCTAAAGATGTAAAGCCGAAACGTAACCTTGACTGCTCAACATGTACACCAACTGATTGCAATCTTTTTCTAGACCGAAAATTCGAACATGCATGAGAAAAATGTGTACCAAATCGGTATTTCCCGCCACAATAGCTTTTGTGCAAATTTGTGGTAACACTAAATACTCAATACTATACTTGTATACGTTGATAAGATCGCTACTGCATTATTATTAGCCGTTACTGCTGCCAGTGTTCTTAATTGAAAAGTTATCAATAGACTTTTTCAATCACGTTTCGGTGCAACAATTTGATTTAAAAAAATGTCTATGAATCATATGAAGACAGATTATCTTTTTATTAAATACAGTTGCGTTCCGAATTTGTGATATGGCATTGTAATTTTATTAATTTTGTGATCAATACTCGTTATTTAATTAATGCAGCTTCAGATATTCGTTTAGGTTGCCATAGAATAATAACTTTTAATATACTCATACCCAGATAGGTTACCCATTAATTTGATCTCTTTGACGCAATAATTTATGCAGTTGTACCTATTACGTAGGTACTTAGTAACAATAAAAAATGTTGGTACAGCTGATCGATAATGCATTGCTATAACATTATTTATTGACTTGCATAACTGTTTGCATTCCATAAAACAAATAAGTAAAGGTTGTAGTCAAGTCTAAAAATAGTAAACTGTAATTTTCTTTTTATAAAGTGCATAGATATTGTTATCTTTTCTTTAATAGAGCAATTATGTCCTGTTAAGTATTTTGTGAACATGAATAAATAAATAGGTAATGTATTTTTCTACTAATTTGATATAAAATGGATAGATATGCTTGTTTGTCTAGAAAGCCTATTCATTGGCACGTAATGCTTTGTCTAGTAAAGTGAGATAATAAAAAAAAACCTACATTATTCAACATAGATCCCATTGAAGGTCTCACGTAGGACCACAATGATATGTAACACGTTCAAAATGATTTGTATTCTATGGCTGTCCGTTTAATATCAAACAAAGATCGATGACTTCAAAAGGTTTCGATATTTCATGAATATGTTTATTACGTGTTGAAAGAAGAATAAAAATGAAGGCTGTTTTTTATGCGTCAAGCGTATGCACGTGGATGGCATTTTTTCTATAAACAGAAATGAATAAAATGAATGACGTTGGCAAAGATTAGGCATAATAGTAAAACGATTAACGAAACATAAAAAAATAAAAAGAATTGTTCCAAATTCGAAACTACAAATTGCCGCGAAATTACATTTTGACATTTCTTTGAGAATTTATTATTGTCATATATTTTTCACTTTCGCTACGACCTCTTTTCACGCAAAACCTACAGTGTAATACGTATATTATTTACGTTGCGGGTTCGTTCTTTACCGATTTGTGTCAAAATATAAACTTGACGTTATTATTAGTACGTTAACAGATAAGGTCGGAAGTTCATGGAATCACGTAATACTTAGCTGAGAAAAACACATGAAAATTGTTGAGAAAATAGACGCTTTTGTGGAGTAAGTTTAGATAAGAGCATGATGTAATACCTATATGCTGTCTAAACAACGGTTGAAGCATCATACATAATCTTATTTCTGTAATGCCGGTCTATGTCATGGATATTTTACTATGACATTTAAAGTTCTTTCGTTATGTTACCATTCAGTTTATTAACCCAGAGTTCGTTCAAGAGAGAGTGCAGTTTCTAGTGTAGACTTGCGACGCAAGATTCCAAACAGGTTTTATACGACGTATTACATTCGAAGCTCAGATAAAAAAAAAAGAACAAAAATAAATCTGCAAACTTTTTTAAGAATACGTCACAATGCAAAAGTGTTCACGTCATCATTCTGGTATCAAGAAAACCTTTGATCCAAATTGAAAAATAAACGTTTTACAGTTTACTTGCCCCAAAGAAAACCTGTTGACATTGTCGTGGTAAATTTTATTAATTAATTACTATGTTAATTTTAGAATAATTTTAGTAAAAATAGTAAGTGCTGTTGTATTTCAACATTAGTTTTTACGTTTTTAAGTTTTTGTTTCAATTTTAATTGCCGGTATTTTCCAGATGTTCCGCGAAAGAACTTTTAATGGAAAAATAAAAATTGACTATCGTTTTGAGGTTTATAATTATAAGAAAAGATGGTTAATCGGCCAATAAAATAAATCATACCTAAAGACAAACACATTCCACTCTCACTAAAGCAAAGGCTGCCAAAATGTTACTAATAATTCTGCCATTACTAGCAAGACATTTGGCTCATAATGGCATATTACCGCCAAATCGGTTGGCAATTACACTTCATGACACCATAGCGAAGTTAATTGGCCATTTAGCTTTCGGCAAACGCTTGCAGGGCTCCATATTATTTATCGCTTTTTTATGAATGTATGTACGATTGTGTGTTTTGTTGGTAGACTGAGCTATCAATTACATTTTATGGATCAGTGGCACCAAAATCGAAGATAGTCTTGTGACGTACTATCATAGGATGTCATTATGGATGCTTTTTCATTGTTCTCTATTTCTATAAAAAAATGCTTAAGTATAAACACGTTGGCAACAGGCATTTATCAAGCTGTCGACAAAAAAAAAAACAATTTATTCCAGAAAAAATTGCCTTTCAGTTTCTTGGCACAACACTAATTGCAGTATATAAATTATTTCTAGATATTAACAACAACCTAGTATTATTTTGACAGAGAACAACTGAAGACTGCCAGCTATCACTTTTCAAACGTTTAAGCCAAATTCCCCATGAAATTATTCTAACAAATTTATTTTCTTCACTCTTATTTCGACTGCAGACCATTTCCTTTGAAACCGACTTTGGCACAATTTCAATAAGATTTGACGGGTAGCTTGCTATTTTAATTAAGGTCTTGTCTATGAGTAGAGCAATGAACTTTTCTACACTTGAAATTAGCTAATGATGGTGTTAGACGGTTCAACCAAATTGATTTGTTTTGTTAGTACGGTGCAAATATTAAGGCATGCTTACACGATTCAATTTATTTGCTTTATCCAATATTGTCATATGTCACAATTAATTTTTTTCTTTGATTCATAAAGCATCTACACGGATATGCACAAACGGAAAATCCTTACATCCCACATCCACAAGATCATTATCTAAACAAGTTATATTAATTAACTGGTTTGTGACATCGTCATTGTTTGCAAAGTTTATGCTTATGGTTGGCTGTAGCCTACTGAAACAGCTTCCTAGTTCCTAGGTATTAGTAGTTTGAGTACTAAGTACCTAGGAGGCCTACATTATGGTTCTAAGTAGGCAGATACAGTAGTTTCCTGTAATAAAAGTCCGTAAACTATTTATTGTGCTGTAAATAAGGACACAATTATATTTCACTTTAGTTTTATGGGTGATTAAATTAAGATTGTAATGCAAAAGTAATTAAAAATGACCACTAACAGATTTTATATTCAGGGTAAAATAATCTGTCTGCTTTTGGAAACAGTTGATCGTAAACCTGGTCCAATTCTTTCCGAAAAAAAAACAATGCGATCTCTTCCGTTGCACAAATTTATTTTTAGCTGCCAGTACGTTGATCTCCAATGTTTACTGACAGCTTCATAGTAAAACTTTCAAATGACGTCATGGAACATAAAAATTTGCAAACGCGTTTACCATGGCTAATTTGTAAAGTAGGATTCATCTGTTCTACGTAGATCTATGCAACCCTACTTCTGAATTTGACCGGGTAACACCTAATCAAGCTGAGTGGCATACAAATACTTGACACTTTTACTAGTGACACGGTTAAGGTTAAAAGCAATTGTGGTCAAAGTTTGTTAGGAAAAGTTTTAGTTAGTGTAATGTAAAAGGTTTTTCATGGTACGTAAGAAATAGATACGACTGGAATAAAATTCTTTTTGTACTACAGCAAAGGTGAATTTTAGAAATATTATTCTTCCGTGACTTAAGTACGTAAGTTAATAGGTGTTAATGGGGAAGTTGCTATTTTAATATGCAAAAAGATTGTGAAGTGTTCCTGTATTAAAAAAAAAAAAACAAAAACTACTTTTCATTCTTTATCCAGTACGGAAATAATACTGAGTCGTGCATTTGATCGTGTTTTTTTTTCTTATCACAAATGGCACTGGCAACTTCCGAATATATTTTTTTTTTATCTGTTGTCATTGCTACACAGATAACAAATGTCAAAAACAATAAAGCCGTCGTCACACAATTCATTCGTAGTATGGAATGATGTTTCCGAGATAAAATGATGTGTTTACAAACAAAATTATGAGTGTAGAGTTATTTGATTGTTTGACAAATAATTGTTTTATTCATGAGCTTTCCACTTATAAAATCTGACAAGCTAGCCACCCACTGCTTGCCATTAATCACAGTTAATTACTAAAACATTCCTCTAGCGAACAATTTGCAATGAAATGCACTTAAGTTAGCTGTCAACTCAAATGAACGACCTTTTAAATAACTAAAAGAAAAAAACTTGTTGTCAAAGTCACAAAAAAATACAGAATAATACCAAAACATTTGTAAACAAAAATTGTAAATTCGCGTAATATCATCTAACTTCCTCATACAAGTCAAGGTTCAAGAGCTCATCCATCATAATCAGTTCAGATGTTTTCGAGATTTGGCGACACACATGAATGTAGTATAGCATCAGCGCCCTATTTGTGTCGAAACAGGATTGTTTTAGGAAAGAAATGGCGATATTTATTTTTATCTAACTTTTATAAATAATATAATATTATGTTGAAATACAAACGATTTTATCTTTGCGCGTCACTAAGTGGAATTATAAAATAAAATTTATATTTCTAACCCTGTCCTCATGCATAGCATCCATATTTCTTCCGGTACAATTTATTAATATAAAGTTTCTTAGAGATCTGTTTATTTATAAAATATTGGCACTCGAAAAGATTTATGGCTTGCTATTTTTAGACCAGTTACCGCGAGAAAGTTGCAAATCACAACCGATATTAATAGAAATAGTTGTCGAGAGTAACAGGTGGTACCACAGGAATTAACTAGTTAACGAACGATTTTTTTACATCACATCCCCTTTGGAGGGGACCTCAGATCTAGCAATCACCACGACCGAACACGCCCGACATGCATGCTCAAGAAATCTTAGGATGCAGCTAAAAATACACTGTACTCAGCTTCCCTGTTCATCTAGCAAACAGTTCCTTTCCATAGTCCAATTGTCCCTCTAAAACGCAATAGACAAGGTAATTTTCTTCTCACATTTCAAAGTTATGTAACAGAGCAATAATCGTCTCCGACTTGACGTTTAAAATTGTTAAAAAACGTCACCTGTCTATTTGAAGTCTGTAAGCGACCTTCAATCGTGTCAAACGATTACAAACTTTTTAGTTTCGCTGTATTTTTTTTATGAAATCCGGCGTTGGTTTTATAGTTCGCTTCCTGGGGTATTTTGTTTCATGGAAAATATGAAAAAATCTATAAAAATAGCAGCAAGTGCGAGTAATAGGTGCATTGGCTTGCAGACATTCATTTATTTCGTGAAGGACGGTACGAATGGTATGGGCAAAAGATTTGTAATAACAAGTAGTCCAAGATTTTATTCTGCAACAATAATAACATTCTTGGAACCACACGAGGTCTAAAATTAACTGGCTAGGTAGGTAACGATTGTCGCTTGCAATCAGCAATGGACAAATAACTTCAACAACTTTAGATTGTATCTTACATCGGGGTTTCCCCGACCTTGTGCTTTTATTTTTGGTAATATCGACCTTAAAACACAAATACATCATCATGTTTACGAAATTGTGGCAAATACGCAAGCTTATTTACATTTCAGCACTTGTGTTTATAAGCTGCGATGAAAACTAAATAGTTTTCAAGTAAATAATGAAAGGTCATTGTAGCAAGGTAAGCGGAATTAAAAAGTTACTGGTAGCTAGTAGTTAGAGAAAACATTACGATAAGGAAAACCAAACATCGATAGATGAAGCTGTCATTGCTAGTAGAAATAATAATGAAAAATATATTTCATTGCCGTCATAAAAAAACTGATGATCTTAGGAAAATAAATCTTGATATTTCACTTGACATACATTTTTGCACATGTGATGTAAAGGTTAATAATGTTTTGATGTCTGGGAAGTGGCATTGAGTGATCTTTAATATTCATTCGTGATTTCAAGGATTTTATAGACCTAGAGTATTAACTTCCGGATCAATGATTACACTCGCAATGATAGGAAAGTTCCTATAAAGTTAGAATGTTAGTTTGGTTGCAGGGCCGTTAGGTAATTTCGTCGAAGTGTGTTTTTTCGACAGTTTAGTCTCGTTATTTAGACTGGTTTCTGTTTCAAACTTTCTTTTAACATCAACTAATTTAAACATTGCATAAATAGATTGATTTGTTTCTTTAATTTGTTTATATTTATCACTTTTTTATATTCCATCATTGAAAACAGCTTGTTCAAGTATTTTCAAACTAACCTTACTTATACTGATTACTCCAATGTGCATCCGACCATTAAATTAAATTACGCTTACTTCCAAAAATTTTGCAAATCTGAGATCATAAATTTAACATTGAGTACGTCTTGTACGTAATTGGCCTCGACACAATAAAGAATTGCCTTTTGTTGTAAGCATAGCAAAACAGTTTGTACTTCACTATGGTCATAATGCCATTAAGACCACCTTCGCGTTCATTATTCAAATATTAGATTTGTATCTATGGGCATATTTAAGGTGAGGTGAGCTAGCATAATCTGACTGAGGATCTTGTTGAAGTTTTGTAACTTTCCCTTGTCTAATCTGTGTTATATGTATATTAGGTGTAAAGGTGGTCCAGTCAATTAAGACTTCATAATCAATCATTTTCTGAACAAGAGCCAGAAACAGTCTTAACAGCAGTAGGTTTACGAACTTCTTCTTCAGAATCAATGCTTTTGTTTACTTCTTCTACAGACAGAAATTATGCTTCAAACTGTTCTAGAGCATTTATTATCCTTGGTAACACAATCAGACCTCAATCAATGATGTATGCATTTGCAATATCGTATCCGCCTACAAAGAAAAATAGCATGAATAATTGTATCTTTTCAATCGATTTGATTTTCAAATGTCAATTCTCTTGCATTTGAAGGCCGATGAGGAGACAATGTCATGCTTTTATATAGTCTGCAAGGGCACTGCTTAACATTTATGTTAATACAGGAACAATCTGGACTATTGATAAATAAAGATGGGTCTACAAGGTTGTTGAAATAGGGTTGCAAGATGAGCAAGCATAAGGTAGACATCTGTCTACTTCTAATCTGAGTTCTCACACAATCTCAAAGCGAAACATGAACTCTGATCTTAATTATGACAAAATGAAGTAAATTGCGCATCTCAAGTTTTTATGAATGGAATTTTTGTAGATAAGTCAAAACATGTAAACAAGTCTGGAAACCCCAACAAACTGTAAGTTGTGTTATTCCACATGGTGATGCAAAAACTATTCCGAGACCCAAGTTTTTTGCCCTCCTATAATGGATATCTTTCAAAACTTGTGTGTTAATGTTAATGTTAAAGCAGATGAACATGTTTTGAGCAGCTCTAGTGAATCAGAGCGCAACTGGTTTTACAATATTATACCAACGATGTTAAATCGAATAATAATGTGTTCGAATAAGATTTTGAATCGATTCGGTTTACCGCTAACTCTAGGATGTTAGAACTCCTTGGTTTTACTCATTTCTATTTTTATATTGAACAACATGTTGTCCAGAGAAAATCCTGAGAATTCAAAAGTGGATTAACGACGGAATATTACAATTGGTTTTTCCATGTCTTCAGTTAAGTTTGCAAAAATAATTCCGGTTATAAATTCCATGTTTTATCAAGAACCATTCAACCTCCTTTTATAATCACGTTGATTTCACGTGGAGTATCTATAGAAGTACTTCCCGAATGTTTAGAAGTGACTGTCTGTTTATTAGACCTTAGTCTTTTCATGTGTTTGTTTGTTAATATTATAGGCAACCTTCCCTTGAAGATTGTTGAAATATGGAGTGATATACCGTTGATTTTCCTTTGAGCAGCACTCTCCATTGACTATTTTTATACTACGTAGTTTATGGAGAATCAATGTCTTATTTTACGATGTGTTCCGTAACCCTAAGGCCAACAAAACATTTTTCTTATTAAACATTTACATCATGGCAATGTAATGTTACTGATAAATATTTATTATACGATCTATTTGCTTTACAACAAATAATTTCGGTAAACGGAGATAATTTACAGAATACAGAAACGAACTACAAATAATCTATTGTGGGTTTTAGATTTACAACCTCTTGCAAGTTACAACTTCAGTTAAACATTTAATTAAAAACTTTACTTCTACAGTTAATTACGGATGTGCTCGCAAATTAATTTAACCAACTTGTTTTAGTCAATTCACTAAACTTGTCTCTCGAATTTTGTCTAGACAGAGCCATCAAAACAATGACATAACATTAGACACAAACTTGCAGAAATTCGGTTCGTCTGGTACTCGAGTTGTTAGCTGATTAAATATAGCGACTAAATTAATTTTAAGCTACCGTGGACGCATAATTAATAATGTTTCGAAGACTAAAAATATATATACTTGATGATTTCATGTTTTAAGCACTAGTGCCATTTATCACTTTTTACAGAACTAGTGCCATTTATCACTTTTTTTGTTAGGAAATGTTTACTGTAGAAACTCACAACAAGCTATTAAATGTCTGACATTCACATTATTAGTACTAACAATAGTAATTATAATTTTGTTATCAAATAATTCGTGAACATTGTAACTCGGTCGGATTGCGCATGAGTTGCGGTGTTGGTCAGTTTACGAAAGTTCTTGCACTCCAAAATGTTCAACATAATCTACGAACACATCTATTTCTTGCGACAGTTCGAATCGCCAGGATTAATGGAGACTTACGTAAGTCAAGGCTTGGTGTGTTGCGACTACGTGTTAATCAATGTTTTTCCGCGGAATCACTTTGTTGAACCTCTTTCTTGTAGTAACTAATGATGAATGTTCCTTACCCTGAGTTCATGGGTAACTATTGTTGTCAACAGTGTCGGATGACGTGACACACACAATGTTTACAAACAATACCACCGGCCTAATCGGTTCCCAATGTTATCGTTTGAAGCGAACGTCAAATTAATTGCTGTTGAATCAAATCTGTAAAACGTACGAAATATGGCCTTTCTGATGCAACCTTGGTGCGCCAACGTCGAAACGTGAGGGGCCGCCTAAACATGACCCGACCGGTACATTGTGTGAACGTTGTACAAGTATGCTAACGTAGACTTTTCATTGTTACAGGTTCGTCATCAATCTACTTGCGACGAATCTTTTGACGACCTCCCTGCTGGCGCCCGCGCTGTTCGGCGAGCACTCGGCGAGGGAGGACATCCGCTCGTGGGTGGAGGCGGGTGATGCGGCCGCTGCGGCCTGCAGCCTGTCCTCGCTGCTGTCCATCATGCTGATATCGTTGGACCAGCACCACGCCGTCACCGACCCGCTACGCTGCCACACGCGCCTGCTGCAGCGCCGCCCGGCCGCGCTCTGCGCCGTGACATGGCTGGCGGCTGCATGCGCCGCCGCTATCCGCGCAGCCATCGCCGTCGTACGCCACTTCTACCCACTCGAGCCCATCGTTCAGGGAGTCGAGTTGGCCTACTACATCATGTACTTAATACTAGGAGTCCTCACACCTATCGCCATCGTGTGCTTCATGTACGCAAGAATCTACCGCGCGGCGCGCTCCTCTGGTCTCCGGGCGCGAGCGCACGGCGCCAGCGCACTGCAGCTACACGAGCCTCCCAGTATCCTACCTGATCTCGCTGAGGAGGGGGAGGGACTTACTCTTAAGATTGACGGGCCTGAGTGCTCCGTGACTATGGAGAACGACAGAAAATTCGGGCCATTCCTATTACCGCCTGAACGACCAGTTCGTTGCCCGTCAGTTGCCAGTTTACGCAATTCCCGTAAGGAAGGAAAGTCTAACGAGGATCTGAGGAAGGGGCTGCCGGCCGTGAGCTCGGCGCCTTCACTAGCGGCACCACTGCTAGCCGTACAGCCGCGCACGCCGCAGCCTAGCCATAATGGATCCAGAATCACATCGATCAGATGCCGCATATCAAACGCGTCACTGTTTAGATATAGAGAAGAATCTCGCGCGGCCCGCGTGGGTCTGCTGACGGGCGCGTTGGTGATGCTGCACGTGCCGCACGCCGTGGCTGCCGTGGTGTCGGCGGCGGCGCCGGGGCTGGCGGAATGCGCGCGCACACCCTCGCTGGCGCTCTTGTTACTGGCGTCGGCGTTATCACCGTTCCTATTCGCGCTGCGGTCGCGGCGCGTGCAGAGAGAGGCACGGAGAATTCTTCTGCCAGAGAAGAGCGCATGGGAGAGAGCGTCGGGGGTCGCATCTGCGGCGGCGGTGGACGGGCAGCGTGCGCGGGCTGCTCTCGAACTGCTGCGCACGCTGTCCCCGGGCAGCTCGGCGGTTGAGTCAGGGGCGGCGGGGGGCGGGGAGGCCTGCCGCGGCTCCTTCAGCTCAGGCGGCAGCACGCAGCTGTCCTCCGCGTCGGACGAGTGACCGCCACCCCGCGCACCCGCGCACCTGTCCTCGCGGGTGCGCTTCGCCCCGCGTCCCACCGCTCTACTCATCTGTGATACTAGGCTAAGCCGCAACGCGCTCGGCGCGACCGTTAGACTGATTTAGTATTAAGTTAATTTATTAATGTGTCCATGTACCTTTCCGCTGAGCGGAGCCAATTTTTATTACCTGATAAACGTAAGAAAATAAAATAAATGGTATTGAAGTGAAATAAGATTGTCGTTTTCATTGCACGTGACCCTAATAGTTGTCGCGGTTTAGTGGCGAACCGCAACGAACAGAGTTTACACACGAGTAAAATAGAAATGCGAAGGTTGAGACCTAATGAGGCAGTGACTCATTAAATACTAGGTTACAAAACATAACATTACTTTACACAATTCAGAACTCAGAAGAGCCCAAAATTATAAAGAAATATCTAATGATTTTACAAAATACAACAACACATTAATACTACACGAAGTAAATTAAAGACACAATAACTACCAATGTTGCCTAGTAACATCGAAAGATAATGATAAAGAAATAGAAGCACACAATTTATTGCCACGGCTTCTGAAACTAATGATACACTATCACTATTTCGTACTGAAAATAACAATATAACACAGAAAGAAAAGAAAAACACTTGGAACGAGACAAACTACAAATACTGCAGCAATAGACAAAGATAAAAATGAAGAAAGTAAGTATGAACTGAATATCATAAGTATACAGAGCAGTGAAAAAAAACTCACAGATACATAAGGGGTAGATATTACAAAATTAAGAGAAGAGCGGAAGACTATGGGGGGGGGGAGGGGCTTTTCCCAGCAGTGGGAGGGACATAATTACAGGCTACAGAAAAAAATATGATAATATAAAAAAATAATAACAGTATGACACCATAAACATAACATGACGCCTGTGATGTTAGGCAGAGGTGTATATAATATAATACAAAATTTTGCCCGAAGTAATAGGCGGTAAAACAACTGCTATCAACGGGTAAAAACCCAGAGCTGGGAGAGAACCTGATATTTAAATTTTAATAGTTTATCGACTCTAGCCTTCAAGGCTAGGGCGTAGCGCATGCGACAACTATACCGATGAGCGAGTCAGTAAGACATCAAAAATATAATAAAACCACTAAGAAATACTTACAAGAAAAAACAATAATAAAAAATACATACAGGCTGTAAACAGACCATTCACATACCCGTCAACCAAGCATTCTGTACATCACACTAAGTAACTTTACGCAAAAATTATTACTGGGAATCGACTTTTTTTTTTGGGGTTATAAATCACGTTTTAAGGTAGGACTCGGTGGAAAGCACTTAAAGCATTTTGCTGATGGATGGATTGAATAGTACGGGGGTGGTAGAGGTGTTTACAGTAAAAATCTTACATTAAAAACATGTATTTAAAAAAAAAACTTGTGAAAAAGTTGGAACTTTGACCCCCAATATCTCCGTAACTAGAAGGTTCCCAGGTATGGTCTAGAACAAAAAAATGATCGCAAAGACGGGGAGAACAAGTGCCTTTCGTTTATGTTAAGGGTCTATTTACACCCTTTATAGATAAAGGTAGGTAGGTGGTAGGTTTACAACATTAGTTTTAGTTTATGCGAAACTTGAAACACGGGTTAGTATTTTTATGTAAAGAATCTATGTACAAAATTCCAAAAGAATCATTTAAGTTACTTATTCTGAACAAACTATATTCAGGTTTCGCATATACTAAAAATAATGGTATATATGGCAGCTGGATCTAGGGCTTGATTCAGAAAGCAGTACTTCTGTACACGGCGCGTATCGTTAGGATGTTCCTCTCTCAAGAGCCCTGACCACTGGTAGATCGGACCCTGTTCCCGATGCCGGTGGGCTACTACTTTTTATATTTTTAAATGTTTTTTATACTACTTTGTATAGAAATGTAAACAATATGCATAGAAAATAAATAAAGGAACATAATAATGGTGTATATGAAATACTAAAAATGCTGCTTACGATGCGGACAACAATCGAGATGAAGACAGTAAGTATAATAAGAACATCGTAAGTATAAAAACAGAAAGAGACAAAAACGAAGAATCAAAATCTAGGTACGATATGAATATGCAAGCAGATTCATGATCGAATCACGTTATCTACAAACAAGTGCACGCACGATGATTATCACGATGATAGTAGTAATCCTATAATACCCTCTTATTGCCTGTACATGGCAAAAGAGTGGCAAATTAACGGCTGATCCACATTATTACATACAAGGTGAATCCCGTGGCATGACTTGTGTCAATAGCATTGTCAGATTGAGTAAAATTAACTGATAAATTGGCCTACATTGATAACAGAAATTAGTCAGAATCCTCAGATTTATTGAAACAGAAACTCACATAAAATCGTGTAAAAACGCCTGTAGTACCTACTACAAAGTACACAATGTGACAACATCCTATAACTAATCTTATAGGGTATAATGTTGACGCATGTGCTCTTCGTGGAGGCGATCAAATTCCATCGATCTCAAGAACATCGGGCCCTATAAACTGAAAATTGTCAATTTTCAGGAAAAATTGATCATTTAGAAGGGCCAAGCTATGGCCCTTCTAAATGATTATAAGGTCTCTATAAGGTTTATAGAGCTACGGTTGGGCTTAAATTGTTGCAAATTTAGTTCACTTTATACAAATACCTCCCACTAGGTGGACCGATGACCTTGTAAAGGTTGCAGGGATCCGCTGGATGCGAGACGCACGGGACCGGTCAATGTGGCGACACTTGGGGGAGGCCTATGTCCAGCAGTGGACGTCTTTCGGCTGAAATGATGATGATGATGATACAAATACTGAACATTATTTATTAGAAATGAATAGTTTTGGAGCAAAAAGCGAAATAGGTCCCAAAATTTTGCAGTTTAGACCACAAGTTTTTCGAAGTTGCAAATTTGAATTCACATCACCCTCACTGATCTATCCATCATAAATCAAAAATGCAGAACTACATCATGATTTGCGATTTTAATATTAATTTCCACTGGGCTACCTCTGATTTCTCGGATTCATGTGCGAATTGCATAGATAATTATCACTTGCTTCGGTGAAGTAAAACGTCGTGAGGAAACTAAAACAGCATGTCAAATGTGGGTGTACTATTAAAAAGACATAGTAGGCGTGAAGATGGTGATTAAAAAAACTTACGATATTAAAGTAATACTTTTCGCAATGAAAAAGTACACAAGACCACTTTCCATATGACTAAGTTGTAATCAAATAAAAGATTAATGCTCTCATAGCAATAATAATAAAATTGTACTACCCTGAGTGCATCACTGCACTTCAGTATATAATATGGACATTACCCAGCTGTTAGTACCCACGTGGCTTTGAACGTACCTACTTTTAATAGGTTGTGTAAAACGAATACTATGCACGTTGAAATATGTACTTTTTTTGCCAATGACTATCATCATTTACTTGCTGTTAATTCCTACTGGAGGCTATTGAGACTATTTATGCTATAGAAGCCACAACTTGAACTATTCCATGTTTTAACGCAACACCATTTCCCGGACACCTAGGAATCCACTAGGAAGTAAAGGAAGGAAGTATATGATATCTATTTCTGCACATAAAGCGGAATTTGAAATTGGACTTTATACACAGAAAAATACTAGCCATTTAAGGTTGACCATGTCTAATTACATGGAATCAGATTCTATCACCAAAAAACGAAGTTCAAAGTTACCAATTTTCCATTGATTGCCTTATGAAGACATAAAAGTGAATGACACTGCGAATTTTTGAATAGTAACCTAGACATAATCTTGAAAAATGGTTGGCTATCGTTACGATAACGTAACGTAGACGAAGCGTGGACCTTTAGTTCGTGCTAGGGGTACTAAGCCAGATCGAGGTACTTAAGTCCCTCTTATAGAAGGCAATAATGCCCAGCCCCTAGGTCAACGACCGGCCTTGAAAACGTGCAAGTACTTAGTGGATTTGATGAATTGCACGTTGTATTGTAAGATGGCCAACAATGGTAAAGCGGTCTTTACATAATGGTTGGACGCCTGACTGATGTAAAGGATTTTATCATCACAATTGGCTGCAATTTAGGCCCCTGAAAAGGTGGATTGTTGACCTGGTAAAGGCCGCGCGAATCCGATAGATGGGAGAAGTAGGACCGGCTGATACGGCTATGCTTGGGAGAGCCCTATTCATATGTCTAGCAGTGGATGTATTTGGTTGAATGAGGAAATTTATGATAATTTAGTGAGTCTTTAGTCTGTAAATGAAGTTAGGCAATTGTAAATGCTTTTTTTTGCACCTGTTAAATCTCCTGTTAAGACTGATGCCTTGTCGAGACAGCGGGTCATCTCATAGTTCGCAACGACGGAGGGCCCAGTGAGGAGACATCTGCAACGTCATTACGTCAGTCAACCCTGCAGACGAAATGACGTCATCAACACCTTCGAATTCTGGTTCATGTCATGGTGGTTCACTTATGTCCATGTTTAAAAAAAGAGTTGTGGCGTGCACTTAGACCACCGCCTTACATTTAAGTGCGGGACCGCTCCGCTCATGAGTGTTAAACCTTTTTGTTCGTAACATATATTTCTGAGCAGCCAGCTCAATCTGTCAGACTAATGTCAACGTTATATTCTGTCTTACTTCTGCAAAAAATAAAAAGGATGTGACGCGCAAATTACCAAATAATGTTATAATTAATAATACATTTTTATTGATTCTTACGCATGAAATGATACTTTTTTATCTTTCACAGTTGCACTATAATTTTTTCCTAAAAACACAGGACGCCATTTTTTTTTTGTTATTTGAGGAAGTTATTTTAATGTATGTGTGTTTTGTGTGTGCGTGTGTGTTTGTTTTTGTGTTTAATTGTATGATCCAAAGTTGGTTGAAATAAATAAATAATAATAATATTGTCACGTACAGCCGCGGCACTGGTTGGTGCTCTACTAAATGGAGGTCCGGTAATTACCTTGCATTCATGTTGCCAGTATAAAGCGCGGGCAACGTATCTATAGTTTGTATGTACATCATTGCCTCTGGCTATAAATAATAACAGCTATCGCTGCTTTAATAGCTTTACTATACGGGGTTCGAAAACCGTTTAGTAATGTGACTGGTATCATACGAACAGTTTTCGACAAGTCGATGGGCCTTATAGGCACTGCCAAAAATTATGAATAAAAGACCAAAACTGTAATACAATAAAATCAGCTGAAAACACAATTTCATTCCGCTTTCGTTTCTTGTGTATTATGTAAACTAAACAAACGGCTGGATTACAAACTTTAGAACAATGAGCATTGTCTGTCGTGTCATGTAGGTGCTCGCGTTGATGACGGCGCGGTCGACCTCTTCGATAAGACAATCATAAAAACTAGACTAGGTATACACGTAGAAGAAATTTATAGTTTTGCTTGTTTGTAGCTGCAACTACTGACAGATAGACAAATAGACAAACACCAAAGTAATAATATGGGGAGAAGGAGGGAGGCCAGGTCTCAAACAACACAAGGTGGCACATCAATCGTAGTACACAGCCCCCACATCGCCCTGAACGCAGTCAAATGAACAATAAAGATGACAGATGCCTGAAAAGTGAAAACAGTGGCCGCTTTTCCGCATACCACTTACGAGTTACAACACATTTCCAAACAGGTTTTGTTTGACAGCTAGTCTTTTGACAGTTATTTTACCCCCGAGTTGGTATGACTGTCAGAAGCAAACTGACTTTTATTTCCGTTGCAATAAAGTTCATGTTGGGTTGCTGCCACTGGCATAGCTGTCAAAATCAGAGTGACCTTTAGATTTGATAAAGCAATGTTGCTATTAGGTTGTTGTGTCGAAGGTAAAATAGCTGTGGAAGGACTGTACGAGTTACACACCAACTTCCAACGGGTTTTATTTGAAAACTAGTCTCATAAGAACGTTATTTATTCATACAACAATATTCACATGACTTAGAAGTTCTACGGAACAGTTTCAGTGCATATTCAGTCACTAATAGAACGCTAAATGCTTGCCGTGTGTCGAAAGTAAAGTTTCTAAGTTATGTGGGTACTAAAGTCCACAAAACTGTTACTGTTGACATAACTCTTGCAATGGAATGTGACTTCCCGTTTCGTCTGGACTTTGGTCAGAACTAAGAAAGAGAGAGAAGACTTTAACCTGGTTAAAATAGCCTTCTGCGTTATTTTGTAACATAAAAAAATGAAGCGCATTACAATCTGTTCCCATCAACGCTGGGCTATTACAAACCAGAATTAAAAATCTAAAACAGCCATATTAATACATTACCAGCTGACCCGCGCAACTTCGTTTGGATTTTTCCCCGTTTTAGCAATCTTTTTCATAAATGCTCCTCTCCAATTGGTCGTAGCGTGATGTTATATAGCCTATTGCCTTCCTCGATAGGCTATCCAACACTAAAATAGTTTTTCAATTCGGACCAGTGGTTTCTGAGATTAGCGCGTTCAACCAAACAAACTCTTCAGCTTTATAATATTAAGTATAGATAAGATATCCTGAAACTAAAATTAAAATTTTATGTCATGTTCTAAAGAGGTGTCATTTTGTGTGAGTGTGCAGTTATGCGATAACAATATTCTTCCATTTTATTTTCCTTTCAGAAACAGAAATTATGGCCCATAAGAGTGCACTAATTTTATGTTGTAGTATTCTGAATCGTTCTTAGTTGTCAAAAAAAAGATCTACTCTACTCCAACAGCTCTGAGCAAGATGGTATTATGGTGACAATACAAGTTAATTACTTTTAAAAGATCTTATTTAATCTGTAGGACGAAATAAACTGCTGTCAATGCTAAAAGACATTCACATCACATCGCTGTCAAAATGAAACGTCAACTCAACTTCAAACAAATGTCAACTTAGGAAGCGTTTTAATTAATCGCTTACTCAAGAGATGTCAGTTGAAAATCACTTAATATGATTGATTTATATTAAGTCGAGCCTAAATCAAGCAGCAACTGATTATGATTACATAATGCTCGTTTAAAATAACACGTAAGTAGATACATAAAAAAAAATCGGTTGTCTGTAAAGTCGGTTTACTGACGATAGTTGAACGTGACAACGTCATAAGAAAATACTGATGGAATGGTTGCATTTTTCAAAAAATGAATGTGCGTTGAGCAATTGTTTTATGGCACGCCTCAGAGCGAGGTAACGCTTCATACGTCATGTTTTTTCGTGCGTGCCGCCCCATCGAATTATAAGACGTTGTCACGTCAAAAAGCTCTCTAAGAAGGTTATGACATGATCATTCTAAAATAAAAATAAATATTCCATTGAAAGAAATTTCAATCACACAAAGCTGGGGAAAGTAACCTCTATGCAATAAAAACATAAACTAGTAAACAAAATGGTAATACTGACGCTTAAATTTTATGTAGTCCTGGTACCAATAGAAAATGAGGAGCTCGGGGCTAAATAATAACAGCCGCTCGGATCAGTCTTCAAGTTAAAGCCGCGTTTGGCTAGGTTGGTCTGTGGATGGGTTAGTCAGTGGTGCGAAAGTCTGACACCAGTGTTACCAAGAGATATCATATTACCCAGTACTACCTGGGTTATGGAGGTCAGGCAGGCAGTCGCTCTATGTAAAATACTGGTATTCAGCTGAATACGGCTTGACTGGAAGGCAACCCCAACGTAGTTGGGAAAAGGCTAAGCAGATGATGATACCAATAGAAGTGAATTTCTGGGGTGGATCGATTAAATTTCCCACCCGCACGCAAAATACGTGTTTTGGACGTGGAGTTGCGGACACCAGCCCGTTATACAATACAATAGAAGTGAATTTATTTTTTAGCCGATTTTGACGTCATACAATGATGATTATACCAGACAGTCTATACAAGGCAATAATTTTTCTTTTCATAGAAGTAAAAACTTTCCTCAATTTAGCTTTATGTTCTAGATATTTAACAGATTTGGTCACTGTTTCTAGTTCGTCGATGTCAAAATAAAGCGTAAACCTACACACCAATTTCTACATACCACTGTTTTAAGCTTTCACGGTTTACAACTAAACTTATACTGTCACTTACGGGATATCTTTCGTGATTGTTCTTGTATCCCGTAAGTGGCAGTATAAGTTTAATTTCTAGCTAATACTCATGTTTGTTTATCAATTTTGAGAATTTCTACATAAGTAATTAGTTTTAAAAGCAGTCCTTGTTTTGATATCTATATATATAAAATAGTAAACTGACTGACTGACTGGGTGATATATCAACACCCAGCCCAAACCGCTAGTCCTAGAGACATGAAACTTGGAGGGTGTGTTCTTTGTGAAGAGAAGGTCTCCACTAAGAAAAGATTTTTGGGAATTCCACCCCTAAAGGAGTAAAATAGGGGATGGAAGTTTGTATGAAACTCTGTCAGATATGAAGTTAGGATCTTCAAATTTTGTGTTAAGGCTGACGATTGGAAATTAATTTATACGTGTCTCGGCATTTTTGATAATTCTACCCCCGAAGAGTTAAAAAGGGGGGTGAAGGTAAGTAATCGGATATTTACGACATCCACGCAGGCGAAGCCGCTGGCAAAAGCTAGTTTTTGATATTTTTGTTGTCCTTTTGGTATTTCCAAATTCCACCATAAAACCGTTTCTTATGATCAGTGGTAAGAATGAATCTGTATGATACAGATTCGAAACATTGTTCGTTAAAGAAATTCTTGCAACAAATTCAATAAACTACAGAACTGGTC
Source organism: Noctua comes (assembly GCA_963082995.1). Lineage (NCBI taxonomy): Eukaryota > Metazoa > Arthropoda > Insecta > Lepidoptera > Noctuidae > Noctua > Noctua comes. The sequence continues at coordinate 10,684,166 of OY720285.1, forward strand.
CGAATCCAACATAAAGAAACATTTTTTTGATAGAATGTAAACAATTCTTGCATTCGACGAGCTTTTAGCATAACTTAAATATTTTCTAGAAACCTGCAAATCAAAACTTACAAACCTATTTATAATGTTGCTAAAAGCGAAAACCACTGACTCATTTTTCACGAAAATAGCTTTCAGACCAAAGGTTTTAAAAATAATATGTTGAACAGGTACTATCAACATGTTAATTAAAACACCAGACCAATGAAAACCGCTAGGCAATAAAAGGCGCATTAAAGCCGAACCATTGTCGTGTGATTGACTGTAGTTACCATACACCCTGTAAATTTTATACATTAAAGCATAGACATATTTAACTATTAAGTAGATTCATAAATCGACAAAATGTTACCTAGGTTCTTAATTAATACCATAAGGGTAAAAACTTGTAGGTACTATTGCATGCTATACAGGGTGTACACAGACCCTTCACATAGCCGTCAACCAAGCATTCTGTACATCAAACAATCAATAGGCCTAAAGATCAATTTGTATTGATTAAATAACGAGAAAACTTTGACAAATACGCCAAGTGATGTGCCAGCATTATCCAATACAAACAGCACATTTAAAGATGGCGCAATTTTTAATATCGGTAGACCACACCTGCTTGATTAAGGCTAAAATAAACTAGTATTTTGACCTCTGCAAATCAAGCAATTATGCTAAGTATTGTAGAAATATCTTTACGAACTTTTTATGTCTGACGCTTGTGTTGCTAGTTTCAAATCTACCTGTTTTAAATATTGAGATAAATATTACCGCAACATCAGTAGCGAAGGGTCAATTTTTATAAGTAGAAAGCCGGAGTAGATATCTTTAATGTGATTATATTATTTGTCTATAGAATACTGACTGCCATTTTTCAAAGGGCATCCGGTAGGAATCGGGTTGTATGAAAGCCTCGCCACTGCTCAACATCCATCTAGAACATTGTTCTTAAAGTAGTTGACTCATGGATTGACCGAAACGATACCCTAAACGTGTTTAGATTCAATAAACTGAATAACAGTAGACTAATACAACTCGTTACTAAGCTGTTATAAATAAATACTTTATTTAGTTACCTACCTAATTTAATGTTTGTGTTTAATAATATTTGTATGCTATTTTTATGGCGAAATGTGTCATTGCACTTCATGTCATTTTTACCGCCTTTGACCGACTTTGACTTCGTATGTTGTCCCAAATACCTTTATGTCCACCACGCAGCCTTGACTTTTATTAAAAACGCAAATAAATAACTTTAAAAATAAGTAACTTAAAAACCATTAATTAAAGTTTCATAGTTTTTGTGATGGCGTTAATTACCAAATTATGGAACCATAAATTGTATTTACCAACCAACAAGGAGTAGGTAAGTACCTCTACCTACCATACCTACAATATTTTATTATTTTATTTCTCAATTTTACGTTTTTTACCAATGGCAAGCGCCATTATCGTAGGTTTTATTTTATCATTTTGACTTTGAAAATATAATCAAATAGTAATTTCAAACAAAAAAATAATCACTTATGTTAGGAAAACAATTTACTAACTTAACAATTTTTATGTAGGTACACACTAAATAACGAAAAAAAGAAAGAAACATAAAAATAGTACTAAGGTGATGCTTATTGTTGCGGGACTCATAGAATGACCGTGACCCTGGAACATAAAGGGCTATTGAAGAACACCGTGGATTTTAGTCAGTACAAGTCTGACAGTCCCTCCCGCTCTGCCCTGGGTGGGAGGACTCATTTGATGATTTTACCACGTTAAAAAAAAAAGAAAAAAAAGGTGATGCTTATTTCTGAAGAATTCAAGTAAAAAAAATATATTAAAAAAAATCTTTACTCATAAAGTAAAGACGATATTGCATAATTATTATCTATTATTACTCCATATCAGCAGTACCAAAAAAAATTTTTATATATCCATTATCCATCTCAATTAATAACCCTGTATGTAACTAGGATATTTTTATGTAATTTTCCACATATTGACGGTCGGTCATTCACCTTTTTTTATTTTTTATTTTAAGCATTAATAACATGAAAAAAAAGCTGCCTGACATTACAGCTTTCTTTTACTGAGCTACCAATCAATTTTGATAAATGCTTAGAAATCTAATAATAGATGTTATTTCAATGTATTTTTGTTATGTTTTTCCTTATACCTCACGTGATTTCGTTTTTATTTTAAATTCATGTTACAAATGTACGTTTAATTCGTAATATAGTATGCCTATTGCGACTTAGCCGGCGTAAATATTTAGGGACTCTTTAGTATTTTTTTCGGGTTCTCTGGCAAAAATTAAATACAAAAAAAATCGGTTGTCTGTAAAGTCGGTTTACTGACGATAGTTGAACGTGACAACGTCATAAGAAAATACTGATGGAATGGTTGCATTTTACAAAAAATTAATGTGCGTTGAGCAATTGTTTTAGGTAACGCCTCATTTTTTCGTGCGTGCAGCCGGCTCCATCGAATTATAAGACGTTGTCACGTAAAAATATTTTTTTTTTAGTTATAGAGTTATCGGCCATACACTCTTCTTCTTCAGTGGTTTAGATCTATCCGCAACGGTTTTGTCTGTTAGTCAGTCAGAGAAAGCTTAAAACTATTTAATTCGCTTTAGTAGAAGATATTAAAGACAGCACTACGGACGGACTACTGCGCTTCGTGTCGTGGGTTCGATTCCCGCACGGAACAAATATTTGTATGGCCCACAGGTAGTTGTTCCGGGTCTGGCTGTTTGTGTATGTGAATTTAAATGTTTGTAAACTCACCCACGATACAAGAGAAATTCCTAGTGTGGGGTAAAGTAAAAAAATTAAAAAAATAAGCTTATATCTACAATCACTTATTTACTGACAGCCAACATTACGCTGGATATAGTAAATAGCATGTTTGTGTAAGAGTTACAAATATACTTAATCATTATACAACAGCAGTGATAGCCTAGTGGTTGGATCATCGGACTGCCGAGTCATAGGTCTCAAGTTCGAAGATTTTTCGGATTCATGTGCGTATTATACAGGTTGGAAGGGACATCGACGACAAAATGGATACCTCGTATTCAGTACATCATTTTTCGTCAGTTATTAAAAAAACAAGGCGTCCCACTAGGTGGACCGATGACCTGGTGAAGGTTGCAGGGATCCGCTGGATGCGAGACGCACGGGACCGGTCAATGTGAAGAAGAAGATAACAACAAAAATTGTCACGTCAGCCGCATGCACGATGAGCGCTGGGCAAAAGTCTCCAATGGTTGGTTGCCGGAAGACGGACGACGCCGCCGAGGTCGGCCCAGAAAGAGGTGGCGAGACGATCTGGACGCTCACCGCGAGGGCTGGTTCGAGGAGGGTCGGGAAAAGAGCACATGGAAGGAATTGAGGGAGTCTTTGCCCAGCAGGGGTTTCTTGCCCGTTCTTCTCCATAGAGATCTACGTTAGGGCATGGGCAACTACAGTACTTTCACAGTTTTTATGCCTTGTGACTGGGACTGTAGCTATTGTTGTCTTTGTTTCGACAATTCAAAAGTGCCTGTAACTGGCCTGCTTGAAATAAATGCTTTGATTTTGATTGATTTTTTTGCAGTGGGACTGTACAGGGTACTAAAAAAAAAAAGATTTTTTTGTAAATTCATCAGGTCAATGGAAAATCCTATTGGTCGCACTAATACCAATGTAAAAAAATGTGTACATTAAACCGAGCGTACATTCAAAACATAAACACAAATATCTGGATTATTACAATCAATGATAAACAGAATGCTTTCATACATTTAATTTCAATAAAAAGTGGGTTTCCTTACCCAATTAACGTTAAGTTTTTATAGATAGAATAAAATATACATATATTACTGAGAATAACCTGTATGTAAACAAGACACCATGTTGAGTCACTGTTTAATTATTTTAAAGAATTTTCTAGAAATAATAAATAGGTAGGCGTATTAGCGGTGTAAACACCGTAAAAAGGTGGGACTTATATTATAGAAACCTTAACTTAATATAATATATATATATATATATATTTGTCGTGGATAACGCTATCGTTTTAATAAAAGTTGCTCAACTGATTAATGTAGTAGGGAGGCAAACGCCGTGACGTTATTTTGTAATGGCGGCACGTGGACAGAGTCGTTTTGGAAAGTGGGGATTGTCGAACGGGCACTTCGCATCGAGACGCGGACCAAGTCACTTCTCCAAAAACGAAACTGTCGGTTTGCCTAGTTAAATTATTGTCATTTAGTTTATCCGAATTAAAAGTGAGGTTATATTTACACTTCGTGTTATAATTCAACACCACCGACGTAATGGACCCTTTACCACCGAACCAAGATGGTGACGACCGTATCGCTCCGCCGTCGCTGACGTTGTCATATTTAATATTTGATACTTAACTCGTAACCTATCTGATCTCTTTCTTCAGTTTAATTTTTATTTTAGTAGTATGTTTGAAATAGCATGGATTTCCGAATGTGAAAAAGCTAAAAAATTAAAATTATGTTAGCAATTTTTTACTCCTTTTTACGCCAATTAGGTTTAGGTTTAGGTTTAAAAAAAGCTAAAAAGGAATTAAAAAAAAATTATTAGAAAAGGTTTAAAAAAAAAGCTAGAAAAAGCTAAAAAATTTTAATTATGTTAGCATTTTTTTTTTACTCCTTTTTACGCCAATTAAGAAAGACAGTCTGCGAAAAAGGACTCTTTTCGAAGATTTACTGAAACCAGGCCTAGAATTTCAGCCGATCTCCATAATTTCCTGTCTAACATTTAGAATTAAAGTTGTATTTTATCAATATTCCTAATAACAACTATCAATTAAAACTAGTATCCGACCCGAAACATGATTTTGTCGAAACCGAAACTTCGGTTTGACACTAATTATAACACAATAAATAAAAATTACTAAACCACAACTTACACTCGTAGTATCAAACCCGCTGTCACTACCTCGAGCGCCATATTTATACAACTGTCACGCTAACGGCATGAAGTGTCAAACATCATCTGCATGATACAGACTATAGACTACAGAGGTAAATCAGTCGCGGAGTGATGTAATACTTTAATAGGTTGATAGCAATTATAATTATATCGTAGTAGGTATTAATAACCATAATAGTAACGATATAACTCTTTTTGTCTGTCAGTCCGTCTGTTCACTGTTCAGGCCTTAATAGTATACGGATTTGGACAAAAATTTACATGACCTGGGTCAAGACATTATTGTTATATCTTGATATTACTTTCCCGTGGGATAAACGCGATTTTGACGCGGACAAATTTCGTCCTGAGATAGCTAAGACTTCATTCAATCGAAATGTTAGCATAGTATTAAAAACGGGCACGAGGTATATTAAAAAAAAAACTGCCAGTGTGTCATTATTGGCAGCCTTGTGCGTCCACTGCTTCTTCTTCGTCGTATCGATGATTTCTTTTTTAATCAGATTACTTTTGACCAGAACTCTGACACTTCGACGGCGTTGGTGGTGGCTTCGGACAGGTCCATCAAAGTGCAGGTGGAATTACACATGGAGCAGGACAAGAGGTGAGCCACGGGTTATGCACGGGACCAAGTTGTATCTGCAGCAGCCTACCTGGCTTCGCAATCGGTTTAGGGTCTTCCAGGTGGGCCATGGTATCAGGTGTCTCGCTGTGAGCTTTTCTGCAACTTTGACACAATGTGTCGGAGGGGGATATCTGAGGAGCCACAACTTCTTTTTTACCCACTGCTAAGCGTAGTTCTTCACTTTTGCCATACTTCACTGGTCTGAAGCGAAGTCTGTACCTGTCTAAAAATATGGAATCCACTCGGGAAAGGTCGCGGACAAAGTGCTAGTTTAAAATAAATAAGTCATGCTGTGATAAGGCAATGTCTACTGTAATAACGTTAGATTGTGTTTCGACCGTTAGTGATTTGAGTTTATCATGAAATTATGTCATTTTAAAACAAAAGATGGGTCAGTCTGAGTAAAACATATGGGCTGGTTTTGAAGCCCGCGGTTATCAGTAGGTACGTTACAACAAGAATATACAACTTTTCGGGAAAATTAATAATGGGCAGAAATTAAATATTCACTGCCATTGAGACCTCATTATACATTTTTGATGAACTTTTATTTTTTTCATACTGTAAAACGAAAAGCCGAGTCACTGTATTCCTGAAATCGCCTGATTATTCAAATATAGCCTGTAATAAAGGTCATGTAACCCTGCCTTTTATAGTACCCTAAATGTTTGGTTTAGGTTTAGAGTTTATGGAACTAGTATTATTTAGGGATTAGTTGTTATTTCTGGCTGGAGATATTTGGAACACAGTGAATTGGTCTCCTAAAAAAATAATAATACAAAACACACTTTCTAAAATATCTAATCATCGCGATATTAAAACCACTAAGCAAAAACCGTTCGCATATCACATTGAAACATTACCACGCATTTGCCTTACTACACAAACAGCTATACATAAGCATCATGTACTAGGACGTCATCAAGGTGTGAAGATCACAAGTACATCGCACCAGCTGTTATGACGTCAGCGTCAGCGACTCGAATCCATTCAACTGTGTAGAAGTGTAACGTGTTTACGTTAGCCTGCTAATGTTTATGCGGCCTTAGTCATTATTGTTGTTATAGTGTATTCGGAATTTAGTTATAACGTGGGTGAACTGACAAGGGGATAATCCTTGGAAGTTGTTCTATGGTAAACAGAAATGGGAAATGCCGTGACCACTCGAGAATGCTTAAAAAAGTAGCAGTTTCAAGCATCGTACTAGGATCCAGCAACCACCCTCATCAGCAGCTAGCAGTATAGCAGAAACAGTATAGTAATACAGACAGTGGACCCTCTTCACACTTTTTAATACTTGATTGCTAATTGGATAATGTATTGTGCCAAAAGCATTTGTCACCAGGACAGCTAGTTTATTCAATTAGACCGCAGAGTGAAAAATATGGTCTCGCGAAATTCGTTATAATTTGGTAAATAGTGAATAGATGGTACCCATTTAATTAATTTAGCAATCTTACCCAATTTTCACAACTCAGCTTACCTAAAAACAAAATACTAAAATATGATACAAAATACACTACAGCTACAATTCATCAAGGCATAATTTCCTACAAACTGACGCATAGTTTATGAGCTGTCCAACTCGCTATTCACTGAAGTATAATATATGGTGGAAATGAGAATTCGTAGCAGAATAGTTAACTGTTACAGCGGAATAAACCTAGGCACTTCATTAACTATGTTTGATAGACATTACTATGCTCATCTCGGAGATTTCCATATTGATTGGAGATTACCAGGAATGCAGACATGCAGTGCATGCATGAATATGCTGATCGATGGGTTCCGCTACGGTTTAAGGGCTATGACTGATTCTTTTGCGTATGTTTTAGGCCACAATATCGAGGTGTTGAATTAGGGTCTGCCTTAAATTAGGGTTTCCAAGCGATATCGTGAAATCGGCGAAAAAGTTAAGTAATTTAATCGATGAACGTTGCTACCCAAAAATTTCAAAATAATATACAGGGTGTAACAAGACCCTTAACGAAGCCGTCAATCAAGCATTCTGTACATCAAACTAAGTAGCTTTACTCTAAAATTATTGCTGGGAAACGAATTTCATTTTTGGGGTGAAAAATCACGTTTTACGGTAGGACTCAACGTAACGCACTCAAAACATTGTGCTGATGGATGGATTGAATAGTATGAGGGTCGTGGAGGTGTTTTAAGTAAAAATCTAACATTCAAAAACACGTATTAAAAAAAAAACTCGTGAAAAAGTAGGAACTTAACAAGATATTATATAAATACTGGTATTCAGCTGCATCTGGTTAGACTGAAAGCTGACCTCAACATATTTGGGAAAAGGCTAGGTAGATGTTTTGATTGTAGTGGCAGATGATGTAATAGGGGGCGAGCCTATTGCCATCAACCGGGCACGAATCCAGACTCCGTGGCTGCTACTGATAAATTCCTGATGGAAAAACCCAATAAAACTTTGGCCGACATGGGAATCGAACCCAGGACATTATGAGCAACACCCATCTGACCACCACAATCAAATCACGAGGTCATCCCCGTGCATTATCAAGACAAATGCGTTAACCAATTAGAAGAACAATTAAGAATTAGACTCACGCCACAAATTACATAAACGATAAGAAATCGATTTAGGTACAGGGGGCCTACCATGACATCTTAAAGCAGGAGTTATTCCAGTGTGGGAAAGAGATGGCGCTAGAAGAGCTGTATAGCTCTGTCTCTTTCCCATACCTGAAAAACTACTGCTTTAAGACGTCATGGTAACCCCCTAGGACAAAACAAAACGTTTAATTATAAAACAGTTTCCATTAAGAAATCGAGAGTAAAATGTAAACAAGCTATGTATTGTGGAAATGTGTAGTAAACAGAATATTGTAAACAGGCTATTGATTATGGAATAAACCAAGATTTGCATCATATCCGTAGAATTGTCGCAGTTCTATTATTACACCGATATTACGCATTGAATATGATATCAGTCTTCTTGTTAAGGATACGTAATACTTGCCGAGGTCAGTCCGTGGATGGGTAACCGTTCATTCATGACGCCACCTCTCCCTCCGTGCTGTAAACCGTTAGACCCGGTGGTAATTTCTAGACCTCAGTCAGAAACCCGAAAGTTTGACAACCAGTCTTATCAAAGGGTGTGCAGGTCAGATAGGCAGTCGCTTAATGTAAAACAATGATATTCTGCTACATCCAGTGAGGCTGTATACAGAAAGAAAGCTGGAAACTTATAATGTTGTTTATTTTGAAAAAACCTAATAATACTTTGCCTGACCGACCTTATCCAACTCTGGACCTCACACTTAGCAGTCGCCTGTGACGACGAGACCAAAGAGGCAGACTCAAATCCAGGGCAAAGAACTTCCAGGCGACAAGAATTACTAATAATTACCCAATGGAAAAACGACCTATGTACGAAGTAATACTGTACACAATGATTGCAGTCTTAGATCAGACTCCAGTCGCCAATTGAGGAACGTTTTTTCAAAACGATACATCGTAATATGATTTTTTTTTCAGTAACGTGATTTATTTAATTATATGGGTTTCTATAAAGTATATTAAATGAAATTGCTTATTAATTTATTAATTAGTTTAATGAGATTCTTTTTACTTATACAATAAAAAAAGGAACACATAAACATACCAACAAAATGATATCAAAAACATCGAGTTTTTTCAACTTTGATACATCTACTGTTGATGTCACGTTTTGATAAAAACCCGATACATTTAGTTCGAATTTGCTGCACGGATACGGGATTTCACCTTTGTAATATTAGTGGATTATATTACGGGTTCTTCATCGTCATAGTTTCGTCGTACATTGTCATCTTCGAGAGCTGAACCCTGGAGAACATCTGCATAAAATGCCTGAGCATCAAGATCATCAGATATATCACAGAATTTTAGTAAATTTTCAATATCTGCTTTCTTTTTTGAAGAAACCATGTTGGTTTTAGGCAACTGAGCACAGTCGAATCGTAAAAAAGATTTGACGTTTTTCTTCTTAACATCAACTATCACTGGCGCAGCAGAATAAACTTCCTGAACACCAATTTCAATATTTTTCAAAGCGCGGGATCCGACTACAGTATAATGTAGTATTCGGGTTTGGCTTATTTTAAATGGAAGTTTTGCCTTTATCCTATCTTTGGCCTTAGCTTTCATGTCATAACTAAACCAATCTTTACCCCATTCGTTGACGTGGCCATGTTTATTTAGAATGGAATAGTATTCATTTGGCGATACAATAACTTCACGTCGGCGGTAATCCTTTTCAACCCTTCCAAACACTCTATCAGGAGGCATAAAACTATGGCCTCGAATGGGGAAAAAGTGGAACAGCTTACAAAAAACTTTACTAGTAGCCATGAAATTTGCCAGCATGGCTAACATAATGAAGTTTTTATTTTGACTACTGCAAGAATCGGAGTACAGTTCAAGTTTCATATTCTTCTTCCCTTCCATAAGGCATTTTTCTTCCATATACAACAATAATAACAGCGTTTGATGTATCGTTTTGAAAAAATTCGATCGATGTAGATGTATCACTTTCAAAAAACTAATGCACTTCGCTGTACTTTTAGAATGCTTTATGTATCGTTTACAGAAAATTCGTAAAGACCATCGTGTAGCCCTATAGAGATTGAGTACGAAACGACAAAAAAAATAATTTAGAGATTTTGATTGATGTATTGCTTTGTGAAAACGCTCCTCAATTATTATCGTGTTTATTATTGCGTAATGATATTCCATGGAAAACCTATCAAGTATGGTTCGATTACTGGAAAATTATTTTAGCGGGTACAAAGTTAAAGAACAGTTGGTACCTATTTAATCATTATTTGCATGCATACTCAGTGCGCACATTATACGTAGATACTACCAAATATCTACGTATAACGTGTGCACCAATACCAGCGCTTTGATATTTTTATTTTTTTATTTTACCGCACCATGCCGAGATACGGCCTTTTGGCCTCATACAGGACCAATTTAGCTTAAGGTATGCCTTATATTTTAATTATTTTTTGGGTGTTTGTTTTGTCCTGGAGTCAAATAAATACTTCTTCTTCTTATACTTGTAATTAGAAGATCCGGTGGATTAAGACCTATACAGAAAGTGGGCAACGTCGCAAATAGCTGTCAAATATTTCGCTGTTTTGATTAATTTGGCAGTATTACTGTATGGAAATAAGAAATATGGCTAACTAGTGAACTAAAATATTGATTAAGAAATGCAATAATATTAATATCGTAACAACAAATATTTAGTTTTACATGTAAAAAAGTAAGAAAACTTTCCAAATGCCTTTTTTACACCTAACACGGTTACAACAACAAATTCAGTTTTTTCATTGAAATTCATTATTAATATTCTAGTTCACTAGTTAGCCATATTTTTTATTCCCATACAGTAATATTGCCAAATTAATTAAAACAGGTAAATATTTGACAGCTATTTGCGACGTTGCCAAATTTTTGGATGAACGCTCTTAAAATGACTAATACTTTTAAGACTGAACTGCAGGCAAAAACATTTTGCAATTGCTGTCGGGCAGCAGGTTAACCACTTTCCATAGTGCTTATTGGCCAAGCTCTGGTGGTCTACCACGACGTCTGAAAGCAGGAGGAATTCCAGTGTGGGAAAGAGATGGGGCGAGACGACCTGTATAGCTCTGTCTGTTTCCCACACTGGAATAACTCCTGCTTTAAGACGTCATAGTAACCTCCCTGTTCCTTCTTTTTCTGTTTTTTCTTTTTTTAAAAGCCCGCGAAATTCAAATTTTCTACGTTTTTTGCAATTGCAGGCCAGTGTCTGCTTGTATGTTGATTAAAATATGATTCGCGTCCGTAACAAGGCTTTACAGAGTTATAGTCATTAAAATCATAAATACAACCCTCATAATTTTTAATACCATTGAAAACTACATAAGTGTTACGGAGTTATTTAAATAATTTTATAAGATTATTTTTTGACCTTGTTTATCTTTTATTCGACCAAATTACTTGCATAATATGTTACGAGACATAATGATCAATATTGTGCGTTTCAGTCCATTGACATCAAAACCACGAGCAGCTGTGATGTGATAATGACTAATGACTAAACAAACCTTACAAAGTATTGATTTACTCGTACGAAATAACGTGGTACGCATCTGTCCCGTCAATATTGTTCAATGAATTGTGAGTAATATTTACTTTAGTAATTATTACGGTTAAATAATATGAAGCGGCTTTGTTATAATTGTGTTAGCTTGACTATCGCGACGTTTCATCCTTAAAAATAGTTACTCTTACACCCGTATCTATAAACAAGTTAAAGTGATTACTTGAGTAAAAGTAATTATTTATGATACGATTTTTATTCTGTAGTTTAGTAATTGCTTGAAGTTAGAACTGTCAAAAGTTAGAATTTGATGATTTTACCAAGATAAAAAAAAAGGGTAAGAGATGATGCTGACATTGCTTCATAGTTATTTTCAACGTAAATTACTTGGTGAATGTTCTAGAATAGTCAAAATGAACAGGATCATCATTAACACTAGAAACGGGATATTTACCATGTTTACTGATTGATTTGAGTTCCCGATATTATAGCAAAAAACGAACAAGAAAGATGGTAGACCGATTTGTCTGCTCATAAACACCCACCAGCAATAACTTCAGTTTATCCGTGACCTTGCTTGCAACAGCGCCGAAATATCGGGAACTCAAATCAATCAGTAAACATGGTAAATATCCCGTTTCTAGTGTTAATGATAATGTTAGCGACCATGATACTTTAAAATCTTATAATATGAATAGCATTGGGAATGCGAGTGTGTTGCGCAGTTACACCCTAGAATCGAAACTCATAAAACCAAGTTTATATGACGATGTTTATGTTGTCAAGTCGACATCACATAATACGCGCAATAGTTGCTCGTGCTAAACGTGTTTACTTGCGCTGTTATGATGCTCAGCTTTATAAGTGACAGCTCATACATACAGACAGACACGTGAGTTTTCCTCTAAAATCTCAGGCATGCTGGTTAAATTACGAAAAAAAAAATGGTTTTAAAAGATATTCATCCGAATTTATTTAGGTTTGGTGCAGCATGTCTTCTGCCATACTTCGCTGTTACTCGTCATCTCAGCAGACACCACTTTTCTAGCTATTTCAGTGTATTGAAAAGATATTGTAAAAACTGCGAAAAGCGGGATTTTGATCAGCACTTTTTGAACGTCAATTATACAAGATAGTCCCCATCTTGTGGAACTGACGTTCAAAAAGTGCTGATCTTCAGCCTAGTTTGAATAAAAGACTTTTGAATTTATTTATTTATTATTTATTTATTTTTTTATTTCACTAAATATGATTCAGTTTTAGCTCCAAGCAGACTGACGTAATAGACACTGATAAAAAATCATAACGTCTATGAAAGGCGGCATGATTTGGTAGAAGTTTATCTAGCTGTCAAAGGTTAGAATATGAGTGACAACTGCGATAACGACTAATAGACAAGCATGGAAGAAGAGACACAGCACCAACTTCAAAATAAATTGCTGCAGGTGTCCGATCAGAAAATTTCTGGAGCTTTCAACCATTCCGGTTCGATAAACAAACGAAAGAACACCAAATCCTTTTTTTTCTTCGGATGGTAAATCATCAAATGACCCCCCCACTCTGGGCGGAGCGGAAGGGAGTGTCAGACTTGTACTGACTAAAACCCATCCATGTTCCTTCTTTGCCATTTGTGTTCCAGGGCCACGGTATCTCTTTCGAACAGTCCCGCAGCCCTGGCAGGCATCGGCCCTTGCAGATCCCTACATCGTTGCTGACATCTCTTTGAGGCGTGCGTTGAACACGAACGCGCCGTCGACACGGCCTGTCGTCATTAGACGGCCGGACAACACCAAATCCTTACACTCTAATTTAGGAAATAGCTCTTCTAACACTGTTTTAAGCTTTCACGGTTTACAACTAAACACTGTGAGTGTGTTTTGCCGTGACTTAGTGTCGAGTTCCAGTAGTGCGCGTAGCAAAAGACAAAGAAAGAGGGTAGATAGATTAGTCTGCTCTTAAAAAAATATTTTCCATTCACCCGCATTCTCCAGTGAACCCGCGATCGCGGCGCTTGCAACAGCGCCGAAATATCGGGAGCTCAAAATAATGAACAATCACGGAAGATATCCCGTAAGTGACAGTATAAGTTTAATAGCTCTTCTTTTTGCAAGTACGTAGCAGTTTGGCTAGGAATGGGGCAGACTGCCCAAGGACATTTTATCTGGATGTAACATTTATGTACGAGTACAATTTAGTGATGATACCAAATGGTGGTGGCCTTACTTGTATGGTGTACATAATAAAGAATATTCTATTCTATTTTATTCTAAATATCATCACTGATTGAGCCTCTGCTTCAACTGTTTTAAAGGTCACCCAGCTTATACAGCGGTAGCGGTTCCTCATCGGGCAGTAAGAACAGGGTCACCTTAAGTTCTGTATACTCTGAACAGCTACAAATCTTCCACTAGCAAATTCCCCCAGTATAATTTTAATGTAGTTCCCATTTATTAACCCACTAAGATAACCCGCGCGACCTCTGCCGATCCCCCTGGGGAGCGGGGAGTTGATGCTTCACATAAATAGACCAGTGACGTATTTATATAACGAGATTTATTTATTACATGACATTAATTGACGCCTGATGCCTTATGAGAATGGTAGGCAGGAACTACTAAGGCAGGATTTGACCCTGGACTTTTGTAAGGTCATAACGCCACTAAGAAGATCTTCAGAAGGTGATTTTAGGCAGCTGTTGCTATGGATTTTGTTTCGCCATTTCATCTAAAACACGAGGAAGTGAAGTGGCCGTGGACTGGCGTTTTGGAGAATTATCTTAATGTCATTTTACGATAAAAAAGTGCTAATTCACAGCGTTATTTGAATGATTTTATCTTTTAGATTTATATTATTTTCTATGATTTATATTGTTTTCTATGAAGTTAATCTACATTCTGGGTTGTAGTGGGATTGGGCGGGCCATGTTTGTAGAATGCATCAGGACCGATGGGCCAGAGTCGTGACTCAGTGGGCGCCAGAAGACGGGAGTCATCGCCGAGGGAGGCCTATAAAACGCTGGCGTTACGACTTCGAGGCGTTTGTGAGAGATTGGTCAGAGAAAGCCCCTCGAAGCATCTTGCAATACGATTGATTAATCATAATTTGACAGCGAGTAAGACCTGTATGAGACTCGCACGTACCAGGGTACCATAAGACAAAAGGAACGAGGCTGATATCAATGATTTACCTAAACAGAGATTTGAAAATAGAAGGCATAAACAAGAGACCACAATAAAAAAATAAAAACAAAGGGGCGTTGTTGGAAAAAGATAACAAATAATAGTTTTGTCTCGTTCACTCTTGAGATATAACAACAACATTGCAATTTGTTTAACTTGGCGCCTCAGTGATGCCGATAATGGTTTGAACTTTGAACTGAAAAGAGGCGTATGATGTTGAGAGAAGGAGACAGCTACAAATAGATAGTTATTAGCGGTTCGATAAACTACATATAGGTACTTACTTGACCCAATTAGAATCTGCCTCGTTGGTTGAGTGGTCGCAAGCTCGCAAGCTCGGCAGCTGAACATGAGTGATGTTTAGCGTTGTTGTGTTTTTCCAGCAGGAATTTCTCTGCAGCAGCCACGGAGTCTGAATTTGTGCCCGGTTGATGGCATTAGGCTCGCCTCCTATTACATCGGACTTAAAACATAACTGGCGAAATGTGGGTGCACTATTAGGTACACCTCTGCCTAACTCTACGGGGATCACAGGCGTGATGTTATGTTATTTATGCTCAAACACAGGTGGATTTCGTCTCGTCACGACCGTAAAGACATCAGGCGCACGATCAATGACTTGGCCTGCTTTCCGAGGTGGAGGTGCCGCACCACAGATTTCTAAACTCCTAGTTACTACCTGGGAATCGAACCCAGGATTCCAGGCTTCGAACATAGTGTCTAGCAAGATGACACACATGACAGATAAGAAATAGTTCACGGTCATAAATCTTTCACTCTTTTACCAAAGAGGAATTCTAAGTACAGTACTTAACTATACGATAAGAGCCACCTTATCAACTATCATACGTGCATTACTATTAGCCAGTTATTTTTAACAGTACTGAGTCAATTTAATGCCTCTATCAGTATAAAAATAACCTCACGCCGACTGAAATATCTCTAAATGTAAATAACACGACAAATGTACAAATAGTATGATTTGCTTATCATTGGTTTCTTTCCTCTGCTGATAAATACATAGTCATAGTTATATATATTTTCATTGCATCAGAATTTACTGTGTGGTTACCGCCAGTCTTTGGTGGCCTGGTATAGTACGGAGTTTCAATAGAATAAAGGTCCCCGCACACGGGCCACCGGCCACAACCACAAAACGACGCCACCGGCATATTTCCTGCATACATTCATACATTTTATATGGACTCGCCGCACACGGTTGTCGCTGGAGGCCGCCACACGCTACAAATCGTCGCTGCTTGCGTCTTGTGGCCCGCACCAGCCACTAACCGCCGCCACACGCCACTCGCGCGATTCCCCACCCCTCTCTCCCTTACCTCAGTCAACCTTCTTCTTCCGAGTCCATTATGATACTGCATGCATGGGTTAAAAAAAGTAGCAGCCACCGACTGCAAGTGTCGACCACCGACCACAAGTGGCTGTCGCGCGCTTCAGCTACCTTTGTAGCCGCTTCTAGCTTCTCGTGGCGGCGTTTGTGGCTGTGGCCGGTGGCCCGTGTGCGGGGAACGTAAGAGGTCAGCTGGCAGCTTTTATCATCATCTTCCTACCCTTGACCCATTCTGCTTGTGGTCGGCGCAACACGTTTTCTTCTTCCATTCTCCCCTGTCAGACGTCACGGCATCATTTACACCTTTCTCTTTCATATCAGTCTTCACACAATCAGGGCCACTGACTACCTGTCACGACTGTCAAAGATCTACAAATGACAGCTGGGACCAACGGCTTAACGTTCTTTCCGAAGCACAGAGGAAACTCGGTATGTAGCGGCACTACCACCAGGTTCAACTACTATGGCACTGTAGTAGTTTTTGTTCTATTTTGCTTAGTAGTCTTTGTAGTACCGCTAAAGGTATTTAATGGGTGGTCACCCATCCACAGACCAACCTAGGCAAGCACGGCCTAACTTAAACATCGATTCGAGCGGTTGTTATTATTTAGCCAATAACTCCTCTAGTTAAACCTTGCTAATTAATATTGACCAAAATTCCAATGACTGACAGCTCCTTCAAAATCTCAAACCTCACACTTGAGTTTAACACTTCGCTATTAATATATAAGCGTTAATATACTGTGTCATACAAACGTATATGAGTACGTGTGTACCGATAAGCGGGGGGCTTGGCTCTACGTCACGCCATTCATGAGATAACAGAGTAGGTAGCTACGCAGCTTCGTAGTGAGATATGGAGTTGTTGACATGCTGAGGGAAGTGTTTTGTTGTTCAGTTTATGTAATAGTGCTTTGTACTTTAGACACCATATATTTTTGGCTAGCCTAGACTATCCCAATGCTGGGTAAAGGCCGTTCACTTATCATCATCTGCTTAGCCTTTTCCCAACTATATTTGGGTTGGCTTCCAGTCTAACCATATGCAGCTGAATACCAGTATTTTTAACCGACTTTCTTCAAAAAGGCGGAGGTTCTCAATTCGGTTGTATTTTTTTTGTTACTTCATAATTCCGTCATTTCTAAACCGATTTAAAAAATTCTTTTTTTAAGTGAAAGGATTCCCGATTGGTCCCATAGAAATTTAATCAAAATCGGTTCAGCAATTTTGTTTTTTTTTTGTCACGTTCATTGCCACATCACGCGACGTCGCGTGGAAAAATATCTTTTACTTTTAGTGTTTTTTTGGAAGTCGGTTTTTTTTTCCCAGAAACTTTTTTATACATAATAAAGCGACTGAATATCTGACCTTCGCAACCCAGTTCATCATCATCATCATCATTTCAGCGGAAAGACGTCCACTGCTGGACATAGGCCTCCCCCAAGTGTCACTACATTGACCGGTCCGGTGCGACTCGCATCGATGGATACCTGCAACCTTCACCTGATCATCGGTCCACCTAGTGGGAGGCCTTCTAACGCAGCGTCTTCCGGTTCGCATTCGCCACTCCAGAACTTTTCGGCCCCATCGGCCATCCGTTCCGCGAGCAATGTGCCCACAACCCAGTTAGTACTGGGTAATACGATATCCCTTGGTAAGACTGGCTGATAGAAAAACGTTTTTTTTTTTTTAACTCAATAGGCTTGCGTTTGGCTGCATCCCCCGATGTGAAGCGATGACGCGGCCTGGGGTGGAGCACTCTTGCCTAAAAGAAAAAAATTCTCTCGAACTTTGAAAAGATCCAGATTATAATGATCGAGAAACAGAGAAGCCGGCAGTGAATTCCACAGACTGGCGGTTCTCATAATAAATGTTCAAGGAAAGCGCTTTGTACGGGTCCGTGAGACTTCAGCCATATCACGGAACAAAATTATACTTTTTCAGTACTAAATGTACTGCATTTTTCTTGAGTATTTTCCAGAAGACCTGTGAAAGAAAAAAGGGTTATGCCTCAAAGCGCGACTATTTTTAGCCGCAACCAACTAAGCGCTGAATTGAAAAAAAAAAACCATCAAACCCCTTTCTATTTTTCATCATGGTTGCGCTTTGAAGAATAAATATATAATATTTTTAATTTGAATTTGTGAGCGCAACTAATGGTTGCGCTTTGATGAATAATTTAGTTTATTTTTGTTGGTTGCGCTTAAAAATAGTTGCGCTTTGAGAAATACCCCGAAAAAACGTATTTGAAGATAATTACAGGCTGGTTGGCATTGATACCGGCCTGAATGTGGAATAAAATTAAAATAATAAAATTCATAAAATTCATTTATTTATTTATTTAATTACAACGGTTTGAAACCAATTACAAATTTTTTTTTTTTTTTTATTTATTTATTTATTTACTCAAAAACAAGGCATAGTAGTACACGTTAGAAATACAGTTTGACAAAAAAGTACTATCTACAAACGTGTGGGTGAGCACTGCTCTCCTAGCTAGGTTATGAAAACCTGTGTTAAGGAGAAGCAGTCCGGTCCCCTAAGGTTTAATGATGTAAATGTCATATAGTGCTTCTGCTGTTACTGTTACAATTTAGGAGTATTGAGTTTGACAATTAAGTTTAAGATATAATTATGTTATGTATGTTGTAATAAACGTTAACAAGAAATCATTTTAAGGTAAATAAGTGTGTGTGTATGTATGTGTGTGTGTGTGTATGTGTGTGTTGGTGTGTGTGTGTGTTTTTGCTTGACCATGTTCACCACTCATGTTAAGATTTTTTCAGTTTCGTCATATGACTTATTTTGGAGGTACGATTGCACAATCTTTTTACATTTGTAAAACGGTAGTCCGTAGATTTGACACTCTTCGTTTATTTTGTCATACAGGAACGGACCAAGAAAATGAAAAAATCTCTTGACAAGAGTTGAACGTACTCGCGGCAGGGTGCATATCCTATCTTTCCGGCGTTTAGTACGTTTTTTATTTTCTATAATTCTGTATGGGGTTTTGCGGTGTTGCAGAATGACTGTCTGTAGTATGAAGTGTTGCCGAACATTAAGAACTTTACAGTCATTGTATAATTGGTCGGTTGGAAACAGAATAGGACGAAAAGTGGCTACTTTTAAAATGGCCCTATGTGCTACTTCTAGCGGCTTGAGGGTGGTTTTAGCTACGCCGCCCCAGCAGGAAATGCAATATGTTACGATTGATAGACAAAGTGCGAAATAGACATTACGTATTACAATGGGATTGGCAATATACCGAAGAGTTTTAAATATGTATATCAGCTTGCGAACCCGTCCAGTTAGCAAACCGATATGAGACTTAAAATTGAGATTCCTGTCTAAGACTATTCCCAAATATCTGATGTTTTCAACAGAGGTTAAAAGAGGACATTGACAATTTGAACCCTGTATTTGTGAATGACAAGTGTGTGCTTTGACCAAAATTGGAGTCTGTGGTTGAGAGATCGAGCTGTTAGAGTAAGTCAGAAATTTGGTTTTGGAGGCAATTACAGTAACTAAAGCACAAAAACTACTAAACATACACAAAAATGGAAAATAGAAAAGAGATAAAAATAAAAAATGAGTTAGGTACTCTGTCATAAATTAATATGACTTAATAATTAATTTTACCTCGTTGCTCTAGTGGTCCTAAACGTGATTGCTGAGCATGAGGTTCTGAATTCGATTCCCAGGTTAGTCAAAGTGTAACTGAGTTTTATCAACAGGAATTTCTCAGTAGCTGCCACGGAGTCTAGATTTTCCCGGTTGATGGCAATAGGCTCGCTCCCTATTAGGTACTTAAGTAATATCATGTAAACGGCACGGCTGGCGCAGTGGGTGAGCGATTGACTGCTGCACTGCGTGTCGCGGGTTCGATTCCCGCATACAACAGATATTTATATGGCTTAAATAATAGTTATTTCGGAGTCTGGCTGTTTAAACGCACCCACGATACAGGAGAAGTTCCTAGTGCGGAGCAAACGTTTAAAAATATGTAGGTACATCAACGGTTGATTAATGCCTTTGAAAAAGGTCAAATAAAAGTAAGATACTGACTGAAGTAAGTACCTATTGAAACGATTATAAAGTAGGTCAGTGTTCGTTTGTACATTTTGTATATGTCGGATATGTCAGGATTTACTCTGTTAGGCCTGTACATCATGTGGGCAGACCATGGGTTTCGTGCTATGAAAACACATTAGGTGCGATACATTGTTTCTAGCAAAACTAACGAATTACTTGAGATTACAACTTAACACAATAACACGGGGCACAATGAATCGGGTACAGTTCCAAGACGTCTCAACTCCGCCGCGATCCGACACTGAATGTCGCCCTCTCGTCGAGCTGGACATCAGGGCTCTGTACAAGCACGCAGTGTTGTCTGTAGACTTGTAAGTAAGTCGCTTGCTGTCACCACTGTACACTGGCGCGCTTTCTAATTCATTTTATGTCCGTACTATTGACCGGATCCGACATATTATAACAATTAATAGTTCCGTACTAACATTTCATGTTTTTGGGTATTCCCATTTTATATTCAAAACAAAACATAGAATGACTCAATGTTACTACGTTGTTGCTACCATCATGCAGGAATTAACTAATTAGGATTACCTACACGATAATTTGTCAGGTAATCGAACATTCTGGAAGATCTGCCGGAAAGCGATGAGAGATATGATCAAATTAACAACGTAACCGAAATAAACGTTAAAACAGCTGTACCTATCACGAGACATCGTAATTAATTATGACTGCACAATTTATCAAAGTCAGTTCTTACTTACACTAGAAATAAGAGAATCAGAAGACCAATTGACGGCACGGTTGCGCAGTGGCTGGTGCGCTGGTAGCTGCGCTGCGTGTCGCGGGTCCTTTTTCGCAAACAGCAGAACGGAATGGACCTTCTATATCTATTCTGGACTTTAAGCATTGCATTTAAATAACGTAATAGGGAAAACTTGGCTCTCACACATTGTTTATTCTCGAGATAGTAATTATGCAAGTCAGAATGGAATTTATTTATTTTGTTGCCCGTATTTGTATGACTTACTATGCACACATTAAATGCTGAGAAATATCCAACAAGTCTCCAATACCACACCTGGAATACACACACAGCTACCACTACTGTAAACTGGAGCCCTGGTACAATAGATTAGACGAAATAAAAATAACATGTTTATTTATTTATTATATTTAGTACAGCATAAGCCATTTACACTAAATTAAGTAATCCTTTTACTCGGTCTTCTCACAGAACAAAACAAAACATCACACATACAAACACAAACAACACAAAACAACAAACACAAACATTACACAGCACAAACAACAACATGCATTTAACATACATTTTGAAACATTCTGACATAATCGTCTTGAACCTCGTTAAGTACTCTACTAGTTAGCCCTACTACCTCGAAGGAACAGCAAGGTGTGGGTGTGGAGCTGTGTCACAAACTATGCTCCATCTCCTATCCTGGCCTCTGACTACCAAAACGTGCAGCTTCAATGACCTCTGCGCTGTCATCGCCGACGCCGAGGTAGTGGCGGAGTTTTGGAGCAACAAAATAAGGAATACTGTCACGCCAGCGAGCAGCACAAAGAAGAAAATCAAAAAAATGCAGGTGGTAAGTTGGATGTAAATAAAATGAACATCCTAACAGCCCTCTACGTTTTCTATCTAAATATTCCAGATTGAATGATTCATGATTACATTGCGGTTTGGGATTGACTGAATTGTCGAGGAGTGACCAACCTTTTGTAATTTTCTAGCCTGTTGTAATAAAAAAAAACTGGCTTATGTAAGACAAACTAAAGTCTACCTAAGTAGACAAAAAACCGGCCAGGAGATACCCTAAAAAAAATACTTTTCGAGATTTTATTTTACCACTTGTCGCCGTAACTAATCTGTATATTCATGCCAAATTACAGCTTTATAGTACTAAGAGTCTTTGAGCTAAGCTGCGGACAGACGGACGGACATGGCGAAGCCGTAGGGGTTCCTTTCCTTGTTGACTACGGAACCCTAAAAATGATATTTCTACCAAAAACAAACAAGTAAAATAGTTTGACTCCCCTTTCTGTTTTCAAACTTGTCTATCTTGTGTGTTCTCTGGCCATTTCGCAAACAAGATCATGTCGTCACACCGCCATCGCCACGGTCTACCTCGACGCTGATTTCCTCCATCAAGCGTCTAGTGAGTCGTCATCTTTGCCCACCTCTCCGAATGCATTCGTGCTATGTAGCCAACTGTCACTTATTTAGTTAGACTGTCCTTTTATAAAGGGCGTAAATAGACCCTTAACATATCTGAAAGGCACTTGTTCTCCCCGTCTTTGCGATCATTTTTTTGTTCTAGACCATACCTGGGAACCTTCTAGTTACGGAGATATTGGGGGTCAAAGTTCCAACTATTTCACGATTTTTTTTTTAAATACATGTTTTTCATGTAAGATTTTTACTTTACACACCTCCAAGACCCCGGTACTATCCAATCCTTCCATCAGCACAATGCTTTGAGTGTTTCCATCGAGACCTACCGTAAAATGTGATTTTTCACCCCAAAAAAAAAAGTCGATTCCCAGCAATCATTTTTGCGTAAAGTTACTTAGTTTGATGTACAGAATGCTTGGTTGACGGCTTCGTGAAGGGTCTATTTATACCCTGTATAGTTACTTTTGGCCACTTGGTTATGCTGGGGTTGCCTATATTCTCAAGTCTATAATATCTAGCAGTACCTGTCTCAGACAGGTACTGCTAGATTTCATTTGGAATGCGCAAGCAGACAGGATGTCTGCTTGCTTGCGCATCCCAAATGTTCACAGTCTCTGACATACTGCTTGTACCAGATGCTTTTACTCTAAAAAACACTAAAAGTCAGTAAAAGTGGCTATAGGTAAAAATAAGCCAGTTTTACTACTTATTAACACGTGTAGTAGTTAAATTAGTAATTCGATTAATTACTTCGTTGATTTTGAAGATAGTAAATTAACTATTTTTATATCTGGAAGCGTACGCGTGGGAGCGCTGCGTGCTGACCACGTTTTTGTGCGGACAACCAGGTAACAGAACCAGCTTATAACTTTGTGATTTATCATGATAAAGTTTTGAAATTTTGACATACTACATTACATACATTATTTACATAAAAATACTAGACACGTGTTTCCGGTTTCGCATATACTAAAACTAATGTTGTATAACGGAAAACAGAATTAGAATACACAGTTCTGCAAACCATTCCATGATATCACACTACAAATATGTCATCACCCTTTGCTTCTCCGAAACACAATGACCAGGACTAAATAAATTAATTCGTCCATGAGGTCACTTTGTACTCAGTGTATTAACGATGCAATTCTGACGCAAAATCTTCCACTAACTAGTTAATTATATAAGTGCATACAATAGCTGTTATATTATATTTATATCAGCCACGTTGAATTGAAACTAGGGAAACTCCGGGACATAGGTCATCGTCCCTTAGAAGTTACTAATACTAGCTCCGCTCAATGGTTGCTGCACGCGTAGCATGACCAACGTAGAAACGGGTTTTGTCGAGGGAAGGATCGACAAAATGACAGATAAAACAAAGAATCATTTTGTCGATTCTTCCGTCGACAAAACCTGTTTCTACGGTGGTCATGTTACGCCTGCTGGGAGAGTCGGTTTAGTTCAAAATAAAACTATACTTCCGCCAATTTCAACGCCTCCACAGCAAGGTGTAATCTCTGACAGCAGCGGTTTAAACCCCCTGACAACTTCAACGATCCATCAGAAAACCTTCCACCTGGGCACGCGTTGCCGTGGCCGACTTGGAAATCCTTAAACAGACTTCGAACCCAAGTCGGCAAGACCAAAGACAATCTCTGCAGATGGGGGTTCATGGATGGCTCAGAATTCAAGTGCGTATGCGGCGTCTCCCCACAGACAATGGCCCACCTTCCATCTTGCACCGCATGCCCTAGATCCTGCGCACTTGATGGTCTGCTTCCTGCATCAGTGAGTGTGGTTCGGGTGGCTGAGTTTTGGGCTAAACATAACATCTGAAGTTTTTGCCATCGAAACGCTAAGAAGAAGAAGAAAATAAAACGATGGTCATCATCATCTGCCTAGCCTTTTCCCAACTATGTTGCGGTCTCAGTATTTTACATGGAGCGACTGCATATCTGACCTCCACAACCCAGGTAGTACTGGTATACGATACCCCTTGGTAAGACTGATTGTCAGACTTTCGTGCCATTGACTACGACTGTCAAAGATCTACAAATTTCAGCCGGAACCAACGGCTTAACGT
The DNA here is from genome assembly GCA_963082995.1 of Noctua comes. Lineage (NCBI taxonomy): Eukaryota > Metazoa > Arthropoda > Insecta > Lepidoptera > Noctuidae > Noctua > Noctua comes. Next base: position 10,708,718 of record OY720285.1, read on the forward strand.
GCTTTCCAACGCACGGTGGAAACTCGGTAAGTAATGGGTGGTCACCCATCCGTGGACCAACTTAGACAAGCGCGATCCGACCGGAGCGGCGTAGATACAGCGGCCCTTTTTGCCGCAGCCGTGAGGCACACAGCACATGTACTTGATGGTGCTTGCTATATGTGTGCTTGATGTACTGACGTCAAATAAACTTTATTCTTTCTTTCTTTCTTACTTTCTTATTAAGAAAAAAAGTTGATATTGCTACATCATCCTCTACTTAACCTTCCAACACTTAGGAGTCCAGGGAGATACATCCACCATAATTTTTTATTTTTTTAAACTTTGCCCCACACTAGGAATTTCTCTTGTATCGTGGGTGCATTTACAAACATTTAAACTCACATACACAAACAGCCAGACCCGGAACTACTATTTGGAGGCCATACAAATATTTGTTCCGTGCGGGAATCGTACCCGCGACACGCAGCGCAGCAGCGGCTCAGCCACTGCGGCAACCGCGCCGTCGCGTCGGTTAAATACCTCACATGTTACATTTTATGCAGATTCATCCTAACTCAGCAAGAAAATGGACGATCCTTAGTCTTTACGTAATAATAAACATGGTAATTATTTTAGTGTTTTATTAGTGTGTATTCACGTGAGCAATGCGTTATATAATTACTTGTCAATTATCATAGAAATTACCATGTAGTTATAACACGTACATGTACATAAAGTAAAATGATGAAGACTTGTGTTTATTGACAGAAAAGGGATTTTCTTTCATCCGATACCCATTCCTCATCTGCCAAGCCGGGGCAGGCTTTTTCTTTTTTTTTCCGGATGGGAAATCATCAAATGACCGCTGGGCAGAGCGGAAGGGAGTGTCGGACTTGTACTGACTAAAACCCATCCATGTTCCTTCTTTGCCCTTTGTGTTCCAGGGCCACGGTATCTCTTTCGAACAGTCCCGCAGCCCTGGCAGGCATCGACCCTTGCACACCCCTACATCAACACAAACGCGCCGTCGACACGGCCTGTCGTCATAGAACGGCCGGACGGCGAGCTAGCCCATAGCTCGCCGTCACAGGCCCGCGCCTACGGTGGCCGGGAGCCACCATGTGACCCCCGACGCCCACGGCGTCTCCCGCGGCGGCTGCGACGTGAGGTTCTTTCCCTCTCACGTCCCGCCACCTCCTTCACTAGCATGACTGCTTCGCCGAAGAAGGTGACGGCTTCCTATTCCCTCTCGCACCGGACCATGGCTTGAACCAGGGCCGGACGCGAGAGATCGCCGCCGCCAATCGCCGCTACGAGGACATGACGGTGCTCCGCCCAAGCAGGGACGACCTCCACGGTGTGCTCCACCGTGCCCTCCGGATGATCCTCGCAATGGAAACACCCGGGCGTTTCCTTTCCTCCCGCCCGATTCGGTGAAGGAACCTCCCGAAACAACCGTGTCCGGTGAGGGCCTGCGTCAGGGGGTAGGTGAGGGTGCCGTGGCGCCTCTCTAGCCACTCCTCAAAGAGGAGACTTATCGCCACTACGGTGGCGTGGGCCGGGGCAGGCTTGGGGTCGGCTTCCAGTCGAACCGGATGCAGCTGAATACCAGAATTTTACATGGAGCGACTGCCTATATAACCTCCACAACCCAGTTAGTATACTGGGTAATACGATACCCCTTGGTAAGACTGGTTGTCAGACTTTCGGGCCACTGACTACTTGTAACGACTGTCAAAGATCTTCAAATGACATTCGGGACCAACGGCTTAACGTTCTTTCCGAGGCACGGAATGCCCGAAAGGCACCGAAACTCCGTATGTAATGGACGGCCACCCATCCCCGGACCAACCTATTCAAGCGCGGCTTAACCTTTAGATCGATCCGAGTGGCGGTTATTATATAACCACGAGCTACTGATAGCTATTGAATACCTTAATTAATTTCTGAATTTTCAGATGTAGGTACATCTACCACTGATTGTCTCTGCAAGACCCAAAGATTGACTGGGATGCATGATTAGCAGATATTTTACATTTTTTTTTTAAAGTGAACGAGTATAAAAAAAAAACTCTGGGAAAGTTGTTTGTTATTATGAGTACAATCACGTGCATAAGTATCGGTCACTAATTACCAGTCACCCTGTATAGCAGCCTCTGCTAGATCTTTAGTCATTACGCAATCATCAGTAGCACTGTACGTAGGAATAATTATCGTTCTAATTATACATATTAACTACTATACAATAGACACGTGAGTAATTCTATCATTAACGCTAACTTACTACCAATCAAGATAAGAACTTGCTAGATTTCTACTCTGGCATCGTGTGTGTAGGTGTACCTAAGTTTTTTTAAATAAAAATTCAGTTAAAAGAGACTGTGAGCTTTGTTTTCTATGGTTATAAGACGAGCTTTGTCCAGGTGTAACTGTTTCTACTTAATTGGACTATAAAGGGTGTAACAAGACCCTTAACGAAGCCGAAAGGCACTTGATCTCCCTGTCATTGCGATATTTTTTTTGTTCTAGACCGTACCTGGGAACCTTCTAGTTACGGAGATATTGGGGGTCAAAGTTTCAACTTTTTCACAAGTTTTTTTTTTAAATATAATATGTTTAATGTAAGATTTTTACTTTAAACACCTCCACGACCCCCGTACTATTTATTCAATCCATTCTCCAGTACAATGTTTTGAGTGCGTTACACTAAGTCCTTCCATAAAACGTGTTTTTTCACCCCAAAAAAAAAAGTTATTTCCCAGCAATAGTTTTTGCGTAAAATTACTTAGTTTGATGTAGGTACATAATGCTTGGTTGTCGGCTTCGTGAAGGGTCTCTTTACACCCTGTATAGTGACGTAGATCGTGGCTTAGAATTCAGCGGGACGCTTTATTTAGTACTAGCTGTTGCCCGCGACCTTCTTCCCTATTTAAATTGAACTTTGTTGACAATTTCATGTTTTTTTTTTTTTTTTGCACGGATTCCTAGTCCTCGTTCTAAGATAAAAGTTACTCCTCATAACATCAGCTATCTGCCAGTAAAAATTCAGCCAAAATCAGTCCCGCCGTTTCGGAGATTAGCCGGAACAAACAGACAGACAGATAAAATAATTATAAGTAAAAAGCTGTTATTTTGAAATTACAAACATACATTTTTAATTTATTTATTTCTATTTGTTATGATGTGAACAACTTTCTCCGTAAAAGCGAAAAAAATATCAGCTGTTCTATACATTTGGGTCGAGTAGGTATTGAAATTTTGTATGGGACAGCTGATAATTTTTTCTCATTTACGATATTGGACCCAAAGAGAAAGTTGTTCAGTTTGATGGTCTGCAGCATATCCTTTCATATGGCTATACCCTTTCTGTTACACCCTGTATAAGGAAAGTTAGGGGAAGGAATCATAACGAAACCAAAATTAAAAATTTAAATGTTTCTTAATCTGTATGAAATGAAAACATTTTCTTGGATGAGGATATTTATCATACAAACCAATTAAATAAAAAGAGATCTTCATAATATAATATGTTGTATATAATTCTATTCTATTTTATGTCAAGCCGGGGTAACTATAACTACCAAATCAGTTTAACTTAATCAATCGTCTAGCAAATGGGATGAAATTTATGAATATGACGTTTTCAATGTTGATTTAAATTTCTACATATGATTTCGATGCATGTGCATATTGATCTAATTACCTTTCTAAATTAATCTATTTAAAATGTTGGGCACCAAAATAATGATAAACTAAGGGTGAGGCCAAACGACAACGACTTTAGTATGAAACCGAATGCAACGTAAATTCCGCGACTCATTTTACGCGACTCACAGCTCAAAAAATTACGCTCGTTTGGAGTCAGCCTAAGGGCGATTTAAACTAATGGAATTGAACGCGAGCAACACCATGTAAACTGCGTTCAAAAGCTATCAGCGTCATAATTGTTATGGAATATTGACACTGATTAGATCGCGTTCAGATTCGTCGGTAAAATTCGGATTCCCTTTTTATGATAATACACAAATAAAACCACACTCACGTTGCAATCTAACTATTTACTCCAGGGTAACTAACTACTGAAACCAAATCACTACACTCACACACTACTGATATTTCGGCTTCGGCCTACGCATTACTGCAATTTCGGCTTCGGCCTAGGCGTCAGTTGAAGGCGGCGCGGCTACTGTGGGTGCTTCCTCTGCTGGCTGCTGACGAAACTCCCTGATTGCGTTCATAGCCACCTCCCGGGGAATCAGCCTAGCCATAGCAAGCTGTGCCTCGCGCATCGTGATCCTCCTATGTCGACGGGCCACCATCTCGCAAGCCATCTTCACCATTCTGCGATACGTCTTGTAAATTAGATGCACCGAGTCATTCGAGTTAGCCCTTCTCTTCAGCACTTTCTTTACCAATTTGTTGATATATGCTCGGGAGAATTGTTTGTCTCCCTTCTTCGGCTTCTTTGTTTTAGCTATCTTGGTGTCACTGGGTTTTTTTATTGATTTCACACGCCTCTTCGGCTCAATTACTGGAGCCATTGTAATATTAACTCCAAACTTATCTGGTGGTAAATTTATCGTAACACCGATAATAATTTTCTCCTTCTTCGTATGACTCAACACAAACGCACTTTTGACGGTTTAGCGCATGCGCCAAACGTTGTCCTTTTCACCCCTATAACTCGACCCCATACCCGCGTTGCGTTCCGTTTTGCCCAAATTCATAATTTTGATGTCCGGCAATCTTTTAACAATTAAATAACTAGTTATAATTTTTTCAGAATAAAATAATTTATTTGAATTTATGTATAGTGAATCTTAGTACTTGGTTATACCTACTCATGTGGTTAAATAAAGTAGCCGAATGAAACAGGAATGTTTTTGTTTTTGACACTTGTTGAATGTTTTTCCTTTACGAACAGTACAGTGGTTCTACGGATCGATAGTACTAGGCTGGCATAAGCGTGAGAAAGTGACGCAAACAGATGCTTCCCCATACCAGCAGCGCCTCTGTAGACTGACGGGAAATACTCCACGCGCTATCGGTACCAGGTTCGCATAGATGTGAGAAATTATCGCACAGCCAAATTTCGCCATCAGCGCCTCTGTGAACTGGAGAAGGATACTAAACGTGATGTATCTACTAGGCGAGCATAAATGTAAGGAGTAATTTTCGAATTGTTGGATAGCGCTGAAAGGAGGTCAGCAAAAGCCCATACAACTTTGCCCAAACATGTACCTCGAGGTACACGTGCACCAAATCGTAGAGAAAAAATAGAGGAATTCGAAAATAATTGTGTTTTTATCCATAATTAATGGAAAACTACTTAATAAATTATTTAAAGTTTTAATAACCTGTAACATAATTAAATCAAGTGGCAACTTTGCATGTACGGGTTGACATTAATAGCTTAAGTGTTCTGTGGACATTTTTTCGTGGATAAATGTCATTCACATGTCATTCCGTTCGTTTCTGCGTTTCGGGGTACTCTGTTGTTCGTTTGTGTTGTGTATTTTGTTGAATAACTTGGCTATTCTTTCTGGTATTCCGTTTGTCACCTCACGATTCGGTTCTTGACGATACAGCGATCCCGAAATCTTGGCTATTCTTTCTGGACTTTTGTTACCTCACGATTTGGTTCCTGTACTCCTGACGGATTGGCTATTCATAATCGACATTACGATTTGGATACTCAGGCTTGAGTATCCAAATAGGCTATCAGAAAATATATATAAAATATATCAGGCTTTGGGTTGGGCTCGGCATCAAGAAAATATAGCAGCGCCTGCCACTTTCCTTGATAATATTTTAGTGAGAGATGACATTGAAAATGAAGAACGCTAATAAAAAAACAAAAAAAATGTTGTTTTATTCCATACAACTAACTCGATAAGTCTATTTATTCCATACAACTAACTCGATAAGTCTATTTATTCCATTGTTATTGGTTTTATTACTAGAAAGATGACTTCCAGGCTTTAATTCATTGAGTGCCACTCGGGCTCCAGACAGTAGGAAATGCTTGAAAGGTTAATTGAATTTCATGAAGTGGGCTACTCAGTATCTAATCTCAAATTCAACTTCCACCCCTTATGCACATCACAATAGAGGCAGAGTAAGCATAAAAAAGTGTATTTTATGTAAGAATTCGATGTTTCTTGGCTTAATGTTCTATTTATTTCAAGAAATCAAGATAAAATCAATAAAAGGCTTCATTTAAATGCGACTTCTATTCACTGGAACCTGGATGATCTGGCTTGACTTATGTTAAGCTGGGATATGACGGAGGATCCAGGTCCCATCAAGTTGGAACCCTTGGATGTCGGCACTAAGGAACTCATTTATTTATCGAGTTTGTTATTCGCTCTGATAGACTTCTAACACTGCTTCCTATATTAAGTACTGTTCATCAATATTCACAGCTTGTTTGGGTCATCAGCTACTTTGGGTATAAGCATCCTTTCTTATGTTAGGTAGGTACATAACTTTGCCTAACGAAAATCGATTATACAATGAGTTATTATTGAATTCAGATTGAATTAAACTATAAAAATATTTGAAATGAAACCAAAACAACAGCAGCTGAAGCCGACAGACAACTGTCAACATGACAGTTTTCTTTTTTAATAGGTAAGGTAATGGACCAAGGTAGTATAATTGTGCCCAAAATGGCGAGCTTTTTATTACGTTAAAAGTTATTTTATTCTCGTCCACGGGTAACGATAAGAAAAATATATAAATGCAATATTATTCAGTGTAATCTAGTGTATTTTATGCCACTAAGTGTACCTCGGTACTTCGTTTGGGCAGATTTTGGTGACATCCTTTCCCAAATTTGTATTTATGTGATCCGGAACGTTATGCTATAACTTAATCGTAATCCCTTCAAAGGAAAATAAGACGTAAAGCGTCCTTGTAAAGGTATCTATTAATTGTTGAATAACTATTAGCACACCGAGGTGGTAATTGAATACTTACGTGATAGGCCACAGAGACCAACCACGATGGCTCCTTGAAAGGCATCAGTTACAAAACGATTGTCAGATTGATTGCTATTGCGTGTGTCACCATTAAAGTTTACTCCGACTTTAGGTGACCTAGGTGTAAGTAGTAGTAAGTCGCTCTCATACACAGAATAGTTTTGAGGAGAAGAGAGGAGCTCGTGGCTAAATAATAACAGCCGCTCGGGTAGATCTTGGTCAAGCCGTGCTTGCCTAGGTTGGTCTGTGGATGTGTGACCGCCCATTACATACCGAGTTTCCTCCGTGTTTCGGAAAGCACGTTAAACCGTTGGTCCCGGCTGTCATCATTCATATGAACTAATAATTACCTGTGACAAACAATAAATGAAATTGAATATGTCATTATTGTAGATCATTGACAGTCGTTACAGGTAGTCAGTGTCCCGAAAGTCTGACAACGACTTAGTTAGTGCTTAACTTAAAATATAGGCTACATTAGATTTGAACTAATGGAATTGATGCACTCAATGCACAATTATGTTCCAGTGCCCCAGAGGCTTAAAAGCCGTAAAAGCTTTTTTGGGTGCGTTGGCCCAGCTAGTCCAGCTAATAGTAATGCCTCCACAGCGAGATGTGATCTCTGGCGAGATCTTCTTAAGCCCGCTGACAGCTTCATCGAGCCGGCTGACAGCCTTCCATCTGGGCATGCTTTGCCGTGGCCGACTTGGAAATCTCTGAATAGACTCCGAACCCAAGTCGGCCGTAGCAAAGATAATGTCTTCAGATTTTCTTCGGGGTTCATGGACGGCTCAGAACTCAAGTGTATGCAGCGTGTCTCCACAGACAATGGCCCACCTTCCATCTTGCGCTGCATGCCCTAACACCTGCGCACTTGACGATCTTATGACTGCATCAGCGAGCGGCGTTTGCGTAGCTGAATTTTGCTCCAAACATATCTAATAAAAATTTGCCATCGACACGCTAAGAAGATTATATGGTTTTGGACCCGATAGGTGGCGCTGTGCGAAACAAAGGCGAGTCGCTAGTTTCAAATAAACAAATGACAAATTACCATCTCCACTTATCATAATTATGACCATACATATCAACAAGTTCACAATTAATTTGTCAATACCACGTCAATCACTTATATAGCTCGTATCATGGCTCCTGTCACCACATATATGGGTTATTTTGCTTAAGAAACGTTACTAATTAACTTATTCATGCAGTTAATTTGCACACAATCATCCCTCTACTTCCCGCAGTTGAATGCAACTTGTGTTTAGATAGAAAAGTACAGTTGGCAAAGAAAATCGTTTAACAGGTCCTACCGCGTTCAATGACGGTTTGCCAATTTTCACCTTTATGTCCTAAATGATAAGGTTGAAAAGTGGTCGACACTAAACATTTTTTATATTATCTGGAAAGAAAAATGTGAAATAATCAACTAAATAATACAAACTTTGATTTTCTTTATGAATTACCCTTAAAACAATCATAAATCAACAATTTGTTAATTATTTGGATCAGAAAATGTGGATTCATCAACTAAATTAAATGCCATTGAGTCATAAAAGTACTGTCCCTTTTTGTTTCCGCCAAATTACGGGAAAATGAAAAATTCGTGCCTGAAATACGGGACAACCCGTAAAATACGCTACATCTGGTCACCCTACTTATAAGTCCCTAGTATGTCCCTTTCCAGCAAAGTATCTTATGTTCAGACGTCAGCCACTTATGTTGCTGATCGTACACACAGTCCCTTTACGAGGTTGGCACCGAGGTTGACGACCGTAGTCTTCGATGACGACAAATGAGGGTTTTACGATAGCGGCACATGTAAACGTGTAAACATATGATTTCGTCATTGGAGATTTCTGATCGATTTACATCCGTAATCGTTTTTATTTCCGAACAGTATTACTGAGTTCAGATAATATGGCAGGTATTAACAAAATTTCAGGTTATTGAGCCATTTATAAGTTTATAACTGCCTCGTTGGTCTAGTCGTCGCAAGCGCGACTGCTGAGCACGAGGTCCTGGGCTCGATTCCCGCGGGTCGGGCAAAGTTTCATTGGATTTTCAATTAGGCATTTCTCAGTAGCAGCCACGGAGTTTGTCTTGTGCCCGGTTGATGGCAACAGATAGGCTCGCCCCCTATTACATGGGACTTTAACATAAGTGGCGAAATGTCGGTGTATTTACTATTCCTAACCCTTCGGGGATTACAGGCTTGATATTAGGAGTGTTATGTGTTAAAAGTTTATTTAATGGCCGGTAAAATATCCTATTTCAGAGTGCCTATAAGTATATCACTCGCTTTCAGAGCATTTCGTATTTCTACAACGCCTTTGTGCAGTATTGAAATCATTTTTCGATAGCTTATCCCAATCAATTCATAGGTCCTTTTTTGGTTTTCTGGCTTCCCACGGTTTCTGCATTGAGCCAATGTCTATCCATTATCATTACAAGCTTGCCATCATCGCCAGTAGAATGCCATCTTGACTGGGCGCTCTGGAGATAGAGGTCTGACCTCTTTGTGAAACAACTGCATTTCTTAAAAATCTATAGCGTGCCCCGATTGTAATTTGACTCTAAGAGCCTGCGCGCACTAGCGATTTTAAGTTGGCCGATAGTGTGATCGGTCAGAGGATCAGTATAGAGTTATATGGCAGTGTGCGCACTTGAAGATTAATACTTGTACGACCGAACTATATAATAATAATCTTTTTACGATTTCGACTGAACTATCGGCCAACTTAAATCGATAGTGCGCGCAGGCTCTTAGTCTTTTAAAGGCTACCAACAACAAGATACAAACGCATCGAACTAAATCAACCCGTCAACGTAAAATCATTTGCGATTTAGAACCTTCTCAGGGTGACCGTAATTGACGTCACAAGAAACCGGTCTTTCGGACCACACTCGCCAAATCCGAAGTAAGCCGCACCACCCAAGGTTATTTTAAAAGAAATGCTTAAAAATTAAACAAACTGGAAATTTCTCCAAACGGATTTATTGAGTGGGGAACTTTATCGTACCAAAACAACAACATATGATACATAAATAACTTAAAGATATGCAAATTACAGGAGAAAGGTGTTTAGTACGTAATAATGGTGAATTTGTGTTTTCCCACGGAGATCAAGGTCGTTTTGGTAAATTAAAACAATATTAATTTTATAATTATTTATTCTATTTTCGGGCTATGAATGTAAATGTGATGAGTGATGTGATGTGTGTGTGTGTGTGTGTGTGTGTGATGTGTTTGTGTGTGATGGGTGTGTGTCTGTGAATGTGTGTGATGTGATGTGTGTGTGTAAATGTGTGTGCGTGTGATGTGTGTGTGTGTGACGTGATGTGATGTGTGTGTGTGTGTGTGTGTGTGTATGGATGGTGAGGGATAGGAAGACCAAGGAAACGATGGATGGATTGTGTGAGGAATGATATGAAAGAAAAAGGAGTAAATGATAGCGTGACGGTTGACAGAGGAGAATGGAAGAAAAAAACGTGTTGCCCCGACCCCAAGTGACATGGGACAAGGGCAAGTAGATGATGATTCTATTTCCAGGATCTCATGCGGCTTACAGAATGAAACAGTCTCGCAAGGTACCCATTTTTCAACAGGACCAGACCAGAGATTCTGTGACTATCTTTGGCTCATCAAGAATCATTGCTCTCCGGAAGAATTCAGCAACTATCTTCCTGTATTTTCTGACTAGGACACGTACCCGGTACCGCGTGCCCTAGTAAAGTCAAGTAAAGTGTCATTTGGTTTTTTCCAACAGGGGATTTCTTTCAGTTGCAGCCAGGGAGTAGAAATTTGTGAGCGGTTGAAATACGGGTTTAGTCGCCATTTAGGACACTCCCGGAGAAGAACTTGACTATTGTCTGACGAAGACAAAACTAAACCAATTTTAATAATATCGACAAGTTCCTCACAACCTATTAATAGAACATTAATTATCATCTTGGAACACTTCCACATCAGCGAAAGTGTCCAAACCCATTGACATGGGTGACGTCAGAGCTACTCATAAACATTCAAATATAAACATGATTGTCATCGATATAGTAATTCCCGATGGCGAACAGACAGACGGACAAAAAGTTAAAACGTCATCATCACCTACTTCTGAGGCCGTTGACCCGGCAGGTGAGTCGATGGATGTGGGTGGGGCCAGCCTGCAAGTTCATGAAGTATGGTTGCCGGGTCACATTTTCTGCCTAAATTTTAGCTTATTTGCGGTTTAGGTATTTTTTATCCGTTAGGCCACTACCTGTGGTATCTTTTTGTGTAGCCAGAATGTAAAAAGGCTATTTATAAAGAGGTTTGCGGTTTTGGTCTTAAAATAGCCCATCCGGACAGATTTACTTAGTGTTATTTATAGCGATCTGCTGGACATTGGTTTTACCAGACTCCCAAAATGGCAAAAATAACAAAGTGTCTTAAAAGCCAATTAAACAAGACGATAAGCTGAACTGGTCGTCAAACAAATGGGCTGATCCACTTTTAGATTAACTGTGTGACTGTGTCACAGGTTTTTTTTATTTTAAGGGTTGGATAAGTTAATTGACATCCAGTTGGCCGTAAATCTTATTGCTCTTGAAGGTACCTACTTGACACAGGGTATAACGGCCGACGACGCACAAACGCTTACCACGTATTCAGTGCATCATCATTCCGAACCCCTCACATAGAACATTTTCATCGATATTAAGGGTCCCCGCACACGGGCCACCGGCCACAACCACAAAACGACACCACCGGCATATTTCCTGCAGTTTTCATACATTTTATATGGACTCGCCGCACACGGTTGACGCCGGTGGCCGCCACACGCTACAAATCGTCGCTGCTTGCGTCTTGTGGCCCACACCGGCCACTAAACGCCGCCACACGCCACTCGCGCGATTCCCCACCCCTCTCTCCCTTACCTCAGTCACCTTCTTCGTCCGAGTCCATTATGATACTGCATGCATGGGTTAAAAAAAGTAGCAGACACCGACCGCAAGTGTCGACCACCGGCCAGAAGTGGCTGTCGCGCGCTTCAGCTACCTTTGTAGCCACTTCTAGCTTCTCGTGGCGGCGTTTGTGTCTGTGGCCGGTGGCCCGTGTGCGGAGACCCTTAAAAAAAGTAGTCTGCTGTTTTCTACAAAACTGCAATACCTACACGGTCGAAATGTATGATTTATATATCAGCCGTTTCACAAAATATTTATTTTATGAAACGGCTAGGAGTACCGCTTTCTGAATCAAGCCCTTGATCCAGTTGCCTAATGAGTGCCTCCTCAGGTATTGGTATAACAATGATATATTATTATATTATTGTTAGCCTTTATAGTCTTATTGCTGGGCAAAGCCATGTCTGTATTCCTTCCAACGGTCACCATTCTGTGCTACTTCTTTCCGATTCTCAAGGAACACATCCAGGTCATCCTGCCGCGGCTACGTGTCGCTGTTTTAGGGCACCAATTCTAAAACATAACAACCGACTTCATCCATTCGTCTCCTCCGCCCAATTAACGGTGAAAGCACTTAATCTTTGCGCACCGTGATTTGTCTGCAGTCTACCTGCGCCTGACCTTGGCGGGTGCAGCGCACGCGAAAGAAACGGGGCCCTGTGATTGGCTGCTTCTTAACTCTCAGTGAGAACGCCTTTTTATTGCGATAGGTCTTTTGGTGACTTTGGGGGGTAAAATGTCATAGCTAAGTTAAAGTCACATTGCATCTATCTGTATGGCCGGCCACAACGCATCGCGTTAATTATAGAATAAAATAGAAGTCTTTTTTATTTTAATGGATAAATCTGATGTAGCCTTTAGGGGCCTTAAATGGTCGCTTTAGCAGAATCATAATATGATAATAATACGAATTACATTACTATTCGTAAAATAGTCATAACGAGACAATTCATAATATTAACTACGTCTGTGACCATATTAAGAATTTTAATCATACATTAAAAAAAAAAAACAAATTTTTAATTTTACATCTTATTCTTATTATCTGCTCAAGCGGCCATTTTATGCCCCCAGGAGTGAAGACTTTGTTCTCGTGAAATTTATCGAGATGATGGACTGTGGGCAGTCAGCTCCATTCGAACTTTCTTATTGCGTAGATAGATAGTCAGAATAAAGTTTATTGTACACCAAAATTGCAATAGATCTCTTATACAACATTGCTAATTCTGTGGTTACAAATGGCGGCGTTTCCGCTCCAGGCAACCTAGGTGTCTTCTAACTATGACATGACATATTGTCGTGCTCCTGCTGTTGTGACAAGAGAAACGTGGATGAGAATTTGACAATTCTCCCAGAAACAGACGGATATCATGGACTCTCCCAAAAACAACGTAATTTAAGAAGAAGCACTGATCGTCATACTCATAATTATAGCTGTCCACACGTCGAAGTTATGGCTTTTCCCCAAAAAGATGGCGTTGCCCTGATTCATCAGTGGGTAGGCAGGTTGGTGACCTCTAAATCCTCTCACAGCGACCAAAAGGCTACTGTTCAAACCGGAATAAGTAATGGAAACCTGCAAGCCGCCATTAATTGTTTTCCAAAATATTTTGAGGATGACTCACATCAATCTCAGAAGAGCCTTTTAATGACGTCATCATCTGCCTAGCTTTTTCCTAACTATATTGGGGTCGGCTTCCAGTCTAACCGGTTGCAGCTGAATACCAGTATTTAGCCTTAAGTCAACAGCCACAACCCACACACACACTGCCGCAGCCACAGCCAGCCAGCCAGCTTTTTTTGGCCTGTTGCCTTTTAGCTTTTAATGACTTAATTAAAATAAATGCTGTGATTTAAGAATCACAGCATTTATTTGAAGAGGAGCTCGTGGCTAAATAATAACAGCCGCTCGGGTCGATCTTTAGGTTAAGCCGTGCTTGCTTAGGTTGGTCTGTGGATAATTGACCACCCTTTACATTTCAAGTTTCCTCCGTGCCTCGGAAAGCAGGTTAAGCCGTTGGCCCCGGCTGTCATTTGTAGATTTTTGACAGTTGTTACAGGTAGTCAGTGGCCCGAAAGTGTGACAACCGAAAGTGTGTCTTACCAACGGGTATCGTATTACCCAGTAGGTATCTGCTAACTGGGTTGTGCAGTTCCTTTGATGACTCAAGCTTTTAATTTTAGTGAAAACCACAGGTGTTGAGCCCTTAATAGACCAGCCCCCGTAGCATGACCACCGTTGACAAGGATTTCTTTGACGGAAGAATCGACAAAATGACAGATAGTTCAAAGAAATCTGTCATTGTGTCGACACAATCTGTCATTTTGTCGATTCTTCCGTCAAAGAAATCCTTGTCTACGGTGGTCATGCTACGGGGGCAGGTACATTATTAATTATAATATTTTTAGTAGAAACTGATAGACACGTATTGTTGCAGAATATTTTTGGCTTAAATGCTAGGCTGAATGCCAAAATGCCTGGATCTATTGTTATTATTTTTAACAAGATGTTGACGGATGGTTTACGCAGTTTTAAATATAGGAGTTTTGTTGCCTTCGCCATTTTTACACAAAGACGTTTTTTGTGAGCATTAGCCAACAGCAACCTATCCCGCTTCACCTATGGGCCTATCATCATCTGCCTAGCCTTTTCCCAACTGTATTGGGGTCGGCTTCCAGCTGAATACCAGTATTTTACATGGAGCGACTGCCTATCTGACCTCCACAACCCAGTTAGTACTGGGTAATACGATACCCCTTGGTAAGACTGGTTGTCAGACTTTTTGGGCAACTGATTACCTAACGACTGTCAAAGATTTACAAATGACAGCCGGGACCAACGGCTTAACGTGCTTTCCGAGGCACGGAGGAAACTCGGTATGTAATGGGTGGTCACCCATCCACAGTCAACCTAGGCAAGCACGGCTTAACCTAATGATCGACCCGAGCTGCTGTTATTATTTTCGCAAATCTACAACGTAGCTCTTGTAATCACGTGAAGGAGGTGTGGCTATGTTTTTTTTTTTCCGACGACCGCGCAAGACAAAAACCTATATTTACAATATCGATATAACAAATCTATTTCCATACCTACACCAAGTTAAATAGAATTTCTGCAATGTCATGTTAGCCTAGTCATCAATCTATTGACGGATCTAATATTTACATGTTTTTATGTACAGTCGCTAGCGCATCAAGTGTACCTACTACAAACTGTCAAATCTCATTCTATTTTGAACTTAAATGTCAACATTTCATGGTTTAAAATCGTTTGGAGAAATTTGACAGTTTGTGGTAGTACTGATATTATAAAAGAATGAGAGGAGTGTGTGTTCTTTGTGAAGAGTAAGTATCCACTAAGAAAAGATTTTTGGGAATTCCACCCCTGAAGGTGTAACCTATTTTACTCCTTTAGGGGTGGAATTCCTAGATGAATGGAAGTTTATATGAAAGTCCGTCAGTTGTGAAGTTAGGATTTTCAAATTTTGTGTTTAGGCTGACGATTGAAAATTTATTTATACTCAGCATTTTTGATAATTCTACCCCCGAAGGAGTAAAACGGGGGATGAAGGTAAGTAATCGGATATTTTGCGACATCCACGCAGGCGAAGCCGCGGGCAAAAGCTAGTAAATGATATATATCATAACACCAGGTACCCATTCCGCACCGATAGCTACGTCCTGTTTAAAACCACACGGAGCTTCCCTAGACACTTACCATACTGTCCAACCATGTACACACAAACCGTGATGCCCACAACAACATCACCTCACATTCCCGGACACTGGAAATATACTTCCAAGTGACACTATCAATAAACTCATTGTCATTGTGACAATGGTCTGTTTCCACAAATACACTAACGTTCAATTGTTTGTGTCCATGTCAAATCCAGAAAATATTCCGTGAGCCTATCCGTTGATAGGCGATTACTTTGATAGCCTTTTTACTGCCACTGGATGGCCTAGATAATACGATGGTTTAACGTTATGTAATCTAGGATTAGAGAAATGATGGATGTGATTTATTTATGGTATGGGAACGCAGGCTGTGTTGCTATGTTGATAGTGAGCACTAATTCTGTTGCTAAAAATAGATTGGTTGTGATCGGGCTTTATTTTGTTTTCCATAAAATGACTAGATATGGTCGGTCTTTAGGTTAAACCGTGCTTGCCTAGGTTGGTCCGTGGATGGGTGACCCATTAAATATCGAGTTTCCTACGTGCCGCAGATAGCACGTTAAACCGTTGGTCCCGGCTGTCGTTTGTAGATCTTTGGCAGTTGTTACTGGTAGTCTGGCCCGAAAGCCTGACAACCAGTCTTATCAAGGGGTATCGTATTACCCAGTACTAACTGGGTTGTGGAGGTCAGATAGGCAGTCGATTCATGTAAAGTACTGGTATCCAGCTGGGCAGACCGACCGACTAGATATCCAGGCTCATATTTTTATTAAAGAGATTTCAAATACCTAGGTCTCTCCTCCGAATATTGATATTTTCAAATATTTTTCCAAATTTATACGAGTACATCCTTACAAATAAATAAAGTTAAAGTGACTGTTTGTTATTTCAAAATAACAAATTTTTACTGAATTGAAATTTTCGTCAGTCTGTTTTTCGGCTAATCTCCGAAATAGCTGAACCGATTTTGACGAGACTTTTACTGGCAGATAGCTGATGTTACAAGGAGTAACTTAGCTACTAATTATTTTAGAAAAATTATTAGGGTTCCGTTAAAAAAATGCACTTGAAATTGTTGTCGCGGCCAACAGCTAGGATTATGTCCTCCTTGGTCGGGATATTTTGCTTTGTGTTATCCAGCCCCCGTAGCATGACCACCGTAGACAAGCATTTCTTTGACGGAAGAATCGACACAATGAAAGATTGTGTCGACACAAGGACAGATTTCTTTGCACTATCTGCCATTTTGTCGATTCTTCCGTTAAAGAAATCCTTGTCTACGGTGGTCATGCTACCGGGGCTGGAGTTACTTCTTTTCTTGTCATCTTTTCCTAGCACTTAGAAGAATAAGAAGTGTGTTATATAAGAGTGTTTTGAAGTGTTGTCATAATCTTGTCAACAAACATTGAAAAGTTACTCTCCGAATGACTTAAAAGTGGTAAATATAAAAAAAAATCTTAGGACATCGCTGCATCGGGGCAACGCATGGTATGATGTTCCTACGGCATATCACTTTAGTTTCTTAGATCTAAGCGACCAACGGTTTGGGAGTAGTAACGTGTTATATAAGGCACCGTTCCTTTAAGTGTCACTGTAATAAATAATATTGATGTCTTTATCAGAATTGTGTCACCGGTAAGGCTATTGTCGGTGCACCGTTGTAGCTATCAGTGGCGAAGGCTCCATACAACTCGATTCCCACCGGCTTCCCTTTGTAAATTGGCACAGTCAGTATTCTATAGACAAATATTATAATCATATTGACGGCACGGTTGGCGCAGTGGCTCAGCGATTGACTGCTTTGCGTGTCGCAGGTTCGATCCCCACACGGAACAAATGTTTGTATGGCCTATAGATAGTGTTCCGGGTCTGGCTGTTTGTGTATGTGAGTTTAAATGTTTGTAAACGCACCCACGATACAGAAGAAATTCCTAGTGTGGGGCAACGTCTGTTATTAAAAAAAAAATTAAGATATGTACTCCGGCTTACCTCTTACAAAAATTGACCCTTCGCTACTGGTAGCTATGTCATTTTGTTATAAGTGCGCGCGATTTGACACCTTCCGATTTTACCAATTTTTTTGTCGTCAACTCGCTTGCACATCATAAAGTACAGTCAAATAAAAACGAATTGAAACCAATAACTATAAATAACTAGCTATTTGCCCGCGCGTGTTTCACACGCGCCTGTTGACGAATCTTAGTTATTAAGTTAAAGAGCCTGATGCAGCAAAAATATCAATATTCATAGAGCTGGGCCCAATTTTCTAAATGCCCCTAATCATCACCATGATTGATATCCCATTATAATTCAAAGAAAATCGTTTATTTTGATTTATTTGCAAAAAATATTGTATATGAAAAACCACGGGTCGCTATGTTCGTACACGCTAATCTCCGGAACCACCCAACCGATTTCAATGATGTGTATGGTTAGTAACAGCTTGAAAGATAGGACAGTTTTGGTCCTGATAGGTGGCACCGAGCGGACCAGGGCAGGTCGCTAGTTAACTAATAAATTATGATACAAAGTATCCATAGTGTTTTTTTTGTCATCTTTTTTCAACCTTTTTCCTAGAACTACGAGTATGTAGTTATATGCACATAATTTGAAGGCAACGTGACATACCGACTTCTATAAAGGTTAACGCATACTTATTACTGCTGAGCAGCGCTGGTCAGCAAGTCCTGCATTCGATCCTCAGATCGGGTAAAGTGTTGTTGGGTTTCTTCATCAGGAATTTCTCAGTAGCAGCCACGGAATCTGGATTTGTGCTTGGTTGATGGCAATAGGCTCGCCCCCGAGTAACTCGATCCAACGCGTTGTCGTTACCATGATATGGTTCGGAACGCGAAGAGCACCGCATTTGCGAATACTGTCTGAGGACCCAAAATTCAGGTGAGGGATGTACGTGGACATGTTGCGCCCGCGCCGGTTCGTACCCATATCGCAGCAGCACTGGTAGGATGCCAACAGAATCGACAAAAATAAAGATCAACAAAAGGAATCTGTCATTTTGTCGATTCTTCCGTCGACAAAACCCGTTTCTACGGTGGTCATACTATGCGTTCAGGTCTCCAAAGTGAAGAGCCTCGAGTGTGCGTTGCAGTATGGAGCTTTATAGAAATAATCCTGAACGGCTCGAGTTGACGTACCTAATGCTAATCCCGTGCAAGGCTTTTAATTGAATCATCCTATAGCAGTGATGGCCTGGTGGTGTTGTGATTGTAGGACTGCCAAGTCAAAGGTCTTGAGTTCGGACCCAAGACACGCACCTCTGATTTTTTGGATTCATGTGTATATTGTATAATGATCACTTGCTTCTGTGAAGGAAAACATCGTGAGGAAATCACACCAGCATGCCTGAAAGATATTTCTCGACGGCATATAAACCCAAGTCACCTAGATTAACTAACCAAGCGAAAAAGAAAAAGAAGAATCATCCTATAATGACCACAAAGACCTTTATATGAGAGGGTACGGACGCTGTAATCCAAAACACGGGCCCAGTGGCCACACTAGGCCCGTGTTTTGGCTTAACTGTGCGCTAACCTTAAATCCACAACGTGATTTTCAGCTTATCATTATTTGTTTATTTAAATTATTATTCAATAAACAATTTTGTTATTTATTTTATGCCAAATTGTACTTATTGCCTTGACTTATACTTTTCGTGTTTTAAAAGTGAAAACCAATGGGTATTTAATATTTATTACTTCTGAAAACAAAAATGGCGGATGAGACAATGTGACGTCTGGCTGTTGTCAAATAAAAACACAAATGTCGAAGAACTCAAAGCCCGGACTCCCTCTGAAAGAAACTTTGCTTGCCGAAACATATACGGAATAATAAGTAGGAATAAAATAATATAATTATAACTAGCTATGCCCCGCGGCCTTCACCCGCGTGAAATTAGCGGTGTGAAATATACTTTACGACCTATTCTCATACTTACCAAATATACATAAAAAAATCATAAAAATCGGACGAGCCGTTTTGCAGGAGTGTGACCACAAACACCGTGACACCAGATTTTATATGTATTATATACATGTATAATGCTTAGTTGACGGGTATGTGAAGGGTCTGTTTACACCCTGCGTAAGATATATATATAAAACTAGATTTACAAATCTAGTGGCTAACTTGGACCACAAGAAATGGACCGAGGACCTGCGGTTCATGTTGACAGTTCAACAAAATTTATTATGACATTTACGTTGTTGGGTAGATGGTTTTTCCAAGCATAAAAAGCAATGGATAAGATAATATTTTCTTCAAAATCATTCGGAATATGACTGAAAAAAGCGTTACAAAACAGCTCCGCGACAGTTTATTCTGAGTATTTTTCTTAGTTCATTACTTTTTTCACAAAATCACGAGCTAGTCTCGTGTAGCTCCAGCATTAAGAAAAAAATCTTAAAACTATTGTTCTTTTAATTGCCGGCAGAATTCACGAAATGCCTGCGGTAAGTGTAATTAACAATACAAGATTATTTCTGGCTGTAATGGCACCGATCGGTCTCAAGAAATCGTTTAAAGACTCACAGCTGTTCGAATTGAACGAAAAAAAAAAACAATTCGTGCATTTGTTTTGTGACATCATCTTACTGTCCTTGTACTATGTTCTTTGGGGCCGGCACATCATCATCTGCCTAGCCTTTTCCCAACTATGTTAGAGTCGGCTTCCAGTCTAACCGGATGCAGCTGAATACCGGTATTTTACATGGAGCGACTGCCTATCTGAGCTCCACAACCGAGTTAGTACTAGGTTATACGATACCCCTTGGTAAGACTGGTTGTCAGACTTTTTGAGCCACTGACTACCTGTAACGACTGTCAGAGATCTACAAATGACAGCCGGGACCAACGGCTTAACGTGTTTTACGAGGCACGGAGGAAACTCGGTATGTAATGGGTGGTCACCCATCCACAGACCAACCTAGGCAAGCACGGCTGTTAAGCCGTGCCGTGCGTGCGTGTGTGCCGTGTTTAGGTTACTAAAGATCGACCCGAGCAGCTGTTATTATTTAGATACGAGCTCCTCTCCTTGGGGCCGGCACAACACGCTATAATTTGCTCCGTTCTTCTTTCAAATCTTTTCTCACACTATCCATTCATCATTTCTTGGACCTTTCCCTCCCTCCAGCCATCTACGTTTATACTCATCATCTTTGACCCTCTCCTCATCACCATGGCCGTACAAGACAAACGATTCGCTTCCAACTATTTGTAAGCGGTGCCACCAGTGCCACGTCCAATGGTATACTCATTTCTTACTTTGTCTGGTCTTGTCACTCCACACATCCATCTCCACATTCTCATCTCCGCTACATATTTAGTATTTTCATCCATAAGTCATAAGTCATTTATTTCAAAACAACATACATCGTATAGAAATTTAGTAAAATACAATAAAATGTAAAATAAAAAAGTACCATTAAAACATAAAAAAATCGAAAAACATGTCAAAGATGGAATAACAAATTCAAAAATGGTGGTGATGGTTTTCTTCACAGCCCAGCGTTCATTTGTTTTTAATGACATCATCGGATCGTATTGAAAACTTCACAAAATCGTTCACAAAAGTGTTGCGCCATCGAGACGTACATAAAATAAATCTCTTTTACTATCAATATAAAAGTCTTTTTAGTGGAATTAGGTTGAATTAAAACAAAAACCGTTCGATTATTTTTCATTCAACACTTTGCCAAGTCATTTGGAAAAGGAAAATTACATCATCATTGTAATCATCGTCCAGTAGAATTCCACTGAGTCTGCTGGACACCGCGCGGCTTCCCCAATCACACGCCATTCAAATCGACCGTCAGAGACTCTCATGCAGCTAATCTGTTTAATCTTTTCCAAGCATTGTTGGGGTCGACTTCTAGTCTAACCATCAGATGCTGGATTCTCAACTAAACAAAAATATTAATATTATGAGCCTGATGTGTCCCACTGCAGGGCAAAGGCCTCCGTTGCCTCTTTCCATTTATCTCTGTCTTTGGCTATTTGGTCCAATCCTTTTGATAAGAGTCCAGCTCGTCACGCCATCTCCTTCTGGGCCTACCACGTCGCCGAGTTCTACTGTTCTTAAACCAGTTTGGCCCAATTTTGATGCGACATGCGGCAGATGTGGCCTGCCCAGTTCCATTTTAATTTGGCGGCTGTGTTGCAAACGTCTGCTATTTGGGTCTTGGATCGAAGTATACTGTTCCGGATACGGTCAGAAATTTTGACTCCTAGTATACTTCGTTCCATGGCTCGCTGGCAGACCCCGAGTGCGGACTTCTGACGCTTCGTTAGTGACAAACTTAAAAAAAAATGTAGTATGCGCATCAGCCGAAATGGGTGCCTGCTACCCTGGGGAGACGGTTAAGGGTCTTACGAAATACGTTAAGATGAGGTTCACAATAGTTCTGTGCAGACAGCAGTAAAGATATGTGCAGCGTATGTACCTTAGACTGTGACCTGCACTCGTTGACCTTCCAGCTGCCGTTCCTGATGATGGTGACGATGGTGATGGTGGTAACAAGAACTCTAAATACAACCTTGACCTGATTCTGTAATTACCATTTCACTGCGAATTCAATAACTATTTATCTCTCATCAAAAGCAATCATTGTTTATCGTTCTGATGTTTCTGAATCAGGATTTGACATTCGAGAAAAAAGAAAAATTAATCGGGATAATTATTTTTGAGGAAACTTGATTGGCATGAGATTTTGATCTGGTCTCACTATATATATCATGTTTAGACTTAGCAGATTCCATCCAAGTACGAGCCTATTTTGACCTCTCAGGATCGTTGCTGGATTTCGATGTGAAGAGTATGTTGATGTCAGGCACATTGGGTGAGATATTTGAGCTTGGTCTCCATATTTGCTAATCCACAAAAACAGCTCAAATATAGGCTGGAATCGACGCGCCAACGGTTACCACCTATTCAGTACGTCATTTTAGAAATTATTCCAAATTATGTACTTATTTCTTTATCGTGTGGTTAGTACCTAACCTAACCATGAGTTGCCATGGCTGACCTGGAAGTCTTTAAATAGACTCCGGACCCAGGTTGGTCGCAGCAAGGAAAACCTGCTCAGGTGGAGATTCATTAATGACTCTGACCTGAAGTGTAAATGTGGTGCTGTTCTACAAACGATGGGGCACTTAATATGGTGTCCTGCGTGTTCTGTCATTTGTTCACTACAGGAACTGATGGACGCTACCGAAAGCGCCAAACTAGGTAGTTCAGTTCTGGGCTGACACAATTTAGATTGCCATCGACACGCTAAGAAGAAGTACATAACCTGGTTTCAGAGTTTTTATGCCGCCCATGGGCCTCTGACTGGGGTTTACATGCCGTCAAGAAATATCTCTCAGACATGCTGGTTTCCTCACGATGTTTTCCTTCACCGAAGCAAGTGATAATTACACAATACGCACATGTATCCGAAAAATCAGAGGTGCGTGTCATGGGTTCGAACTCGAGACCCATGACTTGAATATGTACTGAATAACGTGTTATGTTTGTGTTTCTCCTGTACTACTATAGGGTGCGAGCCTATTGTCATCAGATGCCAGCACTTTTTTTTTTTGGATTTTTTGATACCACTTAATGCTCAGCAGCTACCCACGACAAAATTATTATAAATATTGTTTTATTATTTATTTTATTAAATGTAAAGATTAATTTTTTAACTGACTAATTATAGACTAACATAAAAAAATATCACACCTTCATCCTGTTTACTAATTCAAGCATTTCAATCCTGTTTTTGCTAATGATCACTAGTTCAACCCATAAATTAAAGATAAATCAATAAAGCTGTTCTTAGGGGACTGAACAGGAAGCAATAGAGAGACCGGTTCTAGTAACTTATCAGTTGAGGAGCTGTCCTAAAACTTGACATCTTGAAAAAGTAAAAATATAAGAAACAGAAGTTCTAGTCTTCGTTTATTTAAATCAGAATAAAAAATGCACTATTATTTAGGAATGGTTGATTTTATTTATTCTTTTATTTATGTACACACGGTAGACAACACAGAAAAATAACATAAAGGGTGTAAATAGACCTTTGACGAAGCCGAAAGGCACTTCTTCTCCCCATCTTTGCGATCATTTTTTTGTTCTAGACCATACCTTTCTAGTTACGGAGATTTTGGGGGTCAAAGTTCCAACTTTCTCACAAGTTTTTTTTTTTTAATACATGTTTTTAATGTAAGATTTTTACTTTAAACACCTCCACGATCCCCATACAATTCAACCCATCCATCAGCACAATGCTTTGAGTGCATTCCATCGATTACTACCGTAAAAAGTGATTTATAACCCCAAAAAAAAACAATCGTTTCCCAGCAATAATTTTTGCGTAAAGTTACTTAGTTTGATGTACATAATGCTTGGTGAATTGAAAAGAATGGTCTTTCCGTATATACCTACATAATTACAAAGTGTTGCTACTAATGTTATTTGCACACGTAATTATTCTAGAAGCTTTTTAAAAGTCATATTTGTGAGTTTGCCAGAAAATATTTTAAAATACCGACTTTGTAACTCGATCGTGACGTGCCAGCATTGTCTTTTGGCAATCATTCTTTTTTAAATAAACAAAGGATTTTCCGCCTTATTGTCAGAACATAAAGCCCATCGTATATTTTGAAAGAGTACACGGAAATGAACTTATGCACTGGCTTTTTAATTTTGTGTTTTCATTTATTTTTTACCACCTACTGAAAAATGTTCCTATTAGGCGAATAGTAAATTCTATTCTTGTTAATATTGTCTCATCATTTCTCCCACCTGGTGTGATTTCCCGGCTAATGCCAGACCGAGTTCCAGCTCTTTAATTACCAATGAACCTTAAATAACAATAGAAATATAAGAACAGCAGCCGCTCCAAAAACTTGCCATATAAGGAACACAATGAGAACGTGTGCAGAATATTAAAAATAATATCATTAGCGCTAAATCGTAGTAAGTTTAAGATTCAGCAAGCGTAAGCAGCCGTGACTCCGTGAGAGGCACAATATTTTTTTTTTATTTAGATCTTAGAGATAGCAGATCCGAGAGCAGCGGTGGCCCAGTGGTGGCGGCCCCAGCTTACGAGCATTAAGTCGTGGGTTTGAACCCAGGAGCTTTAATTTGTGTAGTTTATTTCATCACCACTGCTCTCAAAAACGGTGAAGGAAAACATTGTGAGGAAACCGGCATGTCCTAGAACCAAAAATTTGAAGACATGTGACATCTACCAACCCGCACTGGGCCCCCATTCCCTCTCATAGAGGGGAGGCCGTGTGTCATAGCATTGGGAACATTCTAGGCTAATTATGCTATTTAGATCTAATTAAATTACAAATAAATAAAAGACAAGCCGCGATGTCGCGCGCGCTGAGGTTGGTAATAATCCTTCGGGAACCCAGGTCATGGTCTATATGAGTACCAATTTTCATCGGAAAATGTTCAGCTGTTAAGGAGTGAAAGGGTACCCAACAAACAGACAAAGGTAGGAACTTTCGTATTTAAAATATTATAGACTAACCGCTTTAATGAGTCCTCCACCTTGCCCCATCAAAAGCACATTAAGCGTCTTCAGAGTCCTAACAATATCCCACAGGTTATTTGCTTTAAAATAACCATAATCCACGTAGGTATTACGTTACTAATTGAACCAATACGTGATCAACCTTCAGAATATTCCATTTAAATTGATACCTTCGCGAGGACTTATTGAGAGCGTTAACGTCTTACGGCATTTCATACAAACTTTCAAGTGATTTTTTTTCGAAATGACTGAACTGATTTTAATGAAACTTCGTACGCATAAGCAGGATACATAAGTCTAAAGATTTGACAGAAAACTTTTCGAAATGTCTTTTTTAAAAAAAAGATAATTGGAAATTTCTGTTTCCATGGGAAATCTAAAATCGGTCTAATTTAGCTGTAACACTATTTCTCGAAAAGTTCTGTGTCAAATCTTTAGACTTATGTATCTTGCTTATGTGTACGAAGTTTCATTAAAATCGGTTCAGTCATTTCGAAACAAAATCACTTGAAAGTTTGTATGAAATGCCGTAAGACGATAACGCTCTTAAAGCGGTCGGTCTATAGTATGGAGTATGATATCTGGTTTTCATGCATCACCTGTAAATAACACATATTTCCTTTACTCAAAGGGCTCTCCAAAAGCAGACGACGGAAACGCCAATTATTATTTATATACTCCGAAACGTCTTTTGGACAAAAGCGTCACAATTTATTTAAAAATGGAATTCGACGCGGCCATATTGTGAAAGATGACGCAACAAACGCAACTGTTACGTCACACTGGCCCTGACATCTGTCAAAATCGTGAGTCAATGTCAGAAGAACATCTGTTGACGTTGGTCGGTCAAGGTGCTGTGGAGGCAAACTGAGGCCAATGAACTGTGGGTTAGTTCGAAGATGAAAATTGATAAAAAAACGTAGGCCAGGCCATATAAAGTCACCCCTTTTTTAGAAGACTGGACCTTACTGATAGCTTCGAGGTCTATACAGCATATTTAAGCTTGTCGAAAACTCATGCCAGTATAATTGATATTTGAAACTTTCATGATCGCTGTCACTGATATCTATTATCTATTTGTTTATGTACCAATTTTAGTTGAAAGTTCTTTTTATGTTCTACAAGCCCTTACTTTTAAAATTTGGAGGCACAATTTTTACGGCATTACAAGCAAATATGTCATCAACCATTTTCTTAAGAAAAAAGTATTTGAAAAACTTCGATATCATTTTTAAGAGCTGTCGATACACGCCCCACACAGTTACATACGTAGAAAAAAAAATTCAATGTATGGAGGACCACACCTATATTTATGGTTATTCGTAATTTCACTTCACTTTTGTGTAGCAGTTCATAGAAGAGAGCTGCTCTCGAAATTTCAACAGTGTGGTACCAACAGTCTCGGAGTAAAATGGCTGTGACATACGGACAAACAAACAGACGAACAAACGGAGAGGACTAATCTATAATCGATCTGTTTTAGACCATTTGGCAAAGGAACTAGTGTGTACTAATAAGTGATTATAAAACATATTTTTCTTGTACACATTGCAGATTTTAAAATAGAAATATCTCTCTGACTAAAATTATGTCTAGCTCCAAAATTATACTCTGAAAATCTCTTGAAATCTCAAAACAAATTAACTGTTATTAATTATTTAATAAAGTTACTAATATTTAACCAAGCTAGGGATAATATTACGCAAAAAATAATTCACTGAGGTTATTTACTCTATATTAATTACAAGTTATTACGTAAATCTCGTGGTTTGATCTAAGTAATTATTCATAATAAAATAATTAATTCTGAGTTGGAAGCAAGGCCGGAGTAATTATTTATAATTTCATCCCTAATATTTATAAATAGTCCGAGGGTCTAGATTATTTGAGTTTAGATCATCGATTATGTTATGAAGTAGAGGAAGAACGTCACAATTCGTTCTTGAGGTGCAAAATAAATTCCCTCTTTCTTTAGAGATAATGGTGTCGGCGCCTCACATGTGCGTGGATAACCGCGGCGAGGGCGCGGGGCTCTTGGTACCGAACCCGGCTGCGCGAGCGCCGCCGCCGTAGCGCGCCCTACCACACACTGAGCTCACAGCCACTACGGGCATTTCATTGTACGGTCTTCACACATTGAATTATGTTAATTATGGTATTACACCTATAAATATACAATCCACTAGTTTCAATATAAAGTCCCAACCGAGGCATTTCATTGATCCTCTGCAAAGCAAGTTAGGACAAACGATTTTATAAGCAAGTATAGTAGATGTAAGTGAAGTAGTAGATAGAAGATTTGAACAATTAGTTGTAAACGCGCGCCTCAAAGAGATGTCAGCAACGATGTAGGGGTCTGCAAGGGCCGATGCCTGCCAGGGCTGCGGGACTGTTCGAAAGAGATACCGTGGCCCTGGAACACAAAGGGCAAAGAAAGAACATGGATGGGTTTTAGTCAGTACAAGTCTGACACTCCCTTCCGCTCCTCCCAGAGTGGGGGGGGGGGGGGTCATTTGATGAAGATTCCGAAAAAAAAAAAAAAATGGGTGGCGCCGACGATACGACAATAAATTAAACTACGTATAATATATACGTCTTGAGGTCAAGTGTTCCCAGTCTGCATTCAAAAAATCATTCGAATATATCCGTAGTTTTCTGTAGTTTAGTCACAGGACATTACTTGAGGCTAGCACCGACAGTCAAAAAGACTGAGGACAATGTCTGCCAGTGGTATATCCTTGACCTAACCAACAATGTCTGTCATTTAGTAATAAGGAGACAGAATTTGTTTCGAATCATGTAACTGACAGGTGTATGTAAAGGTAAATAACAGCTATCATAATTCAAAACCACATTGATCGTGGACGACACTTCGATATTGTGTTTCTGTGAGACTTACCTCCTCAAGGTTACATTGTTTCTTGTGATGTATGAATACTTATTAATTACTTGTAATTCATTTATTTATAGTCCGTGTAACCTTTTGACCACCATAGTCACATATACGTGACAAACAAGCGCGTGCCCTGTACGCCAAACGACAGAAATATGTGACAAAAATGGTAGGTGAAATTGTGGCATGGCGTGGAGGGCACGCGCGTGCGGTTTTACTGCAAGCATTCGGGCCCCACGGCCCTGGGCCGTGGCGCCGTTTGGGGTTGAAACCCTGGGGTTTCAACCCCAAACGGCTCGAAAATATAATTACCCGTACTATTTAACCCACCCACATCGAAATCAGCTGTTTCCTAGAAAAGTGCAATACCTACCAGTAGCGAAGGGTAAATTTTTGTAAGAATTAAGCCGGAGTACAGTAACGAGCAGCAATATGTAAACACTTAACAACTTTTAAAAGTGTTTTCCTCCTACTGTTCTGATTAAAATTTCATGTTGTTACAAAAATAGTATTCTGGAACTCATATTTTATGAAAAACATCCCATCTGCAAGTTACAATCGTTATTCCTCGCGAAAATTGTGTTTACATGTAGGAAAGTGTATACATATTAGTGCTCGTGACTGTTTATTTGTCTTTAAAATACTGACTGTACCAGTTTTCAAAGGGAAGCCGGTAGGAATCGCGTTGTATGGAATCTTCGGCACTGATACCTACACGGTCAAAATGTACGGAACAGCTCTTTTTTTTTAAATTACCCTTGTTGTGCCGGTTCAGAAAGACGTACTAAATACTTAGTAACCGTTTGTACGTCGGTGTCTCTTCCATCGTGTATTTAGCTGCTTGAGACTCTCCGCAGCCGCAGCGACAGAGTCAGCAGAACACGCTGAGCTAGGAAGATGGGATGTCGCAAGAATACCGACACATGTTGCGTCCCATACTAAAATAACGTTGAAAATGTAATAAATTAACTATTGGCAATTTAATGAGGATTCTGGGTCACTGGTAGACATATTGTAATCGTTGACTAGCATGTACTACTTAGTTTTGTATAATTACAGTCTTTATACAAGACACGGAACTGCTATTTACTTCGAGCCGTAAATCTTTTGAAAACGTACGTATTTCTAATTATTATTTAATTACTAATCGAGGAATCAATAAGTTTTCTCATAAAAATACCGTTTTTGATGTTTTTCTGTTCAGTTTTCTTAAAGAAACGTTATGGCTTTCATGATAAATTGATGACCAATTCTTGTACTATTAATTAAGATTGTATTGCCATACAACGTGGCAACACCGCCAGTCTCTTGCGCACATTACCAGCTAACAGAGTTGAGGAAGAGTTTTTTGATGCCCTTTTATAGTTTGTTGTTAGTTTATTTATTTTAGGTTATTTAATAATGTTTAATTAATAATGTATTATAGTTAGTTTACTCTACTTAATTAAATATTTGTTTCTTAATATTAAGTATATATACATATATATATCTAAGTTAACAATATTAAACCCTCTTAGTACATGTAAATCCATTATCCTCTTAGTATATGTTAATAAAAATGTTATACAACTATTTAGATAGTTATTATTCAGATTTGGTCAAATAGACAGTCGATCCATGTAAAATACTGGTATTCAGCTGTATCCGGTTAGACTGGAAGCCGACCCCAACATAGTTGGGAAAAGGCTAGGCAGATGATAATGATGGATATTAATTAGGGAAAATTTAATGAAACTATAAAAACATACTCTTAATAAAATTATTGGCTTTAATATGTTCGTCCTGACAGCTGTCATTTTCATCAAGTTAAACTATAATGGCACAGTCATAAATGTTTAGGATGACAAGTTTCCAAAAAGCAAGCTTTCACGGTTTCCAACTAAACTTATACTGTCATTTACGGGATATTTATTTATTTATTTATGTACACACAAAATACTTAATAAGAGATAACAATATAAAAAAAAAATATATATAATATTATTATAATTTTTATTATATTTTTTTTATTTGTTATTTTTTTTTATTGTATTATTATATTATTGGATATCTTCCGTGATTGAACAACCACGATCAATCACGGAAGATATCCCGTAAGTGACAGTATAAGTTTATGTTAATCTGATTGAAAGTCACTGTCAAATTGCGAAATGCTTTGTTAGCTTTTGGCACTTGCCTGAATGTAAGGTTGATGTTCAGGGGGGTTACCATGACGTCTTAAAACAGGATTAATTCCAGTGTGGAAAAGAGTCAGAGCTATACAGGTCGTCTAGCGCCATCTCTTTCCCACACTGGAATTACTCCTGCTTTAAGACGTCATGGTAAGCCACCAGGGTCATTCATCATTTCAACAATAAATTATCCCATTGCTTAGATTTTTTATTACTAGTTGGATTTACGAGAATGCTGGTAGATTGCGCCCTACGTGGTGGATTAGTGTTTCCATATACTCCTCACAAAGTACCTATGCTCAATATTGATAGATAACAGAGGGTAACGCCACGAACATAATGCGGGTGGGGTTTTGACCTTAAGTCTGCCTAACAATTCACAAATTCTGATAGAAATAACCTAATCTTAGACAAAGATATAAATCGGAAACAAAGACCAGATTCTGCATCTATGGTACAAGAGCCCACGACCAAAACCATGTTGCATCGTTTTACAAAACCAACTAAAATTTTTAAAACCATAAAGTAATGTTAGACGCCAATTGTGAGACGATTTTATAACCAGTCTTACCATGGGATATCGCATTATACTAATATACTAACTGGGTTGTGGAGGTCAGATAGGCTTAGGAAGTCGCTTCAAGTAAAATACTGGTATTCAGCTGCCTCTGGTTAGACTGGACAACATAGTTGGGAAAAGGTTGGGCTGATGATGAATTGTCAGCCGGTTTCATAACAACATGGCTGATATTATGTATATTTAGTAGGCTTCGTCATTTTACTTACCATGAAAAAGGTTTTCATTTCAGACGTTTTTGCGAGTCGCATGTGGCCTAACCGCATTTTCAAAAAAATCTGATATTAGTGTTTTAGAATCAGAATAACCAAATCTGGCGATTTCATACGGTTTTGGTCGTAAAACAATGAAGCAAAAATGTTGATGATGGGCTCTCGTACTTCTACAATCATCAACCAATCATCACATTACATTTCACAATCTTTTTAACTACACTATGATTTAACGATGCATTGTAACGCGATATCCGGTTAATTAACATGACTTCCGGTGTCATGAGAGAACGGTTTTTATTTTAATTGTTACGATTATCTTCAAGGTTTCTTTCAGACGTAAACGGTGCATGAAGATAAGCAAATTTTTTAATTGTATGTTGGTTTCAATTAGTGGCTGTATGTGTTGTGATGTTTGATTGGGGTCAAAACATGTTGAAAGAAAAAATAATATAAATAATCTATAGCTCTGTGTTCATCGTCATCATCATCATTTCAGCCAAAAGACGTCCACTGCTGGACATAGGCCTCCCCCAAGTGTCGCCACATTGACCGGTCCCGTGCGACTCGCATCCAGCGGATCCCTGCAACCTTCACCAGGTCATCGGTCCACCTAGTGGGAGGCCTACCAACGCAACGTCTTCCGGTTCGCGGTCGCCACTCCAGAACTTTTCGGCCCCATCGGCCATCCGTTCTGCGAGCAGTTCTGTGTTCTTGCCTTAAATTTAATGTGCATCTTAAAGAAAATACAATGTAATAAATAAAAATAAATATAATGTGACAGATGACAGCGATGCGGAGGAGTACTTTGACGCTTAAGTGTCCTATTGTCGTCGTTGTATAGATGTTTATATTTTCTTACTTTTAGTCTTATTTTTATCATTACTTTAGTTCTATTTGTATTCTGTATATAATGTACATAATATAATATAACAAATAAATATATCATCATTGATTAATAGTACGGGCCAGCTCCAACTCCATCCTGAAGACTATAGCAGGGAGGTTCGACTCCCCGATTATTGGGGCTATTGTTCGTAGGTGCCTCTCGAACAACAAGCTCGTATCGAAATAAGGTGTAATTAACATAGTTTATAAGTTTTATTTTATTAACCCTCTATGGATGCTGCTTGTCCGAAATAAAAGTTATGTTTTTTTATTTTTTTTTATTTATTAATTTAATAAATTTAATAAGTTTGTCATAAGTACGTTAATTGTTTCTCTGAAATGCCAAGACACCAATTATAAAGGTTAACTTATAATTATGTCATGAAAAGCTTGAGTTGTTGTTGTGTTCCGATGGCAATCATGATGTCTGCTCATCTGATGGTAAGTGATCAAGACACCAACAGATAGGCATCTGTTTCTTCATGTATAAGAATCACAAAATATACGTCTTTTTCGTGTCGTTGGCACAACAGCAACTATCCTTTTTTTGAGTTGTAAAAACCTCTTAGATACCCTCCGTCTGGGGCGAGCGGAGGGTTGAGTCGGACTCTAGCCGACGAAAAACCCACTGGTTCTAATACTACCATGTGTCGGGGGCTCGGGAGATACAAGTACATTCGCGCATACCCCCGACTGGTACCAGCTTCCGTTCTCGACAAGCCCCATCACCAAGTGCGACCTATTCTAAAAAGAGTGTCCATGGAGTTTCTTGCCCGTTCTTCTCCATAGAGATCTACGTTAGGGAATGGGCAACTACAGTACTTTCACAGTTTTTATGCCTTGTGACTGGGACTGTAGCTATAATTGTCTTTGTTTCGACAATTCAAAAGTGCCTATTTGAAATAAATGCTTTGATTTTGATTTTGATTTTGATTCAGCGACCACACGTTCTCCATGAAGGCGCGCAGGAGCCACCTCTCTGTGCCTCGCTGGTCGGGTGACGACTCAGTCCTAAGTTCACCGCCCGCAGGCCCCTCTTCATGGTGATCAGATATCGTGGAGAAAATACCTTATTTATTGCATCATCACTGATCTCAAAACGGTGAAAACACAGTGAAGTCACCGGGAAGACATGGTTGTGACATCTACCAACCTGCAGCGGGTTCCCGTGGTGGACTACAGCTGACTCAGCTCGCATAGATATAGAGAAGGCTGGTGGTCCAGCGGTGGGAACAACATAGGCTGATGTTGCTTATTATGTAAAAAGGGTGTAACAAGACCCTTAACGAAGCCGAAAAGCACTTATTTTCCCATTTATCGTCATTACGATATTTTTTTTATTCTAGGCCATACCTAGGAAGCTTCTAGTTACGGAGATATTGGGGGTCAAAGTTCCAACTTTTTCACAAGTTTTTTTTTTAAATACATGTTTTTAATTTACGAACTTTAAACACCTCCATGACCACCGTACTATTCAATCCATCCATCATCACAATGTTTTGAGTGCGTTACATTGAGTCCTACCGTAAAACGTGATTTTTCATCCCAAAAACAAAAGTGATTTCCCAGCAATAATTTTTGCGTAAAGTTACTTATTTTGATGTACAGAATGCTTGGTTGACGGCTTCGTTTAGGGTATTGTTACACCCAGTAGATTGGTTATCCAAAGCTTGTCATAAAACTATGGATAAGAAATTCTATAAATAGGTATAGGTACCTACTTTATAATTGTATAGAATTACACTAACATGCGTAACAGGGCATCAACCTTTAACATTTTATTTTATAGGTGTCTATAAATATCACTTCATTCAAAATACCTACGTATTCTGTGTCTGGTAGATACAATTGAAGCTATATAATTACAGTTTTCACGTGTTCACGTTTTGTAAAAATCACGCCGAAACAAAATGTATTAGAATCTGTTTTTAGTCCAGGAGTCGTGACTCTATTAAATATTAAGTTGTCGCCGTTTATGTTTTTTGTAAAAGTAGTTTTAAAGTGTTTATTTTCTTACTATGTAAGTATGTAATGTTTACTTTAAGCATTAACAACTAATTAATTTAAGAATGAAACAAGGAAATATTTAGCTGGAGACATCTTTATTTTTTTTTTAAACGTTGCCCCACACTAGGAATTTCTCCTGTATCGTGGGTGCGTTTACAAACATTTAAACTCACATACACAAACAGCGTACATCCTTATTTTATGTCTCCCCATTTTATAAAGGTAAGTGTTACAATTCTGTTTAATATTTGAAAGAATAATCTCATATAGCTGCCTGGAGACATTTGATAACTTAATTTATACTACTACTACTTTATTTTTTTACAGACTTTATTTTGCATTGGGAAATACCGTAAATTATCTTCTTGATTGTCTACAAACGTCTCCAGACAAGAAAAAAAAACTCTATTAATGTATTATTTCTTTGACAATTCGTTTCTCCGAACACAATCATCATAAAATGTCAAGTGTTTCGCGCCATAACTCGCACTGGGTTAAGTGTCTCTTTCCTACTTATTTCACTTTCCTGGTTAGTCGGGCACTTGAACAGCAACTACTTAGCTACTTGCCTATATCGACCCGTGTTGGTAGAAAAATAATGATCATTGGTCTCTTCGTGCAGAAGTTTCCTTTTGTAGTCGTTTTTTAATAGATAATTACATAAATTATTACTGTCAATTAGTGACTAAGACAGTGCCAATGGTGAGTAGAAATCGCGAATCGGCAAGCGTAAGCCCGGACGCCCTCAAACTAGGTGGAGAGACAATCTCCGCAGGGTGGCTGGTAGGTGTGATTGGAGAGACCTACGTCTAGCAGTGAACTGCTGTAAGCTGATGATGAAGAAAATATCTAATTATTTTCTTCAGTGTCGCGGACCGTAGAAAAATTACTACAGCGCCATCTATGCCACAGAAGAAGAACTAAAATCAAAGAGATTCTTCGTTTTGAAATCCGATTCGAAAGACGAGTTGCAATTATTTTTCACTAGCGACCCGCCCCGGCTTCGCACGGGTGCAATATATACACATAAACCTTATTCTTGAATAACTCTATCTATTAAAAAAAACCGCATCAAAATCCGTTGCGTAGTTTTAAAGATCTAAGCATACATAGGGACAGACAGCGGGAAGCGACTTTGTTTTATACTATGTAGTGAAGTAGATGTATATTTCTTATTTTTATGTATGCATAAGGTGACATAATCAGCATTACATCTGTAATGAATAGCCCATTTATACATTTAACCATTGTTTATCTTGTCAGTTCAGACTTCTTCTGATTTATTAATTCCGGTTTAATAAAATTTATTGTAAACCTATAAATCGTTGTAATTTATTGATTTACATTTACGAACCAAAAAGAGTTTGAACATTGACCTACATTTTTGCTACGTAGGTAGAAATTACTGTTATTATAAAATCATGCTCTCAACATAGTTTAGAGTACCTGAGTGAGGTAATCTGAATTTCATAGAAATAATATTTTTCTTGTTTTGAGTAATATATTTTCTGAATTATTTATATATATAAAAGAATTATTTGGTTTAGAGAAAATGCTTAGTATCATAATAGGGATTTTAATGGACTTTTTTTTATTTATTTACGACACAAAACACATTAATTCAATTTATTTATTTGCATCAGACACAACGATCCATAATTTAGGTAGTAGGTACACTTAAAAATAATGTTAGTAGGTAATCAAGAGACAAATACACACCACACAATTCTATTATAACTTACACAAAATAAAATTTTAATTAAATGAACACAATTTTTTTTTAAATAAAATTTTAATAATCAAATTTAAACAAATTTAAAATAAGTTAAATTCAAATTAAGATAGAAGAGCACAAAGGTACTGCCATTCCGTTTTTGAAATGAAGAACGTCAGCAGATGTAGCAGATGCAGATGTGTATGTGTGTGTTGGTGACAAGCAACGACTGGTCTATAAGGATGCCGAGAGTTTACCACGATAAAAAAAAAAAAAAAAAACATTAGTTTTAGTATATGCGAAACCTGAAACACGGGTCTAGTATTTTTATGTAAAGAATCCATGTACAAAATTTCAAAACTGTATCAAAAATCACAAAGTTATAAGCTTGTTCTGTTAGCGGGTTGTCCGTAAAAAAAGTGTGCAGCATCGTCTTTAGTTCATTGATAATAATAATTTGGCAGTAGGTCTGGGGGAGGCCTATGTCCAGCAATGGACGTCTTTTGGCTGAAATGATGATGAGGATGATGATGAGTAGGTACCTAAATGATTGCGATAGGTACTTAGTGTCGCTCGGTGTTCAACTTGTAACCTTTTTTAAATATTTTTGGGACAAAATATAACATGGTTTAAAATTGATTGGAATCGATTCAGTTACTTATTCTGAACAAACTATATTTAGGTTTCGCATATACTACAAATAATGTTGTAGTATGCAAAACGTGTTTGCAATTTAAGTGTCATAGGACGTCAAGTGCGCGAAGTCCGACTTCAGCAATTTTTATTCAAGGTATTTATTTAAAAATAGATTATTACCTAATCGTTCTTTTTTCAGAACATTGTTTCTGCTCGTCTACTGGCTGTCTGAAGGATATTATTTACATCGATCAGAACGTCTGTAAACAGGAATAAATTGTGTGTGACTATCCGAGTCTGCTAGTACGGTCATAATTTGCTCGTCCACTATTTATGCGAAGACACTGCCTCCTAAGCTACAGGGTCTTCCTAGTTTAGGAGTCAGGGATCAAATTTTGTCATGTATGCTTGTTTCAATTTCAACAAAATTCTTGCTAAATAGCATTAACCCTAAGTATAACTGTTGGTTCGTTGTCACCAGTACCATTGACAGTTCCATGATGGAACTACTGATTGTTTTTTTTATCACTAGTTCCATTTTAAAAGATTCAGAAAATAATGGAACTAATGTTGAATTTGTTATCATTAGTTCCATTTTTAAAAGAATATGAAAATAATGGAACTAATGTTGAATTTGATATCACTAGTCCCACATCGGAATCAACATTAGCACGTGGCTATAAAAGCCACGCGCCGCTGTCATGTACCTTAGTACTCTAGTGTCAGATCAGTTCAATGTCATAATGCAAGTGAGCACACAGACACTAAACTAGGTAATAGGTTATCTACTAAATGGACTGACCCGTTTGCGGATGCAATAATTGTAAAGGGATTGATGCAAGAGAAGCAGAGATCACAAAGTTCCAAGGAAAAGTGACATTCTTTCTATCAGCGTTATCGATGGTGGCTGTCAAAAATTGGTGTGACATAAGCTAACGAAAAAGTCTTATGTCAATCCTGTTGACAGTTGTTGTAGAAATAGCAATTATACAGGGTGTAAACAGACCCTTCACATAGCCGTCAACCGAGCATTCTGTACATCAAACTAAGTAACTTTACGCAAAAATTATTGCTGGGAATCGACTTTTTTTTTTGGGGTGAAAAATCACGTGATACCGTAGGGTTCGATGGAAAGCACTCAAAGCATTGTACTGATGGATGAATTGAATAGTACGGGGGTCGTGGAGGTGTGTAAAGTAAAAATTTTACATTAAAAACATGTACTTAAAAAAAAAACAGAAAAAGTTCCGAGCTTCGTCCGCGTAAAATTATTATAAAAATATTATAAATACTTCACTATTTGAATCGGATTTTGTTAACATTTTCAAGAGTCTTCTTTTTTTTGCATGGAACCCTGATCCTTTTACAAAATAAAAGTAGCCTAAGTTACTCCTTATAACATCAGCTGCGTCCCGTTAAAATCGGTCCAGCCGTTTCGGAGATTAGCCGGAACAAACAGACAGACAGACAAAAAATAAAATGTTATATGTGCCGTATGTACTTTTATATGTATTCAGTAAAAAGCTATTATTTTGAAATTACAAACAGACACTTAAATTTTATTTATATGTACCTACATAAAGACCCTTTCATCATTAATCAAGGCTTGCTACAACATGTACTTTTACAATTAAATACAATTTCCGGATTTACAAACTCAGATTAACCTTAAACCAAGCTCGTGTAACCTAGAAATTAAATATTATTTAGAAATATTCGTCATAATTATTGCCATTACGCCATTCGTTGTAAATGGTCGTCGTCATATCTGCAGATGATGTGCACGATAGTGATATTCGATACAAAGCATCGATCATCCATGTATAAAGAGGCTGTTTCACTTGTCTGAATTTAGTCTTTAGTTTTTTCGTTTTTTTTTTTTTGTTTTAGATAAAAACGTTATACCACACAAGGAGTTTCTCCTGTATCGTGGGTGCGTTTACAAACATTTAAACTCACAACCCGGAATTACCACCTGTAGGCCATTATCCCATGCGGGAATCGAACTCGCGACACGCAGCGTAGCAGCCAATCGCTCAACCACTGCGCCAACCATGCCGTCCAGTCGTTTAGACCGTTGGTTCCACAAAGCACTAAATCTGTTTAGTGCTTAACACTATTTAGTACATCTTTTTATTTCTTATGGCTTCAAAATCATTGACGAGAACAGAACGATGTTTTTT
Source organism: Noctua comes (assembly GCA_963082995.1). Lineage (NCBI taxonomy): Eukaryota > Metazoa > Arthropoda > Insecta > Lepidoptera > Noctuidae > Noctua > Noctua comes. Next base: position 10,747,137 of record OY720285.1, read on the forward strand.
GTTTAGTGAGGTTAAATGACTCTAGACTCTAATAGAAGGTGCTTTATTTTACATCCAAAATTAACACAGCTGCTATACAATATTACTAATAGTATGGGTGTATTTGCCTTCAGCAAGTTAGCCTTCTAAAAAGAAATTTAAATAAGAAATGTCACGATGCGTCCTTATCTGTCTCAATATTATCTGCAATTGTATTCATAACTAATTCAATGTAATGAGCTGTACATATTCAAAAAGCTTTTCTCAAAATTCAAAATTTTAAAATAATTTTCTAAAACAATTATTTTTTAATTATCCCAAAAAGACGACTAAATTCAGTCAAGTGAAGTAGCCTCTTTATACTCAATCGATACTGCACGTGAACTCGCACGCGCTTCTGTCACGAGGCAGCGCTTGCGCATAAAATGTGGGAAACTTGAATGTATAATTGTGGTGGAATTTAGTAATTGGAGCTTAGGTGTCTTTTTTGTTGCCGAGATTGGATTCATAATCAGGTTTTGGATTCTTTTTATGTAGGTGTAGCAGTGGCGTCTAGACATACCGGCTATACTAAGAAATGAGGGGCCCGTGGGGAAATACTAACTAACAGCTGCACAGGTCAATCTCCAAAGTTAAGCAACGTGTGCTGGAGATAGACCGTGGATGGTGGTAACTATCTACTGTACCGATATCCATCCCTGCCTCGGAAAGGACGTTCAGCAGTTGTGTTTTTATACATGTAATCAGTTAGGTGTCACCTAGTGTAACGAGAAAACGGACTTACATAAAAAAAACCTATTGCGACTGCTGAGCATGAGGTCCTGGGTCGAGCAAAGTGATATTGGGTTTTTCCATGAGGAATTTCTCAGTAAACAGTCGCGGAGTCTGATTTGTGCCCGATTGATGGCGATACGCTCGCCCTTTATTACATGAGACTTTCTACGACTACTAAGGTTCACCTCTGCATAACCCTTCGGGTATTATAGGCGTGATGATATTATGTTAAAGAGAGAGAAACAAAATTGTTAAAAAAACGAGAACCCAAAAGTCTAATCTAAGCGCACGGTAGTGCGCAGGCCAAGTTCCAGTAAAGAAGATACACCAAACCTTTTAACAATATAATGTTGTTGTAATAAACCTCACATTAATGAAATTAATTACCCAACGACCCTTGTAAGACTAAACAACATGATTTAAACCAAATGGTTTGTATTTACAGAAGAAGCTGCGTCGTCTGAGTCATCTCTTGTAGAGTTGAACCAAGATTCAATAGCGGCCGAAGTTGGTATGACTTTTGATAGAATAATGCATGATCAATATTTTGATAGGTAGGTACTAGTAGCGACGGGTCAATTTTTGTAAGAGGTAAGCCGGAGTACATATCTTTAATGTGATTACTACATTGTACACTTAGCTTTGACTTTGATTATATTATTTGTCTACAGAATACTGACATATTTTTCAAAGAGATACCGGTAGGAATCGAGTTGTATGGAACCTTCGCCACTGTACGGTACATGATTGTTGTGGCTCAGTGATCACTGCACCATCTTACGTGCTGGTTGAGGAAGAGACTCGAACTCAAAAAAACATTTTGTATTCTGTAAATGATTCCTTCGTGATGCGCGACCAGATCATCTCGCCACCTCTTCGGCCGGCCTCGGCGACGCCATCCATCCAGGTTTTAGGTGGCGCAGAAGAAGAATACCTGGAAGGATATGGGGGAGGCCTTTACCAAGCAATGGGACATACAAGGCTAAGAAAAAATATATACAGGGTGTTACAGAAATGGTATAGTCATATGAAAGGATATATTGTAGACCATCAAACTGAACAACTTCGTCCATGGGTCCAATATCGTAAATGCGAAAAAATTGTCAGCTGTCCTAAACATTTGGTTCGAGTAGGTATTAAAATTTAGTATTAATGGTTCAATGGTGGATAATAGTTTAATGGTCTGCACTCTGCAGCATATCCTTTCATATGACTATACATACCCTTTCTGTTACATCCTGTATAATTTCATCACTACTGCTTTCAAAACGGCGAAGTAAACATCATGAGGAAATAGTCATATCCTATAACAAAACATTTAAGGACATGTGACATCCACCGTTCCACGAACCCTCAGCTGATTGGACCACTTATTCTGACAGAGAGGTCTATGGGAAAGTAGCAAGCTGACAAAGTTATGCTACATAAATCGGTAATTTTCGACAACTTTCGGCAATCAACGAAGTTCAAGGCCGTGGTTTCTGGGTGACCTCCTTTTTGATGCTACACCATTGCGACGTGATCTGCTAAATGTTACCACTTGATATCCTAATGGACCGTTAATGTCTTGCTACATCTTATCTTTGACCTCCAATTGAGCCATTCACTCTATTTTCTCTTAGCTCGTGAGTTAAAGAGTCGGATAATAGAATACAGGGTGTACCTAAGGCATATTGGACATCTTGTTTCTTTATCGTGTGGTTAGTGCCTAACCTGCACGCGTAGCATGACCATTGTAAAAACGGTTTGTGTCGACGGAAGAATCGACAAAATGACAGATCAACAAAAGTCTAATTCTTCTGTCTAATTCTTGACAAAACCCGTTTCTACGGTGATCATGCTACGCGTGCTGGTGTCAGTATTGTTATGCCGCCCGTGGCCTCTGACTTGGCTTTACATGCCGTAGAGAAATATCTTTTATCAAGGATTCAGTACCTATGTTTCTGGACCTCACAGAATTGTTTTTATGCGCGGTCTACACGGATTACAAAAGTGCTATACTTACACGGACAAAATGCATGGAACAGCTGACGAAAAACTTGACTGCTGGTAACTCTAGAATCTGATATTAGATCCATGACATTTGTATTTTGCAACACACGACAGATTGTGTTACTATCAAGAACGTTTTCTTAATGAGTGATTGTTTGTAGTCCGATAAAAACCAAAAAACGTCCAAGATCCGCCATTTTATCGCAAAAGCCGAAAACAACCGAACCTTACCGAAAGAAAGACGATGTACAGTTCTCCCCTCTACCGTTATTCAAGCAAAACATAATCTTAAATTAATCAATAAACAATGTGATCGGGGATGCATTGTTAAACTCATTACCCGCCTCCTTTGAAGTCGGGATGCAGTACACAATGTTGTATTTTTAGAACGTGGAGATTTTAATGTGCGGTCCGCGTTTACAACGTTTTTATGAGGCTCAAACAAAAAGTTTTGATGAATTATTTTTTAAAAAGCATAAAAGTCTTTGTCTTTGTGGTTCCTACTTTCTTTTGGAATCATTATTGTTTCTTGCTGATGTACACACGGCGGAACTTTTTGGAACTACTGATCTGATTCCGAAAATTCTTCCAGTAATCGAAAACTATAACATAAATATTATCCCAGAATGTCAGAGACGTTCCCATGGGATAATCCGACCATATGTGAGCGCAGCCGCAGGCAAAAGCTAGTCCACCATAAAGACATCAAGGTTTTATCCTATACTGGTGGTCTACCATGACGTCTTAAAGCAGGAGTAATTCCACAGCTGAAAACGAATCTTCTTTCTAAAATAAAAACCTATGTGACTCCTTATAACATCAGCTATCTTCCAGTTAAAGTCCCGTCAAAATCGGTCCAGCCGTTTTGGAGATTAGCCGGAACATACAGACAAAGATTTTTAAAAGTTTTTTTTATAAGTACTTAAAACATAATCGTTTTTAAACATCACATCTATACACCAACATCACTCAATGACCCAGTTTCGCTGACCAAGGATGGACCGACCTATTAAAACCCAGTACCTGTAACCCGTGTCTTTGAGTGGCTCAACACGTGTTTATTTTAACACCACTTAAAAAGGCACATGCTACGTTTATCTTTTTTCATTTTCCGCAGTATTTTAGCGCGTTTTTAAATATCTGTCTAGCTTTTTACTAATCGTATGTTGGAGTCAGCTTCCAGTCTAACCGGATGCAGCTGAATATCAGTATTTTACATGGATCGACTGTCTATCTGACCTCTATAACCCAGTTACTTGGGTAGTTGGGTATTACGATACCTCTAAGGAACACTCAACATAGTGTCCATGGAGTTTCTTGCCCGTTCTTCTCCATAGAGATCTATGCTAGGGAATGGGAAACTACAGTACTTCCGCAGTTTTTATGCCTTGTGACTGGGACTGTAGTTACATTTCATTGTTGTCTTTGTTTCGACAATTCAAATGCCTGAACAGGCCTATTTGAAGTAAATTATTTGGTTTTGATTTTGAACAGAAGCCCTAGCACGAGCGCGCGGTGTAAACGTAACGTTATTTTTTGTACTAAATATTAGCTGTTCCAAATTAAAAAAAAATCCTCTTGTATCAAAAAATAAAATACGTCAATTTTGTAATCGAAAATACAATTATCTTAAAGCATTTTTATTATTTTTTTACAACAAGTGCAATCCGTATCATCCACAGATATGAATATTTTATATTTTTATAATTTCTTAAAATTATGAAAATATTATAGTTTTTACGTAACGTTTAAACCGCCCGCTTGCGCTAGGGCCTCTGGTTGCCAAACTGTTCGTTTTTAAATAATAAATTGAATACGACAGCACGTGTTTTGGCATAAGCTTTGAATTTGTGTCTCTGCAACGTGTAGAGGTCAATGTTAAACGTTTTAGTATTCACTAAAACGTCTAACATTGACCTCTACTCTTGAATCAAATTGAAATTGAACATTAGTAATCAATGGTACGGATAAATTTGTCCTTTTTATCGTTTTGAATTTGTTATTCTATATGTATTATCTTTCACACGTTTTTTTATTGTAACGTTTTAATGGTAAGTACTGTTTTATTTTACAAAATTTCTACACAATGTAGATTGTTCCGAAATAAATGACTTATGATTTATGATGTCTTTTGTAATGCTGCTACCCTAGTACTATGGTACCTACAGGTACAAATTTTGGGATTAGTAAATAAGTAAAACTTTCAGGTTTTTATTAAATAACAAAATCTTAGAAGTTAAATTTGATTCACTTCCCGGTTTCCGATTGAGCTGAAATTTTGCATACAACATGTTTGGATGACAATGTATGGTTAGCTAAGTGACGTCACTCTAAATGTAATGTGGCGGAGTCCCTTAGGCAGCGGACTAGTTATTTTTAAGCATTCCTATGGTATGGGTATCAAATGAAGGGGTTTGCTGAGAAGGATACGAGAAATAAAATGACGCCACTTTAAAGTGTGTTTTAGTTAATTATAATTCTCATGTTTTTTTTTCTCAATTGATGCCCGCAAGACAGTGACATGTGCTCAAATATTGTTGAGGAACTTTTGCTTCCGAAGTATTCGTAAATACGGTGTTTGACTTTCAGTCTACTTTTTAGGGTTCCGTACAGATAGGCAGTCGCTCCATGTAAAATACTGGTATTCAGCTGCATCCGGTTAGACTGGAAGCCGACCCTAACATAGTTGGAAAAAGGCTAGGCAGATGATGACTGCCTATCTGACCTCCACAACCCAGTTAATACTAGGTAATACGATACCCCTTGGTAAGACTGGTTGTCAGACTTTTTGGGCCATTGACTACCTGTAGCGACTGTCAATGACAGCCGGGGCCAACGGCTTATCGTGCTCTCCGAGGCACGGAGGAAACTCGGTATGTAATGGGTGGTCACCCATCCACAGACCAACATAGGCAAGCACGGCGTAACCTAAAGATCGATCCGAGTGGCTGGTATTATTTAGCCACGAGGAAAATAGGAATGCGTATGTTTATATCAGTTCAGCTGTGTTGTACTATTAAAAAAAACTAGGTTTCTAGGGCTCATCAGCGGTGCGGTCACAGTGAGTTATTGTATAAGCTGTCTATTCTTTGTTTCGGGAGACATGTTGGAATTTTAGTTAAAAAGAATGTTATTTTAACCGATTTTCTTTGAACTATTGTAGAAATAACGCCAATATTTTAATAGTTGCTTTTGAAGTGTCTCTGATAGGTTACAAGTTTGAAACCAGGCAAATAGGTTCTAACAAACAGCACATAACATCACGCCTGTAATACCCGAAGGATAGGCAGAGATGTACCTAATAGTAATAAGGGGCGAACCTATTGGCATCAACCGGGCACAAATCCAGACTCCGTAGTTGCTACCGAGAAATTTCTTATGGAAAAACTCAATAACCGCTTTGTCTGACCCGGAAATCGAGCCCAGGACACCTGCGACTGCTGACCATGAGTGCTCAGCAGTCGCGGTTGCAATCAATGACGTAGTCTAATAAATAAATACATAAGTAATATGTATCCAAGTGATGCAGGACCGGAGTTATGTTCAAGCATTTTCAGCATAACAGATGTATGATGTGTCACAATTCCATTCATTTTCACGCCGCGTCCAAAAGGATTGCATGAACCATAGCACACTACAGACGGGTAGCACCGCCCTTTCTAACATTGCAGGCTGGCTAGGGAGAGGCCATATTTACAGTGACTTTGCTTGAGTATCAGTAGCGAAGGGTCAATTTTTGTAAGAGGTAAGCCGGAGTACATATCTTTAATGACTAAATTATTTGTCTATAGACATGACATTTTACAAAGGAAAGCCGGTAGGAATCGAGTTGTACGGAACCTTCGCCACTGTTGAGTATTATGAATCAGCTTCTTTATTCTTTAATACGTATATTTTCTCTTTTGTCTATGATGATGATCACATAATCACAAATCGGAAGGAAGCAAATCGGTGGCACAAAAAGTGGATCAAACAAACAAAAGTCACCAACTTCCGAAACTTATTTCGACTTATAATATTTTGTTATTTTCTTCTTTCTGTTGTTTCTTAGAAGTCGTATTTTTTTGGTTTTTGGTTTGTTTTTTGGAGTACGTTGCATTGCGGTATGAGGGCCGGAGTCCACCGAAGCGGAGACGAGAAGAGGTGTGAGCGCCCGGGGCTGCGGGACTGTTCGAAAGAGATGATGCGGCCCTGGAACACAAAGGGCAAAGAAGGAACATGGATGGGTTTTCACCAGTACAAGTCAGTCCCTTCCACTCCGCTCAAAGCGAGACTGGTCATTTGATGATTTCAGATCCTAAAAAAGAAAGAAATGGCGTGAGCGGCGTACTGTGAGCGGTGCGCTGTTACCGATATGCGGTGAGCTGTGTACTGTGTGTGGCGTGCGGTGAGTGGTAAGTGTGAGCGGCGAGCCGTTTGCACATCTCCGCAGAGCTTCGGTGGATATACCCTAGTTTTTACGCCTCTCCTGTCCTCTCCGCTTCGCACGTCTTTGTCTCCGCATGGTGGAGTCTGGACCTTATGCGTCTGTAACGTTAAGGAAAACATTATCAGGAAAAACATTAGTAGGACTGAAATCCTACACCGGTCTACACGTAGAGAGCAAATGTAATGATGGATGATCGTTCTATATCTCCGGGAGGAAAGAGGTCTTTGCCCTGTAGTGGGAAAATTATAGGGGTAAGTTGTTATTGACGGATGTAGGGTACGTCACAGTAGTAGGCGTCACTGCTTTGTACTAGAAATACGAGTAAGTACATATTATATCCCACTAGCACTTCGCCCACGATTTCGTCCTCAAAATTAGTGATAGCTCGGCTAATATAATAACAATAAATCTTTATTTTCAGACCAATTATGTGATGGGCAGCGGAGGAGTCCAAAAAGACCCAAAACTTTCACTAAATGAATTTAATAAAGTGATTACAATTAAATCTTAATATTAGGTGCTTAGGTACTAAGCGGTTGTCCTAACGACCGATGTATGTGACGAAAGGCCCCGCGCCGAATCTGCTGCTTAGTTTTATTGGATGCATCGAGTTTGGGTTGCGCAATCCATTCACAGTAACTGAATATATGGTGATGACGTATCTGGGAGGCACTCACAGATATAACAGACCAGAGATCCATAACAAATAAAAACAAAAATAAATTAACAACTGGGCACTTACTAACTAAAAAACACGTTACACACACTTACTACATCACATATCTGAATGACGGTCTGTGTGCCGCCATCCAGTGGCACATTATTTGGCCATCTACCCTGCCATATATGCATAATAATAAATATAATTTGTAGTGTAGCACCTACAATTAATGTAGCTTTCTGCCAGTGAAAGAATTTTTTAAATTGGATTATTACTTCCAGAGATTACAAACTTACAAACACCTCTTATAATATGTCTCGTTGGTGTAGTGGTCGCAAGCGACTGCTGAGCGTGCTGAGCTCCTGGGTTGGATTCCCGTGTCCGGCGCGTGTTATTGTGTTTTTCCATTAGAACAATTTTGTGTTTTTGCAGTAGCAGCCACGGAGTTTGGATTTGTATCCGGTTGATGGCAATAGGCTCGCCCCCTATTACATGGAACTTATATTACATGGGAAAACTTCCGATGTAGATATCCATACATACAGGGTGTAAACAGACCCTTCACATACCCGTCAACCAAGCATTCCGTACATCATACTAAGTAACTTTACGCAAAAATTATTGCTGGGAATCGACTTTTTTTTTAGGTGAATAATCACGTTTTATGGTAGGACTCGATGGAAAGCACTCAAAGCATTGTGCTGATGGATGGATTGAATAGTACGGGGGTCGTGGTGGTGTGTTAAGTAAAAATCTTACATTAAAAACACGTATTTTAAAAAAAACTTGTGAAAATGTTGGAACTTTGACCCCCAATATCTCCATAACTATAAGGTTCCCAGGTATGGTCTAGAACAAAAAAAATATCGCAAAAACAGGGAGAAAAAGTGCCTTTCGTTTATGTTAAGGGTCTATTTACTCCCTTTATAGAACGTTCGTAATGATGTACTGATTACGTAGTAGCCGTTGGTGTCCCTTGTCCCACCTTGTATGTGTGACAGTGTAGTATTTCAGTCTGACATTACCAACATACAGAGAGCAAGCCTAGAGTGAGTTATGCCCGTTCCGTATTTGTTGCAAAAGCGGAATCTACCTTACAGTGGAAGATTTAGAAGCCCGTTCTAATTATACAATACATGGAAGTTTTACCAGGTCAATGTCTGACAAACGGTTGTCACTGGCAGTCTGTGCCGTGTCACTACATTATGAGTATTAGGCTTATTCATAGACCGGAAAATTTTCTCTTTGTCAAGTCTATTCGGAATTCGGAGAATAATCTGATTCCACCTAGTTCATCATGACCACCTTACGACTGTCAAAGATCTACAAATGACACCCGGGATCAACGGCTTAACGTGCATTCTGAGGCACGGAGGAAACTCGGTATATAATGGGTGGGCACCCATCCTCAGACCAACCTAGGCAAGCACGGCGTAGCCTGAAGATCGACCCCAGCGGCTGTTATTATTTAGCCAAGAGCTCTTCCGCATCCGGTTAGACTGGAACCCGACCCCAACATAGTTGGGAAAAGGCTAGGCAGATAATGAACTAGTTCATCATCGTCATCTGCCCAGCCGCCACTATGTTGGGGCCGGCTTCTAGTCTAACCGGATGCAGGTGAATACCAGTATTTTACATGGAGCGACTGCCTATCTGACCTCCACAACCCAGTTAATACTGTGTTATACGACACCCCTTGGTAAGAATGGTTGTCAGACTTTCAGGCCGCTGACTACCTGTAATTATTACATTCAGTTGTGTCACGCATTTTAGTTCAGATTTTCAGCTAGAGCTTTTAGTAAGTTTTCTAAAAGAGATGTCGACATTTTACAAAGATTTTTTAGTGCTGTGCTTTGCTTTTTTGTTTATTATTATTCACAGAAATTAGATGACATTATTATTAATTATTTTAAATTGAATGTGGATTATTACCATTTTTGAATTTGTTATTCCATCTTTGACATATGTTTTTCGCTTTTTTATGTTTTAATGGTACTTTTTTTATTTTACATTTTATTTTATTTTACTAAATTTCTATACGATGTATGTTGTTCTGAAATAAATGAATTATGACTTATGGTTATGACTTATGGCTTTTAGATCCTAAAGAGCAGAGTAGAGTAGTATTTTAGCTAAAGAATCATTATTAATTACTTGTGGTAAGTAATTAATGTTATTATTCCTGTTCTTAGTATAAATTCATTAACACAAGACCTAAGATACAGTAGCGAAGGGTAAATTTTTGTAAGAGGTAAGCAGGAGTACATGTCTTTAATGTGATTATTTTATTTGTCTATAGAATACTGACGTGCCATTGTTCAAAGACAATCCGGTTGGAATCGAGTTGTAGGGACCCTTCGCCACTGTATATACTTCAGGCTTATATTAATCCATCTATCCATCTGTATACGCCCACTAGGTTTATGGCGGCGTCAGAGGCCTTATTAATGCTGCCAAGGGTGCAGGTGAAAGGACATTTGGGATACTGAAACCGGTGGGACATAATCAACTAGTCCATACTTCGGTTTCATTCACGCGAAAGGTAGATAACCTAAGCAGATAATCCTTACTTCCTAACTAATATATTTATTATATATGCGAAAGTAAGTCTGTTTGTTTATTTGTTACCTTTCACGACTGCACTGAACCGATCATCTTGAAATATGCATTTACGCTGTCAGGTGTACAGAAACGGACACAGGATACCTTTCATCCCAAAAAAAGTACCATTCTCGAGGAAAACTACAATAACGTTCTTATGATAATAGTCATTGATTGTCAAATCCTAAATTAACGTGAGCGAAGCCGCGTGCAAAAGGTAGTATTTTATAACTTTATCAGTTCTGCAACAGTTAACAAATGAGGCATCTTATCTAATTCCAATATGATTATATTGATTTTTTCGCGGTTAACCTCGAAACCATAGAGAAAGAGACCATAAACTCTATGGTCGGTTTATGGTTTTGATCTAGAAGTCAAGTAGACCGCTTTGGACTTATCACTTCGTGCCCATTCATAGATTAAAGGTAGGAGTCATAAATTATAGTAAAAAAAGAGGTTTTGGGTCAAACCATGGATATTAGACGGTTATCAATGGACTAAAAATAACTTTTCATACTATAATAAATTTCATTCATATTTTTTATGTACTGCGTTTATGTTTTTGTGTACGTGTGGCTGAAATGTGGGTGTACTATTTAGTACACGTCCGCCTGATCCTTTGGGGGTCAGGTCATGCGTGATGTGTGATTCATGCATCATTGTTTCAGGTTAGTAACATACAGGGTGTAAACAGACCCTTCACGAAGCCGTCAACCAAGCATTATGTACATCAAACTAAGTAGCTTTACGTAAAAAATATTGCTGGGTTGCGAGTTTTTTTTTTGGGATGAAAAATCACGTTTTACGGTAGGACTCAATGTAATGCACTCAAAACATTGTACTAATGGATGGATTGAATAGTACGGGGGTCGTGGAGGTGTTTAAAGTAAAGTTCTTATATTAAAAACATGTATTTAAAAAAAAACTTGTGAAAAAGTTGCAACGTTGACCCGCAATATCTCCGTAACTAGAAGGTTCCCAGGTATGGTCTAAAACAAAAAAAAATATCCCAATGACAGGGAGACCAAGTGCCTTTCGGCTTCGTTAAGGGTCATGTTACACCCTTTATTTTTGAAAAGATGTGATAGCCATTTTATAGGGTAACCAACGGGACCCTATTACGTAGTACTAAGCCGCCGCTGTCCGTCCGTCCGTCTGTCAGCGGGCTGTATCTCATGATCCGTAATAGGTAGACAGTTGAAATTATCACAGAATGTGTATTTCTGTTGCTGCTATAACAAAAAATAATAAAAATTAAAAGGGCCTCCCCTACTACGATGGTTCGGAACCCTTGGCCGGTTTTTTTCTGTACATTATTATTTTACGTTTTCATTCTATTAATTCTCGTGGCTAAATAATAACAGCCGCTCGGGTCGATCTTTAGGTTAAGCCGTGCTTGCCTAGGTTGGTCTGTGGATGGGTGACCGCCCATTACATACCGAGTTTCCTCCGTGCCTCGGAAAGCACGTTAAGCCGTTGGTCCCGGCTGTCATTTGTAAATCTTTGACAGTCGTTAGGCAGTCAGTGGCCCAAAAAGTCTGACAACCAGTCTTACCAAGGAGTATCGTATTACCCAGTACTAACTGGGTTGTGGAGGTCAGATAGGCAGTCGCTCCATGTAAAATACTGGTATTCAGCTGCATCCGGTTAGACTGGAAGCCGACCCCTATATAGTTGGGAAAAGGCTAGGCAGATGATGATGATTCTGTTATTTCTTTTATTTATATTTTTACAAATTATTTACATTTTTAAATATTCCTTAGAAAAAACAATATAAAAAACATTTAAATATATAAAAATTGTAGCCCACCGCTATCGGGAACAGGGTCCAAGCTACCGGTCAGGGTTCCAGAGAGTGGAACCTCCTAACAATACGAGCCGTGTCCAGGAGTACCGCTTTCTGAATCAAGCCCTGTTATCATTTTGTTACTTGTTAAGGTTTTTTAGGAATATTGCTGTCCCATTTATATCGAGAAACTGTGATCTTGTACAAAAATTTACGTAACATTTCTTGGGACTCGATCCGGAAATCAGATCAGGAATTCAGGACCGGAATTCCTGACTCGATTCCAGGATATATGAGAAATATTTTCCTTAGAGTTCATCGAAATTTTGCTGTTGGTATCTCTAGATATTTCTTTGCTTTTCAATACTTTTCTAACGTAGGCAGCTAATAGGCTGTCACTTTTTTAAAAAAGACAATGTGTATATCTATTTTATTACATATCTGACAAATAAGCAGCAGGCCACATAATTAATGGCATGTGTAATATAAAACACAGCTAGTTATCGTTTAGCTCATGGCTAAATAATAACAGCCACTCGGGTCGACCTTCAGGTTAAGCCGCGCTTGCCTAGGTTGGTCCGTGGATGGGTGACCACCCATTGCATGTCGAATTTCCTCCGTGTCTCGGAAAGCACGTTAAGCTGTTGGTCCCGGCTGTCAATTTGACAGTCGTTAAGTAGTCAGTGGCTCGAAAGTCTGACAACCAGTCTTACCAAGGGGTATCGTTTTATCCAGTCCTAAATGGGTTGTGGAGATCAGATTGGCAGTTGCACCATGTAAAATACTGGTATTCAGCTGCATCCGGTTAGACTGGAAGCCGACCCTAACATAGTTGGGAAAAGGCTAGGCAGATGACGATGTAATAAATACTATTCGGAATGATCTCCATGTTGGTAATCCCAGAGAAAATGCTGAAATACTTCATGTGCAAGCGTAATGTAATGTGTATACGGAAGTACAGCAACGCTGCTTCACGGCAATCATCGTAATTTTAACAATCATAATAGTTTCTTACAATAGTTTTATAGATAACTAGCGTTTGCCAGCTTCGCTCGCGTTAATTTAGAATTTGACAATCAATTCGGGTTGTACTCTGCTTGTAATAATATAATTCAATCATGATTCGAAAGACACGTGGCGCCATCTATTATCATAACAAAGTTACTGTTGTTTTTCTCGGGAACAGTACTTTTTTTCGGGATGAAAGGTAGCATATGTCCGTTTCTGTATACCTGACAAAGTATTTGAAAAAAATCAGCATGATCGGTACAGTGATTTAGACGTGAAAAGGTAACAAATAAACAAACTAACTTTCGCATTTATAATATTTGTTAGGAGTTAGAATATTCAGGTTCTTGTTGATTAATTTATTGTTAAAATTATGAATAGTTTTTGTGATTTACGACCTTGAATATTAATACATTTCGTTTTATTATTATTTTACTTAACATGTACGTGACCTATCAACATAGCTGTTTTACAAAAGTTATGTCTCTTGTGTTCGAAAAGACGGATAACCTTACATCTACCTGGGTATAAGATTGTTTCATTTGAATAGGAGAAATAAGACATACTCCATAAGATATTAATCACAGTGCATCCATGTGTAAAACATGTGACAGTGTTGGTAAACGCATTCAGTAATTATAGTAGAATCCGTCCGCATTACCAGGAATGCATAGAATGCAGAGTATGTTGATGTTAATCTCATGTTGTACTATTGAAATGGATCATACAGGGTGTAAACAGACCCTTCACAAAGCCTGCAACCAAGTATTCTGTACATCAAACTAAGTAAGTTTACGCAAAAATTATTAATTTTGGTTTGAAAAATCCCGTTTGTGCGGCAGCACTCGATGGAAAGCACTCAAAGCATTGTGCTGATGAATAGATTGAATAGTGCGAGGGCCGTGGAGGTGTGTAAAGTAAAAATCTGACATGAAATGTATTTTACAAAAAAACTTGTGGTTCCCAGGTATAGTCAAGAACAAAAAAAATGATCGCAAAGACGGGGAGAACAAGTGCCTTTCGCATATGTTAAGGGTCTATTTACACCCTTTATAATTATAAATGAACTTAAGAATATAAGTGAACATATATCATTAAATAACTTGAGTGATTCTCTTTCCATATTAATGAAAGAATGAGACAATCAATTATTTATTACAGTACTATTCTACTGTTTATCATACTAGTGGACTAGTATGAAGATATGATAAGAATGTGTATTTTGTTATTTTCAATTTATTTAAATTAAAAATGAAGGGGGCTCCCCTACTACGATGGTACATAACCCTTCATGCGCAAGTTCGACTCGCTCTTGGCCGGTTTTTTTTAAACTTTCACATCTAGGAAGATTTGAAGCACTTATCTCAACAAAAAAATTGATTAAATCATTTCAAAGTTCAGTGTACAAGTGCCTCAAACATACATCATCATCATCATCATCATCATTTCAGCCGAAAGACGTCCACTGCTGGACATAGGCCTCCCCCAAGTGTCGCCACATTGACCGGTCCCGTGCGTCTCGCATCCAGCGGATCCCTGCAACCTTTACGAGGTCATCGGTCCACCTAATGGGAGGCCTTCCAACGCAGCGTCTTCCGGTTCGCGGTCACCACTCCAGAACTTTTCGGCCCCATCGGCCATCCGTTCTGCGAGCAATGTGCCCTGCCCACTGCCACTTAAGTTTGGCTATTCTTCGGGCTACGTCGGTAACTCTGGTTCTCTTGCGGATCTCCTCATTTCTGATTTGATCACGCAAGGAGACTCCGAGCATAGCCCTCTCCATTGCCCTTTGGGTGACTTTCAGCCTTCTGATGAGGCCCATTGTGAGCGACCACGTTTCGGTCCCGTATGTAATCACTGGCAACACACACTGGTCATAGACTTTCGTCTTGAGACACTGCGGTAAGTTGGACGAGAAGATACCACGCAACTTCCCGAACGCTGCCCAGCCGAGTCGGATTCGACGATTGACCTCTTTCTCGAAGTTAGACCTACCTAACTGGACCGTTTGTCCCAGGTAGACATAATCGTCTACAACTTCGAGTGTAGAGTCTCCGATCTTGATAGGAGTGGGTGTTACATGGGCATTCAACATGACTTTGGTTTTGTCCATGTTCATTTTAAGACCCACTCTTTCGGAAGCTCTACTGAGGTCATCGAGCATTGTACTGAGGTCCTCCATGGTCTCAGCCATGACCACTATATCGTCGGCAAACCGAAGGTGAGAGATGTACTCGCCATTGACGTTGATGCCTAGCCCTCTCCAATCCAGAACCTTGAAGACATCCTCCAGTGCAGCGGTGAACAGTTTCGGAGATATGACGTCTCCCTGTCTCACACCTCGCTGCAGAAGGATAGGTTCCGAGGTCTGGTCCTGAAGTCGGACTGACATGGTGGCGTTTTTGTACAAACTCTTCAGCACCTCGATGTACCGATAGTCGATTTGGCACCGTTGGAGAGACTGCAGTACAGCCCAAGTCTCGATCGAATCGAAGGCTTTCTCGTAGTCCACAAACGCCAAGCAGAGAGGCAGGTTATTCTCTTCGGTCTTCTGTATAACCTGTAGCAGCGTATGTATGTGGTCTACGGTGCTAAAGCCTTTTCGGAATCCGGCTTGTTCGGGAGGCTGAAAATCGTCAAACCTGCGCGCGAGACGATTCGTGATGACTCTTGAAAACAGCTTGTAGACATGGCTTAGAAGTGAGATGGGCCTATAGTTCTTCAGCCGAGCATTGTCGCCCTTTTTGAAGAAGAGTACCACCACACCCCTGCACCATGCCTGCGGCGTTTTCCCCTCGAGTATGACGGAATTAAACAGCTTCTGAAGGGCCTTAAGTACCGGTCAACATACATGTCTGCATAGTTCCTGCAGTTAGCAATATAAGGTCTATCTTTTCATACACGAAATATTTTAAGGGTAACTTCTATAAGTCGTAAAGTCACCATAGAAACGAAAAAAAAAAATTATCTGTGTGTTTTCTTTTTTTACGAAATTATTATAATATTAAAATTTTTTGAGACTTTTTGCATAAAACCTTTACTCCCATATTCTAACACTGACAGTAGGTAAATACGACGTAGTAAACTAGCGTTATGGATGTTCAAAAATAAGGAGCCAGTATTTATTTTGTGGGTCAAGTAATTTTATTTTATTTATTTTTATTAAAATATAATTAGATAAAAAAAATGCCTTGAAATGGCTTCGTTATAGCCGTTAGATGATTCCCTGAAACTATTTCGTGTGTGAAAAGATAGACCTTATATGGCAGAGTTACAATAATGTGCTGTACTAAGCAATCAGAAGACTCGTGACACAGTTACTATTAATATCCGGGTCATTTTGTCTAAATGCTGAATAATTTAATTGATAAATTGCATTTTTTTTTGTTTCGTCATCGATACCTGTATTTTTATTGGTTCCAGATGACAAGAAAAATATGAGAGATTTTTTGCAGTAAAATACTGGTATGTAGCTGCATCCGGTGAGACTTCTGAAGGTTTTTAATTTGACTGGTGTGGAAAAATCAGTGGTGTGCCAAACGGGAAAAAAAATCCTGTTTGTCATACTGGTGTGACTACGAGTCAGAAATGTACTGGAAGCCGACCCCAACATAGTTGGAAAAAGGCTAGGTAGATGATGGTATTGAGGGGCATGCTAGCACAGGACTTGGTTGAAACGAAGTGGATGAAATGGAGAAAAGGCTAGGAATACCAGTATTTTACATAGAGCGACTGCCTATCCGACCTCCACAACCCAGTTGGTACTAGGTAATACGATAAGACCCCCCCTTGGTAAGACTGGTTGTCAGACTTTTTGGGCCACTGACTACCTGTAACGACTGTCATTCATATTGCTGTTTGGTGTGTTTTATCCCAACTACATACCATCGTCACTTCTAGCAAAATCTATTTGAGCATTGGACTTACATACATATCTAACATTCATAATAAGCAATGATATCATTCACTCATTAACTCCTGATGAATTTAAGTGTGCATGTTTTTAATGATAATCGTGTTCATTCATTACTTTTTTATACACATTCAATTGATTGTTTTTTATGTGCGTAGGTTAGTATTAATCCATCTTACTTATTGCTGACAAAAGTATTGTGTAACATGTTTTACATCACCGATTTCAGGGCTGCGAATATGGCCGATGAGTTCTGGCTCGAAGGTCTGTTTGTAAGGCAGTATGAACTGCTGTGTGACGCGTACTCTACGCAAGTCAGCGTTTAACTGTTGTAAGACACAAAGCAGTCGTGCAAGCTGTAAACTTGTTTTTTTTTTTGTTTCTGTCCTTTTGTATTTATAATATTTGTTATGCGTTTTATGATAATTGTTAAGTTATTTTGTTTGTATGCACGTCATGTCCCTGCGACAAATAAATATATTTTCTTTCTTTGATTCTTCTTTCATGGTCATTATCATCAGTGACAACCATCATCATTTTCTAGCATGTGCGAATCTCGTCGAGATCTTTTCCTTGTTCTTCTATAAAGTCGTGACGATCTGGCTGTGGCTCTGCCAACGCTTCTTCTGCCATCTCTCGGCAGTCACTCTGCCACAAGACAAGTGAAAGATTAAACTAAGTCTCGTCGGTCTACAACAGGGATTCCCAAAGTGGTTGATATAAACCCGCTGGGGTCGACACCGGTTTTCCAGGGGTCGACATAAACGAAAATTGACTTTGGGGGTCAACGAGGTCTAAAAATCGACCCCTATTTATAAACACAAGTTCTTATTTGAAACTTTCTGCACAAGTTGATTTTTACTTTAAACACCTCCACAACCCCCGTTATATTCAATCCTTCCAATCCAACAGCACAATGTTTCCAGACCGTTACATTAAGTCCTACCGTAAAACGTGATTTTTCATACCAGAAAAAAAAGTCGTTTCCCAGCAATAATTTTTGCGGAAAGTTACTTAGATTGATGTACAGAATGCTTGGTGGAAGGGTCCGTTAACACCCTGTATAAAATCTTATTTACCTATTACGACATCCATGTGAATATACTTTGTACTTAGTTACTGATGACATCTTATTAACTGAACTATAATTTTAGTTCCAAGTCTCTTGGAAATTTTCCTTCGCAGTGTCAACAGTGAGGCTTGTATGAAAATTTTTAGTACAGCGTAATCATTACCCAAACCTTTCATTATATTAAACTTAGCCTTTGAATTAAGGCAAAGACTGGCCAGTGAATATTATTTCTTCAGATTTTGGGTCGAGTAAGTACCGGTGTACTTAGTCGACCCAAAAATTTACCTACCTATTGAAGGATAGTATGGGACAGCTGATCAAACACTGTTTTAAGCTTTCACGGTTTACAACTAAACTTATACTATCACTTACGGAATATCTAACGTGATAGTTCATTGTAGTTTATATCGGGAACTCAAAATAATGAACAATCACGGAAGATATCCCGTAAGTGACAGTATACGTTTGGGACAGCTGATTACTTTTTTTGCGAATTCGATGTCAGTCCATGGATAAAATTGTTCAGTTTAATCGTCTGTACACGACCTCAAATCATCATCTGCATAGCCTTTTCCCGACTATGTTGTGGTCGGCTTCCAGTCTAACCGAATGCAGATGAATACCAGTATTTTACATGGAGCGACTGTCTACCTGAACTCCACAACCCAGTTAGTATTTGGTAATACGACAACCCGAGGTAAGACTGGTTGTCAGACTTTCGGGCCTGTAAGGACTGTCAAAAATCTACTATTGAAAGCCAACATTGATAAAAATGTCTTTGCTAATCTTCGCCTTTATAAGAAAAATAGGGTTTTCCACACATCATCTCATCGTTGATGTTCATAATGCGTATGTTTTACACAGCCAACAACATATTATTTACTTGTCTCCAACTACTAGTAACACATGATGATGGATGATGACTTGAATAATGTTCTGGAAGTTACAGCCTTGATAGATGGATGGGAAAATTTTCTTGATTAGTTCATACATGACATCAAGTACCTAAGTTGTTATGGGTAAAACTATGGCTATTTCTTGCATCAGCTGCATGCCGATGTTATTTTTTTTGTGTATGTTATATCCAAAGGATTCATCAACTTTAGCATTTTCTCTCTTAACACTCAGGTTATGTTAAGATCAAAAATACTGACCACCCAAACCATATTACTGATTTCCCACCAAAATAATGGAGAGGATTATGCAAATCTCTTCATGCTTTTATAAATCTGTAATTCTCTATAGTTCTATGTGTTCCTAGTAGCTTTCGTCGCGATACCCATGGCGGACAGAAACAAGTCTATAGATACATTAACTACGGTGATACGGTAATACTCAAAGGTATATATCAGATCATGGAACTACGGAATGTCAATCACCTACTACTTTCTGCATTCCTGGTACTCCCGGATACAGAGTAACCATCGCAGCACTTGACACCCTGTTTTTTAAACGCCAGTCAACCAAGCAGTGTTTGTGAATAATGAAGAATATCATTTCATTGTCAATTTTCCTCGTAACCATTGTTTGATCAATTGTTTGCACGAGCCACGCTTCTGAGATGACCCACTCGATACGGACAGGTACTGGGAAATAATGACGATTACGCCTTGTTAGTAAATATTATGGATGAGTTCGCGTAAAACTTGATAGCGGATGACTTGAGGGTTGCTACTTACATAATACTAGACAATATTACTGAAAAGCTCATTTTGAAAATCTGATCACTAGTCTTACCAATGGGCCGAGTTATCTAGGCAAATTGGCTTGCAGGTCAGATACGCAGTCGTAGGTAGACCGAAGATGATGGTGACGAGTCGATGGTTGATCTTTCCTTCATCGCAAAAATAAGAAAAAAAATAGTACATTTTGATATAAATAAGTGGAGAAACTTTGTTATTGCATTCAAGGCGAATTCATACCCGAGCCGCAGGCGAATTGTTATGGAGCCGAGAACTGCAGTAACAAATACCCAAGTGTATCAAACGACGTTTTTCAATACTTTCATGGTACTGCGCTAAGAGCCTGTTTTCGAGGAAGTGTTGTGAAAAACGTTTTTTTTTCTACCTCTATATCATGCGATAGATAACCCTATACGACTATTCGTACATTGACATGACAATATTTGCAAATCCTTGACCAAACTACAGCTTACTAAGTCAATGGAGGCATAAAATAAATGCGAGAATCAGGGCTTTGTTGTGTAAGTGAGGCATTATGTCAATATTTTGATCAAGAGGACTTTATGAATCATCTAAGTTACCATACAGACAATTAGACCTACCTATAGTATGAACACTTTAAGTGTGATGTTGTTTGTCAGTAAAAATTGTCAGTCAAACTTGGTACATTTTTTTTTTTTTTCTGTTTCTCGGCTGAACAGATAAATTGGTGGAAGTGTATATGCTTTGGGCATGCGGGCGGCGAGTAATGGGCGACTCGCTGTCCGACCATGGACCATGCCCGGGTCGACGGCGCGTTGTGTTCCACGCGCGCCACAAAGAGTGTCAGCATAATGACGGGGCCCCCCCTCTAGAGGGCCAAAGCCTGCCGGGGTCGCGGGACTCATAGAATTACCGTGACCCTGGAACATAAAGGGCTACTGAAGGACACCGTGGATTTTAGTCAGTACAAGTCTGACAGTCCCTCGCGCTCTGCCCTGGGTGGGAGGACACATTTGATGATTTTAACACGTAAAAAAAAAAAAAAAATGTATATGCTTTTATGACAAAATACTCGGTCATTTTCCAGTATCC
This sequence comes from Noctua comes, assembly GCA_963082995.1. NCBI lineage: Eukaryota > Metazoa > Arthropoda > Insecta > Lepidoptera > Noctuidae > Noctua > Noctua comes. The sequence goes on from OY720285.1 coordinate 10,768,108, forward strand.
AGTTCGCAAAAAAAAAACTATTTTTCTATACACTTTCTCGAAAACTGGTTCTTATCGCACTACGATTAGGTTCAACATGCAATGTATTTCAAACACGTGGTTTTTTTATATTTTTCCACACACGTGCGTGCAAATTTACTTATACTATGTCCAAATGGGTTCTATGACTATAGTCGGCAGTAATTGTTTTTTTTTTAATCTCGGCAAAGAGATATACAGCCTTAATATTTTTTGAGTTTTAAAATTGTGTTCATAATTTTTATTGCAGTTCTCGGCTTCATAGCACCCTCGCCTGCAGCTCGGGTGTTAATTCCGCTTCGAATGAAATAACAAAGTTTCTCCACTTATATCAAAATCTACTATTTTCAATTATTCTGCTTCATACTGAAGAGAGTAATGTCGTCATCATCATAGGTATACGTCATAATTTTAATTTAATAATTTAGCAATGTTTCAAAGATGTTTTTCACTCAATTAATTACGTAATAACTTCTCAAGGACCGGGAGACTTCACCTAAGGGCCATAGTCAACATACTCAGCTACTTTCAATTAGTGGCTATAAAGCCATTAAAGGTTACTTTACACGACTTGTGGGTGTGTCTGTGCTCTTAGTATATTTCCATTACATTTTTATTTACTGGAAAGAATCCAGGGGGCTACCATGACGTTTAACAAAACAATCTTGTTTCAAGCTTATAACAATTATTAGTTTTGCCCACAACTTCGTTCGCGTGGGAATTTTGCACCTGTTCCAGACTATAATCTATCTCTGTGCCAACCCAGATCCGTTTAGCCGTTCTGGCGTAAATGAGTAACAAACATCCATCTATCTTGAAAACTTTCGCATTTTTGATATAAACTAGTATAGATTACCCGTTTTACCTTATGATTATACGTTACGGTACCAAGACCTACTGACTAAAACCCATCCATATTCCTTCTTTGCTCTCTGTGTTCCAGAGCCACGGTATCTCTTTTGAACGGTCCCGCAGTCCAACGATTTATAAGCTTCAAGTAGCTACAAATGACGCCACTTTTGCATACCATTGGCATCTGCGTTATTAGCTTCCAAAAGAAAGGAGAAACAAAATGGCAATATTTATCTTCTTTTTCATGGGTGCGTCAAAAGTCAAGAATATGGCTAGCATCTAATTCCACTTCACACATAGTTTTTTTTACTGACTTCAATAAAATTGTGTGGTTCGGGCGCGCCGCAAAATAATAAATAACAACTGAATGATTGAATTGAATGAACATTAAGCTACACTTGCCGAGATCAGTCTGTGGATGAATGACCATCATTCCATGGAGAGAGTACTCCCTGACTTGGTCAGCGAAGCCGTTTGTCCCAGTTTCGAAGATTTTACAACCGGTCTCATTAAGGGTATTGTGTTACCCAGTAACCAAGTTACAGAGGTTCAGATAAGCAGTCAGGCGTTTTTACATGAAACACGCAAAAAAACCGGCAGGTCAAAAGACCAGCGGCTATGATATCATCAAGGTGATTATTATTTATCATGCAATACTCCAACAATCGATTGTAAGCCTGTTATCTTAATAATTTATTGATAATGTGGGATAAGGGTCGGCTGATAACGAATATTGAACAATTATTAGGTGAAGAGAGTCTTTCTCCTTTATATAATAATTTTGTGAGTGAACCGATGGCTTGTTTGACGAAAAGCGTTTATTCCCAGCAACACACCACTACTGGTTTCTGGAAGCCTAGTATCTGGTCAGTGATTTAATCGACAAATCTCATAAATGTGTTTTTGTGGAACAGCTGTAGTAGTTACCTACCGCCAGAGTAAGCAAGCTGAAGTGGCAATGAGCTATCAACGTTTGTCGAAGGACCGATGACCAGTGGAGCAAGCTAGTCCTTAAGTGGAGAACGTATCGGCAAGCATAACATAGAGGTGAGAAGGGAGATGGGATGGGCGATGGAGGATGGAAGGTAGGTGGAGAGGCGACCTTCAAAAGGTACCTTGATATGGAAGGAGGAGGACTTCTGGCTCAGCTTGGGAGAAGCAGCACAACTGTGGCAGGCCAATTTGGTTGATTACAAATACTTTCCTGTAATATAATTAGTTCTAAGTTTGTTTTAGTCTATATTGTCCCACTGCTGGGCCTTCTACTTCTACTCTTCTCTCCGTGCGGTTTTTTCCAGCCAATGAGGCGTTTGTGCGAGTTTGTCCTAATGTAATGTTAAATATTAAACAAAAAATTATTGCTACACATAATTATGGCATATTGTTAGAGGTCCTGTAGCCTGTGATACAGGATTATCCAAGTACAGGCATCTAACATTATTATACTCGTACCTACATTGTTAATTTCAGATTAATATTGTATTTTATCTTTTGGGATTCTGTTCTTTTTATTGATTGGTTGAATGCTGATGAAAGCAATACTAAAAAATGAAGACATGAGTAACAAGAAACTAAATTGTAGAAACAGAAACAAGGCAGCTGCTGACTGATTAACCGCCAAATCTTTCCCGAAGATAATCATTTATTCTGAGTAAGTTATTAGCTAGCAAATACTACTGCCTAGAAAGCGAAGCTGAAACAAAACGATGCATTCATTACCTGTGAAAACGGACATAAAACAAATCTGTTGGAGACAGATGTTTCAGTAAATCAAGTAAAAGAAATGTTTTTGGTAAAAGAAATTAGACGGATGGCTCACGTTTATGGCATTTAGCCAAATATTCAGGTAGACAGTACCTATCTATAATTCTATCTATACAAATGTAATAAAATGGTCGTGTCTGTTTGTAATTTTAAAAATGTGTAAACGGTAATTTTTTTTTTTTTACTTTTTACTTTTTGTCTGTCTGTTTGTTCCGGCTAATCTCCGAAACGGCTGCACCGATTTTATGGGACTTTTACTGGCAGATAGCTGATGTAATAAGGAGTAACTTGGTTTATTTTAGAATCAGTCGGGTAAAAAGGATTTGAGCAGCGTGTAAAAACAATTAAAACCCATGAACTTGCTAACAAAATCCGATTAAAATAGAAAGTAATATTTTATATATTTCACGCGGAAGAAGGTCGCGGGCAACACCTAGAAGAGTTGGTTTGTTTGGACGCGCTGATCTCTGGAACTACCGGTCAGATTTGCGTAAAACCTTTTGCTGTTTTATAGCCCAACACGCGTAGCATGACCACCGCAGAAACGGGTTTTGTCGACGCAAGAATCGACAAAAAGACAGATTTCCCTTGTTGAGCTGTCATTTTGTCGATTCTTCCATAAACAAACCCCGTGTCTACGTTTGTCATACAACGCGTGCAGTTCTCGCGAAAGGAAATAGGATATTTAACATCAAGCTACGACCCAAAGGAGTCGATAAATAGCAAGTGGAACCGCGGGGCATAGCTAGTCTATGAACAAAGCACGTTTTGATATCACGCGTTGAGGTGTGGTATCTGGTATCGGCTGATTATGTAACCATAAAATATTGAATTGCAACAAATTGGGGGAAACGTGATGGGCATGCGTGTGCGGTGTGGTGGTTACATGTTTACGTTTAGACTTTAGAAACCAGTGTTTACTAACAAACGAGACTGTATTGTTACGCGTTAGGTTTTTGGGTGTTTCTCAGAAGCAGCCACGGATTCTGGATTTGTACTCGATTGATGGCAATAGGCTCGCCCCCTATAACATGGGACTTAAACATAACTGGTGGAATGTGGGTGTACTATTAGGTACACTTCTGCTTAACCCTTCTCGGATTACAGGCGAGATGTTAATGATATTGGGTGTGTTTCTTGCTAAAATGTCATCATCATCATCATTTCAACCGAAAGACGTCCACTGCTGGACATAGGGCTCCCCCAAGTGTCGCCACATTGACCGGTCCCGTGCGTCTCGCATCCAGCGGATCCCTGCAACCTTTACAAGGTCATCGGTCCACCTAGTGGGAGGCCTTCCAACGCAGCGTCTTCCGGTTCGCGGTCGCCACTCCAGAACTTTTCGGCCCCATCGGCCATCCGTTCTGCGAGCAATGTGCCCTGCCCAATGCCACTTAAGTTTGGCTATGCTAAAATGTACCTATGCAGAATTTTGGATAAGCTAAGAAAATTAACAAGACTGATCTTTTAGTGGAAAATGGAAATGAAGACTCGTCCTCCTTGGTCTAGGGGTCTCAAGACCGACTACTGAGCATGAGGTCTTAGGTTCGATTTCCAGGTTGGGCAAAGTGTTACTGTTTTTCCATTAGGAATTTCTCAGTAGCAGCTACGAAGTTTAGATTTGTGCCCGGTTGACGGCAAAAGGCTCGCCCCCATAAGATGAGCCTTAATTTAAGTGGCCAAATGTGGGTGTGCTATTAGGTAAACCTCTGCCTAACCCTTCGGGGATTACAGGCGTGCTGTTATGTTATGTTTTTGGTATTCTGTTGTGTGTATCATAATGGTGTGGTATTGAAGTTGTATTGAACAGCTGCTTATTTTATCACGATAACGATGTTAGTGCCATGGAGGACGTGGTTCTGTTTCATGGTCTGTACCGCACCCTTAAATTTGACCAGACTTTTCTGATACCTAAATGCTGTAACGTTATCATCTGCCTAGCCTTTTCCAAACTGTGTTGGGGTCGACTTCCAGTCTAACCGAATGCAGCTGAATACCAGTATTTTCCATGGAGAGACTGCCTATCTGACCTCCAGTGACCAGCATATTTGCATAACAAACCTTAGCCGTTCGCACAGTCTGTGTGGCCTCCACAACCCAGTAAGTACTGGGTAATACGCTACCCCTAGGTTAGACTGGAAGTCTATAAATGACGGCCGAGACCAACGGCTTAACGTGCTTTCCGAGCAAACATTTAAGAAATTAAAATTAAAATCAAAACACATTTGGTAATAAAATAGGAAAAATAATTTTAAAATAATTAACAAATAAATTAAAACTATTCAAGGTTAGAAAACTAGGAAGCGCTTTTCCCCACTTGGTGGATAGAATAACAAAATGCGCGCTAAATATGACTTGCTAAACACGGAAACCCATTCTAGCAGAACACCAAAACATTAATAATGGCGATACCATATCATCTAGGGATGCCTGCTACACTATTATACTGTTAAGTATTAACAAAGCTTGATAGTATTACCCAGAGGAAAAATTCAACTACATCAACTTACCAACTTTTACCTCAAAGTCTCTAAAGATTGTTCCTCAGTGCTGACCTTCGTTTTAAAGCGTATAACAAAGGATGTGCTCATATTTATGGGTAGGGTCCTCATGTTCCCAACTATGTTGGGGTCGCCTTCCAGTCTAACCAGGTGCAGCTAAATACCAGTATTTTACATGGGGCGACTGTCTATCTGACCTCCACAACCCAGTTAGTTCTGGGTAATACGTACCCCTTGATAAGACTGGTTGTCAGACTTTCGGGCCACTGACTGCCTGTTACGTATGTCAAAGATCTACAAATGACAGCCGGGACTAAGGGCTTAACGTGCTTTCTTGGCACGTAAGAAACTTGGTATGTAATTGGTGGTCACCCATCCACTGACCAACCTAGGCAAACGTGGCGGAAGGGAGATGGCCTGTTTACCTGCAGTAGGAACATACCATACAGGCAACACGTAAACACACAAGACAATGTTGTAGATTTCATTCTTCCGAGACCTAGCGGTTCAGACTGTGCGTCGTCTATCAATATTTTTTTAAAGAATTAATAATCATTTTCATAACTGAAAACAGTGTTTTGTAGGCAGCCCTTATATCAATATTAACCAATATATAACATCAAACAAAAAACCTTCGAACATAAATCTGAAAATAACCCCTTTATCTAATTAATTTGAGCTAATCTCGCCAATATTCAAGCACTTAGATGAGTTATCAATTTTGTAATAACCCTTATCTCAGTATTATTACAGCGGTTTCAGTGCTTATGTACTTGGTACACTTAGTATGCACTGATGGCATTAATTACAAAATAACAACAACATAGACCAAACGCTTGCTTGCACCAAAAATCACAAGACACATTGAACGTTAAACAAATTTGATAATACCTAGGACCGAAAAGGTTACCCGTATAGGGGTATTAATCGGGTTATTTTTTAGGGTTACGAGAAAAAGCCCTAAAGGTTAACCCGTACTATAGGGTTAATAAGCCTATAATAACTGGTTCAGGCACAGAGTTAATTTTTGTACATAAAATATGCAAGGACGTGACAGCACGCTCCGCGCTCGGTGTTTGGTCATCCGTATTGTATGGTTAACCCGTACAATGGTTAAAAGTCTAATCGGTTAACCTTCGAACTCGATTAATCGGTCTCAGGATAAAACATAATTCTGTTTCTGTCAATCATTTGAAAATGATAGAGACAAACTGATGTTTTAATATCATCATCATCATTTCAGCCGAAAAACGTCCACTGCTGGACATAGGCCTCCCCCAAGTGCCGCAACATTGACCGGTCCCGTGCAACTCGCATCCAGCGGATCCCTGCAACCTTTACCAGGTCATCGGTCGACCTAGTGGGAGGCCTTCAGGTTTTAATAAGTGTAGCACTAAATACATTTACTGGTAGGTGGTGCTTCATACAAATCACAATCGGATGAGCAGAAATACGGCGAAGCGTCACCGTTACACAATGTGTAACAGAATAAACGCAAGACCTCTCGTGTGGTGTCTCAGACCATGAAACTGAACAACTTTTGTTCTACGAGTTCCTGAAATTCGCAAAAAAAAAAAACTTTCTATAGGAACCCAACAAACATTTGACAAGTCGCCACAACGTGCCGATTTCTACATTTGGTTCCATAAGCTGGTCGTAAATACGTCGCCATCACGTTGGCTTCACCGAGAATAGGCCCATTTTATACGAATCAGTGTCTTAAAAGAGTAACGTAACCGTCGTATAAACCACTTTTTGGTCAGATAGTGGTTGTGTAGTCGTCGCAAAACCCACGTTTTCGTCGAGTAATGGTGTTTATTACCGCTGCTTTGCGGCATTTTGTTGCAAATAGGTAGCGTAGTATTATTTTTAAACAGGATTTTGTGATAAAATGCCGTAAATTATTATGCCTGCATGACTTCAATGTTTTATTTCTGTCAGATCCATTTGAAGGCGAGTACAAAAATGCTATGAGTGCTATTGTGTTGAAACTCATTGGGCCCATTCAATCTATTGGGAAATTAATTCTATCGGGTAATATGAGCTAATTATGACAATTTAATTAACGCGCCATGCAAATTCTTTAAATTAAGTGATTTAATCAAGTATATTTTTAGTAAACGTGCTAACAGTCACCTCTATACGACTTAGAGTTAAAGATACAACCATATTACAACATCAAAACGACTAATTGTTCTGTGCACATACTTTTTGTTCAATATTGTCAGCCATATTAACTGAAATAGGGTTCCTTTGTCACTACAAAGGAACCCTAGTGAAATTGTTTAAAAAACAATTTCACCTACTTTTCCTGGTTTGAAGACTGTTTATTTTTTTATATTTGTTTTATATGAATGTGAATATTGTAATTAGAACAGATTATTTTCAAAACAACTGATCATCTATACCTACTTATATAAACATATTTCAAAGAGGAGGGTTTGTGAATTTCTATATAATTGAGATCAATCCTAACTAACTATGCTGACTATGCATAACCTACTAATTTTATTTTAAAAACACTCGTATTAACATATTCTTAAGAGCTTTGATCCAAAGACAATATAAACTAAGTAAAATAATTTCTTTGTTACTACTATGTTTATTTTGAATGATAAAACTGTGATTGTAAAGATACGTTTATTAATAATAAATATGACAAAAATCTTGGATTTTTTTTAATTTTATTTACACCTTTACTTCAAAGTATGAATAAGTGGTACAAAATAAATATTTGAGCCACATTCTGCAATGGCTAACTATGCACTTTATGTCAGTTATATTAAATGTAACTTCTAATCTTCATCAAAGTCAATTCTTTTGTATTCATAAAATCTTGTACGGAACCAACTCCAGTTTGTACATTATTGTCGTTACGTGTAGAAATATTCGTTATAACACAACATGACGAGAGAAGTGCAGTATAGTTCTTTTTCACTTTCCTTTTAAAAGCACCACTTTTTTTACATTTGCCCAGGTTTTTTTATTCATTTTGGGTAAAAGAAGCGAAACTTGATGGTTATTTTTTTGCAGTTTGTAAGCACTATAATAGAACACTCAGTAATTTAACGGTAGTATAAAAGTTATAAAATTGGCTTAAAACCGTATAAAGGTGCAATTTATCACTCTTAAATGGTCGTCACTTAGAGGTGGTTTTCGCGATTCTAATACGATTAATGGTGGGATAAAAGTCATATAGACGTCACTAAGATCACGACACTGGTTTTACCACTAAATGACGCCGTTTCTACATAAAACTGTATAATAGTCATAAAAATAGTCGTATAGAAGTTAATACGATTTCTATATGACTGTAATATACGACTAAAAGTTATATAAGAATAAGATGCTCTAAGTCGTATTACACGCTAAATTACTTCAATGCGATGTTTACAACACTTTGAGTCGCATATTTTTTATTTATACGACTGAAATGTTTGTTGGGAACGAACGCAATCAGCTGATCCACATGTATGGTAAAACTAAAAAAAAGTTATGAATTTCCAAAAGTCACACCACACGAGAGGTCTTGCGTTTATTCTGTTACACGTTGTATAGTTAAAGTTCCACGGACCCGAACAAACCGCTATTCTTCCACATTTATTGGGCGAACCGCCAGTCTGTGGAATTCACTGTCGGTTTCTCTGTTCCCTGGTGGTCACCAGACGTCATGGAAGGTCTACCATGACGTTTTAAAGCAGGAGTAATTCCAGTGTGGGAAAGAGATGGCGCTATACGCCCTGCATAACTCTGTCTCTTTCACACACTGGAAGTACTGCTTTAAGACGTCATAGTGACCCCACTGGTGGTCTACCATGACGTCTTAAAGCAGGAGTAATTCCAGTGCGGGAAAGAGATGGCGCTATACGAACTGTATAGCTTTGTCTCTTCCACACACTGGAAGCACTCCTGCTTTAAGACGTCATCCCCTGACCGTTATAATCTGAATCCATTCAAAGTTCGATTGAATCGGTTTTGTTTAGGCAAGCGTGGTCCACCCAGGACCGCATCACCGCTTCACATCAAGAGAGTTGCGACAAAACGCAAGCCTATTCAGTATTAAAAAAAAATCTAGATAATGCAGTCTAAATCTACTCCTTTCAACGTGTGACTTTAGCAAAAGATTTCTCTACTTTGGAAGATGTATTTTGGAAAAACCCTATCTTATTGATCTTCAAGCAAACAAATTATAGTACTACTTGTCTAATTTCGAATCAACAACCCACGGCTCATAAGTTCGGGCCACAACCACTTTTTTTTTTTTTTTTTTGTCGGGGTGGAAAATCCTCACGGATGTCCTCCGCCCTGGGGCGGGCGGAGGGGTTTGTCAGACTCAAACTGACTAAAAACCACCCCGGTGTCTCCTCGCACGTGCGCGCGGGGCCGCGGGAATCCAGATTCTTCCGCAGCCCCACACTAGTGCTGGCCCGGTCTGTCCGGGCCTCGTCACCTGCACGGGGTAGTGAGGCGTTCGACTTCCCCGTGCATCGCCTCAGAGGCGCGCGCCGACACCCGCGCGCGCCTCCGCCTTTGGTCCATCGAATAGGGGGCGGGGACTTCCCCAAGTCCCTCGCCCCTAGACCCATTCATGGGGGCCGGAAAAGGGCGTTGTCCGCCCTTCTCCTGCGCCCGGTGCGCCTTCTGCGGCCGGGGAAGGGAGTCGAGATCTCCCTCTCCCGTTCCGCAGCCTCCTTCTGCGACATCACGTCCTCGCAGAAGGACACCACCGCGTCCCACGACTCTGCGCTACCGACCATCCTCCGCACTACGGCCGGCAGCGACAGATCGCCTCCTACTTCATTTGCGAGGACACGGCGCTGCTCCTCCCAAGCTACGCACTCGGCGAGCGTGTGTTGCGCCGTGTCCTCCCCGCAATCGACGCAGTGGTGGCACCGAGCGTCCGGCTCAAGGGCCACAACCACTGGGCCAACATGGCTCTGTGGGAGCGTGTGCGCAATTCCTGAGAGAATTAATTTTAGTTGTAAATTCTTGAATGAGCTAAGATTAATATATTATTATACGATACATTAATAATCATATCGGATGTTTAATATAATACATTGTTATACTTCCGATACGCGTGGGGTTATAGGTCAATGTGCTATTAGAATGTATTAGTGTATACTTGATTATCTTTGTGGATCATTTGTTTAAAGCGTGTTTCGATGATCTATAAAATTCTTGATAGATTGTACTTTTCTTTTACTTAGTTTTCCAGCATGCCTGAGAGATTTTTCTCGACGGCATGTAAAGCCAAGTCAGAGGCCCATGGGCGGCATAAAAACTCTGACACCAGGTTAGGCACTAACCACTCGAAAAAGAAAAAAGAAGAAGACTAGGTTTTGAGCGTGGCTTCACCTCGAGATGGTCGGAAATTAATCCACGCGCCCGACCTACCGGAATAAAAGTATCGTATATCATAATCTAGAAGTGACTAGGAGGTACCTACACCGTGTGGTTTTGCTCCGTAGGAGTCTGACAGACTCCTCCGCTGGCCCCACGGCGGAGGACATCGATTGAGAATTAAAAAAAAACATTATGGTACCTCCGTATGCCAAATTTCATCAATATCTGTTACGCCGTTTTTAGGGAATTGAGTAACGAACATCCAAGCATACAAACTTTCATTTATTTATAATATTCGTAGGATGACATTGTATTGTTGTTTTAATAATACTTTGGCTTATGACATGTCGCATATAATCAAGAAAAGTGGCGTGATCTTCGACTACACATGCCGTATGTTGGGGTCGGCTGCCAGTCTAACCAGACGCAGCTGAATACCAGTATTTTACACGGGGCGACTACCTATCTGACCTCCCCAACCCAGTTAAGCGCGCCACTACTCTGCTAGCCAGGGGCTTGAACTTCTCACCAAAAGGCTCTTCAAGTTAATTTCTGCAATATTCCGTGTTCTCGTGACAGTAGAAGGGACGTGGGAGTCCTGTAACAATAATCCGTTATGAATACCTACGATTGTATTCACCAAGGACGCAGGCAAATGGCCGAGCTAAAATTTTGATCATCAGCTTTAAAAATACATTCGACCAACGTTGCCAAAGGGTCTTCAGAACTTAAACAAGTTGTTTCCGACAACATACTATCAATGCTTTCAGATTATAATGATGGTAACATTGGTACGATAACCTTGAGTTCTGACAGTTGACAGGAAAGTCGATATCATGATGGCAATCTCAATAACAAGGAAAATCGCAATGTGCACATAGTTCCTTACTGAAGAAGACAATAATTGTTGGATAGATTCTTAGGACTCCATCGAACTTACTGACAATGACTTGAAGTGAACTGTCTTTGGCCTGCCTATGTTTTTTCTTCTGTTTTATAGCATGGCATAATAAGCATAATCAGCGTCCCCCATGTCGCCGTATTGAACCATTTTGGAAAGCCAAAAGTTATCAGATACTTTGGAGGAACCATTTTATTTTCCTACGTCTCGTTTTAAATAGTTTAAAAAAAAGTATAATCTTAAGTGTGCCGTGGCTACCTCAAGAGTTCAAAATATAAAATTAAGATCTTTCAATTCAAAAAGCTTTTAGTTCAATTTGACAGTTCAAAAATATTCATTGCTTTGAAGCCGATTTAGCCATTAACATCAATCATACTTGATGGAAGTATGGATTTGTTATTGACCTACTCCCAAAAGCCATTACATAAATATCTCACCTACTTCCTAAATTAGGCGCCTAAAATATTCTGATACGATACCTACCGTTTATTATCACAATGTACGCAAAATAAATAGCACCAAATCCCCAGTGACATAATCTGGTTGAACGCGATGACCGTAATAAGAGAACATTCGTCAAACACGTGCTGTGTGTTTTTGTGGTCCTGGTACAAGATAATGATCGTCGGATCCGTCTCAGGTCTGCCTGTCGGTCTGTCTGTTTGTCCGTCGGTCTGTGTGTTACCTTTTCACGCCTGAACCAGGTAGACCATGACCTGAGATTGGACACAGGCTACTTTTTATCCTGGCAGAATCAAACAATCAGCAAAATCCCACATAACCGACATCAACGCAGACGAAGCCGTGATTAAAACCTACTGAAGAATGGAATCGCAACTGTGTCTTGGTCTAGATACTTCTGGACACTGATCAGATTCAATATCCTTCTGAAAATCATTGGGCGTTTATGAGCTACTTCATCCCAAAACCAGAACTTTGGTGGTATTTTATTTTCTTTTTACCAGTAGCCAGCAGTGGCGAAGGTTCCATAGAACTCGATTCCTACCGGCTTCCCTTTGAAAAATGGCTCAGTCAGTATTCTATGAATGATGAACTTAAGTTGCCACAGTTAATTTGCTCAATCCTCTTCCAATAAGATCATTCGAGTAGTTTAATAAAACTAGTACAGACCTACCTGCTTAGGTACTATTAATAAACAGAGCCATTTTCATGAGTCCTCTAGGTAAAATTTCTAAATCAAGGGCAGAACCAAATTACATTTACAAGATTTAAATCTTTTACGATGTTTATGAAATAAAAAATATTTCAGATAACTCTATCCATACAGTCCGATTTTAATTAAAATAAATTAACTTCAGAATTTAAAAAATAAATTTACAATAGAATCAGTACCAAAAATTAAAAATAAAATAAATTAACATTAAAACCAAATTAGCATTAAAATCAAAATTAACATTAAAATTAGGAATCAGATAAAATTAAAATACGTCCGTTTTATCTGCGAAACTTATTTATCTTACTCTCGTCGTATATAAAGAAACATTAGGCATTAAGATTACGAAGTTATTTATACGAGAAACCGTTACTGTTAGGCACAAAAATCTATTTTTAAATTTGATCCCAAACCTTCGTATAAAAATCTACATAGCGATAACCAATTTAAAGTGGTTTTTTAACATCATTGTAACCAATTAATGGTTCGTTATGATGTGAGGAATGGGTTATGTTAATGTAGTGAAATTTGTTGAATATTTAAGTATCTATCTATGTATATCATATACTCGTAGATATTATTATAAATCTGAGGAGTTTGTTTGTTTGGTTGACCATGCTAATCTCAGGAACCACTGGTTCGATTCGAAAAAATCTTTTAGTGTTGGATAGTCCCTTTATTGAGGAAGGCTATAGGCTATATAACATCACGCTACGACCAATGGGTGCGGAGCATCTATGAAAAATGTTGCAAAACGAGGAAAATAGTATTTTTTTAATAAATTCACGCAGTCGACGGTTGCGTGCAACAGCTAGTTATAAATATGACCGTTGATGTAGACCTGTTCTTAAGTGGAGACTACGAATCGGAAAGCGTAAGGTGGGACGCCCTCAGGCTCGGTGGAGCGACGATCTTCGCAGGGTGGCTGGTAGCAACTGGATGAGAGTTGCCGGAATCGAGGTAAGTGGCGTGCGATTGAAGAGGCTTATGTCCAGCGTGGAGTGTTGTAGGCTGATGGTGATGATAAATATGTCGTAGTGCTGTCAGTGCCCTCAATAACCAGAACTCTCTTCAAAATAAAAAGAGGGGAAGAGCGGCTAGGTAATGCAGCACACTAACCGTAAAGCTACTTGGAAAATAAAACTGGAACAGAATGCCTGGATCCCATTCTCAGTGTGGATCATCATCTGCCTAGCCTCTTCCCAACTATGTTGGGGTCTGCTTCCAGTCTAACAAGATGAAGTTAAATACCATTTTTTTACATGGAGCGACTGCCTATCTGACCTCCAATACCTAGTTAGTACCAGGTATTACGATACGCCTTGGTGAGACTGGTTGTCAGACTTTCGGGCCACTGACTACCTGTAACGACTGTCAAAGATCTACAAATGACAGTCGGGCCCAACGGCTTAACGTGCTTTCCGAGGCATGGAAGTAACTGGTAAGTAATGGGTGGTCACCCATCCACAAACCAACCTAGGCAAGCACGGCTTAACCTGAACATCGGTCCAAGGGGCTGTTTTTATTTAACCAGGAGCTCCTTCTCAGTTTGGGTAATTTTAATTTTTGGTGACGTCAAGAGTCGAACTCGGATTGTCCACTGATCCTCAGTATAAGCTTGCTTTTAATTTTCCTAGTAGAAGCAAAACGCCTTTAGTTAGGGGGGTTACTATGACGTCTTAAAGCAGGAGTAATAACAGTGTGGAAAAGAGACAGAGCTATACAGGTCGTCTAGCGCCATCCCTTTCCCACACTGGAATTACCTACTTCTGCTTTAAGACGTTATGGTAGGCCACTAGGGAGGTTACTATGACGTCTTAAAGTAGGAGTAATTGCTGTATGGGAAAGAGACAGCGCTATACAGGGCGTCTAACGCCATCTTTTTCCCACAATGGAATTACTCCTGATTTAAGACGTCATGGTAGGCCACCAGGACTCTTTGTCAAACTTATTTTCATCAATCTTTTGCTGAATATTTATCATAAGCGTGATTATAATGCTATTTATAGTATTTAAAACATCCTTGTAGCATATCTTAATAATTAGATAAACATAAAAACTAAAAAAAACATATTCAGATTTACAACTACCACTGTTTATCTCTGCATCACCCAAAGGTAGACTGGTATAAAATGCCTTTGGTATTTAGTCCGTTTCTGTACTCTGTGCTTGAAGTGTTAATGCTAAAGCAAACTTCTAAAAACAGATATCACGTGCATTCAAGTATAATTAGCCTGAAACAAGTATCTACAACAGCTGATCACATTTATTTATTTATTTATTTACACTTCAAGCACAAAAGTAAAATAGTGGATTTATGTACTCGCATATTTAACTAATCTTGTAAGTTCATAAGCTAAGTTTAAAATCAATAGATACTAGGGATGCATACTTGCATTTGTATCGATGTTACGGCTTAAAGTCGAAGTTAGGGTTACACCCTAGTTTTAACCGGCTAAACCTAGGTGCGGCTGGTAACAGTTGTGTATCATTGTTATTGCTAGGACACACCGACCAAATGAATTAGGTTAGGTTAGGTTAGAACTGTGACAAAACGCGCGCGAGCCGAGCGAGCGCAGCGAGCGGTGCGGCGGCAGCGGCCGGCGAGTGCTACAACCAAATTGTTTGCATGTTCTAACCGAAGATAAGTAGGATACATCTAAGTTTAACTGGCACCGCAGTTCGGCATATTAGCCGTAACATCGATACTTTGATACGATTAATATTCGAATGGCTTCCATTCGATTCCCTGAAAATCAAATCGTAACATATGATCGTCTTCCAGGAGGACTTATTAATCCCCTAAGAATCTAGCCAAAATTACAGTAACTCTTCTGTAATCCGTTTGTGTCCCCCCTTTTGTATTCTTTTGAATTGATCGCTATGAAGATTTTCCTAAAAAAAAAACTAGTACAGACACACATCAAACTACTACAATCTGTCAAATTTCTTTAATATATATTCAACTTGGTCGCGGGACTTATAGAATTACCGTGACCCTGGAACATAAAGGGCTACTGAAGGACACCGTGGATTTTAGTCAGTGCAAGTCTGACAGTCCCTCCCGCTCTGCCCTGGGTGGGAGGACTCATTTGATGATTTTACAACGTTAAAAAAAAAAAAAAAAAAAAATAGATATTCAACTTTATCGTTAAAGCATTAGGTTCAAGGTTGATTACCAAAACTGTCAAAATTTTCCAAATTTGACAGTTTTGGGTAGCTTGATTGCTGGCGTCTGTACCTTTACTTTTGTATCGATCTAAAATATCGGAGTATCGAATCCTGTTGTATCGATACAATAAAGTATCGAATCGTGCTTCACTAGTACATAGATATTCAAGTGCAAAATGATGGATGAGTTTAAAAACTGCATCCAATTTTAGAGGTCTTTGACATGACCACCGATCTACTCGTGAACTGTGAACTTTAGGGTTCATTAGACTGTTGAACCTTTTTATATCAGATCATAACGTAGTTTAGTGCTTTTAAATAGGTAGTCATCTTCCTGAAAATGTCCTGGAAGATGGTTTTCATTCGGTTATGATAAGTGGATTTTAGCTCGACAACTTTTTATTTTTACTTTTTCTACCCATCTTCTGTACTATACGTCATACTCAATATTTTAGTAGACAAACATCGTCTTTCACACAGTCCATTTCATTCATCGTTGGTCTTCCCTTACTTGGAGCCATCCACATAATTTTCAAGTCCATTTTGTGTTAGGAGGTTCTCGCTACAACTTGGACATTAGCATATCAGAATTGCAGTGAGCTTCGGACACCCAAGCTTTCAACCATACTATGCAGTCATCGAAATGGGCTAGAAGTTATCTTCGTCAGACATCTATCTACATGCATGCTCAAAACTCTTCTTGATATCGAAGTGGTTATTTTCTTATCAAAATAAACAAATCTCTTAAGACAGCCCGACAGCAGTATTTTATCCAATTAAAAGTAAACATTTAAATTGCTGCGAATCAGCAAGCGTAAGGTGGGACGCCCTCAGGCTCGGTGGAGCGACGATCTTCGCAGGGTGGCTGGTAGCAACTGGATGAGAGTTGATGAGAATCGAGTTGAGTGGCTTGTGATTGAGGACGCCTATGTCCAGCAGTGAACTGTTGTAGACTGATGATGATTTATATTGTTTTTCTAAATTAAAAATAAATGCTAACTGGCACTTTTATGACTTACTAGCTGTTGCCCACGACTTCGTTCGCAAAATTGACCAAGTTTCAAACAAATTTTGAACCCTCGTTTTATCCCCTTAGGGGGCGAATTTCCAAAAATCCCTTCTTAGTGCACACTTACGTCATTTAAGGAACGTTTGTGCAAAATTTGAGGCTTCTAGACCCAACGGTTTCAACTGTGCGTTGATCGATCGGTCAGTGAATCAGTCATTATTAATGTTAGCCAACTTAAAATCATCACAATCTTAGGTATTTCGGAATTCAACTAAAACTTAAAAAGACAAGGAAACTGCGGAAAATCCCAAGACAATGAAAGCGACTAAGCTTTTACAACCCTGTGCTGAGTGAAATACTATGTTGTGCAGTAACCTTGTACGGGGGTAACCTCAGCAACCGGGGTCAACCGTAGCGTTTGACTTATTTGCTGAAGGGATTCTGTTACACCATCGTGTAAGACAATAATAGGTTCAATAGTTGACAATTATCATGTTTCGTTGGTGTTGTGTCGTGTTGTGTTTTGGTGGTTGGGTGTTTTGTTTTTGGTGTTTGTTTGTTTGTGATTGTGTGTTTTTGTTTGAACAGCTCCGGCAAGAAAACGTCCTATTCAGATCTGACGAAACTCAGTTTCAATTACAAAGATGTGGTCGTCAGAAAGCTATAAAAAAACCTCTACAAGTATAATATCTCTTTAATTCATGTTATGTTCTGGACATAAACTTCAGATTTGTCTATTGTCTACAATGAAGAAGACAGATATTGATCAAAAATAAATTCATAGTTACTATGGGTACATCATCAATCATCATCATCAATAAAGATAAACACTACCTTCGCATTTATACCCAAATTACTTTAACCGAGCAATCACATTTCTTATTAAAATTCGACATCATAAAGACATATTTTTAGACAATCAGCAAAATTCAATCAACAATAATTCGCCATGTTATTTCTCTGTTACACGCCGGTGTGACAGAAGGCCTATGACCTCGAATGTCATTTGGTTTTATCGGGTGCTTACACAACCTCAGCATAAGGGGGTGGGCACAAGGTGAAGCCATCGGTATGTTGTGATAATGAGGATTGTGTGTATTGAGCCTTAGTAATAACTGGACTGTGTATGGAGAGTTATGGAAGGTCTAGCTAGCAGTGAGTGAAAAAGGTTTTTGATAAGAAGTAAAGCTTTGGTGCATGCTTTATTATGATCGATGCTGCATTCTGAGAGCTGAAAATTATCGAGGAATAAAAAAAAAAAAAGCAAAATGCAAAATTTTTTGAAGTTAAAAACCAAGTTAAGTCCCAATTGCTGAGGTTTTTAACTATAAAAATTTGGTTTAATATCACGTGCAAGCATTTTTCGCGTCGGTGCCCTTCCACCCCGTATTATAAGAGAAATTTTGGTCAACAAGGCGCCGTTTTTATAATTTTCTTCATGAATAACCATGAATTCCATTAATCAGTCTCCAATTTATTATTTATTAGATAAAAAGTCCTGAAATCTATACATATAATAAAATCGTAGACGTTCCGTGTCTGTACATTACATATTTTTACAAAAAAATCACTGGAAGGTGCTAGAAATAAGTAGTAGAAAGTAAAAAAATATTTTTTTAAATTTTTGTCTGTTTGTCTGTTTGTCGGTTTGTCGGTTTG
Source organism: Noctua comes (assembly GCA_963082995.1). Taxonomy (NCBI): domain Eukaryota; kingdom Metazoa; phylum Arthropoda; class Insecta; order Lepidoptera; family Noctuidae; genus Noctua; species Noctua comes. Next base: position 10,786,503 of record OY720285.1, read on the forward strand.
TCGGTTTGTCTGTTCGTTTGTGCGCGCATCACGTAAAAACCCCTCATTGTATTCAAAATCGAAATATTACAAAATAAGAAGCATTGTTCTGGGTATTTTTTAGCGTTTATTTCATCAAAATCGACCAACAGACGCAAAAGATATTAATATTTAAAATTTAGTTGGTAACCTCATGCGCGATTTCTATGATAAAAATAATTTACGTAAATAGGTTTTAGTTTCGCCAATTGTGAACCGATTTTGATGATTCTTTTTTTGTTTGGAAGAATATTATTTCGCGATGATCCCATTTTTTATTTGGTGAAATGAAATGAATGAAATGAAATGGTGATCTTCGGAGATATCAATGGAACTCTTCAATAATAGACAGCAAATCTGTCGTGATTGCTGCAATCGCTTGGATGTTTATTGTTTACACAACACCATAACATAATATCACGCCTGTATGCTCTGAGGGGCTACGCAGATGTGTACAGTGCACCCACATTTTGATAATTAGGTATGCCCAGTTCCATTTTGTTGGGGATAAGCCTATTACCATGACCTGGCCTGGTAATCATCATTGTGTGTAAGTTCAGCGATACCTTTGCCAATAGAGAACCTATTTCAATGATTTCTTTTTTATTTGGAAGAATATTATTCGGCGGCGCTGGCCCCGTTTAAATTTGGTGAAGATCTGATGCTGATCTTCGGAGATATAGGTACAATGGAACTCAACAAAATTAGGCAGCAAATCTGCCGTGATTGCTGCAATCGCTTAGATGTTTATTGTTTACACAATATCCTAACATAACGCCTGTATGCTCCGAGGGTGTACACAGATGTGTGCAGTATCACCAGATTTGTTTAATTTTGTTGACAACATAAAATAAATGCATAGCAAATATTAATTGTACAGGATATTACAACTAAAAATGGAACAATAAAAAACTTTTTTGCAAAAAATAAAACCGCCTTCAAAAACACAAAAAAGTGAAAAATAACTTTAGCTTCAGAAGTCGGTGACTTAGTTTGTTTGATTCAGTTTTTGTTTCCTTTTGTCTTTACTCTTTGCACTAAAAATTTAGTACTGAAAGAGAGGTTTAATTATGAGAAATCTATCTAAATATATGAAAGCGAAAGGTCGAAAACCGCTTGACGTATAAAGATGAAATTTGGCAGGCAGGTAGTTTATAGTTAGTAGACGTCCGCTAAGAATGCATTTTACGACAGGGCCGGATTAAGGAGGTCTAAGGGCTCTCGCAAGTTTGTATGAAAGTCCTTCATTTTGTGTGCTATAAACTTGAAATTTGGCAGGAAGGTAGTTAATAGTTAGTAGACGTTCGCTAAGAACGGATTTTGCAACAGGGCCGGATTAAGGAGATCTAAGGGCTCTCGCAAGTTTGTATGTAAGTCCGTCATTTTTTGTGCTACAAACTTAAAATTTGGCAGGGAAGTACTTTATAGTTAGTAGACGTTCGCTTAGAACGGATTTTGCGACAGCGCCGGGTTAAGGAGGACTAAGGGCTCTCGCAAGTTTGGATGAAAGTCCTTAACTTTTTGTGTTCCAAACTTGGTATTATTTGGCAGTGAGGTAGATTATAGTTAGTAGACGTTCGCTAAGAACGGATTTTGCGACAGGGCCGAATTAAAGAGGTCTAAGGGCTCTCGCAAAAAGTCATTTAATGTTGTATACAGAACGGTATTAGAATAAAAAGCGCTAAACAAGGTTCACTTTGAAAAAAAGTTGTATAGTGCCAAAATACACCGATTTTTGAAGCCATATCGTCGCCTCAACGCCATTTAATTTTGTTTCGGACCTCTGCCGCCCAGAATTACAGCACCCAAAAGGACGCCTTTTGTAGTCATCAGTACATTATCACCTTTTGATCTGGCAGTTAGTTCTCACACATAACATAACGTCACGCCTTAAAGCCCCGAAGGTTTGGGCAGACGTGTTCCTAATCCTACACACACATTTCCCCAGTTATATTGAACTCCCATGTAGTAGGGGGTGAGCCTATTGCCATCAACCGGGCACAAATCCAGATTCGCGCCAAATATAACCCAACCTCATGTTGATAAATCCCACATGAGATTAGGAGGGAGATGAGGGGGTCAAGCCAAATCTCACGACATCCAACCAGGGGAGGAGGGGGGTCGAAAAATCGCCTCACGTAATTAATGGATGCCCCCTAAAACAAGCATCTCCTTGCTTAAAAGGTGATCTTCCAAATCATGTGTGTGATAACTTTATGTAATTGAAATAAACATTTTTTTTAACACTGCCCGACCCGGGAATCGGTCCCCACGCTTAGTAGTCGCGCTTGCGACCACTAGACCAACGTGGCAGTCTCACACATGCACACCAAAATTTCCACGCGAACGAAGTCGCGGGCAACAGCTAGTAATATTATAAAGCTGAAGAGTTTGTTTGGTTGAACGCGCTAATCTCAGGAACTGCTGGTTCGAATTGAAAAAATATTTTTGTGTTGGATATTCCATTTATCGAGAAAGGCTATATAACATCACGCTACGACCCTTAGGAGCCGCGCAGCGTGTGACACCGCGGGGATCAGCTAGTATAATAATAAATAAGTGGATCCAACATGTCTCCTCATTAAACTGCATGGGGTGCGCGCAAGGTGAATGTATCTTGTTTATGGTGTAACCTTACCATAGATAATGGTGTTTGCGATGTTATGATGATCGCCGCCATTTTTTATGTCAAAGCAATAAGGTCAACGGTTTATTGATTTCACGGTTTTAAGTTCAGCAAGTTGTAGCCTAAAAAAAATACTTTCGATATTTTTAATAACTTTTTTTGAGCTATTACTTTTTTAAATGATTTAGATTCTGTCAAAATAACTAAAATATAAGAGAAAAGATCAGATATGGATTATGGAAGCGTTAGAAACTACACTCTTTTGCAAAAAAAAACGGGCACCTTACAGTCATTGGCTTTTTTTTTGTTTTAAAAAAAACTCGTTGCCCCACACTAGGAATTTCTCCTGTATCGTGGATGCTTTACAAACATTTAAACTCACATACACAAACAGCCAGACCCGGAACAACTATCTGTAGGCCATACAAATATTTGTTCCGTGCGGGGATCGAACCCGCGACGCAACGCAGCAGTCAATCGCTCAGCCACTACGCCAACCGTGCCGTCTCTTCTACGGATAATATTAATATTTTTAGTATGTCATTAGCTTGTGACTAGAAATTTCTTAACCGCAAACCCGCGAAAAGTAAGTAAAAAATCAGTAGAAACTGAAAAAGGGATTATTATTTAAAAAAAAAACAAAAGTTTTGAATTTAGAATCTCACTCACTCTCTAGTATCTTATTGTAGCTTTTCACCGTCGTTACACAATAAGGTAGACCACCTGTAGAGATAAAATTGTAAATAACCTAATGTCTCTAAGGGTTGGTATCAGGCAGCAGACGCTTCCAACCAATATATTTTACACCATCCAGGGGTGAAGAAACTCATTGTTTGTTGCTTATGAGGTGTTACTCGTATGAGAAAATCTGTCCATGAACACGTATTTGCTCGTTATTGTATTAGATAGGTACTTACGGTTGTTTACGAAAAGCGTATTTTGTAAATCATGTTTGTTTCAGTAATATTTTATTTCGTAGTAATGCTTAAAACATGCTTTGCCAGTTCTATGTAATAGGGGGCGAGCCTATTGCCATCAACCGGGCACAATTCCAGACTCCGTGGCAGCTACTGAGCAATTCCTATTGGAAAAATCCAATAATACCTTGCCCGACCTGGGAATCGAACCCACGGCCTCATGCTCAACAGTCGCGCTTGCAACCACTCGATGAACGAGGCAGGTTATAATACAGCACAAGTGGATCAAACAGTAATCCTATATAGTAAAGTATGCATGGATATTATCTTTGGTTCAAAAATCATAATTAAAAGGCATTAATTGGCGAATTTACGAATTTTCAAACATTATGAAGCAATGGCGTTGCGTTGGAATGCCTCCCACTAGGTGGACCGATTACCTTGTAAAGGTTGCAGGGATCCGCTGGATGCGTGACGCACGGGACCGGTCAATGTGGCGACACTTGGGGGAGGCTATGTATAGCACGTCATTCGGCTGAAATGATGATGATGATGATGATGAAGCAATGGCTAAATAACATTAGAAACGAGATATTAACAATGTTTAAACTTATAATGGCTAAATAATAACAGGCGCTTCAGGTTAAATCGCGCTTGTCTAGGTTGGTCTGTGGATGTGTGACCATCCATTACGTTCCGAGTTGCATGCCTCGGTAAGAACGTTAAGCCCCGGCTGTCATTGTTAGATCTTTGACAGTCGTTACAGGTAGTCAGTGGCCAGAAAGCCAGACAACCAGTCTTACCAAAGGATATTGTATTACCCAGTACTAACTCGGTATGTAAAGATCAGATAGGCAATCGCTCCATGTAAAATACCGGTATTCTGCATCCAGTTAGACTGGAAGCCGACCTCGACGATTATGAAGCATTTGATCTGATTGAGAATTTCCTTCAAAATCCTTCCAATGGTGATTGAAATTACGTTACACGTTTGGGGTGCTGTCAAAACTGACGAAACATAAGCGATTACTGTTCTTGAGTGACAGTTTGCTACTATCATTGTTCCAATTCACAGTAATTTGTACCTACTTTAGAGTCTATTACAAAACAATGCCTTATACAGACAACTTTATGATGGCCTAGTACATTATATAACTCAAATCATTGTTAACCAACGGCGGTTTCACTACGGCCCTTCCACATTCAGTTTACGTCTGACAGCAGCAACCCAACAACAGCCTTATTCTGATAAGAATAAAGATCGATGTTATTTGACAGACTTGTCAGTGGCAGCACAACCCAACAGCGACCTTATACGAACGAAGTTAAAGAACATTGTCATTTGACAGTAATGCCTATCAGAAGTAAACGTGCTGTGAAAGAACAGTAGAATAAGACCTTGTACTTTTCCACGCTAAACAGCTGCCGAAATTATGGGACTATTTGAACGTTTTATTACTGGGAAGTAGGAATAAAAGTTGAGTAGCTTTGATGGTCGTTTATTTCTACGAGAAATAGGCCATTAAAACCTCGAAATTTGATGGAACTGGAACAAATCTTGAAGTGATGACAGGAGCGAATCCAGAATGGACGTGGGTAACGATCTACCCGTCGCGCTATAATAACTTCCGCTGATGCTCGTATATTGGGTGTTTGTTGTGATCGTGAACTTCAATAATATACTGTTTTTTCAAAATCTCCGTGTTCCGTGCTCCGTGATTCATCCACTTTTCGCCTGCATATCCTACAACTTGGTCCTTCGAGCCGGATCTGCTGAAAACACACGAAGATGAGTGAAAGAATCACCATTACGACAAGGAACAAGCTGCGCAAGCTAGAAACAGATATGAGCAGGCTTACAAACACGATACGATGGAAACAAGACAGTGAAAAACGCGCTTCCTTGAAGTAAGTCTCATCTCAAGTCGCTTTATATGAAGTTTTGAACCGGGCATATATCAGATCTACTAAATTGATTAATCATATTTTAAACATGGCAAAACAAAACCATACGGTAACCCATGTAACCAGGTTCACAGAAACAATAGAAGCATTATTCAACCATAACTATAATAAGTATTCCTTTTATATTCCTCGCATTGTAAACTACTTTTTCTTTAATATTTCAATTATACAACGAAATAATCGCGTAACCAAACAATTGTTGACTTTAGAAGCCAAATAAACATACGTAGTTGGTCAAGGTTCGCAAATAAGCCAAGTCGGGGGTAAAAGGCAGTATTGTACCTCCATCATTGTAAAGGTGTGGTCAAACCATGCGAACTGGAGGGAGACAGCGGACTTTGACAGGTAATGTAGGGTATGGTACTGAAATAACTGTCAAAAGGTGCGGCTTAATCGAGCGAATCGTACTGCGGACTGGCTGCCATCGGACCAAGATAGATACTTCAGTAGATTTTCAAGAGTATTGTGAAGCAGCATTTCAAAATCAAAATCAAAATATTTTATTTAACATAGGCCTTAATGGGCTCTTATAAAACGTCGAAAAAAAGGCACGGTTCGGGTCGGCCGTTTCCTATGGAGAAGAACCGGCAAGAAACACCATGGTTACTCTTTTCAAATCATTTGATATTACAATATTATCATGGATACAGCATTTGTACTTAAGTAAGGGGGACAGCGTAGGCCCGACAATAAGTCTACACAAAAAATGTAAAACAAAATAAAAAGTTAACAAACAGCTGGGAACCTACAAAGCCTACAATGTTCACACATTTACAAACAATCGATAAAAAGAATCTATATAAAGGTAACAAAATATTGTTAAATACTAAATTAAATTCTGGGTGTAAAGAGAACAGGTAAAATACGGAACACGCTGTGCTCAAAAACTTCTGTTTTTACAGACGTTGGCAAAAAGGCTGCCAAGCTAAATTGCACAGCGACCGCTGGGCAAAGGTCTCACACGATGGGTGCCTGAGGATGCACGGCACCACCGAGGCCCACCTAAAAAGTGGTTGCGAGATGATCTAGACGCGCATCACGAAGGCTGGTTCGAGGTGGCGCAGGAGAAGAGTACCTGGAAGGATATGGGAGAGGCGTTTGCTCAGCAGTGGGACAAACAAGGCTACTTTAAAAAAGCTGTTAAAGTTTGGTAGTCCTCATCCCGGTCCGAAGGTTTCTCGGCAGGTTTTGACCGTAATGTCCGGTGTCTGCAGCTAGACCCCTGTAAAGTCTACTTAGTTTGACCGCACCTTTACGCGGAAATAAGCCTTGACCCAAAACAGGGTAGCCAGAAACAATGTGAGCAAACGTCACTTGAGACTATCTTATGCAACACCTTTTATGGAGATCCTTGAGTACGTAGATGGTGTTGCAAATTGGTGAGGTTTGACGTTACACGTGCTGACATTGAGCATTTTGTGCTGCGTTTCCGTAATGTGCAATTTTTGATCATTTGTCTCCCATTTCACTGGTCATCATCATCTGTCTAGCCTTTTCCCAACTATGCTGGAGGTCACCAGTCTAGCCAGATGCAGCTGAATACCTACCTACATAGAGCGACTGCCTATCTGACCTCCAAATGCGATAACCTCTTGGTAAGAATGAATAGTCTATTAAAAATTGAAAGGACGAGTTGCTCGTTTCTAAATATTAACAACCGCACGGATCGATCTTCTAAGTAAAGCAACGTTTGTTGAGACCGGTCCGAGAGTGGTGCCCAACCATATTGAAGTGTCGGAAAGCATAATTATACAATAAAGCAACGGCTTTCGCGCAGGGTGCGCGGCAGACCTAACAGCGTGCTGATGATGATAGCCGACAGGCTCGACTGTCCATACATAAGACGCTGCAGTGACTTGCACTTCACCTACAGTAGTCGGCTGTCAATTTAACTGTGAAAGATATGTTGTACTGTGGTTATTATTTTGTATTGTATTGGAATGTGTGTAATGTATTGTATTGTGTTATTTATTGAATTCTGCATATATTAATAAATCCTTCTAACTTGAATTAAAAAAAATTGTAGATCTTTGACAGATAACCAAGGGATATCGTATAACCTAACTGGGTTGTGGAGGTCGGATAAGCAGCACCACGTCTTTCTTCTTCTTCCGATTGACTGAAATTACGAGCATTTAGCAACCATGCTCAAATATCTAATGGCAAACCTTAATAACACTGCCCGACTTGGGAATTAAACCATTTCCTTTATGGTCAACAGTAGCGTTCGCAACCACTACACCTACCAGGCAGTAAGGCGACCAAGGAGGTCTATTCACACAATTTTCTTTAACCAATATTTTTTGAAGACAATAGATACAATTAGTCACCTAAGTGCGCACAATTATTAGCTACACCATAAAGAAACATCCTTGAGTACTTACATGGGTGCTATGAATTTGTCTTTAGGGGCGGTGTTGGCAGAAGTCTACGCCTGTAGAAGCTTATCGGGGTTCGATATATAGATCTTCAATGACATTTAATAATAGATAGGATTACTCATAGTTGTGGCGTTTCTGGGTATTCGTCATGTCTAGCGGTTTTCTTTGCCATGAGCCGGAACGGAACTCACGTGGGGCCTTAGTCACGTGATTCAGGAAGCACTCTGGTCACGAAAAGAGTCGCCCAACCGTTTGGCTACGTCGCGAAATACTAGGTGGGCTCTCGGACCCCATGGCCCTAGTGTTTCAACCCCATAAAGCTCAAACAAATTGTTTTATTTGATCATCTTTCCAATACCATAACACGAAATTTCTCCATCTCTTAATATGATATCAATTACCTACACGAAAATAACTCAAGCACCAAAATTCTGAGAATATCAGCCTTATTTCACACTTCACATGACCTAATTTGCTAAAAACATTTTCTAGGAATGTATTTGGAACAGAAATTAGTTCACGATATCAATTGGTCATCGATTGGATTAAGCTTGTCTAATGTTTCGGTCTGGACTAGTTCAGTCATTCATCTTCCTGTCCTTGTTCTTGAATGGATTCGGTCATTGTTGGATTCGTTTATTAGTTTGCGTGTGTCTGTTTGTGTGTGTGTGTGCTTGTGTTTATGTTTGTGAGTGTGTTTGTCAGTTTGTCATTTTTTTAGTTATTAATTTTTTAATTATATCTGTTTATTGTATAACTTTACTAATGTAAAGTCTACATAACTTTTCATTTTATTATTCTGCGAGTGCTGTGCAGTTCTATAACTGACGAATTCACTATAAGTACGTAAAACTGTTTGTGATTTCTGTTTACGTATGTTTTAGTAAGTCGTTGAAGTACCATATAAACAAATACTTATTTACTTTTAATTTAAGATGATTCTGAGCTTATAATGAGCTTTAACTTTTGTATGATAAAACACAAACGAGACATCTTTGCATTGTTGGTAAAAACGCCTTAAATTACCATAGATGTGAATATCTTGTTTTAGCCGACTTCCAAAACGAGGAGGTCGTCTGAATATTTGGTTAATTTTTTTGTTTATAAGTATGTTCAGCGAGTAATAGAGAAGTATGGAAGAAAAAGAAGAAGACTTGCTGCTCCGAGTAAGGGGCAAGTGAATGATGATGATGATTTATGTTCAGCGACATCTTCGCCAATTCTGAACTAGTGTCATGTCTTCCTTTTATTTCTGTTTTTTTGTTGCTGTGATACTGTGATGTTTATGTGTTTCTAAATACTTACAAAACCTTTTAATTTCCAGTTTTTGTTATTTCACACCCTTTATTAATTATTCCTTTTTAATTATATTTAAGCATCCAAATGAGGGTATTCCTCAAAGCGCAACCATTAGTTGCGTTCACAAATTCAAATTCAAAATATTATATGTTTATTTCTCAAAGCGCAACCATGATGATAAATAGAGAGGGGTATGATGGATTTATTATAATTTTTTCAATCATAGTTGCGCTTTGAAGAATAAAAATGTAATATTTTTTAATTTGAATTTGTGAGCGCAACTAATGGTAGCGCTTCGAAGAATACCCCCCCAAATGAATCAATCACTTCAAAAATAAACAGTTTTTCACAAATCAACGATGCAAAAACTAAAATCATACATCATAAACATAATAGCTTAGAGTTTTAACAAAAAATATGTTAACTTTAGGTAATGTTTTTCGTCACATCAATAAGCAGGATCATTGACACTTAACTTTTGAATGTAAGTTCAAATGTTACTTCATTCAATATCTACTTGAGATGACCTTGCTTATCTTGTTACTAGGTACACTATCAATAGCGCTGATATCATAATGTTGTTTTTAACTAAATGAGTAACTAGGCACGTTTATGAATCAAATTATGATCTCCATTCTTTTGCTCGTGGCTTCACCCGCGCAGAGGTCGAACATAATCCAACCGGGACATGCTACCATGATAAAAGTATTCAATGTGTTAGTTCAGGTTATAAACTATCTGTGTGCCTAATTTCATCCAAATCCGTTTAGCTGTTTTTGCGTAATTTAGTGATAAACATACAAACAAAAATGTACTAGAATTAATTAAACGTTGATTATTTCAATCGAGTTGACCAAATGAGCAAGTAATTCATTATTGTTTACTCAATAAAACTTTTGTCCGTTCTTAATTTCTATTAAAATCTGTGGGAGAAGCTGCGGGTGAAGCGTATTGTTGGTATTGTTAAGAAACCATGGGACAGGTTGCTGACTTTTGATTGATTCGTCCTTTTATGGTCTCCTAATAGCTTTTATTTTTTCGATGGTTTCAAGAGGAAGGATTGGGTTTCAAATAGGACAGAAAAATAAGGCCATACCGCAGGAAAAAGCCCGTACAAGGTTTTTTTTTTGTTTGAAACGAATAAATTAATAATATACCTGCAGGGCGTAACTAATTTACAAAGGTACAAAGAAAATAAACAACAATTTTTGACGCGACGTTGAATGTTATGCTTTTTTGGATTTCAAAAGTTTATTATAACCGCACAACCACTTGTTCAAAATATTTTATTGTTGACTGTAAACAAGAAACACCCGTGACTAATTTACTGCAAAAGTTATTTTAATATGCGGAAAATAATAAATACTACAGAATTCCAACTATTGATACAAGTTCAGTGACATAAATAAACAAATGACTAACTGGTGACGATTTCTTTAACATCATTCATTCGTAGAAAAAGTATCAAACGAAACGCATTCATTGAAACAAAAACAAAAGGGTCCACAGGACCGTAACGACCACGGAACGAAAACATATGACCGAGGTACTAGGGACACAGAATACTGCAAGCGATGTCGCTACCGACCCAGCGGGAAAAAGAAAATCAAGCCAATGTGATCCTTATTGTATAAAAATAAAGTCTATTTAACACAGCACTGCGTAACAGCTGTTAACCGAAAGCACAGCAACAATAAAATGAGTCTTATTACTCACGACTTAAGGTTTCCTGCATAGAAAATTTCCATTCGCTGCTTTTGTCAGTGACACGTAGCAAATTTTACTTGAGCTCCTATACATATCTGACTGCCTGGTACCGTACGGTGGGAAGAGGGTCGGGATACGGGATGGGCAGTCGCGTAAGCTCTTCCTTATGAATTGGATCAAGGAACATCACTACTTGTGTCACAATTGTATTAATAGTGTTTTAATAAGATCATTAATACAATTTCAAGTCATTTAAAATGTTACCTCTTGAATAATGTTATTGTTTTATGAATAGAGTTGGGTAGGTAATTTATACATTAATTAAATACTCAAATGTCATAATACTTTTGACATAATAATGACGTGTGTAACCTCTCTACCTGAACTTTTTGTTCTAGTCCTATGAATGTATACAAAATATAAAAAAAAAGAATATTGTTTGTATTGTATTTTGTTTGTTGTTCGAGGCGTAATTTACAATGAGTAAATGTTCCGTTGATTTTGCCCACATATACAATTCGATCTTTAAACTCAATTAATAACATGTATTGCGATGATAACCTTACAGAGCACGTGTTTGTTACTACGTAACAAAAATTTCCCGTTCCCTACAAAATTCTAAGAAACAGCCTAACAAAAAAAAAACAAATATTCCAATTAAAATTGCGACTAACAACTGAAGTTATCAATTAAATTGCTTCTTGATTGTTTGTTTATCTCAATTGTTTAGTAAACATGCTAATTACGTGTTGACAAATACCGGAAAACTACACGATATCGCTCCTTTTGAGTTGAAAGGTCTAAGGACTGTGTGATGACATAATATGTGTGATATAATATATTCCGGCTTACCTCTGACAAAAATTGACCCTTCGCTACTGGTACATAGTGAGTAAATATTCCACATAATATGTAAATAGTTTATAAGGTACTATGGGGTGAACACCCTTTTTGTTAAAAAAGAATAAAAAAAAAGAAAACGTTCTCATTTAATCAACTCATTCCTAAATTTATCATTCAGAGTGGTAAATACAAATAAATTGTATGTAAATATGCACATAACTAGCGTAGGTACCGCATACCGGAAGGCGCATTGTGTTGTGGGTAGGCCCTACCGCAACCACAAGGTAGACTGATGACCTCGTGAAGGTCACGGGAATCCGCTTCATGCAACCAGCGGGCAACAAATGACTTCTCTTTGTGTCGATTTTTCGGCTGAAATTCGGATTGACGCAAAAACTAGACAAAACTAGCGAAATGTGTTTGTACTCTATATCATACACTTCAAACATTTATCAATTTTAGCAATTTACCAATGTAATATAATTTTAATTTAATTTTATCTATTTACCAATGTTACCATTGTAATGAATTTATCAATCTTATTTTTAATCGATTTTGTTATAATTCTGTTTTATTCATTATTTACAGTTTTAATTTCATTTAATTGAATATTAGCGCTTAGTGCTTACTAAGCTTAGCTTATTTTCCGAATTTATTGTTTTGTGCATGTGGTGTTTACCTTTAAGTAATTGTTGCGCTGTAATTTAATTTTTATAATGATTTATGTCGCTGTATGCCAGTGTGAACAATTGTTGGTAAACCTAATATAATAAATAAATAAAATAAAAACATCATCAAGCCTTTTTTCCAGGGGGGTACCCTGGAAAACAGGCAACATTACAGGTCAACGTTAACAAAGAAATGCCTTTCTTACGTTATAAAGTAAATAAAAAAATCTAATCATCATCTGCCTGTATAAATTTAGATTCATTTATTTCAGGCACATAACCCATATTGGAAACATTATTAAATTGAATACAAAATTAAATAATTACAAAAACAAAAAAAATAATACAAATCAACAATAGTGCATGTGCGCATTAGTGTGTGTGTGCGTGCTTAGTGTGTGTTTTCATTAATTAGTTAATTAATAATAACAATAAATCACATTCAATCATAATCATAATCAATTAATTACATTATTAGGTATTAAGCGTGGAGCAACTGCCTATCTGACCTCCACAGTCCAGTTAGTACAATTTACTGTTAATACGACACCCCTTGGCAAGACTGGCTGTCCAACTTTCGGACCACTGACTACCTGTAACGACTGTCAAAGATCTATAAATAACAGCCTTCCGAGGCACGGAGGAAACTCTGTATGTAATGGGTGGCCGCCCATCAACGGACCATCCTAGGCAAGCGCGGCTTAACCTGAAATTCGACCCGAGCGGCTGTTATAACTTAGCCAGGAGCTCCTCAAATAAAAATTAAAAATTGAATTACTAAAACGAAATTCTGCGTCAATGTCATCAAAATCTTATTTATGATAGAACCATTACTGCCTTTTGAAATTCAAAATGTATTTCCAATATAGTCATCACGCCATATATTTGATAGGTTTATTAACCTCTAGCCCCATAGTCTATCCCATTAAAAACTTTTATTGTTATTGCACCTAACTACTAGATTTTTTCTTAAAAAGCTAGCTTTAGCCCGCAGATTCGCCCGCGTGGAGGCTAGAAATTGTCCCATTAGAACTTATCGGAACCCAAAAGTATCCTATATCCTAATGCAGGTCGTAGTCTATCCGTGTGCAGGATTGCATCTTAATCCGTTCAGGTGTTATGGCGTTAAAAGTAACAGACAGACAGAATTACTTTCCGATTTATAATATGGTACGTTTCTCTCAAAAACTTGGGGAGTGTATCTCAATCAAAATTGTTGTGTACGCCTTATTATAAAGTTTTCTTGTGTGAATTTGAATATATATTTCAAGCTACGATTTAATAAACGACTGTAAAGTTTTATTACACTCATTAGAATTGTTTTTCGTGAGAGTTTATCAAATATTTTCAAACAACGAATTTTTTTTAATTATTAACAAGTTTTATGTTTGCATTTATTTTATCCATATTTGGCGGGGAGAACAAGTGCCTTTCGGCTTCGTTAAGGGTCTTGTTACACCCTTTATACTTCTTATGTAAACTATTAATTACTATTAATACATTTCAATATTAGGGATCTAACTAAAAGGTCACGCCCTTAACTATGGTAAATTTTAAATAACAATATATATTAACATGGTGAGTATTATCCTGGCAGCCTGTCAGTACTGAGCGAGTCTTACTGTTGGTGCAACCCATCGAATTCTACAATTCAATAATCTAGCTTAACTTTACTTTAACTTAGAACATCGTCAACTGAGTAAACATACCGAAAGACTTAATTAAACTAATTTAATTGTGAAAACAAGTCATAAATATATTTGCTTTGAGATAACAATGTTTTAGCTATTACATACTGCGGAATCGTAAATGAGACTCTTGACCTATCACTGATAAGAATGTGAGTACATTAGCAATACTAGTGAATTGTTCCAGGTTTGTTTGAAAGATAATCAAGACGATAGGCTCGCCCCCTATTCCATGGGACTTAAAATATAACTAGCGAAATGTGGGTGAACTATTTAGGTACACTTCTGCCTAACACTTCGGACATTATAGGCGTGATGTTATATTATAATCAAGACAAATGATGAAAAGATTAGATGGCTGAAGTATTGAAGACAGAAGAATAATTTGTAACATAGACAATTGAGCAAAGTCGCGAGTACAAAAAATGTACTCATAACAGTGACGTATTTACGCCATATAAGGATTTAAATACCTATTGGAAGATAAATGATTTCAATAGTGCAGTGGCGTACCTAGGTAGTGGGCAATAATCAGGCAAGCCTTTATGGCAAGCAGTCTGTTCAGAAACCCTAACATCATGAAGAGTTGTAAGTTATAGGGCAAACCAAGCTTTTAGGCTTGTGTGACAGTACCGCCACTAATAGTGAGTAAGTACCGATTTGTAAAAAATAGTGTTATTGTGCTCTAGTGAAGACAGTAATGCGTAAAGCACGCAATTTTCGATCTAGTGATTGTATAAATTACTGTATGGTCTAGATCACAATAATAATTGGTTACTCAATCAAAGAATGAGTACCAATATTGACTCCCAGACGGCCGAGACAAGTGACTATCGCTTTTGAAGCGTTTCAAGCGTTTCGTATTTCGACAATGGCTTGCAACAGGATTTGCATAAGCTTTTTTTGTGATTTATGACAACCTAGTACATTTTTGACTTTTCCATAATTATTATCGCTGAGAGAACGACAGCTTGTCCTAAGCCTCTCTCAAGTCGAAAATAATAATATAAGTTAAGTACTTATTACAACTATTTTCTATAATGATAAAAAGCATGATGGTCTTGGTGTGTGAATATTGATCGGTTAATGGTCAAAATGAAGTCTGAATGCAAAAGCAACAAACAAACTTACAAATGGACACATTGATAGCAGTTTGTCGAGTAATCTTTAACTACAAACTGTTTACGTCATCTGATAACTTGTCACAACTTTATATCTACAACGTTATCATCGCTTACTACCAAGTACTTACTTTATAATCTGAGAAACAGCTGTTTTGTAACACCACAATAAGTAGAAAAATCGCTTCTCTTGCTAACTTTTTTCCAATTTAGTACCATATTACTAAGACATCATAATTATTATAGGTGGAAAATACTACTCAGAATATTTGATAAGTCATATTCAAAGTACACATTTTTGTTTCTTTTGGCGCTTGAATGAAATTGTGAAAATTGTCTATGGAAATTTAAACAATCTTGCAACACTATAAAATGATACAAATTTTATTATTTTATCTCCGTCATAATAATATGGCGACCGTATCAATCATTTAACCAGAATAGAAAAAAAACATCATCATCATGTCTTACAATCCTACAATCCCCGTATCCAGTGGGTTTCCTACGAATTTCACAGACTCCCATCTCGTTGCCTGTCGTGGTGGGTCATCCCAGAAAATTACCCCATTTATCCCATTACGACTTTTACTATTTTAAAGGTCTATATAGTAATCCAACTTTGGTTTTTCAAACAAAATAACGTTTTTTAAATCTTTTTCGCTTTATGGTTACCTAGTCTTCTTAATTTTTTCCAAAATCTTGAACCATTAACCTTCCATCATTGCACTGGCATCATCCGCCTTTCAAGCTATATTTAACTTAATGAAACGAAACAAACAACAAATAGGAATATTCCTTTGGCCGGGAAATCTTTAGGTTATCAGCGGTCCTTGGGTGGTACGTCTGACTAATTGAGGAATGCCTGATAACAGATACTGAATGCAATTATTATTGCATGCTTATTGCATTGAAACACATGTTTTGTTTACGATACTGTTGAGTTCGCTTTAAATTATTTTTATCGAAACCATCTTTACGCACTTTTTAGCTTTTAGAGTACGAGTACCGGTTTCGATTTGTACCAGGGTATCAGGAATCTGAGGTAGTATGCTAACTGAGTATGAATGAATGGTTTGAGTGATCGAGTGATTACGTCATCGTTCTCTTTCTACAGCACAGTTTTGAATGTGTTTGGGTGTCAGTAAGTGTAATACTTTTGTAATGAATTTTTTCTGACCAATCACAATACAGTAATTAACATTAAAATATGGAAAACGCAAACAATTTCCCAAAAGTTTTATTTTTAAAATATATTTCACTCTCTTGTCGTCTTTCTTTAACTTTAAAGTCAGGTGAAAAAACTATCTATAGCTTTAACAATTAAATGTCTTAAAGCAGGAGTAATTCCAGTGTGGGAAAGAGACAGCTATACAGGTCGTCTAGCGCCATCTCTTTCCCACACTGGAATTACTCCTTAGGCCACCAGGAACCACCAGGTTTGTTGCAACTTTGAAATTTGTAGTAGATTTACAATGATGAGTTGTTATTATTTTGAATCTGTTTACTATAACAATTATCTTAAACTTAAGAGAGTGTTTACATTAGTTAAGAAATTAAACCGACTTCTTTATAAACATTTCTTTAAATAAATGAGTATTAAAATTAAACTAACTGTATCATTATCTTTTTAGCTTTATATGCATGAGGTAGTACTCATACACCCATATTCCAGAACGCCGACTTAGTCCATTTTTGAACTTAAGTCGACATTTGTTGTCATGGCAACAGGTGAGGAACGCCCACCACGGTATCAGCAACACCCACTCAATGATGTTCAAAAGGTGAGGACAGACTAGCTAGAGCTTGCATTTGCAACAAGACATCGAGCCGCTTGACACTATGTTAAAACTTGATTTTGCTAAGAAACAAGCAACTTGTGTAACATTTCATCGAGCAAAAACACGAGCGCGGGCAAATCGTGCAACATGGAAAGAGGTGCGTGGACTTTGCTGGTCGTTACTTCTCCTAATTCGCTCAGTTTTTTTTTTTTTAATATTAAATTAAATTGCAGCACACGCGACTTGCAAATCCAACATATCAACGAAGAGTACCTAAATGCCACACAGTAAGAACAGTCACTAAAGAACCCCACCGGCTTACTCCTTTTGCTTCGATCACGTTCATACATCTGGTCATACACGCAGGTCGCGAGCACTGCCACCTGACCTTTTTTAAGAACAATACCAATAATTTTTGTCCTTCTAAGGTGTTCTCTTTCGGGTTTTGTTAGTCGCCTTTTACTCGTCCTCTCAACAAGACCATCATCCAAACATATTATTTTAATTTTTTGTCTCTACATCTCCTTTTCAACCGCAACCTTGCAGTATTATATTATTCCTCAATTTATCAACCAATGTTACAATACGTTTAATTGCTCAGATGAGTACTCACCTTAATCTACCTCCAAAACATGCTGTCCATTTCAAACCCAAAATAAGTATGTTGCATGAAGGTTGCAAGCTGCTTTGTATGCTAAAAATGTTATATTAAAATACGTCCCAATGCTAGAGATGTCTTCAATTGATGTTCTACCGAATGCTCTTGGTTGACATCATTTGTCAAAGAACTTAAACGGAATTACTTGAAAATAAATATTTATTTTTTCGTGGTTCATTTATAAGATTTTCACTTAAAATAATGGCATCAAGAATTTTCTTTTCGGATGGTGAAAAGTCAGGACAGGAACTTGTCTGCAAGTACAAGCTTCTTCAAAATACGACGTTGCCGGGCAGCTCATGAGCGACAAAATGTGCTGTGGGCTCGCCTAACCCAAGAGTATAACTCAGTATTTAACTCGCGCGTAAGTACCAAATAACATGTATGCTGTTTAATTAATACCTGGTCTATGTTTGATGATCGTAATGAACGGCAATCTTTTCTTTTTATAGAGAACCGAATCTCAGTTAAACAGGTGCTGGTCCAATATTAAGGCCACCCTTAATTTAGAAAAAAAAGAAAGAATGAGGACTGGGGGTGGCCCCTATCCTGGCCCCGCGTCCTCAGATCTCGAAGGAGTGAAAGATGCGCTGCCGGCCTCCACCGATTTGAAATTGAGGTTCGCAATGGACTGTGACACTATGCCAAGTGAAACTCCTGCTGACGATAAACCTATAGTCGAGTAATTTTATTGATTCTATTCTTTGTGTTAACGAATATATGATTAGATTATTAAAAATATTTACTTTCTTTTTTCAGTTCTGGAATTTCGTCCGGTAGACGAGGTACCGGTACCGGTCGCTCAAGGGCCACCTGAAAATAACTCGACTGACTTGGCGTCAGCAAACTCGCAGTTTATTGGTAGGGTTGATCAAATGATTTTCAGTTCATCTCTACACGTTACCGTACATCAGAAAGTTAAATTATCTGTGTATGGCACCAATACAGAATTTGAAATAACATCAATTTTTCAGATTTTTTCAATTGGAACCAGCAATTCCTGAGATTAGAAGGTTCCGGTCGTCCAGAGTTGAGGGAAGAATTCAGTTGGACGATGGACCGAGTAGCCTTGAATTTCTTTGGATTCGTTATCGCTTATTCTCTCATCATTACTCTGCAGAATGAGTTTGTGCGCATGACATGGTTGTGGTCACCCAACATAATGGTGGGTTTCATATCGGCCCTTCTCTTCCTCCGTTTAGCAGTAGCAAGCCGCCTGCTACTCATGTTTAGCTTACACCTGTCCTTTCCCGTATCATATGAAAACAAACCTAAGATAAGCCGGCTAAACCACTAAACGCAACGGCGAATAAGAATTCGATTTGATTGTTTTATTATTGCAATATAACAGAAACTGGCCACAACAGCGGCTGACGAGCGCTACATCCAAGTTGGTTGCATCAAATTTGTATTTTTTTCTTTCTCCTTCTATTTACAATCTATATACTACTGCGATAGTACCGCAAAGGCAATGGGATTACCCGTATTACTACAGGTAGAAAGATCTATGTGCTATACCAGACTATAATATATCTCTGTACCAAGTTTCATCCAGATCTGTTCAGCCGTTCTGGCGATTGAGTAACAAACATCTATTCATCCAAACTTTCGCATTTATAATAGTTATGTAAGATTTATGTGTAAGCTTTTACTTTAAAAGTTGAATAGGTAATAAATAATAGTTAGTGTAAGTATTTCATTTTATTTGAGCAATACAGACACACTCGCGTTTTTCTTACATGTACTTACTTATAACTTGTTCATTTTCATATCAATTACATTACATTTATGTGAAATATTGATAACTTGGTTCGAGATTGGACACCGGTGGCGACAATCAAATGATTCATTAGGAATCTATATAGACATAATACTTTTACATAATATTTAATATCAGTGTCGCGTATCACGAGTCAATATGGCGACAGTTGGGGGAGGCCTATGTCCAGCAGTGGACGTCTTTCGGCTGAAATGATGATGATGATGATGTTGTATCACGAGCCAACGCGAAAATCGGGTTTTCACATATATTTACAGACACGACTACCTCAGAAATATTCTACCTACTTACTAATAGGTAAATGCGCCCTGCACGCCCTGCGTAAAACTGCGCGCCATGGCCCGTCTACGTGAGTTTCGAAGGCCTATTTGACTCTTGATGATGTTTTTAAGTATAGATAGATGATGAGAGCGACTTTGTGGTATCGTAGGTATAAACAAAACAACACGAGTATGGGCAAGGTCGCTCATAAGCACCATTCGTACCATTTTGTCTGAGATTCAAAATGGTTCGTTAGTTTTCTCATGCTTTAGAAATATCACGTGAATTAAGCTTGTATTCATCTTTTATGTGTACGGTACTCCATATTACGACTATTTGTCACTAATATAATTATTTACGCGATCTTGATTGCTAATTCATACAATCCCACGATAATGAACACCTACCGATACCAATACCTACCGATTTGAAAAAGAAACCGTGCTTTATATATATTTACCACGGATATTTGCAAGAGCTCGCAATATTAATAATCATTGATTAATAATCCCGACTACATGCTAGCTGGCTTGGAAATTAAAGGCGACGGAAAATAGTTTTTATCAACAAGGGCCGTCCACGGGCTGTAGGTCAAAATTTCCAGAACGAAAACGTTGGAACCAAAAACGAACCGCGTTTTCTTTTACAGTAGCTTCCCTATTTTATTTTATATCAGCCCTCTATGTCCTACTGCTGGGCAAAGACCTCTCGCATGGCTTTCCAATTTTTGTACGGTTTCCTTCTTAAATCGAAAGTGTCTTTGGAACTGTATATTGATGTCACATTCTAACGGGTTGTCGGCATCGGGTCGCGATAAATAATTGTATGGCATATCGTATCCTACATAACCGACATACTCCTCAAAATTCATCTTGCTTTGGCTATGACAAGAAAACAATTTTACACACGTCGATTCACTTGGATTTCAGTAGGTACATATGTCACCCACAAGGTAGGTTTCAAGGATCTGATGGCGCGGGCAAACATCGGAACTAACGCAGCTATCTCTTTCTTTTCTCAATATTTTTTACAAACTGTAGCTGTCAATATGACTTATGGGGTGAAAAGTAGGCGTGTCTAGTCCGACTTAAGTTCAATCCACGACTTAAACTACGGGTGAGCTAAGACTCATTGTGGTATTCTTGCAACAAAATTCTAAAAACATATAACATTCAAAATGATAAATACACAACACATAAAAGCACAATACCCGTAAATCCATTCAATAAAAATAGTTTTGCGTGAAAAACGTCACAAATTTTCTACGCATCAATCGATTCGTCATGTACATCCGTCATTCCGGTCGTCCTCTACTTGAATACGATTGAACCGATCAATCTTCTATTGCCTACAATGCGGCGATTAGACGAATGTCCTCGGTTATCCACCTCTCATTGTAACCAGAGTTTCGATCTGTCTATTTGTTCCTCGTGTCATCTCTGCAAGACGCCAATGCCTTTGCATTGCAGTGGGAATATTGTGGAAAGAAAATATCAAAAGAAAAGCTGTTGCATGGTTTTAAATAATCAGAATTAATCATAAATATCCAGCACCAGGCCTATCTGGCTTCTTCTTTCACACTGACGTGTTGATGGCCTCACACCAACAAAAAAAGGAAGACGGCGCGCCTCGAACATCAAGAGTGAAGCCACAAAAACCGTGCTCCTGCAAGTAAATATACACGCTCACGCACACACCTACACTAAAACCATGCTCATCGCTCCTATGTAATACGTACGTAGCGATGAGGCTTGAGGCTTCACTTGTGATGTACGTGGCGCGCCGTCTTCCTTTTTTTTTTGGTCTGAGGTCGATGGCAGTCTAAACTGTGGCCCAGAACTGACCCACTAGTTTGGCGCTTTCAGTAGCGTCCATCAGTCCCTGCAATAAATAATAGACTAATATTACTTCAATAGACCGTTACCTAGTGACTAGCACTTGATAAGAATGTAACTTTTTGTGGTTTAAAAAAAATACATAATCTAATAGTACTTAAAATGTCTTACAAACTTTACTTTCCATTTACTGTATCCTTCCCTACATCCATTAAACTTTTAATCTAATTAGAAAACAGCTATTCAATCAAAACGTCACAACTTAAGTGCAACCAAACACTGTTAACACACACTAACCAACTGCACCCACGGTAAGTGTGCAAACTTCCTAACAATAATTGCAGAAGACTGATAGGAAAATTTCCTCAGTTATAAATAACATAAGGTCATAAGTCACATTATTCGTTGGTCAATAACCACTTTTATTATTCTATTTTTAGAACAACAAATAAAAAAAAATTATTGCGCGTGACTTGCGATTGTATTACTATTATTCAATTGAGGAATTTATTTTTAGATTTAAATTGTGTTAAGGTTTCTTTATCGGTGTTTATATTTAGGATGGTAGGTATGCAAGAATAATTGAATTTGATCTTTATAGTATTATTGACACTGGAGTCTTATTATAGTGTCGCTAAAAGCATGATAATTAAGAAGAATGCAAATCATACTACGTCCATATGACCTATGTGTGCCTGGTAGATTAAATACTGAGCTGTACAAACTTTATCTCTTTCTGAGTCTGTGGACGAGGAGTAGATGGGCCAATAACATAACATAACATCACACCTGTAATCTCCGAAGGGTTAGGCAGAGGTATACCTAATAGTGCACCCACATTTCGCCAGTTATGTTTAAGTCCCATGTAATAGGGATACATGGGATACAAACGGTATTCTGTTCCAACCAACTGAAAAGAGGACTACGTGGTACCTGATTGTCCAGTCGTGGACTGCAAAAGGATGAGAAGACCACTACGAGGCGCCTTATATCCTAGTACTTCGTGACTCTAATGCTGAGTTACTACAGCCGCACGTTTATCACGAAGGGTTAGCCGCGCTTGACGCGGTTGTTCTTTGGATGGGTGGTGACTATCCTTACAAAATCGGGACCCCTACGTGCCTCGAGTATTCACTATTCAGAAGTTCGAGCATTCACTGTTCTGACAACCAGTCTCAACAAGCAGTATTGCGTTACCCAGTCAAAGAGTTGTGGAGGTGTAAAAGGCAGTCGCTCCATGTAAACAACTGGTATTCAGCAGTATCCGCCTATACTGGAAGCTGACTTCAATATTGTTTGGAAAAAGTCTAGGCCGATCGATTTATCTATACTAATATTATAAATCTATTCTAATATTATAAAGAGGTAAAATTTGTTTGTATGTAGGGGGTAATCTCCGGAACTAATGATCCAATTCTAAAAATTCTTTCACTGGCACAAAGCTACATTATTCGTGAGTGCTATAGGCTATAAATTATTTTTATATCATGCAAATTAGCCGAGCTATCACAATTTTCGCGGACGAAGTCGCGGGCGGCCCTTTTAAATTGTTTAGCATAAAACCTTGTCAGCCTCGCTAATTTAACCTGACAAACAAATTGACCTATTTCGCACTGGACATGTTGCGTGGGACTATAATGTTTTACTTTCCACTCGAGGTCAACAAAAAAGCCAGAGACATAGATAACATTATTAAAATTTCATTAATTTGTTTATTAAGCTGTTAAATCATACTTTGTTGGTCATTTGTGATTAATAGTTAGTTTTTATTCCGTCATTTCACTTATAAAATATATGACGGAATTTTTCAAATACGTAATAGGTCTTTAACCATGGAATTACCGTTTTTTTCTCACATTTTGTGCCGTTTGTAACTTTGACGTACAGTTATATTTTTTCCTAATTCTATTTTTATCGGATTAATTGTTAAATTATATACGTTTTAGAGTTTAAAACGGTACTAGTAGTTACATATACCTCATAGGGTAGTGTGTCAAAACACCTGTTTCAATGTGCCGTCGGTTCCACTACTTCAAGTAAGTATATTTTTGTCATAGACTGTGTTTTGAGAATTTAAGATTCGCGGTCCAGCGCAGTTTTTAGCAGTTGCATCATCCATACAAATCGGCAATTTCATACTATAAAATCATACAATTAAATTCCAAAATTTACTTGAGAAAGCTTGGTGATCAATGTCAGTGAATTATCTGTATGAGAAGAGGCCTTGGCCCTGCAGTGGGATGATAAAAAAGACGTGTTTTTTTTGTTCTAGCGAAAATAAATTTTACGCTGGTCTTTCTAGAATATCGGGGCAAATTCCTGGGAGTTTCTGGTAAAAATTTTCGCGTCGACGACGACGTCGAAGTTACTTGATCATTGATTTTATTAATATAATGGGCGACTGCGAAACGGACCTACTACGGCTCGTTATAGAGAACTCAAGGTAGACGGAGCAACGATTTTCGCAGGGAAGCTGATTGCAGCAGGATGCGAGTAGCCAATAATCGAGGAAGGCCGCCATTGCGTATATAGTTGGCGCAGTGGCTGAGCGATCGGCTGCTGCGCTGCGTGTCGCGGGTTCGATCCCCGCACGGAACAAATATTTGTATGATCTACACATAGTTGTTCCGGGTCTGGCTGTTTGTGTATGTGAGTTTAAATGTTTGTAAACGCACCCACGATACAGGAGAAATTCCTAGTGAGGGGCAACGTTTAAAAAAAAAAAAATGCCTTATGTTATTATGTACAGACTGCAGGTTACATGTAGGTATATATATAGGCTGATGATACATAACTACTTATTTAAAGTGTGGTTTTATGCACATTATTTCAATTCAGTTAAAGGGTAAAAAACCACAGGAGTAAAACCACAAATGGATCCAATCAATTATTATTTATAAATTTCCTGATTTGATACAGTACCAGGAGAACACGGCTTTAAAGTGTCAATAAACAAAAACCACACTAACAATAATATGTGCACTGAATCATACAGTCAGGGACTAGACAGCTTTTTATATTAAATTCACGTCTGCATGACGTAACGTTGTATAGCGTGCAATACGTAGTAGTACGCTGTGATACGATAAGTGATGCTGATGACACATATCTACTTGTGAACAAGATTTCGCAATAATAACAGTTTGGGCGTTGCTGCCGTCGATTCAAAGTCACGTCATTGTGGACTGTTTTAGATAATAGTAGTAATCGAAGTTTTTAAAATTTAGGCTGATATTGCGTGACAAAGCGATGTTAAATTTATAAACACATAAAATATCAGGTTTTTTATCGTTATTGCTGTAGTTAAGATAACAGGAAATGGTCTAAATTAAACCATTTACGCTGATATAAAATAAAATGTTTCTAGAACAATAGTTTTTCCCATAGATGTGAAGCAATTAGGGATAATTCTAGGATTACTACGCTTAGCAGGCGAAGTGGCAATCATCGGTTATTATGTGGAGAAAATTGCTACAGTCTATATTTAGATCATAATCTGAAATGACACGGCTTTTGTAGAAAATTCGCTACTTACCAGATAAAATCTTTAAATTGGGCTGTTGCCAAAAAATACGTTTTGAACGAGGCAAAATACGCACATAGACAATCTACTATTTTAATTTCCCTAAAAATGCCTTACTGACTGCTTTGACGGGACTGGTCAAGTGATTGCAAGTGCGACTGCTGAGCATGACGTCTTGGGTTCAATTCCCAGGCGGTGCAAATTATAATTGGTTGTCTTCCATCAGGAATTTCTCAATAGCAGTCACGGAGTCTGGATTTCCAGGTCACCCCTTTTAGATGAGACTTAAACAAAACTGGTGTATTGTGAGTGTGATGTGATGTTGTGATAAGGTAAGTCTTTTAACCGACAGCAGTTAATAGCTGAATAAGGGGCTATAACCAAACTTATTCAGCTCTGTCCAGCTTTTGTTTATAGAAAACAACGATTTTGTGAGGAGAGGCTTATGCATCCGAATATACGCGGAAAGCTGAACGAATTCGTACGCATCTCCAAAGAAAATAGTTGTTTTCTATGGACAAAAGCTGAACAGAGCTGAATAAGTGTAGTTAGTCCCTTAGGTCTACTTATCTAATCCCAAGTCTAGCCATTAAACTCGATCCCCGGCTACTCCATCCAGTGAGGTATTCACAATACAACAAAACCAAGAAAACACGAGTCGACGTAAAGGGAATCGACATAGCGGGCATGGTTCGTATCTACCCTGCGAAGATTGTCGCTCCAACTAGAATAAGGATGATTTACACGAAACGGCTCGCATCGAAAGAATACGAACGGTTGCGGCGACACCCTATCGCACCCGGCCGCATACGATCGGCTCCGTACTGTCGCTTGCGAACAAATCCGTTTCTGCGCCTAGTCAAATACTTTCATTCCTACCGTGTTGCGCTGTGACGACAGCCGAAAGGATCCGCTCGGATACGAAGACATGCGAACGGAGCTGATCGCGCGTCGCAGCATACCTTCGGCAACGATCGCGTGTCGCGGAAGACGCCCGCGGTCAAGCTGCTGTGCGCGGCTTGGTAATATAGACTTTAAATACTATGTACACGATTTAATATCGTTTAAAGATTTTAAAATCCGTTCCGGTCCGATGTGATGCCAGCCGTTTGGTGGAAATCATCCTTAAGGACATCCCTTACTCTAGTTAGTAAAGGAAAGGTCGTGATACCCTTGGCCTGGTGATCTTCACTCAAGAGCACGTCTAACCCAATGGTCATCGGTTCTACAGCAAACATGGCCGTCTCATTTCCTGAAATAATAATAGTGTATCATACATTCATACTATTGCCAAAACCACAAAATGAGTCATTCACGGTCCCAATTCCCAGATTCAATTGATTACAATACTACAAAGAAGCAACTAGTGGAATCAATAATATCTAACAAACGTATGTAACATGCTTATGTATTATTAATGTGGTAAGTACTATTGTATTCATGTAACGTATACACACAGGGAATAGGTAATAAACAGGTGATGTCATTGTAGTTTCGTCAGACACTAAAAATTATTAAAAAATCCTTGTTACATATCTACGTGGTGACGTGAAAACATAATAACACATTAAACGTAATAGACACATTATATAATGTACTAGCTTTTGCCCGCGGCTTCGCTTGCGTTAATTTAGAATTTGACAATCAATTTGGATTGTATTCTGCTTGTAATAATATAATTCAATCATGATTCGAAAGACACGTGGCGCCATCTATAATCATAAGAACGTTATTGTTGTTTTCCCCGGGAACAGTACTTTTTTTCGGGATGAAAAGTACCCTATGTCCGTTTCTGTTCACCTGACAACGTATATGCAAAATTTCAGGATGATCGGTTCAGTGGTTTAGGCGTGAAATGGAAACAAACAAACAAACTCACATTTATTATTTTAGTTAAGATAAGATTAAGAAGTTAAGAATTAAGATTAAGAAGTTAAGATTATTAAAAACATATAAGTTACACTGTCACTTTCGGAATTTACCAGCGTCGAAATATCGAGAGCTCAAAATAATTGAAAATCACAGAAGATATCCCATATGTGACAGTACACTGTCACTTACGGGATATCTTCTGGGATATCTTCTGTGACAGTACACTGTCGCTTAGTTATATACCGTGAAAGCTTAAAACAGTGAGTGATATAAATGTCGATGGAAGGAGAGAGAGAGGAAGACTAAAGAAAGTATGGATGGTTTGTATGAAGAATGGTGTCAAAGAAAAAGGAGCAAATGATAGCCGAACCGTTCACAGGGGAGAATGGAAACAACAAAAAAAACGTGTTGCACCGACCCCAACTAACATGTAGCAAGGGCAGGGCAGATGACGATGGTAATTATTTACTCACTAACTTCTAAGTCAATGGTATTCAAGAGCTGAGAGAGGCGAACATCTTCAGCGAGATGGGCAGACGACATAACGTAGTCCCCATCTTGAGAAAACATGGATGAGTTCGCCGCGGTTTTACCAACTGCTGGGCACAAACCCAGCATTGGGTAAAGTCAGGCTGTAGATGATGATGATTCCAGAGCTCCATTAGTAACTTTTGTAAGCATCAACATAAAAAACCTAGAAGGTTCTCACCGCTGGGACTCAGGCCCCGTGCTCCCGTGCGAGTAAATAGGTAGGTACTAATTAATATCTTCATGGAAAAAATCAACCCGAACAGGGTAATGGCCCACACCCTCTATGGCGTGGACTTGTTTCCCCAGCTTTGGAAATGTAACAGGTTGATTAGGCCGTCCTAAACGATCAACACACACTTTATTCTAGAATAAAACACAGTAGTTGACCCATTGTCGGCAGTTTGTTGATCGTTTGCAAACAATAGGATTTTTTATCGAAATGATCAAGATAGGCCTGCGTTTGCGCAGTCACGCGCTTAACGAGATTTGAGTTTTATGATTCTTCACAAATAGTGTTTGCTAATGACTTGTTGATAACGTTTTTTAAATTATACCTAGACCGTGTTTTTCATAACTTTTTTTGTCTTCTAAAAACAGGTACTTAAAAAACGATTTTTTAATGAATGTCATTCAATTAATGACTCTTCACATGACCAGAGGGCTGACCTTTTTCTGGTCAAGGAATCAGCTTTGCCAGCCTTCTGGGCACTTTTCTTATTGACAACGATATGGACCAATTTTTTGACGCTTTGTAATTCTTTTCCCATTTTGATACTTGTGCACCTACATATTATTATTTTAGATCTACTTATAGTTTATAAATCACACCAAGCTACTACAATCTGGTTGCGGGACTTATAGAATTACCGTGACCCTGGAACATAAAGGGCTATTGAAGGACACCGTGGATTTTAGTCAGTACAAGTCTGACAGTCCCTCCCGCTCTGCCCTGGGTGAGAGGACTCATACTCATTTGATGACATTACCACGAAAAAAAAAAAAAAAAAAAAAGCTACTACAATCGGTCAAATTTCTTTAATTAATATTCAACTTTATCGCTATAGCATTAGGTTCAAGATTGATTGGGATAATTTCACAGTTTTGGGTAGTTTGATGTGCTGGTGTCTGTATGTACTGAATTCAAATAAAATTCATTAATATCTCTAATAATAAGAAAGCAAAAAAAGACGTTCACTGCTGGACATAGGCCAGAGGTGGTCTTCCAGCTTATTTGATGATGGAACAAGGTGTTACTATGACGTCTTAAAGCTGGAGTTATTCTATAGCTATACAGGTCGTCTAGCGCCATCTCTTTCCCACACTGGATGGTAGACCACCATGAAAAGTTTTCATTTTAACCTATATTTACTAATAACTGAAAAAGTTACGTATGAGATTTTAAAAAACCGTTTCATTACTTATTTATTTACGCGTTAACACTTCATAAAGATATTTCTACCTACGCCTTTTTGAACCACAAGCGTAATAGTTGTGTACCTACGATCATTTATCTAGCAGAGAAAATTCTAATGTCTATGTTGATTATTTTCCTAATCTCTTATATGCTATGTAGATAATGTATTTACTAGACATACAAACCAAATTCAAAGACCTATAAGTATCATATAATTATTATCTGCTAATAGGTATAATTCATTATGCATACCTAATCTAAGTACATATTTTTAAGCATAACCTACTACAGAAACAATGTAAACTGAAAATACGATCGAAAACTCTTATAAATGATTTTCTTCAAGTACCTACATTGACAAACAATTGATTTGCTCGTAATTGATCGCGAAATTAATTAATTCTTCTTAACCAATTAAAATAGTAATGACATTTCTTACATTGAGCTGTTAATGGATTTTCCCAACATTAATTATCTTGTTGTACATAAGCAGTATCTATCTAACAATTATATTATGTATTTAACCTTGTCAGAATAATCTGTGCATGAGATTTGTAAGTAAATAAACGCGTTCGTCAAAAGCGAATGAAAACGACATTATCGAAAAACCCTAGGTCGCTACCGGAGGCCGGGCGGGTGAACGACCTTGTGACGTCATCCGTGACGTAGCGCGCAGGAGGCTCGCGTAGCCGCGTATGATGACCTATTTCGCGGCATTACATAGCGACCGTGTGGCCTAATGGATAAGGCGTCGGACTTCGGATCCGAAGATTGCAGGTTCGAGTCCTGTCACGGTCGAAAAATTTCGTTTTGGATTTTTTTTTTCGGGTATTTTCTTGAGTAAGTTTTCAGTTCTGTACGTACTTTTCTTACTGAATTTCAGCCTTTTAGATGTACAAAAATATTAGTTGTCTTCATTTTTTTTTCTTCTAAAGTCCTCTATTTTTTCATGTACTTTTATTACGAGTTTCATGGTTTTTTTTATTTATTTATTACTAGCGATTTTTCAGAAGCCATGTTGGTGATTAATTTAAATCAGTAGATAAGTATTTAAAAACGATTTTTGTGTAAGTGGCACGAAAAAGTCACTGTGTGCTTAATTTTCAGTCTATATAATCGTGAAATACATGCTATTAATTACAAAGTATATTTTTTCAGTACTTCACAACACTCTGCAAGCATTTTAAATTAAATAAGTAATAGAGTAAAAATACTACCAGCCTATTACTATCCCATTGCTGGGCAAAGGCCTCTTCTCATTCAGAGAAGGCACGAGCATTGATCATCACGCTTACTCAAGACGAGTTGGCGATTTCAGACTTATGCGCCTTATGACTGGGACTGTAGCTACATTTCATTGTTGTCTTTGTTTCGACAATTCAAAAGTGCCTGTAACTGGCCTACTTGAAATAAATAATGCTTTGATTTTGATCAAGTCATGTCAATAATATTAACATTATTTTTTAAAATTTTGTTTGATTTAAAACTTAGCAATTTATAACACAAATTTAATTTTCAAATAATTATATATGTAGTTGATATGATTTTGATAGCCTTCAACGATTGTGCTCAAAATTACACCTGCGCTGCGCCTAAATCTACGGGTCACTGACCCTTAAATGGCAGATTGATTGTACATTTCAACTCTGAGAATTTTGCATAGAAAACTCGTTTATCAAATAAATCTTGACAGGCCGAAATAATGACATCTTATTACTATTTATAAATTAAATACGAAAGTTTGTTAGGATGTTTGTTACTCTTTAAGATGAAATTTGGCACATAATATAGATAGTTTGTAACCTGAAATAATACATAGGATACTTTTACTGGGGTATTACGATCCTGTACGATAATAGGGATGTTTCCTGAAAAAATCTAATTAGTCCGTCAGATTTCCAGAAAATATTTTTTTTTTTTTTTTAGAAAAATCGACACATATTTTTTCTTTTTTCATGTAAACTAAAAATGAAGGTGCGTCAAAAACTCGTGTGACGTCATACTTCAGTACACTTTTCACCGAAAAGTGACGTCACAGGCACTCATGATCTTTGATGCGTTTTATCTTCGTCAATTTTTATTGATTTGATGAAACAAAAAATACGTATCCAATATTTTTCGATAATCTAACTGACGGACTAAATAGAATCATAATTTTTT
This sequence comes from Noctua comes, assembly GCA_963082995.1. Taxonomy (NCBI): domain Eukaryota; kingdom Metazoa; phylum Arthropoda; class Insecta; order Lepidoptera; family Noctuidae; genus Noctua; species Noctua comes. Next base: position 10,817,548 of record OY720285.1, read on the forward strand.
TACACAGGAAACATCCCTATTATCGAACACCATGCAGGTGAATCCGTGGCCTTATACAAGTTTTAAATATATCTATTCAATTAGTATTTTTGAGGCAGGACTTTGTTATTCAAATTATTTTCGCCGAAGGTACTTACTTTTCTGCCTCCAGGCATGATGAACCATTAGGTTTTGCAAATAATTCATTTTAAAAGATGTTTGTAAACAGTTGTAATCAAAAAACATTTTAAAATAATTAAATGGAACTTTAAATCATTTAAATTCAAGAGATAACAGATTAGTAAATTAATTATTTTGTGATCATCTCCTTAATTAACATCTATATTTAAAACAATATTATAAACAAAAAAAAATATATTTAAAAAAAACTAAAACTCTTTGCTAACCTCCCACGACTAGGCGTTTTCAATTCAAATTAAGTTATTCATTAAAAGATGCGTATTAAAGACGCTATTAAGCGGAATAAAGGCTCCAAGGTATTTTCAAGAGATCTGGCTATTGGGCAGAGCCAGCTCACGAAACTGAAGACCGACAATGGCAGGATCGTATCCGCCAAACCGGAGCTGCTGAGGGAGATCGAGAGTTTTTATGGGCAGTTGTACACTTCAACTAGCAAACCCGTTGCGAATCTAGCTAACGACCCAAGAGCTAGACTGACCCGACACTATACCGAAGACATTCCGGATGTCAGCCTGTACGAGATTAGGATGGCTCTGAAACAGCTTAAAAACAACAAGGCACCGGGTGATTACGGAATTACGGCCGAACTCCTGAAGGCAGGTGGAAAACCGGTACTTAAGGCCCTTCAGAAGCTGTTTAATTCCGTCATACTCGAGGGGAAAACGCCGCAGGCATGGTGCAGGGGTGTGGTGGTACTCTTCTTCAAAAAGGGCGACAATGCCCGGCTGAAGAACTATAAGCCCATCTCACTTCTAAGCCATGTCTACAAGCTGTTTTCAAGAGTCATCACGAATCGTCTCGCGCGCAGTTTTGAAGATTTTCAGCCTCCCGAACAAGCCGGATTCCGAAAAGGCTTTAGCACCGTAGACCACATACATACGCTGCGCCAGGTTATACAGAAGACCGAAGAGTATAACCTGCCTCTCTGCTTGGCGTTTGTGGACTACGGGAAAGCCTTCGATTCGATCGAGACTTGGGCTGTACTGCAGTCTCTCCAACGGTGCCAAATCGACTATCGGTACATCGAGGTGCTGAAGAGTTTGTACAAAAACGCCACCATGTCAGTCCGACTTCAGGACCAGACCTCGGAACCTATCCTTCTGCAGCGAGGTGTGAGACAGGGAGACGTCATATCTCCGAAACTGTTCACCGCTGCACTGGAGGATGTCTTCAAGGTTCTGGACTGGAGAGGGCTAGGCATCAACGTCAATGGCGAGTACATCTCTCACCTTCGGTTTGCCGACGATATAGTGGTCATGGCTGAGACCATGGAGGACCTCAGTACAATGCTCGATGACCTCAGTAGAGCTTCCGAAAGAGTAGGTCTTAAAATGAACATGGACAAAACCAAAGTCATGTTGAATGCCCATGTAGCACCCACTCCTATCAAGATCGGAGACTCTACACTCGAAGTTGTAGACGATTATGTCTACCTGGGACAAACGGTCCAGTTAGGTAGGTCCAACTTCGAGAAAGAGGTCAATCGTCGAATCCGACTCGGCTGGGCAGCGTTCGGGAAGTTGCGTGGTATCTTCTCGTCCAACTTACCGCAGTGTCTCAAGACGAAAGTCTATGACCAGTGTGTGTTGCCAGTGATTACATACGGGACCGAAACGTGGTCGCTCACAATGGGCCTCATCAGAAGGCTTAAAGTCACCCAAAGGGCAATGGAGAGGGCTATGCTTGGTGTTTCCTTGCGTGATCAAATCAGAAATGAGGAGATCCGCAAGAGAACCAAGGTTACCGACGTAGCCCGAAGAATAGCCAAACTTAAGTGGCAGTGGGCAGGGCACATTGCTCGCAGAACGGATGGCCGATGGGGCCGAAAAGTTCTGGAGTGGTGACCGCGAACCGGAAGACGCTGCGTTGGAAGGCCTCCCACTAGGTGGACCGATGACCTTGTAAAGGTTGCAGGGATCCGCTGGATGCGAGACGCACGGGACCGGTCAATGTGGCGACGCTTGGGGGAGGCCTATGTCCAGCAGTGGACGTCTTTCGGCTGAAATGATGATGATGATGATGATTAAAAGATGTGGAAATATTTTCATCCTCGTATGTCTAGTGATTGCAATCGCAACCTGAAGTACTGGGTTTGATTCCCTGGTTGTGCAACAGCAGTCTTATTGGGTTTTTCAATCAGGAATTTCTCATTAGCTGCCACGGAGTCTGGAGTCCAGATATAGGACTTAAACATAACTGCCGATATGTATATGGATGTCTATCAGTGGCGAAGGTTCCATATAACTCGACTCCTACCTGGTTTCCTTTGAAAAATGGCACAGTCAGCATTATATAGACTAATAATATAATCACATTAAAGATATGTACTCCGGCTTACCGCTTACCTCTTACAAAAATTGACCCTTCGCCACTGGTGTCTATGGTCACCTCTGCTGTCCCTGCCTGGTTTGGGGTGCAGAAATGCGTGGAAAAGTACGAGGGACGTGTTTGCCCTGCTGATGGTAACAAGGGACAATCCAGGTTAGATACCTACATGGATAAAATCATCATCTGCCTAGCGTTTTCCCAACTATGTTGGGGTCGGCTTCCAGTCTAACCGGACGCAGCTGAATACCAGGATTTTACATGGAGCGACTGCCTCTCTGAAGTCCACAGCCTAGTTATTACTGGGTTATACGACACCACGGATACAAAGACTTACTAAATGGCCAGACAAGACATACATTTGTTAGTAACTGATATTTACTGAGTAAAGACTAAAGTTCATGTTGGTTCGTAAGGTAAATGTCAATGTTTTGGGAGGCGATCAAAGAGTAAAGTTCAAAATTGTCCCATCGTTAGAGAACTTGTCAAAAACGATGCTTTAGTTAAGTTTTCCTTCAATTGTATAATGGGTGTAAAAATACTCATAACGAAACCCAATGGCCTTTGTTCTCCCCATCATTGCGATCATTTTTTTGTTCTACACCATAAATGGGAACCTTCTAGTTACGGAGATATTGGGGTCAAAGTTACAATAAGTTTTTAATGCTATAATTTTACTGTAAAAACCTTCACAACCGTAAAACAATGCGTGCATGTTTTGTGTTACATTGAGTATTTGAGTCTTAACGTAAAACGTGATTTTTCACCCGAAAAAGTCGTTTCCCAGAAATAATTTTTGCGTAGGGTTACTTACATAGTTTGGTGTACAGAATGCTTGGTTGACGGCTTCGTGAAGGATCTGTTTGCACCTTGTAATAAGCGGATACACACATAAGCAGTTTATAATGCTCCAAGCCTCCCACTGCCTACACGCAGTTCATGATATAGTCACTACATGATTTATCTCCCTGAGAGGGACCACCACGCGAGCCCAGTAAGAGTTGGGTTGATAGATCACATTTGGATTGTGATATTAAAAATGTTATCCTGTCACACGGTGTATTTTAAATATTGTGATAATTTCCTGGTATATAACATTGTGTCAAATAATATTTTACATTCAAATCACGTTTTATCTAAACTTTTCCGTACCGGGTTCTTTACCGTGTATTTACATAATTATATACAGTATTAAATACATGTATTTTTAAGGAAAACCTCTACTGAACATGTTTGTATTAAGTAATGATGCATTTAAATTAGGCAAACATGCAAGATTATTGAATAGGTAAAACAAAGAATTGTGTAATATGTGAGTACATAGAAACTATGTATGTTATATGTCTCAAACATTACATAGCAAGATGACTACAGTCCGCTCTGGGGACTGGTATCCATTAAAGCACCAGGACTTACAGGAGATGAAACGTAAGCCATAATGATGACAAAAAAAGTAAAATTTGAAAAAAAATATACGAGTTCCATGACAATACTTTTAATACAAAGGTTCGTATTCGTAAGGCATGGTAACAAGCTGTTAGGTCTAGAACCACTTAAACAGAACAGTGAAGTAGCCATTAAAAAAATTCTGGAAACTTTGGATTCAAAACAGAGCACGAATGATGTCGGATAAACACCATACTCATCCAAATTAGTTTTGTGGTCAAAGTAACGTGTTTTTCAAGTACAAAAATATACGATTTATTACGGCATTACACTTAATGTAACAAGGAAAACATCTTACCTAAAACTAGTACTCCGTGTGTAGTAAAACGTGCCAATGTCCTGAGAACGGTTAGGTGACAGTGACACCTCCTGAGTAATCATGAGTTACTGGTACTAAAGTGTTAGAAAATCACACCTTTGGGGGCAATAACTAACTATCTTTGGCTGAAAGTTAAAGGGCCACTGACCGATTTGGATTAAGACAAAAATCCTACAGAAATTACTCGACGATTCTCGCTGTAAGACTTAGTTTTTGGTAATAATCTTCTAAGCCTACTTCCAGCTGGTCTTACGACCTAAGAAGCTTTTATGAACTTCTAGTAATACCTGTATTATACACATCCTGTGCAAACAACAAGAAAGAGACGACTTGTACTCTATTCATTTTATTTTATGAAGAAAATTATATTAGATGTGCGTTCAATATTATTTTCTCTTTCGCGAGAGTCTGTCTAAACTTAGAATAAAAAAAGATGGACGCTCTTTCACTTCGTCATTCGTCATCATGACGAAATTCTCTTCATTTTTTGTTTCATAATCGTTATGGAAAGTAACGTCATCTACTTTTATTTATAATCTTGTAAGCACGTGTGGGTTGAAGCCAATTGTTCATTAACTTCGAAGTTTCGACTTTCAAAGAGTTAAGTATCGAGAGTTATTTCTAAGAAAATCTACTTTCAATAGTTTTAAGTCCTTCATCTATTGTTTTTAATAGTTCATTCTGTGCAGCTCATCAACATGTAATGGACTTCTTTTGTGTTCATGAGTACCTGGTAGTCTTACTACGTCATTCCGCGGCTTTACGCCCTCTGTCTGCTCAGAATGTATTTAGGCGATGATAATAAAAACGTAGTGTAGTGTAGATTTATTTGTTAACTTATTGATTAATTATTGGACTAGTAGTCATTGTCTCACGAATAAATATTCGATATTTAACTTAGTGTTAGTCAAAAAGATGGCAACAGTGACGGTACCAATCCCTCTGACTGTAAAATACTTTCGAATAAGGAATAATATTGCATACTTATATCAATTTATAATATTATTGATTTTACACAAGCTATTTGAAGCCACTGACAAGTCACCAATCATTCGATGGAAAGCCAGAATAAGAATAAGTTTTACTACAAGGAAAATTCAAACTGCCTAAAATTAGAAACTACCGTCTCATGAATGGGATGACCTGCCGAACCTCGTTTTGTTATCACAATCTTTGTTACAGTGACATGTACTTTAACAATAGCAGCAATTAGAGATCGCAATCTGTGACTAACTTGAATGATTTGTAATGTTATGGGGAGGGGGAGAACCGGGTTTTGTGGTGCAACCAAGGTCTTCAGGTCAACCGGTCTTAAGTAAGAGTACGAAGTGTCTTACTGAGATATTCCATCTCTTCCTAATAAGAGACAATTTCCATCCATCATTTCCAATTTACATTATTATCTATAACCAAACTAAAAATGATAATAAAAATGTACTTAAAGAAAAAATGAAAAACATGAAAGAACATCAAAAATTTCGCTTTCAACAGGAATAGTGCCCAGAAGGCTGGCGGCAGCATTACAACGTTGGATGACAATGCTGATTGTTTGACCAAAAATTGTGCCAGCCCTCTGGTCACGGGAATTGTCGATCAACCGCTTGGCGATATCCCGAAAGACTACGTGGGCACTCAGCCCTAGTGTTTCAACCCCAAACGGCTCAAACACATAGCTACCAATGAAGTTATTGTATTTTCTCCGTTTGAGGTTTTCAGCACCAGCAGCAGCCGCCCTGTCACAGCTCTAAGAGTGATTTTATTTATTTAACTAGCAGCACCTTCGCCCGCGATTCGTCCCGGCCTCGTGAAGCTTCTTATTGCAATTGGCAATAGTGAAGTGTAGCTTTCTAACAGAGAAAGAAGTTTCGAAATCGAATGGCAAGTTTCAAAAATTACCTTCCTAAATTCAACCTTTATTTCTTTATAATAGGGATTTATCTTTGCTTTTCTGTCTACATCTTTGATAACCGTCTCAGAATTTAGTACCTAACCTACCTACCTGCTACTCCATTGAACCACCGTCCTTGTCATACATTTTATGTTCGCAAATATCTCGTATTTCATGGAGATCTTAATGCGTCTTTTGCTAGTTTTCCTTTGAACTTTGCAGCCATAAAACTTCACGACATCTATTCAAGGTGTTCAGCAGTGGAGTAAAAATAGGTCGAGTGCATCGGGTGAGATCACTTTCATCTATAACTAAAGGTGAAAGTGATCATGAAAAGTTCCATCACTGATTAGCGAGCGAGACGACTGTCTGGCCTTCATGTTTTATGATAGCCTGGTACTCCCAGCGTGATATACACGTGTCGTGGACGGTAATACCCGTCTGTCTGTTAGACTGAACCACTTTTTGTCTCCGATTTTGGATCTACAAGGCCAAATAAATCTAGACTTAAAATAGTACTTTGTATTTTAACCACCCTCTTGTCTGGATAGCTAAGAATTTGCTATTCAATACGATAATACTGGAAAAAATGGCATAATTATTTTTTTTCTAGCATCTCTTTTGCAATTATTGCACAGTGGGTCACACGCTAATATAATCTGGAATGAATTTGTGAATGCTGTGTGGGCTGGATTGAATTTAAATTAGCTGCCAGAACACGAGGTACTTTCATGTTTTTTGTGCGCCCAATCATGGGCCATGGTTCTGGGAATAAATTCACATCATCAATCAATGTTTGACGGAATAGTGACAGGGCCGAAATTACGGAATGAGTGGCCTAACATTTTCTGTGTAAGAAAGATGATTTTGGCGGCAATATTGTCGATCGAGGTACTTCTTTGCAAGCAACTTCAGGTGTTTTTATCAGTCGCAAGTGATAGCAAGGGCGACTGAAAAGCTTTAGGCGTGGTTTCCTAGGCCGCAACGGATTTCTGAATCTAACACCCTGGAATTAGGATTAGAAGTTGGTGATGTGTCACCCCTGTGCCTCGGAAAGCCGTTGGTCCTGCGCCTAATTTCTCCCCGGTCGTTTTGGAATTCTCATCCCATCGGACTATGACGGTGAAGGAAGAAGGAGTGCCTGTACCTGTACCTCCTGCGTTTTCTAGTTTCCTTTGAGATGGCAACTGAAGAAAAAAACATTCTGAGTGATTGATTGATTGATTGACTGTTACCATAGTCGCGTCACGATCATAATCAGTTTTTTTTCGCAGTCAGTGAAAATGTGGAGCACTAAACCCACATAGGTTTCCCCCCATCATCAGGGTATGGCCCGAAGCGATGACTAACATCGACGACTGTTAACATAAACATTACTTACCCACTAACATACATAGAGTAAGTACATAACTAATCCGATGACAACATACCTAACTTTGCAGGTAATGTCCCGCGTAGATTTTGAACACTAAAATACTCATAGCAATTCTTTAACCGACAAACAGTTTGCTAATTACATTTGCTTGTAGGGCACATTAATGTTTTTACGACTGCAGCGAAGCCCAAAAGGAGGGTTATGTGTTTGACCTGTATATTTGTATGTAAGGTATGTATGTTTGTTTCTTTGTTCCCTCGTAACTCCTAAACGAATGAACGGATTCGGATTAATTATTTCAAGCTTTATTCCACACCACTTTTTTTTTAATTCTTCCATCAGCCATTTTTCGAGATAGAGGGTACTTGACTCACTTGGTTTCTGAACAGACAATCTATTTACACAAAAGTTTACTGATACGCCGTCAAAGACCTTCATGATAAAATTCACAAATAAGCCGATGCAATGATAAATATACGATATACTGTCCAATTTGAGAATTTATTTGTTGGTTTTTTGCAAATTCAATCACTTCTTGTAAAAACCTACTATTAGGTTAATTCTTCATCTACTCCCTCCAAAACATCTAAATGGATTGCAGGAGGCATGCAATCCATTTAGATGTTTGAAAGGGTGATAAACCACCACGCGGGCCCAGTACAATTTGGTGCATGTCACATATCTTGGAACTGTTGGTTCTCAGGGATGTGCCCTAACAGGCATTGCACAGAGGGGGCTCCGGACAGGGCTTTTAAGAGGAAACGGTGCCTCCTCCCATGTGCGGATGGTGATCACCGGTCACCCCGAGTCTTACCCCCAAAGACCGGTCGCCTTTTGAAGGAATTGAGGTCGGTTTCCTACTTCCTGGTTCCTTCATAATATTGAGAGCAATGAAATTATACATGAATGAAAGTAAAAGCGTCTGTCTGGATTCGAACCCGTGACCGCTGACCCACCCACGCCTCACTCACATCGTTGTGAAATCGAGTTTCCTCATATTTTTGGATGTCGGTTAATAATAAACAGCCAGATATAATTCAGTACCAGGCATTCAGAAACCGGGTGCTGGTAGCTGTAACGTCCAACTATTACATAAAGTTACGCAACCCATATAACTTTTCATCTAATAAATTAAACGGTTATCAGAACTAATTCACTTAACGCCCCATCTAATCAATACACCCTTGACCCTTGATACCGATACCAATACCGATACCGATCGATACTGACCACCGTTAATAATGGTTTATAGATTGTGTGTGTCCGTTGTTTGGCAGATACGGTAAGTTATAATATAAAATTAATTTAACGGACTGAAGTCGTTAGTTGCAGTCACTTACCAAAACAGCAGAACTATTAATCATTATTTTGATAGCGTCTCTTTCATAAAAAAAATCGGTTGTCTGTAAAGTCGGTTTACTGACGATAGTTGAACGTGACAACGTCATAAGAAAATACTGATGGGATGGTCGCATTTTTCAAAAAACGAATGTGCGTTGAGCAATTGTTTTAGGTAACGCCTCATTTTTTCGTGCGTGCAGCCGGCTCCATCGAATTATAAGACGTTGTCACGTCAATAAAAAAAAAACATGAATGTAACATAACATAAAATAATAAATCCATATTTCGCTAATACTATTAAAAGTCCCATTTTATAGTCGGCGGGGACCCTATTACCTTCATATACACCCACCTACACCCACATATTCGGTACACCTCTGCCTAACTCTTCGGGGATTACAGGCGTGATGTTATGTTATTAGAAACCGTTTTTATCCACAATGGAAACGTATCCTACACGTGGGTATTTCCTCGAATCGATGGGTATCCATTGATATATCTTCGTACGCCGGTATACTCAGAAACAATTAACTGTATGGTAAACAGGGATAACTGTCAGACGCCATTTTTCTACTTTATTACTTATCCTCACGCCGCTTTCTCGGAAGGGATGGGCAGAATGTAGGGTATCTTGGAAACTAGATCAATTAGTTAATCCACTTGACCTATATTAAGTTGTTTGTAATTGTAACGCGTAGTGTTTGTGGGTTGCAATTCCGCGAATAGAATAGTATCTGACAAATTGTTCAGGATAGCCCGCGAAATTCAAATTTTCTTACGTTTTTTGGAATGTACAGGGGGCCTACCATGACGTCTTAAAGCAGGAGTAATTCCAGTGTGGGAAAGAGATGGCGCTAGACGACCTGTATAGCTCTGTCTCTTTTCCACACTGGCATTACTGCTGCTTTAAGACGTCATAGTAACCCCTCAGGTCAGTGTAAAGTTGTATGTTGATTAAAATATGATTCGCGATCGTAATAAAAATGGCATTACTGAGTTATAATCATTAAAATCATCAATACAACCCTCTCAGTTCATTTATTCCTATTGATTGAATGACTTTTTCATGCAATAGTCATTCATCATCATCATTACAGCCGAAAGACGTCCTCCAAGTGTCGCCACATTGACCGGTCTCGTGCGACTCGCATCCAGCGGATCCCCACAACCTTCACCAGGTCATCGGTCCACCTAGTAGGAGCTAGGTCTTCAAACGCGAACGGTAGCCACTCCAGAACTTTTTGGCCCCATCGGCCATCCGTTCTGCCCTGCCCACTGCCACTTAAGTTTGGCTATTCTTCGGGCTATGTCGGTAACCATGCAATAGTCATTCCATGGGATTAAATGAAAATTTTAATTTAGCAGGCTAACTTGCCGATTCCACCTTTCGCCGATCGCTTTTAAACCGTTTCTTATTACTGTAACGACTTTCGACAACAGTATTGACCAGTGGCGAAGGTTCCATACAACTCGATTCCTACCGTTTTCTTTGAAAAATGGCACAGTCAGTATTCTACAGATAAATAATATAATCACATTAAAGATATGCTCCGGCTTACCTTTTACAAAAATTGACCCTTCGCTACTGGTATTGACATAACTTTTCGGTAACTAATGTCAGTTCAATTTTTCAACTTTAGCATCACTGTTGTCGTTGACTGAAGGCCCTTTTTGTCTATGCCCTACTCTCACTCTCTACGTTTTTTAAGACTGCCACGTTCATCTACTGGTCCCAAGCGCGACTGCTGAGCTTAAAGTCCTGGGTTTGATTCCTAGGTCGGCAATGTGTTATTGGGTTTTTCCCGCAGCCTGGTTTTGTGTCCCGCTATGGGAATAGGCTCGCTTCCTTTTACATGGGGTTTAAACGTAATTGAAAATGTGGGTATTAGATGTCTACACCTCTATTAGATACCTAAAACTCTGCGTGACCATACGTGTCCTAAGTGCCTGGTCACTTTTTTTTCCACTCCTAGTCCTCCGCTATTGTTTTCTGATTAATTTCGTTCTGGGTTCCCGACAGGTAAATTGTTTCTCTGGGACTTCGTCGAGCTTCATTGTATCGGCGCTTATCTGGTGTTGATTCTGACGTTCAGGAGTTGCAGTCGTTTGAGAATAGTGTGGAAAGCTAATCCCAAAAAAAGTGCTTGGTCACATAATGTACTCCAATGCAGCAATGACCGTTGTGGTTATGGTAAGATTCTTCAGTTTACTATTTGGTTTATGGTTGATTTCTACAATGATAGAAGATAATTATGAGAAAAATCGTCCGTAACTTTTTCAAAATGCTTCCTCGGATAGCTGAAAACATTGGGTAGGACTAAGTAGACCTTATTATCTGTAAACAACAGTAAAAAAATGTCCCAAATCGTATAAAGGGTGTAAATAGACCCTTAACATATCCGAAAGGCACTTGTTCTCCTCGTCTTTGCGATAATTTTTTTGCTCTAGACCATACCTGGGAACCTTCTAGTTACGGAAATATTGGGGATCAAAGTTCCAACTTTTTCACAAGTTTTTTTTTAAATACATGTTTTTAATGTAAGATTTTTACTTTACACATCTCCACGACCCCCATACTATTCAATCCATCCATCCGCACAATGCTTTGAGTGCTTTCCATCGAGTCCTACCGCATCACGTGATTTTTCACCCCAAAAAAAAACTCGATTCCCAGCAATAATTTTTGCGTAAAGTTACTTAGTTTGATGTACAGAATGCTTGGTTGACGGGTATGTGAAGGGTCTGTTTACACCCTGTATTTACAAAATATTACCCACATTCGCCTAAGCGATTACTGTTCAAGTTTATCGAGGTTCCTCGAAAGCCCGTAACCCGTCGTCCTAAATCTCTGGTCTAACAATAAAAAGTACCCCTTCCTATCGTTGCGTTCCTGGTAATTCACTCGGAAAGTAGGTCGATGGCCACTTTAAGGGTTTCCTCAGTTTAGGGCTGGGCTAGATAGCTCGTTTATGCAGAACCGTGATAGTCCGTACAACATTATTGCTGGAATGATGGCCCACATTCTTGATGCTTGGGGTAACATGAAAATGTAGGTAGTTTTTTTTATGGAGACAAGCAATCATGTGAAAACAATCAAAGCATGAATATTTGAATTGGCGGCGTGTTTTTATTTTAACAGGTGAAACTTTATCGTAATGCATCTTATTTACCCAGTACATTAAACCATAAAGTGTATTTGACTGCCTCGCTGAGCTAGTGTTCGTAAGCGCGACTGTTGAGCATGATGGGCCTGGGTTCGATTCCAGGTCGGGCAAAGTGTCATTGGGTTTTTTCCGATCAGAACAGTTTTCAGTAACAGCCACGGAGTCTGGATTTGTGCCCGGTTGATGGAAATAGGCTAGCCCTCTCTCATTGGACTTAAACAAAACTGGCGAAATGTGGAAAAAATATTTTTATTTCTTCGAAAGTGTATTGAAAAGCGTAGTTCGATACACGTAGCCATTTGTTACTGCAGTTCTCGGCTCCATAACAACCTCGCCTGCGGTTCGGTTGTGAATTCCGCTTCGAATGCAATAACAAAGTTTCTCCACTTATATCTAAATGTAGTTACCATTTCTTAACGTGGCCGTAAAAGCAGAGTCTAATACACTTGAAATAAAATTATATTAAAGCTTATGAAAGAAAATAGAGCAGGAAAAATTCTTTACACAACGCTTTTTGGATACACTCACTAACCGAAAATAACCAAAAACCTAGTTCTACAAATGAAATACAAATATAGAAATAAAAAAGTTAAAGAAGGCTTCGAAATTCGAAAGTCCATACTTAAATCAGGCAATTCAAAAATGATAGAAGGTGCTAGACCTAGAAAACATGTAACCTTAATCGAAAATACCCTTAACATGATTCTGTTTGCCTGGTACTCAAAAAACGGAATGTCCTAAATTTGGTAAGTACTTTTTCATCCTAGGATTACCCACCCTCATATGCAAAGGATTGATGGATAAAGTTGTTTGACAACTTTTCCAGATCAGGTTAAGCAAATCTGTCCTGAAATCGTATCTATCCTAAACAAATATTTTGAACCGAAAGGCGTGAATTCTTCACAGATCCCTAAAAATTCGAGAATGTCGGATTTATGATCCGAATATAATAAACCTGATTATAAAGTTACAAAGCTTTAACCCTCTTTAGGTCTTGTTTACTGTAAAACTAGGCAATCAACTCACGACCTTCTTGTCCTATTACTTACGTACTTTTTACTGCAAAGGATTTCAAAGATTTTTCTTATAAGACTACTTACTTAAACACTGCTACTCTCTCCTTCAATTTTATTGGTGTGTTGCTCCTCAAGTAATTTGAATCATCATAAAAAAAAAATTAATGGCTTCTTTTATCGCAGCAATATTTTCAGCTAGATGTATAACGGAGCGAGCATACATGGTGTAAGCGGACCCTTCACGAAGTCGACAACCAAGCATTATGTACATCAAACTAAGTAACTTTACACAAAAAATAATGCGAAACGACTTTTTTTTGGGGTTAAAAATCACGTTTTACGATATGACTCAATGTAACGCACTCAAACCATTGTGCTGATGGATGGATTGAATAGTACGGGGGTCGTGGAGGTGAAGTAAAAATCTTACATTAAAAACATCTATTTTAAAAAAAAGTTGGAACTTTGACCCCCAATATCTCCGTAACTAGAAGGTTCCCAGGTATGGTCTTAAACAAAAAAACAAAAAAAATTACGCAATGATGGGGAGAACAAGTGCCTTTCGGCTCCGTTAAGGGTCTTGTTACACCCTTTAAAGGCAGTCACAAAATCACACTCTTCAACAAAACAAAACTAGGACACAACTTGACTGCCTCGCTGGCCTAGTCGTCGCAATCGCGACTGTTGACCAAGAGGTCCTGGGTTCGACTCCTGGTTCTCAGTAGCAGCCGCGGAGTCTGGATTTGTGCCCGTTTGATAGTAATAGGCCCGCCCCCTATTACATGGGGCTTAAACATAACCGGCGAAATGTGGATACCTTTTGGAACTACAGGCGTAATGTTATGTTATGTTAATAAACTTTACTAAATAAAACCTGGAAAAACAAAAGCGTCGTAATTACTGTCAAAGAGAGTAAATGAACACAAAATGGAAGTTGTTTTACTTATTTGAGAATCTTGCAGCAGATTGCCACGAGGATAAACAAACCTTAATTAAATTGCTAACAAGAAACTTAGTAATGCAAGGCACTAGCTTTCTTTATATTCCAGCTTCTTTAGATCTCAATTCACTTCACCTGATATAACGAAATTGCACGATGAATACAGGAACACACAAATTAAGCGGACGTTCCACTCTGACCTCCCTGTCTCTCCACACAACCCCTCTCGCTCATTGCAGTTCCATACCCTACTTCCTATGCAAGCCTGGTACCCGAAGTCATGGCGCGGGGAGATTTTTCCGTGAAAGTGGAGATTATTGTATAGCAGCAGATTAGAAAGAGACAAGAGATGACAGTTAAATTCTTCATCAAAAGACCCGATTGATGAGTCGTCTGCTATCGGGAAACTAGTGCGGAAAATGTAGCTCTGACTTTATCTTCGACCCCTTTTCGATACGCGGAGAGCAGCAATCGAAGGTGCTTCCACAATAGATTATATCTTTGTTTGATGCAGCCTGGGACAGTAACATGTGAAAGTGATAACAGATAGTCCATCAATGGGTGCTTGTAGGCTCCGCCCGATTACTACGAGTTCCGTAGTGTGTGGCAAGCGTAGCACACACTGATATTACGATGGCATATTCATTGCGGGATCGCCAAAAGATTGTTTTGATAACTTGGCGGAGCAATCGTAACGCACACAAAAGATTGACAGATAGAGATAGCACAGTCTGAAAAAGTTTTGATGTAAAAGTGTTTGCCAAAGCTATTACCCCTGTTCACGAAAATTGTTGATTTTCCTTGAAAACAGCGAAGACTCAGAAGATCCGTATTCTTTGGAAATTCTGCGGACTTAAGACTAAACTAAACAAAAAATACTTCAAGAAATCGACTATTGTTTAGCATTCATAATATCTTTACTTTTGTACCTTAAATAATGCGTTTCCTTGTACGGTAAATGTTTACAGACAATTGCAGAAAGATAAGGAAGTGAAAAAAGGGCATTTGAAATGCATGGATTAACATGTTAATTGTTTGTTTCCTTAAATGAGTCGGTACAATCTTGAAGAATAAATAAATGAGGTTTCTGCATTCCGTGTAAGCAATCGTACTTCGTGTATAAATATAAGCTGTAAGTAAAAACCATGTATTTTTGCGAACCGTAAACTCAGGTAGGTATAATCAATTAATCATATTTATAAACCTAGTCCTATGATGCCCTAGTAAGATTTTATTTACCTACGTGTTTACATAGCCTACACACACTCCGCAAACCTATGATTTCCATTAGGACGCTCAGCAGCAATTCGTAGTATAGATTTGTGCCCTGTTGACGGAAATAGACTTGTCCTTTATAAGCAAAGTCACGTTAAATTACTATTATATCTTACTCCTTTTTTGAATGCGAAAGTTTGGATGGACGGATCCGTCTGTAAATCAATCACTCCAGAACAGCGAACGGCTCTGGATGAAATTTGGCACAGAGATAGATTATTATAGTCTTGAATATCACACAGGATACTTTTTTCTTTCTAACACTTACACATCAAATTGTCAACGCGAAAGAAATCGCGGGCAACGCTAGTATAATATACAAATATTTGAACCAAAGGCATTCAAATAATTATTTATAAGTCTTTTAAATCTCTTTGATCTGAACCATCGCAAAAAAAAAATATTTTTCTTTTGTTTTATCGAGTTGGGATATCGTACCTGACCCATTTGTAAAGTCTTGCTAGTTAATTAACCTTGCAAAACACTCGAGACCACGTCTCGGCCTTTCCTTCGGGAATACAGGTGTGATTTTATGTTGTTTTCTTTTAAGCTTAGGTAAGTAAGATACTTGCTTTACTAGGTTTCATTACATGCCATAATGACAATAAAGTGAATAGTTAAGTCTATTTCCAATTAACTGTTTTGGTAAATCCGACATCCTAAGTCAGGGTTGATATTTCAATAGACCCTAACTTTTTAAAGGTCAATGAACCGGTGTGAACTTTGACACCAGTTGCATGTAGGTATCGCACAAAGTTCATGGAAGTTCAAGACGTACTAAATTGAGACGTAATACGTTTACCTGTAAGGAAATTAATTAAATAAGCGATTTTAGAATATTTTGAGGAGTTTCAGATGAGTAATTTACTATAACTATATAAGACGTGATTAACTTTTTCTTGAAGTGCTATGAAGGCAGATAAGAGAAGAAAATTGTGAATTTTCATCAAAGATGCGATTTCATAGATGTGTGTGTGTGATGTGTGTGTGTGATGTGTGATATGTGTGTGCGCGCGTGTGTGTGTGCGTTGACCACCAAATGAGCACTAATGAGCACTATGGCTCAAGTTTTTCCTATGGGTCAACTCTTCATCAACATATCGTCGACCGTAGGTTCAATTGGGGTAAGGGACAAAATACGATTTTTCAGGAGAGGCCGGCAAAGTTTTTTTTCGGACTAAATCGATTATAACTTTTGTTGTAATTAACCTTTTTCGGATCTGATTTTACACATAATCTTATATTTTAGTGCTCTGTCTACCTGTATAACATTTATTTAAATAAATTAGCTATTTAAGAAAATAGATGTCCCTTACACCAAAATATTTTGTTAGTAATGTCCCTTACTGACCAAGTATCTTGTAGTCCCGTCCCTTACATTAAATTGACCTGCGTTGGATCGAATCTATTAAAGAAAAAATAATGTAAAAGACTTGTTGAAAAAATGTATGAAAGAAAATACAGTGTAAAGAGATTGTTGACAGAAAATGAAGTACACACTTTTGACGTACGGATATCTTAATTAAGGAAATCGTTATAAAAATCATTTAAGAGACATGAAAATGTGTGAGAACCGTGTGTGTGTTTTATTGTGTGGCGCTTACATGCAATGTTTGTACATTGTAATAGCCAATTTCTATTAGTTGGAATAAAACAATTTTTATATCATTTAATGTATTTATTATTAAATACATTAAAAAAATTATTATTATTATTATTTATCATTATTATTTATTTTTTATTATTATCAAATAATCAAATTATAAAAAAAATATAAAAAATACCTATACTTACTTTGAATTCTTATTCAAATAAAGGAGTAGCTGCAAATAATCATAATAGAGCCTATTAGGCATTGTTAGTCAGATTTTATTAAAAAAAAATATTATGAACCTGATTTGTCCCACTGCAGGGCAAAGGCCTCCCTTCCCTCTTTCTATTTATCTCTGTCTTTGGCTATTTGGGTCCAATCCTTTTGACAAGAGTCCAGCTCGTCACGCCATCTCCTTCTGGGCCTACCGCGTCGTCGAATTCTGTTGTTCGAAACCCAATCAGTTGCCACTTTGTCCAAATTTTTAAAATGTGGCCTGCCCAGTTCCATTTTAATTTGGCGGCTGTGTTGCAAACGTCTGCGATTTGGGTCTTGGATCGAATACTGTTCCGTACACGGTCAGAAATTTTGGCTCCTAGTATACTTCGTTCCATGGCTCGCTAGCAGACCCCGAGTGCGGAGTTCTGACGCTTCGTTAATGACCACGTTTGCGCTCCATAGGTGAGGGTGGGAAGGATGCACGTGTTCATGAGTTTCCTTTTGAGGGAAAGTGAAAGTGATCCTTTCATGAAGTGTTTCATCGACCAATAGCTCTTCCAGGCGTTTTCGGTGCGTCGAGCGACTTCTTTATCTTGCCTCGCCTGGAAGCAGACTATTTAGCTGAGGTATACATACTCGTGGACATGCTCTATCTCCAAACCCCCTGTCTACTTTGCGTTTTGTGCTATTTGTCATTAACTTCGTTTTCGTCATGTTCATTTTGAGTCCGACCTCGAGGCTGGCGTGGCTCAGTTGTTCGAGCATGACGCCCAACTCAGCCGCTGAAGACGGGAAAAGACAGGAGATTGGCTTAATGAATTGAAGCCATTGGATTCAGTTTTTCCAAACAAATATAATCTGAAAATGATACAGCAACAAATTAGAAAATTGCTAGTATTAGTGACTTTTATATCAATAGGTATCATTAGCTGAAAATGTTTACTTTTTATTAAATTTTACTTACTCTCGTTCTCTGACTGATAACGAAGTTTCGTCATTTCTAGAGTTGTTAATGTCACTGTCCTCAATTGTGTCATTTATACTCTCCGAAAATTCAGAGCTTACTGTTGACTCGGACCTACAAAGCACACAAGTAAGAGTTAAAATAATTTTGGTAACTACCATATATCCCTCACCATTCAGACTTATTTCGTATTCAGGAACGAATATTGAACTATATACAATCATTTTGTAAAAAGAACAGGGTTTCGAGCGCGAGCGCTTTCAAACATTAAGTTTTAGTTATAATTTTGATACTTCATTCTCAAAAAAAAAACGTCCAATCAAGTTTTCTCTAGAACCTATAAACGCAAGGTTTAATTTATTTTTGTATCGTTTAAAAAGCGAACAGGTAGAAACTGCAAAACTTACTTTTTATTCTTCGGAGAAGGTGTCGATTTCACCTTAGCTGGTGGTCTTTCTCCTCATCCTCATCTTTTGATGTGAAATATTACTATATGAACTGTAAACAGTGTTATCTATGTAAACATTTAGCGGTGCCTTTGAGTACCTAGTAATTAGGTTACATTGAATAGTTTTATATCTGATTTTTATATTACTATCATACAAGAATCGATATCTATTAAAATAAGCGAACAAAATTAGCATTAGGCACAAGCAAACCCACAGACAGCTTAAAATATGTATTGTAACAATGATTTTAGTATAACAAAATTTATCTACTTACTGTGTTATCTTATTTACTATTTGTAGTAATTTCTGTCTGCGACTAAGCAACCGGTTTAATTGGTTTGTTTTTCCATTTTTATCACATTCTCTTTGTCAAAAACTGTGCAAAATCCCGACCACGACAGCTGAACTCGCACTGATAGCAATTTTTTTATGCCCGCGCGCTTCTTTCGCTTTTATATCATCCTCTCTTTCGCACACAGAAAGATGTTGTAAGATAGAAAAGGATGGTAATAGTGATGTTTTTGTGTAAATAAAGGTAACAGGGTTTAATATTCATTACTTCTCACGAGAAAACTGATGTAACGGACACCGAACTTAAAGTATGACAATGCAAATTGGTGTAAGGGACAACTATGTCAAAACTCGTGCAATCTATTTAAAGTATGGGTGATATTTATTTTTTGAGATAACAAAGGCATTAGTGTAAGGACAGTTTTATTATGGTTTCTTCAAACATAAACCATGTAATGGTAATTCGTTGATTGGGAAGGCTCTTACCTTATTCGAAGTAGATTGGCGGCGGTAATTACACCATTTCAAGTTGCTATATTGCATAGTTTTTCAGATACATGGTTATTATGGGGCTGTTTCGAAATTTTGACCCAAGAAATCAGTAGGGTAAGGGACATTTTTCTTAAGCTAGAATTTTTTCATATACACCATTCGAAAGAGCGAAAAATTCTGAACAAAACTGTATACTCAACTCATTTTGGGTGTTTTGTCCCTTACCCCAATTGAACCTACGGTCGACGATATATTGAAGTGTTCTAGTATAGCAATTAAGTTTTCTAAAAACAAGGAATTCTTACTTACGGTCTAATAATAATCGTGATTTAAAAGAATTTCGTCATGCAACCGTAACAATTATTTCCGAGTGACTAGGACAACATAAATGCCACGGTAATCTTATTCCGTCCTTTGGGACATTTTGATTAAGAAAGAAAAGGTTTATTATTTTTGTTCTCGGCGACCAAATTGGAATCCTTCGGATTGTAGGTTAATAAAATACGTCGAAGGTTAAATTTGGGAAAATTAGGCTTTTCCCACCGTGAGTAACATGCTTTTGTTTTTCTTATACAAAGGGAATCTATTTTCGTAACATTAGATATAAATAGTGATGGAAAGCTATGATAGGAGTTTATTTATTTTGTCGATAAGTGTGTCACTAGAACACATGTGAACGTTTATGGCGATACATGACTTGCAATTATACAAGGATAACATGAATTTAGGGCGGTATTACCATCTACAGAATATGCAAGTCATCATTTTCGATTTTATGGGGCAAGTAAGCGGTCCACCTGATAGTAGGTGGTCACTACTATACCCTGAGGATATTAGCAATGCAAATCATGTGCCCAGCCCTAGCTATAGCAGATCTTTTACCATCCAAGAGGCAAACCCTGCAATGTCTCATTTGAATGGAAGGAAATACACCGTCCATACCATTCAACCGAATCTGCGGGAGAAAAAAAAAAAGCGGCAACCCTAGCCCGCGAAATTCAAGTTTCCTTACGATTTTTGGTCAACCTGAAACTGCAAATTGCAAAAAAAGAACTTAAGAAAATTTGAGTTTCGCGAGCCAACCTAGCGCTGGCGAACACGCAAAAACCATACAGCACTAAGAGCCTTCGCCCACTAGCGATTTTAAGTTGGCCGATAGTTTGATCGGTCAGAGATTCGATAGTTCGGTCGTACAATCTTTAAGTGCGCACACTGCCATATAACTCTATACTGATCCTCTGACCGATCAAACTATCGGCCAACTTAAAATCGCTAGTGCGCGCAGGCTCTAAGGCGATTTAAATGTTCGACGTAGCCCATCAAGTGGAGCTATATGGTGTCACAATTAGCCATATTATTACCCACATTTTCGCCACTTCCCACGTTCTGTAGTTATTGACATACCAATGTTAATGGTACTGTCATGTCAGTGCGTGCTATAGAACGTTATTAGCAGTTTTTATTGCCATTCAGATGTGTTATTGGCAAACAGACAATTTTGGATCTTATACATTACTATTAATTTTTTATTGGAGGTCTTGGCCCAGCAGTGCGACTGTTGACATCATCATCTGCCTAGCCGTTTCGCAACTATGTTAGGGTCAGTCGACAGACTAACAAAAAAAACTATGTTGAGGAACGTTGGCAATCAGTGATAAACTCATTTTCTCTATTACCATTACTATCCCCACATGACATAATTTCACGCCTGTAGTCTCCGAAGGGTTAGGCAGAAATGTACCTAATAGTACACCCACATTTCACCACTTATGTCATGTAATAGGGGGCGAGCCTATTGCCATCAACCGGGCGCAAATCCAGACTCCGTGGCTGCTACTGAGGAATTCCTGATGGAAAAACCCAATAACACTTTGCCCGACCTGAGAAACGAACCCAGGACATTATGTTCAGCAATCGCACTTGTGACCAACGAGACGTACCGACTGTGTCAATACCAAAAAATATTAGAGCATATTAGTATTGGCAGGCATTTCAATATTTTACGGATCATAAAACTATTTTATTACAGAAGCTGCCCTTGACATCTTAAGAGGAACCATCGTAAGACAACAGAAGGATTAGATTCATACCTCTAGTGTTACACTATGACAAAAGGGTGGTATTGTTAAGCTATGTATCCACAACGTTTGGTCACCAACTGTGTGTCCAAGTCAAAGTTTAGATTCATACCTCTATTGTTACACTATGTCAAAATGGTGATATTGTTAAGCTATTTATCCACAACGTTTGCTCACCAACTGTGTGTCCAAGACAAAGTTTAGATTCATACCTCTAGTGTTACACTATGACAAAATGGTGATATTGTTAAGCCATTTATCCACAACGTTTGCTCACCAACTGTGTGTCCAGGTCAAAGTTTTTACGATTTGCACAATGTTTCGTGTATCGTGTTTGCGTAAAAACTACCCTCTCAAGTTCCACAAAACTAACGACCTGTTCATGAACACAGCGATGCAACTTGCGACACGATTTTCATCAACTACATGCTTGTTTCCTTTGCGTCACGGTGACTTGTGCCGTGTTCTTTCATTTGTTTTCTCCTCAGTCGCAAGTTGCAACACGCGTGATGCTTGAGCGTGTATTTCGTGGCCAAGTCGTAAGTATTGTGCACCACAGTTGGTGAGCCAACAAAGTGAATCCAGCTTTACAATATTATTGTGAACAAAGTATGTTTTTATGAGGATTCGGTGTGAAGCGTTTCGTACCAAAAGGTGGTAGTCAACTACCACCACCACCACCACCACCACTACCATGTTACGAGACGTAAATTTCCTTTGAACTGTGTTTAAGTTAATAGATATTAGCTTTGATCTGGAAGTCGCATTAGAAATAATTGAATTGCAAGAAATTCAATCACTATTATGTGTTAAAAAGTCGTCTTCTTAATGAAATTCATTCATTAATTCGTTTTTACATAATACAACGCAAAAAAAAAGGATAAAAATCTTGTACGTTATAACAATTTCGTAACAACAAAATATACACCTATTTTGTTCATATTCTATAATTATTATCTTTTGTATTAATAAACCACAAACAACAATGGACTAGGGAATAAGATTGATTAGCACATGATTAGCTTGCCGGTCTCTCGGGTACTAGGCTCACATGAATGTGGAGTATGTTAATGAGATTTCCTATTTCATGCCACATGAAAAATCCAGAACACAACTTCGTGATCATAGGAAAACCATAAATTGGTAAAAAATCTTAGAATTCACTACAGCAGCTTTGGAGCCAATAATTTATTAATATTTCAAAAATAAAGTACCTACATAGATTTATGATTGCTTGTAGATATTATACCTAACTAACACCTAAGGGTGTTAAGTCTAAAAGTAAATCAACCTTATTTGGGCATACACATCCTACTATTGTATAATTTCCCACAGGTTCCTAAGTCAACTAAACTTATGCTTCACATCCAGCCCATTGTGGTATGTCGTTATTACTGAAAAGGGTTTTCATATTTTTCCCAGCAAATGGTTCACACCTACACTACACAGAAGCCATTACATTACCCTAAAAATAATGTCCTTCATTCACAAGAATTCACGAGCAATTTACTTATCAAAGTAAACATAACCTTGAACTCCTTTCCAATAAATAATCACCAAAAAGATAGTGTCCAAATAGCCCATAAATAATATCTGAAACTAGGACTTCAGAAGTTACCAGACACCTTTATCACTAACTTGTAATGACAGCTACTTATATTATCAAACAATAAATACATAACAGCAATCGTAAGTAGTTCTCGTGTTAAATGTGTCACTTAACGTAACTATAACTTATGGACAATCGTAACTGGGTCAGAATGTGGCCTTGCGTCTCGGATTTCGTGGAATGTTCCATGTCAAATGTCGCACAAATTGTCCTTGTGCTAAGGGCTCGTATGTCACAATTTAGGGGAAACTCGAGCACACCTTCAATGGCAATTTATGATTCTTGGCTCTCATTTCAAATACATAGAACACACGTCTGCTCCGATTATGATGCCTTGGTAAATCTAAACTCAGGCACGTATTCTAAAACGATGCTTGAGTACCGGATTTGAGTGAACTCATGTTTTGAGTCTAAAACTAAATATATTGTGTGTTAATTCTGTGCATTTGAGACGAGATTCCTTCACTAAATCTCGATAGTCATTTCGATTATTATCATGCCTAGTTACTCAAAAACTTTAATTATGGAAAAGCCAGCAAGGGAACACATCTTAAACCTTTATTTAGACCCTGTTGATTCCCACCGAAGGTCCTCCTAACATTATTACATTACATAATAATATCGGCGAATCCCAAACAAAAACAATACTTTGTTCTCCTTACATCCTGTTACATTACATAGCTACAATTCCGATAAATTGTAACAACAGCTGTCGTAACATGTGACATTCGATGGGTAAATATTGCGTGTCCTATTTACCCCAATGCCCAGTGGAACAAAATGTGATAATGGCGTTTTTTCAGATCTTTTGGTATTGTAGGGAATCGAGGTCAAGAATTGAATACATCGTTCTGGTACTGTTTTATCCGATTGCTGGATAAAAATACAAGATCTTTAAGTGGTCGGTGACCAAACAAGAATACCTAATTATTTTCTCTGTCCACCTTATAAGTGTATTTGTGTCGAACTTGAAAATAAAGTGAATTACAAAATACTATAACTATTTAATTTCGCCATAAATTCCAGAAATTGAAAAAGCGTCATCAAACTTAGTGTTTCATGATCAAAAGAAGGAGTTTATTTTTAAATTTTCAGAGGGTTCGTCTACCCCGAACGATGAACGGTAACAATATTTTTGTACGTGCTACCTTAACATAGATTATTTTACACCAGTATTATATTATCTGTGTACAAGGTAACAATTTTTTATGAGGTAAAGACAATGTAAATGTCATATTTTATGAAACAAAAAGGAACATTTCACAAGTAGTCCAAATCGTGACTCAGTTATTTATCCGGGATTTTTTCAGGTAAAACAAAGCATGACTATTTTATTCTCTAATTGATAATTATTAAGATAAAAAGTAAGTATAAAAATATTTGTACGCCATATTATGGCAGGATAATTATGTTGGAACCAATATTGTACCATCTATTTCTACCATATTCTAACAAATAAACATTTTTGATTTGATTTGATAATCTTGATTTATTTTTAAGCAAAACATTAACAAAAATGACAAAAAACCATTTCCATTACAAAAATAAAACTCTCTTAGACGACGTGTTTACTGCAGAAAGAAAAATACTCTAAAACTGTTTTATTTATTTTACAATAGAAAACGTTACTTAATAAATAATTATTACCCGACTGCGGCGAAGCCCAAAAGGAGGGTTTTGTGTTTGCCCTGTATGTGTGTATGTCCGTTTTTTTGTTCTTTCGTAACTTCTAAACGGATGAATGCAACATGCACGTTTTAATTATAAACAACTTATATGTTTAAAAGTAATTTGAAGTGGCGTAGAAAACACCTTATAAAAAGTTAAATAAAAAAAATCAAATCAATAAAATAATCAGTCTTCGAAATCCTTAACTTTACTAATGTAAAGTAAAAAGCGGGAAATAATAAAAAAGTAGTTGGAAAAAACTAAAAACCCGACTTAAAAACCTGAAAAGCAAAAAAAACAAGCACATTTTAAATTAAATTTAACAAATCTTAACAATTCATAATTGATGTATTCAAATAGGCCCTGGAACTTTGGTTTTTATTCCCAAAGTACTTTGATCATTGATAAAACTTTACCAAATCATTTTTTTTATTTTTGTTTTTCCGCGATCCTATTTTTTTTTTTCATAGCGCGTTTTTAATAAAAGTTGAAGCGCTTTCTTGAACTTTGAAATAAAACCAATTATTTAAAGACCTTTATGACTATGCCCTAGGGGGTGAGCAGAAACGTAACTTGTTGGTCTAGCCAAGAAATGCTAAGGCCAAAGACCTTTTCCCATGAGTGTTGTATGTAACAGGTGGTTGGGCACCGGCTACGCTTCAGGCTATCTCCTATCCGCCTGGTCTCCTGGTGATTATAGTATGATTTCCCATAAGCCCCATGGGGAATAGTCCGGACTTTTATGTGTGAATGAATGCAAACAAACGTCGCGGGAAATTCCTGCGATTTATGTATTCCCAGGCGACTTTAAATGGTCGAATTTAGTTACTAGCAAGGCCGTTGCTATAGAAACCCCATGATTTCTATGGGAACAGCCTTGATAGAAAGCCTTCAAAGATTGGCGTGGACACGAGCGAGCGACTAATTGTTTGTTTTACGAAGCGCTTTAAATGACGATACAATCAAAGTGTTATGTAAGTGGCGACTTTATGTTTAACGATGTTATTGTATTTAAATTTGTGCACTCGTCAACTAGATTCAAGTTAAATATAACAGCGAGAGAGTCTCTTCAGACGATGCATGCATCCAAACTTCTCTGTTTGGCGGTTTGGCCCTTACCGAACTTGACTATCCGTTCCCGATCGCACGCACACTAACGCTGTCAATTGTATCGGTATG
This sequence comes from Noctua comes, assembly GCA_963082995.1. Lineage (NCBI taxonomy): Eukaryota > Metazoa > Arthropoda > Insecta > Lepidoptera > Noctuidae > Noctua > Noctua comes. The sequence continues at coordinate 10,843,357 of OY720285.1, forward strand.
CGCCCGGCCACCTGTCGAATTTTCTATGTGTGAACAGGATGGGGGAGAGCACAGGATATTGGTAATATTGATCGGTTCGGAAGAGCTCCTCGCGCTTCATGTGAGCCTAGTACTTTCCGATCAGTTGTCCATTATCGGTAATCGCCGATACGCTGCCAATACGATTCGGTTGAATTGTTTTCATTCGAATGTTGAGCAATGGAATCGCCACACTAGTTTGTAATTTGTTTTAAGTTTTTGTAGAATATTAATTTGTCAGTAACACGTATTAATTATCAATTTTTTGACAAGATGATGACCAATAATAACTATTTTGTAGGCAAACGAATGAATGGAATCAATCGATAACCGTTCGCGCTCTTGGTGTTCATTTTTGTCGCGGAAAATTGAAAACAATACTAGGTATCAGTGTTCTTTAATTGCAAGAAAAGCGTGAAAAGCTTACTTACTATATCACTAGTGTCAATTATTATTTTATTTATTTACGATGTATAAAGCGTGTAAATAGACCCTTAACATAGCCGAAAGACCCTTGTTCTCCCCGTCTTTGCGATCATTTTTTTGTTCTAGACCATACCTGGGGAACCTTCGAGTTACGGAGATATTGGGGGTCAAAGTTTCGACTTTTTTACAAGTTTTTTTTAAATACATGTTTTTAATGTAAGATTTTTACTTCACCTCCACGACCCCCGTACTATTCAATCCATCCATCAGCACAATGCTTTGAGTGCTTTCCATCGAGTCCTACCGTAAAACGTGATTTTTCACCCCAAAAAAAAAGTCGTTTCCCAGCAATAATTTTTGCGTAAAGTTACTTAGTTTGACGTACATAATGCTTGGTTGACGGCTATGTGAAGGCCACAAATGTTGGCCACCCGATATTCATTTAAATTAACTTCTTGTTATTTTTTAGTAATCTGTGTGTAACACAATAATATATGTTTGTGTTTCACGAAAGAAACTCAAGTATTCATGTACACATACCTTATAAAATTGCAAGCTCAATAAACAATATGCCAGAATTATATATATTTAGCAAGTGTCCTCTACCATGAACTAATTTTCCACTTACACCAGAGCAACCCGTCTCAGTCAATTGACTTCTAGTACCAGGACCTTATAAATAACAGCTGGCAGCTTTTAGTTTCCGGAAAATTGACAAGAAAAGCCTAGGTCCTATTGACCGCCAATACATATTTTATTTTCCAGTTTTATGACTTCGCGTCGCAAATACGCCACTATTGGCGAAGACTTAAAAAACTATTTTAGGTATGTATCAAGCGACGATAATTTTATACGACATATTATGAAATAAAAATTACACGACGTTCATTTATTCAGGACGTTTTTTTTTAAGCCTTTTAAGTACCGGTTTCTGAAAGCAAATCAAATCTATTGCCAAATCCACGAAATCAGTTTATATAAGAGTTAACGGCAGATTTGATCTGGCTTTGAAGAAAGTTAGCCAATCATATTTTCATTTCAGAATAGGATTTTCCTGTAAGCTTCTCTTAATAATTTTCGTTTACGCTTTTACTCAAATCTACATTCGTCCAAAACAATGATTCATAGGGTTGTCCCATGCGTGTTTACAAACATAGCGAAAGAAAACACAGGGTGTGCACTTGAGAAAAACAGTTTTATGTAAACACAGCAATCGATTACCACTTATGGCATGAAAGCTACAGGTTTGCTCAAGACGTGGGGCGTTCTTCGGGGAATGAGTTAATAAATACATTTATAACTCGTATGTAGGTGGAACGGTTGTAATGGCTGTTTTTGTTTTGATGCTCCCTGTTGTTTGGAACTGAATTCAATTATATTCTACATCGTTTCTGGAAAAGGTTTACGGAATATTGTTTTATCTCGCAACATTAGCAGCTCTTTTCTTTTAAGAAGTCTAAAAATAATAATAATAATTCATTCAGTCCTTGTTCCTGATGCCGATGGGCCATCTGTTTTTTTATTTTTAAATGTTTTGTTAACTTTTGTTTTTGAAAATATTTGAAAATGTATTAGATAAGAGAAAGAATGAATAAAGGACATAATAATAAATTTATTTCATAAAAAAGGAGATTGTAGTACATGAGGCATACACAAAGTTGAAGTTCTGCTTTCCGAGCTAGGTTATAGAATAACCTACCTGTATTAAGGAAATATTTATTATTTTATCTGACTTAAAGCAGGCTGTGATACAAACAAATATTTTTAAGGCCGGCTTGCACTATTTGGCCTAAATAAGTTCAGAACTGAACGAATTTAAAACATCGTTCTGTATCTCTGTCTTTTTTTTGAAGAAGAAAGAGACAGAATTACTTTAGAATTACATGCTTGCTGCTTGTATGGAATCATTATTCGGGAATACTTTCATTCGTGCTGATACAAGAGTACTAGGCTAACATAAAATTACGGTAGGTGCTCATTTCGCCCGCGACTATGTAAATTGGTTGTTTGTGTACTAGAGCATAAGTAATGAGCTGGTAGTGTTTTAGCTACACAGGCGAATTCTGTTTTGTGTAAATAAAATTAAGTTATGTGGGATAATTTGTGTGAAAGTAGATTGTGAATTAACTTTGACAGTTTAAAGCAACGCCATGCTATCAATCTAGAACTAAAGCTAGCAAGCTTTAAAGTTAAGAAACAATTATTTAAAAAAAAAAGTAAATTAAAAAAAAAATACTTCGTTCAAAATACACAATCCATTTTCTAAAAGCCCAAAAAAACTTAATTAACTTTCAGTTTGCTTGCAAAATAAATTGCTCTGATATTCAAGAAACTGGATATTTTTTTAAAACCCTCAACTAAAGCAAACATCTTGTTTTAATAACACTCGTCCTACAAAAAGCCCTGGAGCTAACAAATTAAAATGTTACGTAACTAGCAATTAATATTTATACAATATTACGCAAATTATAGAAGCAACAACAAACTTGGGTAAGGCGAGGTGCTATTGTAAGCGATTAAGTCAGAGCTTTTTTCTGAAAAACAAATTTAATTTTTAGGAGTAATTTCATCATTATCATTTCAGCACAGGGAATCCTACGGCTCCATTATCCATCCTCCATTATCTTCTACCACTTCTCGATGCCGTGCGTCCTACTCCAGATGTTTCCCGCGACGCTGATGATATCCTAGTAGATATAGTACTTAAAAATAATAATTGAGTACGTATTCGTTCTTATCGTGAAAAAATCCTAGATAAAAACGGCTTTATAATGTCATAATTTACAAAGGAAAACCTTCAAAGAAAATGAAGATCTCTCTCTCCTCTCAAGGCTTATTAGGTACTGTTCGTTATCCACATCTTTGGCTTTTTGCAAACAAATCCGCTGTCGTGTTGCTTATTTACAAAACAAAAATAGACAACACTATTTTGTTCTCTCTCTACCATATTTTGTAGTCTTCGGTGGATACTAGAGTTAGTTGATCAAGGATCACTCGGTTTTTTTCAGTTTATTCATAACTTATTGCTTAATTAATCCATATGGTTGCCATATCGTAAGTATCCTTTAATTCAGGTGAATTTTCTACGTTTGTGGTTAATGGTAACTATTACATTATTTTCTCGCTCGCTGTCCCACCCACCCCAGCTTCACAAGTCATCAACGAGAAACCGTACTAGTTGAAAGTTACCGTTTCTAGGTATTTCTCGCCACAATATTCTTGTTTACTGCTTGACATTTATCGAGAAATGTCTATTAATTTGTTGTCTATCAACAATTCGTAGATCGTTCCTATTACTACCCTCCTAGTAATACAAAACTAGGATACTAGATTTCAAATTGAATAAAAGAAGAAACTGAATCTTTCCAGCTTAATAAAGATTGACATTTTAGTATTTTTATTTCTGAATCTGATTAAATTTCTGGAACATTGAACTAAATTTAAATACTTATCCACTCGAGTTAGCTTTAAAGTACATTAGCTTAGAATAAAAGCACTTACTTAGGTATGGATGTATGGTGCAAAGTTCCCATGAGAGTGCGCGGCGAAATGGGACGGACGAGACGGTTTCAGTTCACACGGTAGCTCTTGTTGAATCTGTGAGCCTAGTATGTGCCACAGGTGAGCAGAGATTTCTCCACCTGTGTGCTCTTTTCTATCCTGGGGTTTTCTTGCGTTTTCCCAAATGAAAATTTGTACTTTTTCGCTACGATTTTTAATTTAAATAATGTGTAATCGTGTCGATTTTAACAGAAGCTACGATTTCTACTACTACTACATAGTTTTTCATTAAATAAACCAGTAACCAATTTTAAAAATTCTACTGTTTTACCAGACAAGACGTAATAGCAAAAAAGAACTACCTCATGCATTAAATATTTAAATTACCCCTCTACTATTGTTAAAGAAAAACCAAACTCCATATTTCAGGAACACAGTATTAAATTCTGGAACGCACTCTTTTGCAATATACACTATTTACGATTCCCACCTGCCAACATTTTATGCTTTATCTACAAATGCCATCAAGACGTGTCTCGTCTCCGTGTCAAAAAACTCATTACGGCAAAAGATTACCCCGCCGTATTTTCCTGAGGTAAAATCGGTCAATGACCTAACCTTCTCGCAGCGTATTACTATTAAGGTACTACTTCGCGTTTGTTAGGTCTAAGAAGAAATGAGAACGGCAGATTGGACTTTTGACAGAGTTCCTTTTCGATAATAGTAGGTACTACCTAACGTAAAAATCTGAAAGATATCGTTTTCATTTATCAATCATCAGGCGTTGACCAGGAAACTAGAAATAAAAGCAGTCAACCGTAAAATTATTTTAACTTTGACAATGATAGATTTGTTTATTTCACACCATCTATTTCCTCTGTTAATTGATTTTTAATTTTAACATTTAACCAAGTCAGGTCGTCGAACTATTTGAAAGCCTATCACCCTCAATTACAAGGCTTCCGATTTAATGAGTAAGTAAATGGCCTAATTATGTTCTTTGTTCTCTCCTTTTAAGTTTTGCTTCTTAACATACGCCAAAATTAACAACAAACAATGGGTTCTTAAGTGGAATGACCCCAGATTTTTTTAACTGCATAAAAGGAGTGTGTAACTTTTCAAGCATCACCTAATTCCTTTTAAAGGTGGATAAACACAAGTTTAAAAAAATAAACAAATCTTTTTGGGGATTTGAAAACCTTCTCCTACAAAGAATCGCTGCCTACCTGATAAAATAATGTTGACAAGGACAATATACATTAAAACGGAAAAGGACAGAATAATGAACGAAACCTAATTGGTGAGAATGAGAGAACAACATTTTTCTCTCCATGTGTTCTGACTCCGCATCAGAGCTCCAAAACTCCAAAAGTACCAGGCAACTAGACCCAACAAGCAGGTAGCCGCATTCCAATGCCGCGACCTATCCTTCCCTACTACGGATGCGCTAGTCGCGCCGGTCAATGAACCAATTTATAGACAGGGACGGAAACGGGACGTCTATTTCTATCTCCCTTTACAGAAATTTTTACGTTATTCGAAATTAAGTTTTATTATAATGCACGTAAAGGTGAAAACTTGGTTTGCAAGGGACAGGATGCAGGTAAAATTTATAAGAAAAGATCAGATGATTTCCTGTTGCGGACAGTAAGGACCGAAGTCTCGGTTATTAGGATGGAATTGGAGCCGTATTTTTAAGGCAGTAAAGTTTACATTTTACGTGTAAACTTATTTTGGTTTTGTTAAAAATGGGGGTTAGAGCGTGAGAAATTCGGGAAGAAACTTCTTCGGAGCTACTAGGCAAACATGGTGTAGAAGGATATGTTTTTCCCACGTCGATCCTGTTCAACGTTCTCACGGTTCATTTGTGTTAAAAGGTTCGTAGACAATGCACATGTGTGTTGGTAACCGATGCGAACCATTGAACGATTTTGTACTTCGGTTCAGCCGATTAGGTGCTCATTACTTTGCAGGTTGGCTTTTATTTAAAATACCAAAAAATAAAATCTTTCAAAAAATATAATTAGTTACCTATGGAAAAGAAAAAACAAATTACATTTCTTAAACTTTGTTTCGTTAAGAAAGTGTAATTAATAAAATTATGATCAATCATATTGTTGCCTATTCTCCTGTAAATTCATTAATGAAACTACTGTAATGAATAACGATTTTGAAATAAATTAGTCTCTAAATACAATCAAAAGTTTAATAATGTTTATTTACAACAAACATTCCGAAACCCGATGTGCACCGCAAAAGCTTTTGAAATCGAACAGTATTTATTGGAAGTATTGCCAATCGCCAATAATGGAGGACTGTTCGGAAAAGTACTAGGGCGCCATAAACGAGGAGAGGTGTATCGAACCGATCAATATACCGATATCGTATGGCTATCTATCTATGGGTCGCACGTATGGGGTGCAATGGCGATGTGTGTAACCGTGAGAACTGTTGTCCGCCTCCCCCCTTTCATGAATGCTTCGTACACGCCACGTGGTTTGTGGAGCTAGCAAAATTAAAAAAAAACACATTTTTGACGTAAAAATCTTCAGAGGTGGACGATGAACTTGATATTCATTTTCCTTATTTACGCGTTTCATAGAAAATTGGAAAACCATTTAGAAAATATTATTTTCTATTGAATAGTATTTTCAAAGATTTGGCGATTGCAAGAGTTCGAGACCCAACCAGGGTATCGAACTCTTGTAATCGGCTATCGACTTTATCGCAGAAAGCGCTAAAATTATTTGAATGGAAAATAATTTGATTGTCAACTAAGTTTATAGATAACAACTCTTCAACTTTTCGTAAAAGATTGGATATAAAAAAGATTATTTTGAGAAATAATGTTTGTAAAAATAACTTTTTTTTTATTGGCAATCTATTTTTCAATAAAAGCTTTTCTAGGATTTACTAGTAAAATTGGTGAATATTATATGTACAGAGGGGGGTTACTATGACGTCTTAAAGCAGGAGTAATTCCAGTGTGGGAAAGAGACAGGGTTATACAGGTCGTCTAGTGCCATCACTTTTCCACACTGGAATTACTCCTGCTTTAAGACGTCATAGATGACCCCAGGGATGACAACTGTCATTTGAAAGATTTGAACGGAAGAAGAAGACAATACTACTAAACCATTATTATACTTTGTACGGAAGTTAGCTTCTATTTATGAAAATATTGCCGTTTCTTCACTGTTTAAATGACAGACATAATTGTACTACCTACTAAGTTTATTTTACTTTGTTTGATATAGAAACAACGACTACAACACGGCTACGACTACTTAAAAAAAAATGTCGACTACTTAATAAAAAAATGTTTTACAAAAACTTGCAGTGTTCGTAAATAAGTTACATGGATGAAAGTTCATGTAATATATTAAATACTACCTTATCCCGCGTCTTCGCCCGCGTGGAGTGTGATAATTGTCCCAAGGGATCATACTACCCGGATAAAAAGAACCCTATGTGTTAAGTCAAGTTATAAGCTATCGGTGTGCTAAATTTCATTCAAATCCATTCAGTAGTTTTTTCGTGAAAGAGTAACAAACATCCACACATCCTCACTGACTATCGCATTAATAATATTAGTAGGATTATGTATCAGCTACGCAGTAACTGAATGTCAAAGCACAAAACAAATTACACTAATTCGGGCCATCGTAACAGGGCAACAGCAAATTAGCGGGATGGATACAAATAGTGTTAATGGATGTCACACTTCCCAAACATTTATGAGGTCACAGTGACTTAATCAGAACGCAATAACCGTTTCAGCCTGTAATATTAATTGATTGTTACGCATGTTCGCAGAATTGCGGTTATAAAAGTTGCAGGCGGTTACATGTATTACAAAATTGTGTAGAACATAATATTCTTCTTCTTCGTAGCGTGTCGATGGCAAATTATCATTATATATATTTGGTCCAGAATTCAGCTATGCATACTCCGCTCGCTGATGCAGTCATAAGATCTTCAAGTGCGCAGGTGTCAGGGCATGCAGAGCTTACGTAAGTTATTGTAATTATTGTAATCCTTTTTATTGCTGCCAAAAAGCAATTTTATTGTTAGGGGTTTAAGGCAGCTTTTAATTGTTATCCATAGTTGGTTTTCTCATTTCCTACGTGCGAGCGATCCAATATCTAAAATCTAGTAATAGATACTTCAAGTTATCAAGTGCAAAGTTCTATTAAACAGTACTCTAGCCTCTGGGGCACCTTAGAAAAAAAAAAATAACAGAAGATTTTCTTTGGTTTTCCTTAAGTTTATTACCTCTGTTTTATGCTCTCCTGGTATGTGCTTCGGTCTAATGAGTTGAGGAATATCGTTTAGTTTAATAAGTATTCTAGTTATAGCATTTATATAATAGCTGTTTTGTTTTAAAGAATATCAATTTCGAAGATATTGCAATAATTACTATAAAATTCTTCAGGCGTAGGTGTAGGCGAAGGCGTAGAGCTGCGTCAACTTTAAAATCCAAATACATATTTATTACAGGTTTCCTACATTGCTTGAAATGGGTGATACTAGACCTAATTTGTAATAATTTGACGCCGATAACTTGGGTCAGAACTGGGTTGTTTTGGATAAATAAAACCTTCGGAGTTTTTTTTTAAATTCCATTTCACCACAAACTGCTGATTGTGAGAAATCTGCGCCGTTGAGAATGTTAAACTAATACTTTTCTGATAGCTCATGAAAGAAAGAATCCATCCAATACATCCAGGTACCTTTGCCTGTAAAGTTAAATTCAGAAATTTTCTTGAAACTCACAGTGCCCACTTTTAGCAAGTGTATGACCAGAGAACAATGGTTGTTCCTGCCAAGGTACTTCAAGGTAGTATTTTAATAAAACAGGGTAGGACAGTTTTTTCAATGATTTTCTTGTTACCTTACCACTATGTGGATGTTAGCTATTTGACTTAATACCCCGGTCCTGATCGGTGAGATCAGGCAAGATTTATTCCCTGTATTTATTTTTACACATATTAAATACATTTTTAAATATTCTAATATAAAACAATATAAAAACATTAAAAAATATAAAAAATTGTAGCCCACCGGTATCGGGAACAGGGTCCAAGCTACCGGCGGTCAGGGCTCCAGAGAGAGGAACTTCCTAACAATACGAGCCGTGTCCAGAAGTACCGCTTTCTGAATCAAGCCCTTGACCCAGCCGCGCAACGAGAGCCTCCTAAGGTGTTGGTCGAGGCTCTCTGCTATTAGTCCATTAACCGTAACAACTATCGGTACAATGATTGCAGAGTCCACGTCAAGATACTTGATTTTTTTATCATTATCAGCTTTCACGAGATTCTCGTCATGAGGGACAGTGATGTCAACAATCATTGCACGGCGCTCTCGGCGATCCACAGTGTTTTATGAAGCCCTTTTTTCGGACATCGCATTTTTATTAAAGAGGCTAATAGATAAAATCATTTTAAAGCAAAATTTCAAATCCCCATTAAGCTATCAAGTCTAGTTTCTGAGATATAAATTTTTGAAAATCATCATATTTTAAGCCGGATACTTATAAAAAAAAAGATTTCTCATAAACCAAGTATGATAAGCAATAATGATGTTAAAAGCATCGATAGCGCCTCTTATGCTGCATATTTTAAAACACAAATGAACATCGTAACTTGGCTAGATCCAAATTTATATGAGATTTTTGGTTTTTAGTTTTTCTTAATTTTCGCGAGGATTCTGCCGTATTGGGAAAAGTTATTTATACCAAAATGATTATCATTACTTCCCCAATACACCACTTAAATTTCACATCCCAATTCCATGGAATCTAGAAGTTATTCAAAATTTTCTTTTTTTGTTAGGGTTGTCACACTTATTAACCAGATCAGACCAGAACTCAATTTATATTCGAGATCAATTATTAAAACCTATTTTATAGCCCGAAGGCATCTAAGCGTACGGAAGAACGCAAATCGAGTTAGTGGGAGTTTTAGCCAGAAAACTGTTACCGCTTCGCCGCGTGGAGGTACTCCCAGCTTATGTTATTACTATTGCGAGCGTGTATTTTGCGTATCATCAATCATGTAGTACGTAGGTACTTCAAACCAGGGTTTAAATCAAAATAGTTAAGCTGGATTCAGAGTCCTACGTCAAAAGTCAAAATTTTTGTCAATTCAACTAACTTGGAATGCAAATAATATTTTTATCATTACCAGATAAGCCAAACCACTTTATTTATATATCAACGAAAAAGCTACCAGATTAGTTTTTTTTTTTGACAAAACAAATCAGATCCGGATATAATTTTCTTTTCTGAGAGCATGACAACCCTGACGACATAAAATCCGGACCAAACTTAAAAAGGTTGTAGTTTCTAGATTCCACGGAATTGGGATGTGAAATTTAAGTGGTGTATTGGGGAAGTAATGAGAATCATTTTGGTATAAATAACTTTTCCCAATACGGCAGAATCCTCGCGAAAATTAAGAAAAACTAAAAACCAAAAATCTCATATAAATTTGGATCTAGCCAAGTTACGATGTTCATTTGTATTTTAAAATATGCAGCATAAGAGGCGCTATCGATGCTTTTAACATCATTATTGCATATTATACTTGGTTTATGAGAAATGTTTTTTTTTCTAAATATCCGACTTAAAATATGATGATTTTCAAAAAAATATATCTCAGAAACTAGACTTGATAGCTTACTGGGGATTCGAAATTTTGCTTTAAAGTGATTATATCTATTAGCCACTTTAATAAAAATGCGATGTCCGAAAAAAGAGCTTCATAAAACACTGCGATCTATCACCACAATATCAGGTTTATTTGCTAAAATAGTCCTGTCTGTGATGATAGATCGATCCCAATACAATGTGGCATGACCATTCTCGAGAACTGGGTCGGGCACATACATGTAGTATGGTACTTCAGAACTCACAAGGTTGTATTGCAAGGCGAGTTGCTGGTTAATAATTCTTATTTTTTTTTTTTTTTTTTTTTTTTTTTTTTAATGTTGCCCCACGCTAGCGTGCGTTTACATTTAAACTCACTTACACAAACAGCTAGACCCGGAACCGTAGGTCATACAAATATTTGTTCCGTGCGGGGATCGAACCCGCGACACGCAGCGCAGCAGTCACACGCTCAGCCACTGCGCCAAATCAGATCAGAGTCAGATCTATCTGTATCTAGCGGATTTTAACCAATCTTATTCCTATCAGGCACTTAAAGCTGTAATTTCATTCTGTTTGAAGATAGTAGGTAAAATAAATAAATACATTGTTGCAAATTAGGTCTACTATCACCTATTTCAAGGAATGCACCCAATTACCAATCACCTCGTATTCATTGAAGATTTAATATCGATCTGCAAAAGCCTTCAGACTTTGCATAAATCTAAAAAAAAGAAAGAGAATCTGATCATAAATAAATATTGATATGATTTTAATACTGATTAATTTTTTAAGTGTACTTACCAGTGGCGAAGGTCCTACAACTCGATTCCTACCGGCTTCCCTTTGAAAACTGGCACAGTCAATATTTTATAGACAAATAATAAAATCCCGTTAAAGATATGTACTCCGGCGTACCTTTTACAAAATTTGACCCTTCGCTACTGGTACTTACAGTCAAGTAATAACCCTTTATTGGTCCAAATCAATCCGATATTAGGTGCTTATTGTTCTCCGAAGTAAAACAAAATATATAACAGCTTTTTTTACAAATAAAACACAAATCGAATCATAATGTCGAGTATATATTTTTCTAACAGACAAAAAAAAAGTGATCTTAAAAATGAACAAAAAAATAGCAAATTAAAGTACATAAGAAAAAAAAACAAAAAGTAAAATCGATGTAATAAAATGTTCGTCACCATCGAAGTTCAATTCATCCTGAAACAATATTTTTTATGGTTAGAAGGTAGATTCATTTAGAATTAGTGGACCTTTGATTTTTCGGATTCATGTGCGTATTGATATAATTATCACTTGCTTCGGTGAAGGAAAACATCGTGCGGAAACCAGTGTGCCTCTGAGATGTCTCGACGGCATGTAAAGCCTAGTGAGTGGCCCATGGACGGCATAAAGACTCCTCAGATTAGGCTCTAACCACACGATAAAGGAAGGAAGGACTGAATGCATATGAAAGTATACAGGGTATTTCATTTAAGAAAAGGAAATAGGAGTTCGCGCAAAAAAAAATCCTTGAAATTGTTAACTAAATTCGATTCAAATGGGAAGTAATATTTTTATAATAATAACTAGCTGTACCCGTATGCGTTGCAATGCACCTTTTCCTACTACCTACCACCACCTACCTTCTACCTACCTACTACCTACCTACTACCACCTACCTACTACCTACCTACTACCACCTACCTACTACCTACCTACTACCACCTACCTACTACCTACCTACTACCTACCTGCTACCTACCTGCTACCTACCTACTACCTACCTCCTACCTACTACCTACCTACTACCTACCTAATACCTACCTACCTAAGAACCATCACCTGACAGTAACTAACAGAACAAAAAAGAATTAGCGAAATTGGTTCAGCCGTTCATGCGTGATGGCGTGACCAAGGGAAAATAGAGATTCATTTTTATATATATACAACGTGTAACATAATAAACGCAAGACCTCTCGTGTGGTGTCTCAGACCATGAAACTGAACAACTTTTGTTCTATGACTTTTGGAAATTCATAACTTTTTTTTTAGTTTTACCATACATGTGGATCAGCTGATTGCGTCCGTTCCTAACTTCCTATAGAAAGTATTTCTTTTTAGCGAATTTCATGAACTCGTAGAACAAAAGATGTTTAGTTTCATGGTGCGAGAGACCACACGGGAGGTCTTGCGTTTATTAGGTTACACCTTGTATATAGATTTCACGCGGCACGCGGACGAATGTCGCGGCACTCGCGGCCAACAGCTAATAAATAAAAACATAAGATGTTGATCTTTTCATTAAGTTTTCTACCTACGCGATGTGAACAAGTTAATAGGAAAGAATTGAAGATGTGCAACATCTGCTGATGGAGTGCGTTAGGATCAAGTATGAAAGGGAATCATTAATTAGAGAGTTTAAATTAAATATCCAGGACGTTGGGCTAATCCAAATGATTTTAGCAATCCCTACATCAACGATTGCACAGACGTTGTGTGGCTTGGTGAAGATATCTACTCAATGATTCTCCTTCTTATAGGTACATAGCAGTGGCGAAGGCTCCATACAACTCGATTCCTACCGGATTCCCTTTGAAAATCGGCACAGTCAGTTTTCTATAGACAAATAATAAAATCACATCATCTGCCTAGCCTTTTCCCAACTATGTTAGGGTCGGCTTCCCGTCTAACCGGATGCAGCTGAATACCAGTATTTTACATGGACCGACTGCCTATCTGACCTCCACAACCCAGTTAGTACTAGGTAATACGATACTCCTTGGTAAGACTGGTTATCAGACTTTTTGGGCCACTGACTAACAGATAACGACTGTCAAATAACTACAAATGACAGCTGGGACCAACGGCTTAACGTGCTTTCCGAGGCACGGAGGAAACTCGGTATGTAATGGGTGGTCACCCATCCACAGATCAACCTAGGCAAGCACGGCTTAACCTACAGATCGACCCGAGCGACTGTTATTATTTAGCCACGAGCTCCTTCAAATACACAAACAAAAACAACAAATAATATAATCACATTAAAGATATAATACTCCGGCTTACCTCTTACAAAAATTGACCCGTCGCTACTGGTACATAGTGGGTAAATATTCCACATAATGTAAATAGTTTATAAGGTACGATGGGGTTGGCATATCCGTATGGATAAAAACCCCCTTTTTGTCAAAAAAGAATTAAAAAAAAAAAATCTAAGTGATAATAATAACAAGGACTATTCAATTTCTTTAACAGTGTAACTTACCCTATGTCGGTCGTGTCGTTATAACATCTACAACTAACTATTACTTACATAACAGCCGCTCGAGTGGCTCGATATCAAATCAAGTAATTTCTGCGAACTTGTATCTGTATTAGACAAACCGTACCAAATTAAATACCGAGGCTTATACTGCGAAGTTGTACGAAGGGCAAATACTTATATAACCTCTAGTCTATTAACATATTTCAAGTATTAGTATTACTTCTGTACTATTATTATACCAGATTCTACAGACACTATCGTTAGAATTATTAACTACTTATATTGCTTAAGTTTTTCTACTAAGTAGTTATGGCGTTTTGATCCGGCTCGAAGGACCAAAATATAAGGGCATGAGCCTTTACACCTAATGTTAAATGTTAATGTTCAAAAAGGTATTTAATACGAAATTGCACTAAAATAATGTTATAAGGAAATAATAGAAAAAGTTTCAAAATGTTGACTGACGTACTTACGTACGTGACGATATAACATTATTATTAATACTAGAAACGGGATATTTACCATGTTTACTGTTTTCTATGAGTTCCAGATATTTCGGCGCTGTTGCAAGCACCATGATCACGGATAAAAGAAAAGCAGACAAACAAGAAAGAAACACGACGAACAAGAAAGAGGGTAGACCGATTTGGCTGCTCATAAACACCCACCAATAACTTCAGTTTATCCGTGTTCATGGTGCTTGCAACAGCGCCAAAATATCGGAAACTCATAGAAAACAGTAAACATGGTAAATATCCCGTTTCTAGTATTAATAATAATGTATGATAGTTTAAAATCTTATATCGATATAACATTTTTATAAATTAACAAAATTGACAGTTTGTAGTGGCTTGATGTGCTTGGCGTCTGTACATTAAAGGTGAAATCACATTTTCACGCACAGATCAGTGTTTTCTTGTATATCTATCTCTTTCTGCCATGTAAAGGTGTCATTTGCTGGACCGAAAAGCCCGTTCGCAAACATCCGCATGAGATTCTCTCATGAGGACCTCACTTTAATGAGTCAGAATTCTAAGTGGCAGCAACAGCGAAAGATGCAGCAGCAACAGACAGCCAGAAATGCTGGTCTGTCAGTGCGAGTGTACGTGTAAATGTGATTTCACCCAACACTGTAAAATTATGAAACCAATACAAAAAAGAAATTCAAAAATAACTTACATAAACACGTTTAACTGTGGGGAGTGAGGCCTGTATATTGCACCACCTCCCATTTCAGCAATCAAGCAAGCAAGCAAGCAAGCAAACAAGCAAGCTGTCACTTTTTTTTTTTCTTTCCTGTTGTATTTATAATATTTGTTATGCGTTGTATGATTATTGTTTATTTTGTTTTGTATACACATCATGTCCCTGCGATAAATAAATATTTTTTCTTTCTATTGACCTAAACGAGATTAAAAAAAATAAACATAAAACCACGCCTGTTGAAGAACTAGGCAGAGGCATTCTTAATAGTACGTCCACATTTCAGTGTATGTTCAAGTCCCATGCATGTCATAGGGATTAGGTCAGCTTAAGTATCAAAATCAAGTCAATTTATTCTTAGGCTGATAAATCAGCATTTTTTGAACATCAAATGTTACATGAAATGGTTCTTCACCACTTGCTAGTGCTGTTAAGAAGTAGGGGATCAAACTCCCTAGCAACACCTCGGTTAAAAGCTGTGACTTTATTTGGCTTGTCGACTTCTTTGGTGACAAAGAAGGAAAACCAACAAAATCACGACGTTTTCGTCAAAAACAGTTTAGTTTTCTTTACTAAAACAGCCCAGAATGTCCACACACGTTTAAGCCGTGTACGCACGTACGAACACGAACATAGCGAACACAAACATCAAATCTGAACATTTGGTTCGTACGTATGGACGATATTCGAACACGAATGCGAACATAGTTCGAGTCGAGTTCGCGCACAACAGTCGTGAACTCTATCTTAATAGCCATGACGGAAACATGAACATGAAACTTATGGATGTTTTTAATAATACTCATTGCACGCGAATAAACTTGACGGCTGCTGGTCGAGAACTGAGGTACGGGTAGGATTAGCTACCTCTGCCGCCCCGCCCGCACCCCGCCAAGATCTATAGTAACAGTTTTGTTTCGTAACACTTATTAAAGCTCTTCGAACACCGTCCATACAGAACATACTAAAAGGATCGCCGCAAACATGTTTGACGAACGGAGTATTCGATGTTCATTAGTGGTACGCACGTGCGAACCAAGTTGTGGCGTATCATGCAACGCAACAAATTTGTTCGTACCTACACGGCTTAAACGAAACATGTTGGAATTAACAGCATTAAACCCAGCTTTTCGTTCCGAGTAAAAGAGAAAACAGCATTAGTTTCATAAGCCGGTGTGCCGTGAAACAAATCCCTATAATTGAGGATGGGTGGAAGGCGCAATTAAGGGCATTGGGACGGACATTAATTAGCACACATGGCTTTTAACATACGACGCAGTGGCATAATAATATTGTAGATGGATGGAAAAGTTGCAAATGCGGAGTAAAGTGTGAACCCCTCTATGTTTTAATTTTCTATTTTCATTAATATTCTGATTTTAATTTAATTTGGATAATAATAATTGATATGATTTAAATATGGATCGCATGTATGATGTTTCTTATAGTATATTTTAGTTATAGGAATTCAGATATGATGTAAAAATCGTTAATAAATAAATTAATTGAATTGAATACAGCAGTCAAGGAGTTATTTTTCATCGCACATTTATTTACTTGCTACCAGCCCACGGGAGCTGATAGACAGTCGAGAAACGTACCTTGAATGACTGCTCGACAAAGCGTGTTTCTACTGTTCAATTAATACAGACATATTATATAGGTATTTTGAATCTTCCTAAGAGATTGTAAAGTATTTGGAACTTAACAATCCTCTGCTGGCCCAAAAAAAGATGCGCATGAAGCATAAACGGGCAAGGAACAGCGAGTTCTGACATCTCAAAATCATATTTTTATTAAGACTAAAAATAGCACTGAAACGATCATCGGTCATCTTGATTAATCCTGGAATCCTAACCTTCCTTATAATCCATGCCATTCCATTAACCAATACATTTCACTCGCACCCAACCACATTTTTTTTCTACATCTAGTCCACTTAAACTATAAATCACTTTTGCACAGCCAACAACAGGTACACCTACCCTGCTATAAATCTGTCGGCTTAATCCCATTGTGCGGACAAATCCGGAAAGAACCGGTCGTAACCGGTCAGTCGCCTACATACCAGGTCTACATGACGGGTAGGAGGTGGAGCAAAGAGCGATTGAAGACTTCATGAGAATATAAGGGTGGCTTATGGTTGGTTAATTAAGAGCAAATAGCTTAATTACAAGTTAAATCATTCATTCCAGTTAGCAACATTAAAAGGTACGTTTAAACGTCGAAACTGTTTTCGAAGCAAAAACCGCAAAAAGTATCTCTATTGAAAAGTTTTCAAAGTTTCACACAGACCAAGAGCTTGTTCGGACACGGCGGGAACCGCGTGATTTCAGAATCGCATGGAAATCGCGAGAGTCTTATTTGTATGAGTTATTAAGTAATCGTTCAGACATAACCGCGCGTCAAGCCGCGACATGCGGGAACCGCGCGTTTCCCGCATGTCCGAACCAGCCCTAAGTCAACCGAGCCGCGTTATGTTTAGTAGGTAGCAATGAAATTGTCAACTTTAATTTCAGCCACACAGATCGCATATCTGTCATCATCTGCCTAGCCTTTTCCCCAACTATATTGGGGTCGGCTTCCAGTCTAACCGGATACAGCTGAATACCAGTATTTTACATGGAGCGACTGCCTATCTGACTTCCACAACCCAGTTAGTACTGGGTAATACGATACCCCTTGGTAAGACTGGTTGTCAGACTTTTTAGGCCACTGACTACCTAACGACTGTCAAAGATCTACAAATGACAGCTGGGACCAACGGCTTAACGTGCTTTCAGAGGCAAGGAGGAAACTCGGTACGTAATGGGCGGTCACCCATCCACAGACCAACCTAGGCAAGCACGGCTTAACCTTAAGATCGATCCGAGCGGCTGTAATTATGTAGCCACGAGCTCCTCCGAGATCGCATAATTATCTGTATGGCTGTTTAAATTGTCAATTTCATTTTAGATACTAAAACGTAACAAATTTTTATCTAGATTTTACCTAGGAGATAGAATATGATGTGAGAAAATATCTGCTTATAGAACCCTAAACTGAGATATATAACTACAATACAAGGTGTAAACAGACCCTTCACGAAGCTGTCAACCAAGCATTCTGTACATCAAACTAAGTAACTTTACGCAAAAATTATTGCTGGGTAACGACTTTTTTTTTTGGGGTGAAAAATCACGTTTTACGGTAAAACTCAAAGTAACGCACTAAAAACCTTGTGCTAGTGGATGCATTAAATAGTACTGGGGTCGTGGAGGTATTTAAAGTAAAGTTACAAACTTACAACATTGAAACCTTGTATTTTTTTTAAAAACTTGTGAAAAAGTTGCAACTTTGACCCCCAATATCTCCGTAACTATAAGGTTCCCAGCCCCCGTAGCATGACCACCGTAGACAAGGATTTCTTTGACGGAAGAATCGACAAAATGACAGATTGTGTCGACACAATGACAGATTTCTTTGCACTATCTGTCATTGGTATGGTCTAGGACAAAAAAATGATCGCAATGGCGGAGAGAACAAGTGCCTCTCGGCTTCGTTAAGGGTTACGCCTTTATATAAAACGAACAACAAACCCAGTAAATAGCACGAAAAGAGAACAAAAACTTTACCAGTTCCTTAACCCCAAACAAATTCACACCGCACAAACGCCTATCGAAGCTTTCTCCGCAATTTTTATCCGATTTTTCTCGAGTAAAATCACGTGAATTCAGAGCGTATGCAAATGCCGGGCCAATGACTTGGAACAATTTCAATCCCGAAGGTGGGTGAAATGGGGACAAACAGCCTAAGTCAATGCCTTTAATTGTTGTGTCGTAAATGATCGAGCCTCTTTTTGATGGGGAAATTGGCCGAAACGCACCTATAGCATATATTTCAGATTAACGTTATCTATGTCTGTAAGATCAACTGATTAAAGGGCCGAAAAGTTGGCTTTTTTGTTTATTTCGACTAAGCCGATTACAGAAAGCTATGCCTGTTTCTTTAGGGATTGACCTTTTAGTGGCGCGGAATCGGCTTAAGCCAATCAGTAATAGCTTAAGACTCTCTCCGTGACAATCAGAGGCAGGGCGCGTGTGTATATAGGGTGGGAAGGACCACCACATCACGTATTCAGTACATCATTTGGACCAAAATGTGGGTTGATCGGTTATTTAAAAAAAACAGCTGTTTCAAAAGTGCAATACCTACACGGTCAAATTGTATGGAAAGGCTGATTTAAAAAGAAATACCTTTCAAAAATTTATTTGTGGGTGGCTCAGAATGATGTGATGAATACGTGGTTACCGTTTTCGCGTCGGTGTTCTTTCCACCCCGCATAGGAGCGCTCGTCTAGGCTTGGTTTTCCTCGCTTAGCTTTTTCTACACTGTCCCACTCGCCCTGCCTTTAGTGACGCGCGGAGTGTACCTACAGTCACCATAATGACCATGCAATAAAACGAAAAAGACTGCACCTCGTATTCAGAGATGGTTTCTTTTCAAATTTTAGGCGAATGGTACTAAGTTCGAAGTACTCCGATAAGAAAACCGTTAAAATACGACTACTCTGTACAATTAAATGCGTTGGCAGGGACATAGAAAAAATTAAGATGACGATATGTGAGAACTTCTTTAGGGGCGAAGGGACGACATAAATAAAGTGGCCTATACTTTATCACCATCTGCCTAGCCTTTTCCCAACTATGTTGGGTTCGGTTTCCAGTCTAACCGGATGCCGCTGAAGACCAGTATTTTACATGGAGCGGCTGCCTATCTGACCTCAACAACCCAGTTAGTACTGGGTAATACGATACCCCTATCCTATGTAAGATTGATTATCAGACTTTCGGGTCACTGACTATCTGTTACGACTGTCAAAGATCTACAAATGACAGTCAGGACCAACGGCTAAATGTGCTTTCCGAGGCACGGAGGATACCCGGTATGATGTGTGATGATCACCCATCCACAGACCAACCTAGGCAAGCACGGCTTAACCAGAAGACCGACCCGAGCGGCTGTTATTATATTGCCACGAGGTCCTCAAAGTGGCGTATACTTTGAAAAGTATTAATCCGGCACTGGAACAGAGCTGATGTAAAACGCTTGCCTGGCTACGAACCCAAAAAACGAGCGAGAATATAAAGTAGGTCTTTGATCTCTTGAATAATTACAACAGAAAAGCATAATTAGGTACCTATATCAAGTTATACGTACGATTTTTTTTTTTTTGTTACAATATTTTTTTACTCATTGTAAAACCATTCCAATAGGTATTTCTTTATTTCGTTTTCAGAATGTTGAACATTTAACTAGATTTTGCCTCTTTTGAAAATAATAATACATAAAGGGTGTAAATAGACCCTTAACATAAGTTAAGGGTCTATTAAAAAAAAAAGTAAAGTGCCGTTCGGTTATTCGAACGGCACTTGTTCTCCCCGTCTTTGCGATATTTTTTTTGTTCTAGGCCATACCAGGGAACCGTCTAGTTACGGAGATATTGGGGGTCAAAGTTACAACATTTTCACAAGTTTTTTTTAAATACATGTTTTTAATGTAAGATTTTTACTTTACACACCTCCATGACCCCCGCATTATTCAATCCATCCTTCAGCACAATGCTTTGAGTGCTTTCCATCGAGCCCTACCATAAAACGTGATATTTCACCCCAAAAAAAAAGTCGATTCCCAGCAATAGTTTTTACATAAAGTTACTTAGTTTGATGAACAGAATGCTTGGTTGACGAATATGTGAGCGGAGAAACGGAGAAAAATCTTAACCAATAGGATTGCATACTGGAGCGGGGCGGAGATTTATGCAATCCTATTGGTTAATTTTTCTCCGTTTCTCCGCTCCGCAGCCTCGCTCCGCTTCAATGGACAGGCAGCCTAATGGCGGTATAAAACGTTTAGCCTTCAACTTTCTTAATTGAAAGACATTACGACGTAGATCTTGTAAAATAAAATTGGAATTGTTCCTATTTTTACCGACTTCAAAAATATGAGGTTCTGTTTAAGCTTCGAGTCCATTACCAAAGTTATTTATCGCCTTTAAGGGAATTCTACCAGAACCTACAGAATTTTATCTGCCCAAGGTGTAGGTAAACAACATGTGAATGGAGTGCTGATAATATATGATGGTTAGCTAGACACCTCAGTCTAAGGGATAGTTTATACTGGAAGGTACTGGTTTAGAAATATAACTATGCACCAGGAAGATATGTTACCTTTTAAACGAAAAACCATCAATGTCTTACGGCATTTAGTGAGCCCACGAACGCTTATATGAAATTAAAAACAAATATTGAAGATATAAGGATAAAATCATTTATTCCTTAGAAAGTAAATAACAAGTAGGTAATAATAGCAATAGCACAATTCAGTTGTAAACTTGAAACTGCAGTTTTACATCAAACGAATGCTGGATGCAAATGCGTCTGGAAACAAAATTTACAAATTATTCTCGGGGAACAGATAAGAAATAGAGATTAAAGAATATTAGGTAAGTAATTTGCCAGGGAGGCGAATTTGGGGTTGAGTCTTAGGATCGGCTGTGCTTGGTGATGGAACTCGCCAGGCGTAACGGGGTGATGGTACGGGGGGCGCATGCGAATCAACTTGTGTCTCCCGGCCACCTGGACTCTTAGGTAGTTGTTGGAACAGTGAGGGTTTTAGGGGATTCTGCCGTTTTGCCAAAATGATTTTGACAAAATTTAATTATTAATTTTCCATATTAAAATACTGCGCGAAACCGGACCTGCGGATTCCATCGAGATGTGCGTAAAACCAATCACATAGCTTCTCTAGCTTAGCTCAAGCTAAGAAAAAGAAGCGATAATCTTCGATAGGATTCCTACTAGTTCCCTCCGGGAGCATTTGCCTGTAATGAAACATTTCAGAATCGAGCATTACAACTGCTACCTGTAACGTCACTTGTATCTGAACAAAATCGAATCTTGGATTGTTACACTTACGTACACGCGAATGCTTCAGTGATAGAGCATCTTAAATTCCACACACATCCCTCACTCGCACAGCTCTCTGGTGTAAACGCAGCCTTACTCGTCTAGCTCGTGACTGGCTTGACTCTTAGACTATAGTTCAATTAAACGGTTCATCAAGCAATGTAGTTCGACTGCATACTAATGTTCGAGCGTTGGAAAAGCTTTCCACCTTACTGTCGAGACAGGTTAGACACAAACTATGGTTTTAAGAATTCAGTAGGTACCTACAGGTGCTTGTAATAGAGGCATTTGTGTCAGAGGTCAATAAACTTTTTGGTTTAATTCTTTCTTTAGCTTTGTGATACCTGTATGAAAATTAGAATAGGTAGGTCGTGGCTAAGTGACGTCATTATAAATCCAATGTGGAACTCCTAATGATGGCGAACTAGTTATTTTTTTATTAGAAATGTGTATCAAATGAACCAATCAACTAGTCTTACCAAGGGGTACTGTATTACCCAGTACTAACTGGGTTGTGGAGGTCAGATAGGTAGTGGCTCCATAAGAAATACTAGTATTCAGCTGCATCCGGTAAGATTGGAAGCTGACCCCAAGAAAGTTGGGAAAACGGCTAGGCAGATGGTGTCAGCGTCATCGTATACGTCAGACAGACATATGTATGTACATTTCTACCCTTAGGTGTCTTGAAAGATTATCAAACTGAATCAGACCGAATAAACGTCGAAGTTTCTCGTATGAATAAAGTTTATTTTAAAAAGTTTCAGTAATAGGCTCTCACGATACTCTCAAACCACATACTTATAACATTGTAGTAAAGTAAGCGTTGTTACAAAAAATCATGTTGCAGTTTTAATAAATTGGACCGATAAGATAAGTGAGGGCAACGACCTGAAAAGACACACTCATTGGTATTCCCGCTTCATCCGGGTATTACCATACCACACAAGTATACCTCAACCGGGTACCTAGGTATCCTGGACCCCAGGGTCCAGGTATCCAGATACATGCAAGCAAAAACCATCATTGTAGGTGGACTGTTTTCACTTCTACAAAGAAAACAGACGAGAAAAGGAAAATTACAGAGCTACTGAACTTATTCAAAGGAAAAAAACTAACATTAGAAAAGGATTAGTTTCGGTATTTTTAGATAGATTCATTAATACTCCACGGTAGTTATTTGTTGTCTTCTATCTTCTTAATGAGGGTTATCTAAATAAGTATAGGTACGTCTAATGAAATGAAACAAAACTACCTGATCAAAGTTTAATATAATTTTATACTCTTAAAAATATCAAAATAGTTTACAAACTAAAAATGATATTTAAAAAATCAATAGATACAAAATTAACTTACATGATGGTCTGATTTTAAAAATAACATTTTATATACCATGTTTATTTTTTGTAAATAAATTAATATCAAAAATCTAATAATTTCTTTCTTAGTAGCACAATAACAACATTTATTTTTCAACCACTACAATTAATGCGACTATTAAATACAATTTTCTAGATGTTTTTCAATAAATAACTTCAATTCTAGGTCTAATTTCATTACAAATACGTATGCATGAACATACAAGAAGCAATTTGAGAATATTATAATGTTGTGTCTTAAAACTAACATTTTGCTTATAACCTCTAAATCTTTCGCGCCAATTTTTATACTTCGTAAATGGAACTTCATTCTCGGCCCGAAGACCGAATAATTGTAAAGGCGACGTTCTCGGTTGATTGAAGACGTAATATAAACCGTCTGTTATCTTTGTCGCGATAACCGAAACAAAATAATGCTAGCGTGTTATAATTTTGTCTATACTCTGTGGCGCTTGGCGGATATTCTCGTAGCGACGATCGATGTTACTACTTGTTTCTAGCGACAGTGTAGTGAATGTTGTGTTGTGCGTTTAGTACGCGTGGTTTGCTACAAAAAGACCGGCTTCGGCGCCCACACCTGTTACTGATCCCGCCACGTATTTGCCCTGCGACGCTTGGCCGTTACCCTGGAAAGAAACAGGAAAACGCATTTTAGTTATATTGAATTATTAATCATGGCAACTGGTGGTAGCCGTGGTAATGTCTAGAATATAGTTATAGTTGATATAGTTGAATAGAACATACATAGTTGTTGAGGCTGCCAAAATATCTAATACTCATAAAACAGCTGTTACATACACCTTTTTCTCAACTATTCATCCATTCCCTCGTAATCTCAATAAATAGTGAAATTCAATTTGGGTTCAAAGAAACCACAGGTAAAAAATCACTAAAAGAAACCGGCAGGAATTAAAAATAATTTGTTCAATTCAGTAATATTTCACTACTTAGCATAACATGGCACTTGTTAGCCAAAATAGAAACCAATCTTAAATGTAGCCAAAATAAAATTGATCATATTTTTTCTAACTGGTAACTTTTTAATGTTTGCCAAATATTTTAAAGATCAAGGTCGAGTTGATTATACCCGAAATTAACACTTACGTGATAGTACTAATAAAGTAATAATAGTTGATAGATTTATATGTAGTTTAGCAACTATTTTTAAAGTTAGTTATTTTATTGCTATCTAGTTCTTGAGGCTCCTCTGGGTTAGGCCGACGAGAGCCACTGACAAAATGGGTATTTGTTAAATCAAAAGGAAACCGTGGTTATTCCAAAGCCCGCAAGCCTCAAGTTTAATTGAAACCCACGTTCAAGAGTGGGAGTTTCTGGTCTAAGGTTGGACTAAATGAGGGGAGGACAGGGGAGCAGTGTGATCTCTTCCAATAAGGGCGGTTTCAGATTAGCGTATTTTCGGCGCGTGTATTATCGTTTTTGGAAGCCCGTGACAGGCCCATACTGGTGGTGCACCTTTTGACACACCTGCAACTCGTAAGAGGGTTGATGTGCATAAAAGCTCGTAAAAGCGCGAGCCGCAGAGACGCCTCCCCGCGCGAACACCGAATGAGCGTGTGTACGCACGTTCGGTTTTTGAAGCGCAGTTATGTAGTACGCGTGAAAGCACGTCAGCTGATACGAACTTATACGCGAAAAAACACTAATATGAAACTACTCGCAAGTTTCAGAATTAAGCGGCGCGGCTTTTGATTTTATTGAAGGCTCCATGTCACAAAATATCATACTAACGCTGAATGTGGTTTCTGAAAGCTTGTTCATTTATACGTTGTCAAATAGTATGTAAACTTATTTCAGTCGTTCGCAGCGTTTTTATGTTGGTCAACCAAAGCCTAAAGCTAAGACGATTCTATAGAAGAATAAGAAACCTCCTCAGCGTTGGACGATTTTTGACATCAGATGCTCAGACTCGAATCAATATTGTAAAGTCTAACTCAAGACTCAAGCATTACTACTTAATCTAATAAATGACTAATAAAAGGAGTTCAAAAGGTTAGATCAAACCGGCGTGGACAAAGATAGTCCGGTTAAGCAGAAGCCAGACTCATAGGTTGACCTGCGAGACGACATGTCGAAAAAATAACTACTAAATACTATCTGTCAGATTCCGGTATCCACAAGTTGTCCGGAGCAGTTTGACTGATCCGCAATACAGGTCTAATTGACATGGAATAAACTTTGCAACAAAATTTTACTAGGCTTTCATAAACTGGATGAAGGTAATTCCATAAAGCAACATTTTTAACTACTGCTACAACTAAAAGGTGAAATAAACAAACGCAAACGATATTTTATTATTTATTTCAACAACGTCAAGCACACAAAGCGATTAGTGTTGGTACTACACACTATTCAGGCATTCTACAAATTAGATACATGTACATGCAAACTAAACGTATTGACGTTTCAAAATAGAATTGCAAATGGCGGCTGCACTATTAGTTCTTCTCTCTTGCACGTGTTTGGAAGAACGAGAGGCGAATAGTACGGCGACCATTTCTTACTCTATTTTTAAAGGTCATGCTTTTAAAAAGGATGTTAACACTCAGTTGTATTATTTGGAAAATATTATCTTGTAAATCCTTAGCAAAAATCAAGGTTAAATAAATGTTAAGAACGAATTTTACGAAATATTTTTACGTATAATGCAACTAAGCAAATATGATTAAAAACCGGTATTGTTAAGTTTCAGTTATACGTGGTTTTTGCATTAATATATTTTTTGATTAAACAACTTAGCTTACGAATAAAATAAAAAATATTGTAAATATTAATTGAATAAAAAATAAATGCTTTTTTACGAATCATAATTCGAGATATATTGTGATTTAAAACTTCAGTGATTTCATTTAAATTCTCATTAAAAAAAAAACAATTAAAACTTTCGTGGAATGTAAAAAGTCGAAATATAAAATATTTAGTAAATAATAACAATAGCAAATAATAAGTAAAGCGACATTCAAGCCAATTCATTTTGTCGCTAAAGTATAAGTTTAGTCAAAATGTTTATTCAGTACTTATAAATAATTGATCAGACTTAGATTTTGAAATAGGCAGTAACAACATAAGAAAAACAATTAATAAAGCAATGACTGTTTTGTCTTATCTGCCAAATTCATAATCCATCCACATATAAGCCGACCATACACCATATTTTATTGTCAATCGATTTTGATACCTAAATATAAAATAACGTATTGTGTAAGAAAAAAAACGAATGACGGCTTGCGCCATCTGTAATATTTTAGGCTTAATAAATACGTGTATGGTTAACTTATGCTATTCTAGTACGCATGCGATTTGACGAAGTTAGACTTAGACGCGGCCAACGATGGGATGGACCCAGCCTCGTAGTTTCCAACGCAGGCCAGACCATTAGCCTGTGACGTCACGATTGGCAAGAGAACACATTCGTTCCAAATTTAGATGTTTGGATTTAGAATCACCGAGCCGACACGTGATTGGTGGGTTAAAGATGCGCAGGAGTGCAGCGTTGTTGGTGCAATGTTGAATTGTGAGTGGAGAAAAAAAATCGTTGATTAGTAAACTACTTCTAGTTAATAAGATGGTTTTTATATGCGGTTAGTGCAAAACAATAATTTTTCATGTTGATACGAAATGATGAGAATATCGCAAGATTCGTATGACATGCATCAGACCACTGTTGAAAGTATCTTTAACTTTGTTTCAGAAGATTTTTGTAAAGACCATTGTTATTTTATGGTAATGTTTGACACTAACCGCATATAAAATAACTACATTCTATATAAATTAGTCACACATAAGGACAGATACAGGACAACACAAATAACATGCATAACTATAATGGATGGAATAAGTAGTAGTTATACTATTAGATTACATGCAAAATTTTAATCTGAACTGTCGTATTTTGTTCAGTGTCTCACTTTGCTGTTCTGCAATAATTGTCTACTTACCTTCCTATTTGCACTGTAAGAAAATACTATGGTAACGTAAGTTAGATTAAGGTCCTAATGTCATTAATTCCTGGTACAAACTAGTTACCTTCAGTCTCCAGCACCCTTCATTATCATCATCATTTCAGCTACATAGGCCTCCCCCAAGTGTCGCCACATTGACCGGTCCCGTGCGATTCGCAGTCAAGTATCGATGGCACACTTTCCAACTCTGCAGTCGATGCTTCGTAGATATAGTACATCCTTCACCTCATAACCTTCTAGTACAATCAAGTCACCTTAGCGCGCTTGATGAGCTCCTGCTGTCCAGCGAGCACGTTCTCGGGTTTGCCGGCCCACGCGCGGAGCACGGAGGCCTGGAGGGCACGTCCGTAGCTGAAGGTGAGGACCCACGGCCTCTTCAGTTCAACAGTGTTGATGGCGTTCAGGTTCACTGACGCCTCTTCCTCGGACTGGCCTCCAGATAGGAATGTGATGCCTGGGAAACATATGAGGTATGGAGATGTTAAAAAGACTGGGGAACAAAACTAGGCAAGCCTATCAAAACCGATCATTTTCAACAAAAGTTGGAAGCAGGCGGGGCCCATTTGAGTATTAAATAATGAAAATGGAATGGGCCCCGCCTGCTTCCAACTTTTGTTTAATTAAAAATGTGCTTGTTCTTTGCTTTTCAGTTTTTTCAGTCGAGTTTATTAGATTTTTAACAGCTTTTTAGTTTATTTAGTAACGTGAAAGATTTCGCAGACGATTTTACTTTTTTTATTATTTACGACATTTTCCCTTTTTTACACGATTTGTCACTTCGAATTACTTTTACATAGATTTTTGTAATCCCTTTAAAACCCTTAAAACTCTTGATACCCCACTCTATGGTATTAAAAGGAAAAAATACGAATTCCACAATACGGCAACCCAAATCCGCCATTTTCTTGTTTTTTTTATTTTATTTTAATGTAGCCACTGTGACATTCGCGCCACCAAGACGAATCTAACGACGTCTAATTTATCGAAATCCGTTCATTCGTTTACGAGTTACGAGGTAACAAAGAAACGGACATACATACATACAGGTCAAACACATATTACACATAACCCTCCTTTTGGGCTTCGCCGCAGTCGGGTAAAAAAGCAAAGGTTTAGGTGTAGCAGTAACGTACCGGGAACGGCAGCGGGTACAGTTCTGAGCAGAGCGGTGACCGTGGCTCGGCCGATGTCCATGGGAGTGAAGACCTTCTTGCAGCTCTGGCCAGCGGTCACCTGGAGAGCAATGGATAACACACAATTTAATAAAACCGTGGTTTACTCAAACCAGCTAATCTGTAAAGAATGCAAGAATTGATATTACCGCAAAGGCTCGGGGTCCCAGAAGAGTATAAGAGTAAAGTAAAACCAGCATGACGACTTACCATGTTGGGCTTGAGGAGGGTGCCCTCAAGGTAGACGTGATGGTCACTGAGCGCCTTGTAGACGGCGGCCAAGATAACCTCGGTCACCTTCTGGGCGCGGTCAAGGTCGTGCTCACCTAGAAAACATTTTCATTCTTTTATTGATAAATACCACATAACATAGAAAAGAACACACTAATTACCAAGATGTTTTTTTAGGTAGATTCTAAAAAAAAGATACAAAAGGTACTAGGGTTACATTATCAAGTAGGAGTTAACTCACCATCAGGCAGCACTTCGGGCTCAACGATGGGCACGATGCGCTGGCTCTGGCAGATGGAGGCATAGCGAGCCAAGACGTTCGCGTTCTCCATGATAGCCTGGTAGGAAGGAGTGAAGCGGCCGATCTTGAGCACGCAGCGCCACTTGGCGAAGTGGCAGCCGTCCTTCTTGTACTGGGCGCAACGCTGGGCAAGGTCATCGAGACCTGAGAAAAGACAGCAAATTGTTGAAAACTGTTTAGCTGTGGGATTACACATACTTAGGTCGTCGCTGGGTTGGATTTCAGACAATAGTTGCAAAGGCCGAGAAACTGGCCACATAGATTCAGTTATAAGTAAATCAGATTTTTCCAATTATTAGTTTTGCCACGTCATCAAAAATTGCAATATGAACTGCCCAGTCACACCTCCAAAGTATGTTATTTTTATCATCTAGATTGGGGGTGTGTCACTCTAGGCTGATGAAATGATTAATATCAGTAGGAAAATACGTTACAATCGTTGACAAAATGTACAACTGATGATGATTTGGCCAAAAAACATGATTACTTTGAGGATAATATGATAACTTGTGATGCTTAAAAACCACTTGACAAATATAACAATTTTAATAACTATCTGTTGTTTCCAATTATATAACAACGAAAGATTATATTTACCATGCTGTAGGTACCACAGCAACTTTTAGATTGAGTGCAAGAAACTCAACAAGCTTGAGACTGGAGCAAGTAATATCAATTGAGAACAAATTATATTTTATTAAAACACGACGGACTCACGATTTAAACCAATCTAACAAACACGTACTTATTGCAGCAAGAATTCTATATTTTCCAGTTAACATAAAATTATTAGTAGGGTCTAAAACGATATTTCTGTAGTCGTGTGAGAGGTACTTCTAAATTCAAGCTTAAGCTGTTAATGTCCTAGGCATGGTGATTATAATTACGCATGCCAATAAAAGACAACATAATGTCCTTTGTCTACCTCATTATTTCCATATCAATCTCATACGATACCTACTCTCATAACGCAATCATCACTTGTTTACGAACTTTTGTTGAAGATAAGGCGAGATAAAAAGTCGAGCCCCCTCGGCCTCATTGTGTATCACAGTTTTGACCATTAAAAATACCTAATCGTTATTCAGTCCCTCATTTTAATACACCTAGGTTAGAGTTCCGGTTCAATGAATTTTATTCAGATTTCTAAAGACCTATAGGCCTACCATGACGTCTTAAAGCAAGAGTAATTCCAGTGTGGTTAAGAGATGGCGCTAGACGACCTGTATAGCTCACACTGGCATTGCTCTTGCTTTAAGGCGTCATAGTATAGTCTCCCTGATCTCCTGGTGTGGTCCGTACACACAAATCAGTGTCAAGGCTTTCTGGGCTTCGCAGATCCGGGAAGTCTCCTAGTGATGTTATAAATGAGTACCAGGGAAAAAGAGGAGCTAAGGAGCATGCTCTGACGTATCTTGACAAGTCCGTGGATAGAAGCTACAAAATGAATAACGCAGATGTCAAACTACTAAGATTTAAAACACATTGTGAACGAGATCAGGGTACAGTTCGACATGTTTTCTCTAAAGATAGGTGGTCCGAAAGGTCAGACTCAGCGTTGTCGATAAAAATGTTTATTCATGATAAAAGTGAGGCGAAGTCACTTTTAACGATTTTATTTCAAGATGCTATACCTAGTAATTAATTCATTGTTAGTATGTGGTTATTATAGACTTGTTTCCAACATAAAGCTGCTGAAATGCGAACATTCCCACATAACGCGAGTCTTGAAATATAACTAAGCCATTGATTTTAAAAAAATCTATGAGAAAATAACTAGAATTCTGGTTTGACGTTCTATTAAAAGAAACTATAACAGTTTTAGCTACAATAAGTGAAACAACAAGCACCGATTTATTATTTCAACTGGATTAGATTCGAACGAAATGACTAGGCTGACATAATACAGGAAGAACTAAGTACTTGTTTGAACATTGCAATCTGTCCGTATTACTTATTTATCCAACAAAGCATACAGCGGAAAACTGTCAAAGAGTTTATAAGTGCTGTCATCCGCTCAAATCCTTATTCTGAAGATAATAATGTCATGACAATCAGTATTTGCTTTGATAATAATTATTATCTTTACCTACTGTCTGAGCTAACCAATGAAATGAGCCTATATTTAAACAGTATTCATATTATGTGCATTTAAAATAAAATGTCGAAGTAAAGATCGAAAAAACTAGTTGGCACAAAAAGAACTTGTGTAATTTTTGGAAGCAGTTGTAAAACCGGTTATTACATGTACATCGATAACTTGGCCAGTTTCTGGTTTGTGGCAACCAATACGACGCAACTGCTGTCTGACTATCCAACCAAAAGAAATGAGAAATTTTTAAACCATGCAAACCTCAATCGAAACATGGAACAGGTAACTATTTTAAGGCGCATCATACGTTGCGTTTATTTATTTATATTGAAAGCATCGTAATCACTCAGCGACAAATAACGTGTCGACAACGATTCAAGTCGCATTCAATTATGCAAAGCAATATCGATCGATAACTGGCAAAGTTTACTAACTTTGGTTAAATGCGACAGAATTTGCGAGACATTCGTCCCATCATTGTTAGTACGTCAAGAAGCTTGTATTTCAAGAACTATAGTGTAAAAAGACCCTTAACGAAGCCGAAGGTACTTGTTCACCCCGTCATTGCGACGTCAAAAACAAGTTGTTCTGTTTTGCGTAGAGTTATTCAGTTCGATGAACAGAGTGCTTGGTTGATGGCTTCGTGAAGGGACCCTTCGAATTGCGTAACAATGACAAAACCTAAAAAAAACTGCTATTTTTCTTAGACTCACCCTGAGTGGTGCACTCATCCTCAGATCCGAACAACGGCACGACACCCTTGTCGACCTTGATGCCGGGGATGATGCCACGCTTCTCCAACAGACCCACCAGGGGGGTGCCGTCGTCAGCCTTCTGGTAGAGGGTCTCGTGGAACAGGATCACGCCGGAGATGTTCTCAGAGAGGGCCTGAAAGAGGGGTAGGTTGTAGGACTTGGTAGCAAAGAGTTTATGGCGATGAGCAAATCCGCTGCTATTTCTGATGAGATTTAACTTATGTAACTTAAGGAGTTATATGGACTCCCTACGATATTAAAGCAAAACTATCGCAGGGGCTTCGAACGTTTCTCAATTTTCAGAACTGTGTAGCTTTGTAATTGAGGTGTTAGGTGCTGATGAGGTGCTGTCGATGAAGATAAAAATGAAACGGACAACTAAATTCACGTCTGTATTGGACCAGTGTCACAGATCGAAGGGAAGAGTTGCCACAGTTTACATAATTATTTACATTTAAATGTTTGTGTTGCAATATTATTAATTAAAATCTCCAACGAGAAGATGAAGTAAGTAATTTTGTGTAAAGGTTTACTGATAGGATCGTAGCAGGTTATGTGGCTTCTGGCTACCCCCATGGATAGAAAAGTAAGGTCTAGTATGTTTGTTCGTTGTAACTTCAGTTAAAACCTCTAATGCTTGTGTCGACAAATTGAAAAATATTAGGAGAAACTTCTGGTAAGCCAGAAGAGGTCAATAGTCTGTTGCCCAGTAGTCTATTATACTCAATTGTAATCACTATCAGAAGTGTAAAAAGTGAAATTGCACTCGTCAGTTTCCTAGTTCAGTTATTTACCATCCAACCCATCCATTATCGTTGAGTGTTTTTGTTATCAAGATAGGTACTTAGTCTTGTTAATAACATTGTGTGAGTACACACGGCAACACATCTAGCTGTACATATCCAGTATAACATGACCTCGCTTTGTATGAGCTTCTCGTGAAATGAGAGATCAGCTTAATTTGGTTTTGTACAGCTTGATTGGACTTCGTGCGACGTTGGTTACGTTCTAATCAGTCAACATTTATCACCAATTTTGCACTCCTTCGACTACTCTGATTAACAAACAAAGTTTTTTGTTAACGATAGTGTACAACGTGTAACGTAATAAACGCAAGACCTCTCGTGTGGTGTCTCAGACCATGAAACTGAACAACTTTTGTTCTATGACTTTTTTTCAAAAAATTCATAACTTTTTTTTTAGATTTACCATACATGTGGATCAGCTGATTGCGTCAGTTCCTATCCTGCCTACCTATTTTTTTTTGCGAATTTCAAGAACTCGCAGAACAAAAGATGTTTAGTTTCATGGTGAGAGAGACCACACGGGAGGTCTTGCGTTTATTATGTTACACGTTGTATATTTCGTGTGAAAAATTACGGATGTCTCATATAATTTGCAAAAATCGGTTCTAGAACTTTGATAGACCAAGAAGCCTCGTGGTTAAATCTAGATTGAATTTAACCGGAAATATAATCTACGTGCATTTGATAGTTCGAGGAGACACGGGAAAAGAGCACATGGAAGGAATTGGGAGAGGCCTTCGCCCAGAATCAGCAGTGGGACAGAACAGGCCAATTTCTTTTTTTTTTTCAAAAATAAAAAAAATTACGGAAACTAAATAGAGGTAAAAATATTGTTGCCTAAAATAGGGGAAGAACCATGTGTTTCTTATCTATGTATTATGAACATAAACAACTTTCAACGTCGGCCGGAAATTCAAGAGAGAAAGTCATTGATTTCTTTCCTATCATACCATATTTGGAGCGACAAGTCAACAACAAGCAATCAAGCCAAGCGTTCAAAATAACTACATGGCGCCACGACGCTTAAATACTATGCTATGAATGGCCAAAGCATGTGCTATTTTCAACTATTTATCAATGGGCGCTGCATACTATGACAAATTGCCAAAGAAAACTATTTTGACGCACTAGTTGGATAAAATGCACAGGTGTTTTCGGCTCAAGTTCTTAGCAAAATGGTTCTTATCACAAAGGACTAAGGGACATCTCTATTTGAATAGGAAATGAATGCCAAGACACGAGAAAAATCATGTCACTTAAATATGCAAGACATTTTAAGTTGTTTATCACTTTCATTTCACGTGTTTATTTGCCTATTTTTACTTACAAGACGCACGTGATAAAATACTAAACAACACAATGTAAGGTATAAACATAAATAAAACAATACTTTTTGAAGGTCAACCTTTAAAAATATAGGTAATAAGGTCACCTTCATGATGTCCCTCCCCTCTTTTTTCTAACTTTGGTGTACGTGATTTTTACCAGGTAGTCAGGTCATTGACTCAATTCACGAAAACGGTGCTTGCAACAACGTCATTATAGTGACCCATGGATATTGAACTGCTTGCGATAAAAGGGGGAATTACCCAGACAATTCCCGATCGAGCACTGTTATTAGGTTTTTCCATCAGGAATTCTTCAGTAGCGGCGACGGATTCCGGATTTGTGCCCGATTGATGGCTAGACTCGCCCCTTATTACATGAGACTTAAACTTAACTGTACTCTTAGGTACACCTCTGCTTTACCCTTCGGGGATTACAGGCGTGATGTTATGTAATATAGCGAGATGTGAGCGAAGTCATGTGCAATTTGTGTCATTGTCGTTGCGAAGTGACATCTGAACGCGCATTGCACTTTCACTGTGCGTTATTTTACCTCATTTTAGCTAGCAAACATCTCGTGACTAGAGAAGACGAACTAAGGAAGCGGGCATTTCAACTAACGTCTCTGAAACATGGTTGGGTGATAGGGTTACATACTGACGCCTAAATATAGAAATAAGAAAGTGTAAATGAATAAGAAAAAATACCATCTCAACATGAATGATGTAACCAAGGTTTTGTAAAAGTATTCTGATTTAAAAGAGTGTCCATGGAGTTTCTTGGCTGTTCTTCTCCATAGAGATCTACGTTAGGGAATGGGCAACTACAATACTTTCACAGTTTTTTGTTGTTTGTGTTTTGCCTTGTGACTGGGACTGTAGCTACTTTTCATTGTTGTCTTTGTTTCGACAATTCAAAAGTGCCTGTAACTGGCCTACTTGAAATTAATGCTTTGATTTTGTACACATATGCGACCAGCCTGTCTGCTAACTGAGTTTGGGTGTTCCTGTCCCTCCTGCACTATCACCTGCACCTTCCAGGATTTGCACGAACCAATGTTAGAGCTAGAGCTGTGCAGGTGGATCAAATTTGGAGATTTTGGATTTTTTTATGGAGAAAACGGTAAATGAAACATCATGAAGAAACCGACATGTCCTAGAATCAAAAGTTGGAAGACATGTGACATCTACCAACCCGTACTGGGCCCGCGTGGTGGATTATAGCCCATTCCCTGTCATAGAGAGGAGGCCTGTGTCCCAGCAGTGGGAACATTAAGGACTGATTATGCTATGCATGCATTTGTGTAATTTATTTATTTATTTATGTACACACAAAATACTTAATAAGAGATTACATTAAGATAGAAGAGCACAAAGGTACTGCTTATTTCATGAGAAATTTCTTCCAGCAGACCTGCGAGAGGAAAGTAGAATTAGAGACACGTTAAGAAGAGGATTTAAAGAATTCATTGTGGATGCAAAATCTGCATAGGTACATACAGACCAAATGAGCTGCGTTATTCTATAGGTACACAATTACACATAGTATGAGCACAGTAATTGTCTACGGCAAAGGGAAAATAACAAAATAAACTATTTCTGACTACAACACCTGTAAACGTGACACTAACCAAGCGAGTGACACGTCACAACATACTATACTCAGTCGATTTCATACCAAAGCATCATCGTTTTCTTGTTCAAGTCAACTCAAAGCGTTTATTTCAATTAGACCTTCACAGGCACTTTTGAATGTCAAAAAAAACAAAAAACGCGAAGCTACAGTCACAGTCACAAGGCATAATATCTTGAGAAAGTACTGTAGTTGCACATTCCAAAGCGTAGATCTGTATAGAGAAGAATGGGCAGGAAACTCCATGGACACTCTCACTCCGTACGTTCTTGTTTAATGTTACATAATGGGGTCAGCGAAACACGTTTTTTTCTTCAAATTTCCCCTGTCAGTCATCACGCAATCATTTACTCGTGTTTTTCTTTCATATTATTCTTCACACCACCATTCATTTTCATACCATCATCATCATCTGCCTAGCCTTTTCCCAACTATATTGGGGTCGGCTTCCAGTCTAACCGGATGCAGCTGAATACCAGTATTTTACATGGAGCGACTGCCTATCTGACCTCCACAACCCAGTTAGTACTGGGTAATACGATACCCCTTGGTAAGACTGGTTGTCAGACTTTTTGGGCCACTGACTTCCTAACGACTGTCAAAGATCTACTAATGACATCCGGGACCAACGGCTTAACGTGCTTTCCGAGGCACGGAGGAAACTCGGTATGTAATGGGCGGTCACCCATCCACAGATCAACCTAGGCAAGCACGGCTTAACCTAAAGATCGACCCGAGCGGCTGTTATTATTTAGCCACGAGCTCCTCATTCATTTTCATACCAAAGCAGAATATTCAAATGACTCGACTAAAACTGCAACCGGTTATTTTGGGGGCTCGACAGCCACGCCTCGAAATACTTATCCGTAAATAAATTACGAAACTGAATCTAATTAACATTTGGTAACTTGATGTCCTTGATGACAAAACTACTTTTTGTTTTTTTAGCACACGTTTCCTGAACCAGTCAAAGGTCAGGCAGATAATTAGAACTACTAAAAGATATAAAAGAATATTTCTAAACACTGTTTCAAGCTTTCACGGTTTACACATATACTGTCACTTACGGGATATCTTCCGTGATTGTTCATTATTTTGAGCTCCCGATATTTCGGCGCTGTTGCAAGCGCCATGATCGCGGATCGGGAGCTCAAAATAATGAACAATCACGGAAGATATCCCGTAAGTGACAGTATAAGAATATTTCTGTTGATTTTAATGAGAATCACTTTGAGATGATAAACTAGACGACTGCAAAGAGTTACCTATGGCAAAAATGTAACCATCCTTCAGTCCCTAGTTAGATTGACCGACGACCTATAAAGGTGGCAGGATCATATGGATGCGGGATGGGGTAGGTACAGGGCATTGTACAACTTGGGGGCTGTCAGTCCAGCCGTGGACTGCCACAGGCTGGGTTGACGGTTGCTGGGAATAGCTTACCGCGTCCGAGCTGAATAGCAGCTGGCGGTACTTGCGGCGGTTCTCTTCTGTGTTCTCCACGCCGATGTCCTGGAGCCGCTTGCCCATGGTGCCTGTGAGAAAAACCCTTATTTGAATCTCAACTTCTCAAGCTTAGCCTATTGCAGGATGTTTAGGGGAGCACAGAGGAGCATTCTAATTTGTACCTATATTAGTTCTATACAAGTACCTAGTTGTTAAAAGCTATGAATTTTTTTTTTTTTTTTTACATTTTCTGGCTTTTCTAGTACTCGCACCCTAATTGGAAATTTTAAAAATCTAATAATGCAGTTAGCAATAACTCAAATAGTTAAGAAAGACTCATATGACCTATTTTCGGTAGCTACAGCAGTAAAGGCCCTTACAGCCCTGTCTCAACAATCGACCCCGTCCACGGGTCAATTAAATGTATTCAAATTAAAAATACACTTTTAGTAGTCTTTGGAAATAATCAACCTAAAGAAAACATGAAAATTCAATTCCAATCTGTCAAAAAAGAACAGTTCCCTCCAAAACTTCTAAAATGGTGGATCAAAACAAGATGGCGACTCACCAGTGGACTCATCAGCGGCCAGGATACCCTTGCCGGGAGCAACGATCGCTTGGGCGATCTTCCTCAGCTCCTCCTGCAACTCGGGAGTGGGGTACTGGTAGTAGGTGCTCATAGTGGCTGTGAACAAAAGATTGAAGTTAGTATGACAGTTTGTGTTGATGTGCCTTGTACAAGGACACGCATCAAAGACCTCTTTCCTTTTTTAAATTGTCCGCTAAAAGCCAAAACAATGTCCGATACATTCTTTTACGCAAGAGTAGGTGCAGCTTCTGAAATAATTGGTGGAATATAACGATTTCTAATAAATCAAAGCTAATCAATTCCTTATAAATTTTAATTAGTTCGAGCCTTCCCTCGTAGAGGCAGTTAATCCATTTACTTGATCAATTTACACTTTTTTATTTTTAATTAAGGACTTGAGAATGAAATTAATATTTAAAACTCGGTAGTCTTACATCTAATCTAACTAGTATTATAAATGCGAAAGTTTGGATGGATGGATGTTTGTTACTCAATCACGCCAGAATGGCTGAACGGATCTAGATGAAATTTGGCACAGAGATAGATTATAGTCCGGAATAGCACATAGGCACACACACATCTTTTTTTTTTCTTCTCTCACATTCACATCAATATTTCCTCGCGAACGAAGTCGCAGGCAGCAGCTAGTCTTCAATAAATATATTTATTTATGATCCCTAATAATAAAATTGTAAACTCTAAACTGATAAAGATAGCTCATGGTAACTGTCTTACCTATTTATTGATAAATAATTTGCTTTAAACGAAATGATAAGATTAAATTCAAGCATTATTTTTATAGCCAGGCGACAAATAAGCTACACAAGGACAGACTGACAGACTTTGAGAACTGTCACAGGTGTTATTAATGAAGAATTTACTTCATTAATAATATTCTACAGAGTTTGTGACAAGGCTCTTGTTATTGAATGTAAGCTGTGGCCACAGCTGATTGGAAATCTTCCAGAAATAGTGAAACATGCTCACGGTTGACTAGGCTTGGAAAACTCAAGTTCAAAGAAAAGTTACTTTTGTTAAGAAATTAACATTCTTATGTAGCTATTTAAGACTTCAAATTGTTTGTTAAAAACAATAATAAAGTTGAATTTAAACTTTATTATTGTTTTGTAAATGTTGAGTAAATGTTAGGTGTACAATAAATCATATTATTCTATCTATTTCACTTTGAAGTACCTACATATTTACAGCTTTGATAAAATATATGGACAGATTATATGATATAGATTTTCTTCTTTATCTTGCTTGGCTATTATAAAGCAAACAACGATTAAGTATTAACAGTAATGAGAAGACTGAGCTCTAATTAATATTAATTTTATTTTGCTAATTTACAAGGAAATCCTATTGTCATTCCGTTAAGAAATTTGATTGTGATGAAAAGCGTAATTGTATAAGTGTCTCAGCATAATGACGGGGCCCCCCTCTAGAGGGCCAAAGCCTGCCGGGGTCGCGGGACTTATAGAATTACCGTGACCCGGGAACATAAAGGGCTATTGAAGGACACTGTGGATTTTACTAGTCTGACAGTCCCTCCCGCTCTGCCCTGGGTGGGAGGACTCATTTGATGATTTTACCACTATAAAAAAAAAAAGCGTAATTGTATGATTTTACGGACACTGGGTGACAATGTCTACAATAGTGCACTGTTGGTAATGCAGATGTATGGAAGAAGATGCTCCACCAACCCCAAATAAGTTGGAATAAGGGTGGGAGAATGATGAATAGTGCTCTGTTGAATTATCAGCACCAAAATAAGTATTAAAGGAATGAATCTCTAGTAGTCTTAACGGTTGTAATGTTACACCATTTATTCTAATATATTTCAAGAATCAAATAGGTAATCAGTTCTTCTTAGAAGATGCTATGTTAAACATGACCTTCCGATGACCATTCTATAATAAGATTGTGTAGGTATCTTATTTTCACTATTTTCACCACTCTTGGCAACTATATTGGTGATTAAGATTAAATAAATTGAATGCATTTTGCTATTCAGAAATAACAAAGAAATAAGAGAATCACTTCATGAACTGAATTGGAATATTAAATGCTTTCATGCAGGTTGCAATTATTTTGGTAACGAGTTTATTACTAGTTGCATTAATAACAATGTTTTAGTCAAAAGCCGCTTGCGCATTGTTCTAAGGAGACACATTGGACAGATAATTGCATTTACAAGATTCGGATTTGCAAGATCTCTAAGATTAAAGCTGTCGGGAAGTAATTACCTTTATTATGACAAGTAACCTTGTTAATTTGATTTTGATACAAGGAATTTTCCCAGAATATAGCCACTCAGAACATCGTTTGCATTTCATATCTTATGGTTTCCTGGTCATAGAATGCTAGGTAGTGGAATAAAGGGAACCTACCCTTGGTTCCAAATCCTGGCCACCATCCTGACTCCGGGGGTCCCTTTTTTCCCTTCTTTTTTTTGGCACCCATTGTTTTTGTATACTTATAAAATTTTGATTATAAAAATTTACTTAGAAATAAATTGAACTTAAAAATAT
This sequence comes from Noctua comes, assembly GCA_963082995.1. Lineage (NCBI taxonomy): Eukaryota > Metazoa > Arthropoda > Insecta > Lepidoptera > Noctuidae > Noctua > Noctua comes. Next base: position 10,883,609 of record OY720285.1, read on the forward strand.
ACTCGACATTATAAAATGATGTTCTATCAAAAACTCACCAACTGACTGTTTCTGTTCAAATTGTCCGTTCATTTGTTTTTAAAATTAAATTACGAAGCTCGTGTTTCTCGATTGATGAAGTTCCCAATTCTGTTTCGTTGTTGTCTATTTGTTCTTTGAAAACGTCAATCAATATGACATTATGACATTTAAATATTTTTTGACAAAATCATAACAAATCCCGGCGTAGTGATGTGTAATAGATTAATTATATCAATTTTTATTCAGCCAGACAAGATTGAAAAAAATGAAATATCCCATCACTTCTTCATTCAAAACATTTCATTTTTTCATGCTACAAAGTCTGGATCATTTAGAAAAAATAGGTTTTAGATAAAATTGAGTTTGAGTTTTAAAAGTATTTTTCACTTTATTATTATTCCAAATACCTATGCTTTAGTGGCAATGTCATTTTTTGGTAAAGATTTACGTACTAAAACACATGTCATTTATAAAATCACGTATAATAAGCAGCAAGATTTGAAAGCTTGTTATATTCCTAACATAACTAGTAATTATCAAATTTATTTGACTTTGTACAATATAAACTCTCCTTGAAGGTGACCTTGAAAGGTCATTGAAAATAATATGAGTGGGTAGGCATCTACAGTACAAGCAAAATATGCAATACTTGTAAATATGTGAAAATACCTTTTCTTTAAAATTTGGAGCAAAATAATCTTACAAAAAAATAACTTCTAAGTATTTGAGATTTGACTGAAAATATTAATAATGGTTAAATGCAATCGTTATGCCACCAGTCTCGAAGTTAAAGGTCTGCTTAATAAATTGAGCGATATTGTTTGTTAAAAATTTTCCTTAACTACCTATGTAGGTACCTTTACGGTAATTCCTGAAAAATGAGCAATAAAATAAAAGTATGACGCCACAAACTCGTCAAGATTGAACGATAGTTTTTTGCTTCATATCAACTATTTGGCAGAAAGAGCTTCTTATTATAGGCATGATTATAAAATATAATATTAATAATTCCAATACGTAATTGCATAGATTTTTGTTCTAACCTTAAATAAAATACTAACCAAGCCGTAAATTATATAACTTTCTTAACATTATTGAGCATGTTAGCCGAAATAACGCATTTAACTAATAATTTAATAAACTTACTTTTTTAATAATATTTTATCCGGTGAAACACAGACACTCCCGAACTGCAACGTTGGTAGTACTGTCAAATAGTAACTCGTCGAGAGGACACATACAAAAGGTCATTTGAAGGTCTAATGATAGCACGATGCGCGAAACAGTTCCACCTACCGATTGAAGCGCTATCTAGCGGAAGCTAGCAGAATTTCGAAGATAAAGTGTCATTTATTTTCCTGTGTGGAAGCGGTTATTGTCATGGCTTGAACGTAGTTACTTATTGCTACGTTAGATCGCGCTGTTTTCAGTAGGTAATAAACGATGTAAACAGAGTAATTTATATCATACACTAGCTGTTGCCCGCGACTTCGTTCGCGTGGAAATTTTGGTGTGCATGAGTGAGACTGCCTCGTTGGTCTAGTGGTAGCAAGCGCGACTACTACGCGTGGGGATCGATTCCCGAGGTCGAGCAGTGTTAAAAAAAAAATGTTTATTTCAATTATATAAAGTTGTCACACACATGATTTGGAGATCACCTTTTAAGCAAGGAGATGCTTTTGTTAGGGGGTGTCCATTAATTACGTGAGGTGAGTTTTCGACCCCCTCCCCCCTTGGTGGGATGTCGTGAGATTTGGCTTGACCCCCTCATCTCCCTCTTAATCTCGCGTAGTTTATTGCAAATACGGTAATCTGTGCTTGATTGCGTTGAATTCGCTAAAAGAAAATAATTTGTAGAGAAACATGTTTACTCCATTAAACCGAGTGATATCTGCCGTAGTTATTAATTACCAACCAAAAGGCTTAATACAAATTTTCATGGTTTGAACTACAGACATGACGATTTTCGATACAAACTTCATCCCCTATTTAACTCCCTTAGGGGTTGAATTTCAAAATATCCTTCCTTATTCCTTGTCTACATTATAAATCAAACCTCTGTGCAAAATTTCAGCTTTCTAGGTCCAAGGGTTTGGGCTGGGCGTTGATGAGTCAGTCAGTCAGTCAGTCAGTCAGTCAGTCAGTCAGGACTTCTCTTTTTATTTATATAGATAACATAATATGCACACAATAAAAACAAATTTTTGTGTTTATTGATTTTGTAAAGTATCGATCAAAATCAATACAGTGTGGCCATCACTAGTCCACTCCATTTTTGTCGTGAGCTGTGACCTAGCGTTTGGGACTCTCAAATATAAGCCTTAGTGTAATGTTAACTACGTAAATCTTTAACAGATTTAAAACAAAATGAGCTTTTTAGTATTTTGTTGGCGGTATTAGTTCCAAATTTGGCCACGCGCCAAAAAGATCCTTGTAACGAATGGCAAAAAACGGAACCCTTAAGCGCAGGCCACACCGCCAGCTGGCGGGCGGGCGGAGCGGGCGAACGACGCATCGTTTCACTTGTTTTCATACTTTGGTTCACACCGCGAACTATCAAAAGAGACGAACGAAGTATGAAAAGGCATCGTTCGCCTAGCTCGCCCCGCCCGCCAGCTGGCGGTGTGGCCTACGCTTTATAGATTCGTCATTATTACCCTGCCCGTCCGTATGTAACAGCCACTTTATTCCGAAACTATAAGTAGGACTACACAGTTGAAACTTAGTAGGTAGATGTATTCTATGAACCGCTTTACGATTTTTATACAAAAAAAAAGATTAAGGGGGGCTCCCCATACATGGAATTGAAACTAACAAACTAAAATGTTATCAAACCTATACTAGCGGGGTGTTTAATCTTTAAAAATGACATTGAGGTTCCTAAAACCCTTTTGTCTCAAAGTCAATCGTTGGAAAGATAGACACTTCCAAAGTGGTAAAATGTGTGTCCCCCTCCTCCCCCCTCTAATTTCTAAAGTAAGTGGAGGAAAATTCTGAATAAATGTAGGATTGTAGAACGTAAAAAAAAATTTCAACGGAAATTAGTTTGAATAAGATTTGATGTTTAGTTTTTGAGATATGGGACTTTTTCATCAAACTGCAGCAGTAGGTAACTTTATTTTTCATTAACATACTATGAAAAACAAATATAGTTTTGCTATTGAATGTAATACAATACTACATTTTTATGAATGAGCGTTCAAAATATTTTTATGAAATTGTTTAGTGCTACGGAACCCTGTGTGCGTGTGAGTACGACTCGCACTTGGCCGGTCTTTTACACCTAAAACTGTTACAACATCAGAAAACCGCACAGTGAGAAGAGTGGAAGGTTATAGAGGAGACCTCTGCCCAGCAGTGGGACAATATACCTACTTAGGTTAGAAAAATAAAAAAAACATTGCCCCACACTGAGAGTGATGAGCTAACGAGCTGCAGTTGTCAGAGATAAAGGTAACTAAGCTGTTGCTGTAGTCAGTGAGTCGGAGAGCCTGAAAGGCTGCAATTGTCACAAGTTTTGGGCGTTGGGGCCCACCGAACTAACTGTTATAAATTGTAGATGGCAACATAAAAAAAATACAATTATTAATTACCATTCTAATAAAGTACAGCAACCGCTGATGGAACAGGAATAGCAATAAGTCTGCTAGATAGAAACGCAATTGGGTGGGCCACGTAGGCAGAGTACATCGAAATAGGTGGACTATAGTCGTCACGCAGTGGGTGCCAGAGCCCCAGAGGACGGGTGTCATCGCCGAAGAAGGCCTGTAAAACGCTGGCGACCTAGAGGCACTTTTGAGCCTATAACTGGAGGCCTTACACTCAAGGCACATAAAAGATAGACCAATTAAGCAGACGACAACCTTTTAGATTTTTTTTTCGGATTGGCAATCATCAAATGACCCCCCCCACTCTGGGCGGAGCAGAAGGGAGTGTCAGACTTGTACTGACTAAAACCCATCCATGTTACTTCTTTGCCCTTTGTGTTCCAGGGCCACGGTATCTCTTTCGAACAGTCCCGCAGCTCTGGCAGGCATCGGCCCTTGACAGACCCCTACATCTAACCCTACCACACCTGCATGCGTAGCATGACCACCGTAGACAAGGATTTCGTAGACGGAAGAATCGACAAAATGACAGATAGTGAAAAGAAATCTGTCATTGTGTCGACACAATCTGTCATTTTGTCGATTCTTCCGTCTAAAAAATCCGTTTCTAAGGTCTTGGTCATGCTACGTGTGCAGGGAGAGATAGAAAGCATTGTTTTGCTCTGCAGCGGGACAACACAGGTTGTTAAAAAAAAAATAACAGAAATAGTTGGTGTATTAGGATGTTACCAACATAAAAATTACATAACTAATCGATTCAATGTCAAAAGTTTATCTGTTTAATGTTTTTAAACTTGTTGTGTGTACACTTTAACATGAGATGATAATGTACAGTATGATCCATTTCCATAACTAGCGATTCTGTGTGTGTGTCCCAGTGCAAAAGCACACACGGCGACACATCAAGCCATACATTTCCAGTATAACATGATCTCGGTTTTAATAGATTTCCCGTACAATGAGGGATCCGCTTGTATTGGTTTTTTTTAGCTTGATTGGTCGTCGTGCGTACTAAATAAAACTACTTTTAACAATCATTGTTACTAATTTAGCACATTCAGCTGATGTTAAGGCCGAGATCACATTAACAAGGCGATGGTGACAACAAAACAAAATACATTAAAATGGTCACTAAATGAGATATTTCAGAAACGGCACATTCCTACCTACTTACAACCGTCACGCCTGTAATAGGGATGTTTCCTGAAAAATGTAATTAGTCCGTCAGATAGATTTCCAAAAAAATATTGGACACGTATTTTTTCTTTTTTCGCGAAAACTAAAAATGAAGACGATACAGTGCGTCGAAAACTCGTGTGACGTCATACTTGTGAGTAAAGTGTACTGACTTTTACCGAAAAGTGACGTCACACGCCCCCACTCATGATCTTTGATGCGTTTTATCTTCGTCAATTTTTATTGATTTGATAAAACAAAAAATACGTATCCAGTATTTTTCGATAATCTAACTGACGGACTAAATAGAATCATAATTATTTTTTTTACATAGGAAACATCCCTATTACCGAAGGGTTATGCAGAGATGTATCTATTATCTTATAGTACACCCACATTTAGTCAGTTATGCCTAAATGCCATGTTATAGTCGGCGAGTCTATTGCCATCAACTGGGCACGAATTCAAACTCCGTGGCTGTTACTGAGAAATTTCTGATGGAAAAATCCAAGAATGCTATGCCCGACCTGGGGGTCGAACCCAGGACCTAATGTCCAGCAGTAGCACTTGTCATAACTTGCATAGTTGCCACCACTAGACCTACTTACGTTTAGCATAAATGTCGACTGTCTACTACTAGATCCGTAGGATCTGCGCAGAGAGGTGATCACGTGAGCTGCGCATTTCTTAGGTTTTCCGGGTACGTATGAGTGCGCAGGTCGCAGTCGCAGTAGAAGTTCCTGACTACAATTTTAACACGGTTCTATTAGTTTCACCTGTTACTATGTAAAAAAATCTTGGTAGTTTAATTTGACCCACTTTCCGGTTTCAGATTGAGCTGACATTTAGCATACATGTTTCGTTTGGATGACAATGCATGGTTAGCTAAGTGACGTCATTATAAATCCAATATGGCGAACTCCTAATGATGGCGAGCTAGTTATTTTTTTTATAAGAAATGTGTATCAAATGAACCAATCAACCAGTCTTACCAAGGGGTATCGTATAACCTAGTACTAACTGGGTTGTGGAGGTCAGATAGGCAGTCGCTCCATATAAAATACTAGTATTCAGCTGCATTCGGTTAGACTGGAAGCCGATCCCAATATAGTTGGGAAAAGGCTAGGCAGATGATGATGATGTGTATCAAATAAAAGGTTTTGCTGAGAAGAATATTAGAAATAAAAGACATCACTTTAAAACGTGTTTTTAGTTTTTTTTAAACTACCATACTTTATTATACAAAGCGATGATAAGTACACATGCGTAGCTTAAACGTGAGCTGCTGTGGAGCCGCCTTGTATGGGCCTATAAATTCTATGTCCATGGGCTGATGTGATCGCTAAACGCTACCGCTTAACAATTGAGACGTAGCCTTAAAATTTACGCCGCTCATAAACAGATGATGCGATTCAATGTTCTTATAATGTTATACATCATAGTAGTCTAGCAGTGTGTCATTGGTAGTGAAGAGCGAAATTGAAGACAAGTGAATAAGAAAGGTAGGAATGTCATCTCTTCATCCGTTTTTAGGTACAAACGCCAGCACATCAAGCTATCCGAAACTGACAAATTTTCCCAATCAACCTCGAACTTAGGTTCGAGGGTAGCGGAGTCCCCACTACGAGCCGCGCGGCTTTTTGGGCCACGCGGCTCGGCCTCGCGAGGCTTTTCTGTTTTCTTGCAACGCGTCCACATTAAAGAGCCGCGCGGCCCACCTTGCGCAGATGCCACAGACTCTAAAGAGATATTACGGGCAGTTTCTTTTGAGATGTACGAAGAAGAGGACGTGCTTTTAGCTTCAGCAGCATTCAAAGTTATAAGCACCGCTGCGCAAATAAGAAATAAACCGCGGCGACGACGTTTTTGGCGTTTCTAGCGCACTGACAGGCCACGCGGCCCGTCCCCACTATCCAGAACCGTGCGACTTTCTTTGAAGTAGACCGACAACCGTCGGGTTCCGTGAGGCCGGCCGTGCGGCCCTGTTAGGCCGCGCGGCTCAACCTCACGGAGCCGCGCGGCCCTAGTGGGGAGAGATAAAGTTGAAAATCGTTGAAAATGTTGAAAATGTAAACAGACCCGTCGCCCAAGCATTCTAAGTAACTTTACGCAAAAATTATTGCTGGGAATCGACTTTTTTTTTTTGGGGTTACACATCACGTTTTAAGGTAGGACTCGGTGGAAAGCACTTAAAGCATTGTGCTGATGGATGGATTGAATAGTACGGAGGTCGTGGAGGTATGTACAGTAAAAATACTACATTAAAAACATATATTTAAAAAAAAACTTGCGAAAAAGTTGGAACTAATATCTCCGTAACTAGAAGGTTACCAGGTATGGTCTAGAACAAAAAAATGATCGCAAAGACGGGGAGAACAAGTGCCTTTCGGCTATGTTAAGGGTCTATTTACACCCTTTAGATAGACCATTGCAAGCCACGGAGTTTTGGGGTTATGAAGAACAGGGTGTAAAGTTCTTCATCCCAAATAGAAAAGGGAAGATGGGAGACGGGTGTCATGTCTGGTGAGCTACTGTCCGACAGTTGCCGGGTTCTTCTATATAGAAAACTTACGCGATGTAGGATTTAGATGTATTTCGATGTTTAGTTCATAGTCTGTGTCATAGATGGCGTTGTTGTATTTTTGTTCTTGTTGCTGTAGTACTCTTTGTAGTGTCGCTACAGAGTCAAGAAAAAAAAAATGAAAATATATTTCCACAAACAAATTGACCAGAATTAATCTGTGTAATAAAACAACCGCCCGTATCATTGTGATAACAGAGGGTTATCTAAAGCATTACAGAAACAAACAAGTATTTTAGTATGTTCAGTCGGAGTTAAGTGCTCTTACAAGACGAGGTAAGTTAATTATTTTCTTTAAACTGTCGCGCGTGTCTACCTCATCATCATCTGCCCAGCCTTTTCCGAACTATGTTGGTCAGCCTGCAGTCTAACCGGATGAAGCTGAAAACCAGTATCTTACATGGTGCGACTGCTTATCTGATCTCCACAACCCGTACAGCTTTATATTTAAGGTGTGTGTATTGTATTGTGGAGGAATATTTCGCTTTTCATAAAAGAGTAATATTGTGAGAAAGATTGATTGGGTTCATAATGAATGGCCAGCAATTTAATAAACAAATATTCGAGAGATAAACTCTGAAAGATTAGGTGCGTAGTACTCGCACCCGGCGCGACTATGACTAGATATACAGGGTGTAAACGGACTCTTCACGAAGCCGTCAACCAAGCATTATCTACATCAAACTAAGTAACTCTACGCAAAAAATATTGCTGGGAAACGGTTTTTTTTTTGGGTTGAAAAATCACGTTTTACGGTAGGACTCGATGGAATGCACTCAAAGCATTGTGCTGATGGATTGATTGAATAATATCGATTGGTCGTGGAGGTGTTTAAAGTAAAAATCTTACCCTTAAAAAAAACTTGTGAAAAAGTTGGAACTTTGACCCCCAATATCTCCGTTACTAGAAGGTTCCCAGGTATGATCTAGAACAAAAAAAATATCGCAAAGACGAGATAAACCTATACCTATTCAGACTCGTTATTCATAATGTTAATTAATAAAAGGATTATTCTCATAGTCAGTTTTCAATTTAATTGAACAAAAAGTTGTCCTATCTAATAGACTCGGCTGAATTTCGTAACTTTTTCAGAGAGAGTGCTCTGTGAAAAAGTTAATTCGTCCGGCCAAATTTAAAAGGATTTTGAGTCCATTCATACATTTTTTACTTTATTTTACTTTTGCGATGCAGTTTCGCTTGGAAATACCGTATTTTTAATTTCGTTGTTCAGTGAATTTTATTTCGAGCGTCGGGTTTTAAATAATAAACAAGTTGAAAAACTGAAAATCGCGACGCCGCGTCCAGGAATGAATTACTTGCTAGTAGTGGCTAATGAAAATAAAATACCATGAAAATACGTAGATTTAAACTTATAGATGTTCCGTTAAAAGGACGCTCCAAAAAGTGTTCAGACTAAGAAGAGTCACATCACTCGAGGTATTTGAAATACCTACTATATACATAAAGAGGCTATCAGAAGACGTCTTACTTGTTGCTATTATAAATGAGAAAATTTGTGAGGATGTATGGATGTTTGTTCCTCTTTTACGCGAAAACGGTTGAACGGGTTTTGGGTGAATTTTGGCACACAGATACTTTATACCCTGCATTTACATATAAGATACTTTTTATCCCGCTAGTACGATCCCGTGGGATAATTACCGAACACGGCGCAGGCGAAGCCGCGGGCATAGCTATAAGTGTATTTTTTTTTAATTTCTCTAATTCTTCCGTAAGTGGTATAAACTAGACGTGAGGCATAAATATTGGATTAGGTATATTGATAAGGTATTTTTCCATGTGAGTCTGTACCTAATCCAAAGCGTCGAGGATTAAGTATGGCATAAAATATTCGTACACAGTCTACATACGGAAAATATTCCGTACCTTAAAATGTGGGGGTTAAGTTAAGCTTGTTAAACTATAGTTTTTAAGTAAGATGTTAATACTAACACCCTATGGGCCTTGATGACTGACAATATATATATTTTTTTTTTTGAGTTTCATGTTTAAATAGCACTGCCGCCAGCGCCATCTAGAATATGTAGAATACCTCTGTACTAGTTGGTACTCTAGCGATGTATGTCGTAACGAACATACTTCGTCGCTAGGTGTAGTTATTTTAAGATATACTCTCGAAGAAAAATAACAAAATTTTCACGTCTTTATTGTATCTAAATAAATGTGTGAAAATCAGAAACTCATGTAATAATATGGGTGAAATGCATGTCAACCTTTTCACCGCCACGGACTTCAATAGAAGTTCCAGATTTCCGTGCCACCAGCGCCCACGACTTCATTAGAAGCTCTTAATTTTTAACTACCTATAAAAAACATAAAAGTACTGTATTTAAAAGCTTCGTTTCATTTTATTATTTAATATAACACGGTCTAATACCCTGTTTTTTACTTTACCACACAAAAGCCTTGTTTGTCTTAAAATCGGCAAAAACATTGGCGCTGGCGAGGCATCGCGTTATGTGTACGTGGGCGGTGAAAAGGTTAATATAATAATGCTCTGGTTTCTATACATTTTACACCAGTTTTAATTTTAAGCCATTTTTTGTTAAAAAAGACAAAAAAAAAAATGGAAAAAGAAAGAAAAAAGCTATAAAATAAACGAAAAATAAACCTGATTAATTATTATTTCATTTGAGTTATATTAGGTTTTTAACAATCAAACTTATACCAAGCTCCCGCAGCCGGTCCACATTTGCCAATTTGGGTTTGACCAAACCATAAGTTGCTACATATCATCAATATTCCTATGTTATATTAAATGTTCCACTATCTGTCCCCACAGAATGACTACATACTTCTCATACCCTGAGCCTGCGCTCCAGAAGGAGTTGAAGACCACAGCTGAAGCTATTGTGGCTCCAGGGAAGGGCATCCTGGCTGTTGATGAAACCAATGGTATGTCAGATAATGTCACCTGATTCTTTAATTAAAATCACACCGTACTTCTTCATGGAGCTGACATTATCTATACATATAAAATCTATATATAAAATAGTAAACTGACTGACTGACTGACTGACTGACTGGGTGATATATCAACACACAGCCCAAACCGCTGGTCCTAGAGACATGAAACTTGAAGGGTGTGTTCTTTGTAAAGATAAAGTTTCCACTAAGAAAGGATTTTTGGGAATTCCACCTCTAAAGGGGTAAAATAGGGGATGGAAGTTTGTATGAAAGTCTGTCAGTTTTGAAGTTAGGATCTTCAAATTTTGTGTTTAGACTGACGATTGAAAATTAATTTATACGTGTCTCGGCGTTTTTGATAATTCTACCCCCGAAGGGTTAAAAAGGGGGGGTGAAGGTAAGTAATCGGATATTTGACGACATCCACGCGGGCGAAGCCGCGGGCAAAAGCTAGTAATATATACTTTTATAACATAACAGCGCGCCTGTAATCCCTAAAGGGTTAGGCAGAGGTATACCTATTAGTACCTACAACCACATTTCACCAGTTATGTTAAAGCCCCATGTAATAGAGATAGGAGGCGAGCCTATTGTCAAAACAGCGAAATATTTGACAGCTATTTGCGACGTTGCCCACTTCGTGTATAAACGTTGTAACGTTACTATATTTACGCCGCTTGAGGTTCTCTGCTGCAGCGCGAGCGGCGGCAACGCTGGCACAGCACGACAAGTTTGAAGGATGGGATGGGGCAACGCCACTTAGTTACACAAGAATATTAAGCACTTTAAAAATCATCAATGTGGCGACACTGGGGGCCTATGTCCAGCAGTGGACGTCTTTCGGCTGAAATGACCGTTGAGTAAAAGAAATACTTAAGTCGTTAGGCACTTCTAGGAAATACGCCATCGTTCGTCTGCTTATTTCTAAGCTTTTCTTCAATAAAAATCCCATTAAAATTCGATCAGTGGTTGTATTCCTATACCAAGACCTCTGCCACAAATTGAAAATACGAAAGTACAGTTTTCTTATTTATTCTTTAAACGTTAGCTAACTAGTTTTTTCCCGCGGCTTCACTCGCGTTAATTTAGAATTTGACTATCAATTCGAGCTGTACTCTGCTTGTAGTAATATAATCCAATCATGATTCGAAAGCCACGTGGCGCCGTCTATTATCATAAGAACGTTATTGTTGTTTTACTCGGGAATAGTACTATTTTTCGGGATGAAAGTACCCTATGTGCGTTTCTGTACACCTGACAACGTTTATGCAAAATTTCAGGATGATCGGTTCAGTGGTTTAGGCGTGAAAAGGTAACAAACAAACAAACTTACTTTCGCATTTATGGATACGGAAAGGATATAAAGAAATATATAAAAAAATATATAAATAACAAACAACCAAAAAAAAACAACAAAACAAACAAATATAATAAAACAAAAACAAACAAATATAACTTTTTTTTTAATACCATTTTTTTTTTTTTTTATTTGTATCCTTTCCTGTTCGTTGTTTTTTATATTTTGCCGTGTATCAAAACCTTTATACCTGTAAGGTATTCTGCAAAATGGCGTTTCATGACAAATACGCACTATTTCAAATATAGCCTTACTTTCAGCCGTGTCAAATATGCTGAAAATTAAAATTAACATACCAGTTGATGGCAATAGTCTCGCCTCCGTAACATGGGACTTAACATAGCTGGCAAAACGTGGTGGGTGCGTTTTAGGTATACATCTGCTTACCCCTTCAGGGATTACAGACGTGATGTTAGCTAATTAATTTAAACACCATCATGTTAATTTTCAGAGGGCATCGGAAATCTTTTGGCCGCCATTGGACAGCGGAACACAGAGAATAACCGAAGGAGGTACCGCCAGCTTCTTTTTACCACTGAGGTGAGTTTCCCCGACTTTATTCTGTTTCATACGTGGTGGAAGGGACACCGACGTGAAAACGGTTACCACGTATTCAGTACATCATTCTAAATCCTTAAATATAAATTTTTCATCGACTATAAAAAAAAAATCAGCTGTTTCGTAAAAAAAAGAAAAGTGCAATACCTACACGGTCAAAATGTACGGAACAGCAGATTTTTTTTTAATAAGCGATGAAAAATTTCTATTCTTTCTACATTTGAAATCGTTAAAAAAATCCGATTCAAATAGGGAATTGTTTTTCCGAAAATATGAAAACGAAACGAAACGAAACGAAACGAAACGAAACGAACGAAACGAAACGTTTGCTCTAAACTTCAGTAGCCATACTGTTCAAAAGTTCGAAATTTTGTTTTACATAATTTTCTTTACTTCTTAAACTATTTCGTCATAATATCGAGTACTATAATAATTGAATCTCCTAATGTTGCATGAAATAAAGTCATATGTCCTAAGTATTGTATTATATTATAATGTGTATTAAATTAATCAGCTACTTTCCTAAAAATTATCCTAAAAGTCTTGCTAGCTGACGTGAGGAGCTTAGGCCGAAGGAGGAGCTACGACGATATTTGTGACAGAAAGTGGGTGTGTAATGTAAAATGCAAGCGTAGCGAGCGCGCGTCACATAGTCGGTAACATTTATGACAAACGGATTTAGGGCATATTGTATTTAGGGATTTCAATTTTATGGCATGTGATATTATGTCATATTAAGTTCGGGTAAGTTGTCATTCGGACAAATGATGATTAGGACAAACAAAATGATGGCACTTTAGATTATGGATAAAAAAGTTAGGGGACACAATAGAGAACCAATATTTTTATAAGGTCACGAGGCACAGCTAGTAAAGTATAAGAAACAAAACCGATTTTCATTCGTAAAGGCGTGTGAACATCAAAAACAAAAAATATTCTGTCACGAATGAAGAAAACAACGTTAGGGTATCCTATTAAAAGTTATCTCACGTGCCTAAGGGACAACATAGCTTAGCTTCTGTTTTTGTCGTACAAATGTCTCACAAGGGACTCCTGTACTTTTTGCTGATGAATGTTTCACGCCTCGGGAGGAGGTAAGAAACGTTTGTATGCCTCAGAAACTTTTAATTCTTTTTGGGAGTTGTTGGGGTATTCTCTTCTGTTGTTTTTTATCGATACTTAGCTGAAGATTCATTTATTTTGGAGCTATCTGTTGCCGACCTTCGTTCGTGTGAAATTATGATAAAAATACTACTTCCATATTTGAACCCTAATCCTCTTTCTAAAATCTTATAACATTAGCCATCTGCCAGTAAAAATCGGTCCAGCCGTTTCGGAGATTCCCCGGAACAAACATATACTTTCATATGCATTCAGTAAAAAATTGTAATTTTGAAATTACAAACAGACAATTTTATTTATTTGTATTGTTTTGACCTTCAAGGTTAAGTAACGCTTGCCGAGGTCGGTACTTGGATGGGTCTGGTGAAATCGGATGCAGAGTTTCGGAGATTACTTCGAACATCCATTATTAGCCTATAGAAGTCCACTGCTGGACATAGGCCTCCTCAATCGCACGCCACTCTACTCGATTCTCAGCAACTCTCATCCAGTTGCTACCAGCCACCCTCCGAAGACCGTCACTCCACGGAGCTGGAGGGCGTCCCACCTTACGTTTGCCGATTCGCGGTCTCTACTCAAGAACACGTCTCCACCAACGGTCATCGGTTCTACGGCTAGTATGGCCGGCTTATTGCCATTATTCTGTGAGCTACGTCGACAACGCTGGTTCTCTGTCGGATCACCTCGTTCCTGATGCGATCCCACAGAGTGACTCCAAGCATAGCCCGTCCACACTTCATACCCTCCCCCTTCCTCTTTATAATTTTAGTACTTACAGAAGGATCTGGTATCATTGCAGAATCTCTCGGAACACGTATCAGCAACAATTCTCTTCGACGAGACGGTCTACCAGAAGACTGATGATGGCATATCTTTCATTGAGCTGCTGAAAAAGAAAAACATCATTCCAGGCATCAAGCTGGACTTGGATGCAGTTCCCCTGTTCCTCTCGCAGGACGAGGTCACGACACAAGGTATTTACTTTCCTTTATTTTGACTAACTGTCAATCCTCCTGCTTCGCACGGGTTATTATCAAACATCGATATTTATAAAGGGTGTAAATAGACCCTTAATGAAGCCAAAAGACACTTGTTCTCTCCGTCTTTGCGATATTTTTTTTTGTGCTAGACCATACCTATGAACCTAATTACGGAGATATTGGGGGTCAAAGTTCCAACCTTTACACAAGTTTTTTTTAAATACTTGTTTTTAATGTTAGATTTTTACTTTAAACAACCGTAAAATTACTTAGTTTGATGTACAGAATGCTTGGAGGACGGTTTCGTGAAGAGTCTGTTTACACTCTGTATACTGAGTTTAAAGTGACATTTTATCGTACTATACACAAACCTTCCAGAATAAATTCTTAGGTGATGGTGAAATTTTTTTTACAAACTACACAACACAACAATAACACAAAACAACAACAACATAACTACAACTTTTTTTTTTTTTTGCTATCTTAATCCCGTCGGCCCAGAACTGAGCCACTAGTTTGGCGCCCTCTGCAGTCCATCATTTCCTATGATGAACAAACGACAGGACACGCAGGACACAATATTAAGTGCCCCATCGTTTGTGGAACAGCACCACATTTACACTCCAGGGCAGAGCCATTATTGAATCTCCTCCTGAGCAGGTTTTCCTTGCTGCGGCCAACCTGGGTCCGAAATCTATTTAAAGACTTGCAGGTCATTGTATTTGTATACAAGGTGCTTGGTTAAACGTGGGCAATACTTTAAGGGAGTGAAGTACTCATAAATATGAGCAACTCTTACTATGGGGCTATGATATGTGATTTGAAAAATCTGCTGTTGCCTACATTTTTTCGAGTTACGCGACCAATAATGTGTGGAGCAGCTGATATTTTTTTCGCGATTTCATGGTCGGTTCCATAGTAAAAATTGCTTATTTTCATGAGTACTACACGCCCCTAAAGTATTGTCCACGTTTAAAAAAACACCCTGTAGATATTGGTATAACATAGTGAACCTATTCATCAAGATCATTTTTAGTTGTAATTGCTACAGCACGCTTAATAATTTAAGCTCTAAAATATTCTTCAAAACCCATGATAACCTCTCTTTATTTTTCCAGGTCTCGATAATCTAGCCACTCGTTGCGCCGAGTATAAGAAGCAAGGTTGCAAGTTCGCAAAATGGCGGTGTCCCCTCAAGATTGGGGAGAACATCCCATCAGTCCAGGCCTTCAACGACACGGCTCAGGTCCTGGCGAGGTACGCCTCCATCTGCCAGAGCCAGGGTTTGGTGCCCATTGTGGAACCTGACGTGCTTTTGGATGGTGAGTAGTTAAAGCTGTTTTATGCGTCTTTCAGCAACACCGCCTGATTATTTCAAGAATCATCTTCACCTGCCTAGCTTTTCCGACTATCCTATAACGACTGTCAAAGACCTACAAATGACAACCAGGACCAACCATGATTTGCATCCACCCACCCATTACATACCGAGTTTCCTCCGTGCCTCGGAAAGCACGTTAAGTAGGTCCGTAGGTCCCGCTGTCATTTGTAGATTTTTGACAGTCGTTTACAACCAGTCTTACCAAGGGGTATCGTATTACCCAGTACTAACTGGGTTTGTAGAGGTCAGATAGGCAGTCGCTCCATGTTAAATACTGGTAGCTGCATCCGGTTAGACTGGAAGCCTACCACAACATAGTTGGGGAAAAGCTGGGCAGATGATGGTACAGACCATCAAACTGTTAAACTTTCTCCATAAGAACAATGTTGTAATCGCGAAAACCATTATTTCTGATACACGCTGTATGCATCACCCAAAAAAACGAATCTTCGTTTTCTTTCTCTTTTGGGGTAGCAATGGGGAACCGTGATTTAGGCATGTGTGAAGTCTTAAGATTTTTAATCTTAATCTAAAGGGTGTAAATAGACCCTTAACATACAAGAAAGGCACTTGCTCTCCAAGTCTTTGCGATCATGTTTTTGTTCTAGACCATACTCGGGAACCTTCTAGTTACGGAGATATTGGGGGTCAAAGTTCCAATTTTTTCACAAGTTTTTTTTTATATACATGTTTTTAATGTAAGATTTTTACTTTACACACCTCCTCGACCCCCGTACTATTCAATCCATCCATCACCACAATGCTTTGAGTGCTTTCCATTGACTCCTACCTTAAAACGTGATTTTTCACCCCAAAAAAAAATCGATTCCCAGCAATAATTTTAGCGTAAAGTTACTTAGTTTGATGTACAGAATGCTTGGTTGACGGATATATCAAGGGTCTGTGTTTTTTTCTCTACAGGAGAGACGAGAAGGGCGGTATGTGGTATGCTTTGACAGGTTAAATAAGTAGGTACCAGTGGTGAAGGTTCCATAAAACTCGATTCCTACCGGCTTACCTTTTAAAAATGGCACAGTCAGTATTCTACAGACAAATAATATAATCACATTAAAGATAATATGTACTCCGGCTTACCTCTTACAAAAATTTACCCTTCGCTACTGGTAGGTACAGCAATGATTAATTGAATAGGTTCATATTACCTATCTCTCGATGTTTGATTTCCTTTGTGTAAACGAAATATAATTATCAATATGATGTGGATTGACAGGTTGAAGGTCTAACGGGATTGGCTAAGTAATAACAGCCCCACAAGTCGATCAAAAGTTCAAAAACGAGGAGCTCCTGGCTACTAACAGCCGCTCGGGTCGATCTTCAGATTAAGCCGCGCTTGCAATGGTGCCCGTCGATTACATACCGAGTTTCCTCCGTGCTTCGGAAAGAACGTTAAGCCGTTGGTCCCGGCAGTCATTTGTAGATCTTTGACAGTCGTTATAGGTAGTCAGTGGCCCGAAAATCTGACAACCGTATCGGACCCAGTACTAACTAGGTTGTGGAGGTCAGATAGGCACCTCCATGCAAAATACTGGTATTCAGTTGCATCCGATTAGACTGGAAGCCGACCCCAACATAGTTGCGAAAATGCTAGGCACATGATGAAGTCATTCAGATAGCTACACTTGCGAAAATTGTTCCGTGAATGGGTGACTCTCCACGCATCGAGACCGCTCGGTGCCTACCAAAGTACATTAGCCATTGGACCCAACTGTCGTTTGGAGATCATTGACAGTTTTCACGTATTCTGACAACCAAGGGGCCTTATTCAGCAGTAGGGTTAAGAAGGTCACATAAGCAGTCGTTCCTGACATATAATAAACAATTTACTGGTTTTCACATGTATCTGGTTAGACTGGAAGCCAACCCTAATGTAGTTGACGGAAATCTAGGCAGATTGAAAAATAATTACAGGTTCTAATCGTTAACAACATCGAAATTAGCAAAGATTTCATATATTTTTATTTTGAAACATATTTTTCATTCATCATAAGAACTAATCCACATCTTTTGTTACCAGGCAATCATGACATTGCAAGAAATCAGAAGGTTACCGAAACTGCGTTAGCGGCGGTGTACAAGGCGTTGAATGACCACCACGTTTTCCTAGAGGGAACGCTGTTGAAACCAAACATGGTTGGTATGAACCATTCACAAGAAGAAAAAATATAGCTCGTTTCGAATTTCTGATTACCCACCAGGATGCGAGTTTAGTACCCGGTTCGTGTCTGTAGGCTCGCCTCCAATTACATGGGCTTTCAACATTACTGGCGAAATGTTGGTGTATTATAAAAACACCTCTGCCTAACCCTTCGGGGATTACAGATATATTATGTTGGTAAAAATTTGCTGTATTTTTACTGAAACACTGCATTTTGAAGATGTGCACTGTACGAAGAAAATTTTGCGTAGTTTCACACTAAATTCGTAAACGATTGATGGAGGAACTCCCGACACTATCATACGAAATTAAATGTTTTTTTACTCACCATAGTTTCATAAAACAAACTCAAACATAACATCACGCCTGAAATCCCCGAAGGGTTAGGCAGAGGTGTACACCCACATAAATCCAGACTCCGTTGCTGCTACTGATAAAATTCCTGATGGAAAAACCAAATAATACTTTGCCCGTCCCGGGAATCGCAATCAGAACCTCTTGCTCAGCAGTCTCACTTACTGACTGGTAATTAGTGACAAACAACTTTCCCAAAGAAACATTTTTTTATACCCACTCTTTCACTTTTATCCCAATAACACAACAGCCGTGTGAAATTCGGGTACGCGCGCGCCTGTGACCTATCAGCTGTTAGTCGCGTGACGCCGTTTTGTCTCATTACTATCGTACCGTACAACAGTGGGTAGGCAAAGCACAGTGGAAGACAGAACAGCGTCACGTGGCTAACAGCTGATAGGTCACATGCAATTTCATACGGTTGTTTTGTTATTGGGATTAAAGTGAACGAGTATAACAAAAAAAGTTTCTTTGGGAAAGTTGTTTGTTATCATGAGTACAGTCACGTGTTTAAGTATCGGTCACTAATTACCAGTCACCCTACATTTATTATGTGCTATTCTTTCTCTAATCTCCGTATGAGGCGTTGTCCTAATTTAGCGCAATTACATGATCGCAGTTCTCGTAGGCTTAGCGCACGAACTCAAAGCGAAATAGGTCGGTCTTAACGTTCGGATTAAAAAGCATATAGAAGGCGAACAGGCTTAGCACCCCTTTGCCCTATTTACACCCCTTTCAGGCGAACTGAAGCTCTCATCTCTTTATTCCTAGCGAACGTGATCTCGCATAATTAGTGTTCACGATCTATAAAGTTTTATTTGCTTCTTTTATTGGTTGTTTCTGATAGTATGAATGCTTCAATTTTAGGTTTTTGGCTAATATTTATGTAGACTTTTGCTGCATTACCATAGTACTGAAATACAACAGGCCTGATTAAAAAATGTATTTTTTAAGATAGATCAGAAATATGTTGAAACCATAGTAAACAAGCTGTATATTCTTTTCAATTTACTATAAATTGAGAGGTTAATACTGTCGACTGAATAGACAGCCTCTTTGGTCAAGTGGGCGCAAGCGCGACTGCTGAGCAAGAGGTCCTGGGTTCGATTTGCGGGTCGGGCAAAGTATTATTGAGTTTTCCCATCAATAATCTCTCAACAGCAGCCACGGAGTCTGGATTTGTGCCCGGTTGATGGCAATAGGCTTGCCCCCAATAATAACATAGAACTTAAAAGATAACTGGCGAAATGTGGTTGTACTAATAGGTACACCTCTGCCTAACCCTTCGGGGATTGCAGGCGTGATGATGTTATGTAAGGTCAATATAATCTTATGTTCCAGGTGACACCAGGTCACGGATGCTCAAAGAAGAACACTCCACAAGAGATTGCAGCTGCAACTGTTACTGCTTTACTAAGGACTGTTCCCGCTGCCGTTCCTGGTAAGCAACACCTCCTAAATTACATGAAGTCTTGGTATTCATCAACGCTCTTTAATAACCTTGGCCTTGTTTTTTTGTTCATAAAGGGTGTAAATAGACCCTTAACATATTCGAAAAGCACTTGTTCTCCCCGTCTTTGCGATCATTTTTTTGTTCTAGACCATACCTGGGAACCTTCTAGTTACGGAGATATTGGGGGTTAAAGTTCCAACTTTTTCACAAGTTTTTTTTAAGTACATGTTTTTAATGTAAGATTTTTGCTTAACACATCTCCACGACCCCCGTACTATTCAATCCATCCATAAGCTCAATGTTTTGAGTGCTATCCATCGAGTCCTACCGTAAAACGTGATTTTTTCAACCCAAAAAAAAAAGTTGTTTCCCAGCAATAATTTTTGCGTAAAGTTACTTAGTTTGATGTACAGAATGCTTGGTTGACGGCTATGTGAAGGGCCTGTTTACACCCTGCATATACATATTATATTATCAGTATGTAAATGTTCCCACTGATGAGAGACAGATTTCTCAATGAGAGAGAGTGAGGGGAATGGCACATGTCTTCGTTTTTGTGATAAATAAAGTGAGAGAACTAGGTAAAGAAATAATTATAATGTGCAACGGTTTAGTAATGAGTTTAGTCTTAAATCTAGTCTTTCTTCTCCTAGGAATCGCCTTCCTTTCGGGTGGCCTGACCGAAGAAGAAGCCACAGTATATCTGAACGCCATTAACCAGGTATCTCTGAAGAAACCCTGGGCTTTGACCTTCAGCTACGGAAGGGCATTACAAGCGTCTGTCTGGAAGACCTGGGCTGGCAAGGATGGTAACACCAAGGCTGCTCAACTTGAGCTCTTGAAGAGGACAAAGGTAACTGCCTCTTTGTCTAGTGGTTGCAAGCGGTGCTTTTGAGCATGAGGTCCCGAGTTCGTTTCTCAGCTCCCTGCCCGAAGTTTCCCCACGAGAGAGCGCTGGGTGTTTGGCATTTATTAAAGTCATCTTGAGTGAAAGCGACCATCATCATCATCATTTTCCTGCCCTTGTCCCATGTCACTTGGGGTCGGCGCAACACGTTTTTTTCTTCCAATCTCCTCTGTCAACCGTCACGCTATCATTTACTCCTTTAACTTTCACATCATTTCTCACACAATCCATCTATCGTTTCTTTGGTCTTCCTCT
The DNA here is from genome assembly GCA_963082995.1 of Noctua comes. NCBI lineage: Eukaryota > Metazoa > Arthropoda > Insecta > Lepidoptera > Noctuidae > Noctua > Noctua comes. Next base: position 10,904,466 of record OY720285.1, read on the forward strand.
CCCTGTCCATCCATCAACGTTTATATTCATCACTCTTTTAGTCACATGCGATTCGTCCCTCCTCATCACATGTCCATACCAAGACAGTCGATTCCCTTTCAACTTTTCTGTAAATGGCACAACTTTTAAACTTCCTCTAATATACTCGTTCCTTACCTTATCCATTCTTGTCACACCACACATCCACACACATCACACTTCAACATTCTCATCTCTGCTACATGCAATCTTTTTTCATTCATCTTCTTCACAGCCCAGCATTCCGATCCATACAGTACGACAATGAAATAAATAAATTAACCGGCGACCTGGCAACACTTAAAGCTATAGCATAATCAGCCTATAATGTTCCCATTGCTCACACACACACACATGGCCTCATCTCTATGAGAGGAAATACACCATGTGGGTCCCGTGCGCGTTGGTAGATATCACATGTCTTCGAATTTTTGGTCCTGGGACATGCTGGTTTCCTTCACCGTTTTGAGAGCAGTGGTGATGAAATAAATTACAAAAGTAAAACACGCCTGCCTGGGTTAGAACCCAGGACTTACTGTTCGTAAGTCGGAGCTGCTACCACTGGGCCACCGCTGCTTTCTTACCGCTGAAGAAACTGAAGCAAATCAAGGAATTCCATTGGTAGCTGAATGTAGGAGCAAACCTTTGGCGCCAGCTGTATGGATCTTATTTGAAAGTTTTCTTATATATATAAACGACGTTGGTTTTCGTTCCAGGCTAACGGGTTAGCTACCCAGGGTCAATATGGTGGAGGAGCAGCTTCTTCGGCCGCCACCAAGTCAAACTATGCTGCGAACCATAGATATTAATCTGTAAATAGTTTGTATATCAATAAGAGATGATGTTTTGTACAAATAAAAAAAAATAATATCAATTGTCTTGTGTCTTTTGAATGCTACTTTAGGAAGACCCTGAAGATTTTTTAAATTTATTTAATGATTTGGGTTCAAATGGTTGGTACGCATGGCCTTTCAGTTATATCTGCTTCGATTTTGAATATAATTATGTAAGTAACTTAATTGTTTCATAAACTTAAGTTCGAAAATAATGTTTTAATTCATGAAACTTAATCAGTTTTGTAATGCTCAACGCTTCAAGCCCAAAAAACACTTGAAAATCTGCTAATTTATTTTTTTCCCTTCCCCACATCTCGATGCATAGGTAGGCTAAGCTCAGTTAATAACGGGAAAAATTGTGAGAGATCTGTAGAAATGGCAAGCTGACCTAGTTCTGTTCTTTCTTTGACGTCTAAGAGGTACCATTTTTGAATAGGAAATGCGAATGCCCCTTAAAATTTCATGCAGGCGGTCAATCTGACCTGGCTGTGTGATATTGTGAAAAATATCACACAGTCATTCTACTCGGAGATTATTTGCGTTATATCAAAAAAGGAAAAACGATATTTTCTGCGCACCGCTAAACTTTTTAGGGGATGAAAAACCAAACACAAATCAAGAGACTGCTTTTTTTTTTTTTTCTTCCTTTTGGCGTTGCACTATTCGTGCTTATTGCCACTGACAATATTTTATTTGATATAACAAAACGTGAGAATCAATTACTCGCGAAATGGTAAAATATAACAACGGGAAATTAGGAAATGGAAAGGAGAATATAATACAATAGAAAACTGTAACAAATTAACGCCACTAGGTGGTCCAATAAAAAGGGCGAGTCAGTGCATCTCTCTATACTAAACTAAAAACTACATCATAAATTATGTGTACTTATATAATACATTAAAATAATTACTCGTACTTTATACACTTACGTTTAAATAGCTATATCATTATTTACAAGGAAAAGTGCTATTGTTTTATAAATATCTACATTAAAATTAAATAAAATACATAAGATAGAAGTGGGAAAAGGGACTCGGAGGGAAATTAGGCTATGGAAAAGTGAGGAGTGGTCATAAAGAGGGCAGGCAAAAATAAGGTGGTTCAGATCTCCCACCTCAGCGCCACAATCACACACAGGGTTCTGCACAATGCCAAGCCTGGCAAGATGAGCAGGAGTGCACACATGACCCAATCGCATACGTATGAATATTGTTGTAATCTTTTTACTTAGCTTGTACTTGCTAAACCAGGGTTTAATAAAAATGGATGGCTGAATAGAACGATAAAATTTTCCTTTCACTGATTGCTCCGACCAAAGCTGACCCCAGGATTCCTGTAGATAAACCTTGGGCAGAGCAGCCAGATCTTGGGAATTATTTTTGTACGGAAAAACGTCTCCACACGATACGGCATCATTAGCTAACTGGTCTGCTCTCTCGTTACCTAAAATGCCACAATGCGAGGGTATCCACGCAAAACGCACTGAATACCCCATAATAGAGCACCTGTGAAGGAGTTCACGTGTTTCAAATATAGTATGAGAATTATGAGAATAGAAAGGAAATCTGGCCAAAGATTGTAAGGCACTCTTTGCATCAGTTAAAATAAGTGAATTCCGTAAGCCCATAAGAAGTATATATTCGACAGCTTTGAATAGACCGTAACATTCTCCCGTAAATACAGATGATTCGGGCGGGAGCTTTATTTTTTGAACGATATTATATTGGGAGTGGTATACACCTACTCCCACACACGAGTCTCTTCCATGCTTCGAAGCATCGGTAAACAAGAGCTGACAGCCCTTCCAGTCTCTATCCATAGTGAAGTTGAAGTTAAGGTTATGACATACGTCATCTCGGTAAATGTTAAGGTTATAATGTATATTTGGTGTCATAATTAATGAACTGTAATTACAGTGGAATATAGGAAGAAATTCAGATTGGTGGCAGGGAGCTTCAATTAAATTGTATTTTCTAAAGCTTTTAACTAAACACGGAGTAGCTTTGTGCCTCCAGTATGTGGATAAAGTTATTTCTTCAGAGAGAATGGAAAGTTTATTTCGCAAAGGATGATATGTAAATTGCAAACACCGAGCCATAAATCTATCAGCTAAAAATTGACGTCGCAAATGAAGTGGAGGGTCTCCACATTCCACCTGAAGACAATTAATAGGACTGCTTTTCATTGCACCTGATACTACTCTAAGTGCTTTGGACTGAACACTCTCTAGTTTCTTAAGACCAGCAACATTGGCAGGTTCTAGCAAAAAAGTCCCATAGTCCAATACACTTCTAATCAAAGTGTTATACAGTAGTTTTAATGAAAAGGGGTGTGCTCCCCACCAAACACCAGCAAGACATCTAATTATGTTGATATTTCGTTCACATTTAGCAGCTATATAATCACAGTGTGGTAAACCAGTAAGATGTGTATCCAAAATAAGGCCTAAAAATTTTACCTGGTTTTTAACAGGCATAGGGATATTATTATACATTACTGTAACTACAGGAGGCTTACGCATTCTAGTAAACAAGACAATGTTGCTTTTATCAATTGACAGGTGTAGACCATTGGTTTCCAACCAAGTCTTCAGTAAGCATAAAGAAGAGGTTAAGGAAGTACAAATATCCGCAACAGAATGACCAGATAAATAAAGAAGTAAATCATCTGCATATTGAAGGACTTGTACTGACTCATTTATGGAGGATTCTAAATCAGAAGTGTAAATATTATAAAGAATTGGACTAAGTACCGAACCTTGAGGGAGACCTTTCCATACTAAACGGGTAAATGTACATCCTTCAATATGTAGATTTAAAGATCTCTGTGAAAGCATGTTAATTATGAAATTAGACAGCATTTTTGGAATTTGTAATGAATTCATCTTTTGTTCCAGGACTGATACCAGGACATTATCGTAAGCTGAGCTAATATCCAGGAAGGCAGCAATTACAGAGTTATTGGAAGAGAAGGCTAAGCGAATATCAGTTGTGAACACGCTAAGGCTGTCAATCGTACTTTTACCCTTCCTAAAACCAAACTGCGATGTAGCTAGCAAGTTTTTGCTTTCTAAAAACCACTCCAAACGATTCTTAATGAGATGTTCAACAATTTTAGCAAGAACTGTTGAAAGTGCAATTGGACGATAAGAAGTAACCTTAGAACAAGGTTTGTTTGGTTTCAGAATGGGAATAATTGTTTGAGACTTCCAACTTGATGGAATGGTGCCAGATATCAAAGCTGTGTTGATGAGATTTAAATATATTAAAAGAACAGAGTCAGACAGATTAGCTATGAATGAATATGGTATACCATCTTCCCCAGGCGCTGAATCCTTAACATGAGAAAGGACTCCTTTCAACTCACTAAGTGTGAAGAGAGAATTCAACTCAAAATCAGAAATAGGAACATAGGGAAAATGCATTAAAGATCTCTGTTCTGGGACTGAAGGGGGAGCTAAATGATCCATAAACTCATTGGCTAATTCTAATGGCAGTTTTGAGGCTGTTGTGTCGCTGAATGCTGACCTGAATCGCCTTATATTTTGCCATACTAGAGATGCATTAACTTCTGGTGAGATAGATGCACAAAATCTTTGCCAACCTTCAAATTTCTTTTTCCTAAGGAGCTTACGAGTTGCACGAGCAGCTTCTAGATATATATCAAAATTGTGACGAGTCATAGTATGACAATAAATTTTTTCTGCCTCTTTTCTTTTTTTAACGGCCTGAGTGCATTCAGCATCCCACCAAGGTGGTGAAGGAATTTTGCCTGTAGCACCATTCTTAATAGGGAAAGTATTATCTGCTACCTCTATTAAAATTCTTGTAATTTGATTAGATAATAACTGAGGATCATGTAGCTTTAAGGAATTAGATAAAGCAAGAATTTTTTCTTCTACACAATTTTTGTATTTATCCCAATCTGCATTTTGAAGTCTATACTTTAATCGTGGTGTTGGATTGCAAGCAGCTGGTTTTTTATGTGGAAATGAAATAATTAGAGGGTAATGATCACTACCATAAGCAGACGGTAAAGGAGACCAGGATAATGTTGATGCTAACTCAGGTGTGCAGATTGAGAGGTCAGGAGCACTTATTCCCTCATCTGGATTTGTTTGGCGTGTTGGGAGACATGTGTTTAAAATACACAAATTATTAGAGTCTAGAATTTCTAATAACTTTTCCCCATAGTAAGTGGAACTAGAACTTCCCCAGGACTGATGTTGTGTATTAAAGTCGCCCATTACCAAAAATGGTTTAGGTAAAACTGAAAGAAGATTACTTATTTCAGAAAGAATATTTACAGTGGGACGAGAATAATATATACATACTAAACAGATTTTATTTACCATAGCAGCAACAGCAGAAATATCGTCACTGAGGCTTGGAAGAGGAAAAGGTTGAAAAAACAAGTTATTTTTAATAAGTATGGCCACACCGCCATACCCATCGCTTCTGTCTGTTCTTAGACACGCATAGCCAGGAATTCTAAAAGAGAATCCCGGTTTAAGCCATGTCTCACACAGAGCGACTGCAAAGGGATCGTATTTATTCAATATAAAGGACAGATCAGATTTTTTATTCACAATGCTGCGACTGTTCCACTGGACAATCTTGGGTAGATTTGGATCCATTATAATTAAGGTTAAATAAGTTAGACAGAGTATCAATTACAGTGGCAACGTTGGACGGTTCAATATTATTATTTTTAGATAAAGTATTAATTAACATGATAATTATATTTAAAATTTGACTCTCATTATTATTTGTTACTTTATTTTGCAATGCAACACCATTACCTGACAAAGAAACTTCATTATTAATTAATGCTTGATGAGCTGCCCGGTCATACCCCTTAGATGTTCTTGGGGGATCCCGAGGTTTTAGAAAAACCGTTTTTCTTTGAGCTGTGAAAATTGGTGTGTTAGGTGATTGGGGTGGAGATTGTGAGGAAAAAGAATTTTTAGTGGTATGTGATGGAGCAGATGTTACCACATCCGCATATAATTTTGAGATTGGCGGATGTAACTGCGACGCTTCAGAATACGACACGCAACTATGGGCCATATAATGCTTAATTGCTTGCTGTCTCGTAAACTCTGGGCATTTTTTGTTGATGGCGTAATGAATGCCACCGCAATGGCAGCATTTAGAATGACTTTCGTCTTCAATGCTACAAGTGTCGGCAGAATGTTTCTCCCCACACTTGAAGCATTGAGGGTTCGACCTACATAGTACCTTTGTATGGCCAAAACGACAACAATTAAAACATTGAATAGTTGGGAATGTGTACAATTCTACTTGCATAGAATTGTAGCAGCAAAACACACGTTTTGGTAAAATTTGTCCATCAAAGGTGAGCACGACTGTCTGAGATGGTTTCCAAACAGGGGTCGGTTCGTGCACTTTATAATTAAGACGCCTTGCCTTGATAACTTTTCCGCATCCTGTGGGAACAGATATATTTTCGATAATTTCTTCAGGAGACCATTCAGTAGGTACACCTTTAATAATACCTATGCGACATACATTAAAAGATGGTACAAATGCCTTCAATTTTTCTTTGGCCAAACAAGGGTCATTTATAAAAAAGTTTGCATCCAGATAACGAGAAAAGCTTATTGATATTTTATTTCGACCAATGCGTTTTAGTGACCCGTTGATGATATTGCTGTACCTACGTTTTTTAAGGAAGTGTCCTAAAGTAATTGGGTGTAATGTTTGAGCCGAATTTCCTGTTTCAAATATTTTTTGGATGTGTACAACATATGGCGACAAGTCTGTGGCATCGTACAAAGCCCTAGCAACCTGTGGCGCCTTCGGGGGAAGATCTGATTTCGAAGGGAGTTCAGTCAGGGGACCATCCACAGAACGTGGAGTGGCTTCCTGCAAAATTAAAACTGATTTTGATGCTATGTTTGGAGTGTCCGTGTCATTATCGCAATGGCAATGCGTATCCTTATTCTTGCCTGTAATCGAGTGACCATTTCGCCTTCTTTTATTGCAATGTTTGCACATTTTACGTGGAGCTCTGGCCCTTTTCCGGTCCGATCTGGTTATGGACGAGTCTGTATCCATACTAGATTCACAAATGGTAATATTTTGCCCGACCGGGGGGACTGTGCCCCCCGGATCAGGCGGTTCATTGTCCATAGGACAATAAACAAAAAATATAAAAAACTTACCCTAAATATGAAGAATTAATATATACAAACAATGAAATTAACTAATCTAAAGAATATTTATATAAATCTACACAACTTATCTCGAATCACAACAGTTTTGAATTATTTAAAAAAACCGAAAGAAAAATCACGACCGCCAAATTCGATGATTCCCGCGCTTTTTCAAGAAGTCAGAGACTGCTTTTTGACTCAGTAGTTTTTGACATATACAACATTATTTTTAGTATATGCGAAACCTGAATATAGTTGCTCAGAATAAGTAACTGAATCGATTCCAATCATTTTTAAACCATGTTATATTTTGTCCCAAAAATATTTAAAAAGTTGGACACCCAGCGACACTAAGTACCTATCGCAATCATTCAGGTACCTACTGCCAAATTATTATTATCAATGAGCTCAAGACGCCGCTGGAGGCGCGAGCACGGCGGCGCCGCGTGCTGACCACGTTTTGGTGCGGACAACCAGGTAACAGAACAAGCTATAACTTTGTGATTTTTCATGATACAGTTTTGAAATTTTGTACATAGATTCTTTACATAAAAATACTAGACACGTGTTTCAGGTTTCGCATATATTAAAACTAATGTTGTATATACAAAAATACAAATTGTTCATGGTAAATATTATAAATATTAACGAAACCCTTCACAGTGCGTGGTCGGACTCGCACTAGGTCGAATTTTAAATGTAAGTAAACGCTTGTTGGATGGTCTTCTTCTTGTTTCCATGTCACTTCAATGTTATATAGTTTGTGCCCAGAGAATAGCAACGTTTATTGCAGCGCCTGAGGCGATATTAAGGCCGTCGAGGGTGCAGGTGAAGGGACGCCTGGGACACTCCAGCAGATGGGGCATAGTCTGATCCGGAGCGCCGCATTCGTGTTGGAGGAAGCAACAATACCAGATTTTGCGCTACTTGTGTACGCAATCGATTTAAAGTTTTCCAAATACAAAACACTACAGTTTACTTGCGGGAGCCAGGCATTCTTAAGGCTTCATAAAATTGCCTGAGTGAAGCGTAGAATACACTTAGTTGAGTAGTCGTAGATGGGATGCCATCAATAGAATTCTTTTTTTTTTCAGCACGCTTTGACTTCCCTACATACTGCAGGTGGAATGATACCTGCTAGCGGATAGAGCTTCTTGAGCGGAGTCGGGTTTAGGCAGCCTGATATTTCCAACGGGTGCGCCATCATCATCTGCCTAGCCTTTTCCCAACTATATTGGGGTCGGCTAAATTTTCAACTCCGATAATTGGAAATCCGAAAATGTTCTTCCTAACATTTTTCATCGTAACAATCACAATTCCTAACTACTCTGTCTCTAATGTTCATAATTCCGAAGCATTCAACTTCATCAATAAACATCTATTATACTTTTATTTGTTTTCCTATATTTTCTCAACATAACCATCTTTTACACTATTATTCTTCTTGTCTTGGTGTTTTTTGTCTCCGACTAACTGTTTGTCATAAAAACGATGTGAAAGGGATCCATAGTTAGGTTAGAACTACCAACTACGAGGGAGCGGTGCCGCGGCAGTGGCCGGCGAGCGCTACCTCGAAATTGGTCGCGAAATTTTTCTATGTATTTTTTTAAAATTATGTTTAGGGATAAAAGCGTTATGATAAAAAAACAGTAGGAGTTTAAATATATTTACATTAATGATATTATTAATTACAATTTTCGGAAACATGAGTGTTATGAACATCGCCGGTAGCACTACAAATAGTATGAATGAAAAATTCAGGATGAAAAATTTTAGGAAGAGTGATCATTCGGATTACAAATCATTAGGAAGAACAATTTCGGGTAAAGAACTTTAGGTGAGCCAATATGGACCCATTTCCAACACGTGCCTTGTTGCAGCGGATCCGTGCCACACTGGCCACCCAAATTCGCCAGCAGACAAGCATAGGGACACACCGATATATGTCGTAATAGAGGCGTAAAGCTCTCGCCTTCTATAAAAAAATGCGGTCAATTATATTATTGGTTAATAGCATATGTTCCCAGCTTCGGTCCCGTTTTGGAAGAAAATATCCCACGGGACCGTCTTGCTTATGACACTTGGGGATAAATAGTGAAGGAATTTTCGTAATCGGGGCAGTAATTACGAGGATTTCTCACATCCAAACTTGCAAATCTTCTGTATTTATTTTACACTAGCTGTTGCCCGCGACTTCGTTCGCGTGGAAATTTTGAGACTGCCACGTTGGTCTAGTGGTCGCAAGCGCGACTACTAACTAAGCGTGGGGACCGTTTCCCGGGTCGGGCAGTGTTAAAAAAAAATGTTTATTTCAATTACATAAAGTTATCACACACATGATTTGGAAGATCACCTTTTAAGCAAGGAGATGCTTCTTTTAGGGGGCATCCATTAATTACGTGAGGCGATTTTTCGACCTTCCCTGGTGGGATGTCGTGAGATTTGGCTTGACCCCCTCATCTCCCTCCTAATTTCACGTAAGATTTATCAACATGAGATTGGGCGATATTTGGCGCGAATCTGGATTTGTGCCCGGTTGATGGCAATAGGCTCACCCCCTACTACATGGGACTTCAATATAACTGGCGAAATGTGTGTGTACGATTAGGTACACGTCTGCCCAAACCTTCGGGGCTTTAAGGCGTGACGTTATGTTATGTGTGAGAACTGACTGCCAGATCAAAAGGTGATAATGTACTGATGACTACAAAAGGCGTCCTTTTGGGTGCTGTAATTCAGGGCGGCAGAGGTCCGAAACAAAATTAAATGGCGTCGAGGCGACGATATGGCTTCAAAAATCGGTGTATTTTGGCACTATGCAACTTTTTTTCAAAGTGAAATTCTAATACCGTTCTGTATACAACATTAAATGACTTTTAGACCTCTTTAATTCGGCCCTGTCGCAAAATTCGTTCTTAGCGAACGTCTACTAACTATAAACTACCTCACTGCCAAATATCAAGTTTGGAGCACAAAAAGTTAAGGACTTTCATCCAAACTTGCGAGAGCCCTTAGTCCTCCTTAACCCGGCGCTGTTGCAAAATCCGTTCTTAGCGAACGTCTACTAACTATTAACTACCTCCCTGCCAAATTTCAAGTTTATAGCACACAAAATGAAGGACTTTCATACAAACTTGCGAGAGCCCTTAGGCCTCCTTAATCCGGCCCTGTCGTAAAATGCATTCTTAGCGGACGTCTACTAACTATAAACTACCTGCCTGCCAAATTTCATCTTTATACGTCAAGCGGTTTTCGACCTTTCGCTTTCATATATTTAGATAGATTTCTCATAATTAAACCTCTCTTTCAGTACCAAATTTTTAGTGCAAAGAGTAAAGACAAAAGGAAACAAAAACTGAATCAAACAAACAAAGTCACCGACTTCTGAAGCTAAAGTTATTTTTCACTTTTTTGTGTTTTTGAAGGCGGTTTTATTTTTTGCAAAAAAGTTTTTTATTTTTCCATTTTTAGTTGTAATATCCTATACAATTAATATTTGCTATGCATTTATTTTATATTGTCAACAAAAATAAACAAATCTGGTTATACCGCACACATCTGTGTACACCCTCGGAGCATACAGGCGTTATGTTAGGATATTTTGTAAACAATAAACATTTAAGCGATTGCAGCAATCACGGCAGATTTGCTGCCTAATTTTGTTGAGTTCCATTGTACCTATATCTCCGAAGATCAGCATCAGATCTTCACCAAATTTAAACGGGGCCAGCGCCGCCGAATAATATTCTTCCGAATAAAAAAGAAATCATTGAAATAGGTTCTCTATTGGCAAAGGTATCGCTGAACTTACACACAATGATGATTACCAGGCATAATGCCTGCGAGTATGTGTGCCTATACAATTTACAAAATTCCCTTGATTTCTCCAGGATCCCAACATCAGATCCTGACCTGATGACCATGGGACCACATGGGAAGTATATCAATCAATGCCCATAAAATTTGAGGGTTGCCCTTAATTTTCCTGGGACCCCATCATCAGATTCTGACTTGATGACAATGGGACCACATCAGGAGTATAGACTTTCGAATAGAAAAAGATTTTTCAAAACCTCCTCCTTTTTTGAAGTCGGTTAAAAATTGTCAAAGGAGTTTTGGTGAAACATTAGATAACCGTTAACAATACATGTCATGGTAGGCTTATCACCAACAAAATGGAACTGAGCATACCTAATTATCAAAATGTGGGTGCACTGTACACATCTGCGTAACCCCTCGGAGCATACAGGCGCGATATTATGTTATGGTGTTGTGTTAACAATAAACATCCAAGCGATTGCAGCAATCACGACAGATTTGCTGTCTATTATTGAAGAGTTCCATTGATATCTCCGAAGATCACCATCAGATCTTCACCAAATAAAAAATGGGAGTATTGCGAAACAATATTCTTCCAAACAAAAAAAGAATCATCAAAATAGAATTTTCAAAACCTCCTCCTTTTTTGAAGTCGGTTAAAAATTGTCAAAGGAGTTTTGGTGAAACATTAGATAACCGTTAACAATACATGTCATGGTAATAGGCTTATCACCAACAAAATGGAACTGAGCATACCTAATTATCAAAATGTGGGTGCACTGTACACATCTGCGTAGCCCCTCGGAGCATACAGGCGCGATATTATGTTATGGTGTTGTGTTAACAATAAACATCCAAGCGATTGCAGCAATCACGACAGATTTGCTGTCTATTATTGAAGAGTTCCATTGATATCCACCATCAGATCTTCACCAAATAAAAAATAGGAGTATTGCGAAATAATATTCTTCCAAACAAAAAAAGAATCATCAAAATCGGTTCACAATTGGCGAAACTAAAACCTATTTACGTAAATTATTTTTAACATAGAAATCGCGCATGAGGTTACCAACTAAATTAAACATTAATATCTTTTGCGTCTGTTGGTCGATTTTGATGAAATAAACGCTAAATAATACCCAGAACAATGCTTCTTATTTTGTAATATTTCGATTTTGAATACAATGAGGGGTTTTTACGTGATGCGCGCACAAACGAACAGACAAACCGACAAACCGACAAACAGACAAAAATTTAAAAAAATATTTTTTTACTTTCTGCTACTTATTTCTAGCACCTTCCAGTGATTTTTTTGTAAAAATATCTAATGTACAGACACGGAAAGTCTACGATTTTATTATATGTATAGATTAATATAAAGAGCACAAAGGTTCTGCTTATTTCATGAGAAATTTCTTCCAGCAGACCTGCGAGATGAAAGTCTCTTTATGACATTTGTGTAGATTTTTTTACTCATATTTTAAAACAGTACAATAGTAAGCTACGTTTAGGAGCTATGATCATTGTGGATGTAACTTATATATTGACATCAGGAAAAAAAAGGAGGTATAATAGTGAAAATTCTTTATTAAACTAAAACAGCATTCTTGACAAAACATTGTATTGGTTCGGTGTTCGTTGATCATAAGTGTCTAAACACACTATGCCGAAGTTACGCGACCGAAGTTCAGCACAATTACGCCTGCAATGCTATTTGAATTACTGACGACACACTATGCCGAAATTACGTCGCCCCATAGCGTAACAGCCTAACTTCGGTAGGGCGTAAGTTCAGCGGCAACTTATTCTGTGAGCACACTATGCGACCGAAGTTCGGTTCGATTGCCGGCGAAGATCCGGGGGCGGGGAGCAGCGGGGAGCCGCCCGACAGCGCTCGAGACACTGAATACACACAAAATTGCGGAACTGAATTTCTGCTGCGTAAGTTCGGCGCTTGTGGTGAGTCATATCAGCCGAATACGTCGGAACGTAAAATCAGCCGCCGAACTTCGGTCGCGTAACTTCGGCATAGTGTGTTTAGACACTTAATGTTTACATAGAGGAACTTGCTTTTTACTAAAGATATGTGTACATAATTTTAGATAATTATCCAACAATAAATATATGTCGTAAATGTCAGGATTTATTCCGTTAGGCTAGTTCATCATGTGGGCAGACGATGGCTTTCGTGCTATGAAAACACACTGGGTGCGATACACTGTCTCTAACAAAACTAACGAATTACTTGAGACTACAACTCAATGGGGCACTATGAATCGGGTACAGTTCCAAGACGTCTCAACTCCGCCGCGATCAGACACTGAATGTCGTCCTCCCTCGAGTTGGACATCAGGGCTCTGTACAAGCACACCGTGTGGTTGGTAGACAGGTTAGTAAGTAAGATGTCACCACTGCACACTGGCGCGCTTTCCAATTCATTTTATGTCCGTACTAATGACCGGATCCGACATATACAACACAAAGAACCTAGTGATTCAATATTACTCAATATTTTTTTTTATATAAAACTGCACAGAACTGTTGCAACAAGCAAAACAATACATAGTTTGACAAGTATAGCAGTGGATTAATACACTTAATGCTTATGCTACCTTGCTTTTTTTGACAGCAGGTTAATTTAATTTAAATTAATATCAACTTCCATTTCACAAATGAACGGAAGATTATCATCACAGTTCTTAACCTCAGTGAACAGATTGCTTCCGTCCCTATAAGAAACAGCCCCACAATCCTGACCTACGACTAGGGCACGGACCGCGAAGGTGCCGTCTTGGTATTCTCCGTCTTGATTCGGGTATTCACCATTTACGTCCGGGTAAAAGCCATTTCTGTTCGGTAAATAGCCGTCTTCGTTTCGTACGTTGATGTACTGAACTTGGTCGTCGCTGTACGGGCGTTGATACATGTCGCTGAATTTTTGTCCTGTAATTGAATATAAGAGAATAAAAAAAAAAGGGAAAAGGCTAGGCAGATGATGAATTGAATATAATGGTGCTCGCTCACCGCGAGCATTCGCCTGTAATGTAATAGTCCAAGATTCGATTTTGTATGGAAACAAGTGAATCTGAACTGTTACATTACAGGCGAATGCTCTCGGTGAGGGAGCACCTTTCGAGTATGATCAGTAGTAAAAATAATGTAATAATAAACATTATGTACGTGAATGAAAAGCAGAAAGAGTAAGAGGGAATCAAACAATTCGTCGTCATTACTGTGTTGAAGCTGTTGACAGCATCGGACACCATAGGCTTTTGTGTAGTTAAGAGTGCAGGTCGGATAGTGCGGCATGTTAGCATTAATAACACCATCCGTCGTGCTCTTGCCACCGCCGCCGCCGACAGGGTGCCAGATGGTTTAGATCCCAATGACTTGGCACGCGACGATGGGAAGAGACCAGACCTTCTAGTCTTCTTTGTTGACATCTTTGTTGTGGGATGCAGTAATTGTGTCGCTACTTTTGCGCCACCGGTATCTTTCTAGCATGGCGAGCTGTGTTGGGGCGGTAGCTGCAGGTGCTGAATATCTCAAACGGTGCCAATACTATAAGCCTTATTGGTAGTTATATGTTTGACTCGTTTGGGGTTAAATTACTAATGCACTGGGCTCCGAGCGCCCACTTAGTCAATCTGGACATTGCCAAGTTTATTTTTTTCTTCCTGTGACCAGAAAGTTAGCCTATTTTTTGGTCAAAAAATCGTTGCGAAGCATTGCCTTCCAACGTGACTACGCTGCCAGCTTTCTTTGCGTTTATAACATAATATTAGTTTTTCTTTTCTGTTTATTAAGTTAGAACGAAATAATATTGTTATTTTACCTTTTACTGTGTAGAAATCATCGCGAGGGAAGAGCTTTCGAACTCCCACGAAATATGTTTGTCCGCTTTCAAGGATAAAGTTGTCTTTAATTTCTTGTGCTTGAACACTGTTCTCGATAACTGCCAGAATTCCTCCTTCTATGAAGCAGGATTTCATTGCTTCCTTCCAGTTTTGTGGCTTTTTATTTCTTTTGTAGCATTTTCTCGATGTCTTCAGAAATTTGTAACCTGAAAATGTATTTTGATTTGAATTTAGATTTTTAGCTTTTATTAAAACTATAGACCCACCTCGCGTGGGAATGTGAGTGATAGACGAAGTTTAACATTTGTCAGTTAAAAGATTGCTATCTTATTTTGGGATCTTGCTCCGACCTTTATTTCTCACAAAAATATGTTTGTGAGAGGACCTTACAAACATATTTAGACTTTCTTGACATAGCTTTTTGGAATTGATACAGTAAGAAGCACGGCCTGAGTCACCTCCTGTTGTGACAGTATTACTTTAATGTCACTGTAGCGTGGGAAAAAATGGAGCTAGACAGGAGGCTGGAGCTGTAGGCGCCCAGAACGAAGAAGACCACTTACCGTGATCGACCGTTGGACAGAGCTGTTGGTCAACTTTCTTGCAGACGAACGGCAAAGGCGTTTCAGAGCTGTCTGGACAACTGTCCACATTGAAAATACCAGTCTGTATATTCATAGTAATGCAACTGTCGTTACGTGGCAATAGACTCCCTTCAGCAGGTAGAGAATATGGTATTGATTGTCCTGGAAAAAAAAGAATAAAAAATTAAGTAGGTATAGTCGCCAAAAGTTGCTACTATCGGCCATAACTTGAAGTCGCAATTTATGTACGATTTCATTTAAGGTTCGGACAGACCGCTAAGGATAAATAGCCGGCGCGTTGCCCAGATTCGGAAACCTCCATAGAAATATAAGAAAATCAGCCAGTGTCCGCTGACCGCAGGTAGCCCGCAACTTGGCCGTACCAATTAGACTAATTCTTCAGATATTACTGAATAATTGAGTGTGCACTAAATTCCGAAATAAAACTGGAAGGAGGTATTATCCACATTTCACTTGCCTCCGAAGTATATAAGAAGAAGATATGCTAACCCCAAATATAATATATTAGATTAATGACAGGGGACTAAAAATAAGAATAAATGTATTAACCATTGTTGCAAAAATTTAATAATGTAACTTAGCGTTTTGAATGTCGGTAACAAGTTTTTTTTTTGTTGTTTAAACGACACCTATTAGTATGTAGAACTACCGTATATAGGCAAAAAAAAAATTTTTTTTCGTAGTATAAAACCTTCAATACGTTTTCAATATTTCAATAGGGTGACCATTTATTTATAAGAGTTATATTTTAATATAATAAGAAAAACAGTGATCCTCAAACTTGGCTGTGCCTGTATCTATGGGGGTTGAGTTAACTTAAAATTAAAAACGCATATTTGTTGATGTGATAATTAACAAAACAAAGCATTAAGCATTTTGATAAGTAGGCAATTGTGACTTACAGGAAAAAAGAAATGAGAGAAAAATAACAAAAATAAAAACAATTTAAATAAATGGGTGTGTGTGCATGTGTGTCGCGTGTGTGCGTGTGTATGCAGATGTGTGTGTGAGTGTGCTTTGTGTGAATGTGTAGGTGTTAACTGGTAATTTCTTTGGTTTCGAAACCGAAGATGAAGAAGTGAAGAAGAATAAGAGAGAGAGAAGAAGTGAGTGAGTGAGTGGAGAAGTGATACACACTCTAAGGAGAGAAGCAATTTGTGTATCACTTTCTTGCATGAAAGGTCGTTTAGGCTGTATAACCTTTAAGTCTTTTGTAAAAATGATAATGTGTGACAAGAAATTATTGTAATAATACAATTAAGACTACTTACCGTCAACAGTGATGAACTCTCCTAATTTAAATTCATCATGGAATCCCACAAAGATGTCAGTAACATTGGGAACATCTGTCATTTTATCAGTTAGGTTCTGGACCAAAGTCCACTCCCCCTTTCTCTTAGGATAAAATAGAGTAGCTCCTTCATCATCGCAGGTCAAGAAAGCTGTGTTCCAAGAGGAGCCACCGACATCCCAATGAACTTTATAGAAGGCGTCCAACTCCTCCATATATGTATAGTCTTTCCTGTAGAACGGGACGTTGCGAGAGTATGTCGCAGGTAAGAAGATACCTGTAGAGAATTATTTGAAAATGGGGTTAAATATTATGACCGCCATAAAAAGCTTTGATACCCTTAGTTATTTTACCAAAAATATATACTTGACACCAGAAAAATAAAGTCTAAAATTACAATAGTACTAGCTATTTTAGTCACGACTGCACTTCAAATTGTATTCGAACATAAAATGTAGTAAATGATAACCAAATCTTAGTAAGCAAATTAATACGCTATTTCTGCCTAAATAAACCACTGTGATTGCCATAAATTGTAGGCTTTTTACCAAATAAAGTATAATGATGCCATATTAAGTTATGTCTCCGGCTTGCAATCCCCTCCCACCGCAACGCAAGCGCAACTTTATATATATTAAATAGGCACAACGGTAATTTTAATTAACGGAACAACAAATACTTAGGAATCAATGGCAAGCGAAGCAAACTCGGGACTTGGGGCACCCCGACTTTAGGTTAGGTTAGGTTACTTTAAACCAAAAGAATCAAAATATATGTAAGGAGTTTAGGTAAAACATTAGTGAACCTTATTTACTATTTTTGGCAAAAATTTTTTTTTGCCTACGGTAATTTACTTTAATCGCATAACGAGATGTTATTTTTTTACATGTCATTTTAAATTGAAATGTGGTTAATAATTTGGTGTTCATTAACTATTTTTGGGTTAACAATGATTTTTTTGGAGTCAGTTTGCTTAAATAGGAAAGCAAGATGTAAAAACTTTGGTTATAATTTTACATTAAAATGCTGTTTTAATTTTGGTGATCATTTACTACTTTTGGGTTAACAATTATTTATTTGGAGTCATTTTGCTTAAATAGTATAGCGAGATGTTAAAACTTTGGTTATAATTTTACATTAAAATGCGGGTTTAATTTTGGTGATCATTTACTATTTTTGTCTGTTATATATTACTATATCTGGTGGTAAGTTAAACATAAGCCTTTGAAAATTGCATTGAATGTCGATAAATACAGAAGTCATGAATTGCAATTGGTAATTGGTTGGTCTGAGGCAATTGAAGACAGTAGAGTCCATAGTAGAATATTATAAATGCGAAAATAACACTGTCTATCTGTTACCTTTTAACATCAAAATCAAAAAAATCAAAATCAAAGCATTTATTTCAAATAAGCCAGTTACAGGTACTTTTGAATTTTCAAAACAAAGACAACAATAGCTACAGTCCCAGTCACAAGGCATAAAAACTGTGAAAGTACTGTAGTTGCCCATTCCCTAACGTAGATCTCTATGGAGAAGAATGGGCAAGAAACTCCACACACACACACACACACACACACACACACACACACACACACACACACCACACACAAAGTGATGATTTCACATCCGAAAAAAAGGGTAGATAAATGTTCAATAATCAATAGCTGTGGGAAACTGGTCCTCTTTCTTTACCTACCCGGATCCCAGAGGTCTGATAGACCAGTCTTCCCAAGGGGTATCGTTAAACCAAGTTATTGAATGATAGAGGTCAGATAGGCAGTCGCTCCATGTAAAATATTGGTATATTCTGGTGTGTCCAGCAGTAGCGAAGGGTCAATTTTTGTAAGAGGTAAGCCGGAGTACATATCTTTACTGTTTAGAATATAATGGGCTATAGAATACTGACTGTGCCATTTTTCAAAAGGAAGCCGGTAGGAATCGGGTTGTATGGAACCTTCGCCACTGGTGTCCATTTAGATTGGAAAGCAGCTCTAATATAGTTGAGAAATGGCTAGGCTGATGATGATGATTGATAAGAGCTGGTGCTAATAAATAACAAAGAACTTACATAACATATATGCGGCAATAATAAAGCACTTCATCTTCACACAATATGTTGCACTGTACTAAATGGCTGACTGGCAGACAACACAATTTATACCCTATTTCTAAAAATATTTCTTGTTTGTGGTCGGGTATGAACCTGACATAAAGCATAGATATAATATGGACATTTTGATATACAGGTTGATTTCTTGTTACATTGTTTGCTGTCGTTAAAATATATGTACAAAGAACCCTATCTCACACCAAATAACCTTTGTCTTCCAATGTGGTACTAAAATGTGCTTAGTTGAAGAGACATAAGCGAAAAACTCAAAAAAGTCGGTGTAAATTGAGGTTTTTACCCCCTCCCCCCCTCCAAGTTAGCACAGGGTCCTCGAGGTCCAAAACTTAGGATAGTCGTCCTAGTGTACCCGCAAAAAACCTGTTAAAGTTCCATTAACTTCGGAATACTTTCCAGGTAAAAGTACATAACTGCTGAACTATATTATTATTATTTATTTATCAAGACAAGGTTTATAAAAATCTTAACTCACAAAACAGTTTCCACGGTTTGTCTTTCGGAACGGATAAGCTAATTCACAACATAAACGCAAACTTTTTTCTACTAAATTAAAAAAAAATCATTTACATCACGCACAAGCAGAAATCGTAAATGTAACAAAAATTTTTTTTTTTTTTTTGCCCTTACGATTTCTACGAACGCATCCTATTATTTTTAATAAGTAGGTTAGAAATGAAACATGCTGTATATAATCTATTTTTTATCGGCGGATGTCGAAAGTTCATGTCTGCATAGATAGTAGATACAGTAAACTTTGTGTAGTCTCTGACAATTCGCTATTGTGTACCAATAACAATATGTCGGTTTGTTTGTTACATTGGGCCTCATACCAATAAATATCAAAGTATGCAGACATCCTGCCATATAACGTTTCGTAGAAACATGGTATCATTAATATGTAATGATTATTATGTGCTAGCTGTTGTGAAATTATTATAAAAATACTAACTGTGCCCGGCATGCGTTGCAAGGCTCCTTTTTTAACCTACCCTACCTACCTACCTTACCTAACTACCCTACCCTACCTACCCTAGCGGTATGAAAAATAGTAGCCGATTCTCAGACTTACTGAATATGCATATAAAATTTCATAAAAACCATCTTCACCAAGATCGATGTCCTTCATCAAGCGTCCTGTGAGTGACAATGTTTGCCCACTTTTCCGGGTGCATTCGTGCGACGTGGACAGTTCACTCCCATTTCAGCCTAGCTGTTTTTTCTCCAACATCAGCTTCTTGAGATATGGAGCGCAGGGTGGTGTTTCGCTTAACACCCATGATTAGCATGGTTAGCAAAAAAATATATTCATTTATCTAGTTTACCTAAAATTACTTGTCGACTTGCGCCTAGGTTCCGCGGCATCAGGGGCGTTGCCCGCTTCATGGTCTGACATGGCGTAGGTGTTCGAGCAAGAAAACCACTCACACTCAATCAATCAATATTGTATTGAGTTGATTAAATCACACTATTACAAAATACGTTAAGGCGGAAGTAGGTGAAGAGACAGTTTCAGAGTGGTGCTCTCACTGCGACGCGACGGTTCGATCAAGACTGTCCGTCCGAAAAATGGCGCCCAGCCCACTATGATTCTGCCCACGTGATCTAACCACGTGCTTCACCAACTACCGTACAATTCAAATTAGCAACTTTTAATCAAAAATCAACCGGATATCCGACATACTCAAGATCTCGCTTTAAATTCATTTTAAACAAGTCATGTATCTGATGGAACTTCCCATCTGTGAAAATGACGGACCATACAATTTTCAGCAATAAACTTCTTTAGGGGATGAATTTTCAAAATCTTTGCTTGCTTAGTGCTCACCCACGTTATATCAGTGCAAGTGATGAACCCCATTGAATGACTTTTTTAAATGAACTTAGAGGGTTGTAACATGCAACCTGACACTGATCTCATCATCATCTGCCTAGCCTTTTCCCAACTATATTGGGGTCGGCTTCCAGTCTAACCGGATGCAGCTGAATACCAGTATTTTACATGGAGCGACTGCCTATCTGACCTCCACAACCCAGTTAGTACTGGGTAATACGATACCCCTTAGTAAGACTGGTTTTCAGACTTTTTGGGCCACTGACTGCCTAACGACTGTCAAAGATCTACAATTGACAGCCGGGACCAACGGCTTAACGTGCTTTCCGAGGCACGGAGGAGACTCGATATGTAATGGGCGGTCACCCATCCACAGACCAACCTAGGCAAGCACGGCTTAACCTAAAGATCGACCCGAGCGGCTGTTATTATTTAACCACGAGCTCCTGCACGAAAACCTGACACTGACCTGCAAATCGCAAAAAACGTAAGAAAAATTGAATTTCGCGGTCTGCCCTGGCGCTTCCATCCCGGAGTCTATAAGGTAAGACCCATGTAGGCAAATAAAGACGCCACGACGACGATGGAAAACCCAATAACTCTTTGTTTGACCTGGGAATAGAACCCAGGACCCAGGGTGAGCATTTACGCTGGTGACCACTAGACCAACGAGGAAGTCTAACTTGTCTACTGTAAACACAAGACCCATCGGTGCATCGCCTCAAAGAGATCAGATGTCAGCAACGATGTAGGGGTCTGCAAGGGCCGATGCCTACCAGGGCTGCGGGACTGTTCGAAAGAGATACCGTGGCCCTGAAACACAAAGGGCAAAGAAGGAACATGGATGGGTTTTAGTCAGTACAAGTCTGACACTCCCTTCCGCTCCGCCCAGAGTGGGGGGGGGGGTCATTTGATGATTTCCCATCCGAAAGAAAAGACCCATCGGTGACAAATCCTGTGGTAGTTGACCACTCGTTTATTGTTAACTGGTTGATTTTTAAGTTAATGATTAGAAATTAAAAAATCCTGCAGCCTGGTGCCAACTTCACAGAGTAACAGGGTATCATAGGCTATTTTTGAATTCAGTATTAGTGTTCTGAGATTATTTTGATACTTAGGTTTTATAAGTATTAAATCCCCTGATCAAGATTAGATAGAATCATCATCTAGCTGTCCTTGTTCCATGTTTCTTGTGGTGGCGCAATACGATTTTTTTCTTCCATTCTCTGTCGCTCCTTCTGTCAACCGTCACGCTATTATTTACTCCTTTTTCTTTCTATCATTCCTCACACAATCCATCCATCGTTTCTTTGGTCATCCTCTCCTTCTCCATCCATCGACGTTTATATTCATCACTCTTTTCGTCACATGCGACTCGTCCCTCTTAATCACATGCCCATACCAAGACAGTCACATTCAAGGTTAGATGTCGGCAGACGATCTCCGGCCACCGTAGGCGCGGGCATGCAGGCGGCGAGTAATTCGACGGCGCGTTGTGTTCCACGCGCACCTTAAAGAGTGTCAGCATAATGACGGGGCCCCCCTCTAGAGGGCCAAAGCCTGCCGGGGTCGCGGTACTTATAGAATTACCGTGACCCTGGAACATAAAGAGCTATTGAAGGACACCGTGGATTTTAGTCAGTACAAGTCTGACAGTCCCTCCCGCTCTGCCCTGGGTGAGAGGACTCATTTGATGAATTTACCACGCTTAAAAAAAAAAAAAGGGTAGGAAGATGACGATGAAACAATAATGACAAAAGCCGCGGACTCAGTTTGTATATTAATTTAAAAATAGATTGTTATGCTTATGATACAAGATCGATAGTCCATTAAGGTTGCTGAAGTAATTAGTTTATAGACAGATAAGTTGAAACAATGTTGCGTTCAGACACGAGGAGAGTTAGGCGCAGGACAGAAAGATCCAAATAAAAATCAAAGCATTTATTTCAAACTAGCTGTTGCCCGCGACTTCGTTCTCGTGGAAAAATATACATAAAATAGATAAAATAAATAATAATAATCTCTATCAAAAAAATTACAACCAACTACAAAAAGTATAATTTTACTGGGGATCGAACTTGCGACGTGATGCACGTAAAGCGGTCATGAAACCGTTTACTTCCATCTCTATTTACTTCGCTGACATATACTTTGAAATAGACGTTGTTACGCATATCATGGCTGAAACGATAAACAATTGAATAATACTAACATAATGCAATATTGCTCATCCCCTTAAGCAAGTAGCGTGATAATATATAGCCTAACATTTGAAGAAGCCTATTACAGATATTTGTGCAAAATTTGCACAGGATCTATGCAGTAGTTTTTGCGCCAAGTCGGAACATCGGACCGGATTTTAACGATTTTATTATATGTAGAGAAGAGATAGAGAAGAGAATAGATAGGCCAGTTACAGGCACTTTTGAATTGTCGAAACAAAGACAAAAATAGCTACAATCCCAGTCACAAGGCATAAAAACTGTGAAAGTACTGTAGTTGCCCATTCCCTAACGTAGATCTCTATGGAGAAGAACGGGCAAGAAACTCCATGGAGACTCTTTTAAATCAGAATACTTTTACAAACTCTTGGTTACATCATTCATGTTGAGATGGTACAAAGAAGGGAGGTGAGACGAGGACGGGACGCAGACGTGGCACGGAAGAGATGTGGATGCGACAGCGAAGCGCGAGCGTTTTGGGGGACTGTCTGATGTAAGTTCGATGTTCAAAATGCAAATTTTTAGATTAATTTGAATCTTTGAGATATACCTATGGAGACGGCATAATCTACTACATAAAAAAAAAACGGTTGTATGTAAAGTCGGATTATTGACGATAGTTGAACTTGACAACGTCATAAGAAAATACTGATGGAATGGTTGCATTTTTCAAAAGAAAATTTTAATTTTATTTGTTTGATAGATATTTTGTATGGATATAGAGAAGGAGGTAAATGGAAATCACAATTAAATTGATCAAGTTACATTTATTTGTACGCATAAATACAATTATGTCAATTTTTTTTTTTTTTTGCTGTTTACATTGATTTTACAAGTATGAATGTACGTTGAACAATTGTTTTATGGAACGCCTCAGAGCAAGGTAACCCCCTTTTTTTCGTGCGTGCAGCCGGCTCCATCGAATTATAAGACGTTGTCACGTCAAAAACTACCTAAAGGGTAAATAGACCCTTAACATGGCCGAAAGGCACTTGTTCTCCCCGTCTTTGCGATCATTTTTTTGTTCTAGACCATATCTGGGAACCTTCTTGTTACGGAGATTTTGGGGGTCAAAGTTTCAACTTTTTCACAATTTTTTTTTTTCATACATGTTTTTAATGTAAGATTATATTTTTACTTGCCACACCTCCACGACCCCCGTACTATTCAATCCATCCATCAGCACAATGCTTTGAGTGCTTTCCATCGAGTCCTACCGTAAAACGTGATTTTTCACCCCAAAAAGTCGATCATCAGCAATCATTTTTGCGTAAAGTTACTTAGTTTGATGTACAGAACGCTTGGTTGACGTCTATGTGAAGGGTCTGTTTACACCCTGTATAATATCGAAACACATGTGAAAAACAGTTTTGTTTCTTTCCAATAAAGCAGTAGCTGCATAAGAAAAGAGAGACAACTACAGTTTGTCAAGTGCTTATTTAGGCAACTCTTTCTTGTGACGTCATAAGCTCATCCAGTCGGGACCGCGACGCCCTTTTTTGCGTCGAGTTTTGTGGTAGATCTGCTGTCAAACGATTGCGCGCCAAAAGTTTTTTGTTCTTTACTTGAATGAAAATGGCGGCCATTTTGTGCACCAGATTTTTGTAGTCATAGTAATTCTGTAGGTATGCAATCGTCCATAAGGTTTTAAATCAGTGCTTTTAATAAATGATTTCAGATTTCGATTTTTTTAATTTAACTTTTCATATTCGCTTCATACAGTCCTGTCTTTGGCGCTTTATCTCGAAGGCAGTCGCGGTTAACTGACTGACCTGTCCACGCCGAATCGGCGATTATTATTACCCCTTACCCTATCTTTACTGACATAATGCAGTATTGCTCATCCCCTTCAGCAAATAGCGTGATAATATATAGCCTAACATTTGAAGAAGCCTATTACAGACATTTGTGCAAAATTTGAACAGGATCTATGCAGTAGTTTTTGCGCCAGGTTGGAACATCGGACCGGATTTTAACGATTTTATTATTATTTTATTATGCGTTTGTGCTGAGTCCGTGTCTCGGCAGTATTGATATACTATCCTGCAGGACTCCTACCCTTCCTACCCTGTAGGATGCAGACGGACGCCTGTATCTTGTACTTTATTGATGTCTTGTGCCAGATCGCAATAATACATTTTTTTATGAAAACTAATAACACAAATAACACATAAGGGTTAGGCAGAGGTGTACCTAATAGTACACCCAAATTTCGCCGGTTATGTTTAAGTCCCTTGTAATAGGGGGCGAGCCTATTACCATCAGCCAGGCACAAATTCAGACTCCGTGTCTGCTACAGAGAAATTCCTGATAGAAAAACTCAATAACTCTTTGCCCGACCCGGTAATCGAACCCAGCACCTCATGCTCAGCGGTCGTGCTTGCGACCAGTAGACCGACGCGACGAGGCAGTCTTGCATGAAAACTATAAACTAATATGATAAACCTGAGGCGTTTTAAAGAATTTTTCAATTCTGACTGAAAAGTCAGGTTTTAAAAATTATTTTTGTATTTGACAGACTTTTGGAGTCTTAAGAGCCGAGTGGCGTGTGAAACCGCGGAGCGCTAATAATGAAGCCACGTGAAAGGGTCGCCACGTCCTCGTCTCACGTCCCTTCTGTCTGTCCTGCGCCTTATTATTATATAAGCCATACACGCTAAGGTCCACCGGTAAGGTCTACCCGTGCAGGTCAGACAAAATGCCAATGTTAGCGATAACGACGATCGAAAACTCCGAAATGTAATGGATGATGTATGCTACCGAAAAGCTCATGTCAAAATGTTCGGGATCAAAATTGTATGAAAATATTCTCTATCTATGTAAAAAAAACATTAATCATCGCATGCGAGGATCCAACCCAATAGGAAAAATAATTAACACGGTTCATCCGACGGACATTTAAATTCTCTAGCCAGTGTTTAATTAATTACACGTCCGGAATGCGGACAGCGCTATTTGCAGCGTCCGGCCGGCCAGCCGCTGTCCGGACCTGTATTAAATATGCGGTTTGTCTGATTTAAATCGTAGTGTGTACTTGAATAGGGTTGATGGTTTCGGGCGAACACGATTTAATTTTCTTTGAGCTTAGGCACTTGCACGAGCGCGCGGTGTTTAACCATTTTTTAATCGAAAATACAACAGCCAGTAGCATTTCGCTCTATACCATATAATATTTTTGTTGTTTAGTCTATGCTGTCCAACTGCTGGGTAAAGGCATCTCCACGAACTCCTTTCTCGCACCACCTCGAACCAGCCTTCGGTTTCGCAGTCCGCATCTAGGTCGTCACGCCACCGCACACAATGGGTGCCCAATCCCACAGCCTAGCAGCCTTCTTGCTAACGTCCAATTCTTCATATCGTGGACGTATCATCCCATGATAATAACTCGTCTAAAATTGTGAAGATATTCTTTAAATTAAGTAAATACGCGCGGTTCCATATTAAATTGTATTCACATTGCTTGGGTAGTATAAGACTTATCTTCGATTTCTTCTATTTCTCTACGGATGATCTGTAGTAACAATGGAAAACGAATACTTGACAAGAATTTGTGTGAGATACGATCGCACCACAACTAAAAAAGCTGAAATAAAAAACTTTACAGCAAAAAAATAACACACACACAGCTACACTCAGGATTCTACTCTAAAATCCCTTGCTAGACTCGGGATCCTACTGTAGAATCCCTTGCTACACTCAGGATTCTACTCTAAAATCCCTTGCTAGACTCGGGATCCTACAATAGAATCCTTTGCTACACTCAGGATTCTACTCTAAAATCCCTTGCTAGACTCGGGATCCTACAATAGAATCCCTTGCTACACTCAGGATTCTACTCTAAAATCCCTTGCTAGACTCGGGATCCTACAATAGAATCCCTTGCTACACTCAGGATTCTACTCTAAAATCCCTTGCTAGACTCGGAATCCTACAATAGAATCCCTTGCTACACTCAGGATTCTACTCTAAAATCCCTTGCTAGACTCGGGATCCTACAATAGAATCCCTTGCTACACTCAGGATTCTACTCTAAAATCCCTTGCTAGACTCGGGATCCTACAATAGAATCCCTTGCTACACTCAGGATTCTACTCTAAAATCCCTTGCTAGACTCGGGATCCTACAATAGAATCCCTTGCTACACTCAGGATTCTACTCTAAAATCCCTTGCTAGACTCGGGATCCTACAATAGAATCCCTTGCTACACTCAGGATTCTACTCTAGAATCTCTTGCTACGCTCGGTATTCTACTCTAGAATCCTTCGCTGCACTCGGGATCCAACTTAGTCCCTTGAATTAAATTCCTTTTTTCTCACTTGTTGTATAGTCTACTATTTCACTTTTTTAGTGTTTCTTTTGGAAGTCGGTTATTTATTTTGCAATAAAGATTTTTCTTCGTGAGTATCGCCGCGTCGCAAGTCGCATCGCGGTGATTCATGACATGCTCTAGCAATTTCTTTCATTTGCTTTATCCGCATTCGCTGTAGTAACACGCGTGTCGCATGAGTGTGTAGGTCGTGGCCAGGTGGTTAGTAAAGTTGTACCTTGAATAATTGTGTTGGCAACCCTCAAAGGTACGGTTAGTGGTTTGTGAAATAGCATTGAATAGTTTATCTTTGAGAGGGAATGGCTAAGTGGCTGTAGATTTCAATTGTCATTAGGTTGGCTCTGCCAGCAGTAACAAATTAATATCCTTAGTTCACTTTTTCATGAATTGGTCATTCAATGGGTTAATAAATAAACTTAGAGAGTTATAAAGGGTGTAAATAGACCCTTAACACTAATGAAAGGCGCTTGTTCTGCCCGTCTTTGCGATCATTTTTTTGTTCTAAACCATACCTGGGAACCTTCTAGTTACTGAGTTATTGGGGGTCAAAGTTCCAACTTTTTTCACAAGTTTTTTTTAAAATACATGTTTTTAATGAAGATTTTTACTTTACACACCTCCACGACCCCCGTACTATTCAACCCATCCATCAGCACAATGCTTTGAGTGCTTTCCATCGAGTCCTGCCTTAAAACGTGATTTATAACCCCCAAAAAAAAAAGTAGATTCCCAGCAATAATTTTTGCGTAAAGTTACTTACTTAGTGTGATGTACAGAATGCTTGGTTGACGGATATGTGTAGGGTCTGTTTACACCCTGTATTAATGATGTATGTATTTATGTATTGAAATGTTTTTTTTTTTTTTTTTTTTTTCTAAGGAATATTTAAAAATGAAATTAATTAGTATAGAAATAAATAAAGGAAAAAAAAATAATTATGTAAAGCCATATTTGTTACGGTCAGATAATATTTACAAGCTATATTCAAGTCTCTTAAAAAGAGGTGAACCCATACACTGGGCGCAAATCTAAACTCGGTACTGTAACTGAGAATTTTTTGTCTAAACCAACTTGTAAAACCTCTCAAGTCTTCCTAGTAGCCTAGTACTTTCAACTTTTGTTCTAGCCCACAGTCCATTCACGAAGACCATTTTGCCAAACTGTCTTGTACAAAACTTTTGCATTAAAACTGTGAACAAGTTGGTCTGGGATCAGCATTAGCTATTCGTACAAGTTTTCATAATAAAATGCTATGCGTTTTATGAATACAAAACACTTTGGTGAAGTAAAAAGTTTGGGAGCCATGAGAGAAACGGAAGATAACGAAGATATTTTTATTATAATAAATGAGAAAGTTATTATGACCGTGTGAGTATGTTTGTAACTCATTCAAAGCTGGAATGGCTCGATGGATTTGTATGAGTACAAAGATAGAACATAATTACGGTTAGTATTTAGGATACATCTAATTCGAAGATAAGTGAAGAAGAATAAAAAAAAAAAAAAAAAACGCAACGCGCAACGCTTTGCATTAAAAAAAATTCTGGTACGACGTTCTTGTGGGATAAATTCCGAACTCCACGTGAGCGTACCTAATATCAACAGGGCAGTCCTGGAATTCAGATTTAACTCTGTTAAAACAAAAGAAACACGCTTATAAATCATTATGTTTTTAAGACGACTATTTTTAAGTAGGTAAACAAAAAAGCTTGTTTCCATTTTAGTCGGAGACTTGACCAGGCTTTCAGAGACAAAGAAGACGTTGTACTCGTATCGTTTGTGTTATAACTTGGTAAAATATCCGCTTATTCCAAGGCCCTCACTCCGTCACATCTTCTGCCCTCGTGAAACAATAAGTATTTTGATAAATTCCATCCCGATTGAGACGAAACTTGAGCAAAGTTCCCAACTTAAAAGAGATGTAATCTTGCACTGTCAGTCATTCAAATGCCTGACGAGTAGAACTTTTGTTTTTCAATACTTCTTGCATAAATAATTGAGCAGGCTTTGGGCCACCCACAACATGGCCCCGCCCACGACTTCTGGCCGCTGAAGCGACTTTTGGTCGGAACCAGGAAGAAAGTTTGGTCGCACGAACGGGCGTCCGCCCAGTTTTGTTCAAGAAGCCGGTCATGCGACAAGTCGTGGTCGTGTCGTAGCCACGTAGTGTGCGAGGTCCCTTATAACTGAAATTGTTTGAAGGGAGGAGCGATTTACAGTGCATAACTTTATGAATCGGACTTAATGATCAAAACGAAAAGGTATAATTTTGAAAGTGATTGCAAAAGCAAACCATAGCAGCAAAGTAACCATAAACTAAAGGGTGTAAAAATACCCTTAACGAAGCTGACGGGTACTAAATTATTCTTCCCGCTTTGCAATCGTTTTTTTTTATTCTGGACCATACCTGAGAAACTTCTATTTAGGGAGATATTGGAGGTCAAAGTTTCATTTTTTCCACAAGTATTTTTTTTTAAATGCTTGTTTATAAGGTTGTAACTTTACTTAAAATAGATACCTCCATGACCCGCTTCAATGCATTCATCAGCACAAGGTTTTGAGTGCTTTTTATTGAGTTTTACCGTAAAACGTAATTTTTCGCCCCAAAAAATTCGTTTCCCAGCAATATTTTTTGCGTAGGGTTACTTAGTTTGATGTAAAGAATGCTTGGTTTCGTGAAGGGCCCGTTTACACCTTGTATGACAAACCGCAACGACGCAACTGGTTTCTATGTCATTTTGAAATCGCTTCCAAGGATGGCAACATTGCCGCCTGTTGCCGCTTTCACAGAGTTAGGCAAACGCGATACAACCTGAAGATCAACCGAGCGTGAACGAGACTTAATATACAACTAAAACAGCCACAGAGGTAAGTAAAGGTTAAAAATGCTAAGATAAAATATGAAATATAATAATTATTATGATGAATAAACAATGGCGTTAAAATAGATTATGAGAAACTGAAAATGTCGTGCAGTAAGAAAATAAATCTATATGGATTAGTGAAACGAATTTTTATAGTGAGTTATACACTAGCCTGGGCATTTTTTCGAACATATACATGTAATGTAACGTTCTTACGAATATGGTACAATACAAGCAAAAGATCAATTGTAGCAAACTTTTCCATTAAACGTTCCTGCGAATGGTCGACGGTTCGAAGTAAAGCTCACAGCGAGTGAGATTTCACATTCCGTTTTATGTTGCGTTCACTCTTCGTTGGAGTGTCTGCCCGCGCTCGTGTTTTTTCTTGGTGTTTTGTTACTAGTCTGTACCAGTGGTATCTATACCAGTGGCGAAGGTTCCATACTTAACTCGATTCCTACTGGCTTCCCTTTGAGAAATGGTACAGTCAGTATTCCATTGATAAATAATATAATCACATTAAAGATATGTACTCCGGCTTACCTCTTACAAAAATTGACCCTTCGCCACTGACCTATACTCTATAGAAATAAATAAAATTGAAGTGTCTGTTTTTAATTTCAAAATAACAGCTTTTAACTGAATACATATCTACACTAATACTATATTATAAAGAGGAAAGATTTGTAGTTTTATATATTTGTAACGAATAAACTTAAAAACTACTGAACCGATTTCAAAAATTCTTTCACCATTAGAATGCTACATTATCCCTCAGTAAGATAGGCTACATTAAAAAAGTTGACCCGTGCAAAGCCGGGACCGGCCGCTAGTAAAAGTATAAACTGTAAAAAAAAAAAAAAAAAATTTTGTCTGTATCTCGGTCTATCTGTCTCTTTGTCTGTTTGTTCTGTCTAATCTCCGAAACAGCTAGACCAATTTAGACGGAAGAGCTGTGAGACTACACTTTTATTTTAGAAAAAGAATTAGGGCTCCGAGCGGAAAAATAAAAACCCTTGAAATTGTTAACAAAATCCGATTCAAATAAAGAATATTTTTCGACGACGAAGGTCGCGGGCAACAGCTTGTAACAAATAAATGTTCTCGTCTACACTCCCCCTTTAAAGTTACTTATATATACCTAAGCTAGTACTTTGTGCTTTACCCTTACATCCTGAACTGAAAATATAAAATTACATGTAACATTTGTCTCATTTACACACAAAATAAGCTTCGTTATCTTACCCAGTGAATCTTACGTTACAAAAGGGGAAATTAAATATACGAGTACTTAGCACAATATACAATGAAATGAACGCGTGTATGTGTAAAGGACTTTCCATACCAAAGCCCTGGAACATACTGGCGGCTTTATATAAAAATACTTTTTTTATATACACTGTTTTAAGCTTTCACGGTTTACAACTAAACTTATACTGTCACTTACGGGACAATAAAAATAACAATAACGGAAAAAAAATAAAAAATAAATAAATATCGGGAGCTCAAAATAATGAACAATCACGGAAGATATCCCGTAAGTGACAGTATAAGACTATTTTTTATGTTTTTTGATAGATATTTTTAATATATTTTATTTTACTTTTTTTATGTAATACATACAGACACAATATAAGGATGCTGATAAGCAACAGTGTGTCAACCCACAAAAAGTAAAATTTGGAAATATTGATGTATTCAATTTATTTAGGATTCTTGTGACATCTTTAGGTGCTTTTTTATCAAAATTAAGTCTATGTGGCTTGACACACTATTGCTTATCAGCATTATTGTTTATTGAATAAATGAAATGAAATGAATGAATGTTTCTTCCCGGAGATATATTGGTTGGAGGCATATTGGCGACGTATGTACGCGATCAGTTGCTCGGCGATACTCAAGCTGTAGTGTAAAAAGAGTGGCAAATCCCGTGCTGCCGACAAAGTTTTTCAATTTTACCTAGAAAGAGGTGGCGAGATGATCTAGACTCGCATCACGAAGGCTGGTTCGAGGTGGCGCAGGAGAAGAGTACCTGGAGGTATATGGGGGAGGCCTTTACCCAGCAGAAGGACAAACAAGGCTACTCTAAAAAAAAGTTACTAAAGTTTTTTAGCCCTCGTCCCGGTCCGAAGGTTCCTCCGCAGGTTTTGACCGTAATGTCCGGTGTCTGCAGCTAGACCCTTGTACAGTGTACTCAGTTTGACCGCAGCTTTACGCGGCCTACCAACCTACCGCCGCAACAAATGTTGGCGTGCTTTAGTGTGTAGATCTCTTAACTACGACTAGCTCAGTGCTCTTTTGCCCGATTATTCGTATCCCTAATATTGGAACCCCGAGGGTGTTACAATGGTTGGGGTGCCAGTGAAAGCGATTGAACTTTTCTTTTGTAGCTCTTAGAGTTTGTTTGTTTCTTTCGTTTACTGTTGTAGAATTTAACCAACGCAACGGTGCAGTGGCAAAAACAATCAAACACAAACAAAAACCACATTTCACACACAAACAAACAAACACAACAATCAAAACACAAGTTTTTTTGATGTATGCGTTGAAAAAGACAGACGTTTTGAAATTTTCTCGAAATAGCTGCGAGCACTCGGATCCCACGGTCCTAGAGTTTCAACCCCAAATGGCTCGAAAATACAGTTACCAATAAGGTTACTACATATATTACGCCGCTTGAGGTTCTCTGCAGCTCATTTTCATGATAATTATCACAACATTATTTTTCTCTACAGTGTAATTTTCACTTTCAGAAGAGCCTTCAGAGAAATTAACTTACTTAAAAACAAATCATTTGGTGTTTCCGCTTGTTATTTCGCTGTTAAAGAGACTCCACCTTTACCCTCAAAAGGAAACGTTCTTTGTGTAGTCGGACAAACACTTTTGTGTCGAAAAAATCGAATTCAATTTCTTTAGACCTTATTTCGCGCCAAAATTTGTTCGTGACGATGTTTTATTGAAAAAATATAGTATATTTAACAAACAGAAGCAAAGATGTTTAAAAAAAGACAACGAGGTTCACAAAATAATGAATACAACCGTTTATTTTAACTTGGAACAAAATATCAATCACTGAAACTAACCTAAACCGCCATAAATCATAACGAATTCAATGAACACGTAATTGTTTACAAAATAGCGATTAAGTTCACGAAATAGGAAAATATAAATCTTACAGCCCTTTGAGCGATATCCCCAACAAGAGTCTCTCGCGGCCAGAGACTATTTTTAAGTTGTCACTCCTTGCCACAGAACTAACATGTGCTTCGTAAAACCTCATTTCTTCCTAATACTAAGTAAAACCTAATTTTTTCCTAACATTGTAATATATATTGCCACCATTTCATAAAATGAGGAGCTCGTGATTCAAAATTATTTATTTATTTAAACTTCATGTACAAGAGTGGTACAGCGGACTTAATGCCACAAGGCATTCTCTACCAGTCAACATTTTTTTTTTTTTTTGCCTTGTAAAATCATCAAATGAGTCTGGGTGGGAGCCCAGGGCAGAGCGGGAGGGACTGTCAGACTTGTACTGACTAAAATCCACGGTGTTCTTCAATAGCCCTTTATGTTCCAGAGTCACGGTAATTCCGACCCACCAGTCAACCTTTGGGTCAAATAGGACAGCATTGCGATAGAGTACAAAAAAAAATACCATTAATAAAAAAACCACCACCATTAATACCACCACCAACACCACCATTAATTATTCGGTTTCTTTCATCAAAACATCCTATGATTTGGTCATCAACACCTTTTCGGCTTGTCGGCTTCCAGTCTAACCGAATGCAGCTGTATACCAGTATTTTACATGGAGCGACTGTCTATTCTGACCTTCAAAACCCAGTTAGTACTCGTTAATGCAATACCCTTTGTCAGACTTTCGGGCCTCTGACTACCTATAACGACTGTCATAGATCTACAAATGACAGCCGGGACCAACGGCTTAACGTGCTTTCCGAGGCACGGAGGAAAAGCGGTATGTAAATGGGCGGTCACCCACCCAAGGACCAACCTAGGCAAGCGTGGCTTAACCTGAAGATCCACCCGAGCGGCTGTTATTTTTTAGCCACGAGCTCCTGAATAACTGTAAAATTAATAATTTAATCGTTTATTAGCAGAATGCTCTTAGAATATTTTCGTGATATTATAATCTCCAGTGAATTTTTTGCTTAAATTTTATATTATCTTAACCGTCCCTCGTTTCCTAAGGGTAAATAACTGACTACATACCGGTTAATAATTATGTTTACATACCTAATGTAATTACTTAAGTACATAAGCCTTTTCAGACTCATGTATTACTTTTTACATACGAATATTGTGTGTGTAATAAAAATATTTAATTTTGGCGAAAATCGGCTTATTTACGTGAACCAATTTGTATGGATTACTGTGAAAATGTGTTTAGCTCTTTCCATGGATGTAGTTTATTTTCGCAAATGTTGGCGGGAGCTACCAGGGGATTATCAGGTCGTAGGCGATGGGATTTACTGCTACTGAATAATATTTAGGTACAACCTACGTACTCCACTGATGAAAGTTTTTCATGTATTTCTGTACTTTAATTGACTTGTTTTCGAGTGATGTACTATTTAAGACTAACTTATTTATTTAATAGTAGGTTTTGATTTTAAAATACGTACGTACTAAAACTACAATACAACATTAGTTTTAGTATTTGCGAAACCTGAAACACGTGTCTAGTACTTTTATGTAAAGAATCTATGTACAAAATTTCAAAACTGCGAGTTATAAGCTTGTTCTGTTACCTGGTTGTCCGCACAAAAACGTGGTCACCACGCAGCGCATCCCCGCGCGCGCCTCCAGCGTCGTCTTGAGCTCATTGATAATAATAATTTGGCAGTAGGTACCTAAACGATTGCGATAGGTACTTAGTGTCGCTTGGTGTCCAACTTGTAGTTTCATACCCAAAAAAAAAAGATGTTTCGCAGAAATAATTTTTGCGTAGAGTTACTTAGTTTGATGTACAGAATGCTTGGTTGTCAGCTTGACGGCATGACGGCGTGAAGAGTTCGTTTACATCTTGTATTTGTAGAAATATGTTCAGAGAAAAAACCGCTCTGTAAAACCAGAATTGCGTTGAACCGATCCGAACGTGATTCCGAACGGAATTTGTCGATGGTAAGGGAAAAGTAATACTGCCAAAGTGGATGTATGATTCGAAGAAAAGTGTGTAGTACCCCTAACTAAATAAACTGTACTTTTTTACTAGCTGTCGCCTCTAGACTCTGCCGCCGCGCTTTGGGAATTTCATGTGGTCTGACTGTAGTATTTTAAAGGCTGTACAATACTGGCAGGTTGCCAAAAACAATATTTTTTCCGACTCATTTTATGACATCAATTCTTAACTTTTTGTCTCTTTTTTTTTGTTCAACAAAATCCAAATTCCCGAGCGATGTCAAACAACCTTAACAGCACTTGTTCTTCTGAAAGTTTCATAATTTCAGCTCCTATTTCGGGTTTATCGTTTAAGTTTGCGAAATAAAAACAAAAAGATTAAAGTGGGTAGGACGTTGGTAGTAAATCCTAGGGTTGAACATAAAAGCTAGGGTACCTAGAGGTAGCTAGGGGTTCGTCGTAAAAATGTTAGTGTCGTATTGTCGAGTGGGTGATGTTTATGTCCGTAGGTTTATGATAGGCATATGAATGGGGATGTAGTGTTAGGTATACAACATTATTTTTAGTATATGCGAAACCTGAATAAAGTATGTTCAAAATAAGTAACTAAATCGATTCCAATAATTTTTAAACTATGTTATACATATATAATCCCAAAAAAAATTAAAAAAGGTTACAAGTTGGACACCGAGCGACACTAGACTAGACGAGGACTACTGCCAAATTATTATTATCAATGAGCTAAAGACGACGCTGGAGGTGCGCGCGTGACTGCGCCGCGTAATGACCACGTTTTTGTGCGGACAACCAGGTAACAGAACAAGCTTATAACTTTGTGATTTTTCATGATACAGTTTTGAAATTTTGTACATAGATTCTTTACATAAAAATACTAGACACGTGTTTCAGGTTTCGCATATACTAAAACTAATGTTGCATATAGTATTTGGGAATTATTCATGAGTTCATCTTTAAAATAAAACTACACAACACTTTAAAATAAAAAAACTTACTATTATTATATATACGTTACTATTGTATATTTACGCCGCTGGAGGTTCTCTGCAGCCGCAGCAGCAGCGCCAGCACAGCACGATGAGCTAGGATGATGTGATGGCACAAGAGTAAACATATTAATCCATAAATTGGTTGGTCCAAAATTCAAGGTCGCTCAGCGAGCTATGGAGCGGGCTATGCTTGGAGTCTCTCGGAGGGATCGCATCCAGAACGACCTGATCCGACAAAGAACCAGAGTTGTCGACATAGCTCACAGAATAAGTAAGCTGTAGTGGTGAGGGATGGCCATATTAGCCGTAGAACCGATGACCGTTAGGGTAGAGGTATTCTTGAGTGGAGACCGCGAATCGGCAAGCGTAAGGTAGAACATTTCGTGGCTTAATTTGTTGCATTTTAACCCTTCTATGACGTCCTGTAAGGAATACGTCGAGTTACTAGTTACCCTATATACGGGGGGGAAGGGACATCGACGCGAAAACGGTTACCACGTATTCAGTACATCATTCTGAACCCACATAGAAATTTTACATCGGTTATCAAAAAAAAAACTGCTGTTTGCTACAAAAGTACAATACCTACACGGTTAAATCGTATGGAATAGCAGATTTTTTTTTATAACCGATAAAAAAATTAAATTCCCCCCTTTTAACTCCGAAACTACAGTGTTGAAAAAAATACAAAAAATTGTATTTGCCTATCTATAGATTACAGGAAAACCTATAAGAAAGCCAAAACAAAAAAAAAAAAAAAAAACTTAAAAAACTATGGGGGCTCGCCTACTACGGTGGTACGGACCCGACTGCGCGAGTCCGACTCGCACTTGTCCGGTTTTTTTCTTTCTTTTCATTTTGTATGAAAACAAAAAGTACCAAACTTTTATTTTAAACAATTAAAACCTGTTTGTCGTTAACTGACAGTCGTGCAAATTCATGAAACCCTTGTCTCTATTTCAGCACTTTTCAGCGGTGACAAACCTCAGTCATTACAATTAAAAACAATAAAATGCGTGTTTTTCCTGAAAGTTTTAGAGAGAGGACCTTTAGAACATAACGAACATAAGATAAAATCCCGTGTAGGTAATAGGGGGCGACCCCATTGCCATCAATTGGGATCTTAGATCGGTATTACAAAACACTCGACTGCGTAAAAAGTACAAAAAACTTAAAGCGCGATTTTTTAGGCTTATTTGACGCTTGGTGTTGGTGAAAACAGACAGACACCTAATAAATTAAACCTTGATCCATATTACTAAACACACTACTTATGAGCTATGTTAGTAACAAACGTAATAAAAGATTTTAATTCATACATATTGCATCTCACTCAGTGCCGCGTAATGCCGGTCATAAAAAAACATCACCTACTGGATGACATGGCACCTTAATGATTGCCTAAATAACAGTGCCCTCGTAGTCTACCATGACGTCTTAAAGCAGAAGTTATTCCAGTGTGGGAAAGAGATGGTGCTAGACGACCTGTGTAGCTCTGTCTCTTTCCCACACTGGAATTAGTCCTGCTTTAAGACGTCATAGTAACCCCCCAGGTGGCCTACCATGACGTCTTAAAGCAGAAGTTATTCCGGTGTGGAAAAGAGATGGCGTTAGACGACCTGTGTAGCTCTGTCTCTTTCCCACACTGAAATTACTTCTGCTTTAAGACATCATAGTAACCCCCCTGTTTGCTTGGCAACGCTCGTTTGAAATATTCCATCTCCATCTGCTTAGCCTTTACCCAACTATCTTGGGGTCGGCTTCTAGTCTGACTGGATGCTGAATACCAGTATTTTACATAGAACGACCGCCTAGCTGACCTCCACAACGTTGGTAACACTAGACGTCAGACTTTCCAGCCACTGACTACCTGTAACGACTGTCAAAGATCTACAATTGAAAGCTGGAACCAACGGCTTAACGTGTTTTCCGAGGCACGGAGGTAACTCGGTCTGTAATGGATGGTCACCCATCCACGGACCAACCTAGGCAAGAACTTCTTAACCTTGAATATCGACCCGTACGGCTGTTATTATTTAGCCTTGAGCTCCTAAAATACTTTATCGTTTAGCAATAATTTGACTCTCAAACGTCATGACTGGGATCCGTTACCATGGTTACGCAGGAACCAAACATCGCTGTGGCCTGTCACTGCATGCATCTAGATGGCACTTAGTGTCAGTTAAAACCTTGTCCGATCCATGAGGGTATTATTAAGTTTGGAAATTAGATTCAATTAATGTATTTTTTTTAATAACAAGTAAAATAAAATGTATTAAAATGAGGAAACTTACATGGCTACATTGGTTACACAGGGGCGCGGGCGCCGGCACATACTAATGCCGAAGATGGTGTTTTCACGTTTTATTAGTAACAATAACATAATAATTATAATATAATATTAAGTTAGAAATTAAATTGCTTACAAGTCTGATTAAGCTAGATTATTAAGACCTAGTTCTTATCAATGATATTATAAATAAAAAGAGGTAGATATCGCACTAGCGTGCGCAATTTGTTGCAGACAAATTCAGACAATTGTCGTAATTTGAATACCTACTTCAAGCGCAATAGCTATCTCTTTCTGTATCACACGTTCCGTATTATCTATTGCAGTCGGAACAACGCAACGATATTTGCACGCCGCCGCTTAGTATGAACGTAGCGTATCTTTCTTTACAATAGCATTGGTTCTTATAAATTTATTTATTTATTTTGGATTACCAACACGTCACATTACAATTTCTTATATAAAATGAAAACTTTTACAAAATACCTGGTTTTGCAACGCACACTCAATTACAGGTAACCACAGCTTAAACATTATCGAGTGCAAATACTCTAAACACATAGTAAAAAAAAAAAATTACAAATACATACAATTAAACAATCATGCTATTATTAATATCTGAATACAGTCAAATCAAATAAAATATTACATATTCAAATGAGTGAATTAATAATGGTGGTAAATAAGGAAAAAAAGATGAATAATTAAGACTAACAAAAACTTGTGGTATAAGATTTTAAACTATCAGAAACGCGATATTTTTTTAATTTTTATTATAATGTTAGTGACCATTAACATTATAATTTAAAAAAAAAGAAAAATAAAAGGATATATCCCGTTTCTAGTGTTAATGATAAAACTTGTGATTTATATAAGCTAC
The DNA here is from genome assembly GCA_963082995.1 of Noctua comes. Taxonomy (NCBI): domain Eukaryota; kingdom Metazoa; phylum Arthropoda; class Insecta; order Lepidoptera; family Noctuidae; genus Noctua; species Noctua comes. The sequence continues at coordinate 10,943,771 of OY720285.1, forward strand.
TAGCTGGCTATTAGTATTTTAAACCTGTATAGCAAGAACGGGTCGGCTGTCAGCAAGTTCTGTATTAACTCTCTCTTGCATATTTATATTGTGTACCTTATGTCTTGATGTTAACCTGCGTTTTAATTTATTTACATAAAATTCAAACCACATTTCTCGATTACTTTTCACAACGACCAAAAATAAAGACAATAAAATTGGATTTGAGTTAATAATGAATGCCACGAGAAATCTAGATATTCCTTTATCGACAGTCGATAAAATATAAATAGAAAGCAACGAGGTGTCGCCCAATATGAATATCAAAGTAGCGATGTAGAAGCGACGACATTTATTATTAGCAGTAGCACCGCTCACGTCGGAACTACGATACAGTGAATATATAATTATAATGTAAAGTAAACTGTTTAAAAACAAGGGGACCATACCAATAACAAAAATGACTGGTGTGGAAATTGTGTTCCTATTTGATATATTAAATGAAAAAGCAACAGCCAATAAAGAGCTTGCAACTAAAGGTGCACCCCAACTAAAGAGACTACATTTCAGGTATCTCCTTTGGATATGCCCATTAAAAACCTTAACAATGTCCACGTAAAACATATGACTTATAGTGATCAAACAGTGAAATGTCACTATTTTGAAGTAAGTACTTGTAATATTCATAAAAAGGGCCCACCGCATATAAGTTTCAATACTCACTTTCTGATATATATTGGAGAGGATAAATCTAAATATATGGCGATAAGAAATGCACAATAGATTCGCCAGAATTGCGCTTAGGAACACATAGTTCCTATAATTACGGAACTGTTTTAAGAAACACCACGATGTCACTCCGTATATCAACGTAGATGTTGTCAGCACATACACAGAGCATTTTAAAGTTAAAATATAAGTTCTGTATACATCTTCCATGTTGAATGTCATTGGCACAGTTTTGATTGTTTCTACTTTAGTTCATCATCATCATTTCAGCCGAAAGACGTCCACTGCTGGACATACGCCTCCCCCAAGTGTCACCACATTGACCGGTCCCGTGCGACTCGCATCCAGCGGATCCCTGCAACCTTCACCAGGTCATCGGTCCACCTAGTGGGAGGCCTTTCAACGTAGCGTCTTCCGGTTCGCGGTCGCCACTCCAGAACTTTTCGGCCCCATCGGCCATCCGTTCTGCGAGCAATGTGCCCTGCCCACTGCCACTTAAGTTTAGCTATTTTTCGGACTACGGCGGTAACCGCTAAGTTCATGAGAAAGTATTTATGAACAACGAACGGCGTGACACTAAGCACTGTAAAGTCCTTAATACAGGTGTTGTATCGGCAAACGCTACAAAATGACTAAAAATAATCTTATTTATGCACAGCATTTAAAACTTGTTTCATTTTTCCTGTTATTAAATCAGGTTTTCAACCGCGCGTCAATGGAATTTATACTTTTCTGCTTCGTCAATGATAGATTTAGTAGACAAAATGTCAGTATGTTTTTGACGTGACAACGTCTTATAATTCGATGGAGCCGGCTGCACGCACGAAAAAATGAGGCGTTACCTCGCTCTGAGGATTTCCATAAAACAATTGCTCAACGCACATTCGTTTTTTGAAAAATGCAACCATTCCATCAGTATTTTCTTATGACGTTGTCACGTTCAACTATCGTCAGTAAACCGACTTTACAGACAACCGATTTTTTTAATTTGTTTTTAAAACATTTGTAGAATATTGTTTTGTGGATTGTATTGAAAAACTAAAATAGCGGCGTTAGTTTCATGTCTTAGCATGGAACCAAGAGATTCTTCTACCTAGGGAAATAACTCAAACATTTAATAATTAAACCTTATAAGTATTAATAATCCTCAAAGAGCTTGGAGAATAACTTCGGAATAATTCACAAAGAAAAAGACTTTGATCTTTGTTTCTTTGAACCAGAGTTCATTATAATTTACTGTAACAATGAAATTAAACTCATTATTTTATACAAGAAAACCTTGTATTATGAGCAGCGGTTTCGCATGAAAACATACGGAAGAATAGTTTAAGCGTTTAATTGATCATAAAGATATATAAAACGCTTCGAAAAAAAAAGAAGTTGAAAGTTTTAATTCGACTATGACAAATACGACAGTTAAACCTTAAAAAGCAGTATATCAAAAATTCTTATGAAAAAATTTGAACTTTGACCTCCAATATCTCCGTAACAAGAAGGTGGTATGGTCCAGAACAAAAAAAATGATCACAATGAAAGAAAGAAAGAAAGAATAAAGTTTATTTGACGTCAGTTATCAAGCACACATAATAAAAAAGATACAAAATAAAAAATAAAGTTAGAAAATAGGTACATGTGCTGTGTGCCTCACGGCTGCGCCAAAAAGGTTCATTTCAGCAATTAGCAGCAATGACGGGAAGAACAAGTGCCTTTCGGCTTCGTTAAGGGTATTTTTACACCCTTTATTTAAAAATAAAACAGGACGTTAACGTGCGATAGTTTTCGCAAGCGACGCTGCGGCCCAAAGCTATTATTTTACAACATAAAAGCAGTCCATCCTACACAGTTCAATCTTCTTTCAAAGAAAGTCACATTTCCAGTTGAGATTGGACAAGAGTTCCGATTCAATTACTTTAATTCCTTCCTGCGGAGTTAAGGGTGAAGGCAATGTGATTACGTTTTTGCCCATCCTTAGCAGTGTCCGCCCCTGACTTCTACGCATGTAGCTGGCTTTTATGGTACAAGCGAGGAGCGTTTAGGAAAAACAAACATGGTGAAAGTTATTATTAATACTAGAAACGGGATATTTACCATGTTTACTGTTTTCTATGAGTTTCCAATATTTCGGCGCGTGATCATGGTTGCAAGCACCATGATCACGGATAAACTGAAGTTATTGCGGGTGGGTGTTTATGAGCAGACAAATCGCTCTACCCTCTTTCTTGTTCGTTTTTTGCACTCAGTACCGCTACCACTGTCACTCGCAACTCGATTCTGCTCCCGACACACGAAACTCACTGTGTCCGCTCGCGAACTTTTTTCGGCACTTTTACTTTTGGTAGACCGATTTGTCTGCTCATAAACACCCACCCGCAATAACTTTCAGTTTATTCTTGATCATGGTGCTTGCAACAGCGCCGAAATATCGGGAACTCATAGAAAACAGTAAACATGGTAAATATTCCGTTTCTAGTATTAATAATAAATGGTGAAAGTTGTGCCCCGATCACGATGAATACCAGTAAGTTACATGGAGTGACGGTCTATACCGCCCTTTTTCCATGGGGCTAGGCAGTAATCACAGAACGCCACTTGCTACGATTCTTAAATGCTCTTTTTGCGTCGTCCACGGTCAAACATCTAGTCATGCACACAGTTTCGAGTACTATGCACCTGACTTTTCTGAAGAACCTCACCAATAAGACTGTTTTAAGCCTTCATGGTTAACAACTAAACTTATACTGTCACTTAGGGGAAGCAACCGGCATCGTAATAAGGACTCCACAAAACTTGGTGATACTGTGAGTGTGTTTTGCCGTGACTTAGTGTCGACTTCCAGTAGTGTGAGTAGCAAAAGACAAAGAAAGAGGGTAAATAGATTTGTTTGCTCTTAACAATTTATTTTCCATCCACCCGCATTCTCCAGTCAACCCGCAATCATGGCGCTTGCAACAGCACCGAAATATCGGGAGCTCAAAATAATGATCAATCACGGAAGATATACCGTAAGTGACATAAGTTTACTCACCAATATGGTTCGTGTATGTCCTTCTAGGGCGTCTCCTACCGACATTGCCACTCATATCCGCCTTCAACATCTTTTGTTAGTCGCCTTTCACTCATCCTCTCCACATGACCAAACCATCTAAGCAAATTTTAATAAATTTTTGTCACTAAATATTCTTTTAAACCCCAAAGCGGTCTATAATTATGACCTCCACAAATTAGTTAGTGGGTACAACGGGAATGTACGAGTAAATGCGCATACTCGAAAGTTGACGAAATGAGACTCAATGTATGAAGATAAAAATAGTTACGAAATGGCACTTTTGTGATGGTATTTTGTTTAGTTGGTACTACGATGCGCCTTGGAAACGCTGTTCAAACTATTTGAATTCTACTGTGGACTACCCATTGGAACCGACTGTCAAACAACGATTTAATAAGTCGGTTGCTGGCTCTTGGGCTCGCACATTATACTAGCCAAAAGAACCCCAGTTCCTCATTATCACAGTTTCAACGAAAACGCTTTCCTCTATCGACTTCCACGCCACCCCATCCCTCAGAAGTTACCAATGCTTCACACGTGCACACGAGTTTCGTAAGAACGTATAGTAAGGCATACGTGACTCCCCTGCATAACTGCTTCCCTGGTGTCCGGGCCCCGTCTCTCTGTTTACGACAGGCAATTTATTTCAAATATTGCAATTGATAAAGAATGAATGTTGTGGTTTTTCACACTTCTTCGAATTTATATGCGCCTAGTTTGTTGCTTTTATTTTTACTTGGAAAAAAAGGTGATAATTTTCATCACTTTGAGGTCTTGGGCATATAGCCAGCAGTCACATAATGCAAACTGATGATTTCAACACTTAATTATTCACCTTCTCAGAATTCCACAGACTGGCGGTTCGCATGGTAAATGTGGAATGTGCGGTTCGTGGAACTTCAATCATATAACGATGACGCTTCTCCGTATCTCTGCTCGTCCGATAATAGAATGTGGGTTACCATGAAAACGGAGCATGGCATATCGTATTACCCAGTACCTAACTGGGTTGTGGAGGTCAGATAAACAGTCGCATCATGCAAAATACTGGTAGCTGAAACGGGTTAAACTGAAAGCCGACCCCAACATAGTTAGGTAAAAGCTAAGCAGATGGCGATAATGACAAAGTATGATGACCAAGTATGATTGTTATAACAACCCGCTAATTTAAATTCTCATCATAAAAGGTAAGTGTCAACAAGCAATATGACAAATTGTAACAAGCTAATTTTGTACACGTCTTATAAACAAGATTGATTTTGTTAAATGAGTCCTCGTCCGCGTGAAATTATTATAAAATTTTAATTATTATCGGATTTTGTTAACAATTTCAAAATTTTTAATTGTTTTGGCGGAACCCTAATTCTTTTTCTATTATAAAAGTAGCCTAAGTTACTCATTATAACATCAGCTATCTGCCAGTGAAAGTCCCGTCAAAATCGGAGATTAGCCGGGACAAACAGATAAACAGACCAAAACTGAAAAAAAAAAAAAATTACATGTAAGTACCAGTACTTTCATATACATACGGTAAAAACTGTTATTTTGAAATTACAAAAGACTAGAAAATAATTTAAAAAAAAACATGAAAATCTATAAAAAATAACAATAAAATAAGTGTCTGTTATTTTATTTATTTTTATATGGACATTCATGTTTTTTAACTTTATTAACTAGCCTTGGTAGAACCTAAGTTAATGAATAGAATGGCAATGTGAAAACCTTTTTGTATAGAGCAGAAAGTGATTAATATTCATTAGTCAGTGTGTCGTTCGGGTCTAGATTAATTAAGGTTCTTGTAAATTTAGATAAATTAACATTCCGTCGTTAGTATGCCCAAACTATTTGATGGACTTTTTCATCACATAGTGAAAACCTAAATCTAAATGTTTTAATGTGGGTGGTCTTTTTTGGAGCTATTGATCTGAAGATTCTTTTTTCTTCACTAAAGAGGAGCTACATTATCAGCAAGTGTAATATGCTATATCACCACCAACCATTATTAATTCATTATGACATTACTATGTAATTTTTGATTTGATCGACTGTATTCTGATATTAATAATAGCAAGATTGTTTAATTGTATGTATCCCTAATTCTAAATTTTATTAAATTATGTATTTAGAGCATGTGCACCCGATAATGTGTAAGCTGTGGTTACCTGTAATTGAGTGTGCGTTACAAGACCAGGTTTTTGTAAAAGTTTTCATTAATTGTAATGTGACTCGTTGGTAATCCAAAATAAATATCCATCCATCTTTTCTTTGGCCAAAAGTTATTTAAACAAAAATATGACTTATCTCAACAGCTATAGAAGATGTTTTTACGGTTCTAACATAAGGAATACAAAAGTGAGTGGAGCGAGTCGCACAAGCCGCTAAGTTAACAGTTTATGTGTTAAGTGTTCTCACGACAACTAGGGAGAGGACACAGTGATGAGCGGAGCGGTCTTTGAAATAGGTTATAGTGAAATTGCAGCTACAATATTCAGAACTAGTGTAACAGCAGCCAGGGAGACTGGCTGAGGGCAATAGGCTCGCTCCCTTTTTTCATGTGACTTTAACTAGAGAAATGTGGATGTAATATTAGGTACACCTCTGCCTAATCCTTCTAAGATTACAGGCGTGATGTTATGCAGCAGAAAAGAGAGGTTATGGCTTAGTTGCACTGCTTTGTTAAGTTTAACAATTAAAATGGAAGTAAAATAGTAAAACTTAGGGTCCGCGCACACGGGCCACCGGCCACAGCCACAAACGCCGCCACGAGAAGCTAGAATCGGCGGAAAGCGCGCGACAGCCACTTGTGGCCGGTGGTTGACACTTGCGGTCGATGGCTGCTACTTTTTTAAAACCCATGCATGCAGTATCATAATGGACTCAGACGAAGAAAGTTGATTGAGGTAAGGGAGAGAGGGGTGAGGAATCGCGCGAGTGGCGTGTGGCGGCTTTTAGTGGCCGGTGCGGGCCACAAGACGCAAGCAGCGACGATTTGTAGCGTGTGGCGGCCACCGGCGTCAACCGTTTGCGGCGAGTCCATATAAAATGTATGAAAACTGCAGGAAATATGCCGGTGGCGTCGTTTTGTGGTTGTGGCCGGTGGCCCGTGTGCGGGGACCCTAAGAGGCCGCTAATTCAATTTTCGACCATGGCCCACTATGGTGCGACCCTTACTCTTAAACCTTTGCTAAGTGCTGACTCCAATATATGGGTAGCGCGCAAACTGTGTAGTTTAACCATTAAATGCTCTAAGTTTCAGAATAAACAAGATTATTGAAGTATTACGAAGGTGGAGTTCGTGGCTAAATAATAACAGCCGCACGGGTCGGCCTTCAAGGTTAAGCCGTGCTTGCTGAGGTTCGTCCGTGGATGGGTGACCATCATTACTTACCGAGTTTCCTCCGTGCCTCGGAAAGCACGTTAAGCCGTTGGTCCCGGCTGTCATTTGTAGATCTTTGACAGTCGTTACGAGTAGTCAGAAGCTGAAAGTCTGACATCCAGTCTTACTAAGGGGTATCGTATTACCCAGTTACTGGGTTGTGGAGGTCAGATAGGCAGTCACGTCAAGGCACACGAATGTGCTGGTACTCAGCTGCATCCGGTTAGACAGGAAGCCGAACCCAACATAGTTTGAGAAAAAGCTAGGCAGATGATGAGGAACTTGGAGCTACTACCGTCAGGGTAGTAGCTCCAAGTGTTTATGGTTATACCTAATTCGATACGAACTTACAACTTGGTTATAATGTTTTTCTAAATTAGTTTAACTACGTCCTCTGAGCTTGTTTCGGCAGTCTCAGAGTAGTCAGGTACGAAACAACGGCCTCATCGTGAGAAAAAAAAGAACAAAAAATTTACGTGTTAAAGTGGAGGAGAGGGGGTGGTGGTGTTGGAGTGGTGGTGGTGGGTGGTGGTTGTTAAAACCATCATCATCTGCCTAGCCTTTTCCCAACTATGTTGGGCCGGATTCAAGTCTAACCGGATGCAGCTGAATACCAGTATTTTACACGGAGCGACTGCCTATCTGACCTCCACAACCCAGTTAGTACTGGGTAATACGATACCCTTTGGTAAGACTGGTTGTCAGACTTGGCCACTGACTACTTGTAACGACTCGACTGTCAAAGATCTAAAAATGACAGCCGGGAGCAACAGCTTAACGTGCTTTCCGAAGCAAGGAGGAAAATCGGTATGTAATGGTGACCGATCCATCCACGGACCAACCTAGACCAGCGCGGCTTAACTTGAAGATCGATCCAAGCGGCTGTAAATATATTTAGCCACGAGCACCTCTAGGTACTGGTAAAAGTAATAACTTCTTATTACAACACAAGGCAGCAATAACACACTTTATGTAAGTCCCAGACAACATTAATAGAATAATAAAATGTAATGAAAGTCTAACTACGATGAAACAGTACAAACTTGTCGTCGTTATGTTCTAAAACCGCGTAAGTCAATTTTTGGCGGTTTCGACATTTTGATGCCGTTGCCGTCGGCTAGGGGAACGGCAGATGTGTTGTGTCAGCCTATCAGAAACAAGCAACGTCTCTTTCTAATTTGAAGTGAACGCAAATTCCAAAAAGGTAGGTATTAGTATTTCCACCATTATTTTTATTCCCTTTACGTACATACAGGATGTAAACAGACCCTTCACATAGCCGTCAACCAAGCATTCTGTACATCAAACTAAGTAACTTTACGCAAAAATTATTGCTGGGAATCGACTTTTTTTTGGGGGTGAAAAATCACGTTTTACGGTAGGACTTGATGGAAAACACTCAAAGCATTGTGCTGAGTGATGGATTGAATAGTACGGGGGTCGTGGAGGTGTGTAAAGTAAAAATCTTACATTAAAAACATGTATTTAAAAATCCACTGGTATCGGGAACAGGGTCCAAGCCACCGGCCGGCAGTCATGGCTCCAGAGAGAGGAACCTCCTAACATTACGAGCCGTATCCAGGAGTAGTACTTTCTGAATCAAGCTTTTGATCCAGCTGCCTAACGAGAGCCTCTTCAGGTACTGATCGAGGCTCTTGGCAATAAAGCTATGGGCTGCCGTCCACTATTTCTTGAGACTTGTGAATTGAATTGAACTAGCGAAATGTGCTATTTAAGTAAACACCTCTACCTAGTCCTCTGTACAGGAGAAGAAGCGTGATAATAGGTTCATGCAAGGAAAAGTTACACAGCTTCTTTATAATCGGCAAGGCCTTATATTGCACCATGTAATCTATACGGAAACTTTGAGAGCTTCATGTTACAAGGAGTGGATTACTTGGAACTTGCAAAGAGGGTATGTACGGTATCTGTAGTTCATCATAGTAGAAACCCCTAACGACATTATGGTGCCCTGGTACCTACTTAGATAATTACCTAGATAATTTTGCTTACTTACACTTGTAAGTAACCATAAATATGCTTGCTTACTTGTAAATAAGCATAATTATCTAGTTAATACGTAAAACATAACATCACGTCTGTAATTCCCGAAGGGTTAAGCAGAGGTGTATCTAATAGTACATCTACATCCACATTTTTCCTGTTATGTTTTCAGTCCCATGTATTAGGGGGCGAGCCTATTGCCATCAGCCGGGCACAAATGTAGACTCCGTGGCAGCTACTGAGACATTCCTGATGGAAAAACGCAATAACACTTTGCCCGACTCGGGAATCGAACCCAAGACTCATGCTCAGCTTGCGCTTGCGTCCACACGACCAACGAGGTAGTCTACACGTAATGTGCAATTATCGTTTTTGTATGTGTAGGTATACTTCCGGCTGAAACTTTAGCTGGTTTTAAAACCTTATTTCTTTACTGATATCATAATTGCGAAAGTAAGTTTGTTTGTTTGTTACCTTTTCACGCCTAAACCACTGAACCGATCATCCTGAAATCCTGAAATTTTGCATATACGTTGTCAAGTGTACAGAAACGGATATAGGGTACCTTTCATCCCGAAAAAAAGTACTGTTCCCGAGGAAAACAACAATAACGTTCTTATGAAAATAGATGGCGCCACGTGTCTTTCGAATCTTGATTGAATTATGTTATTACAAAGCAGAGAACAACCCGAATTGATTATCATAATTATTCTAAATTAAAACGAACGAAACCGCGGTACGTTTCTTAGTACTTCTCCAGAGTCCTAACTGTACTTACCGAACAAAATGTTTAGCAAACGGGAATGAATAAACGAATACTAAAAAGTTGACGAACCGAGACTCAATGGATCAAGAGCAAAATAGTTACGAAGCGGCACTTTTGTTATGGTATTTTGTTTAGTTGGCGAAACGGGAAAGGTACCAAACGGGACGCACCCAGAAACAACTTTAGCTACTTATTGACAAATCTGGAACGAATTGTAGCGTTAAATTAATTCCATAATATCCATCATGTTCCCTTAGATACACCATGACACAAATAAGGAAAGAAAGTATCTCTTATAATAACACAAAAATATTTAATTTGACGCGAAAATGTGACGTTCGGATTACTGAACTGAAAAATAATTACGTCGGCGTCGTGTTGTCGTCGACTGATATTAATATCAGCGGCCGTCATTTTAAAATTATGATGTCGTGCACTAATCTTGGAGCGAAAATATGGAGAAAAAAAAAATTAACACACAATACATCACGCATAAATACCTGTAGACAAGAGTATGGTCTAAGGTGAAAACGCCTAGGTAGCCCGCAAAATTAAAATTTCACAACATATCTGAAAGGAACTTGTTCTCCCCGTCTTTGCGATCATTTTTTTGTTCTAGACCATACCTGGGAACCTTCTAGTTACGCAGATATTGGGAGTCAAAGTTACAACTTTTTCACAACTTTTTTTACGTTTTTAATGTAAGATTTTTACTTTACACACCTCCACGACCCCCGTACTATTCAATCCATCCATCAGCACAATGCTTTAAGTGTTTTCCATCGAGTCCTACGTGTCACGTGATTTTGCACTCCAAAAAAAAGTCGATTCCCAGCAATAATTGTTGCGTAACGTTACGGTTTAAAAGGTTAGGTAGAAGTGCACAAGATTTCGGCTTAAGATTACTTAGTATGGTTCTAATTTTCTGTTTTATACAGGCTGTAAACAGACCCTTCATATAACTGTCAACCACGCATTCTGTACATAAAACTAAGTAACTTTACGCAACAAGGGGTCGTGGAGACACCTCCACGACCCCTTGTTGCGTAAAGCTTGGAGGAATCCATTTTTTTCTACGACTTCAAACTTCTCCAAAACGTATTTCACTTTAACAGTTCCACACTTCCCGTAATTCCCGCCATTTCGCGCACACGCGGCCGCCATTTTCACATTATTATCTCTTTTCCGTTTTATTCCCACAGATTATAATAAAATAAAAACCCTTGGGAGAATAATAAAAGAAAATTCTTCATTGTTAGAAAAAAAAGACGCTGTGAAGTCGTAAACGGTTGAGTTTCATCAAAAAAGCTTTTTTTTTATTGAGATTCAGATAAAATTGGGATGTGAGTGTATGATAAAGTTTATGGAGGAGGTTATGTACAGACGCCAGCACTTCAAGCTACCCGAAACTGTCAAATTTTCCCAGTCAACATTGAACCTAATGCTTCTAAGTAATAAAGTTGAAAATCTATCAAAGAAATTTTACAGATTGTAGTAGCGTAATGTCTGTACATATCTTCACACAAATATTCGCCATCGAAAATATGTCTGAGAGACTGTGTATGTTATGCAAAATACGGTTCGAGCGAGATCAGTTTTCACGTTTGATCAAAGTTTTATTTTAGACATGGCATACCGTTGCCCGCAATTTTCGTCCGCGTGAAAACATTATAAAAATAAAGAAAGAAAAAAAAGAAAGAATAAAGTTTATTCGAAGTCAGTTTATCAAGCACATAATAAAAAAAAAACAAAACAAAATATTACTTACCTGAAAATATTATAAAAATATTACTTACCCTAATTTTTTTTTTATAAAAAAACCAAAGTTACTCCTTATAATATCAGCTGTATGCAAATGAAAGTCCCGTCAAAATCGGTCCAGCCGTTTCGGAGATGAGCGGAACAAACAGACAGACAAACACTAAAAAAATGCTTTTTAACCGTCTTCAAAAAAAGGAGGACCATAAAAGTCAATAAAACAAACAGCCACCGGCCTCGGCAAGTAAAGTTGTTTTAGACTTTTTTTGGAAGTTAGTATTTTTTTGCAAAATGTATTTTATATGTTATAAGCACCTTATATATTTTAATATTTTGCATTCAGTAAAAAATCTGTTATTTTGAAATTACAGACTTATCCATTTTATTTATTTGTCTATAGATAAATCTTTATTCTCTGAGAGTATGAGCCATGGTATGCATGGTCACATTGAATTGATAAAAAAATAAAATCCACTAGTAAAGTCCTTTTGTTTTACAACTCTTTCTGTATAGATTCATTTTACCTTACGGGTTACTACAGTATTTTTTGAATGTGTAAAGAGTATCGTTACTCTTCACACTCTTCAATTGTTCCAGGACTCTGCTAATGAATGCGGAACTGGGTCTAAGGCTATGTCTCACCTTTTGTTCCTGATTTTTTGCACCCAAAGCTTCAGACAAATCGACTTCTGCGTTGCCATCGTCAAGTGGGTCCTAGTATCCGAACAATAACATTTAATAAGAAGGAAAGAAAACATATTTATCTGTCGTAGGGACATGACGTGCATACAAACAAAATAACTTAACAATAATCATACGACGCAACGCAACGCAACAAATAATTATGAACGACAATACGAATGTCAATACGCAGAAGCAGAGAAAGATTGCACAGTGATAATTAATTTGTGGGCTCTGAGAAGGGGAGGGGGATCTAAAAAGGCCTTATTGAGCAATTCTTTTAAAATCAAATCAACAGCAAAAGCTCCTTCAGTTTTTATAATTTTCTTTTCATAACTCGTGTTCTTGCAAGCTCATGTTATCTTGAAAGTAAAAGTACCAGGGAAGCATGAGTTTACGGCGGTCATTACTTCGTCGTAAAAACATTACGACTTTTACTTTTCTTACAAAGCCTTGCACGGAGTATTCAACGGACCGAGAGTTTACAAGAGGTCGTTTCATGAACACAAAAATCATTTTCGAATTTCTTATCGTACAGTATTCTATTTAAAAAGGAAAATTAATCACTCATAAATCTGCATCAAGTCTTAAAACTAAATAAATAATTATGTGCAACACAAATATTTCCCATTTTGAAATCGTTTGAATTTACCATACGTTTACTTTCACGTTCGTGAAGATTACTTCATATAATTTATTGAGGATAATACTGCCACTTTAAGTATATTTTATAAATACTGCACAGTGTTGAACCTACAGAATACAGCCATTACAGTTTTTTTTTAGGATGAAACCTGCATCATACGATGAAAAACTGAAAGTACCTATCAGCAGTCCAATATCCACCTACCAACACAGTCAGTGTTGCGGAAAATGTTTTACCTGTACCACTAGCCTACACATTAGCACTCCATCATTAGTTCTTACTCCATGTCCACGTGCTATGGAGCGTGTCCTAAGAGTTTGTGACATTTGAGGATATTTTTGTTACAACAAGACAATATTTCTGTAGTTTTACGGCTTTTTCTATGGCTTCATCATCACCGGCTTGTTGACTGGCTAATATCACGTGTTCACCACGGCATCGGATTTTATTGATAAAATACAGTGTCTATGGAGTTTCGTGTCCATGTTTATATAAAGAGATCTACGTTTTGGAACTGGCAACTATCTTCGACATTCTGTATTACCTACTTACTGTACTGACCGATTTTTTAACAATTCAAAAGTGGCAGTAAATTAATTAATTAAAATTGAAGCTAAAAAAAAGAAAAAAAATATATACAGGGAGGAAGCGACACCGACGCACAAATCGTTACCACGTTATCAGTACATCATTCTGAATGTGGGGGTGCCCACATGGAAATTTTTTATCGATAATTTTTTTTTAAATAAAAAATAAAATAACTTTTATTTCGGACAAGGAGCATCCATAGAGGGTTAGTAAAATAAAACTTATAAACTATGTTAATTACACCTTATTTCGATACGAGCTTGTTGTTCGAGAGGCATCTACGAACAATATCCCCAATAATCGGGGAGAAATAAATCTGCTGTTCCATACTAATGCAGTGTTGTAGGAAACAGCTGTTTATTTTTAAATCTTCTTGTTCTTAGTCGTTCACTCTTGTCAGAGTGGTCGTGGTCACGGGGGGTCGCTCACAACTGCGGTCGCTGACTTCGCGATCCTTTTCTACTGGTTTCCATTTGCCGCATGGCGAGCACATTCTGCCAGAAGGATCTTGGTAACAGATTTGATGGAGTCTGTCCATCGGGTTGGTGATCGACCACGTGGCCTCGTCCCTTTGATTCTAGTCTCTTAACTTGAATCACCAAACGCTCCACGGAATCATTGTTGCGGGTAACGTGTCCAAAGAATCTGAGGATACGCAAGTGCACAAACGACGACAGTCTTTTTTTTTTTTTTTTTTCGGATGGGAAATCATCAAATGACCCCCCCCACTCTGGGCGGAGCGGAAGGGAGTGTCAGACTTGTACTGACTAAAACCCATCCATGTTCCTTCTTTGCCCTTTGTGTTCCAGGGCCACGGTATCTCTTTCGAACAGTCCCGCAGCCCTGGCAGGCATCGGCCCTTGCAGACCCCTACATCGTTGCTGACATCTCTTTGAGGCGCGCGAGGAACACGAACGCGCCGTCGACACGGCCTGTCGTCAAAAGACGGCCGGACGGCGAGCTAGCCCATAGCTCGCCGTCCACAGGCCCGCGCCTACGGTGGCCGGGAGCCACCACGTGACCCCCGACGCCCAGGGCGTCTCCCACGGCGGCTGGGACGTGAGATTCTTTCCCTCTCACGTCCCGCCACCTCCTTCACTAGCATGACTGCTTCGCAGAAGGAGGTGACGGCTTCCCATTCCCTCTCGCTCCGGACCATGGCTTGAACCAGGGCCGGACGCGAGAGATCGCCGCCGCCGATCGCCGCTACGAGGACACGACGGTGCTCCGCCCAAGTGGGGCAGACCTCAACGGTATGTTCCACCGTGTCCTCCAGACGATCCTCACAATGGAAACACCCGGGCGTTTCCTCCCGCCCGATCCGGTGCAGGAACCTCCCGAACGACGACAGTCTTTGTTTAATATTGAGTTCTTTGAGTATTGACACGTTGCTCCGATGAGCGGTCCAGCTTAATCTGAGCATGCGTCTCCAACACCACATCTCAAGGGCGTCAGTCTTGCATGCGCAATATCCAAATCTCAGCTCCATACAGGAAGATCGGGAAAACCGGGGTGTTCATCGGCGATCTCTCCAGATTTTGTCCAACTTTTTTTAATAACAAACGAAAAATGGGTTCAGAATGAGGTATTGAATACGTTAACCGGTTTAGCGTCGGTGTCCCTTACACCCTGTATGTGTATACGCAAATAATAATAAATAATAAATGATGGTAATATCACGCTGTATTGGGATCGATCTATCGTCACTGACAGGACTATTGTTGCCAATAAGCCTGACATAGTGGTGATAGATCGATTGGAGCGTCGCGCAATGATTGTTGATATAACGGTTCCGCATGACGAGAATCTCGTGAACTGCTTTCACGAGATTCTCGTCATGCGGAACCGTAGATAACCAAATATAAACAATTCAAATATCTTGATCTGGCTCGCGTGGTTGTCGACATGTGGGACGTAAGTACAGCAGTCATTGTGCCGATAGTCGTGTCGGCCAATGGCTTAATAGCCAATAGCCTCGAGCAACATCTGAGGATGCTCTCGCTTGGCAGCTGGATCAAGGGCTTGATTCAGAAAGTACTACTCCTGGATACGGCTCGTAATGTTAGGAGGTTCCTCTCTCTGGAGCCATGACTGCCGGCCGGTGGCTTGGACCCTGTTCCCGATACCAGTGGGTTTTTAAATACATGTTTTTAATGTAAGATTTTTACTTTACACCACTGGTAGATCGGACCCTGTTCCCGATGCCGGTGGGCTACTATTTTTTATATTGCTAAATGTTTTTTTATATTACTTTGTATAGAAATATTTAAAAATATAAAGAATATGTATAGAAAATAAATAAAGGAAATAATAAATTATTTATTGCCCAAAGAATAATAAATTATTATTTATTGCCCAAAGAAAGAGAAAATACATGACATGTTACATAATATCAAGCGTATGAGTTCTTTTTTACATAAATTTTATCAATAATATCCCCTATACTAGGAAAATCCTGTATTACGGGACCCATCCGTTCGTCCGTAATTACAATTTACAAGAATTCAGTGAACCAAATGTGTAACATTTAACTTATGTACAGTGAGCACGCGTGCGTGAGTAGTATATATATATAGAGTTTGAGAGAAAGAGTGTGATGGTGTGTGTGTATGTTAGTGATGAAATGTGTGTGATAGTGTCTGCGTGTGGTAAAATAATCGGAGATTTTTTATATAAATATTCATGCGTGTCTCCGACTTGATGTGTTTCAGTCTAAACTACCTACTGAGTCGAAATAATTCTATGCCTTGAACCCGATAGTTATTACATTATTCGGTGTTTTCTTACATATTCAGAGAGCAATGAACACAGAACAGTTTAATACAGTCAAACGTGCGTAGCACTACGCGGGATAAATATTATCCTAATTCCTCCGAATATTAGCCGCACATACCCTGGGTGATATTATTCAGCAATTATTATTTATATTTCATGTTATTTGTGCCTAAACTACGAATGTGTGTAAGTGTAGAAGCAGGGTGCGACTGCGGAGGCCTATACCACTGCCCACCTCCTGTTCCTGGAGGGACCTATCCTAAGTCACCAGCGCCTTCGATGTGGCAGAGTACTGGTCAAAGCTAATTTGACTCAAGTAATTACGGGAACCATCGACACGAAGAAGGGAAGAAGTCTACATAGGTTTAGAGCAACCCGATCTATGAAGAAACCAAGAAACAATGTAACTCATCATCATCTGCCTAGCCTTTTCCCAACTATGTTAGGGTCGGCTTCCAGTCTAGTCGGATGCAGCTGAATACCAGTATTTTACATAGAGCGACTGCATAACTGATCTCCACAACCCAGTTAGTACTGGGTATTACGATACCCCTTGGTAAGACTGGTTATCAGACTTTTTGGGCTACTGACTACCTGTAACGACTGTCAAAGATCTACAAATGACAGCCGGGACCAATGGCTTAACGTGCTTTCCGAGGCACGGAGGAAACTCGGTATGTAATGGGTGGTCACCCAACCACAGACTAACCTAGGCAAGCACGGCTTAACCTAAAGATCGATCCGAGCGGCTGTTATTATTTTTTCATCAACTAAAATATTTATTTATAGAATCAGATCCAATAAACTTTCATACATACTTACATAAAAAAATGGAGTATCAAAGTTACTTGCTGCCGAAACTGAACCGTGTCATTATTTAGGTTTACTAGGACGTAACAAAGTTATGACAAGGCTGAATAAAACATTGAATATTTTATGAACAAAGACTAGAACTTCTACGTAATACCTAACTATTAAATATTAAGGCAGAAGTAACCGTAGACCATTGAAAATAGTACTGTAAAGTTGAAATTAGTACTGTGTTAGTGTGTTAAATAGTAAATTAACTGTAACTTACTATTAAACACAGTACTAATTTATTGATATTAATAAACAATGATTAACAATGTTTTTGAATTTAAGTGTGTATTAGTAACATCACATGGATCATGGCGTGAAATATTTTTTTTTGTTTTTTTTTTTTTGGCTTTTAAAAGAAAAATACAGAGATGATTGTTAATTTTTTTTATAAAGGAATTTAATTTTTATTATTAAGGCTTTTGAGCTGATTTCTGATTGGCAAGGATCAGGAGTGTGGAAATAAAATAAACATAACCTAACATGACGCCTCTAATGCCCGAAGGGTTATGCAGCAGTGTGGGTGCCTAATAATACCCTCATTTAACTAGTTATGTTTAAGTACCATTTGTAATAGGAGGCGACCCTATTTACATCAACCGGGTACACCGTGATTGCTGCTGACAAATTCTTGATAGAAAAACTCAATACCATTTTCCCCGACTAGGGAATCGAATCCACGACCTCACGCGCAACAGTCTCGCTTGCGACCACTAGGCCAACGAAGCAGAGACGAGAAAGTTAAATACACACACATTCACAAAAAAAAGTAATTAATTTTTATTGAAAACGTCACACATTACAAAATCAATTACTAACAAATCATTACTCAAAGTTACTCAAACTAATACGTAGAATTCTCACATTTAAAATAGAATATGGTTCTGGAAATGTACTAAGCGAGCAGAAGTTAGCAAACATCACTATTATAGGTCTTACAATAACATTCCACCTCAAATATGTAAAGTCTAACAGACGGCTAGGTTCCTTCGTACGTTTGTTTAAATGGAGGAGCGTTTAGACTGAACGATTCTTATGTAATCATAATCTTTCTACCATTATACAACATTATTTTTAGTATATGCGAAACCTGAATATGGTTTGTTCAGAATAAGTAACTGAATTGATTCCAATAATTTTTAACCCATGTTATATTTTGTCAAAAAAATATTTAAAAAAAAGTTACAAGATGGATACCGAGCGACATTAAGTACCTATCGCAATCATTTAGGTACCTACTGCCAAATTATTATTATCAATGAGCTCAAGACGACGCTGGAGGCGGGTGCGCGGGCGCGCTGCGTGGTGACCACGTTTTTGAGCGGACAACCAGGTAACAGAACAAGCTTATAATTTGTGTTTTTTCATGATACAGTTTTGAAATTGTGTACATAGATTCTTTCCATAAATAGTTCATTTTGAAACGAGAAAAAACAAAAAATAATAAAAAAAAAACCCAATAAATAATAATATTACCAGCTGACAGCGTTGAGGAGTTTTTTGATGCCCTTTTATAGTTTATTGTTAGTTTATTTATTTTAGGTTATTTAATAGTTTTTAATTAATAATGTATTTAGTTAGTTTACTCTACCTAATTAAATCTTTTGAAAATAACTCATATCGATTCTCAAGGTGTTTCAAGAACTACAAAGTTCGTAACTGTCCAGTCCACTATTCCAGTACTCACCCGGTTCATTTCCTCAGTCTAAACGCGTCTTAACAGAAACGTTCGTAACTTTAAGATAGCAAAGCGAGGTCTGACCACTCTGACCAGTCTGTTCATAACTCTCTGTATTTGTTGTTCAACTTCGTTTTCTGAACAATTTTGAATAGAATGCTTGTTTGTTCGGAACTTTCTAGAAACTTTGTTTTATTCCAGGTTGAAATGTTTTCCCTTATAACGAGAAATGAAAATGTTATTTTGAACATTCAATAAGTTGGTTGAAGAGTAGTAGGTACCTTATTATTCTAAGAACATTGATAGTTTACCTTGTTCTAGAAAAAGTAGGTATAATGGATGTACAAGTACCCTTATCGAAGCCGAATGGCACTTGTTCTTCCCGTCATTGGGGTAATTTTTTTGTTCTTGACCATACCTGGGAACCTTCTAGTTACGGAGATATTGGGGGTCAAAGTTCCAACTTTTTCACAAGTTTTTTTGTTAAACCATAATAAACCTTAGCTGTTCCCACAGAAACCAAAAAAGATTGTAGATCATATACTTTTGAATTTGAAGACCCTACATTTTGCCGTAACCTCTTAACTCCAAAACATTGTAAAACAAAGTTCCTCACACTTCGCGAATTCAGCTCGTTGAGTTCAGTTGAGAGGCTCTCAAGTCTTGACACCCTCATTACTGCTGCCTCCTGTGGGTCGTACTCAAGTGAGTGGCATACGACGGTGAAAAGGGCAACTTTTGGGGTTTTCGGGGAAGGTTATTTTCTTGTTTTGATTCAGAACGGCCCTTGTAATAAACACATTGACAATCTTAATAAAAATAAGGTAATTTTTTTTTCTATGGATACATAAAAATGACCATGTACCAGACTTACGGTTTTCCATAAGTCATGCTAACATAACTGTGCCTTGAAAAGCTTTGTGTCGGTAAAAATCTAAATAAGGTACGTAAATTATGTCGCAGTAAGATATTTATTGCCATATATCCCTAGGGATATAGCTATATCCTGGAACATAGGATTTATAACTATCTTATTAAGCTGATCTAGTGAAATAAGTATTATGTTTGAGATCAAGCGAAGTAAGCTTGGGCACCCCGAGTCGAAGAGGTTAGGTCCGAAGGGGATGGCGGGGTCTAGAGAGCGAGTGAACTAAGTCCCCGCCATCCCCTTTATGTCAGGTTACTTTAAACCGTGCAGACAGAAATAGGAGCCCTGCGGGGCGACGTCAACCACGCCTTGGTTTGGAGTCATTTGCTTTAATAGGATAGCAAAACGTAAAAAAATATTTATAATTCCACATTAAAATGAGGTTTTAAGTTTGGCATGTCATGTCATTTTTGGCAGTATAAAAATGTTTTTCATAATTATTTTTCTCCAGGCTTTAACTATCGTTCTGTGACATATATACAAACAAACTCTAGGGCAAACATGAACCATAATCAGGTATATCAATTCAGACGTCAATCACTCCGCTTGTAATACAGTCAGGGTTTCCTTAAATCTATCTATATCGTCTTATACTGACAGATGCCTTGAGGGAAGGCTTCAATTAGAACAATCAATGCCTATATACAGGCTATTGATGTCTGCAATGAGCCTTGGTTAATTTTCTAACTAGGTTATACACGTATGATCGTTTTGGTTCCATTCGGGCGGCGGCGTTAATATTAGTCTAGTTTAAGTTACTAAATATGTATGTATTTATTATTTGACTGAATTTAGCTGTGTTTAAAATAATTAAACTGACGATAATTATAATTACAGTATTATTTTGGCATACAATTCAGTTGGAATACCTAAAGGGGTTAGACATTCAATATTATTAATTTCCACCCTAACGTGATGTTTGAATGAAGTCAAGTCGTATATGCGTGATATATGAACGATAGTTCAATAATGTTCCCTTTTTTTCATCTGAAGGAAAGCTTTGATCAAGCCTTATCCTGCACCCCACTACCACCACCACCGCCGCCTTTTGTACGCCATTGCCACATACATGTGACAAGCAACCACATGCCCTGTACGCCAACGATTCAAATAAGTGACAAAAAATGCGGTGCACTATATAACAAGAAATAAACAAATAAATAGTTTTAGAATTACTATTCTTTTTGTAGGTATTTGCGGTGAAATTGAGGGCACGCGCGTGCGTTTATGCTCTGGCCTTCAAAAGGTAAAAATTGACATTCCAATCACAACATCCCAAACAATAATTTAAAAATTTAATCTCAAAGGAAACTGAATGATGATGATGATGACTGAAGTGTGAAAAGAAAAAAAAAAAAAAAACAAAAGGATATACTTAAGTATATCCTTTTTTTGCAAATCTCACAGTCAAAATTTGGTTTACTGTAACAAAACCCAATTCTGGGTTAAGCTCGCCATTGTACATAAGCTATATTGTTGCAATTTGTATGTATATTTGTTTTTTGTGTGCAATAAAGAATAAAGAAATAAAGAAACTCATAATTTTGCTGTTTCAAGCAGGATGAGGTGAATAAGAGGCGAGAAGTTCACAACAGGCCTGTATAACGAGCCCTCAACAGAGGTAGAGCACTCTTTACAATGCAAAATCAAAATAATGAATGCTCTTGTGTAAGAGGACAAAGATGAATAAACAACACGAAACATTGGGGTTCTTTTCCCAATCATTACATAAATGAATCAATCATTCACTATCATACACAGACCTACACACACTCACACACAAACACTACACATACCTGAACATGCTACTATGATTTTGTAAAATCCTAGTACCAAAAATTTTTCTTTTCTTTTTAATCAAAATGAAAGCATTTATTTCAAGTGAGCCAGTTACAGGTACTTTTGAATTGTCGGAAATAAATAATTAAGTGTGTGTTGTGTATGTGTATTAAGTATGTAATAAAGTATGTCTCAACATTGTAGATTGTTACCCATGGGAAGTTGCGAGGTAACCCAATCACAAGTATCCTTATAACTTACCTTAATTTTGTGCTGTGGAACAATTGTATGAGAAACAGTAAAAACTTTTTATTTTATTTTTTTATTTATTTTTACCCACCTTCTCATCATAAAACTGTGTACATGTGTGCCGTACTTCCCTTTAAGCGATACTCGACTGACATCGTGTATCCGCGCGGTCGGGCGGCGATGCGGATTGTGAGCGGATCTCATGTCGCATTCGTACAGGCAAACCGGAGCATGTGTGTTGCAAAACTGTGCAGGTTTCCTAGCTAAGCAGCTCAAGCTTACCTGACGGGTGTACCTGTACTGGTAACCCTAAAGTGTATGGCTACCGAGTGCGAGTGTATGGCGCGAACGAGAGGCGCTCACCGCCTGTCCGCGCGGCGCACTACCCTTACATTTCCTTCACCGCCTTTGCACAACCGCGCGGATGAGCGGTATCGTGTGGAAATTGCCTGCCAGCTTTTTTTTAATACTGCTTGTCCTTTGAATTGAAAGATTGATAGTTAATAGCAGTAAATCGTGTCAGGAAATCCCTAAAAGTTAAGATAAAATCTATTCGTATCGCAAAGAAAGCAGTCCTAAAATAACACCAATCAATTCACCCTAAACACAACATTTTATCTGGACCTAAAAATACATTGACCCCAAGAAAGGGAACAAATTAAAATATATCAACTTCTTGCGCACCCTCAACGACCCTAAAATTGGGGTCCCTAATGTGTTTCGTAGAAAATGTGCAAATAACATAAAACGTTATTAGGAAACTTCAGTATTTTTTCGGTAAATACCCTCGAGGGAGAGAACCTCTTGCCCTGCTGTGCCCCTCTTAGTAAGGAGGCGTAATTACTCAACCTACTTTACGTGAGTATCATTACGGTTTAAAAGGTTAGGTAGAAGTGCACAAGATTTCGGCTTAAGATTACTTAGTATGGTTCTAATTTTCTGTTTTATACAGGCTGTAAACAGACCCTTCACATAGCCGTCAACCAAGCATTCTGTACATCAAACTAAGTAACTTTACGCAACAATTATTGCTGGGAATCGAGTTTTTTTTGGAGTGTAAAATCACGTGACACGGTAGGACTCGATGGAAAACACTTAAAGCATTGTGCTGATGGATGGATTGAATAGTTCGGGTACGGAATAGGTGTGTAAAGTAAAAATCTTACATTAAAAACATGTATTTGAAAAAGTTGGAACTTTGACCCCCAATATCTCCGTAACTAGAAGGTTCCAGGTATGGTCTAAAACAAAAAAATGATCGCAAAGACGGGGAGAACAAGTGCCTTTCGGATATGTTAAGGGTCTATTTACACCCTTTATACCTACTTTAAAAAAGAGGCCAGTTTTTTTAGAGGAGAAGATACGTGAGCGGCGTGGGGTGAAGTGAACGGTGTGCGGCGCGTTCTGCGGCAGATGCTAAACTGGGCGTGAGAGGCTGTACAGACATCTCTGCTACCGTCTAGCAAGTACGTATCTCCTCACAGCTTCGTTGGGGACACCCCTTTGCTCATCTCCGCATGTCTCTGCTTTGGTGGAGTCCGTGCCTAAACAGACTTCACTGAAACAACGTCAGAGAAGATTCCAGAAGGAACATAAAATTCAATTAATCTATACTAATATTATAAAACTGAAGAGTTTCTTTGTGTGGTTGAACGCGCTAATCTCAGGAACCACTGGTTCGATTTGAAAAAATCTTTTAGTATTGGATAGCCCATTTATCGAGGAAGGTATAAAATTCCCGCGGACGAAGGTCACGGGCAACAGCTAGTGATTCATAAAGTAATATGAGTCGTGTTATGAATCATAACGCTTTAAAGGCAGTTTTGGAAATGATAAAAGAGTGTTCAGGAAAAAAGAAAATATTCACAAGACCAAACGGTTTCTTACATAAAACTAAACTTATAATTTACACAAATGGTCAGCTGCATTAGGAGTACTCGCCACCGGCCTGCTTGCGTTACCAGATGTCTATGATCGTGGACGAAACAACAGATTATACATTTGTAAGGACCGTAGCAGGAGTCTTTCAGAATTTCGTAACTTTTTAGTCGTCTCATAACAGCAACCCACTTCATGTATCCAATGACTACTTAACATTCATAAAAAGCTACGATCTACTGGACTCGTGCGCTGGGTAGATTTATGTTCTCCAGTTTGAAACGTAAACATCATTAACAGCATGTTTCATGATTTTATTCTCAAGTATTATTTATTTTTCGTTGTACCTATTATGGTAGGTAAAAAATTGAAAAAAACGCGCCTAGAGCTATTTTATGTCGGGTATATTGAGTGGACCACCTTTGTAAGACGACTAAAAAGTCACGGTGTATACGTTAAAATATACTGTGGGGACAGTCGTGTCCACATTTAACCTGTTATGTTTAAGTCGAATGTAACTGGAGGCAAGCCTATAGTCATCAAGGGCACAAATTCAAACTCCGACCGGGCTAATACTAAGAAATAAAAAAGGAATTTAAACAAAAGTTCTGTTTCTTTCAAGTGCCAAGGCTAAACCAGTACATCATTATCGACCGGCACTAAGTGAATAATTAATCAGAAACGCCATCTTGTTCGCCACGTGTAGGCTCCCACATTTACTAATTATTTAATTGCTCAAGCTAGTTCATAATTTATTATGGCAATGAGTAATTGTTACATTTTCAGTACTGAGAAATAAAAGTGTGAATAATTTTGATTATGAATGGGAACATACATATGTAAGGTACCAGGGGTTTGGGCGTCGGGGGTCACTTGGTGGCTCCCGGCCACCGTAAGCGAGGGCCTGTGGACGGCGAGTTATGGGCTAGCTCGCCGTCCGGCCGTCTTAAGACGACAGGCCGTGTCGACGGCGCGTTCGTGTTCAACGCGCGCCTCAAAGAGATGTCAGCAACCATGTAGTGGTCTGCAAGGGCCGATGCCTGCCAGGGCTGCGGGACTATTCGAAAGAGATACCGTGGCCCTGGAACACAAAGGGCAAAGAAGGAACATGGATGGGTTTTAGTCAGTACAAGTCCGACACTCCCTTCCGCTCCGCCCAGAGAGTGGGGGGGGGGGGGGGGTGTCATTTGATGGTTTCCCTTCAGAAAAAAAGGTACTGGTACCTTTTTTTTTTAATTATGAACCCCTGGGGGTTCATAGGTATTTTCGTACTAATGAGTGAGAGGGCCCATTTTTCACCTTAGAGTTCACAATAATGATGTTAAAACTAAAAAAGAAAATAGCTTTCGTTTTACATATTTTTCATTTTAACATCACGTACATACGAGTATGTATTATGTGAAAATTTTATTGCAAGTTCCGACTTTTTAGTACTCCAACCTGTGTTGGGTTTTTCATCAGTATTAGAAACAGGAACGATTGGCATCAAACATAAATGCTTTGTGTAAAATGGCCATTTTCTTGAAATCTGTGAATGGGGATCTTTCACGAAAAATTACGGATAATCTCTTAAATTCATTTTCATGTAGCTGCTACTGTCTGGCAAAAGTCTAAAAATAAATGTGTGGCGGCACTACAAAAAGTACAACTTGCTGTAGGACTTTTTGTAGAGCAGCCACACATTTATAGAACAAAAAGTACTAAAGCGCCATCTATATCTCAGACGATGAAATAAACATCGAAATACATCGAAATTCTACATCGCGCAAGTAAAGTTACCTGCGACTTAAGAATATAAAGTAAAGTGTAAGTAGACCCTTAACACATCCGAAAGGCACTTGTTCTCCCAGTCCTTGCGACAATTTTTTTGTTCTAGACCATACCTGGGAACCTTCTAGTTACGGAGATATTGGAGGTCAAAGTTCCAACTTTTTCACAATTTTTTTTTTTAATACTTGTTTTTAATGTAAGATTTCTTTATACACCTCCATGACCTCCGTACTATTCAATTAATCCATCAGCACAATGCTTTGAGTGCTTTCCATCGAGTCTTACCTTAAAACGTGATTTTTCACCCCAAAAAAAAAATCGTTTCCCAGCAATAATTTTTGCATAAAGTTACTTAGTTTGATGTACAGAATGCTTGGCTGACGGCTATGTGAAGGGTCTGTTTACACCCTGTCTAGTCCGGTCTGTATATTCCTAGTGTGGGGCAAAGGAGTGTTAAAAAAAATATATATATATATAGAAGAACCCGACAACAACTGTCGGGCAGTAGCCCAAAAGACAACACCCGTCTGGTCATAGGATCCCCCCTTTTCTATGGGGGATGAAGAACTATCATTGTTCACCAAAATGCGATTCGATTCATGTTTGTTGTATGAAAGTCGTATGGCTGGAATGTTGGCTTTATAGTCTTTTCACAGTTATTTTAACAGTGACAATAGAAACCAATCGGCGACCTTATTAGAGCGGGAATAGAGGTCACTTTGGTTTTGCCAATGATTTATTTATTTATTAGGCTTCTCAACAATGAGTACACTGATACATTATAATTTGTACATTGCAAACTTAAGTCTAAGCGCCTCATCACTTAAAGAAAAGCACAGCATGCACTACATTATGAGCAGATAATAACACAATTAAATAATTAACACAAAAAATATACAGTTTGAAAAAATAAAAATAAAACAATTAAAAACTAAATTGATTACATTGAATTAAATTAAATTAAATATAGATTAAAATAAATTAAAATAGATTGAATTAAATTAATGATGTAAAATCAAACGTCAAATAGCTGAAAGGATTTTCTTGACAAGTCCAATGCCCTCATGTCGCACTTACTCACCTACCTACCTAAAGTAAGATTTTATCAAAAAACACTGTTTTCATTTAATCGCTTTTAGATAGATAGTGAATACTGATACCTACCAAGTTTGGGAACTTTCCACAAGGCAATGCAAAAAAAACTTTGGAGGAAAATTCAAATTCAAAACAAAAGTGTCCTATTGTCGTCTTTTTTTAGTTGTTTATATTTTCTTACTTTTAGCCTTATTTTTATCTTTAGTTTAGTTCTATTGAGTGTTATTTTATTTTGCTTAATAATATAATGATACAATTAAACAAAAGGGTTTTTAAATAGATATTTTTTTATTACTACCAACCCCATTACTGTATGATTATCACTTGCATCGGTGAAGGAAAATATCGTGAGGAAACAGATCAGCATGCCTGAGAGATATTTCTCGACGGCATGAAAAGCCAGGGACCCCTGGGTGGCATAAAAACTAAAAGCCTACCAAGCATTGCATTATTAATTGCAATTCCAAACATTTGCAATTTTGGTTTTAATAAGACGAGCGGAATCTCAGCGGAATTAAGCCATCGCCGCTCGAGAATAAATAAAGGGTGTAAATAGACCTTAACATAACCGTACGGCACTTGTTCTCCCCGTCTTTGCGATCATTTTTTTGGTCTAGACCATACCTGGGAACCTTCTAGTTACGGAGATATTGATGGTCAAAGTTCCAACTTTTTCACAAGTTTTTTGATTAAATACATGTTTTTAATGTAAAATTTACTTTAGACCTCCACGAACCCTGTACTATTCAATCCATCCATCAGCACAATGCTTTGAGTGCTTTCCATCGAGTCCTACCGTAAAACGTGATTTTACACCCCAAATAAAAGAGTCGATTCCCAGCAATAATTTTTGCGTAGTTACTTATTTTGATGTACAGAATGCTTGGTTGACGGCTATGTGAAGGGTCCACTTACACCCTGTATAGTGCACAAAGTGTGAGCGAAAAACGGAAGACGGAAGAATCGACAAAAAGACAGATCAACAAAAGAAATCTATCATTTTGTCGATTCTTCCGTCGACAAATCCATTTCTACGGTGGTCATGCTACGCTTGCAGATATTGTCTGCTTTCTAAAATCGTTCATGACATAAAATTCAGATCAAGATTCCTGTTAAAATAAACAAAAATAAAAAAAAGCATTACCTCAAGCGGCGTAAATATAGAAACCTTTGTGCTAACTATATTTTCGAGCCGTTTGGGGTTGAAACTCTGGGGTCGTGGGGTCCGAGTGCTCATAGCCTCTTTAAGGAAATTTCGAAACGCCTAGTTGACGCTTCCCGTGACCCAAGGGCTGGCTTTTACTTTGGCCAAGTGTTGCCATACAACGCGGCAACGCCGCCAGTCTCTTGGGCACATTACCAGCTGAAAGCGTTGAGGAGGAGTTTTTTGATGCCCTTTTATAGTTTGTTGTTAGTTTTCTTATTTTAGGTTATTTAATAGTTTTTAATTAATTATGTATTTAGTTAGTTTAATTATTTAATGTTTATTGTAAATAAATAAATTAAAATGACATAAATTAAAATGACAGCTACTATGTATTACAATTTCTATTCTGTGTTACTGATGTCTGCTTTCTCCAATCGTTCATGACATAAAATTAAGATCAAGATTTCGGATAACAACATTAATAATTGTAAGTGGTCGGAAACATGAAAATAAAAATTAAGTACTTACATTTATTTTAGCTTATCTTATCATGATAATTCATTAGTCGATGTTTATCGCAGTAATTACAGTGGTTATAGCTTGTAATCCTATTGTTACACTGTCATTAGCATAGAAGATGTTACTGAAATCGGGCTTGTTGTTGTTCCTGCTGATTGTTCTGCAGGTAAAGTTATCACATACATTATCATCATAAACATCATTACCTTGTTCCAGTCACAACTGAGTATAGTATTCATCTCTTTCGCGTTATGGTTCCTTAGTCCGCTCTAGTCTCAGACAGGTCATAACCACTATATTTTAATGTCGTACACCCATCTATTTAATATTTCTTTTCAATAATATAAGGCGCCGCTGGTCCGCTATAATTTCTTGTACCGTCTCTCAACCACCATTTACTACACCAACTGCCATCGCTACTTGCCTAGTATCCTGCCCACCTCTAGTTTTAGTTACCACTGTACTGAACAGTAGTTTGCAAGCCTGGGTTAGATTTTTTGTCAGCTTATCTTATCGTCCCACAGCTGGGCAAAGGGGAGGCCCACTTTCTCCTTCCAAACCTCTCTATCTTGTGCGATATCTGGCCATGTTCGCCCCGCAAACAAGATCAGATCGTCATACCACCTTCGCCGCGGTCTATTATAGATATAGATTTCTTCAGTTAATTAAGTCTATTCCCGTAGCAGGGCAAAATTAACTATGTTTTTTTAATTTAACACAGCGTGAGCGAGCGAGCCACCGTGAATCTACCATCCGATTGTTTCGGAAACTCAAATTAAAATTCATTTATTAATTTTGTGAACATAGGGTAAAAAATATACAGATGTTATGTATTTAAATGTTGGTCCATACTATGCCAACTCAGCTCCTATTTGGGTATGTAACTCATCCTTCATATGGCAAACGTGTTCGACTTAGTAGTAAATTGGTCATGTTTTTTCTGTAAAACTAAGCCAATACGAAAAGCGAACATCTATGTAACTTTCAATTTTTTACAGGTATCCGCTCTTTACAAAAGAGAGGTCCTTAACCCAGAGTCCCTTGAACATGTCGTCAATATCAACCATGGTGAGTTAAAAAAACCTCATTATACACCGTGACTTTTTAGTCGTCTTACAACGGCAGCCCACTTCATGTATCCAATGACTACTAAACATTCATAAAAAAAAGGTATTTATGAGATTTTAATAATTACAAATAAAAATATTATTCAGTATTATGATTATGACGCATGACGTAGTTAAACACTCTGTTGCGAGCGATGATCTACTGGAGTCGAGCGCTGGGTAGGTATGTTCTCCCGTTTGACACGTAAACAGGAAGTTTCATAATTTTATTCTAATGTATTATTTATTTTTCTTTGTACCTATTGTGGTAGGTAAAAAAAATCGCGCCTAGAGCTATTTTATGTCAGGTACATTGAGTGGACCACTTTTGTAAGACGACTAAAAGTCACGGTGTATAATATAGTGTTACAGAGTGTGATACAGAATGAAAAAATCCTCATTCTCCAGCTGCCCTTAAACCAATTGATTTAGGGTCGGCGCAGTATGTCTTCTTATATTCTTTTTACGTTAATATTCAGAATGAACATAAGGAAATTAAAAAACCTACCTAACCTGCTTTGTTTACCTAGAATCCGAAGCGGAACCAGTATCATCGTCAGAGTCGCGAATAGTATCGGGGTGGGAGGCACAGCCGGGCCAGCACCCTCACCATGCACACCTTCGTTTGATAAACCGAGCTGGTAATATGCGCCAGTGTGGAGGTTCCGTCGTGGCCAGGGAATGGATTCTAACTGCCGCGCATTGTCCTGCCCTGTAAGTAACCCATCGTAGTACGAGAATTACCTTCTAATTATTAAAAAAATATGTGTCGGAAACGAAACACGTTACGGCTGGTTCATAAATTCAAGATTGTTTAACAAGCTATCGAATATATATAATATATTGAAGCCGGAACGAAATGATCCGGCAGCGAAGGAAAGTTGTCGACATAGCTCACAGAAAAAGCAAGTTTAAGTGGCATCAGGCTGGCCATGTTAGCCGTAGAACCGATGACCGTTGGAGTAGACATTTTCTAAAGTGAAGTGCGAAAATTAGCAGGCATAAGGTAGGGTCGCCATCAAGCTGGGTGGAGCAAGGATCTCCGCAGAGTGGCTAGTGGCAACTGAATGAGAGTTGCCGAGAATCGAGCATGCAATTGCAGTGGCCTACGTCCAGCTAAGGACTGCTGTAGGCGATGATGATTGTGTTGTAACAGATCTTCATTTCCCCTACAGCCGCGTTTCAGTGGTGGTTCGCGCAGGCGTAGTGAATATCAACAATCCAGAGTATATCGCCGAGACTACGGAATGGTACATCCATCCTAGATTCAACGAGCAATTATCACGTGTGCAGAACAACGACATCTCGCTTATAAAGTTGCAACGTCCTGTTGTTTATAGCAGTAAGTATTTTTTTCTACAAATTGTTCAGGGTGTAAGGGACAGCCCTCCAAAAACTGACAGGGTGCATTCATCTCCTTATTTTGAATCATATTCCACCGGATTTTTTCTCCGGTTTTTTTATTTAATTTCTTAATTGCAACTACAATAGGATAGCATCACTTTCAAAAAGATACCAAAAGTGGTTACGTGTATATTTTGTCAATTTCGAAACAGATAAGCAGGTACACTGCAATCAGTTTCATTATTAATTAATGTACATTGTTAACAAACGATAAATAGACTTGAAATAATAATAAAAAAGTATTTACAAGTACATATAAGGAAAAAGAATTACAGGACGTCAAAATATTCGCCCGAATCGCTGCCAACAAGTAAAATGTCCAGGAGAGTGGCAGCATTTCCACGTTGGATGGCAATGCAATTTTTTCGGCCAAAAAAAATCAGCTCCCTGGTTATCGCCAAGCGGTTGGTCGACAGAACCGCTTGGTGAAAACCAGGGAGTTGGTTTTTTCCCAAAATACTAGGTGGCGACTAGGATTATTACCCATTACTACCAATAAAGTTATTGTATTTGCGCTGTTTGAGCTTTTCAGCACCTGCCACAGCCGCCCCAGCATGCTACGCCGTGCTAGGAAGATGGGATGGCGCAAGGGTGTCGACGCAAGTTGCATCCCACACCAAAGGCCTACCCATCTTCCAAGGCATTATGGTTATACCGTTTGGTGTCTTCTCGTCGTCGTGGTCCAAAACTTTGGGTTCTAAAACAACTAGTATCCCGGCGCGAACGGTCACAATAGCAGGACGGATGATGTCATTAATGCTAGCGTGCCTTACTGCAGAAAAGGCCAGTGTCCGGGACAGTCCACTACTAATTTCCCTAGGGTTAGTTCTCACTTGACTTGTATTCATATTAATCCTGATGTGTCTTCATCATTCAGATATGCTGAAAGCGATTCGGATCCAATCTCGGGCTGACGCGTATCGCAACTACGACGGCGTCGTACTCTACGCTAGTGGACATGGCAGAACCACCACCTCAGGTCAGTACTTCTTATGTCACCATGAACTTATAAATTATAAGTAAGTAAGTATTAATAGTTTCCTCTGGTTAATTGGCATTGTATTTTTCCGTTGTGACCTCAATTCATCGGAGAGGGAAAAAACCTCAATCAATAAGCTGATAGGCTTATTGATTACAGTGACTACTTAAGAAATATTTATATCTAATCTTGTTTTATTTTTAATCTTACTTGTATCTCTTATCAAAACTACACAAAAGATAAGAGGTGATGGTACGATGACGCCTCACATATAATATCGAATTAAATTAGAAAGCGAAATAATTAAAACCCTGCTTATGTACCGTGATATTATATATATATATCACCGGAAAATAACACGAACCGCCAATTTATAAATTTTCTAGGAAATTTATAAACTTTCGTAGGATTCTAAACGAGAGATAAATTGTACTATTTTACGGCCACATTTTCGCAAATCTCGGGACTTGGGGCACCCCGACTTTAGGTTAGGTTAGGTTACTTTAAACCCTGCAAATAAAAATAGGAGCCCCGTGCGAAAATGTGGCCGTAAAATAATACAATTTATCTCTCGTTTAGAATCCTGCGAAAGTTTATAAATTTCCTAGTAAATTTATAAATTGGCGGTTCTTGTTATTTTCCGGTGACATATACATATTATTCAGCAGCGTTCGGTTAGACTGGAAGCCGACCCCAACATTGTTGGAAAAAGGCTATGCAGATGATGATGTACCGTAATAATTTTTTTTTCTCTTAACGTTTAGGTTCTGCAGTTGAGGTGCTGAGATGGGTATATCTGAGGGGTGTCTCCAACTGGTCGTGCACTTGGTCGTACTTAGGCAACCCGTCCGCTATCGCTAACACAGTCGTCTGCGCACGTTTCTTCAATGTCACCTCACAGTCGGTTTGTTATGTAAGGTTCACTTAAAAGCACTAAAACTATTAAAAAAGAAAAAAAAAATTCAGACCGGAATCCATAGGGTTAGTAACAATTTTACTTACTTTCTAGTGTAAGTAGGTTACAGACACATACAATTATAATTCAGCGTACAGTTGCATCCACCTCCGCAGCATCGAAGAATCCCATCGATCTGCAAATACACTGAGAATACTGTTGGTGCCGCCGCGAAAACGAGTCATCAAGGATGCACATCTATTTCTAATAATGGCGGCAAAACCATCGATATTATTATCTGCAAACATCCCCGACGCACTACAACGCCACGGCAGCCGTAGCAGTAGGGCAGGCCACGCTACATTTGCCATTTTACAGATCCTACTGCTTTCGTACATTTCATGTGAACAGTTCATGCAAAATATACGAAAGCTTAACAGGCTGCGCAGGCAGGCAGCTTAATCGGTGCGGTCTGTCTGTAGTGTGTGATAGTTTCATTACAGACGGACCCCACCACTTTCTTGTACTAAAATGTGTTGGGCTGCGGCTGTAATGTCAACTAGTCTTCAATTGTCTTAATCAAATTGTATAGAATGTTGTCGTGGTTATTCTTGGAGAAACATTCAAAATCTTGGTTGCAGACCAATCCATCAATTGGTTGGAAATCTTGGTTGATTTTGAAAGTTTTTCCCACGAGAGTCACCAAAAGATCCTTTTTCTAATCAGAAATAATATATTTTATTTTTTACATTAACTTCCTTCATTTTGTTTAATGATTTGATTTTGGTTAACAGGGGGACAGCGGTGGTCCACTCGTTCATGTGCATCAACTTGACGCCGTTCCAACCCTCATCGGAATCAGTTCTTTCTTCAGAGGCAGCGGGTGCCAAGGCGGCTATCCTACTGGTAATTTGAGTTACTTTAATATAATAATAATGAAATTACTTACAATTCCTGCGACTAATATCTTTGAAAAACTCTGTTTATCCATGCCAGGTTTCACTCGTCCTGGACCTTATTTAACATGGTTTCAACAAGTAACGGGGATTGACTTCGAAAATCTACAAGAAGAAGAAGAAACCACTACTGAACCTTCCACCACCACGGCCGAACCCCCATGTACCAGTACCCCAACCCCCACTTCAACCACCACTGAACCTTCCACCACCACGGCCGAACCCCCATGTACCAGTACCCCAACCCCCACTTCAACCACTACTGAACCTTCCACCACCACGGCCGAACCCCCATGTACCAGTACCCCAACCCCCACTTCAACCACCACTGAACCTTCCACCACCACCACCTCAAGCTCTACCGAACCTTCCACCACCACAACCACTACTGAACCCATCACCACGACCACTACTGAACCTTCCACCACCACGACCACGACCGAACCTTCCACCACCACAACCACTACTGAACCTTCCACCACCACAACCACTACCGAACCTTCCACCACCACAACCACTACCGAACCTTCCACCACCACAACCACTACCGAACCTTCCACCACCACAACCACTACCGAACCTTCCACCACCACAACCACTACCGAACCTTCCACCACCACAACCACTACCGAACCTTCCACCACCACAACCACTACCGAACCTTCCACCACCACAACCACTACCGAACCTTCCACCACCACAACCACTACCGAACCTTCCACCACCACAACCACTACCGAACCTTCCACCACCACAACCACTACCGAACCTTCCACCACCACAACCACTACCGAACCTTCCACCACCACAACCACTACCGAACCTTCCACCACAACAACCACTACCGAACCTTCCACCACCACAACCACTACTGAACCCATCACCACAACCACTACCGAAGGCCCATTTACCAGTACCTCAACCCCCACTACAACCACCACTGAATCAGGAGACCAAGAAGATAATGAAGTTGTTAGTAGTACCACAGCCATTCCCGATTACTCTGAGACAACGGAACCAGATGATTCGACTCCTGGAGATGGAGAAGAAGACTCAGACAGCTCAGAATCTGACGAAGATGACCAAATAGGGCAACTTCTGAAGCGTCTCCAAGTGTATGTCAAAGTTAAGGTGAACTTAAACAAGTACAAGATAAACAAAGAAGGAGGAAAAGAAAAAAAACATAA
Source organism: Noctua comes (assembly GCA_963082995.1). Taxonomy (NCBI): domain Eukaryota; kingdom Metazoa; phylum Arthropoda; class Insecta; order Lepidoptera; family Noctuidae; genus Noctua; species Noctua comes. Next base: position 10,978,547 of record OY720285.1, read on the forward strand.
ACATATTTAGATATTAGATATCTTTAAAAAACACTTGCAACTGTATTCAAAATGAACTTTCCCACACTAGTTAAATAATAACCGTGTCACATATAATTATTTGATAATCTTCTTCTTCTTTATCGTGTGGTTAGTGCCTAACCTGGTGTCAGAGTTTTATGCCGCCCATGGGCCTCTGACTTGGCTTTACATGCCGTCGAGAAATATCTCTCAGGCATGCTGGATTCCTCACGATGTTTTCCTTCACCGAAGCAAGTGATAATTATACAATACGCGCATGTATCCGAAAATCAGAGGTGCGTGTCATGGGTTCGAACTCGAGACCTATGACTTGTCAGTCCGACGGTCACACCACTAGACTATCACTGCTTATTTGATAGTGACTAGAAAAATAAACGTTTGAAAAGAATGGGCTTTATATTTTTGGCTTCAATCATATTTTAAAGAAATATATAAGTTTGGACATCGGAGATAATACCACAAACTACTCATCAGTTTAAAAAAAAATACTTAAAGAAAGCAAAGAATAAATGGGTTTTGTAAGTTTGCATATAGGGGGTAATCTCTGGAACTAATAAACCGATCCCGAAAATTATTTCCAAATGAGAAGCCTCATTATCCCCAATGTCATCGACTATATTTAAAAAGTTTCCGTGGAATAATTTCCGACCATAATGCCAGCGAACCCGCGGGCAAAAGCTAGTAATTAATATTTTTAAACTCAGCTATGTTTAAAAGCAGTTAATATCAGTAAATTAAAGATAAAAATGGACGTTTGCCTAAAAAGAAATAAAAGCTGGTGTATAATCTGTAGCAGCCTTCGCTCGGTCTTGCTTCCTATATTCTCTTTGCCGCATTGACCGGATAAATAGTTACTTACTTGGTACAATAGTCACCCATTCAGTATATTGGTCGCCAATTAAATTTTTATTCGCCCGATTAATATTTTTTCCAGATATTATAGTCATGAATGACAAAATTATCCATAAAATAAACTTCAAATCGCTGTCCTGTAAAATGATTTTCACTTTCGATAGTTTACCAGTAGACACGGAGTCTGGATTTGCGCCCGGTTGATGGCAATAGGCTCACCCCCTATTACATGGGATTAAACATAACTGGTGAAATGTGGGTGTACTATTAGGTACACCTCTGCCTAACCCTTCGGAGATTACAGGCGTGATGTGTTTACCTAGGGACAGTCGAAATATCAAACTCCTTATAAGCCCAAGCACTGGTTATGTAACGTTCATAGATATCCGCCTGAGTATTGGTACAAAGGGTACATCCCACATTAATTGTTAAGCACATAAATCTCCAACACTAATAATATTTCCATTCTCTATGTTAGCTCCATAATAAAGGGTGTAAATAGACCCTTTTTTTTTTATCGTGGTAAAATCATCATTACCGTGACCCTTTATGATCCAGGGTCACGGTAATTCTATAATTCCCGCGACCGTATAAATAGACCCTTAACGTAACCGAAAGGCACTTGTTCTCCCCGTCTTTGAGATAATTTTTATGTTCTAGACCATACCTGGGAACCTTCCAGTTACGGAGATATTGGGGGTCAAAGTTCCGACTTCTTCACAAGTTTTTTTTTTAATACATTTTTTTAATGTAAGATGTTTACTTTACACACCTCCACGACCCCCGTACTATTCAATCCATCCATCAGCACAATGCTTTGAGTGCTTTCCATCGAGTCCTACCGTAAAACGTGATTTTTCACCCCAAAAAAAAAAGTCGATTCCCAGCAATAATTTTTCCGTAAAGTTACTTAGTTTGATGTACAGAATGTTGACGGCTATGTGAAGGGTCTGTTAACACCCTGTACAGCGTGTATGCATTTAAATCAGTCAAAGCTTAGACAAATTTCCAAAAAATAATTTCAATAAAAACTGATTACCACGATTAGCTAAATAGTTAAGTAATTTAACGATAATACGTTAAGATAAGAAGCCGAATATTTAATTAAGATTATCATAACGTTATCCTAGCGAGGGGAACTTCATCAAAGTTCAGGGGAGTCATGAAACTTTTCATTAGCGCCTGAAATTAACTGTGATAACGCGGGTTATAGTACCACTCCAGGGTTTAATGAAGATATTCTTAGTTTGGGGGCGCAAGGATTGAGAGAATATTCACACTATCAGATGGTTCTTTATACAAGTAGAAGATTTTCCCACATCACAGCTTTCACAGCTTTCGCTACCAGTTCAAGGCTATCGGAGAGTTGGTGATGGCCGTCGACATCCGCTGGATGCAAGTCGCACAGCACCGACCTTTACTCAGTAGTAGACGTCTTTCACTGGTCTCGTTGTTCTAGTGGTCGCAAGCACGACTGCTGAACATAAGGTCCTGGGTTCGATTTCCGGGTCATGCAAAGTGTTATTGGGTTTTTCCATCAGGAATTTCTCAGTGGCAGCCACGGAGTCTGGATTTGTGCCCGGTTGATGGCAATAGGCTCGTTCCCTATTACATGGGACTTTAACATAGCTGGTGAAATGTGGGTGTACTAATGGGTGAAGCTCTATTAAACCCTTAAGGGATTCCAGACGTGATGTTATGTTACGTTAAGCTTTCAGCTGATACGATGATGTTGAGCTGGTGACATTACTTCCAGGTTTTTTGATTTGTAAAGTTTCTTGTCAAAAAGTATCTATTTGTTTAATTTTGATGGTATGGATTGACCTATCAGGTCTCCCTTCCAATATAAAACAACAAAGGGCGATCTCTAATCCTGCACCAAGCATGGACCATCAGCTCGGGCTTATCTGAGGTTGACATTCAGTCAAAGCAGATCATAAGGGCCGGACTCCACCAAAGCGTGTGTTGTGAACCACTAGTAGAATTTCGTAATTTACTCTTCTCGGCTCCGCTTTGCTTTAGTGGAAGTGCTTTGAGCAGAGAAGAGAGGAGGTGTCTCGTAATGGTTTAGGCCAGCAGAGATGAGAAGAGACTAGAGCGGAGTGCGGTGAGCGGCGAGCTGTGAGCGGCGTGCGGTAAGCTGTGTGTTGTGCGCGGCGTGCGGTGAGCTGTGTGCTGAGATCGGCGTGCTGCTTTGTACAACTCCTCTCCTCCCCGCTTTGCACATCTCCGCACAGCTTCGGTGGATACAGTCTAGCTTTTACGCATCTCCTCTCCTCTCCGCTTATCATAATTCCGCTCGTCTCCGCTTTGGTGGAAACTGGGCCTGGTTGTCGACATAGCTCACAGAATAAGTAAGCTGAAGTGGCAATGGGGCGATCATATTAGCCGTAGAACCGATGACCGTTGGGGTAGACGTGTTCTTAAGTGGAGACCGCGAATCGGCAAACGTAAGGTAGGACGCCCTCAGGCTCGGTGGGGTGACGATCTTCGCAGGGTGGCTGGTATCAACTGGATGAGAGTTGCTGAAAATCGAGTTGAATGGCGTGCGATTGAGGAGGCCTATGTCCAGCAGTGGTCTGCTATAGGCTGATGATGCCGGAATACGCAAGGGTCTAAATAATCCTCAGATTTTTCTCGCTGCTCCTATAACTTAGACCATTCGTTTATTAACTCCATATACCCATGTACCTCAGAATCCTTCAGCTATCTGCTAGCGTCTTACTCCGCTAGTAATTATACGTAAAACATGCACCCCCAGCATTTCTTGATCCCTCTCATGTAACTGACAGAGGCACTTTAGCTTCTGACGGAGAAAATAAAGAGATCTTCTTATAGTGGTATGTTATCTTTATTGTGATTCGAAAGATATGAATAAAATTTACGGTTTGTGCTTAAAAACAGATTGTGGAGGTGGAAAGAGTAATTAAAAATGGGTGTAATTTATTTATGGAGCAGAGATCGTGCCTAAATAAAAACAGCCGGTCGGGTCGATCTTCAGGTTAAGCCACGCTTGCCTAGGTTGCTCCGTAAATGGGTGACCGCCCATTGCATACTGCACGTGCTCAACGTGCTTTGTTGGTCCGGGCTGTCCTTTGAAGATCTTTGACAGTCGTTACAGGTAGTCAGTGGCCCGAAAGTGTGACAACCAGTCTTACCAAGGGGTATCATAGTACCCAGTACTAACTAGGTTGTGGAGCTCAGATAGGCAGTTGATCCTTGTAGAATACCGGTATTCAGCTGCATCCGGTCAGACTATAAGCCGACCCCAACATAGGTTGGGAATATAAATGATCTACCCTATTTATTGAAAAACCAACCTCATAATATGGTGTTATTCGCTGATGACACTTCCCTTATTTTTAAGATAAATAGACGGGCCCAAAATCTAGATGACGTGAATAATGCCCTACTTCAGGTCCATAACTGGTTCACAGCAAACAATTTAGTGTTAAATGGAAAAAAAACGAAATGCATAAGATTTGCTTTACCAAATGTTAAAAGTAGCGATTGTGATATAGTATTGAATAAAGAGAAGCTTGAATTTGTAGATAAAACAGTTTTCCTGGGGATTACGCTTGATTCAAGGCTACAATGGGGTTCTCATTTAACATCTCTTGCGGGGCGGCTAAGTTCAGCAGCATATGCTATTAGAAAAATCCGTCAATATACTGATGTAGATACCGCTAGACTGGTCTATTTTAGTTACTTTCATAGTATACTGTCTTATGGCATTTTACTATGGGGACGGGCTGCAGACATTGAGTCTATATTTATTCTGCAAAAAAGAGCCATCAGAGCCATATATAATCTTCGTAGGCGTGATTCTCTAAGGGAACTGTTTAAGGAAATTAACATCATGACGGTACATTCTCAATACATCTATGAAAACATAATGTATGTAAGAAAAAATCTACATCTTTTTAATAAAAGAGGTGACAGACACAATTACAGTACTAGAAATAGAGACCAATTAGTTCAGCCAGGCTTCAGACTCGCTAAAGTAGACTCATCTTTCATGGGGTACTGTTTGAGATGCTATAACAAAATTCCACAAAGTATTCTTGAACTGAATGAAACGAAATTTAAAACATGCATTAAACGCACACTGTGTAGGCAAGCATATTACAAGTTGGACGATTATATCGTTGATAAAAATGCTTGGCTCAATGCCGGTCCTGCTCCACAAGGACAGGGACGCATAAATGAATAGCATTACATATCCCAATCACCTGCGCTCTTGATGATTTATTTACTGCATCAGTGAGCGGGGTACACGTGGCTGAGTTTTTGGGCTAAGCATATTTAAACTTTTTGCCATCGAAACGCTAAGAAGAAGAAGCATTAAATAGTATCTTGGAGCTGCTGAAGATTGTACAACTATCTTTGCTTTGTATAAATTCAATCTCTTTAGTATTATATAGCCGCATAGCCCATATTGTGTGAGTACTATGTAATAGAAAGCTGTCATTCGCGGGAAACCTACGTCTTTTCTTGACTTGAATGTGCCCTGGCGGTTAGGAGTGTGTCATGCTCACTCAAATGTCTCGCTGATGGTGGCGCGTGTGTCGGATCATTTAGTTCCCTTCAAAATGGTTGAGTTGAATGGTGCTGATACATGCGTCATGTTCGTGAACGGGCGCTGTCAGTTGTGACTGGTCATCTCTTGGTTGCCACGGCTTATTTGAATTGATTTTTTTTTTTTTGAATTGTTTACTATGGACACTTTTAACGTACACATCTTGCTACATCGTTCTCACATAATGTACCATCTCAACATGAATGATGTAACCAAGAGTTTGTAAAAGTATACTGATTTAAAAGAGTGTCCATGGAGTTTCTTGCCCGTTCTTCTCCATAGAGATCTACGTTAGGGAATGGGCAACTACAGTACTTTCACAGTTTTTATGCCTTGTGACTGGGACTGTAGCTATAATTGTCTTTGTTTCGACAATTTATTCAAAAGTGCCTGTAACTGGCCTATTTGAAATAAATGCTTTGATTTTGATTTTGATTTTGAAAAGCCTAGCCGGATGATGTTGTAATTTATTCAGGAGTCTGTTTTTTAAATATAAGCAATGATTAGACACATCAGGTAAGTTTGACTGAAGGAATAGCTTAAGAAGTTCAAAACTTAATTCTTGTCTGTGCAAGACGTTATTTTTTTCGATTTTACTACAAATTGTTTTAAGTTATATACAAGGTGTAACGTAATAAACGCAAGACCTCCCGTGTGCTCTCTCGCACCATGAAACTAAACATCTTTTGTTCTACGAGTACTTGAAATTCGCAAAAAAAAAAAATACTTTCTATAGGAACGGACGCAATCAGCTGATCCACATGTATGGTAAAACTAAAAAAAAGTTATGAATTTCCAAAAGTCATAGAACAAAAGTTGTTCAGTTTCATGGTCTGAGACACCACACGAGAGGTCTTGCGTTTATTATGTTACACGATGTATAAGATTTGTCATTTCACTCATTTGTTGACAACCGTTAAGAAATCATAAGGTCAGGAGCCTAAACACCAGCCGACACCAAATTACGTAGTTAGGAAAAGACTTGGTAGATGATGAATCATCTGTGCTAGAATAACTCCTATAAAAATGCATACTTTAATCTGAAAATTTAACTTTCCCTTTCAGACAGACTGCTGAGCATGAGGACCTCGGTTCAATTCCCAGGTCGGTCAAATTGTTATTAGGTTTATCCACCAGCCTCAGTAGCATGGGGCTGGACTTTTTCAGTAGCAGCCACTGGAATCTGGATTTGTGGCCGGTTGATGGCTGGCCCCAAATTACCATAAGAGTTAAATATAGCTGGCGGCATGTGGGTGTACTATGAGCTACAACTCTGCCTGAACCTTCTGGGATTACAGGCGTGATGTCATGATATGGTTTTATAAAAGTAAATTGAGAACGACCCGCTACGATCACTCTCAATGTTTCGATTTTTTGTCAATCTAGCAACATTAAACGTTTTTCAACAATTATCTCTAAAAAGTGGAAACCTCACAAAAAGTATTGAAAAAGAGCATAGTTTATTCTTCTGAAAAAAAAAAAATGGACTTAATAAAATTCAGGCTTAAATTGATAGGGCAGGTCATGTGAGCTGCATGCATAACGACTGCTGGGCAATGGTCTCAACACGATGGGTGCCTGAGGATGGACGGCGTCGCCCAGGCCGGCTTAGAAAGAGGTGGCGAGATGACCTGGACGCGCGTCACGAAGGCTGCGAAGCTGCGGGAGGCCTTTGTCCAGCAGTAGGACATAAAAAAACAGATATTTATTCAGTCAGTATTTTGAACAAAATACATCTTATTCCATCCCAAATAAAGGACAAAAACCAGCTGAAAATACGACCCTTGATATAACACAGAAAAACACACCCCTATTTCTTCACAATTCATATATCTTCTAAGCTATGCACATTCACCCCCATATTACATGAAATATGCAGTAATAATAACCCCCTTTCTACCGACGCACAACACAAGCTTGTTTAATAAAAATCCCAGCATGAATATAAAGAAAATGTTTTGTATTTGTATAACAAAAACAAGGTTTGCTTAGACGTATATGTCGAACCCATGTCTCGAATATTTAGCCTGTATTTTTCGTAGTCTTTTCAAATCTTTCTTTCCAAATTATGTTATAAACTAGCTTTTGCACGCGGCTACGCCCGCGTGGATGTCGAAAACATAAACATAGTTACTTATCTTCACCCTACCATTTTTAGCCTTTCGGGGGTAAAATTATCAAAAACGCTGACACGTATAAATTAATTTTCAATCTTCAGCCTAAACACAAAATTTGAAGATCCTAACTTCAAAACTGACGGACTTTCATATAAACTTCCATACCCTATTTTACCCCTTTTGGGGTGGAATTTCTTAGTGGATACTTACTCTTCACAAAGAACACACCCTCCAAGTTTCATGTCTCTAGGACCAGCGGTTTGAGCTGTGTGTTGATATAATCACCCAGTCAGTCAGTCAGTTTACCATTTAAGAAGAAGATGAGTAGTAGTCAAAGAAAATTTTAGGAATTTCTCAGTAGCAGCCAGGGAGTCTGGATTTGTGCCCGGTTGACGGCAATAGGCTCGCCCCCTATTACATGGGAACTTAAAAATAACTGGCGAAATGTGGGTATACTATTAGGTACACCTCTGCTCAACCCTTCTGGGATTACAGGCGTGATGTTGTGTTCATCATCATAGTCAGTCAACGAAAATCCATTTTATGCTCGTGTTAATTAACGGCCCTTTAGTCTCGTGGTCACAAGCGCGACTGCTGAGCGTGGGGTCCTGGGATTGATTCCCGTGTAGTGTTATTGAGTTTTTCCATAGAAATTTCTCAGTAGCAGCCTGAAGTTTGGAAGTTGGCGATATGATACCCCCGTGCTTCGGAAAGCCCTTGGCCAGAAACACATAAAGGGTTTAAGAAGACCCTTAACGAAGCCGAAAGGCACTTGTTCTTCTCGTCAAAGCGATCATTTTTTGTTCCATACCTGGGAACCTTCTAGTTACGGAGATATTGGGGGTCAAAGTTCCAAGCTTTTAACAAGTTTTTTTTTTAATCCTTTTTTTTAATGTAAGATTTTTACTTTAAACACCTCCACGACCCCCGTACTATTCAATCCATCCATCAGCACAATGTTTCGAGTGCGTTAGATTGAGTCCCACCGTAAAACGTGATTTTTCACCCCAAAAAAAAAAGTCGTTTCCCAGCAATAATTTTTGCGTAAAGTTTGATGTACATAATGCTTGCTTGACGGCTTCGTAAAGGGTCGGTTTGCAACCTGTATTTGTTTAGTTGTTTGGAAACTAAATCATGAACGCAGTATACATGATATGTGCGTGTTTTATGGGTACGGCCCTTTATTAAATGAAAGGTAAGCTGATTAATAGGTTACACTGCTGAGCCTGAGGTAAAAAAATTTTTCTTTTTTTTCTTTAGAAGCCTGTATTTGTGCCAGGTTGATTGCATTAGGGTCACCCCTTATTACATGGGACTATAATACTACTTAATATATGTACACTACAGGTACACCTCAGCCTAACCAGCGTGGTGTTAGAAGTGTTAACGATTAACATAAGCATATTTACTTTTATCTAAAGTCGAAACCATATTCCTAGCATCTGTTACCAATTACGAAGCTCAATTGGCATAGCGTAGTAATCACCGTGGCGTAGGCATCGTAGCGTTCCGTAGCAGCCAAAGTGTAGTCACTATGAAGCGTGGCGTAGGCATCGTAGCGTTCCGTAGCACCCAAAGTGTAGTCGCTACGGAACGTGGCGTAGGCATCGTAGCGTTCCGTAGCACCCAAAGTGTAATCGCTACGGAACGTGGGGTAGGTATCGTAGCGTTCCGTAGCAACCAATATATAGTCGCTACTAATCTCTAAAGTCAAAACATATAAACAACCAATATTTCAATGAAACCAAATAATTCTTCAGAATGTTTTAAATTATTCCGGTGTCGTGCGGTCCATGGCCCTCTACGGGGCCCCCGTGTGGGCCCTGAGCATTCGGACGCGACCACTGAAGCTGGTCGCATGCCAGAGGGTCATGGCTATCCGGATGATCCGAGGATACCGTACGATCGCCGGCGAATCGTCCAACCTCCTTGCCGGATTGCTGCCCTGGGATCTGGAGGCGACTGTCCTCCAGCGCGTCTATGAGTGGCGCGTGGAGGCGCAGCGCCGGGGCGAATCCCTGCTGCCTCAACAAGTCGAGGCTCGGCGGGAAGAGCTCCGGCGCGATCTCAGGGCAGTATGGAGGGAACGACTGTCGCAACCGAGGTCCGGGCACGCCGCAATCGCGGCGGTAAGACCCCTCTTTGAGGAGTGGCTGGATAGGCGTCACGGCGTCCTGACCTGCAGCGTGACGCAGGTCCTCACTGGACACGGAAGTTTCGGGAGGTACCTGTGTCATATGGGGAAGGAGGAAACGCCTGGGTGTCACCACTGCGAGGACCGCCCGGAGGACACGGTGGAGCATACGGTGCAGGACTGCCCCGCTTGGGCAGAGCACCGCCGTGTCCTCACGGCGGCGAAAGGCGGAGACCTCTCGCGCCCGGCATTGGTCGAGGCCATGCTGCGGGGCGAGACGGAGTGGGAAGCGGTCGCCTCCTTCTGCGAAGCAGTCATGCTCGCGAAGGAGGAGGCGGGCCGCGTGAGGGAGAGGACAGCGTCCTCCCTCCACCCCAGCCGCAGTGGTAGACGCCCACGGCGCCGGACGTCGGCAGACGATCTCCGGCCACCGTAGGCGCGGGCATGCGGGCGGCGAGTAATGGGCGACTCGCTGTCCGACCATGGACCATGCCCGGGTCGACTGCGCGTTGTGTTCCACGCGCGCCTCAAAAAGTGTCAGCATAATGACGGGGTACCCCTCTAGAGGGCCAAAGCCTGCCGGGGTCGCGGGACTCATAGAATTACCGTGACCCTGGAACATAAAGGGCTACTGAAGGACACCGTGGATTTTAGTCAGTACAAGTCTGACAGTCCCTCTCGCTCTGTCCTGGGTGGGACGACTCATTTGATGATTTTACCACGTTAAAAAAAAGAAAAAAAAAAAAGTGTTTGTTAAGATATTTTTAGTAATGACCTTTATCAAATAAAATTCACATGATTCGTGGAATTTTTATTAAATTACAAACTACACCCCAAGTTTTATGCTCCAAATGCACAATAAAGAAATCTAATAACATTAAATATTTTCTAATATCAAGATAATTCCTATAACAACATTATTAACGACATTACAAAACAATTTGCGTCGCCAACACTCCTAACACGCTCATCGCATTAGATCCATTACTATTCAGTATTTTTTTTTAGACTCGATTCCTGTTAACATGGGACTTAAACATATCTGGCAAAAAGGTGTACCATTAGGTACACCTCTGCCTAAACCCTTCTGAGATTACAGGCGTAATTTTTACTAATGCTATCAACCGGGAACAAATTCTGATGACCTGATGAAGGTTGCAGGGATCCGCTAGATGCGAGTTGCACGAGACAGGTCAATGTGGCGACACTTTGGGGAGGCCCATGTCCAGCAGTGGACGTCTTTCGGCTAAAATGATGATGATGATGATGGGCACCAATCCAGATTCCGTCTGCTACTGAGAAATTCCTGATGGAAAAACTCAATAACATTTTGTTTGATCTGGAATCGAACCCAACTCCTCATGATCAGTAGTCGCGCTTATAACCACTAAACCTACCCGACGAAGCAATCCAGAACCATTTCTGTTCAGTATTTTTCTTTATACTCCTCCGCCTCATTGTATTGAACAAATTGGTTAGGATCTATGTATGTCACGTAGGTAAGGAGACACGATCGAGGAATTTAATACCTGTATCTTGAAACGATACGGGCCTTTAATATTTCTTAAGCGTTCGTGGTATTTCCGTAAAGGTAAGGGGTAGTAGATGCTTAGAATGCCTGTGTGTGCATCGGCAGGAATATTAAAAATATGTCTTGCAAACGAAATTGGTAGAAATTAAGTAAACGTTGGAAGTAAAACGTAAAAGTCGGAATTGAGCAGGATTTTTTTTAATGTCGAATTTACACGAGTCCTGTTGCAATTCAGCACTTTACCATTGTGGTACACTGTGGTAAAGTGCTGAATGCTGTACCTATAGAAAGCGAGTTACTGGGTTTTTTGCATTGTCCTGTTGCAATTCAGCACTTAACCACTGTGGTACACAGTGGTAAAGTGCTGAATTGCATCAGGACTCGTGTACCTATACAAAGCGAGTTATTGGGTTTTTTGAACCAATCACAACCAATAAGTTGTTTTTGTGCATTAATACTTAAGCCTTATTTTTTCCTAAACTGTCTTGTCCAACTCCTGAGCAAAGGCCTTCCAATTTTCGCGAATTTGCGCATCCTCGTTTCAGTTCTGACGGCACCTATCCACTTAACCTGTTCCTCTCACCAACTCCTTCGAGGCCTGCTGCAGCACCACGTCACTATAACTTAAGACTAAGATGCAAAAATGTTATGTTGTTAATCCTACCTAATTTTATTCCTATTCCTATTCCCAATTCCTAACTAATATTATAAATGCGAAAGTAAGTTTGTTTGTAACCTTTTCACGCCTAAGCCACTGTCCCGATCATCCTGAAATTTCGCATATACGTTATCAGGTGTACAGAAACGGACATAGGGTACCTTTCATTCCGAAAAAAAGTACTGTTCCCGAGGAAAATGCCAATAACGTTCTTATGATAACAGATGGTGCCACGTGTACTTCGAATCATGATTGAATTATATTATTACAAGCAGAGTACAACCCGAACTGATTGTTAAATTCTATATTAACGTGAGCGAAGCCGCGGGCAAAAGCTAGTTTTATAATAAACAATTCAATGGCTTAGGCCTGTCCCAGCACCCACATTCATCATCATCTGCCTAGCCGTTTCCCATCTATGTTGGGGTCGGCTTCCAGTCTAACCGGATGCAGGTGAATACCAGTATTTTACACGGACCGACTGCCTATCTGACCTCCAGAACACAGTTAGTACTAGGTAATACGATATCCCGTGGTAAGTAAGACTGGTTCTCAGAATTTCGGCCTTGACTTGGACCTGTAACGACTGCCTAAGATCTACGAATATCAGTCAGTCATCGGCTTACTGTTACTGTTTACTGACAGTACGGTACCCAGCACCCACATTATAGGCTTATTATGCTTATTTTATGCAAACATAAGCACCGAACAAACCGTCATCAACGGAAGTACAATCGCTGTCACGATTTTCCAATACCCAGCCTACATTTTATGATAGTATATAATCGATTTATATACGACGAAGCACATCGGGGACACTTATGGGCGACAGTCGCGATTAACTGTACAAACGAGAATACGACGGCTCTGTTAGATTTATATGATAAAGGATCAGCTAGGTGTACCTCTATAAAGTGGCTTACATCACGCCTGTTACCCACCAAGGGGTGGGCAGATGTGCTCCTTATAAAACACACGAAATTATTATTGTTGCCCGCGACTTCGTTCGCGTGGAAATTTTGGTGTGCATGTGTGAGACTGCCTCGTTAGTCTAGTGGTCGCAAGCGCGACTACTAAGAGTGGGGATCGATTTCGGGTCGGGCAAAGTGTTAAAGAATATATTATGTTTATTTCAATTACATAAAGGTGTCACACACATGATTTGGAGATCACCTCTTAAGCAAGGAGATGCTTGTGTTAGGGGGCATCCATTAATTACGTGAGGCGATTTTTCGAACCCCCTTGGTGTGGCGTTGTGAGATTTGGCTTGACCCCCTCATCTCCCTCCTAATCTCACGTGAGATTTATCAAAATGCGTAGTTTAGTATAAATACCAGATTTGTTCTACAATTGTTTTTAGTCTACTACTAAATCCTACGATTTCTATTTTGCAAAATACCAGTGTGGTCCCTCTGTTCACACGCACATCTACAGCCGACCATAATCCCCTTTTCCGACGAAGCCCTAAAGTAAATCAGATTTGTTCACCTTTCCGATTATAAATCGAGAGACTCGATTGATGTATCATTGAGGGCAGACAGTGGACAGAAGCCCCTGTTTGATTTATTTTAGTTTCAGAGTTATCTATAGTCCTGGGTTCGATTCCCGGGTCGGACAAGTGTTATTGGGTTTTATCATCAGGATTTTTTCAGTAGGTGCCACGGAATATGAATTTGTTACCGGTTGACGGAATTAGGCTCGCCTCCTGTTACGTAGGAGTTAAACTTATCTGGCGAATTGTGGGTGTACTTGTTAGGTACTTACATCTCTGCCTAACCCTTCGGGGATTACAAGGCGTGAAGTTATGTTAGTTATGTTTCACTAGCTTTTGCTTGCGGCTTCGTTCGGGTTTTGATCATAACCGGGAATATTATAAGTTATAACTTACGACTTATCGAGTATAAAAAAAGTTTCTTTGGAAAGTTGTTTGTTATCATGAGTACAATCATGTGTTTAAGTATCGGTCACTAATTACCAGTCACCGTATATAAAATGCTGCATGAATCTTTTTGCGCACGTTGACAGAAGAGCGGTGTTTGCTAAAATTTGCGTAATTATTGTTTTGGAAAATATAGATACAAAAATAAGCTGAGTTAGTTCCGATTTTCGTGAAAAGAGCGTTCATCCTTATCGGAGGGTTTTGTAACAAGTGGTAACACCATAAGAGGGTGCTCAACCTGCCCTGACTGCGGTCCATAGCTCCTTGCCAAGAGCGGGCCAAGTTGATGAAGAGGGTTTTACTAAGGTGGAAATGAAGAAGAGGAAGCCCTGTTCCCGTAACCGGACACAACATGCGGCTGCGTCCTGCTGTGCCTACGACGCAGCTGTACATTTCGCGTCTGCATCACTCCACGAAGGTTAAGGAAGTCATGGAGTATGTATGTATGTATTTATGTATTTAGTTAGTTTAATGCTTAATAAATATCTTAATTTTAACTCATGGCGTATTTGAAAGTGAAGACCAAGTGGACTCTGCTGGTCGAAAGGTTGGAATCGCGCCACAACGTCAACTTCAAGTCGTTCGTGGTACGATTGTTAGGTCTAGAGCCTGAACGAGTGAGTGGGAGGGTTGCTAATCTCTTCGGACGACGCCTTCATATAATTAGGATCGAACTTCACTCATAGGTACAAAAAAAATAAAAATTAATATTTTTTTTTTTTTGTTTTTCGTTTAATCTCTAATTATACTTCAGGCTTCGTCCTCGAGATTAGCATTTTATACACTAGACTTTTAGAGATATGAATCGTAAAATTTAATTAAATAAACCACAGGCATTTTGAGTTGCAAATAGCCAAGGGACCTTGAAAGTAAACCAATATGCTTAGATATCCTTTAGCTTGGATACTCATGTTTATCAAAATTGAAATATTTCGTCATACACTCGAGACGCACCTTATGTGTATGTATATAAGCAATATTCCGAATTTACATGTAAATTAGTTCTGCTGCTATACATTTATAGGTCCTGAAACCCTGTGCATGTCTTACGGGTTGCTATATTGTTTGTTATGTAGAATTTAAGGTGCTTTCCATCGTTTTCTCTGATTGGAGTCTTGGGTTCACTTTGAGAGTTATAATAACTCTTTAACTATGAAATTGTCGTTTTTTTTCCAAAAAATATTCTGTTTGTAACTTTGACGTATATTTATATTTTTTCCTAATTCCATTTTTGTTGTATTAATTGTTAAATGACGTACCTCTTAGAGTTTAAAAACCTTACTAGTAGACATATTACCTCATAGGGTACTGTCTCAAAACACCTGTTTCAATGTGCCTCCGGTTTCACTACTTCAAGTAGGTATATTTTTGTCATAGACTGTGTTTTGAGAATGTAAGATACGCAGTGCAGCGCTGCTTTTTTCACTCTAACTATAGTTTGGAATTGAATCATAATCGGTTGAGTCCTTTCCAAGAAAAACAAAAAAATGTTAGTACGAAAATAAAATTTTTCACGAAATCGTCCATACAAATCGGCAATTTCATACTTTAACCCCTAATATTAACTGATATTTTCAAATAGAAGTTGCTTGTACTGACGCTACATTTATACAGGGTGGAAACTTTCAGAGGGGCTGTAAGGGGAACTACCTTTCAAGGCAGGCACCTTACGTCCGGACCTGTCGGGCACGCGAACCGTAACGGTAAGCTGCCCTGTGACGGCGGCGAAAGCCATTGTGGAGGGCCGAAGGCTCTTGGTGGGCTGGGTGTCGGCGCAGGTGAAGCTGCTGGAACCCAGACCTCTGAGGTGCTTCCGCTGCCATGTGGGGCACCACGTGTCGGTCCGGTGCACCTCGGAGGTAGACCGCAGTGACCAGTGCTTCCGCTGCAGCCAGCCCGGTCACAAGGCCGCGGCTTGCTCCGCCGAACCGCACTGCGCCGCATGTGCGGCGGCTGGCAAGCCGGTCGATCACCGGGCAGGGAGCAAGGCCTGCGGTACACCTGCCAAGGCCAGGGGCAAGGGAAGGCCCTCCACCACCACCACCGCCAAAACCCCCACCGTCGCCACCACCGCAGCCGCCGCCACTGTCGCCGCCGCTGCCGCCACTGCTGCAACTTCCGCAGCGGGGCCCTCGCAGGGGGCCCGGGAGGGGGCTGAAATTGAGTGCCAGTAACGGCCCCATTACGCTTTCTCCAGGCGAACATCAACCACTGCGCCTGCGCTCAGGATCTGTTGCTTCAGAGCATGGCGCAGTGGTCGATTAACATCGCCGTGGTCGCTGAGCCGTACTTTGTCCCGCCCAGGGATGACTGGGTGGAGGACCTTAGCGGCTCAGTGACCATAATTGCGTCGGCCGCCGCCGGTACCCCGATCCTTGAGAGTGTCAGGAAGGGTCAGGGGTGCGTAGCAGCACGGTTCGGGGAGATCGTAGTAGTGGGAGTCTACTTCTCCCCGAGCCGAACTCTCGCCGAGTTCCACAACTCCCTCACGGAGTTGAGTGTCGTCATCGGAAGCCATTCCCTCCCCGTGCTTGTGCTCGGGGACTTCAATGCCAAGAACTTGGCTTGGGGTTCTCGTTACACGGACGCGCGGGGTAGGATGGTGGAGGACTGGGCTCTGGAGACAGGCCTGGTCGTCCTAAATCGGGGTTCTGTCCCCACGTGCGTGCGGATGCGGGGCGAGTCGGTGGTGGACATCTCGTTCGCTAGCCCCGCTCTGTCGCCGCGTGTCGTTGACTGGCGCGTCATGGAGGGGGTGGAGACCCATTCCGACCACCGGTACATCCGGTTCGACGTCTCCACCCAGACCTCAAGCGCGCCGGTCCTACAGACCCCGAGTGGTCCGCGATGGGCGCTGAGGCAGCTGGACCGGGAGCTCCTCCTGGAAGCCTCGATCGTGCAGGCCTGGGTGTCATCACCGGTCAGGCCTACCGACATCAATAACGAGGCGGGTTGGTTCCAGGAGGCCATGTCCGGGATTTGCGACGTGGCAATGCCCCGTGTTCGGCCAGGAAGCGCCCGGCGTCAGGTGTATTGGTGGTCGCGAGAGCTGACGTCTCTGCGCGAGGCGTGCGTTGCCGCGCGGCACCTGTACGCCAGGCATCGCAGGCTACGCATCCGCCCTCCGGATGCGGCAGCCATTGAGGTGGAACTGTACGAGGGATACAGAGCGGCGAAGACCGCCCTCCAAGAGGCTGTTCGGCGGGCCAAGAATCTGGCCCGCGAGGAGATGCTGGAGTCTCTGAATGGAGATCCGTGGGGGCGCCCTTACAAGATGGTGCGGGACAAACTCCGCACCCGGGCCCCCCCGCTGACGCAGAGTCTCCGGCCTGAGCTCGTGGAGGACGTGGTGAGCGCTCTATTCCCTTCGCGAGGGGAGCATCCTCCCCCGCCTATGGCTCCGCCGCCGCGTGCGGTGCCGGGAGCGGACCATACCGATGACGATGACGACATTCCGGAGGTGACTGGGGTAGACCTGAGAGTGGCGGTACGCAGGCTGAAAGCCAGAAATACCGCCCTGGGACCCGATGGCTTGCCTGGTAAAGCCTGGGTCCTGGCCTCTGAGGCTCTCGGGCCCCGACTGGAAGGGCTCCTAAGCGCATGCTTGGAGAGAGGCCAGTTCCCGCTTCGTTGGAAGACGGGGAAGCTGGTCCTCATCCGAAAGCCAGGGCGCCCTGCGGACTCTCCGTCCGCATACCGGCCCATCGTATTGCTCGACGAGGTGGGCAAGCTCTTTGAAAGAGTCATTGCCAACCGCCTCGCCGGGCACCTTGTGGGGATGGGGCCGGATCTTGCGGAACACCAGTTTGGTTTCCGCAAGGGGCGCTCAACGGTGGATGCCATCATGCGCGTGAGAGCCCTCACGACGGGGGACGCGGTGTCCCGGGGCGGGGTCGTCTTGGCGGTGTCTCTTGACATCGCCAACGCCTTCAACTCCATGCCCTGGAGCTGCATTGGGGAGGCACTCCGGTATCACCGGGTGCCGACCTACCTTCGTCGTGTGGTCGGGGACTACCTGACGGATAGGGCCGTCATCTACCCCGGTCGGAGCGGAGAATGGAACCGGCGAGAGATATCGTGCGGTGTTCCACAGGGATCGGTTCTGGGACCGGCCTTGTGGAACATCGGTTACGACTGGGTGCTGCGCGCCGACCTCCCTAGCGGCGTCAGCGTAGTTTGCTACGCTGACGACACGCTGGTACTGGCACAAGGGAGGTCGCACGAGGCGGCGGCCGAAAACATGACACGCGGGGTTGCGATAGTCGTGGAGAGGATCCGGCAATTGGGTCTCGAGGTGGCATTGCACAAGTCCGAGGCCATGTGTTTTCATGGGCTTCGGAATGCGCCACCGTCGGGATCCCTACTGACGGCAGGAGGGGTCTCCATCGGCGTCGGGTCGACGTTGAAGTACCTAGGACTCGTCCTCGACAGCCGGTGGAACTACGTGGAGCATTTCCGACGTTTGGCTCCCAAACTGGAACGGACAGGGGCTGCCTTTAAGCGGCTCTTGCCCAACCTGAGGGGTCCGAACGCCTCCTGCCGGAGGCTCTACGCGGGGGTCGTGCGGTCCATGGCCCTTTATGGGGCCCCGGTGTGGGCGCGTTCTTTGAGGCGGCGAGCCGCCCACTACCTGAACGCGCCCCAAAAGGTGATAGCCATAAGGCTAATCCGCGGGTACCGCACGATCTCCGGTGAGGCGGCTAGCCTCCTTGCCGGATTGCCGCCATGGGATCTGGAGGCGATAGTCCTCGCGCGCCTGCACGAATGGCGCGCGGAGGCACTAAGTCGGTTGGAAACTCCGCTGCCGCGGCAAATTGCCGCTCAGCGGACAGACCTCCGGCGTGATCTCATGGCGACATGGAGAGAGCGACTGTCGCAACCCCGTGCAGGGCACGCCACCATAGTGGCGATAAGTCCCCTCTTTGAGGAGTGGCTAGAGAGGCGCCACGGCGCCCTCACCTACCGCCTGACGCAGGTCCTCACCGGACACGGTTGTTTCGGGAGGTTCCTGCACCGGATCGGGCGGGAGGAAACGCCCGGGTGTTTCCATTGTGAGAATCGTCCGGAGGACACGGTGGAACATACCGTGGAGGTCTGCCCCGCTTGGGCGGAGCACCGTCGTGTCCTCGTTGCAGCGATCGGCGGCGGCGATCTCTCGCGTCCGGCCCTGGTTCAAGCCATGGTCCGGAGCGAGAGGGAATGGGAAGCCGTCACCTCCTTCTGCGAAGCAGTCATGCTAGTGAAGGAGGTGGCGGGACGTGAGAGGGAAAGAACCTCACGTCCCAGCCGCCGCGGGAGACGCCCTGGGCGTCGGGGGTCACGTGGTGGCTCCCGGCAACCGTAGGCGCGGGCCTGTGGACGGCGAGCTATGGGCTAGCTCGCCGTCCGGCCGTCTTCTGACGACAGGCCGTGTCGATGGCGCGTTCGTGTTCCACGCGCGCCTCAAAGAGATGTCAGCAACGATGTAGGGGTCTGCAAGGACCGATGCCTGCCAGGGCTGCGGGACTGTTCGAAAGAGATACCGTGGCCCTGGAACACAAAGGGCAAAGAAGGAACATGGATGGGTTTTAGTCAGTACAAGTCTGACACTCCCTTCCGCTCCGCCCAGAGTGGGGGGGGTCATTTGATGATTTCCCATCCGGAAAAAAAAAAAAAAAAAAAAAGAAAAAAAAAAAAAAAGGGGAACTACCTTAATCGGTGCGTTTAGTCCACTCTCGACCCCTCGACCCCTAAAAAAAGGTTTGTTTATTTGTATCCTCTCAACCCCTAAACATAGTTCACACTCGACCCCCAGGGGGTGAGTTTGAATTTTCATACAAAAGACCTCGTCCACTTTCGACCCCTAGTTTGTAAGTACCTAAAATTAATATTTAGGTACAGTAAGGTACAGACTAAAGGCAAAATAAGATAAAGTAGGATCCAGTGGGCAAATCCCAAACTCCACGCGGGCGAAGCCACGGGAATAAACATGATTATTTGAAACAAAGATTTACTTTTATGAACAAATCACCATTTATTTGTGTTCTTAATTCAAAGATATCTGAATTTTCTATTTTTCATATTAAGCTGTTAAGATATCTTTGTCATACCTTTGCTTCTTCTTCAATCTGGCGAAACCAAGGAACTTATATACTAACTGGAATGAGTACGAACAAAATTTTGATATCAAAAAACCGTTTGAAAATGACCTTTATGTCAAACACATAGAGTTCATATTAATTTAATTAATTCAAAGGGGGAAGAAAACTTCAGAGCGTGAAAGCGACCAGAGTGGATTGTGTCCTTGTCTAACAATTGCCAGTAAACAATTTTTTTTTTAGTTTTTTAATATAGTAATCGGAAATCACGTTTATAGCTAAACTAGCACGTAAATCGTAACGGGATTAATTTAATATTCCAATACTATATATTAAAATAATAATTTCTTGCGAAATAAAGTGGGCTTAATTTAAATTAAGTTATTTCTGAATGGCAACATAGATGACACTCATATAAACAAACAATATGGCCGATAACAGAACAGAACTACTACAGAACTTGTATAAATCACTTGATAACTACTATAATACAGGTTCAGAAATAATTCAACTATCGAGGATTACTTTTGAAAAGACAGATTTATTTTAATTAACCCTCAACCACCTGACGTGTTTTTCAGTTACACTACCAACTGACGTCGGTCCTGGAGACCGCTTGCGTATTTTCCATGTTTAGTAACCTTTATTTAAAATATTAATGGATGCACGCAAGTCACACTTGTATGCCACAATTTGAATTCGTCGAATTTGAAGTTTTTCATTTACGAAATAAAAACTATACCAAAGGATATAAAAAAAAATCGCGAGCGGCGAAGAATTTTTTTTTTTTACTTTTTTCGCCAGTCCTCTAGAAACTCAATAAAAAAAGTCCCATGAAAATCCGAGCACTATATACTTCCTTCCACCTTATTGTCTAATTGCACTCGACTATAAGTAAGTATTATAAAAAATATATTGAGGGTATTTTAGTTAAAAAGTATTCAACTATATGGCAGACTGATGATTTATCATCGTAGGTAACTGTACTTCGGGGGTCGAGAGGAAACTAAAACTTGGCTGGAAAATAAAATCCACTCTTGACCCCTAGGGGTCCAGAAGAAACTATAGTTAGGGGCCGAGTGGACACATTATTTTTTGGGGGTCGAGGGGCCGAGAGTGGACTAAACGGAATTTCTCCTGTATCGTTGGTGCGTTTACAAACATTTAAATTCACTTATATAAACTGCCAGACCCGAAACAACTACCTGTAGGTCATCCAAATATTTGTGCCGTGGAGAATCGAACCAGCAACATGCAGCGTAGCAGCCAATCGCTCAGCCACTTCGTCAACCGTGCCGTTAAAATTATGCTGAGCGATGTAATCAAAGGTCGCACTAACTGGAATGCACCCCAAATATGCCGAATTCATTGATGAATGATTTACCTAACCAGTTGAAGATGATCAATTTTTTGTTTGAAAGGCCTATTGATGTGTGGCCATTTTTTTTCGATAAATAGTTTCAAACTTTTCTTTTCCAATACTTTACTTTAAAATTACAGCTGGAATTTATTTTAATTAGTAACTTTACCCATAATTCAGCCCACAAGTAAATGAATAATTCATTTTAGATTCAGATAGTGACAAATTTTATTTCTGCGACAAAAAAGGTTCTGCAGAAAACGTCTTCGAAAATCCGGCTCACTTAAAACCTCCCTCAAACTATAAAGCCAAAGTACTTCTCTTTCAAAGAAGATTAAACTACCAACCTCGTTAATCATTACGTCACCAGGGCCCCAGAAACTAGGAGTAGTAACTTTGGAGTTTTATTTTGGGACGCAGTCACTCTAAGGTCGAGATTAGGCCCTGAAGTGCGACCGAGGCACTTCAGATAATTCACTTTAGCTTACTTGCTTTATAGTAAGTAGGGTTTTCCTTCGTAGCTTTTTATCCTCTTACAGGGCAGCGCACACGTTCCAACACTGCAAAGAATCATTCCTGCCTGTTACACTCTCGGTACGGTTGGTCCATAAATTAATTACTAATTAGTCCGTCTGATAGATTTCCAATAAATATGGGACATGTATTTTTTCTTTTGTCACGAAAACTTAAAATGAAGACGATACAGTGCGTCGAAAACTCGTGTGACGTCATACTTGTAAGTTAAGTGTACTGACTTTTTGCCGAAAAGTGACGTCACAGCAGGCACACTCATGATCTTTGATGCGTTTTATCTTCGTCAATTTTTATTAATTTGATAAAACAAAAAATACTTATCCAATATTTTTTGATAATCTAACTGACGGACTAAAAAGAATCATATTTTTTAGACAGGAAACATCCCCAATCAAGGGCGCGCTCAGGCTACGCTTGGAAGACTCCAAGCATAATTCGCTCCATAACCCTGAGGAATCGCATCCAGGACGAGGTGATCCGACAGAGAACCAGAGTTATCACAGAATAAGTAAGCTGAAGTGACGATGACTGTTGGGTAAGACGTGTTTTTGAGTGGAGACCGCGAATCGGTAATCGTAAAGTGGGACGCCCTCAGGCTCGGTTAAGCGACGATCTCCACAGGGTGGCTGGTAGCAAACGGGTGAGAGTTGGCGAGAATCGAGTTGAGTGGCGTGCGAGCAATGGGCTAGCCAGCCCTCCGTCCTTCTATGACGACGGGTCGTGTCGATGGCGCGTTCGTATTTCACGCGCGCCTCAAGGAGATGTCAGCAAACAGGAAGGAGTCCGCAAGGGCCGATGCCTGCCGGGGTTGCGAGACTGTTCGAAAGAGATACCGCGGCCTTGGAACACAAAGAACACAAGAACACAAGTCTGACAGTCCCTTCCGCTCCGCCCAGAGTGGGGTGGTGACGATTTCCCAAACGAAAAAGAAAAAAAAAATTGGTTAACTCGCCGTTCGTCCATCTTATAACGACAGGCCGTGTCGACGGCGCGTTCGTGTTCCAAGCGCCTCAAAGAGATGGCAGCAAATCAGAAGGGGTGTTTTCCTATCCGAAAAATAAAGGTATTCCGTACGGTGCTTATGTGTGCGTTGATCTTTAAGTGCAATGTTTTAACGTTACATTTCCGTTGAATAAATACTTTCAGACTTCTCGACTTATCTCTTAGGAAACCACAAAAGATACACAACTTGAAGTCGTTTTCTTTGAAAATGGAGGGATTCATTTTTCTGTATGTATAAATAAGGACGTTTTACTACGTTTTTAATAGGATAAAATAATAAAAAAGAGGATGAAATGTTTTCAGGTATTTAAATATGTCTATACGATGAAATATTAATAAGATTAATTGGGCTTGAAGAAATCTTTTTGCGCTTCAATAAGGACCTTAATTAGGTGAGTGTTATGTTTATTATAATTTACAACATTTTAAAGTTATTAACATTTGATTTAAAATACAGAGCATTTATACTTACTACCGGTGTCAGAAAAAGAATTTGCCGCCCTGGTAATCGAATTCAAGACCTCATGCTCGGTAGTAGAGCTTGTGACCACTAGACTAATGAGGATAGTTAGTTTTGTTTTTTTTTTTTGTCTTTTTATTTCTTTAGTTCTTTTGCAAATATGTAGTTATACATTCAATGGGCACATTGCTCGCAGAACGGATAGCCGATGGGGCCGAAAAGTTCTGGAGTGGCGACCGCGAACCGGAAGACATTGCGTTGGAAGGCCTCCCACTAGGTGGACCGATGACCTGGTGAAGGTTGCAGGGATCCGCTGGATGCGGGTCGCACGGTCAATGTGGCGACACTTGGGGGAGGCCTATGTCCAGCAGTGGACGTCTTTTGGCTGAAATGATGATGATGATGATACATAAATGTCGGATTATCAGGATTTATTCCGTTAGGCTCGTACATCATGTGGGCAGAAGATGGGTTTCCACTGGGTACGATACACTGTCCTTATTAAACTAAGAAATTACTTGAAATTACAATTTAACACAATAACACGGGGCACAATGAATCGGGTACAGTTCCAGGTCGTCTCAACTTCACTGCAATCAGACACTCATTCAATCAATGTCGTCCTCGCCTCGAGCTGTAAACATCACGGCTCTGTAGAAGCACGCTGTGGTGTGGGTAGACTTGTAAGTAGGTCGCGTGATGTCACCACAGGCGCGCTTGCGATTCATGTTATGTCCGTACGAAAAACTGGATCCGATATATATTTTACTCATATACCTAGGACCCTAGGTACCTGAAAACTTTAGTTTTGACCAGTATTTATACCACTATAAGAAACTGAATGCGATAGAAACCACGAACCCTTTCTAAAACAATAGTTTCCAGTCCTTATCTGTGTCCCTTTGTTACTGACAGATAAGACTGGGGTCATAGAGAATGGTTGAACGGCGAGATTAAACTAGCCTTGTGACCTAACTCTGTAGAATTATAGGGCTTTGTAGTTTAAATAATTAATTCAAACTATCATTGGGTTAAGCGAATCTAGGTCTGGGGCATTTGTGTTTCTACCTAATATTATTTACTACCGAGCTCACTGACCGTCGACCATTTTCAACCCTATTACTTAGGACATAGGGGTGAAATATTGGGTGACTGGTAATTAGTGACCGATACTTAAACACGCAGTTGTACTCATGATAACAGACAACTTTCCCAAAGAAACATTTTTTTAATACTCATCCACTTACAAGCATCTAAAGAGGTATGACGTCATTATTATTTTCTATTTTTTTTTCAGAAAATCCTTTTGATACCCATATCACCAGGTGCATAAAAAATAACTAGCCTGCCCTCTTTGGGAGTAAGCCATATTAGATTTAGAATGGTATTACTTAGCTAACCATGCATTGTCATCCAAACTTAATGTGTATGCAAAATTTCAGCTCAATCGGTTCGGGACAAGTGTTTTAAAATGCAGTTGCAAGATTTGACCTTCACAATCAAACATACATACAACAAACATTGCAGGTTAAATGGAAGCTTGTAAAAACAACCAAACATTTTAGGGAATTTTGGACCACCACGCAGTTATCACAGGTTTTTCGATGCTGCAAACTTGTTTAAACAACATTATTTTTAGTATATGCGAAACCTGAATATAGTTTGTTCAGAATGAGTAACTGAATCGATTCCAATAATTTTTAAACCATGTTATATTTTGTCCCAAAAATATTTAAAAAAAGTAACAAGATGGACATCGACCGACATTAAGTACCTATAGCAATAATTTAGGTACCTACTGCCAAATTATTATTATCAATGAGCTTAAGACGACGCTGGAGGTGCGTGCGCGGCTGCGCCGCGTGTTGACCACGTTTTTGTGCGTACGACCAGGTAACAGAACAAGCCTGTAACTTTGTGATTTTTCTTGATACAGTTTTGAAATTGTGTATAATGATTCTTTACATAAAAATACTAGACACGTGTTTCAGGTTTCGCATAAGACTAATTTTGTATACTATTGTTATCTATATAAGAATATTATTGAGGATTTTCAAAATAAACCACAAATTGTTTCTCTGAAAATACAAAGATTTGTTTTATTTAACACATTCTTACAATATTACAACAGTAAGCGTTTATCTATGATAATTACTCAATAATCTAACCTGAAAATACAAAGAAACGACATTTAAAGTTCACTAATATCGCCTCCTCAATTATATCCTTTTATTTTGTCTCTCCACACGTTTTCTTAAAACAATAAATCGCACCGAATATTTTGACCATCATCCGCCATTCAATTCCACAGACAACTTATAAAGGCGCGAGGCGCGGCAAATTCGAATTAATGAAATGTCATTTCATTACATCTATACTAACATTATCGCAAAAATCTGCACATACAGTGCAATTATTTGCGATCTAACACGATTATTTTATCTACGGTGTATGGCCTCGAACACAATTCTTCAGCCAAACATTATCAACTAACTCTTCCTAAGCATAGGTCACCACAGCTCGCCTCTCATAATCCAGGATTATTCACTTACATCATTTGGGTCCCATAAGACAAAAGTTATGTAGGGACCGTTTCTAAGCTTAATCAGGGTCTGTTCCATGAAAACCTTTGTAGGTTTAGTTCTCATGGGACTTAGATAAGAGGTTTGAAAATTGTGTTCCTGTGTTTCTACCTTCCAAGGGATTCTGAGGGCACTTCACTATACATCTATACAATTAAATAAAATAAAAAAAACAAACAAAAATGTAAAAAATAATGTAATATGTGTATGTGTGTAATGTAATGTGTGTGTGTATATGTGTATATGTATGTGTATGTGTGTGTAATATGTGTGTGTGTGTGTATGTATGTAATATGTAATGTTTTGTAATGTCAAAATAACAGCTTTTTACTTAATGCATAATTATGAAAGTTGGGTCGCGGGACTTATAGAATTACCGTGACCCTGGATCATAAAGGGCTATTGAAGGACACCGTGGATTTTAGTCAGTACAAGTCTGACAGTTCCTCCCACTCTGCCCTGGGTGGGAGGACTCATCTGATGATTTTAACACGATAAAAAACAAAAAAAAAAAATGCGTATGAAAGAATACACTACACACTACTAGTATGACAAAAAAAAAACTTTTTTTAAATTTTTGTCTGTCTGTTTGTTCTGGCTAATCTCCGAAACGGCTGGACTGATTTTGACGGGACTTTTACTGGCAGATAGCTGATGTTATATGGAGTAACTTAGGGTACTTTTTAGAATAAGAATTAGGGTACCGAGGAATAAATGAAAACCCGTGAAATTGTTAACAAAATCCGGTTCAAATAATAATCAAAAAAAATAAATTCACGCAGACGAAAGTCCCGCGCAACAGCTACCTTCAAAGGGATTTTGAGGGCACTTGTAATAAATATTATCGTTTGAAAGTATGTTTTATTGTTGTGTTTTGTGAAAGGATGGGTAAGGGACTGGGCTTGGGACGATTTACAATTGGCTTATGGGTTCGCTCGTGTGTAGAGTATTACAATTTTCCGGGAGGAAAAGTTCTATTAACTTTTTTTTTTTGTTTTTTGAATAGCATCTCGCAGGTCTACCTAGGAGGTTGTTGTCTGCTTAACCGGACTGTCCTGTGGGTGCCTTGAGTATAAAGGATGATTTCCACCAAACGGAACGGAACGCAGCGCATCAGATCGGAAAGGACACGAACGGATGCGGCGACAGCCGATTGCAGCGGGATGTCGACCCTTACGATCAGCTCCGTACCGTCGCTAGTGAACGTATCCGTTTCTGCACCTAGTCAAATAGTTTCATTTCTACCGTGTTGACGTTTTCTAATTGCCAAAAGGATACAATCGGATGCTACGACAAGCGCACGGATCCGATCGCGCGTAGCAGCATACTTTCTGCTACGATCGCGTGTCGCGGAAGACGCCCGCGGTCAAGCTGCTGTGCTCGGCTTGGTAATGTAGACTTTAAGTACTGAGTGAACGATTTAATATCGCTTAAAATTGTAAAAAACTTAAAAAACTATATAGTTCTATTAAACTTCCGTTGCTATTTAAAAACAAAATTGTGTCTTTTTTTGTTTGATTGCGTTAATGAAATGAAACAAAACGCAAGCATTATCTATTAATTTGCGTAGTTAGTAGCACGATTCAGGAAGAAATTAAATATTGTCCAAAGTGGAAAATTGATCACGGGAATCAAGGTTCAAAACCACGAATGGAAAAAAGTCCTAGGTAGCCTTTACTTGGCATTACATTTTTTTCTTAGATTATTTGTCCCACTGCTGGGAAAAGGCCTCTCTCGTAGCCATACACTTCTCTCTGGCCGATGTCTCACAAATGCCACTACGTCGTCACACGTCATCGTCACCAGCTTTTTCTAGACCTCCCTCGACAGCCACTGCGCGAAGACTCTGAATACTTTCATATACTTTCAGTAATATCTTAACATAACAACATTACATCACGCCTGTAATCCCCGAAGGGTTAGGCAGAGGTGTCGTGAGGCACATTTCACCAGTTATGTTTAAGTCTCATGTGATAGGGGGTGAATTCCTGATGGAAAAACCCAATAACACTTTGCCCAACCTAGGATTCGAACCCAGGACCTCATGCTCAGCAGTACGCACATGTGACCACTGTACCAACGACGCAGAAATATTATATGTATCAGTAGTCATGTTGGTAGTTTTCATTCACACATATCGGTGTTTGGTGAATTAAATTTATTAAAAATTTAATTAAATAATTGAATTAATTATTCCATAAATTATTTCATCGCGAATGGGAGATGGCCTATTTTGTTAATTTTAATGAATTCGACATAAATTATTTTTCGCTTGAACACACAGAAAACTCAATTACGCGATACTAATTAAAATTGTTAATTTGAACCCGAATTCACTGATCAGCGAACCGGAATTGAGCGTGAAATAACAGAAAGTAATGAAAACGGATAAACAACAACAAAATTGGTTATCTTTACACCTTTTTCTGGTCGATTTAAGAGGACTACGAACAACAATTTGAATTTGAGGAGCTTGGAGGCTAAATAATAACAGCCGCACTGGTCGATCTTCAAGGTTAAACCGCGCTTGCCAAGGTTGATCCGTGGATGAGTGACCGTCATTACATACCGAGTTTCCTCTGTGCCTCGGAAAGCACGTTAAGCCGTTGGTCCCGGCTGTCATTTGTAGATCTTTGACAGTCGATACAGGCAGTCAGTGGCCCGAAAGTAGGACAACGAGTTTTACCAAGGGGTACCACATTACCTAGTACTAACTGGGTTGTAGAGGTCAGATAGGCAGTCACTTCATGTAAAATACTGGTATTCAGCATCCGGTAAGACTGGAAGCCGACCCCAACATAGTTGGGAAAAGGCTAGGCAGATGATTATCAACAACAATTTGACCGAAGGTGAACTGTTAATAAAACCAGGAGTAAACATGCAAGTAACTGGCATAAAGCCCATGCTGTCCCACTGTTGGGCTAAGGTCTCCCGCAAGTCTTTTCATGAAGTCTTGTCCCGCGCCACCTCGAACCAACCCTAGCGGTAGGCCTTCAGGTTGTTACGCCACCTGTTTCTGGGCCGGCGGCGCCGTACATCTGTAGGCACCCATTGAGTGTAGACTTTTGCCCAGCGGTCTTTTATTATGGATAATCAGCAACATATGGGGGTTAATCATTTAAATATTTCTGATTACTCCGCATGAAAGAGACAAAGCAGAGTTAGACCGCGCTTGGTGCGCAGTCTAAAGCGCAGGCCACACCGCCAGCTGGCGGGCGGACGAGCGACGCGAACGACGCGTCGTTTCACCTCTTTTCATACTTTGGTTCACACCGCGAACTATCGAAAGATACGAACAAAGTATGAAAAGGGCGTCGTTCGCGTCACTCGCCCGCTCGCCAGCTGGCGGTGTGGCCTGCGCTTTACTGTCACTTTCTTGCATATTTTTATGTACAAAAATAAACTGTGCGTGGACCGGTTATTATAGGCTGATCAACACTGAAATAAGGGTTAACCTTTACTCTAGGATTTTACACGTAACCCGAACAAAAATAACCCGATTAAAACCCACACAGGTAACCTTTTCGGTCCCTGATTATCATCTTAAATCTGTGCCTTAATCAGTTCCAAATTCCCGGAACACGGTTCGTACATTAATCATTCTACATCGGATTAACAAACTTCATATCAGATGCAAAGTTTAAGTGGAACTAAGTTTAAGTCGTTATCTAACTTAATGAAATTAGTGGAAGTTACAGTTGTAGATTACGCATATTGCGCTTATCGTTACGACAACTTTTGGGGTGGGGTAAGCTGAATTTTAAGTTGTTAGTTTCGTAGGTAGTGCATACGTGACCTGACGCTGTTGTAGTTGGGTTTCAGTCTGATCAGATCTAACTAATTATGTTCATAAGACCCATATTCCGCAAGTATTCCAAGGTGTAACTGTGCTCCTATTTCGCCAAGTTATCTATTCATAATCATCAGCCTTCAACAGTTCACTGCTGGACATAGGCGTCCTCAATCACAAGCCAGTCAACTCGATTCTCATCAACTCTCATCCAGTTGCTACCAGCCACCCTGCGAAGATCGTCACTCCACTGAGCCTAAGGGCATCCCACCTTACGCTTGCCGATTCATGATCTCCACTCAAGAACACGACTAACCCAACAGTCATCGGTTCGACGGCTAATATGGCCGGCCCATTGCCACTTCAGGTTACTTATTCTGTGAGCTATGTCGACAACTCTGGTTCTCTGTCGGATCACCTCGTTCCGGATGCGATTCCACAGGGAGTAATTTATTAGTCCCAAGTAAAAAGGGGCGTGCCTATTACTAGCTATTGTAGGTCACAATTCTCGTCTCCAGGACGTTTCTGTGAAAATCGAAATGGAAAGCCTAGCAACACCTTTTGTGACCTGAGATACGCCACAAAACTAATAAGGCAGAGCATTATCCGGAATTTGCAAAAGTTTCGATTTTTGTCAAATTTCAGGATTTTTAAATGTCCAAAGTTTGTTTGCATATTTGGTCTGATAATCTCCATGATCATGTGGTCAAAATGGACATGTGATGCCGAGGATTGAGGCAAATGTAGTGAGGAACATTTTGACTATGAATGTAGATGACTATAAGAGTAGAGGAAGACCAAAGAAACGATGGATGGACTGTGTGAACATTGATATGGCTCGAAAGAAGGTGAATGCTGAGATGATGATTAATAGAGAAGTACGGAAGAAGAAGACGCGCCGACCCCAAATAAATTGGGATAAGGGCAGGAGAATGATTATGTATCTCCGAGACCAATGTATAATTACATAACTGTCACAAGACACGTTCTACTGCAGCAATTCAATTTTAACCTGAAACGATTCGTGATGTTATTCTGTCCTAAAACACCTTATATCTTATATTTTACCAACAAAATCGATGTTCTCAAAATATTAATCTCCATCATCATCTGTCTAGCCTTTTCCCAACTATGTTGGGGTCGGCTTCCAGTCTAACCGGATGCAGCTGAATACCAGTATTTTACATGGAGCGACTGCCTATCTGACCTCCACAACCCAGACTGGGTAATACGATACCCCTTGGTAAGACTGGTTGTCAGAACTGGCCCACTGACTACCTGTAACGACTGTCAAAGATCTACAAATGACAGCCGGGACCAACGGCTTAACGTGCTTTCCGAGGCACGGAGGAAACTCGGTATGTAATCGGTGATCACCCATCTACAGACCAACCTAGGCAAGCACGGCTTAACCTAAAGATCGATCCGAGCGGCTGTTATTATTAAGCCACAAGCTCCTCCAAAATATTTATCTCCAACACTTTCCCATAAATAAAAACTGAACACCATAAACATTAAGGTTATGGCT
The DNA here is from genome assembly GCA_963082995.1 of Noctua comes. Taxonomy (NCBI): domain Eukaryota; kingdom Metazoa; phylum Arthropoda; class Insecta; order Lepidoptera; family Noctuidae; genus Noctua; species Noctua comes. Next base: position 11,009,711 of record OY720285.1, read on the forward strand.
CACTATATCGAACGACGCTTACAGGATATTACTTCATAAATCCACTCATTCCTCTATGGTCGTTACGTGAGAATCGGCCTTTATTGCGATCTGGCGCCCGTTTTGTGGTGTCGAACAGTCGAATATTATTATGTTATTTGGTTGTTCTAACCCTCCTAACTAATATTATAAATGCGAAAGTAAGTTTGTTTGTTACCTTTTCACGCCTAAACCACTGTACCGATCATCTTGAAATTTTGCATATACGTTGTCAGGTGTACAGAAACGGACATAGGGTACCTTTCATCCCGAAAAAAAAACATAGTTGCCGAGAAAAATAACAATAACGTTGTTATAATAATACATGGCGCCACGTGTCTTTCGAATCATGATTGAATTATATTATTACAAGCAGAGTACAACCCGAATTGATTGTCAACTTCTAAATTAACGCGAGCGAAGCCGCGGGTAAAAGCTAGTGGTTTAATAAACAATGAGAAATAATGTGGTGCAGATGCTTGTAACAGACCCAGTAACACTTTTTGCCCGACCGGGGAATCGAACACAGGACCCTACGGTCAGCAGTCGAACGTGCGACCGCGAGACCAATAGAACAGTCAATCAAAATACAGAGACACTAAAGTAGCTCATTATGTAAATAATACATAAATGGTGTAAATAGACCCTTAACACATCTGAAAGGTACTTGTTTTCCCCGTCTTTGCGATCATTTTTTTGTTCTAGACCATACCTGGGAACCTTCTAGTTACGGAGATATTGGGGGTCAAAGTTCCAACTTTTTCACAAGTTTTTTTTTTAAATACATGTTTTTAATGTAAGATTTTTACTTTATTCACCTTCATGACCTCCTTACTATTCAATCCATTCATCAGTACAATGCTTTGAGTGCTTTCCATCGAGTTTTCAAAAAAAGTCGATTCCCAGCAATCATTTTTGCGTAAAGTTACTTAGTTTGATGTACAGAATGCTTGGTTGACGGCTATGTGAAGGGTCTGTTTACACCCTGTATAGTATACTCGATAAATAAGTTTCCTACGCCTAGATACAAAACTACATATGGGAGAACTTGTCTATGCCCCGTAGTTCCCAACTTCGGCTTTGTGTCTGAAGTAAATTAATAAACTTCTAACTACGGAACTTGAAACCGCAATGTGGCTGACTTCAGACTCATTTGCATTTGCTCGACAATTGACTTCATAGTAAAATTGATAATTTTATTTCTTTTTGAATTAAAATATTAATTACCTAACTAGGTTTCGAGGTGAGGTGAGGGCTATATAATAACTAGCGCACGGGTCGATCTTCAAGGCTTGTCAAGGTCAGTTCGTGGATGGGTGTGACTATTACTATCGTGACGAGACCCCTTCGTGCCCTGAAAAGCACTGCTCGTTCCAGCTTCATCCAGTTAGACTGGAAGCCGATCACAATTTAGTTGGGAAAATGCTAGACAGATGATGATGAGATGCATAGTCTTACACACAGTTTTCTAGATGTCAATAGGAAGTGGAGACCACCTACCATTAGGTAGGCTGCTTAGTCAATTGTCACCCAATAACACAATACCGGTCAAGTATGCGTCTGACTCGAACACTTTTGGCTCCGTAGGTTTTTAGATTCGTAGGTAAACGGATTCTGTGATTAACTGACTGTGATGCAGATCGTAAAAAGAGCACGTGAAGTGACATTCTACTGGCGGAAATGATGATGGGAAAGTTAATTGTTGTAATTACCGAATAGCTTCTATCAATCTTGTAGAAGTAGGTTTTGAAATATGAAATGATTTAAAAGCGACTTTCGCTTGACTAAGCCCCAAGGGTTTGGCTAGCACCCCAAATTAGACAGTTGTTTCCCTAAACTAATAATATTTAAGTCGGGTTATCTGGATTTATTCCGTTAGGCTTGTACATCATGTGGGCAGAAGATGGGTGTCGTGCAATGAAAATACACCGGGTGCGATACACTGTTTCTATTAAACTAACAAATTACTTGCAATTACAATTTAACGTAATAACACGGGGCACAATGAATCGGGTACAGTTTCCGAACGTCTCAATTCCGTTGCGATCAGACATTGCATGTCGTATTCGCCACGAACTTAAATCATCTCGGCTCTATAGAAGCACTCTGTGGTGTGGGTAGACTTGTCTTGTAAGTAGGTCGCGTGATGTCACCACTGGCGTACTTGCGATGCATTTCAAATCCGTACAAATGACCGAATCCAACATAAATAAAATGATTATTTTTCTTTCAGTTTTCTCTCCCCTGGTAGTTTCTGTAGATATATCGGTTAACGTCAGGTGTGAGAGATTGATAGTGAGAAAAGTAAATAAAAACACTACATACCGAAACTACGAAAAACCATTATGGTGTACAAATTAATATGAGCTTTGTTCTTTCGTAAGTTTGGGTTGAAAATTGAGACGCATGTGACGGTCAACATTCATCATTCTCTGCCTAGTCTCTTTTTCCAACTATGTCGGGATTGGATTCCAGAACAACGGGATGCAATTGAAAATGAAGACAGTGTAACGGTCACCATCCAAGACATATTACTAAATAGAATACTTAATAGTGTCTCTCGGCGATTGGACATATTTTCTTGCTCTTTGGCGGAGTTTCAGAGGGTGGCACTTAGTATGTTGTCTACTGTCTAACTTATGCTTCTACCCAGACCCGTTACTTCGGACTGGATTATTTGTAATTTATGACTACTTTGTTAGCTTGGGTCTTACCTGTAAAAACAATTAATGTATGTGTTAAGGAATAATAAATAAATAAATAAATATTTTGATATAAATTAACGTACCAAAACTAAACAGAAAATCATAAAACATAACGATAAACCAACTTTTTACATAACCTAACATAATCACTTTTGAATAGCTCCTATCTACCGGGAATCTAATTTAAATTGAAATACAGTCAACATACACAGTCCAATTGATTACCCATTCACTACAAACAGCGAAAACAAACAAAAAAACATACATTTCGAAGAACAAACAACAAAATCAAACGTTGGTAAAACAATAAAACTTGAAACAAACAGAATTAAAACTAACATTGACCGATTTGAAACTATCGATCGAAATGATGGACTAGAACGCAATTATAAAGAAAATACCAACGTATTCATAATTAAGAAGAAGAAAACGCCGGGTGTTATAGCACCTGCTAGTTCCCATAGACCAAGCGTCGCCATTGGAGGGAATAAAATACACGTCATCGCAGAAAATACTGATGACACTGAATTTATAAGTCGATCATTTGCTCCCCAGAAAGTGTAAAGGCCACACGTTCCTGTTATCTCTACGAAAAATGGGATCAATATTTTCGTTATTTTAATCGAAGGATAATTTTTGGTTTTCGGAAAGGATATTTCGGAAATAATTCAAGGTAAATTGATAATTAAAATTAGTTACTATTTTATTTAAGATTAGTAGGAGTTAGGAGAAGTCTTTTATTATTCATCGTAAGTATATGTTTTGGAATGCGTAGGTAATAGTTTCAAAGTGATAAACCAAGAAAAAGATAGCAATGGAAAGTAATGAGTTAATGCGTTAATCGATTAATTTATTTCAAGGTTGCGACATTGCGTCGCTTTTCAATGAAAATTTTTAATGCAATGACACAGTTCTATAGAAAGTTACCTGTTTCTAGTGCGCAGTAAGCAAAAGCTCACTTTTTTCTATCAAAAACTTATTCTATAGGCGAAAAAAGTAAATATAGGTATTAGTTCCATCTTTAGGGTTTTAAGCAAGGAATTTTGTGTTTTTGTAAAGTATAAAATCCCTAGAAACTGTGTTTCGTTATACCATCGAAAGTTCGCAAGAATTGAAGACTTGATTGACCAGAGGTCCAAAAAGAGACCAAAGCGACATTCAGCAAAAAAAAGGTGGAAAATTCAAAAATGTGATGGTTACTTTATGTGAATTCTGCTTAAAGTTATTGTAGGAATTCGAAACGCTATAAAAGCGATTGACAAAACCTCAGATCTCCCCAGTGCAATATTATTGCTGAATAAGCTGAATATGTAGAAATTAATAGGAAACTGGAAGTCCTTACTGACGAAGCTAACAAAAATAGCAATATGGAACAGAATATTGACAAAGATTTAATTTCAGATGATGACCAAAGTGAAGGCCCAGGGCCTGGTGTCAGACTTGATGCCCAACATCAAGCTGATGCAGGCAGCCGGGCACTTTCTCTTCAACTATCACTCAGGTAAAATTTCAATACTATTCCTTATGTCCTTCGTCTTAGTGGACAATATTGTATAACTATCTATTGATTAAAAGAAAAGACCTTGAATAGGGACGCATGGAACCGGAAAGTAAAGTGATGTAATAGTAGACAAGAGAAAGGAGGAATGGGGAAGGAGGCTTGTAAATGACGAAAAGATGAGAGAACTATTGGAAAATCAAAGAAGACCAGAAAAGACGAAAACCAATGGAAAGTAGGAGCTATACAAAGAATCCCTTCAACAGAATAAGTCCCACCCACATAGCAACCCTGCAGCCAGCAGTAGGAATTTTATAAGCTGGTTATGCTCAAGCCAAAGATTTGGATAAGGATATTAATAAATCCCAGGTATTTTTGAACGTAAGCCTCTCTGGATAACGATGCTGACAACAATAAAGAACAAAAAACTTTATCTCTTGTAAAAAATAATTTAATAGAAAGCAATACAATGAAGTTATACAATAAACGTGTATAAATATAAAATTTTACTCTTGAAACAGCTGACAAAGAAACATTAAATGTAGGTGTACTCATAGAAAATAATGTAACAGTATTTTGCCAAGATCGTTTTGCGACTATCTGTGTCATAACAAGATCATAAAAATTTATTACCGAAGGCCAACATTTGAAAATAATGCTCTCAGTACCTTGGGGAGTTTCGTTGTTAAAACCTTTGGTACTTTTCGAAGCAGTTATATTTTTAGCTGTATTTATTTTAGCGGATTTATTTTCTTAAGCCCCGGTACGGTTTCTTTTTTTTTGCCAACTTCTTCGAAAAAGCGAAAGCTTTTGAAAATATATTTTATGGATTGATTTTATTTTTACTTGATTATTTTTTCTTAGTAATGCTCAGGATTTTATTTGTGAGACGACAATAGTAACCTAGGTCAACGAAAACTAGTTATACTAGAATTATTTTGATATTTGGCAATGTCCATGGTGTGTTTTGACTTGGTGTGTGTAATCTTGAATAATACAAAAGATTCATTAACAACATTACTAACTGGCTTGCAACTGATGTAAGGACGTGGGCGAGACGAAAGGAGTGTGTAAGGATCGTAGCAGGTGAAGCTTATACAGGGTGTAAACGGATCCGTCACGAAGCTGTCAATCAAGCATTCTGTACATCAAACAAAGTAACTTTACGCAAAAATTATTGCTGAGAAACGACTTTTTTTTTGGGGTGAAAAATCCCGTTTTACGTTAGGACTCGATGGAAGGCACTCAAAGCGTAGTGGCGCCTGGAGGCGCAGCGCCGGGGCGAATCGCTGCTGCCTCGACAAGTCGAGGCGCAGCGGGAAGAGCTCCGGCGCGATCTCAGGGCAGTATGGAGGGAACGACTGTCGCAACCGAGGTCCGGGCACGCCGCAATCGCGGCGGTAAGACCCCTCTTTGAGGAGTGGCTGGATAGGCGTCACGGCGTCCTGACCTACCGCATGACGCAGGTCCTCACCGGACACGGAAGCTTCGGGAGGTACCTGTGTCTGATGGGGAAGGAGGAAACGCCTGGGTGTCACCACTGCGAGGACCGCCCGGAGGACACGGTGGAGCATACGGTGCAGGACTGCCCCGCTTGGGCAGGCGATAGGCGGAGACCTCTAGCGCCCGGCATTGGTCGAGGCCATGCTGCGGGGCGAGACGGAGTGGGAAGCGGTCGCCTCCTTCTGCGAAGCAGTCATGCTCGCGAAGGAGGAGGCGGGCCGCGTGAAGGAGAGGACAGCGTCCTCCCTCCACCCCAGCCGCAGCGGTAGACGCCCACGGCGCCGGACGTCGGCAGACGATCTCCGGCCACCGTAGGCGCGGGCTTGCGGGCGGCGAGTAATGGGCGACTCGCTGTCCGACCATGGACCATGCCCGGGTCGACGGCGCGTTGTGTTCCACGCGCGCCTCAAAGAGTGTCAGCATTATGACGGGGCCCCCCTCTAGAGGGCGAAAGCCTGCCGGGGTCGCGGGACTTATAGAATTACCGTGACCCTGGATCATAAAGGGCTATTGAAGGACACCGTGGATTTTAGTCAGTACAAGTCTGACAGTTCCTCCCACTCTGCCCTGGGTGGGAGGACTCATTTGATGATTTTACCACGATAAAAAAAAAAAAAAAAAAAAAAGGCACTCAAAGCATTGTGCTGATGGATGGATTGAATAGTACGGGGGTCTTGGAGGTGTTTAAAAAGCTTACATTAAAATATGTATTTTAAAAAAAGAAAAAGTTGGAACCCCCAATATCTCCGTAACTAGAATGTTCCCAGGTATGGTCTAGAACAAAAAAATGACCGCAAAGACGGGGAGAACAAGTGCCTTTCGGCTTAGTTAAGGGTCCCTTTATATGAATGTACATTTTCCAACTTGCTAACTTAAACCTTTGCACAGAAAATGCTGGCATGTCAAACCTTCTCCGCAAGATCTACGCCAGCGTCCACGCCGTACTCATCGTCATCCACTTCGCGTGTATGGGCGTGAACATGGCGCAGTACTCCGACGAGGTCAACGAACTTACGGCTAACACCATCACCGTCCTCTTCTTCACCCATACCATCATCAAGCTGGTCTTCTTTGCCCTGAACTCGAAGAGCTTTTACAGGTGAGTTGTTTTTTAGAGGATTTACTTGAATTTAAAAGCACTACTGCAGACTCGCCAGACAGTTATTGATTGAGGATAGATGCTGCACAGCCTCATTGCTGCTTACTGGCGGGATGTCCTCGGTATGAATTTGGACATCACTAAATGTTGCCAACTCAGTGTTGCCGAAAGTAATCCACATCGAAGAACCGCTTCTCGAAGTCAAGACAAAGCAAAAAGTATGAATAAAAAGGTCTACACGTGTTTTAATTTCATCCAAAACTTTTCAGCCGTTTGTGTGCTGTATTTAATTGCAGCACGAACGTTAAACAGTTTAGGTATTTATTATTTGAATCTTCTATTACAGTTTTATAGCTGAGGTTTTATAGTTACAAAAGTAATTTATGACTTTGACTAGCATTTTCTACCACTATCAAGAAACTTAATTTAAAAATTAAATTTTTCGTTTCCAGAATTATTTAACTTTTAAATTAATTTTATTTTTTTTAAGTCAGAGTACGTTCAATAAAATCTTTTGCTCTCTAATCTTTTTAATAATTTGGTTCAGAATAATATTACAGATTTATTCCTTTCTATTTCAAAATGCTTATTTTTGTAATTACAACTCTGTTACACAGAATTGATTTTCAAATCAAACAATAAAAATATTAATTACATTACGAGAATGAACTCCTCTTTTGTTAACATTTTTTTTTAAATATTTCGTTCAGAAACATAATCACAGATTTATTCCTTTCTATTTCAAAATGTTTATTTTTATAACAACAACTCTGTTTAAACATAGATTCGATTTTCAAATCAACAATAAAAATATAACATTAAGAGAATGAACGCCTCTTTTGTTAACAATTTTAATTACTTCATTCGCTGAAGGAATTCCGATTCCGACCGCTGAAAGAAGCAAACATATTTTTGCAAATAAATTCATTCCTTTATACTGTTTCTTTTGCTATCATTTTCGAAGTAACATAAATGATAAATTATTTCTCTTTTACCTTTTTTTAAGTGAATTGGAGTGCTATTTATGCAAGAACTTTTTTGCAACGAGCAAGACTAAATTCGTTAATGGAAAATTATTTTCACTTTAAGCTTCATTACGAATTTTTAATTTAGTTACATTAGTAGTAATTACTGATCTGTATTTAATTTTGTTTCGAAAATCTTTATCATTTAAAGTTTATTTGATACTCTAGACAGAGTTGTTAGAATTCAATAAGACCACAATAATCTGTGGGAAGAGCTCGTGGCTAAATAATAACAGCCACTCGGGTCAATCTTCAAGGTTAAGCCACGCTTACCAAGGTCGGTCTGGGGATGGGTGACCATCATAAATACCGAAATTCCTCCATGCCTCGGAAAGCACGTTAAGCCCTTGATCCCAGCTGTGAGAGTCGTTACAGGTAGTCAGTGTCCCGAAAGTCTGACAACCAGTTTTACCAAGGGGTATCGTGTTAGCAAGTACTAACTGGGTTGTGGAAGTCAGATAGGCAGTCGCTCCATGTAAAATACTGGTATTCAGCTGCATCCGGTAAGACTGGAAGATGACCCCAATAAATTTAGGAAACGGCTAGGCAGATGATGATCCGCCTCCAAGGCAGTTATATTTTCGAAGACCTGACTCAAGGCTGTCTTTTAACAGACAATAATTGTAATTACAATTCTTGCTGAAAAGTTTTCACTTCGTCTATCATCGGCTATCTTCGAACACTAAGAGCTGTTTCAGTCATAAAAGTAGAAATTTTTATTAAATAAATTAAAAAGCAATTTGGCACTTACTATACTTTGTAGCAAAAAGAAGCAAACGGCGGCGGTGGCTTTAAAGTAGTAAGTGCAAAAGTTGCAATTGTAAAAGTAGTAAGTAGATGAGGAGTTGTGACCGGAGTGAACCTAACAGAAAGAAACCATCATTATTACGTGTAATGATAGGGCTCTGTAGGGCTTTAATCTTTTTCACGACCAAAGCTCTGCATCGCATCTGCATGACCTCACCTTATTTTTACTTGCTGATCCAAATCCGGCGAAGTCGTTGCGGTGTTTAGACATGTTCATTGCAGTATGGAGCTTCTAGAAAAGAAAGAATCTCGTACGGTTTGAGTAGAAGCGATGCTATCGTGTGCAGTGCTTAAAACTGTGCGTGCATTAACCTACATGGAAAAACAACTATTACCTTACCTATCTTAACGGTAAAACGCCGTAACTCCACTTTGTGTAATTTAATTAACATTACATTATCACGCCATGTAATCCCCACATTTCGCCAGTTATGCTTTAAGACTGGGCGAGCCGATGAACATCAACAGGGCACAAATTTATACACCGTGGCTGTTATTGTGAAATTTCTGATGGTAAAACCTTATAAAACTATGCCCGAGCTGGGAATCGAACCCAGGACCTCATGCTCAGCAGTCGCGTTAACGATCACTAGACGAACGATGCAGTAGTACATAATAATATAAGTGATCCGATTTCTAAACTCAATGGACACAAAGTATTTGAACCCAATTTTAATTTAACAAGTAAAACAAAGGATTTGTAAACTGGAGTGATTTTAATTCGGACTTTCATTCGCTTTTATTACGAGTACAATGTTTTAATAAAAATTGTTTGCAATAGGCATTTGTGTGTTTTGTTTTTTGCAATTTCAATTATTTTTGTTGTTGTTACGATGGAATGTTTTTATTTATCATTTGTGATGAAAGTTTTGAAGTAATCGGTGGCTACAAATAACGGTTTGGTTGAACAAACAATTTGTTTGTTTGTTTTTGTGCTATTTTTATTTTACTGTCGACAAAATAAAAATAAGGTTACAATATTTATTCCATGTTTTTTTTGGGCATATTAAGTTATTTGAACAAAATAAAAGCGTATTATGTCCGAATTTATTTGTGTTTTTTAATTAGTAGATCTTAAACGCTAAAAAACAAAGGTATATTTTTTATTAAATTCCAAGATTGCATTTTATGCAAAGGCAAATCCGTTGGAAAATTTAATTCTTCAATAACTGACAAAGTAAGAGTACTGAAAATACTGAAAATACACTTAGATACTATTTTTCCTAAAAAGGTTAATTTTAAAAAGCGAACCTTCTTATTAAAAAATAAAGATTGAAAATGGAACGTCGTAGTTCGAGATTTGAAAAAAGAACCTCTTAGGATTCCTTTTGTATTGAAACGGAATATTTTAAACTACCTGAACGTTTGAATTTTCTTTTAAAAGATTGAAAATGTTCGACTTTCAAAGGTTTTCCTTTAAAATTGAGTCACGATTCTTAGGAAATGTGAAGTCTTGCTTTGAAATAAGTAATTTCTTTTAGCGGTTAGTTGGAAAGTTAAAACTACTAGTGCTTGCATACTACCTACTGTAGAACTTCAATAATCGTTTTTTTTTTTTTCAATAATACTGCTAATAGGGTAAAGTACGAAAATAATGGTTTGAGTAATTAAGAGCCTTTCTGCTCAGACGTGAATTTAAAATAAAGCAAATAATTATGTTATTATTTAATAAAAGCTTTTGACCGCGGCTTTGCTCGCGTTAAATAAAAAAAAAAATAATACTTTTAACACACTACAAAATTTTCTATAATAATATAATTCAAAAATGATTCGAAAGACGACAAGTTAAGCGAAGAGAAAGAGTTTCAAGTAAGTACCTAATATTGATAAATAAATATTTCCGAAATCGCTTGTAGATTCTATTACCTAATACCAAAACAAAATAAGTAATAATATAGGTAGTAGGTCAGCTGCTAGTTCCCACGTACGTGAGTTGTAGAATGAAGACCTAACAACCTATTATAACTTCCTCAAACTCATCATTTATTTACAATATCAATTCTGAATGGACTAGAATATTATAGTAGTTTCAGACTATTCACTAAAACAGTCATTTTGATCAAAAACTAGGTCACTTTTCACGGACACTATAATTTGGATAAACAGAATTGTGATAATTATAAATGTTTTCTCAGGAAAAGTGGTAAATAAAAACTTCTACTCTTTTTAACCCACTTTCAAAAGAAGGAGGTTTTCAAATCGACAGTTTTTTTTTTGTTTTTTTTTTTTTTCTGCTATAACGCCTGTATGCTCTGAGACACGCAGATGTGTACAGTACAACCAGATTATTTCTTTTTCGTTGACAATGTAAAATAGCAAATATTAATTGTAAAGGATATTACAACTGAAAATGGAAAAAAAAACTTTTTTGCAAAAAATAAAACCGACTTCAAAAACACAAAAAAGTGAAAAATAACTTTAGCTTCAGAAGGCGGTGACAAAAACCTGAATCAAACAAACAAAAATCACTGTTATTTTTCACTTTTTTGTGTTTTTGAAGTCGGTTTTATTTTTTGCGACGTGGGCAATTTTTCAATATCGGTTGTTAAAGATGCGTAAAAATAATATTAAGTTTTCTAAGAGCCTGAGTTCTGATCTTTTTATAATGTTGCTTTTTTATATGTTCTTTAAGCTGAGTAGTCTGTCGAAGTGGTGCTGGCCTGGTCAAAAGATTACAGTCAATGCTCAAAAGCCGGGAATGACCCCGCGTCTTACTAAAGCGGTTGGTCGACTAATACGTGATCGTCGCGTTTAAATGTCACTCATTTGTTCGGAAAACCGGTCATTTTGTTCAAACGGGACGATCGCTTTGGTTATGACCCTTACTTACACGTACTGCATTATTTAATTTTCTACCTATCCCCCAGGACCCTGGCAGTATGGAACCAGTCAAACAGCCACCCTCTGTTCACGGAGTCGGATGCCCGCTACCACCAGATCGCGCTTACCAAGATGAGGAGACTCCTGTACTTCATCTGTGGAATGACTTGCTTGTCTGTTGTCAGTAAGTAAAACTTATTCAGCGTGCATCACAAATACGTCGTCATATTTAAAGCGAAAGCGTCAGGGTAACCTGCGGAATTCAAATTTTCTTACGTTTCTTGCAATTTGCTGGTCAGAGAAAAAAAATTGTTAAATCTAAACTGACTGCCTGACTGACTGGGTGATATATCAGCACACAGCCCAAACCGCTGGTCCTAGAGACATGAAACTTGGAGGGTGTGTTCTTTGTGAAGAGTAAGTATCCACTAAGAAAGGATTTTTGGGAATTCCACCCCTAAACGGGTAAAATAGGGGATGGAAATTTATATGAAAGTCCGTCAGTTTTAAAGTTAGAATCTTCAAATTTTGTGTTTAGGCTGATGATTGAAAATTTATTTATACGTGTCTTAGCGTTTTTGATAATTCTACCCTCGAAGGGTTAAAAAGGGAGATGAAGGTAAGTAACTATGTTTGATCTGTACGTTCCCGTCGGATATTTTTCGACATCCACGCGGGCGAAGCCGCGGGCAAAAGCTAGTAAGATATAAGAGTGGTATTGATGATTTCAATGATTATAATTCTGTAACTACATACGTGTTACTGGCGTGAGTCATATTTTTATCAACATATAACCTGACACTGACCCGGAAATTGCAAAAAACGTGAAAAATTTGAATTTCACGAGCTACCCTGGCGCTTCAATTCAATTCAATTCAAAACATTTATTTCAGACTTTTCGGTCCATAGAGTGTTAGTAGTACATCAAGATGACTTAAAGCTCCCCCCCCCCGCCCCCCTCCCAGCTAGCTAAGCTTCCCCCTTAACCCGAACCTAAAATGAATTAGCTGTCGCAATCAAAACTTCAATACCTACTCGATTAATTTTTGGAATTAAGATGTAGGTCCCATGAAGAAAGTTGTTTAGTTTGATGGTATGTATCACCACACAGTTCAGATACACCCTGTAATAGATAGGTACCCGATATTATTAAAATTGTGGATTGTATTTTTCATTATTTATTTATTTATTGAACACTTCAAGCACAAAGTACAGAGGCGGACTTAATGCCATAGGCATTTTCTACTAGTCAACTTTTAGGTGATGCAGAGACAAACAGTGGTAGGTGTAGGAATCTGCAAAAAAAAAAAAAATAGCTAAGATAAATTACAAGGATTTATGAAATGCTATAACTATACAAGGTGTAACGTAATAAACGCAAGACCTCCCGTGTGGTCTCTCGCACCATGAAACTAAACATCTTTTGTTCCACGAGTTCTTGAAATTCGCAAAAAAAAAAAAAATACTTTCTATAGGAACGAACGCAATCAGCTGATCCACATCTATGATAAAACTAAAAAAAAAGTTATGAATTTCCAAAAGTCATAGAACAAAAGTTGTTCAGTTTCATGGTCTGATACACCACACGATAGGTCTTGCGTTTATTATGTTACACGTTGTATATTAAAATACTATAAATATATATCAGTAAAATATAAGACAACATGCAACAACAACAATATCATCACAACTTGTCTTGAAGCGGGATTAGGAATGCCAAGAAAAAAAAGGGTACGACGTTAGAGAAAATATTGTGTTCAGTTTCTAAAAATGTTCGATTATAAAATTAAATGTCGTCGTCATCATCATCATCTTTTTGGCCTTGTCCCATTGGTCGGTGCAACACGTTTTCTTCTTCCATCTTCCCTGTCAGACGTCACGGCATCATTCTTTCATATCGTTCCTCATACAATCCATCAATCTTTTTTTTGGCCTTTGTTTCAATTAAATGTCGTCAACGGTGTCGATGAAAGCTTGGCAGATACTATGAAATCAGGCATTAGCGTCATAATTCAGGAATTTAGGCTAATAGGCTATAAATATTAGCAATTTATCGAAGATGGTTAATGATAGTAGTAATCAAATTCTGGGTAATGTTCATTAAAGAAATACCAAAGCAACACAACACCATAAATTCCGAGTCAAGCAAGGAAATTAACAAAACAACAGCAAGTTACCTCAAATACAATTCAAACTGTAATACCAGCGAAGCATAGATGCAAACGACATTACCGCAACCAAGCAAGCAATGGCACGCTCTAATGCACCCGTTAGAGCGCATAACCGTCGACTTTGTCACATTACCTAGATTCAGAATGCTATGTACTAGGCAAACATACTGCGGTAGAAGCTTGCTTACGTTAGTTTAATTTAGTAGCCCATTCAAGCCTTTAGACCATGAATGTAGAACCACAATGTGGTAGGCAATATTATTATAGTGTACGAAGTTGTTTAAGCATAGTTGGCGAAATATTTGAATGTGCAATGGCGATACCAGATTCTGGGCTGGAAAGTTTATTAGAAATAAATAAAACGCCTACATTGAAAAACCTGTTAACGAAGTCGATTTTGTGTTATTGCGAAAAAGAACCCAATGGTCCAACCCAATTGAAAAGCGGAGGGGTTTACTGTTGAAAGAAACAGATAATCCAATTTAATTTGTTGATCAAGGGTCAAGTCAATAAAAGCCCTCCTTTATAACCCGAGACCCGGAATTTAAATTAATCATATTTGTCCCACGATGGGCGCCATTCCCACATGATTTAAAAATACAAGTTTTTTGTAACTAATGAAATTACGCATCGAAGATTTCATATCAAAGCGTTACGGATATTAGGATACCTACCAAGAATACATAAACAAAGCACCGATTCTAGTCCCACGTTGGGCGCCAATAAAAGAAAAACTGTCGCAACAATATCTTTGCTTTCCCTGAATAGATACTTTTATCAAAAGGCACCAAGGTACTATATCAAGGTATTACGTCCAAAATGTACAGTAGCTTTTTCACTTCCGTCGTCTTCCGTCTCACGTTTAACGTATGGTCCTCTTGAGAATAGCATCTGTCTTCCTCTTTGAAAAGTAAATGTATCCCCTTCTTTAAACATTTAAGAAGACTTCCTGCAGCTCCTGGGATCTTAATGACCGTTGTGCACATATAATGTTTTGTTTGTGTCTTTTGTTTGAATTCTCAATCACGAACAGATAGCAGTTGTGGCCCAGCGATATTGGCCACATTGGCCGGTGGCCCCGACTTATGTAGATAGTGGGTTCAAACCCTGGCCTCTAACAGAGAAAAGACCTGTGTTCCAGTGCAATAAGCTACTATACTTAGAGATACGGTGGTGGTTTTAAACTTGGCTTGGCCACTCGATATTTAAAAAAAAACTCTCATCTAACACTCAGAATACCATGTTTCTGATACTTAAAAGATACAGGGTAATCGCAATATTTAAAATGTGAACCTAATATTACATTTTTCCTTTCTTAGGCTGGATTACTCTGACATTCTTCGGGGAATCAGTACGCCTGATCACAAATAAGGAGACCAACGAGACCCTCACGGAGATTGCCCCTCGTCTACCTCTGAAAGCCTGGTACCCGTTCAACGCCATGAGTGGTACCATGTATATAGTCGCCTTCGCTTTCCAGGTGGTTATCTTTTTAAATCTGTATGTAGAGCAAGATCCTGTCACCGCACCGGATTTACATCTTATCTTACTACTATTATAAATGCGAAAGTTTGGATGGATGGATGGATGTTTGTGACTCAATCACACCAAAACTAATGAACGGATTTGGATGAAATTTGGAACACAAATAGGTTGTAACCTGGATTAACGCATAGAATACTTTTTATCCCGGTAGTGTGATCCCGTGGGACAATTATCGAAATTCACGCGGGCGCCGCCGCGCCGCGCGTATAATTTAGTCATTTCATAAAAGCTAAAAATGTTTCTACGGAAGGACTTTTAAGTCCCATGTATCGGGGCGAGCCAACTGCCATAAAATAGGCACAAATTTTATCCAAACTCCGTGGTTGCTACTGAGAAAGGCTTATGGAAAACCCAATAACACTTATCGAACTCAGGACCTCATGCTCAGCAGTCGCGGTTGCGACCACTCGGCCAACCAGGCAGTTGGTAGCTGCATATTATTATACCTATTAATAAAATAGTCCTGTTAAATAACAACAAGACTATTCTGTTATGAACATTTGGACTCCTTTGATCTTTAAATTTTATTCTTCCAATAGGTCTACTGGCTCCTCTTCTCAATGGCCATCGCAAACCTAATGGACGTCATGTTCTGCTCCTGGCTGATCTTCGCGTGTGAGCAGCTTCAGCATCTGAAGGCCATCATGAAACCACTCATGGAGCTGAGTGCTTCATTGGACACTTACAGACCGAACACTGCTGAGCTGTTTCGAGCTTCTTCTACTGGTAAGACAAGTTATAATGATAAGCCTCTAATTGAGTTAAGTTTGTTTCGATTTTCACAATTTTCTTCAAGGGAGATATCATCAATTAAAGGCCAACACATTGGTTTATGCACAGCACGGCATCGCCTCATATCGAGCAGCCTAGATTTTTTTGTTTGTAAATCCACAGGTACGTGAGTACAATGCACACTTATAAGCACCGTAATGGCGCCGCCTCAGATCGAAAAAAATATAAGTAAAAATGAGGTGAATTGATTGTGGTCTGGTACGGTTACTATGAACTTTTTACACGAATAAGGCAGTATTAACTTCATGAAACACTAAAAAACAGTACATCACTGTCCCGAACCAAAAAAAGGCAAGGCAAAAAAGTTTTATGTTTCATTAATGCTTTATAGAAAGTCTGTAGGTATAAAAGAGGGTCTAGATAAAAATGACAATCGGATTCAAAGCGGTTCGGTTTTCTGCCACGATTTTTAACTTATTGGGTAGCTCATTATTACCGCTGATAGAAATTAGAATGTCATTTTTTAGACCCTAGTTTCTATAGGATTACTACATCATTGGTTATTAAAAGTTACGAGGAGCTCGTGGCTAAATAATAACAGCCGCTCGGGTCGATTTTTAGGTTAAGCCGCGCTTGCCTAGGTTGGTCTGTGGATGGGTGACCGCCCATTACATACCGAGTTTCCTCCGTGCCTCGGAAAGCACGTTAAGTCGTTGGTCCCGGCTGTCATTTGTAGAATTTTGACAGTCGTTAGGTAGTCAGTGGCCCAAAAAGTCTGACAACCAGTCTTACCAAGGGGTATCGTATTACCCAGTACTAACTGGGTTGTGGAGGTCAGATAGGCAGCCGCTCCATGTAAAATACTGGTATTCAGCTGCATCCGGTTAGACTGAAAGCCGACCCCAACATAGTTGGGAAAAGGCTAGGCATGATGATGGTTTTTAAAACTTAATTATTTTATAACCACTTCTCCCAGAGAAAGAAAAGATCCCAGATGCGGTGGACATGGACATCCGCGGCATATACTCCACGCAGCAGGACTTTGGCATGACACTCCGAGGAGCTGGGGGAAGACTGCAGAACTTTGGGCAGCAGAACGCGAATCCGAACGGTTTGACCCCGAAACAGGAGATGCTGGCCAGGTCTGCTATCAAATACTGGGTTGAGAGGCATAAGCACGTTGTCAGGTAAGATTTAGCATAAGTTTTAAGGGCCTACCACACGCACAAGCTTCACCACAGTTCTGCCTGCGCAAGCCGGTTCGTACACGGAACACCGTGCGCGCGGTTAGTAAAACTGATATAACTTTTACCAACTGTGGTGAAGCTTGTGCGTCTGGTAGGCCCATTAGCTAGTAGTTTATTTGAAGTCTCTCCTAGATGTCTTGAAAGAAAACAAAAACAGGCCCTTTTCTTCGTTGTTTAAAACTTGAAATAATAATTTATGTTTTAAGACTAGATATCCTGAATGATGACGAATCTTTCGGTCCTTCTGGGCGAAAACATCTAGAAATTGAACTTGGGATCCTTGAACTCGTTTTGCCTTACCTGGCTTAAATGTTCGTAGAATAGATAGACAGTGGGTGTGGCATTATTCGGTACACACTGAGCGGCAAAATCAAAGGTGTAAAAGCACCCTTAACGAAGCCAAAAGATTCGTGTCACTATATTATTAGTATTTGGAAAACTATCTATAATAGATATTGGGTCACTTTTGGAGTCTTTTGTTCTTCCCGTCATTGCAATCATTTTTTGTTCTAGACCGTACTTGGGAACCTTCAAGTTACGGAGATATTGGGGGTCAAAGTTCCAACTGTTTCAGAAGTTTTTTTTTTTAAATACTAGGTTTTAATTTTATAACATTACTTTAAATAGCTCCACGACCTCTTACTGTGCAATGCATCCAACAGCACGATGTTTTGAGTTCGTTATATTGAGTCCTACCGTAAAACGTGTTGTTTCAATCCAAAAAAAAAGTAGTTTTTCAGCAATAATTTTTGCGTAGAGTTTCTTAGTTTGATGTACATCATGCTTAGTTGACGGCTTCGTAAAGGGTACACCTTGTATGATAAACACTTGAAAACTTTTGAATGAAGGAACATTCAGAAACAATTCGTAGGAATTGTAGGTTAATATAACTTTCTACTTGGAAATAACTTAGTAACTTAGTAGTTGGAAATGTATTAGCTATGTATCGACCGCGACATTCACAAGGGCAAGGCTAACATGCCATATTTAATGTGCGAAGAAACATCTGTTTATAAACGTTCAGTCGATAATACGCAATGACACGAGCAGTTCATTACAATTAATAGATAGTACTATTAATTGTAATGAACTTCAAAAATAGAAGTTCAATGCATTGCGAACAATGATCTAAAACCGGCCTGTTTTAGACTCCAAAAGTGACCCTATCACTATTTATTTGATTATAACGACAATCAAATAAAAATATAGTTTTCCAAATACTAATAATATAGTGACACGAATCTTTTGGCGCATGACCAAAAACGGAATTAAAACGAAAATAAAAATGTATTGAAAACAAAGATGGCGCCACCACGCCATCTTGGTTTTCAATACATGTTCATGAAACACTTTTACAAATCTGTAAATATCATTTAAGCACCAATCTTGCATTGCAGAGGTGTAGCTCCATATTTGTTAAATACTAACATCAGAATGCGAAAACAGGGAGTAGGTAATTTGAATGAACTGATTATCCAGGGGACCGACTCGACGCAACCAGACTAATACCAAAACTTTCGACAGTGCACAGACAACGTAAATCATTAGCAAGCTATTTCGAATATACGAGAAGGTGCAACTCTCTGACTGAACTTAATTGACCTCCAGTGACCACAGCCGTGCAAACTATTCCCCCGAGATATAATCTGTGGTCAAAGTCGTTCCTACTTCGGCAAACTTCGGCTAACATCGTGTTTGAAGTTACGAACTAGGGATTTGCGTTTCGACTGCAAAGTTCGGAATATGAAATTATGTTTCGAAAACGTTTGCGGTTTTAATTGAATGTTTTGATAGTATTTTCTGGGTTGAATTTCTCCAGTTTATTACCTTAAACGGGCTGTGGTTTCTGTGTGCTTTTTGCCAACAAATCATAGGTAGTAAATAGGTATTAAAGTTTACCAAAAGTATCAAGTTGATTTATCTGTGACCGGCCACGAGCTGTGCTCAAGCGACACGTGTTTTGAGACAGTTCTTGCGGACAAAACCAATGAAAGAAATTGTTCTAGGTAATGCATACCACAAGTCACTGCAACGCAATGTTGTTCACATGAAGGAAACAAGTAACAAACGCGCGTGTCGCTTGACAAAAGCCGTATCTCCTGAGGACGTGGACATGATGTAAAAAATAACTATTCATTCTGCGATGAGCAGCACAAAGTTTTCTTTAATTTCTTTATGCATCTGCATCTTTTTGCTTCTTTCCAGATTGGTAGCCTCCATCGGTGACACCTATGGTACTGCTCTGCTGTTCCACATGTTGGTGTCCACGATCACACTCACTCTGCTGGCTTACCAAGCTACTAAAGTTAGCATAATCTAAATATTTGTAATGTTCTGAACATATTATACACCGTGACTTTTTAGTCGTCTTACAACGGCAGCCCACTTCATGTATCCAACGACTACTAAACATTCATTCAGTAAGAAAAACAAATCATTCCTAGAGCTATTTTATGTCGGGTACATTGAGTGGACCACCTTTATAAGACGACAAAAAAGTCACGGTGTATAAAAAATAACTATTCATGCTGCGTTGAGCAGCTCAAAGTTTTTTTTTTGTTTTTTTTTTATTTTTATTTTTTTCTTTACACTGAAAACGGGATATTTACCATGTTTACTATTTATTCTAATTTCTCGCTGTTGCAACCACCATGATCACGGATAAACTGAAGTTATTGCGGATGGGTGTTTACGAGCACACAAAACCGACATAGCAAACATGGTAAATATCCGTCTTCGGTGTTAATGACAGTGTTAGTGACCATGTCAGTTTAAAAACTTATAAAGGGAGTAAATAGAATCTTAACATAACCGAAAGGCACTTGTTCTCCCCGTCTTTGCGATCATTTTTTTGTTCTAGACCATACCTGGGAACCTTCTAGTTACGGAGATATTGGGGGTCAAAGTTCCAACTTTTTCACAAGTTTTTTTTTTTAAATACATGTTTTTAATGTAAGATTTTTACTTTACACACCTTCACGACCCCCGTACTATTCAATCCATCTACAGCACAATGCTTTGAGTGCTTTCCATCGAGTCCTACCGTAAAACGAGATTTTTCACCCAAAAAAATAAAATCGATTCCCCGCAATATTTTAGCGTAAAGTTACTTAGTTTGATGTACAGAATGCTTGGTTGACGGCTATGTGAAGGGTCTGTTTCCACCCTTGTGAACATTTATATTACGTTAGAAGTTTAGAAAGGTGGGTTCTTAATAGCACTGAAGCTTACCTGTAACAAAAATATTGAACCTCGTCCATGTTATAGCACAAAACAATCGGGTCTAGGCAAAGTGAATTGCAACGATGACAAAGAAGTAAAACAAATACGGTATTAATACGCCACCGAAAATTTTGTTATTTTTATGAAAGTTGTTACTTCTTATCTAGACCTTCAGATAGAGTTTTCACGTGTATCTAAGTATGAAATTAAAAGTTGAGATTAATTATGTATTGCAGTAAGATTGTAGCATACCCATAAGATTTATCAATCTTTAAAGCGAAAGCTAGCAATTTTAAGGTCTTCAACCTTTTCTCCGATAATATCATAGGAACAGGAATCGTTTGACAAATGTAAAAACATTTTGTGTAATGGTCCGTCATTGACCTAATCCCGGGGTCCCGCCGCTAGATCGGTTTCAGACCGACTTCAAATAACCATTACTCAATCTTTTTGCGAAAGAATGTGCCGCCGGTATATTTTGAATAGGAGAAATACTATTGGCTGTTTAACACCGAAATGAATGATGGATGTTACCTAGCTAGCGGAGCGATGAAAAGAATAAACACTGTCACTTACGGGATATCTTCCGTGATTGTTCATTATTTTGAGCTCCCGATATTACGACGCTGCGTCGCGGGTTGACTGGAGAAAGAACAAACACGGAAGATATCCCGTAAGTGACAGTATAAGTTTAATTGTAAACCGCGAAAGCTTAAAACAGTGTTTGACAAAAAGGATGTTGTATGGAACGCTTTGAGCATGAATGTGGATGTCTATAAGAGTAGGAGAAGACCAAAGAAACAATGAATGGACTATGTGAAGGATGATAATAGCTAGAAAAGAGGTGTCTGACGAGATGACGAGTAATAGAGAAGTATGGAAGAAGAAGACAATGCTGTGCCGATTCCAAATAAATTGGCATAAGAGCATTATGATATTATCTGGCTAATTTCAAGCATATTTATGTAGATTTTTCTGTCCGACAAATATATCGGACACCGTCAGTGCTGCCAGCACAATCTGTTCGCACCACCGTCATCCAAAACTGTCACCAGAGCTGAATCTCCGGTGTGTCAGTCTTAAGAAGCTCAATGTCCTTCTGACTGCCAACCCTGAATGTGATGTGTTTGCGGGTGAATGGAGTAAGGTAATGAGTATATGTCTGGTATTCTGTGAGAGAAAGTATGCAAGAGTGTCCACTGCTCCATGTTAGTTTTAATTTAATTTAATGAATTTTGTCAAGTGGATGTTTTACTTTTGTTTTGTTTTCTGTTTCTGTGTTAATTATTGCAATTGGTGTTATACCGTTTTAATTAACTATAAATAAATATTATGTTGCTCTCACGTATTATGTCAAAATAATCTGGTTACAATTTCGTTTTTATTTCATGTTTCAGATCAACGGAATAAACGTTTATGCCTTCAGTACAATCGGCTACCTCAGCTATACTCTAGGTCAAGTGTTCCACTTCTGTATCTTCGGTAACAGGCTTATTGAAGAGGTAAGTTTTCTTTAAGTTTAAAGCACTTAGGCAACTCGGAGCTGGTGCCTTGAGATAAGTAGATGGGGTCCGAAAAGGAGATGGTGGGACAAATGCCGTCAGTACTAGAAAGACGAAGCGCGCGCTCGTGACAGTTGGAAGAAATAGACAGAGGCCTTTGCTCAGTATACCGCAAATTAATATTTAGCCAGTTATGTTTAAGTACCGTGTTATAGGGGGTGAGCCTATTAGCAACAAATCCATGCTGCGGGCTGTTACTGGAAAATTTGCTGATGGACAAACTCAACCATTTTGCATAACCTGCGAATCGAACACACTCGAGAGGGAGATCTCATGCGGAGCATGACTAATTCTTTGGCAGCGCTTTCGATTACTAGTAGTCCAACAAAACAGTCAACATGCCAAAACAATCGCTAAATTAATCAAATCTACCATCGGCCATAATTGGTACTCATAACCGTTTCCTCGAACAATCTAGAGCTCATCAGTAATGGAAGCAGCCTACTCCTGCCAGTGGTACGACGGCTCCGAAGAGGCGAAGACCTTCGTGCAGATCGTGTGCCAGCAGTGCCAGAAGGCCATGAGCATCTCAGGAGCCAAGTTCTTCACGGTCTCGCTTGATTTGTTTGCTTCGGTAAGACATAAATTCAAATTTCGGATTGCAGATTTTAAATTCCAGGTGGAAAAATTAAGTGTCTGACCAGAGAATCTGACCCAAAAATTCATCCTCAGCAGTAGCGCTTGATACCATTAGACCAAAGATGCAGTCGTTCAGAGTCATTTGTATAGTTTTTTTGTAATACACCTGAACCTCTTGGGAATCCTATAATCATAAAGCCGTATTTTTGTTTGATGGATACCATTCCATTACCCCATCGTCATCACAGCCTACAGCAAGTCTTCAAGACCTTCAAGTCGATTCTCGGCAAGTCTCAACCAGTTGCTATTTATTGGCGAAAGGCGGTGCTGGGAGATTGCTGATTCTCAGCCGAATTGTAATAAATAGCATCTAATTATCGTCCCAGATATCGCGGGAGACGCCCCGGGCGCCGGGGGCCACGTAGCTCCCGGCCGTAGGTGGTGAGTAATGGGCTAGATCGCCGTCCGTCCGTCTTATGAGGACAGGCCGTGTAGACGGAGCCTTCGTGTTCCACGCGCGCCTCAAAGAGATATCAGAAAACAGGAAGGGGTCCGCAAGGGCCGATGCCTGCCAGGGCTGCGGGACTGTTCGAAAGAGATACCGTGGCCCTGGAACACAAAGGGCAATGAAGAAACATGGATGGGTTTTGTTCAGTACAAGGCTGACACTCCTTTCCGCTCCGCACAGAGCGGGAGGTATCATTTGATGACTTCCCAACCGAAAATAAAGGCTTCCAAAAAACAAACAGCATAACTTAACTTTTTTATCTTTTCAGCATAACTGGTGTAAGTGATTATTTGACAGCAAGAATTTAACACTTATGTCTTTATGATTCCAGGTGCTTGGTGCCGTAGTAACATACTTCATGGTGTTGGTACAACTCAAGTAAAATGGACACTACAAGAATCGCTACTGTTACAAAATTAATTTTAGTTTGAACGAGATTTTCGATAAGCTTCAAATTCATTGTTCTCTACTCTCTACAGCTACTGCATAAAAAAGAGCATAATAGTGACTGTACACTCTCGACCGAGAGCTCTCTCTAGGTATGTCTCTCCCGGGACATCTCACAAAACACCGACAAGGGACAGACAGCAAGCGAGGAACATCGAAGCTAGACGAGCCGACTACCCGAGCGACTATTATAAAGGGATTAAAAATATCCTTAACGAAGCCGAAAGATACCTGTTCTCCCTGTCATTGCGATAATTTTTTTGTTCTAGACCATACCTGGGAACCTTTTAGTTACGGAGATATTGGGGTCAAAGTTCCAACTTTCCAACACGACCCGCGTACTATTCAATACATCCATCAGCACAATGATTTGAGGGCGTTACATTGAATTTTACCGTAAAACGTGATTTTTCACCCCACAAAAAAGTCATTTCCCAATAATTTTTACTTAAAGTTACTTAGTTTGATGTACATAATGCTTGGTTAGCAATTTCGTGAAGGGTCCGTTTACACCTTGGGTACACTCACCCTCGTCTTGGCTTGAAGTATTTCGGCGAGAGTGCACAGCTACCATACAGTTTTTAAAACCTTAAAGCAGCCTAAGCCTAAGCCCAAACTTACGCTTAAGGAAGCTACTTCAATTTAGCGGGAATTGTCGTCAAAACTGATGCACCAATTATACTGTTTTTGCTGGATCCCATTTGATAACAATTACTGCTAAATTAAAATTTCATTAAGGTCGTTTTAAAATATCAAAATATTACCTGGCATTAGAGACCTTGTTGAAAGAAAAGAAAGAAAGAAAAAATATTTATTTGTCGCAGGGACATGACGTGCATCAAACAAAATTACAAAAAAAAAAAAAAATAAGCAATAAACTATAAATTCAACAGGACGGTACAAAAATAGAAAAAAGACAACAGCTTGTAGCTTGCTTGCTTGTTTTGCGAAATGCAAGCAACATGCAACCTTATGGTTAGAAACAGCTATAGACTTACTTTCTATACACCTGTGCTCATTATTAATCTAAAGATGCGATTTTTTTTATTATTCTCCATAATGAGATCGAAAAATAATTTTATTCTCAATAAGAAGGAAAAAGTTTATGAATAAATAAATATATAATATAATTATACATATTATAAATATATAATATTTATATTTAATTTATTTTTTTCAAGTAGCGACCTTCTTAAAAAGTAGATGCGCATTATTATAATAGTTAAGGTTTTTGTGATAGTTTAATTAACTATGTATTAAGATTTTATAAAAAATAGGAATTGTTTAACATTTTATCTAAAGCACTCGATGTAAAAATATATTTTTTAATTACATTGGTAATTGTTTTATTACTAATATAACAGAGGTTTTATATTTATTAACAACAATAAAAATTTATGTGTTTGAATTTTAAATTACAATAATTTTTTTGTAAAATAAAATACAGTAGTACTAGTCTTTTCTTTCCATAATGTTAGTTATTGTTAAATTAGTATTCACCTTGTAGGTGTTAAATAAAATGTGTTTTTATTCCAATAAACTATTTTGAAATAATAATAACCCCTGTTTTAATATAACCTAACCACCCTTAAAAATCAAGAGAAAAGGTCAAAAAGGTCGGAGGGCCCTTTCAGCGAAATGAAATAAAACTATTTATTCTGCAAATTGGATTATTGAACCAATTTGTACGAAGAAATTGAAAGAAAAAAGCCGAAACAAAATCACATTTCAAGTTAGTATGTATATGTCGGATATGTCAGGATAGGACTCCGTTAGGCTCGTACATCATGTGGGCGGACCATGGTTTTCGTGCTATGAAAACACACTGGGAGCGATACACTGTTTCTAGCAAACTACCAAAAAAATTAACTTGAGATTACAACTCAACACAACAACACGGGACACAATGAATCGGGTACAGTAACAAGACGTCTCAACTCCGCCGCGATCCGACACTGAATGTCTCCCTCAAGCTGGACATCAGGGCTCTGTACAAGCATGCGGTGTTGTCTGTAGACTTGTAAGTAAGTCGCTTGATGTCACCACTGTACACTGGCGGGCTTTCCAATTCATTTTATGTCCGTACTATTGACCGGATCCGACATAATTATATGTATGTTGTACGTGTTGTATGTGTGTGTGTGTGTGTGTTGTGTGTTATTTTATTTATATGTATTATACAAGCGCTAATCCCGCCGACAAACTGTTGCGCAGTTTGGTGGGTGCATATAATTTATAAAATGTTTGGTCTTGATTAAAGGACTTTTTTTTTTGTTTTGTTTTTTATGTTTTATTTTTATTCAATTGATGTTTTTCCATACCTTTTGAAACCGTGGAATAGTGGGATTAGTGCGAGTTTAAAAAAAAAACAAAACTAGCTCGATCACCATCATCATCTACGCATAGCCTTTTCCCAACTATGTCGGGGACGGCTTCCAGTCTAACCGGATGCAGCTGAATACCAGTATTTTACATGGAACGACTGCCTTTCTGACCTTCACAACCCAGTTAGTACTGGGTAATACGTAACCCCGACGCCTAGACGCCTAGACTAAATGCTTGGCGATATATCGCCAATCTAGTGGTTAATAAGCTTGTTTTAGATGTTTTCCTTGAGTGGCTCGATAGTCTGACAACCGGTCTTACCAAGGGCTATCGTGTTACCCAGTACTAACTGGGTTGTGGAGGTCAGATAGACAGTCGCTCCATGTAAAATACTGCAGATATTTAGCTGGCAAAAGACTAGGCAGGTGATGATGACGTAAGTCGCGGGACTTATAGAATTACCGTGACCCTGGATCATAAAGGGCTATTGAAGGACACCGTGGATTTTAGTCAGTACAAGTCTGACAGTCCCTCCCGCTCTGCCCTGGGTGGGAGGACTCATTTGATGATTTTACCCTAACACAATCATCAACTACAAACTAAAAACTCAACTACATACTTCCAAACAATCTAGTCAGTACGAACATACCATTCAACAAGTCTGTTCTAACTGTATAAGCCGAGCACCGGCGCTCGCAACACGAAGTCTTCCTAAGGGAATAACTCTCATTTCGTTCCAACGCAACGCTGTGTAAAAGCAGGGAATGAAGAAATCGAGATGTGGCAAAGAAAAAACTACTATTCTTAAGTTATGTGGTCGTGGTACTTAGTTCCTTGAGTTCGTTACCATTACGGCTTCTGTTAGCCAATCTTTATGAAGAATCGAATTAGCGATATTAACAATATTTAGATTATAAGAAGGAAATCTCTCGCAGACTGGTCGACACTTCGCGTGACCAGAGGGCTGGCTCTTTCTTTGGCCAAAGAATTAGCATTACCATTCAGCGTGGCAATGCTGCCAGTCTTCTGGGCACGTTTCCAGATGACAGCCATGCAGAGGAGTACTTTGACGCCTAAGTGTCCTATTGTCGTCGTTTTTTAGTTGTTTATATTTTCTTACTTTTAGCCTTATTTTTATCATTAGTTTAGTTCTATTTGTAGTCTGTATATAATGTAAATAAGTAATAGAAAGTTATGACCAAGAAGTTTTGTTTCAAATTTTTCTATTCGAGCTGCTCTGCATACGAACCCAACCACTTTTATTGTGGTAGCTTGAATATTATTGCTATAAGCTTGAATAAATTAATGATTCCTGGTGAAATTCGTCACACATTCGTAATCTGGGCGATAAATGGAAGGACTTGAGACATGCCATATTGGCATGTCAAATGAATTTGACATCTGTGTGCTGAGGTGAGTCGTGCTGAGGTGAGTCGTGCTGAGGTGAGTCGTGCTGAGGTGAGTCGTGCTGAGGTGAGTCGTGCTGAGGTGAGTCGTGCTGAGGTGAGTCGTGCTGTGGTGAGTCGTGCTGTAGTTTCATGACCATGCCACTAAAATGATAAAAAGCTCAGCTAAAAAGCGTTCACCAATTTTCTGCAGTCTTTCATTGCCTAGACAAAGTTATCTTTTATCAGCGATACAGAATATAATAGATACGCATTTTGCTTTTTCTCCGGTCACTTTATGTCGTAGGATGCAGCCCAGAACATTATGCCATATCCACATTTCTACAATCTTTGTAGCAAGCGCATTCAGTAACGAGCTTTTAAATCTTTTATATTTCTGTTTTGAACTGGCGAACGGGCTTTATACGACACTAAACTGATGTGTGACTTTGTTACTTATATGAGACAAAGGATTTTATGGTCAGTTATGTCACAGCTACTTTTATACTGAGTTTTATACTATTTTTATATACAATTCCTGTAACTTTCCAACTGTTGTATTTTGTTAAATTGATAGACCAAAGAAAAGATGGATGGATAGTGTGAGAAATGATACGCCAGAAACAGGAGTGACTGAAAGATGATGGGTGATAGAGAATGGCACTATGTGAGAGAGGAGAGTGAGATGTAGTATGATGCGACTCGCATCCAGCGGATCCCTGCAACCTTCACCAGGTCCTAGTGGGAGGCCTTCCAACGCAACGTCTTCTGTATGCTTAGTGCGAGTTTTTTTACGTATCGAGCGCGTTAACGTTTACGCAAATTAGTATGGCGCTGGGTAAGCGACAATTCGTGCCGCTAGGTGGCGGATACCCAGCGCCATACTAATTTTCGTAAACGTTAAAGCATACTGGTTTGCGGCAGCGTCTTACGGCAGCATAAGTCAATCCAATGCATTTTTTTACTTCTACGTCATCGTGAAAGCTGATACAATGGAACTTTACCTATTACTTTTTGAGTCATAGGTTCCATCCGTCTTCATCACACGTCCACACCAAGACAGACGACTCCCTTTCATCTTTTCTGTATCACGCGCCACTTTCAAACCTCCTCTTATATGCTAATTTCTCACTTTATCCATTTTCTTCACTCCACACATTCAGCTCAACATTCTCATCTCAACTTCTTCATTGCCCAGGATTCAGTACGACAGGTCGAATCACGGACTTGTATATTTTCCCCTTTAACTTGATAGGGCATCTACATAATAATCAAATTGCAATGCATCTAAAATTTGACGAGGCTTTCACATGACAACGTTATAGTTTCGGGCCGAGCTTCTAACTTAGTTATGTTATGCTACCTACCACTGCGTTCGGTCCAGCCTAGCCGGCCCGGATTCTAATGCAGTTATCAAATCCGGCTCCGACATGGATCGGAACTAATTTGCCATTCACGAGTTACCTTTGATGTTTTTGAAATGGACCTGTATTTGGTAACTTTGTTTTGATTTATGATACTGATACTATTAGCCTGCGTCACCTCATTGCTGGGCGTTTCCCTATGACTTCTAGTTGTTTCTATCCAGGGCTAATGTGAACCACTGGTTGTTGGTTTTGTCCAACTCGTCTACATCGTCGTCGTCGTCTCGTCTCGTCGTCGTCGTCGTCGTCTCGTCTTGTCGTCGTCGTCGTCGTCATCTCGTCGTCGTCTCGTCTCGTCGTCGTCGTCGTCTCGTCTCGTCGTCGTCGTCGCCCTTTGTCGTCTCGCTCGTTCGTCGTCGTCGTCGTCGTCGTATCTTCTACGAGGTCTGCCGCGACGCCTTCTGGCTGAGTCAAGACTCCACAAAGTGGCCGCCAGCCCAGTCCCACATTTTCTGAAACCGACAGATAATTGCTTTCACTGTACAAATGAACATGGCGTTTTGGTTTATCTGAGCTTCTAGGGAAATTGGAATTTAAACTGGAATTGACTCAAGCTTCCCTAATTATTATGTCAATCCAGTTTGTAATCAATAATTTCTGTTATTGTTAGTATCTTGTTTAAGAGCCATTTCACGTTTTCGCGCAAACATCTAAGACTTTAGTCGCCTAACTTACCATATTAGGTAACACTCTGACATTGTTGAATACATTTAAAAAAAAGATTAGTCTTTCGTATTGACACTTCATTAAACACATTTACAAAAACTTGTTTTTTCACTATGTAGTGATTAATCTCCCACAACTAGTTTACTAAAAAATCATCGCAGAGTCAATTTCAGACTCCTATATCTATCACTAGCCGTTGCCCGCGACTTCGTTCGCGTGGAAATTTTGGTGTGCAAGTGTTAGACTGCCTCGTTGGTCTAGTGGTAGCAAGCGCGGGGATCGATTCCCGGGATCGAGCAAAGTGTTAAAAAAAAAAGTTTATTTCAATTACATAACGTTGTCACACACATGATTTGGAAATCACCTTTTAAGCAAGGAGATGCTTTTGTTAGGGGGCGTCCATTAATTACGTGAGGTGATTTTTCGACCCCCTCCCCCCTTGGTGGGATGTCGTGAGATTTGGCCTCATCTCCCTCTTAATCTCGCGTAGTTTAGTGTAAATACGGTAATCTGTGCTTGATTGCGTTGAATTCGCTAAAAGAAAATAATTTGTAGAGAAACATGTTTACTCAATTAAACCGAATGATATCTGCCGTAGTTATTAATTACCAACCAAAAGGCTTAAAACAAATTTTCATGGTTTGAACTACAGACATGACGATTTTCGATACAAAATTCATCCCCTATTTAACTCGCTTAGTGTTTGAATTTCGAAAAGCACTGAAACACATGGTTTTTAATTTTTAACCATAATGATAACCACCAATTTTTATGGTTTAAACTACAAAAATGATGATTTTCCATACAAACTTTTATCCCCTATTTAACTGCCTTAGAGATGAATTTCGAAAAGCACTAAAACACGTGGATTTTAATTTTTTTCATAATGATAAACACCAATTTTCATGGTTTAAACTACAAAAATAACGATTTTCTATACAAACTTTCATCCCCTATTTAACTCCCTTAGGGGTTGAATTTCGAAAAACATTGAAACATTATTTTTAACCAGAATGATGAACACCAATTTTCATTGTTTAAACTACAAAAAAGTCGATTTTCGATGCAAACTTTCATCCCCTATTTAACTCCCTTAGGGGTTGAATTTCGAAAAACATTGAAACACATTATTTTTAACCAGAATGATGAACACCAATTTTCATTGTTTAAACTAAATAAATGACGATTTTCCATAAAACTTTCATCCCCTATTTAACTCCCTTAGGGGTTGAAATTGGAAAAACACTGAAACACGTTGTTTTTAATTTTTAACCAGAATGGTAACCACCAATTTTTATGGTTAAAACTCCAAAAATGACGATTTTCCATACAAACTTTCATCCCCTATTTAACTCCCTTAGGGGTTGAATTTCGAAAAATCCTTCCTTATTCCTTGTCTACATTATAAAGGAGGGTTTGGGCTGGGCGTTGATGAGTCAGTCAGTCAGTCAGGACTTCTCTTTTTATTTATATAGATTAATATCTATAAATTTCACTGAAAAAAATACATATAGTATCAGACATATAATTTTGTCGACACATAATTTACTAGAATATCAATAATTAATAACAGTAATTAGTGAAAAAGCAAACTCTTAGGTCAATTTTTGCGTTTTATATCGCTACTTTATCGCGATTTTTTGGTTTGAATAAAGCGTAATTACATTAAAAAAATCATGTCAAAATAAACTATGTTCTTTTACTAAACTAATTCCAAAGTTTTATTAAAATCAATTCATTTAATCAGACATAATATAATTTTTATATTTTAATAGCACTCTAAATTACAATAAATTACGATGCATAAACGGGCACCGATTAGTACGGCATGAGCGCCCATCGACGAAGGACCTGTGTCAATTTTTCCCGCGTCCCGATTTTCGAGTGCATCTATCGTGAACGCATTTTTATACTACGACTACAACATTTTGATCCTCTTTGTATTTTTATTCATAAGGTATAAAGTTCGTTTATTATTTTGTATATTCGTTTATCAGTAAAGTATTATTTTAGTAGTTTGTAGAAATCATTATTATATTTCTGTTTTATTAGTTTTAGCAATGGGGCGTAAGGGTTGTGTATACCATTGTGTCAAAAAATGGAAAAATACACATTCTGCAGCCTTAAAGAAAGCAACAGAAGCCACGTAGATATAATTTTTATTTGCAATTCATATACAGTTATCGATCACTTAGGTGGAAGCGCCAGGGTAGCCCGCGAAATTCAAATCTTGTAATGGGTGGCGTTACCTGCCTTACCCCATTTAATGACTATTTCGTGAAAAAGTTAATCAACGGGATTAAATGAGTTTAGAGGGTTGTATTGATGATTTAATGATTAAAACTCTGTAAAGCCATATTTGTTACGATCGCGAATTATATTTTGTCCAACATACAGCCTGACACTCACATGAAAATTCTCTTTCCTTAAGTATATATCGACATGGACTATATAACCGTAATTACAATCTTAAGGACATATTATTATTTGAGAATAATATGTAATTGTTTCCCTGTCTGTGTTATTTCTATTATATACTTCACATAACATATATTTGTGTTTTTTTTATTAGTCTAGAATGCTTCAACAGATTAATAGACTGAACGAATAAATTTTCTTTTTGCATGAATCTCAAACCAAGGTGCATTACGATTATAACGGCTCAAGATTGTTTAGTCCGTCTCGACAGTCGCGCTGCACTGTTTGCGTTGTGTATGTGTGGATAGCTACGCACACATGCACAATGCTGCGGTCTTTTACCTAAACTCGAGCGTTAAAATTTTGTAAAATGGCTCTTAACTGTCGGTGTAACAGTGGCGTGCCTAGGGGCTAAAATACGTCAAACCCGTAAGGCAAATAGACTGTTATCTTCTCTAGACAGAGACCCCTAAATCATGACGAGTAAGGCAAGGAGGAGGAGAAGACAGTGAGTTAAGGACAAGCCAAGCTTGTAGGCTTGTATAAAAGTACCGCCACTAGGAATAAATCGTCGGTGCGCCTTGCCAAACCTGATATGTGTGTACACAAAAAGAAAATATTTTAGCTTTCATACACGAATGTAATAAGTTTTTTATTATCTTAGACTAAAATGGATGTGTTTTGCCATATTTTGTTCTATTTTCATTTTTTCAGAAGATTATGAAAAAAACAGTTTTTATAATGTCCTGAAAAGTTCTTAAAATGCACATATTTGGTTTGGCAAGCGCACCGACGAAATACGAGTAGGTTTGTTTAATTAAATACAAAATCGAACCTCTTTGGTTCGATTTTCCTCATGCTCAGCACTCGCGCTTGCGACCACTCGACTGACGAGTCAGTCTGGCAGTTACACTGGAGCACCATTGCTCATAGTCATAAAATACCATCATAAGAATAAACCCATTCAATTTTCTTTATCAGCCTTTTACGTCGCTAAGCTTTTAATTTCCGTATGCTATTAAAATGATAATATTATAGCAAAAACTGGCGAGCTTTATGAGTACCTCAGTAGCTCGGTCGCCACGGTCACACAATAAAGGTTTCTTTTTTAATGGTCGCTTGACATATTTCCCTGGTTATACTCGTAAAATTGTACAATTTACGGTGGCTTGTACTGCTAGAAATTTTCATGGTTGAAAATTTATGTATTTTAGTATTTAACCGTGTTTATGGTTCAGTTGGCGAGTGGTAGATACGGAGAGCTTCTGTTTTATGCTCGCCTGGTATTTAGATTTGAGTTTCTCTGTATTGTCTTTTCGTTTTCGAGTAGAAATGAAAAGGACCTAAGGACGAATTTAACAAATGCAACTTAAGAGCGAGCTATCAAGTCCTTTTTTTTCGAAATGACTGAACCGATTTTAACGAAACTTCATACGCATAAGCAGGATAATTAAGTCTAAAAAGTTATCGCAGAATATTTTCGAAATGTCTTTTTAAAAAAGATAATTGGTAATTTCTGTTTCTATGGAAATTCTAAAATCGGTCTAATTTAAATAAATAAAAATAAAAAATCATTTTAATTCGAGATACTCGAATTAAAATGATTTTTTATTTTTTGACTGACTCATACAAGAAATAATTACACACACACAGTCACATTACATGCACAACACAACATTACCAATTCAATTCAATATACATAATTTAATTCATAAGTCAATCAAAAACAATATTAAAAAGAAAATAATCAAAATTAAATTAACAATTTACCCACCATAAATAAGGTTGTCGCAGCAGCTTATCATCATCAATTTAGCTGTTACACTATTTTTCTAAAATGTTCCACAGTAATACTGACGCTGACAGCAGCAGCTCTTTAGATGCAAAGGCACTTTAGATGTGGCGCCTTGAGCAGAAGAAATTTTCAATCCTGAAATTTTTAATTAACTGCTGCAATTTTTTGATCGACATACCTAACTGTCAATGTGGCTGGTGTACCTGCTCGTGAAAAATCAAGTAATTAGACTATTACCAAACACAAAATTGGAAATGACATCACCAACTTTTATTTCAAATTAACATTTGAATAAGTTGTTAACATCAAATAAAATGACAACATCAAAAAATATCAAAGCAATTTGATATTAAACTCCCGGCAAAATTAATTCACAAAACATGAACCATTTTCTATTTCCCGTAAAACGTTATTTGAAACTTGGTGTAGCCAATTCAATATCCGGGCCTAAGGGCGGTTGCACACGATCGACTCACGCTCCAGCGACTCGACGACTGATCGAACGATTCCTTCAAGCGTGGCAAGTCGTAGGAACGGTTGGATGGACTGGTGAATGTATACGAGTACTGGCTAAATTGGTTTTACGGATTTTGCAGTTTTCAGATAGAAGTTGGGGATTTAGAATGTTGGTTCCAGTACCTATTTTCAGCATTCTTACACTATTATCTATTTTTAACACACTTTTAATAGCTTCACCTGTCAAAAAATCTTAGAAGTTAAATTTGACACACTTCCTGGTTTCCGATTGTGCTGAAATGCATACACGATTAGTTTGGATGAAAATGCATGATTAGCTAAGTGACGTCATTTTAAATCCAATATGGCGGTCTCCAAAAGTTGGTGGACTAGTTATTTTTATGCATTCCCTTGATATTATTATGGGTTTCAATGTTTGCTGAAAAAAATGAGAGAAAGCGAATTTTTTCTTCAACTTTACTATTATTACAAACAAAAGGCATAAATATATTTAGTAATCCGATGCATAGCAATTATAGTTTTGGTAACTGTCGCTGTTGTTTATTGCGAAAACATAAGACTTAAATTCTTCTGGGAAATGCAAGTACTTAATGAAAATTAACATAAATATGTTTAAAATGCCTATGAAAATAATAAAGGAGAATGAAAACCAAATAATAACAGCAAGATCTGAAACTGTGAAACAATCCTTATATTTCATAACGCTTCGGACTTAACTCGTAATTTTATACCCGGAGTTAATTAGCGAAAATGATTCGGTACTAAATTGTGCTTTTAATTTGGATCGGAGCTAATATTCAAATAATGTTTGACCTATTTGAGTACCTGCAATAAAATTGTAATTATTTTTATAATTAGAGCGTAATTTTGTTTGATGAGCATTTCATGCAAAGATGAATGATGCATGCATATTATTATAATGTACTACTGGCTTATGCCCGCGGCTTCGCCCGCGTGGCGTTTGGCAATTGTCCCAAGGGTTCGTACTACCGAGATAAAACGTATCCTATATGTTAATCCAGGTTAGAAACTATTTGTGTGCCAAATTTCATCCAAATCCGTTCAGTAGTTTTTAGTGAAAGGGTAAAAAACCAGTGTCGAGCTTTACTGCTTCCTTTTTTTGCGCTTTTTAGTTTTGTTTTTTTTTTTGTTTTTAAATAACTGTGGTATTCATTCATGTATTTATTAAACTCTGGCTTAACAAGTTTGCAGTCTACTCCCGTTTCACTACCAGAAACTGCACAGAGAATAAGATTTTTCCACTTCGCAACTTCCAACGTAAACTTACATGGATAGTTCGGCTTACCCCAAACGATATTAGTACCTACCTAAATGGCGATAGTTTGTGTATCGTAGTGGATACTCGTAGGAATGGTTCAAGGCAGCGGTGCTCAACATTTTGTAGTCAGACAAGGAAAATTGGGTTTAGACTGAGTGAATGTGATTCTAGCTGTGTGTCATATGCTTTTTAGTCAAAACATGTACCTTAAAGTATCTGAAATAAACTCCACGAGTAGGTAAAACCGCGAGAACTCTGCGAATTACGGTAGTATTTTCGAAAATTGTATTCTATAAACAAATGTTGGCCTTAAAAGTGTTCAGCTTTATATGACAAGTAAGAGATTGATGATTGTCGAAAAACTGTGCTTTAAAGTTAAGATAGTAAGTAGTAATATAAAAAATGTTTAAGTTTTAAGAAAAACTTTGCCATTCTCTTACGTTTTCCTGATTATCTGAGTGCTTCATAGTTCTCATCAGTTCTCGTAGTCTTGAGCGGGACTGTTGAGCGTCACGTCTTGGGATCGATCAAAGCACTACTTTCAAGGTTTTCACACACGAATATCCTCAGCAGCAGGCCTCTGCAGCCTGTGTTTGTGCCCAGCATCCGTGTCCAGATAAAATACAAATGTTGAGGACCCCTGTCCTAAGCTCCAGTGCAGCTCTAGTCGCGTGGAACTCGACACGATTTGCAACGCCGAGTCGTTTACTGCTATTGTTAGTAAACGTCCTGTTTGTACAGTCGAACATACTACTTGGTATGCAGGAGGTACTAGAATACTCTATTATGTACACCATAAACATTACAGGTACTAGAAATAGGTACAGATAACCGGAATTTCTGAAGATCGTATATCGAATCCCAACCCGACAGCACCGTCGTACATCACTAGCTGAGGGAGCTGGCACTTGAAAGTGACAGGGGCTTTCCCGCACTTTGAAACCGCGTTAGGGAATGGGCAACTACAGTACTAACTACAGTACTTTCACAGTTTTTATGCCTTGTGACTGGGACTGTAGCTATTTTTGTCTTTGTTTCGACAATTCAAAAGTGCCTGTAACTGGCCTATTTGAAATAAATGCTTTGATTTTGATTTTGATTTTGATTTTGAAATGACAAGGCGATTTCAGGATCAATGTTGAAGTTAAATTAGTGAAGTTATTAAAGTTATAGTTAACTAGTCTACCAGTACCTCCTTTTGAATATGTTGTGTAGTGAGTGTGCTGAGTAGTCAATTATTTAGATCTTTCTCTTAGGTATCCTACCAGCTTAAAAAGTTATTACTTGCACAATCAGGATGTAAATTACCAGTGGTGTAGTTAGATATAAAATTTTGCCTGCACACTAAACAGCTTGTTCGCCTGTACGGGTCGCAACATCGCATATAGACTAGAACTTAGGTGTCTATGTGCTCTGTGCTCGCTTGTATTGTACGTTCTTATCGGATTGAATACGACTAAATGGAGATAGCCGAATGGACTATCGAAATGTATTGTAACAAAGAGCTGAAACGAATATTGATAGTGCTGTAGATTGAAATTTGATTTTTTTTAATAAATAAATATAAAATCACGCCTTTAATACCCAAAGGGTAAGGCAAAGGTGTGCCTTAAAGTAGGTACACCCATATATTGCCAAAAAAACGTAAGAAAATTTGAATTTCGCGGGATCATGGCGCTACCCCCTTTTTTTCTTCTTTTGGGAAATAAATGACTCCCCCCCCCCGCTCTGGGTGGAGCGGAAGGGAGTGTAAAACTTCCACTGACTAAAACCCGTCCATGTTCCTTCTTTGCCCTTTGTGTTCCAGGGCCGCGGTATCTCAGGCATCGGCCCTTGCGGACCCCTACCTTGTTGCTACCCCCTTATGTTACAATCCCCAAACGATAAAAATCAAAATCAAAATATTTTATTTCACATAGGCCTCGATGGGCACTTATAAAACGTCGACAAAAAGGTGCACGGTTCGGGTTGGTCGTTTCCTATGGAGAAGAACCGGCAAGAAACTCCATGGTTACTCTTTTCAAATCATTTCGTGTTACAGTATTATGGATACAGCATCTGTACTTAAGTATGGGGGGACAGCGTAGGCCCGACAATAAGTCGTTGCTTACTACACAAAAAATGTAGAACAAAATAAAAAGTTAACAAGCAGCTGGGAATCTACAAAGCCTACAATGTCCACACATTCACAAAAAATCGATAAATCTTTAAGTACCTATTACCACCTCGAGAAATACCCATTTTGTTATCACAAAGAACCCAATAACACTTGAAATGTACAATTTTATTATTCAGGTATCGTTAAAACAATAATATAGCGCTTTAATCAAATTTCCAAGCCTCCGTAAAACCGTTCGGTGTTTCGAAACGTTGAAAAATGATTCTCGTACAGTTTTAATTCCTAATATACTTAATTAAGATTAATTAACAAATGCTCTCTCTGTATTTTAATTAAAACTTGGAAGTCTTGGACCGTTTATAAGTAAGGCGTGGGTTACACTGTCAGTTTGTGGAGGTACTAGACTACACTATTTTTATTTAAAAATTTTGATTTTCGAAGTCTTTTAAAGACAATTTACATATTTTTTTTTTTATTTGGCTATTCGACAATGATCGAGTACACTATTACATATATATATAGTAAAACATTACAATTGTAAGTCTAAGTGTTGTTATTTTAAACTATATTATGCGCCTAAATATCTAATTATACAATTAAAAAAAAGAAATGTTTAAAAATACAAATAAAAAAAGAAAACAACACAGCAGTATTGATAATATTAGAAGTTTAGGTAAGCCAAACAGAATTAAACTTAAACTTAATTATTTGACAATCGCACAAGGTTAGGTTATTTTTTGTTTTGTTTTATAGAAGCGTTGCCCCACACTAGGAGTTGCCCCTGTATCGTGGGTGCATTTGCAAACATTTAAACTCACATACACAAACAGCCAGACCTAGAACAACTACCTGTGCACCATACAAATATTTGTTCCGTGCGGGAATCGAACCAGCGACACGCAGCGCAGCAATCGATCGCACAGCCACTGCAGTAACCGTGCTATCAAATTAAAATATTGCTGCCTATAATATCTTTAACTACCAGATTCATAAGCCGTAAAGATACTATTCAGAAAACGGCAAGGTATCGTGACAACAACGCCGAATATCCGTAGACAGAACGCAGTAGCAAGATCGATTTCTTTATAACTCCATGGAAAAGTACTGATCTACAGAAGCGTTTTCTTAGATACTACTCGTGTGGCGGTCGCCTTTGGTACTAAGGGAATTAATTGAATAATGAGCGCTACCCTGCCTTATTACAATTAGGCATCAGTTACAGACACTTTTGAATTGTCGAAACAAGACAAAAATAAAATGAAGCTACAGTCTCAGTCACAAGGCAATATACCTATGAAAGTACTGCAGTTGCCCATTCCAAAGCGGTAGATCTCTATGGAGAAGAACGGGCAAGAAATTCCATGGACAATCTAAACACCATCACTGATTATGATAACCATTTGTCAGCCAACAAACAAGGGTCTTCCTACGACCGTTCTTGATACTTCTTCTTCTTATCGTATCGATGTTCCTTCCATATTAGAGGGTATTGGCCCAGTAGGTGGCCACGTTTATTGCAGCGGCAGCGGTGCTATTCAGGTCTTCAGTAGTGCGGGTAAATGGACACCTGGGACACTCCAGCAGGTGGGGCATAGTTTGATCCGGAGCGCCGCACTCGCACATGGTGTTGGAGGGACCAATAATACCCCATTTTGCCAGATTATGTTTCTTGATACTAGTCACCAGGAAGTCGATGTGAAACATTTCAGACTTTTTAATCTATTTTTGGAACTAAGGAGATGGCGAGACGAACTGGATGTCTTCCTTGAGAATTGGAAAGAAGTAGCACAGAAGCGTGACCTTTGGAAGGAGTGGAGGGAGGCCTTTGCCCAGCAGTGGGACAATATGGGATAGCTATAATAATACAAGGTGTAAACGGACCCTTCACGGTGCCGTCAACCAAGCAATCGGTACATCAAACTAAGTAACTCTACGCTAAAATTATTGCTGGGAAACGACTTTTATTTTTGGGGTGAAAAATCACGTTTTACGTTAAAACTCATTGTAACGCACTCAAAACATTGTGTTGATGGATGCGTTGAATAGTATGGGTTTTGTGGAGGTATTTAAAGTAAATTATACCATTAAAAATTTGTATTTAAAAAAACCTTGTGAAAAAGTTGGAACTTTGTCCCCCAATATCTCCGTAACTAGAAGGTTCCCAGGTATGGTCTAGAACAAAAAAGTGACTGCAATGACGGGGAGAACAAATGCCTTTCGGCTTCGTTAAGGGTCTATTTACACCTTTTATAATAATTTTGGAAACGCCTAGACCTAGCCAAGTTTCGATAGTGTGTCCCAGCCTTAAGGGACGAGCCTCTAATGGATGTAATTGATTGCTTCCAAAAAGTTCAATTCTCAAGTTTAGGTGATATAAACTAAGTTTGATTTTATTTAACGCTTTTGTTCATTATTCTTGTTTTACGGTTACTTGGCAAGTTTTATTTAATTAATTTTAGATCAAAGTTACGTTTAATTTGTGTTGAGTTTCAAAGGAACATCGTCTGAAGGTTTTTTGATGGAAATGGGCCGGTGTTAGGGTCAATAAATCCATCAGGTTTGTCCGATAAAATTGGAAAATGGATTATGCTGCTTATCTCCATGATTTAATTTATTTGGTCATTTACTATTTGTAGATCTGTAATTCCTTTCTTGCACAATAAGTAAGATATTATGATTCGGGTATTTGGTAATTTTTTACTCAGTTTTAGGAATCCGTAGCCGAATGGCAAAAAACCGAAATTGGGTTTCGGATGCCCTATAACCACTAGTGGTCCACCTTAGCCCTGGATCGGACAAACTAGAAATCATGAGGAGAGGCTTTTGCCCAGCAGTGAGATGACACAAGCTGTTTTTTTTTTGATAGCCCACGTTATGTCCCACTGTTGGGCACAGGCCTCTCCTTTCTCCCTCCAAACCTCTCTGTTCTGTGCAATTTCTGGCCACGTTTGCCCCGCGAACATGATCCGATCGTCACACCACCTTCGCCGCGGTCGACGTCGTCAGCGAGGTCCACCTTCAGGCGTTTAGTGAGTGACGATCTTTGCTCACCTCTCCAGGTGCATCCGTGCGACATGGCCAGCCCACTCCCACTTTAGCTTGGCTGTTTTAACTCCAACATCAGCTACTTGAGTTATGGAGCGCAGGGTGGGATTCCTAACGCGATTTGATCGCTTGGCACCTATTATGCTGCGCTCCATCGCTCGCTGGTAAATCTTGAGCTTAGACTTTAGTTATTCAGTAAGTGACCAACTTTACCGACCGTAGGTTATTAGGACTAGCTAACAGTATAAGTAATTTAAACATTTCCGGGAAACGACACATCGTAACACAATATTTATGTCAGTCACCTTCACTACATATTAGTAAAGCCACATCACTGTAACCCAATATAAACTCAGTCAGTTCTAATGGATGGTAACCCACATAGAGTGCTGAAAGCTTTTAGCTAACCAGCTCACACGTTACCAATAATTTGGATTTTACCTAAAATCAATGTGTATGTGTGTGTGTGTAATTCCGGAAATTTTGAAATAGATCTGTAAACATAGAACTAGTAATGTTAATTTGTTGGTTGTCATCAAATATATGGATATACCTAGATAACGCAAGTATCACGATTCGTATGAAACCCAAGCGTGTCATTTTTTTACGCACTATTTACTTACGGTACTATAAAAATCGCACGCACTGGACCGGTCAATGTGGCGACACTTGGGGGAGGCCTATGTCCAGCAGTGGACGTCTTTCGGCTGAAATGATTAAGATGATGATGACGACTACAAAAATAGACTACGTTTTTGTTCTTTAAATGTCTAGAATTATGTAAGATGAGAGAGATGAATAGATCATGAGATGGTCTTACGTTATCCAGGTATAACTATATTCTGTGGTTGTCATTTACAATCGCTGCGGGTAGCGAGAAGCCCAAAAGACTGACATAAGTAAGAATTAATGGTAAACGCGATACGAAGAAGAAGATGACTGGTAAACTGGGTTGTGGAGGTCAGATAGTCTTGATGATATGTTCTATTTACGGGTTTTATTACAGTTTTTTTCGGAATTTCCCGCAATTTGTTCAGACTGAAACGCCTTATTAATTTTGATGTCATAATTCTACATCCATACTTATACTTACTTACTTACTAATATTATAAATGCAAAAGTAAGTTTGTTTGTTTGTTACCTTTTCACGCCTACACCACTGAACCGATCATCTCGTAATTTTGCATAATACGTTGCCAGGTGTACAGAAACGGACATAGGGTACCTACATCTCGAAAAAAAGTACTGTTCCCGAGGAAAACAACAATAACATTCTTATGATAAAAGATGGCGCCACGTATCTTCCGAATCATGATTTTATTATATTATTACAAGCAGAGTACAACCCAAATTGATTGTCAAATTCCAAATTACCGCGAGCGAAGCCGCGGGCAAAAGCTAGTAGTTCATAAGTTCGAAATTTTAAAGATGACTAAATACGCAATAAAAGTAGGTAACAAAATAAGTCGTAAATTGTTACATTCAGTATATAAATTTAAAAAAATAACGGTTTGTTAAGAACCGAAAACTTTCTTGGACAAGCTCGTGACTTACGACTTCGCACTTTTTTCATTAAAAATAAATTATGAAAGTCAGAGGGAGTGAGTCATGGAAAATAATTGCCTTCTTTTCAAGATTAGAGAAGTTTAATAGAATATTGGAACAGGAAATTATAAAAGATAGCGCCAACTGGCTTCCGGGGAAAAAAAATTGGAAAGTCAGTGCGAGTTTTTTCTTATGATAAGACTATTTGTTGCCAGCGACCTTCGACCTGCGTGAAATTATTATAAAATTATTACTTCCCTGATAATTTGAATCGGATTTAAAAAAAAATAAAATCATTTAATTCAGTAAATAACAAAATAAAGTCATTTTGTTAACAATTTCAAGGGTTTTTAATTTTTTTTCACGGAACCCTAATCCTTTTTCTAAAATAAAAGTAGCTTAAGTTACACCTTATAACATCAGCTATCAGTCAGTAAAAGTCCCGTCAAAATCCAGCCGTCTTTGAGATTAGCTGGAACAAACAAACAAACAGGCAGACCGCTATTTAAAAGAATGTTTTTTTTTACATATGTAGCGCTGCACACGCTGTTATTTCGAAATTACAAACAGACACTTGAATTCATTTATTTGTTTTGATTATTTAAAGTTTTATAAAGAGGTTGTCAATGTGCACACACAGAAATTGTACCCTTATAAATGTCACCCTGTATGTTTTCCATTTCTCACTGCTGGGAAAGAGACGTCCTCTCAGTGAGTGGGAGTGGGCCGCGTAATCCACCACCCGGGCTCATTGCCATTTGGTGGAGTTCATAATGTCTTCGAATTTTTAGTTTAAGGAAATGCTGGTGGTTGAGCGATGCGGTGAGTTTCTAGTATTTTAAATAGGATTATACAGGGTGTTTTTTTAAACGTGGGCAATACTTTAGGAGGGTGTAGTACTCTTGAAAATAAGCAACTTTTAGTACGGGACCGACCGTGAAATCGTGAAAAAAATATCAGCTGCAAAAATGTAGGCAACAGCAGATTTTTTAAATCATATTTCATGGTAAGAGTTGCTCATATTTATGAGTACTTCACCCCCTAAAAGTATTGCCCACGTTTAACCAAACACCCTGTAGATGCGAGGAGAAAAAATGAACGCTGGGGATCTCAGTTCAAATCAGACTAGAAGTAGAAAAGGCAACTCCACTTACCAGTTCACTGTCACAGGGATCCTTGGAAAGTCGATTGGACCAGACGCCTGGACACACGATGGCGACAAGCGGTCTGGACGGTGGCGAGCGGGTCGGGAGCACACCACATTTACGTGTGTTCCTCTTGGCGATTATGAGTAGATACTAAAGCGTATGCCATCCCTCCCGAACGGTGAACGATTAGTTCTCGTTCACTAAGCAAAGTCAGTCTGGTCAGATTAGATGC
The DNA here is from genome assembly GCA_963082995.1 of Noctua comes. Taxonomy (NCBI): domain Eukaryota; kingdom Metazoa; phylum Arthropoda; class Insecta; order Lepidoptera; family Noctuidae; genus Noctua; species Noctua comes. The sequence goes on from OY720285.1 coordinate 11,053,057, forward strand.
CTCTTGCTGATTGGGCAAAAGAACGGCGGAACAGCTGGTCTCCAGACGATTTTTTCCTAAAACATTAGGAAGAAATTTTGTGTTGTGTTGTGTGTTCTGTTGTGTTGTGTTGTGTTGTTGTGTTGTGTGTGTGTTTACTGTTTGCGCTGTGCGCCTTTGGAATTCGCTTCCACACTCCTTACGGGATAGCCCTTCGTTAGAGGTGTTCAAGAAAGGAATAAGGGAACATTTCCTGTCAACATGATCAATATGTATGTATGTATATTATATAGGATTTTATAGATATGTATATATATATATGTACTATATGTATTACGTATATTATATTGTATGTATTTAGTTTAGTTCATAGCATTAATTAATTTAAGTAACACAATGTGTTATTTAAATTAATCTTTAATTACTTGCACTTAAGTTTATCCTTTTCTGCAAATCTCACAGTCAAAATTTGGTTTGCTGTAAGAAAACCCAATTATGGGTTAACCTCGCCATTGTACATAAGCTATATTGTTGCAATTTGTATGTATATTTTTTTGTGTGCAATCTATCTATATACATATATACTTACTACTTATAATAAATCTGTAGAGAGGTCAATTCTGTACATGAAATATATTTCCAAAATAACTATCAGGGGGTGATTAGGGATCGATACTGATGCCAAAAATGCAATCAGTAAAATTTTTGTCTGTCTGTCTGTCTGTCTGTCTGTCTGTCTGTCTGTCTGTATAACCGTTATAGAAACAAAAACTACTCAACGGATTTTAACGAAACTTGGTACAATTATTTTTCATACTCCTGAGTTGGTTATAGTATACTTTTCATCACGCTACAATCAATAGGAGCAGAGCAGTGAAGGGAAATGTTGGGAAAATGGCGCGAGCTTCATACAATTTTTGCCTGTTGATGCGAATAGACGTTCAGAGCGTTCGACCTTATTGACAGACAATACTTAATTGATATTAACAAACCGTGCCTATCAGCGCGACTTTTAGTCTTTGATAATTTATTTTTAGATTCCTTATATTCAAATTTTGTGTTTAGGCTGACAATTGAAAATTAATTTATACGTGTCTCAGCGGATGAAGGTAAGTAACTATGTTTGTTCGGGTGGGATATTTTTCGACATCCACGCGGGCGAAGCCGCTGGCAGAAGCTAGTAAAGAATAAAGATGAAGATAGAGATAAAGAAGAAATGTCGAGCGAAAAATCGCCGCTGTGGTGAAGCGAATCCTTGTCGCTTGTCATGATAAATCTCCACACCCAGTATAGTAACAAAGGACTATTGCTGAACAAAGGGCCTTTAGTGCGTGGCAGTAAAAGAGTATCGAATGTAGAGGACGTTACAGTGAACGATGGCAGGCATTATAGCCATTACACCTGGATTGGGGTCTAAGTTATGAGCTGAGAATGACTGTAGATACAAGTACTACGGTCCTGGTAGGTGCTTGATGGTTCTGATGGTTTGAAGAAATCTAACTGAATAGTTCACCATAGCCTGGCATTACTATTGTCAATTCACCATTCTTTTTCTTCTTTATCGTGTGGTTAGTGCCTAACCTGGTGTCAGAGTTTTTAAGCCGCTCATGGACCTCTGACTTGGCTGTACAAGTCGTCGGAAAATATATCTCAGGCTTGCTGGTTTGGTTTCCTCACGATGTTTTCCTTCACCGAAGCAAGTGCTAATTATAAAATACGCTCATGAATCCGAAAAATCAGAGGTGCGTGTTTTGGGTTCGAACTCGAGACCTATGACTTGGCTGTCCGATGGTCACACAATTAGGCTATCACTGCTAACCCCTAATTGAACTGAAAGATGTCCACTGCATATTGAAAACACATAACATCCCGCCTGTAATCCCCGAAGGGTTAGGCACAGGTGTGTACCTAATCGTACACCCACACAGTTCACTTCACCAGTTCAGTTGAAGTCCTATGTAAAAGGGGGCGAGCCTATTGCCATCAATCGGGCACAAATCCAGACTCCGTAGCTGCTACTGAGAAATTCTTGATGGGATAACCAAACAACACTTTAACCAACCCGGGAATCGAACATGCGTACACAACAAAATTTCCACGCGAACGAAGTCGCGGGCAACAGCAAGTTGAAAATAAACCGATCCCTCAGCTTACCGGAATATAGCGGTCCAGTGTTTCATGCATCAAACGGATTGTACAGGCATTTGGTCCATGTTGAATAAAGGCTTACCAACGTCCTGCCGGGGTCGCGGGTCTTATAGAATTACCGTGACCCTGGAACATAAAGGGCTATTGAAGGACACCGTGGATTTTAGTCAGTACAAGTCTGACAGTACCTCCCGCGCTGCCCTGGGTGGGAGGACTCATTTGATGATTTAACCAAGATAAAAAAAAAAAAAAAAAAACGCTTACCGACGTGCACACTGCATTTGCTGAGTATCTGGGCGACCAACCTCTGCTCGGGTGAAAATAGAGAAAACAATTTTTTCCAGACATTAGACCTAGCTAAATCGATTTTTCACCCCCCTAAACGCCTATATTGCAACTTCCATCGAAATCGTTAGAGCCGTTTTTGAGTCCACGTGATTTTACAAATATATTATTTATACAAATATTGCTCATCAATCGTCCACCATGAATGGCGAAAATCCTGAAGCTTAGCAGATGGTTACCTTTGACTGGTGGACGTTGTATTAGTGCTATGGGGTTAATTTAATATAATTTCTTAGTTGCTGTTGTACCCAAGACGCACCCCCTCCCCCTAAACTAGATTTCCAAATGCAGCTGACAAAGACCATATGGAAGGTGAAGGGTTTTGTGATAACACCTAGAAGATTCCTATGTCCAGCTATGAACTGCTATAAGCTCAGTTGATTGAGTACTTGAAACGCCAATCCCCATACCTTGGACATCGTCAACAAGTGGTCGCTTCAAGTCGTCTGAAAGAACGTAACACGCATTAATTCTCTACCTACCCTCGTTTCACTAACGGCTAGGCGTGAGTGCTCTCCTAAATTGCCTAGGCACTCAAACTCGTCCATAAATAACTTGGAACACCTGAGGCTTTGTAGACTGTGCTGCTAATTAAATCCTTTTTTGTCACATTATCACTTACCTACTTCAAAATGATCCTTACATAATTTCTTCTTGATATTCCTTTTCAAGGATTTTGTTTGCCAGCGTATCAAGCGACATCAGTAATAATTAATTTTAGATCAGGTCACAGAAAAAGAAAAGCCAATAAATCATTGACTGGTAATTAGGGACCGATATTAAAACACGTGATTGTACTCATTATAACAAACAACTTTCCCAAAGAAACATTTTTTTTTAATACTATTTCACTTTTACCATGGATGTGTCAGTAGCCAGGTAGTCAGTCACCAAAAAGTCTGTTTCCGTACGCGACTGCTACCTATTTTTATGTCTCGAGCTCCTCAAAAAAAAAAACAATTGTGTAATATCCTTCCTATCCAAGTAATTCACAAGTTCCCTAAACCTTCTAAGAAGTCCTAAATCGTGTCTACCTTTTGTCATTCCGCACACAATCGCAAGATCGCAAATATATCACATTTTCTACCTGAAAACAAACATAGGTCACCCGACCAGGGAACATCGCAGGAAAGCCCTTTTATCCCCAGCCCCATTTGTCTGGCACACCCGGGAATAGGCAGGTGTCCTCATAAATATATAGGGTGAATTTATATCCGGGTGTACCCTAATATCGATGTTCGATTCACCTATTCATTTTGTGGTTGATATTTACATCGTATTTGGGATAGGTTTAGGGCTTCTTAACACTCCTCTTTACCCGACTACGCGACGCAAAGGAGGGTAATGTGTTTATCAGTCTATGTATGTATGTGTAGGCCGATTTTGATGATTCTTACGTCAATCGATTCGTCTTAACCTTGCGAGTGTTACTTGTTGTATTTAACATGACAATCATCAAAATTCACCACAGCGACAACCAGACGCCATATTGTCAAAATAAAAAAAACTCGACGAACTAAGTCAAGTGGGGTATCGTTGAATAGGTACTTAAAAATGATGAATGAAACAAACACATTTTAAATTAAACAAAAGTTGGAAGCAGATGGGGCCCATTCCACTTTCAGAATTTTATATTCAAATTTTGTCTGCTTCCAACGTTTGTTTAATTTAAAATATGCTTGTTTTATGCTTTTCAGTTTTTTCAGTCGAGTTTTTTAGTTTTTTGTAAAGGTTAATAATAAGATAACTCAGTAAGTACCGCAGGAAAGCTTCAGAATCACTTAAATTGGAACACCACAGAGAAATCACCCGTTGTACCGTCTGCACCATTGACCTGCACCATCAATGGTGCAGAGGAGACTAATTAGTTTCGTTTGCACCATTAATATTAATAAAATTACTTCACCATAATTTCCTAGTCATAGGTAAAATAAAAACCAATAATAGGCCGTATTTTGTTTGTGTGCGGAACCACTTTTTAATATAAAAAACAACGAAAAAGCAACAATAATATTATGTTTTACAAATAAATTCCACAACTACTTCATGCAATAATATAAAAATAATGACGCCACACAAACACTATATATATAATATATTTTATTGTTGCCTAAAATTAAAAATTGCAACTTTCAAGAACACTGAGTTTACCTTAACTTTTCTAAAAACAACGGCACATCAATGTCGCCATTAGTTAATTGCATTTGTACATGCAATATATATTTATTGCGTTTCTTGTTAACGCGTTGACAGCATTAAAAGCGGCATCCTGCTTAAGCACAGCTAAGCATTTATTTACAGTCGGAGGTCTTGCAGTTATTAATATACCCATTCCATCCCTCACAGACGTTGTTCGTACGATGCCGCTCACCGAAACAGCACCACAGTGGCATCCAAAATCTTTTTACATAAGTTAGATTTTTTTGCATATTAACATCTCCTTCTACAAAATCATTTTCCGAAACTATGTAATCCCATCCCTCATCAATACTTGCTACAGGCAGAAGAGGCAGGACAGTGCATAGAGAATTTTATTATATTTCTTTAAATTAAGATGTTTTGCTTTCCTTCATAATTGATTTTGAAAATGGAAATAACATCCATGATGCATTGATTTAGGAAACACACTTCTTACGGGCGCCGATAAATGATTGTTCCTAGTCCGATATAAATTTAGAAGGGTTCCATTCTAGAATTTGCGATTTAATCATTGCCAACATTATAATATTTGTTTCCTTTTTTTTGTTTCCCAAAAATATATAAGCAACCGGCACCACAAAGTTTTTATCCTCGGTGCTTCCTAGGTCACAAAAGATCACATACAACTGTTTGAATGGTCTAGGACACTTTTTGAAGGTACCGTCGCAATAGAAGATTTTCCCGTTTTAATCATATCTCTAGCTTCTTCCGAGGCAAAAATTAAAATACGTTCGCGTTCGTGATGATAGTCAGCCAAAAGGAAATCTTTATGATTGTTGCCAATTTCGACTTTAGTTCCGACACTATAAGCCGTCTTTTTAACTCCCTGTTTTTTATTTATCCGTCTATAAGCAACCGATTTATAACTTTCGTACCGTGGTAGTGTTTCAATAAGGTTTAGACCCATATCTTTGAAAGTGGCCACGGTCTTTTTATAAATGGCAGGTACTGTTTCTTCTGAAGTTGTCGCGGTATCTATACTCGAACTAATTAAATGGCATACGGCATTTTTGTTTTCATCAGGCATACAGTTATTGGAATGCTCACGTTTTTTCACAACCTCCGATTCATCCTAAAAAATAAAATGTCTATGTATACTTCCTAATTCTGGTAAAAATAAGCTTGTGAAACATATAAAACCCTGCGACCCGTGCACCACCCGGCTTCATCCACAAATGTATACATATTTTCTTTATCATAAAAGCTACGTACGTACCTCTGTAATGGTAATCGTAACCTCCATATTCCATTTAAATTTTTGTACTGTGTGTGAAAATGGTATTGATATCCTTCGAACAATAAAAGTCTTCCTCGACTTTGTGCAACAAAAGTAAAATTAGTTTCGCTCATTGTAATATTTTGTTCTATAGTCAGAATTAAAACGAAATAGTTACCATGTCAACACTTAAAGAATATTAGAACATGCAAAGAGGAAATACTTTGATGAAATACCTACAACCGCATTGATAGTAAAGTGTCATCTCAATGGTGCAGACGAGACCATACTATCAATGTAGTTTCGTTTGCACCATTCTCAATGGTGCAGATGAGACCACACTATTAATGCAGTATCACTTGCACCATTAATGGTGCAATCGAAACTAATTAGTCTCTTCTGCACCATTGATGGTGCAGGTCAATGGTGCAGACGGTACAACGGGAGAAATCAGTGTACATACATGAAAAAAAAGATCATCATCTGCCTAACCTTTTCCCATCTATGTTAGGGTCGGCTTGCAGTCTAACCGAATGCAGCTGAATACCAGTACTTTACATGGAGCGACTACCTATCTGACCTCCACAATCCAGTTAATACTGGGTAATACGATACCCCTTGGTAAGACTAGTTGTCGGACTTTTTGGGCCACGGACTACCTAACGACTGTCAAAGATCTACAAATGACACCAGGGACCAACGGCTTAACGTGTTTTCCGAGGCACGGAGGAAACTCGGTATATGTATGGTCACCCATCCACAGACCAACCTAGGCAAGCACGGCTTAACCTAAAGATCGACCCGAGCGGCTGCTATTATTTAGCCACGAGCCTCTCTCATACATGAAAAAAAAAATGCTAGTCGAATACAATAACCTCCTCCTTTTTTAGAAGTCGGTTAAAAACTAATCTAAATACAAGAGTATACAACCCCTTTAGTTAGAGACGCTGGGAGAAAAAAAAACTAAATCCAAACAAACTGTCAAGCTAGTTACAGAACTACTCGCTCGCTAATCCGTAGCATTGTCAAAGGGCAGTCCTGTTCAAATACCCGTTCATCCGGTCACAATCCGGCTAACTCAAATATTGGAGTCTGTATGTAACTTTGTACGATTACCGAACCGTTTCCGAACCTTTCCGAGAACTAGAAAATAGTGCACCAGTAGCGAAGGGTCAATTTTTATAAGAGGTAACCCGGAGTACCTATATTTAATGTGATTATATTTTTTTTTTTCTATAGAATACTGACTTTGTCAATTTTCAAAGGGAAGCCGGTAGGAATCGAGTTTTATGGAACTGTAGTGCGCAAATTTTAAAGGTACGGATGTTTTATGTAACAGAATTTTCGAATTATGCTATTTATCTGTATTTTTCTCGAATTCCACGGATTTTTCTCGATTTTTCGAGGTAAATAAAGTACATATACTGCTGAGCCCGATTTGAAACAACTGTTTTTTATTAAATATATATCACAGCATCACACCTGTAATCCCTGATGGGTTAGGCAGAGGTGTACCTAACAGTAAAGCCACATTTCACCAGTTATGTTTAAGTCCCATGTGATAGGGGGCGAACCTATTGACATAAACCGGGCACAAATCCAGAATCCGTGGCTGCTACTCAGAAATTCTTGATGGAAAAACTCAATAACACTGCCTGACTTGGGAATCGAACCCAAAACCTCGTGCTCAGCAGTCGCACTTGACGACCCGACCCGACCAACGACGCAGTCTATGATCAAAGTCGCATAACTATTCAATATCCTCCTTTGATTAATTTCTTAACGTAAGTAAATTAAATTATGAAATAATTATGGTTCTATAAAGCACTTTAACATTGATATCGTATCACTGAATATTCCATGTAAAACAGCGAAATATTTGACAGCAATTTGCGACGTTGCCGTTGCTTACTTTTTCAGTTTATCAAAAAGTTCCGCTGGAAACTACGATGTCGTCAGCCTGTCAAAATAGGGTTCGTGGAACAGTTGTTGGAAACATCGAATTTATGAAGCTACCCTAAAATTTTAAATTAAAAAAGTTGGGATACTAAGTGAAACAGCAGCTATAACATAGCTTTTAATATTATGTGTGGCTTGTGGTCAGACCGTTTATTTTTACGGGTTTTCGAGTTTTTATTGTTTTTAATTTTTTCATTGGCAGGTTGCCAGCGTTATCCTTTGCTCATGTAGTAGCAATAAAACTTTTTTTTATGGGGTTCCAAAATATAATACCTATTGGTGAAAATGGTAGCTATTCATTTACTACCCGGCCATTTGTACCTGGTTGATGGCAATAGGCTCGCCTTATAACATGGGACTTAAACATGAGATTACAGGCTTGATGTTATGTTATGTTATTTGCGACAACGCAAAATTTCTGAATGCACAGTCTTCTACGTAGAATAAAAGTTCTACTTATTTTTTCCACCTTTTTATTCCAGACACAGAGACCATGATTCAATTTAATCATTTGGCTGGTGTCTGTCAACGTCAAAAAAGGAATTCGATTTTTGTTTTACAAGAATTGGCTCTGCCCGTGCGTGAAAGAAAAATAGAAAAAAAATAATTAAGAAGGTACTCAAGAAAATCTAGCACCCAATATTCCTAACCTCAACTTATCATCCCCCACCACATTAAATCTTTTCTAGAAAGAATTTGTGGGGTCTCCCGATCTGAAGCCCCTCAGATATGGAGGGGATATAAGTTCTATTAACTTTACCTGGGGACGAGAGGGAATTATAGGGAGGGGCCTATTGATTTGTGTTTTCAATCGGATGGTACCTAATCCTATTAATGTTATAGAAGGTGGAGACGACAATACGACAAATTTGGCCAAGGTTTTTGAAGTAGTGAGTTGGCAACATGTGTTTAACGTTTATACCGATGCGGGATACGTTAACCTGTTGGTGGTAGCCTATTATCTACACTGTGTAGAAAATGCTAAAAATGAAAAATAACGTCCTGTGAATAAACTGCATACAAAATTCAATCGAAAACATCCAGTAATTTTTGATTGAATTTTTGCATGCAGACTGGGAACGTCATGAGTTACATACAGTTTAATTTATTGTCGCATTGTCGTCTCCACCCTGTATGTGTTTCTTTTCTGTTGGGAGTATGACATGTATTTGGCGTTATGGAATAAGAAAATATGCGATAAAGTTCTTAGGAAATTACTCTTTATACGGGGCACACATACAGGGTGTAAACAGACCGTCCACATAGCCGTCAACCAAGCATTCTGTACATCAAACTAAGTAACTTTACGCAAAAATTATTGCTGGGAATCGACTTTTTTTTTTGGGGTGCAAAGACACGTTTTACGGTAGGACTCGATGGAAAGCACTCAAAGCATTGTGCTGATCGATGGATTGAATAGTACGGGGGTCGTGGAGGTGTGTAAAGTAAAAAATCTTGCATTAAAACCATGTATTCCAAAAAAACTTGTGAAAAAGTTGGAACTTTGACCCCCAATATCTCCGTAACTAGAAAATATTTTTACAACATTTTGGTTAAATCATTCAAGTTGAGATTAAACATATAGGTGTGCGATGTAGATTTAGACGTGCACATTAAGAGCGTCCCGAGTAAAACATTAAGTCAACAATTTAAAAATAAAGTAGTTAAACCAGTTCCAACTGACAACGCCCGTTCAAGAACATGACGCAGGGATCAGCAGCATTCAGCTCAACCATATTGAAGAGAACAAAATGACTCGACACACCCGCCAACATCAGCGAGATATTTGAATGAGCATGACATTCTCTCAGCCACCAGGGCACATTCGAGTCAATGAAAGATAACTAAATGTAAATGGTAGCTTTACAGTACATAGCACTCACACAAAAAGATTAACCATTTAAAATGTATGTAGGTATGAAAACCTCATACAAGTACTGGTATGAATTCGTTCGTATACAGAATTAGTTTTAGTATATGCGAAACCTGAAACACGTATCGAGTATTTTTATGTAAAGAATCTATGTACAAAATTTCAAAACTGTATCATGATAAATTTTAATCACAAAGTTATAAGCTTGTTCTGTTACCAGGTTGTATAGGTGCTTAGTATCGCTCGGTGTCCAACTTGTAACTTTTTAAAAATATTTTTGGGACAAAATATAACATTGTTTAAAAATTATTGGAAACGACTCAGTTACTTATTCTGAACAAACTATATTCAGGTTTCGCATATACTAAAAATAATGTTGAATATGTTAATAAACACACACACACACTGCGTACACTGCGTTTTAAAAGTAGTTTTGCAACGCAGATTTCCGCACGGGAACAGATGTAGCTATCCAACTAAACATGTATTCGTTTAGTATTGCACCCGAAATACCTGTGTTGGTATTAAATCTGGTTTATCCTTGAACTCCTTGTATTTTCGAAGACACAGCTCCTACATTTTCGATGTTACATTTTTCTAATAACAAGAAAAATATCTCCCAGTTTCACATCTCGAGTAACTACCGAATTTTTCCAATAACATAACATGTACTAGCGAAATTCAATTCCATTGTCTCGCAGTACAGTAGACACATGTGTACTGTGTAGTGTTGTCAGTGCAATATTCAATTGAGTTTTATGAAATAGTTCGAACACAATAGTGCGGAGTGCTGGCAATCGACATTCCCGTTTAAAGAATCTCCCAATGAGGGTTCGGAATTTGAAATACTGAGAGGATCTCTGTGGAAATACAGGGATTTGTAATGTGGACTTTTGTACTGAGCTATTGAGAATCAGTGTCATCATCATCTCTCACGTTATGGTACAAAGTTATACAAAGTGAGCCTCCTCGTATACCCTGGTCGATGATGATAAATTTAATAGAAACTATATTGAGTTACTTTTAAGACTACGTTCTGGACACTATCCATCGGCAAAATTTGGCTATCTTATGGGAAAAGTTCCATCTCCCAACTGTTTAGCCTGCAATAAAACTGAAGATATACTTCATTTGCTGATGGATTGTGTAAAGAACAAAGACGAGAGAGAGTCATTAATTAAAGAGTTTAAACTGAATTTTCTAGATGTTGGGTTAATTCAAACAATTTTGGCAAATCCTAAATCGCAGTTAGCTAAAAGGTTAAGTAGTCTAGCAACGCTATCTAATTGATGAGTCCCTCTCGCTTAAAAGTGTTATGTATGTTAGTGTAATTAGAACTAAAAGGTTACGATGGGGTTGGCGTATCCATGTGGATAAAAACCCCGCGTTAAATAAATAGAAAAAAAAAAAAAAAAAAACATCTCTCACCATCATCAGCTTCCAGTCTTACCTGATGCAGCTGAATACCAGTAAATACTAGTATTACTAGTAAATATTTTACAAGAAGCGACTGCCTATCTGACCTTGGGTGATACTATACCTCTTGGTAAGACTAGTTGTCAGACTTTCGGGCCACTGACTACCTGTAACGACTGTCAAAGGTCTTCAATTGACAGCCGAGACCAACAGCTTAACTCGCTTTCCGAGGCACGGGGGAAGGTCGGTGTGTAATGCGTGGTCACCTATCAACGAACCGACTAATCACAAGCGCGGCTTAACCTGATAATCGACCCGAGCTACTGATGTGCCTAAAATAATAATGTGGAACTAGTGATATCAAATTCAACATTAGTTCCATTATTTTCATATTCTTTTAAAAATGGAACTAGTGATATCAAATTCAACATTAGTTCCATTATTTTCTGAATCTTTTAAAAATGGAACTAGTGATATCAAATTCAACACTAGTTCCATTATTTTCTGAATCTTTTAAAAATGGAACTAGTGATAACATATTCAACATTAATTCCATTATTTTCTGAATCTTTTAAAATGGAACTAGTGATAAAAAAAAACAATCAGTAGTTCCATCATGGAACTGTTAATGGTGTACTAGTGACAACGAAGTATATTATTTAGCCACAAGCAATTTTGTGAATATGTGAAACACTGAAAATAAAATGTAGTGAAATAATAAGAGTTGCACATTTGACCGCAATACTGATTGATTTACATTTAATAAGAGTCCAAGGTCTAAGTGAAATAAAATAATTGGGATAGTCCTGTCAAATCGTTTAAAATTTTTTGTGTATAGAAAATCATAGTCTACACGAGAGTTGTTTCCACAGTCTGTCAAAGACATTTTATCTTGATAATTATTTGTCGAAGAAACTCAATATTTTGCCTGCATGCTTGATTACATTATATTAGTATAATGGGTGTAACAAGACCCTTAACGAAGCCGAAAGGCACTTGTTCTATCCGTCAAATTTGTTCTAGACCATACCTGGGAACCTTCTAGTTACGGAAATATTGGTGGAAAAAGTTCCAACATTTCACAAATTTTTTTGAATACAAGTTTTCAATGTAAGGTTTTTTTACTTTAAATACCTCCACGACACCCGTGCTAATCAATGCAACCACCAGCACAATGTTTTGAGTGCGTCACATTGATTTCTACCGTAAAACGTGATTTTTCACCACAAACAAAAAGTTGTTTCCCAGCAATAATTTTTGCGTGAAGTTACTTAGTTGATGTACATATTGCTTGATTGACGGAAGGGTCTGTTTACACCCTGTATGTCATCAGTCATTTATCTCCTCAAAAAAAATAAATAAGTGAAAAGCCCCAAAAGCGTGTAGCGGGCAAGTTGTAAATATGTTTCCCTATGTTTTCAAGCTCTTAATGTCGTTTAAAATATGTACAGCTGAGTGGATCCGCATTGCTGTGAAATTGACAATCGTCAGGGATATTGGGCTGTCCGATTATTAAGATTTATAGCTCTCGACGATTTGTTTGACAAATTAAATGGTTCTGCTGAGTGCTGCTGTTGGCTGTTTGGTAAATATTTGTTTTCTCGTTTAAAAATGAAACCCGTTCCGTCTGCGGAGTTTTACTAATCATCATCCGCCTAGACTTTTCCCAACTATGTTGGGGTCGGCTTCCAGTCTAACCGGATGCAGCTGAATACCAGTATTTTACATGGAGCGACTGCTTGGGCTCCGCCTATGTCCAGCAGTGGACGACTTTCGGCTGAAATGATGATGATGATGATGATGATGATGATGACTGCTTATCTGACCTCCACAACCCAATTATTGGGTAATACGGTACCACTTAGTGAGTCTGGTCGTTAGATTTTGTGGCGTCAAAACACATTCCTTTAAAAAAAAAAAAAACTTGTTACATTTTTTTTATGTGGCTCATTCTACGAGTCTCTATTCATTCTAGTCCAAGGCTTTTAGATTGTTCTATAAAAATACTCTTTCAATTTACAAAGTAAATCCTTTTTACTTGCAAAAAATAAACAATTCTAGTCGGTACGTTAGTGGTGAAAGAAGTTAATTCCGCTACGGGCTTGGCAGCCGGCGGCACCAATAAATATTAAACGCGACGACTGAGTAGTGCTGTCAAGAAAACCCCGGGATTCAAGTGGGATGTCGAGCGTAGTTTGCATCGAGAAATTGGGAAATCAAATTACGTGCTGTGACCGCAAAGGCACCGGGAAATGTATACATAATATATTGTATATATATCTACTCTTAGAATTAATACACACACAGTATTGTTAAGCAATATGTACATACGTCCATTGGTACTTTTTCACGACGAATCTTCTATGTATTCGGAACCAGGACGAACGATTTTGACAGAACTTTTACTGGCAGATAGCTGATGATTAAGGAGTAACTTAGGCTCCTTTTATTTTAGCAAAAGGGTTCCGTGCAAAAATATTGAAACCCTTGAAATTGTTAACAAAATCCGATTAAAAAAAATCTTCTGTGATTGGTCATTATTTTGAGCTCCCGATATTTCGACGCTGAATATCGGGAGTTCAAAATAATGAATCACACAATCATAGAAGATATCCCGTAAGTGACAGTATAAGTTTAGTTGTAAACCGTGAATGCTTTAACAGCACACTTTAAAACAATTTCAAGTGGACGAAGGTCACAAGCAACATCTAGTATTCAATAAAAGGCTTTATAAATATCGCATCAGGTAGGTACTATTTTTGGTACTTGTGTATCACAAACCTATTAAAAAAGCTTGAATAAGGGTGTTTTCACGCACAGGTTTTCCCGAAAACCGTCAATCAATGTCAATAGCAAACATCAGTTTCGTGTGAACGACACTGAATTTTCAGCAACAAACACGAACGACGACAAAAACAACAAAACGTTTTGTCCCGCATTTTAATCCCGTGGTGCCAAAGGCTACCGTATTACCCAATAACTGGCTTATGGAGGTCAGATAGAAAGTATTATTTAGCTGGATTCAGTTAGACTGGAAGCCGACCACAACGAAGTTTGGCAAAGGTGACTTTACCGGGACTGTACGTAATGTGGCACAACACTAGTCGAGAACTCATCGGGTATTCTATCAGCCAACGATTAACTGTGTGTAGTTTGATCCGGGACGCAATCATCTGCAGTCTGACGGTGCAGTGGCACATAATCCAGGGGATGGCACTCGGTGTATTAGATACATATGGAACAAAACAACATGGTGAGCAATATTCCTATAATTTGGTTCGGGAGTCCTTTGTTTTTGAAAATTGCCGTTATCATATTTTTCCTTTGTTGTCCTAGTTACTACCAATCTTACTACCAGTTGTAATACCGTTAATTTTGATTGCCCTACCTACTACTCCAGTATTAGGTTGTAAGGAGGGAAAAAATAAATTGCCCGTGTTACTACCGTTAGTACTTACACAAAAAAAAAACAAATTTTGTTTCTAAACTAATTTTTTTTTTTCTTGGTATCTGGAACATAAAAAAAAGCATTTTTTCAAGCGTCAAAAATATCCTTTGTTATTAAAGGATATTTTTGACGCTTGAAAAAAGCAAAGGGGGGACCCCCCTGGGGGTTACTATGATGTCTTAAAGCAGAGTTATTCTAGTGTGGGAAAGATACAGAGCTATACAGGTCGTCTAGCGCCATCTCTTTCTCACACTGTAATTACTTCTGCTTTAGGACGTCATGGTAGGCCCCCTGTAAGTTTAATGTGACCGCTTATTTGTGAAAGTGACAGTTATAAAACGTTCGTTCTTTCCCCGCACTAAGCAGGAGTAAGACAATATTGTTTTGTGGAGGTCATGGTACTAAACAAAGCTAATATTATTTTAAGCCTGAAACGTTCCTGCAATAAGATTGTTTTGGTAAAGGTCATGGTAGGGCCCCAGAACGGATAAACCAAGTTGTATAATTGTTTTTTTTAGTAAAAAAAAAAGAATTACACACGCACACAAACACACAAACACACACACACACACACACTCACTCACATTTTCAAATTATTTGAAAATGTTTTAATTGAATTTTTGTAATAGTGCTATTCTAGGGTTTTATTTTATTTTATTTAGACACACTAGCTGATGCCTGCGACCTTCATACGCTTGAAATTATTTTATAAAAACATTACTTTTATATTTGAATGGTGTTTTGTTAACAATTTCAAGAGTTTAAATTGTTTTGCACGGAATCCAAATTCTTTTTCTAAAATAAAAGTAGCCTAAGTTACTCCTCATAAGATCAGCTAACTGTTAGTAACAGTTCCGTCAAAATCGGTCCAGCCGTTTCGGAGATTAGAAGGAACAAACATACAGACTGACAGACAAATAGACAATTTTTTTGTTTTTTTTTTTTGTTTTATGTACCGTATTTATTTTATTATGCCCTCAGTAAAAAGCTGTTATTCTGAAATTACAAACAGACACTTTAATTTCATTTATTTGTATAGATATAATATCTGCAGTCCCATAACGTCCGCAGGGTTTCATACCCAATCGATTTTAATCCTATACCTCTACAATTGATTCTAGCACCATACAGCGGATGGGAAGCTCTTGAACCAAATCCCAAACTTCCTCAAAACGTCAACGTCACCCCCATAAATCCTACTCACCCAAAACTTACTTGAAACTTAACACATAGTACACGACATACTAATTTCGGAACAGATCCGGAACTTTTGCACCGATCACATCGACTCAGCGAAACTTAATTATAGTTATAACGTTGGCACCATAACTCATTTATAAGGGTCCCGCAGCCCACATAATTGTATGACAAACATGGC
Organism: Noctua comes; assembly: GCA_963082995.1. Taxonomy (NCBI): domain Eukaryota; kingdom Metazoa; phylum Arthropoda; class Insecta; order Lepidoptera; family Noctuidae; genus Noctua; species Noctua comes. The sequence continues at coordinate 11,069,018 of OY720285.1, forward strand.
TCCCGAATACACACATTACAGTACATTTATTAGCAGAATATTAAGTTGACTTGATTGGGTTGGTTTGGGGTCACTTCCTTCTTTCCGTCCTTGATTTGCTGGATATTTGGTTTTCCGAAATATAAATTATATTATTATCACATAAAGGGTGTAAATAGACCCTTAACGTAGCCGAAAGGCACTTGTTCTCGCCGTCTTTGCGATCATTTTTTTGTTCTAGACCATACCTGGGAACCTTCTAGTTACGGAGATATTGGGAGTCAAAGTTCCAACTTTTTCACAAGTTTTTTTTTAAATACATGTTTTTAATGTAAGATTTGTACTTTACACACCTCCACGACCTCCTTACTATTCAATCCATCCATCAGCACAATGCTTTGAGTGCTGTCCATCGAGTCCTACCTTAAAACGTGATTTTTCACCCCAAAAAAAAAGTCGATTCCCAGCAATAATTTTTGCGTAAAGTTACTTAGTTTGATGTACATAATGCTTGGTTGACGGTTATGTGAAGGGTCTGTTTACACCCTGTATTGTTAATATTGTGGTGGGCAGCAGCTCACCCGACATAACACCCATCTGGTCATAAGATCCTCCCTTTTCTATAGGAGATGATGAACTTTACACCCTGTTCTTCATACAAATACCGAGTTTCCTCCGTGCCTCGGAAAGCACGTTAAGCCATTGGTCCCAGCTGTCATTTGTAGACCTTTGACAGCCGGTACAGATAGTCAGTGGCTTGAAAGTCTGACAACCAGTCTTACTAAGAGGTATCGTAATACCCAGTACAAGATACAAGATATTTATTTTGTAAAACATGAGTGCAGTACTAACTGGGTTGTGGAGGTCAGATAGGCAGTCGTTCCATGTAAAATACTAGTATTCAGTTGCATCCGGTTAGACTGGAAGCCTAAAAGAAAAGGCTAGGCAGATTATGATTGTTAATGTTATGGTAACAATAGGGATGTTTCCTGAAAAAATCTAATTAGTCCGTCAGATAGATTTCCAGAAAAAATATTCGACACGTATTTTTTTCTTTTTTCACGAAAACTAAAAATGAAGACAGATACAGTGCGTCGAAAACTCGTGTGACGTCATACTTCAGTACACTTTTTAACAAAAAGTGACGTCACACTCACTCATGATCTTTGATGCTTTTTATCTTCGCCAATTTTTAAAACAAAAAATACGTATCCAATATTTTTCGATAATCTAACTTACGGACTAAATAGAATCATATTTTTTTACACAGGAAACATCCCTATTCCAAAGATTTGTAGATCTCAAAGAACTAATTAACTAATGGCAAAAATTACTAAGTCTGCATAGTGTGACGCCATCGGCTTAGAACTAGATTTAGCTGTCTGTGATGTGCTTAACGTAAACCTTTACAAGGTACACGAAAGCTGGGAGTCAAAAATATTGTCACTAAAAGGACGATAAACGGGGCTTATTCCATTTTTCCCCGCTGAGAGAACCCCCCTCAGGGGGGAATACTGGACCCTAACGTAAAAAAATTCCAGAAAGTCCCCTTTTCATTTTGAGTTATTCCACTATTCCCCCCGGAACCGGACCCGGTCCGGAAAACCGCGTTGGAAGGCCTCCCACTAGGTGGACCGATGACCTGGTAAAGGTTGCAGGGATCCGCTGGATGCGAGACGCACGGGACCGGTCAATGTAGCGACACTCGGGGGAGGCCTATGTCCAGCAGTGGACAGCAGTGTCTTTTGGCTGAAATGATGATGATGATGACTACTCCCCCCTGAGAGGATCTCCCCTCAAGGTCCTGGTAGTCTCACCGTGCACCCAAAATAACTATGTATAAATTTCTCTTTTAGCTGCAGCACAGGTCATTTAAAATTAAAATTAGTCTACGGAAACAATATTAAGCTCAAACATGAATATCACAGGCCCCGCTCCCGAAAACAAAATGGCCGAGCCAGCACAAAGAGGAAGTTTTAATTAAATTAAAATAAATGATTCGCTACAGGCTGTAATTAATTCTGAACAATACGCTGTTGTACTTTACTTCATTAATTAATTAACTGTATGTGTGAATATAAAGAGTATATAGTTTACATCACAGTAGTGAAGGGTCAATTTTTGTAAGAGGTAAGCCGGAGTACATAATGTGATTATATTATTTGTATAGAGAATACTGACTATGCAATTTTTCAAAGGTAAGCCGGTAGGAATCGAGTTGTATGGAACCTTCGCCACTGATACACCAATATACCAAAGGGAGTTTCATGGGAGTTGGCAGAATCTACAGAATGCCATCTGCTACGATCCTAACATAGGAACCTACATAGATACTTCAATTTTATTTATGTGTATACAGGGTGTAAACAGACCCTTCACATGTCCCTCAACCAAGCATTCTGTACATCAAACTAAGTAACTTTACGCAAAAATTATTGCTGGGAATCGACTTTTTTTTTTTGGGTGAAAAATCACGTTTCACGGTTGGTCTCGATGGAAAGCACTCAAAGCATTGTGCTGATGGATGGATTGAATAGTATGGGGGTCATGGAGGTGTATAAAATCTTACATTAAAAACATGTATTTAAAAATAAACTTGTGAAAAAGTTGGAACTTTGACCCCCAATATCTCCGTAAATAGAAGGTTCCCAGGTATGGTCTAGAACAAAAAAAAGATCGCAAGGACGGGGAGAACAAGTGCCTTTAGGATATGTTAAGAGTCTATTTACACCCTTTAGATAAATGGAACTGTCAAACGTTAACGTAACGTCTCCCAAGCTCAACACATAAATCCTACAATTCTCCGGACAACCGATTCAGTTCAAGACCAATTGCTACGTAATAATGCTTTTACAATATGCATTAGCATCCCACAGTATGAAGGATAACTAAGTGTCGCTCATTCTCTTTAATAGGAGACCAGCTGAGTTGAGACACGACCTAATTTCACTGTAAGATTGGAGGCTACGGCGCAAGAGGTAGGAAAAAATTTAAGAGCACAGGACAATAAATAATGGAAGATCTAGATTCTGGATAATTATGATGCTGCATACAGACCATGAAATCACGATGAATTTCATTCATTGTATATTTTTAGAGTACATAATTAAGTTAGTCACTTACCATGTACACTGGGCCCAAGTATTTGGTTTACAGTTTATATGTGTGAGTGAAGTCATAGTTATGCACACAAACACAAAATTAAATTAACTTGACTTGCTGTACGAGCCGGTAATATTCATACAGCCGCTCATTATTATTGTGTGAGTAAACATATTGTACCCTACACGGGGTTTATTTTTTTAATCTTTACGCTTGTCGGGTAAACTGGTAAAAATAATATAAACGAGTTTACAATAAAGCCCAACATTTTATACTAACTTAACATGGTAACCATAGCCGATTGGTGTAAGCGCTTGCGTTAGCTAGTGATCTAACCTCGACGACGCGAGTTCGAACCCAACTGAGAAATTATTTTTGCTACTTTTTACTTTTTGTTTTTTAATAAATTTATTTTGTGGCCAATAAAATTACTCAAGCAAAAAGTAAAAAGTAACTAAATATAACCAATGAAATAATTTGATTTTTTTATTAGATAAACTTTGGTATTGTTTGCTTAGCTTATCGCTTGGGTCATTAGCAAATTATCCGGCTCGTTTCTTCCAATATGTTAGTTATGTTGGTTGTTTTAAGGTTCAATTTGGTGGGGGCTGTATGTTAGAAAAAAAAACTTGTGTGGCCGATACAATCATTTAATACACTGTTGTTTACCTGTTTTTTTGACAAAGACAAAGTTTTTTATTGGTAAGGATTGACGTAAATAATTTGTGAAAGTAGGTAGGTATATAAATTGAATCAAAGTAAAATTAGAGGTGAAGTGAATCAACATGTTAGATAGTAAGAAATTATGACAACTTCTAATCGCATAACAATAACATCACTTCACCATACTTTCAATAATTTACGAGTTGTGATTTAAAAAAAAAGTTTTATACCTACCTACTTATTACTAAGTTTTGTATTTGTTCTAATTTGCTTAACAAATATGAACATTATTTGCATAAAAATAAGATTCATATTCGTCTACTAATTAAAATAAATTCGACTAAAAATGGGTCGGCAATCCTTCGTTTTCTATTACTCCTTGTAACCTTCTGCTCATGAGATCTCACAGTTTGTAAGCACACTTTTATGCGGGTGGACAAGAAGGGATCAGCTTTGTGCCTTGCCACGATGTCGTAGTGTCGAGTCGATGAATTTGCCTTTGGTTTTGGCCTAAGATGTTCTACGTCTCCAAAATACGCATATCGGCGGACCCATAACTGCACGGTTCTCCCCTGTGGATAAAAACAGTATTTATAATACTTATAATAATAGCTAATATTATAATAAATAAACACTATATTTTTATACTATATATACACTATGTTTATTCAATATACTTATATATACCTAATTAATATTACTTATAATAATACAATACATAAATATAAGATATACACTGACATTAGCAAACATTATAATCTATTTTAATCTATCTATCTATTTTTATTTACGTTATTCAAAGGCTTTTCTTTAATCTGTCTAAAGGCTTGATCAAGCTAATTTTATCATAACCATCATACGATTACAAATTAAAAAAAAGAAACTATAATAATTCAGTTATGATAATATATTATTATAACTATGGTAGGTATTGCACTTAAGTTACATTAATTATTTATTCCTAGTAAACATCCCTTTCAATGTTTACTAGGAATAAAGAGAATAGAGGAGTTAGTTAAAGTGAAGTAGGTATAATATCAACGTAATATCTAACTGTTACTCACCGATATCATTAAGCGCCTTGTAATTTCACTTCATCTCATCGATACGCTAATCGATAACAATTCAAATTGAGTCAGCCCAAAATTTGGCGACGAGTTTGGCTCTTTCAGTAGCGTCCTGTGATGCATTTCACAGGAGCAAACAACAGAACAGGCAGGACAAGATATAAAGTGTCCCATCGTTTGTTAGGCAGCACTACATTTACACTCACAATTTCACATAATATAGATACGTTTTGCTCATCCAAAACAACGATTTCCACCTCTTTGAACATTGATAAATGTTGCATGGTTGGATCCACAGAAATAAAACCACACACATGCTCAAGAGTAGTAATCAATAAACTCAGTAATGCAAATACTCGTAGATTGACAAGTAAGAATGCTCATTTTTTATAAATGAAGGTGTTTGAAAACAATATTTTTAAATTGTCGGTAGTTGTTGTCTAAACAGTCAAAATCAAATAGCCTGAGAGTTCAATGTTTGTCTCAAACGTTGGAATCGTTATAAATTCTACTTTAAGTAATGTTTTAACAAAATAATGAATACAAAAAGGAAAAAATATACTACTTGCATGATTTGAACTTACGACTTCTCGTTCAGTGACCAAAGACCATAGCCATTGTGCCAGGATTGCTATATTAACATCATGCAAAATATTATATCTCCTTCAGCATCATAAGTGAATGATGACTATATATTGGTATGGTAACTCGTCAAGTGGCGAGTGTGAAACTCGCGAGTGCGCGCGAGTTGGCACCTTCCGATTTTATCTATTTTTTTGTCGTCAACTATCAGTGCTGTAACTATTCTGAGCAAAAGATGTAAAGATGATTTGAAAACTATGATTGTAAAAATAAAAAAATGATAAATGGTGGCCGATAAATTTAATGATGTAAGTTCATGAAAAGAAAACATTTTATTCATATACCTATGGGAATAGAATTTTTTTTTCAATCAACAAAGATCCTGAAATTCAACATAAAATAACACATCTTAACTACAAGTACTTGCCTAACACTAAACGAATTGCTCAACAAATGAACCAAACAACAATGGTTGAGGTACTGGTAATCAAACCTCTGCGCGAAACCCTCAGGATATCGCTGAAGCTAGCCCGAACCCGGCAGACCAGGGATGTGCACCATTTTCTCATGGTCGTGTAGAAACAGTCCAATTACCACTCGGCGAACATCACTGATGCGCTACTAAATCGGGGCAGGCTCATCAGCACCCTAAATGTTGCTGTGCCCGACAGGCTCCATATTGATTATTGGTTGTTACACCATCTATGTAATACATATGGAATGTAATAAAGAATTGAATATTCAGAAAACGCATTATTATATTGCACACGCAGGGCATTATACTGTGCGCTCGTGTATGAGACCCATAGGAAGTAATAATGATTTTACCGCCCCATTTTCCGCAAACATTCCAATTTGTCAACAATGACACACCGTGCCAACAAATCCTATGAAGACGAGTCAATTTGTTGCTCGACAGTGTATTAGCCAAATTGACTATCGGAACCCGAGAGAATCGGGCCGACCACCGTTACACTGGCCTTGCTAGCCGTTTGCAAATTGCAATCCCGGCATTTTCAATTGCGCGCCTTTTCGTGACCGACAGTGTAATAACGACGGAATTTACCAATACTAAAATGAACTTTATATTCCAAAGAATAAGGTTAAGTTTAGTTTGGGGGGGAAAGTTTTCAATTTGATAAAGTGAAAAGATTTTAGGACCATGTTGATGCGGTATAGGCGGTTCTTTTGATAGCTTTACTCATTTCAATGTGGTTGGATCAGCTGTTTTGTAGCCGTTGACTGGCTGGTAAAATGCTCTATTTAATAAAAAAAAATGTACTTTTTTAGGACCGCAATAAGTTACCTAGCGAAACGCTGCGAAGATCGTCGCTCCACCGAGTCCTAGGGCGTCACCTTACGCTTGCCGATTTGCGCTCCTCACTCAAGAATACGCCTACCCCAACGGTTATCGGTTCTATTGCTTATATGGCCGGCCCATTGCCACTTCAACTTACTTATTCTGTGTGCTACTTATATCGACAACTCTGGTTCTCTGCCGTATCACCTTACTTCGGATGCGATCCCTCAGAAAGAGTCCAAGCATGGCCTATTTCACTAGTCCGTACTGATTACTTAATTTATCAAAAAAATATAAGATGTACACATAGTGTTCTCTTTATCTGTTGCAGACGAGCGTCTAATCTTAACTAAAAAACAATGGAAAGGGGGGACTAGGCAACAGGGGTGTTACCTAGTCAAACAAAAATATAATATCTGTTACATAAAATAAAAGGCTAATCTCTGAAACGGCGGGACCGATGTTGACGGGACTTTTACTGGCAGATAGCTTATGTTATAAGGAGTAACTTCGGCTACTTTTATTTTAGAATAATTCCGTTCAAAATAATTAAAATCCATGAAATTTTTAATCAAATTCGATTCAAATAGGGCAGTAACATTTTAATAATAATCCGAAGGTCGCGGACATCATCTAGTTCTCTCTAAAAAACAAGATATTATTAAAAAGTAATTTGCGAGTCATCAACGAATTAATAGATTCTGGTCTTCCAGTAACTTAAAACAAAATCGTTTTCTCGGGTAAGCACCTGAAACTTGAACGTTTAAGTATCGGAGTAAGTTAACTGAACAACTTGAAACAATCAACTAAGTTTACCTGAATCTTAACCGTCATTTCCCACGTTTTAACTTAGCGCAAAGTTAAGCAGCTTTTGTTTTTGAAAAGATATTTCCATAATAAATATGTTAGAAAGTAAATATGTTAAAAAGTATCTGTTTGTAATTCCAAAATAGCTTTTACTGAATGCATAAATGAAAGTAAATACGCCACTAAAAAAAAATATTTTTTTAAAACTTTTGTCTGTCTCTGTACTTGTTCCGGCTTATCTCTGAAACGACTGTACCGATTTTGACGGACAGATACTTTACTGGCAGATAGCTAATGTTAACTACTACTTAATGTTGCTACTACTTAGGCTACTTTTATTGTAGAAAAATAATTAGGGTTGCGTGCACAAAAATGTAAACCCTTGAAATTGCAAACAAAATCGGATTCAAATACGAAAGTAATAATTTCACGCGGACGAAGGTTGCAAGGCGAGGTACACCTCTACCCTACCCTTCTCGGATTTCAGCCTTGAAGTTATGTTACGGCAATAAAAAATCTGGAACGCTGCACTGGGAAATAAATATTTAAATTCAATCCAATCTGCTGGTACAAGCAAGCCTTTACAAGATCAACTGTGAACTTCGCTAATAGAAATCCTTTAAAATGCTCTCAGCTACCTGACGAGAAATGCTATCTTTTCAAATCGCAACATTTATTGGCATTTATTTAACGCGGCGACAAACTAATCTGATCCGAATCTGAGTTCGCTCACTTCACTCGCTCAATAGACCCCGCCATCCCCTTCGAACCTAACCTGTTCGAGTCAGGATGCCACAAGCTCAGCCTTCGCTCGCTCTTGCTTCCTATATTCTCCTTGCCGCAATGACCGGATAACTAGTTACTTACTTGGTACAATAGTCGCCCATTCAGTATATTGGTCGCCAATTTAATTTTTATTCGCCCGATTAATAATTTCCCATATTTATTGCGATACTTCTCTCTTTTTCAATCGGTCCCTCATTACTGAGGGCCGTGGTCACTGGACTCCTTTAAATGGACAATCTGCCTCCATCGATTCCTGTCCAAAGTTGCCATCACCACCAGCTGAAACTTGATTGAGGACGTAGTTTTTTTGGTTCTCTATTGTGTCACCTAACTTTTTTATCCATAACTTAAAGTGCCATAACTTTTTTTGTCCTAATCATCATTTGTCCGAATGATAACTTACTCGAACTTAATATCACATAATATCACAGGCCATAAAATTGAAATCCCTAAATATAATATGTCCTAAATCCGTTTGTCATAAATATTACAATCAATAACATACAAAAGACATAAAACCGTTTTCAATAAAAGTTATAAGTCCTAAATTCAAATTACATAATGTTTCTTTTTAATAATAATATTCTTAGAACAAATTTGTATAACAAAGCTTTTGCTATGAACTTCTCCTCTCTTATAATTTTTTATTATACATAAATAAATATATTATACATGTACTCAATAAAGCAGTTGATTGTGAACATGTGGTTTTTGTAAGCAAGCAAGCATGCAGCATGCAAGCAAGCATAAAGCATGCAAGCAAGCATGCAGCATGCAAGCAAGCACGCAGCATGCAGCATGCAAGCAAGCACACAGCATGCAAGCAAGCATGCAGCATGCAATCAAGCATGCAACATGCAGCAGGCATGGTTTCTGTCACGGCTCCGGTGCTGCGGGGCTCCGGCGGTCCCACGCGAGTTTAAATTACACTCTAGGGGTAGAGCAGACAAGACTGCGTGGAGTCGGATTTACAGCGATTCGTTTCTGTCACTAAAACCTAATTTTTAGCAAATGTTTTAGACTAAAAAAATTATTATAATTGAACATTCGGAATAATACACATTATTTAACACAATACTTAGGACATATGACTTTAGGTCATGTAAAATTAGGAGATTAAATTATTATAGTACTCGATATTATGACAGAATACTTTTAGAACTAAAGATAATTATGTTAAACAAAATTTCGGGATTTTGAACATTATGGTTATTGAAGTTTATAGCATACGTGTTATGGATAATGATTTTCGGACAAACAATTTTAGGAGAAGAAAGGGAGTACCAGTTTTTTTTACTTGGTCGGACCATCGTGTTGGCGATTTTAATGTAAGATTTTTACTTTACACACCTCCACGACCCCCGTACTATTCAATCCATTCATCAGCTCAATGCGTAAAAAGTGATTTTTCACCCCAAAAAAAAAAAATCGATTCTCAGCAATAATTTTTGCGTAAAGTTACTTAGTTTGATGTACAGAATGCTCGGTTGACGGCTATGTGAAGGATCTGTTTACACCCTGTATGATTTGTTGCCCGTCTGCTCACCTCGACAATAAATAGCGAATTTATAAAGACATCAATTCAAAGATTTATTTTATCCGAAGTCCCGACTTCGACTCGGGACCGACAGATTATTAATCCTCCTAGATTAGAGGGGATCTGCAGAGCTGTCGGCTTACACTGTTGTTTCGGGCTAAAACATTTTACACAAAATGAAGACAGGATTTCGGGGGTTATGTTCCTTACTTCTAAAATAGGAAATCCTTATTGATTGTCGGATTATAAACTGTCGGTTGTATTTTGGCTTGAAGACCAGTTACTGCTATGTTGTAATGGTCATATGACTAACTATCGGAAGTTTTGACGTAGGCTTTTTAAATTTTTTTGTTAAATAAAGACAGTCTGTATTTCTTTCCTTTTAATAAAGCGATAGCAGCTGGATTCCTACTTTTTGATTTCAAAGATTACAATAAAATAATAATAGCGTTATGAAAAATGACTCGTGGCTAATAACAGCCGCTCGGGTCGATCTTCGGGTTACGCCACGCTTGCCTAGATTGGACCATGGATAACCACGCATAAAATACCGAGTTTCGTCCTTGCCTCGAAAAGCGAGAGAAAAGAGCCAACAACAAAAAAGAGTCAAACACAAACAAGGTAAACAGAAAACGCAAAACTTCGCACAACGTCGTTAAAAGATCCTTCTTTTCTTCCTGTTCCACAAACTTCTTCAGAAAATACCTGCTATTGAATGAACGATTCATCGGGTTCAAACGTACTAAACATTTGAACCCGATGAATCGTTCAGTCAATCGTAAAGTTGTAACTCAGACGTGGGATATAGTTTGCCATCTATATCCCACGTCTGACTCACAACTTTACCCTATAATGTAACAACTATGTTAAAAGCTATCAATATTCTATTGCATTAGAGACTTTACTGTATGGAGTTAAGAGTGGAAGTAGTTTGTAGCTACTGGCTATTAGTTGAAAAGTGGTTTCAGCTATTGGTTATAGAGAAAAATAAAGTTATGAAACGGTCTTATATATTTCTGTGGCTCTAGTAGAACTCTCGTTTACTGGTAAATGGATTTTGATGAATTACTGTTTTTGTGAGAAAATGTCGTTTGTCTTGGTATGGACATGTAATGAGGAGAGATGAAACGCATGTGACTAAAAGAGTGATGAATATGAATGTTGATGAATGAAGAGGGAGAGGAAAGCCAAAGAAAAGATGGATGTATTGTGTGGTGAACGATAAAGAGAAAGGAGTAAATGATGCCGTGACGTCTGACAGGGAAGAATGGAATAAGAAAACGTGTTGCGCCGACCCCAAGTAGAATGGGACAAGGGTAGTAAGGAGATCACGGTTTTTGTTAGTAAATGTTATTTTAATTCTTTTCAAAAATCTTATGAAATGTAGGTAAGGTACAGGATGTCTTCAGGCTCGGCGGAGCGTGGGTGGTGGTAGGCGGATGCAAGTTGCTCATGCACAATACCATCGGAGCATCCTATTACAGTCACGATACGAAACCCAACTGAGAGCCTAACTAAAAGCGAGAAGTAGAATTTTCATCACTCAGCTCAGCTCAGCGGTTAAGCAAAATATGAATCTGCCAAAAGGCATGCCTCAGTTTAGTCAGAAGATTTAAAAGCTCCTACTTATAAAGACGCCATTCCTTACACTTTGGACCGTACACAACTGAAGCCCCGGGCGAGAGCAGTTATTACCAATATAGCCGACGACCCACTGGGATTACCTGCGACGCTATCGAATAATACGACCCCCATTCATTTATATGACCCCTCGTTTTATGTTTGATTTACTATCTTTGGTATTCGATTAAGAGTGAGGAGCTCGTGTCTAAATAATAACAGCCGCTCGGATCAATCTTCAGGTTACGCCGCGCTTGCCTGGGTTGATCAGTGGATGGGTGACCGTCCATAAAATATCCAGTTTCCTTCGGGCCTCGAAAAGCACGTTAAGCCGTTGGTCCCAGCTACCCAACCAGTAATACCAAGGGATATCGAATTACCCAGTACTAACTTTGTTGTGGAGGTCAGATAGGCAGTCGCTCCATGTAAAATACTGGTATTCAGCTGCAACCGGTTCGACTGGAAGCTGACCCTAACATAAACTCAAACTCAAAGCATTTTCAATTAGACCATTACAGGCACTTTTGAATGAGACGGCACGGTTGGCGCAGGGGCTGAGCGATTGACTGCTGCGTTGCGTGTCGCGGATTCGATCCCCGCACGGAACAAATATTTGTATGATCTACAGGTAGTTGTTCCGGGTCTGGCTGTTTGTATATGTGAGTTTAAATGTTTGTAAACGCACTCACGATACAGGAGAAATTCCTAGTGTGGGGCAACGTTTTTTAATAAAAAAATTGACAAAAAAAAAACAAAAGAATGCGAAGCTTCAGTCACAGTCACAATTCCAAGTCCAGTAGCTGCCCATTCCAAAGCGTAGATCTCTATGAAGAAGAATGGGCAAGAAACTCCATGGGCACTCTTTTAAATCAAAATATTGTTACAAAAAAAGAAATCAATCAACAAAATCACCAAGAAAATCGTATTCACCGAAAATAACGAACTCCGAAACACGATATATCAAAGGAAATCTATTTGCATGCATAGTGAGTACAGGAGTACCTGCTTAACCTTGGAAACGGGATACTGATCGCAAATTCAATCAGGAACTTTACTCTTTGATGTTCGTCACACTGTGAGCGATGCTATACAGGGTGTAAACAGACCCTTCACGAAGTCGTCAACCAAGCATTATGTACATCAAACTAAGTAACTTTACGCAAAAAATATTGCTTATCGACTTTTTTTGGGGTGAAATTTCACGTTTTACGGTAGAACTCAATATAAAGCACTCAAAATATCGTGCTGATAGATGTATTGAATAGTACGGGGATCGTGGAGGTGTTTAAAGTAAAAATCTTACATTAAAGCATAAATTTAAAAAAACTCGTTAAAAAGTTGGAACTTTGACCCCCAATATATCCGTAACTAGAAGGTTCCCAGGTATGGTCTAGAACAAAAAAATTATCGCAATGACGGGGAGAACAAGTACCTATCGGCTTCGTTAAAGGTTTTTTTACACCCTTTAAATAGGTAGTTATACTTTCTAGACAGAATAGTGAATGGAATTTTAAAGGAATGTTGTTTCAGAGTATGCTCAGATAAAAATTACGTTTGTCCCACTTTAGGAATTTCTCCTGTATCGTGGGTGCTTTTACAAACATTTAAACTCACATACACAAACAGCCAGACTCGGAACAACTACATGTAGGCCATAGGTACAAATATTTGTTCCGTGGGGGATCGGACCCACGACACGCAACGCAGTCAATCGCTCAGCCATTGCACCAACCGTGCCGTCAATGGGATGTTTCCTGAAAAAATCTAATTAGTCCGTCAGATAGATTTCCAAAAAATATTGGACACGTATTTTTTCTTTTTTCACGAAAACTAAAAATGAAGACGATACAGTGCGTCGAAAACTCGTGTGACGTCATACTTCAGTACACTTTGTACAGAAAAGTGACGTCACAGGCCCCCATTCATGATCTTTGATGCGTTTTATCTTCGTCAATTTTTATTGATTTGATAAAACAACAAAAATACGTATCGAATATTTTTCGATAATCTAACTGACGGACTAAATAGAATCATATTGCTTGCTGGAAATTTCTTGATGATCGTCATAATATAATAATTATCTTATAGCTTGCTAGACATCACTTTATAACCCCTAGCTACACCTGCCTGTTACTATAGTCCCTTTATCCGGTTGATCTAACGTCGAACGCGTAAACGTGAATCGAGTTTTCGAGAAACATGCATTTTAGAGGACGTGTTTGGTGTACGACATTTATTTTGTGAGTTCGTGATCTTTTACGTATAAATGCTAGCTAATCTTTGTAAAGGTTTTATTATGCATGGATCGTGTATTACTGAGTATTTTTTTTCAAAAAGTCTCAGTTGCCCGGAGTCAGGATTAGTGCTCGATTGAGTTACTCTTATTACTTACATCATCATACATCAGCCTAGCCTTTTCCCAACTATGTTGGGGTCGGCTTCGAGTCTAACTGGAAAAGAATAGAATAAAATCATTTGTCAGAATATTATACAAAGTTTTACAATATTATTATTACAACAACAAAATGTATACAATAAATAAAAAAACAAACAAAATAAAAAACAAATTATATATAATGTATTTTCATTATTACAACATTATTATTATTTATATTTTGTTGTTGTTGTGCATGCTTATTTTATAAGAAGCGACTGCCTATCTGACCTCCACAACCCAGTTATACCTAGGTAATAAGATACCCCTTGGTAAGATGGTTGTCAGACTTTCGGGCTACTGACTACCTGTAACGACTGTCAAAGATCTACAAATGACAGCCGGGATCAACAGCTTAACGTGCTTTCCGAGGCACGGAAGAAACTCGGTATGTAATGGGTGGTCACCCATCGCAAGCGCGGCTTAACCTGATGATCGATCCGAACGGCTGATATTTATTAGGCACAAGTTATTTAGTTATAACAATGAACGTGCCTCTTTATTTAATAAGTACTCTACTTGAACGAAATATTGAACATACCTGTGTTTCAAATAAAAAAAAAACAAAATTACTATTCTCAATTCAAATCGAAACCACACAACTGATCATACCCACGACGACCAATCAAGCTATGACAAACCAAATGAAGCTGATCTCTCATTGTACGGGAAGCTCATACAATGCGAGGCCAGGTTATACTGGATATGTATGTATAGCTTGATGTCCCGCCGTATGTATGTACCTTTGTGCTCAATACTCAATAATGACCACAAATAGACACAATAATGCATTATCACTACCATTTCAACCGATCCACAAATGATTCAAGCCAGGAACACATTTGCCTGATACGTACACAGTCATGAGCATAAATATGTATACAGACAGATACACTTTTTTTTTAACGTGGTTAAATCATCAAATGAGTCCTCCCACCCAGGGCAGAGCGGGAGGGACTGTCAGACTTGTACTGACTAAAATCCACGGTGTCCTTCAATAGCCCTTTATGTTCCAGGGTCACGGTAGTTCTATAAGTCCCGCGACCCCGGCAGGCTTTGGCCCTCTAGAGGAGACAGATACACTTGGCAAATTTCAAACAAAATTTTCTCGGGTTATAAGTATTTGTACTTTGAGAAAAGACCAATTTCATAATATCATGGGTTCTGAGGTCCTATTCGTGTTACAAGTTTTAAATTCAATGAATACTTTAGGATATAATATATATTTATTACATATATTTATTATATAGTATTATTATATTTATATATATTTATACTTTTTTATTGTGCCACATCAACTTCGTCAAAATGTGTCAAAGTTGCTTCCCAGATATGTTGAAGTCGGCTTCCTGCCTAAGCGGGTCAAAAACATGTATTTAAAAAAAAACTTGTGAAAAAGTTTTGACCCCCAATATCTCCGTAACCAGATGGTTCCTTGGCATGGTCTAGAACAAAACAATTGATTGCAAAGACGGGGAGAACAAGTGCCTTTCAGCTTCGTTAAGGGTCTATTTACACCCTTCATTATGATGACTGTCTTGTATATTCCGGGCTTTATTTCTAATTGACAGCTGCCGGTACAAATGCAGCCGCGTGTAAAACAAACATGGTTATATGTGTATTGAAAGCCTTGCATTGTGTAGAATTCAGTACTGAAATGTATTTTGGAACTGTTTAGACGAATGAGCAGAGGGAAATGTGTGTTTATTCGAGTGAATGTTACTTGTTTCGGCGCATTGTGAAGTGCCGAAATACAACATTATTTTTAGTATATGCGAAACCTGAATATAGTTTGTTCAGAATAAGTAACTGAATCGATTCCAATAATTTTTAAACCATGTTAAATTTTGTCCCAATAATATTTAAAAAGACTACAAGTTGGACACCGAGCGATACTAAGTACCTATCGCAATCATTTAGGTACCTACTGCCAAATTATTATTATCAATGAGCTCAAGACGACACTGGAGGCGCGTGCGCGGACGCGCCGCGTGGTGACCACGTTTTTGTGGGAACAACTAGGTAACAGAACAAGCTTATAACTTTGTGATTTTCCATGATACAGTTTTGAAATTTTTAACATAGATTCTTTACATAAAAATACTAGACATGTGTTTCAGGTTTCGCATGTACTAAAACTAATGTTGTATATCATTCGGTATTACGAAACGTGATACCTATGTGAGTACCTGTACGTGCATGTAGTTATTGAGTGTTCATGTGTTAAAATTGAATAGGCCTTTCAATTTAGTACCAAAAGCCGATGTTACAAAAATGGTAGCCTAATAGGACACTCTTTCACAACTATTTTGGAACGCTGGTTCATTTTTGGCAATTGGTGCACTTATCAATATGTTTTACTGATCGTCGTCTTGAAGAAGATATCCTAGACAAAATTGAGTCTGAAGTAGGCTGAAACCCTGTGATGTTCGTTAATATTCTTAAACATAAAAAATGTGCGTAATATAGATGGACTTTCTGTATTAGAAAAGCCATGTGCTTGGCAGTACGACTATTACAAATCCAAGCTACTATCTGCCTTCAATTTTCCCAACTATATTGGAGTCGGCTCCCAGTCTAACCAACACATAAGTGTAGCACTCGTTAGACTGGTAGCCGACCTACTTTTCTGTATAAAAGACGAGGCTGTACAGACCTGCAGTACGACTTTTACAAACCAATTGATAGCCTTTACCCTACTATGTTGGAGTCAGCTACCAGTCTAACCAATGCCCCACAATGTATACTATTAACAAAAGAACTCTAAAGGATTTTTTTTTTTACTTTCAAAATGGGCCTGCTCTTGACCTCGATCTCGCCTGATGGAAAGCGATAGATGAGGTCTATGATGGGACGAGCGTGCCCAGAAGATGCCTGTTCACTCTTGCTTTGAAGGCTGACGGGTTAAATGTGGGAGGGAACACACGAATACTGTTTTAAGCTTTCACGGTTTACAACTAAACTTATACTGTCACTTACGGGATAAAATCATCCGTGATTGAACCCGTGTGTTTCTCGGAAGATATCCCGTAAGTGACAGTATAAGTTTAACTCTAAACGAGATACCTACAAGCGTTTAAACTCAGAATACGGTCCATATGTCACGTCGCTGTGACTTGGGGCTAAGCAACTTCCTCGTTTTCACCGAAATCGCTCTCAAAATACACGTGTCTGTTGTAATGTTTGTAGACCCGGTTTCAGTACCAAAGTAAGAACCGGGAAATCCCGGTTCTGAATTCCCTACGCATGAGTCTGAAGCTCGTGATCAAGCATGCACCTCGCTTCTGACGTTTCGGACACACCATTAACCTGATGAAAATGTCAAAGCAGTGAGAAATTCTTGGAAAGTTCTTCGGTATTAAAAGTATTTTGCCCAAAGGAGCACTAAGCCAGACATCTATAGGCATCTAAATCCAGGAATATCGGGTAGCAATACAGTTTGATTAGATAGCGCCAGCGCCGTGCATACAAACAGTTCATTACGTCAGATTAACGGCTGGTGCTGTTAGGAAACCAGGTCTCGTTTGATGAAAGCTTTTAGTGCTGATAGCCTGGTATCGGTGGGAATGAATGTAGATTCCGAATTCCCGTTTTATTTATTTACTAGCTTTTGCCCGCGGCTTCGCTCGCGTTGATTTAGAACTTGACAATCAATTCGGGCTGTACCCTGCTTGTAATAATATAATTCTAATTTTAATAAAGTATAAATAATTCCGAAAAAAATCAAAATCAAAATCAAAGCATTTATTTCAAATAGGCCAGTTACAGGCACTTTTGAATTGTCGAAACAAAGACAAAAATAGCTACAGTCCCAGTCACAAGGCATAAAAACTGTGAAAGTACTGTAGTTGCCCATTCGATAACGTAGATCTCTATGGAGAAGAACGGGCAAGAAACTCCATAGACACTCTTTTAAATTAGAATACTTTTACAAACTCTTGGTTACATTATTCATGTTGAGATGGTACATTATGTGAGAACGTTGTAGCAAGATGTGTACGTTAAAAGTGTCCATAGCAAACAATTCAAAAAAAAAAAGAAAATCAATTCAAATAAGCCGTGGCAACCAAGAGATGACCAGTCACAACTGACAGCGCCCGTTCACGAACATGACGCATGTATCAGCACCATTCAACTCAACCATTTTGAAGGGAACTAAATGATCCGACACACGTGCCACCATCAGCGAGACATTTGAGTGAGCATGACACACTCCTAACCGCCAGGGCACATTCAAAAGAAGAGAAAGAAAGAAAGTGTCCCGAATTTAATAATGACAATGCAATTTATTTTCATGATCACCGTGCCGTCAAAATAAGTGATATAGTTTTTTTAGCCTTATCGAAGCAAAAAGAAAAATTGCATTTTCTTGTTATTTGCAAGAATGGCTCAATAAGGATTACACCCAAGTGATTCACTTGTTTCTAAAATGAATTTAATATAGCACCATCATCATCAGCTGCGCAGCCTTTTCCATCTATGTTGGGGTCGGCTTCCAGTCTAACCGGATGCAGTTGAATACCAGTATTTTACATAGAGCGACTACCTATCTGACCTCCACAACCCAGTTCGTACTGGTTAATGCGATACCTCTTGGTAAGACTGGTTGTCAGACTTTCGGGCCACTGACTATCTGTAACGACTGTCAAAGATCTACAAATGACAGCCGGGACCTACGGCTTAACGTGCTTTCCGAGGCACGGAGGAAACTCGGTATATAATGGGCGGTCACCCATCCGCGGACCAACCTAGGCAAGCGCGGCTTAACCTTAAGCTCGACCCAAACGTTTGTTGTTATTTAGCCACGAGCTCCCTAATTCTTTAATTCTCTTGTTTCTAAAATTAAATTTAATCTAGCATAGTCTGTAATTAACGAAAAAGCTTTTAGGCGATCAGTTCTTGAAGTACAAAGTAAATCTTTAAGAATTTAATTAAATCTTCAAAAGAACAGGTTGGTTTAATAGAAGTTTGGGATTAAGAAATAAATTGTTTTAGGGCTTAGTGCCTATTTTAATCACCAAAGTCTATAAGAAAAATAAGCCAAGAGATAATGTTAGGCTTTCATCAGCTGATCGATTATTGGATATTTGAAATTCAGATCATGTAGGCACAGCTTAAAAATAGAAGGGAACCGTATTACTCAGTGGTAACTGGGTTTGGGAGGTCAGACAGCCAGTCGATCCACGTAAAAATACTCGTATTCAGCTGCATACGGTAAGACTGGAAGCCGACCCCAACGTAGTTGGGAAAAGGCTAGGCAGATGATGATGTTGACTTGGCGAGACCTTATGATAGACCAGTAAACAATAAAGAACCTTTTCCAAACAACTAATTAAGTCAACATTATTATACAGGGTGTAACAAGATCCTTAACGAAGCCGAAAGACACTTATTCTCCCCGTCATTGTGATATTTTTTTTTTCTAGACCATACCTAGGTCAGACCGTTTACTTTTACTGGTTTTCGCGTTTTTATTTTTTTTAATGTTTGCATTGGCTGGTTGCCAGCATTATCTTTTGCCCATATAGTAACATTTTTTTTTAATGGTTTTCCAAAATAAGACGAACGAAGCCGAAAGGCACTTGTTCTCCCCGTCATTACGATCATTTTTTTGTTCTAAACCATACCTGGGAACCTTCTAGTTGAGGAGATATTAGGGGTCAAAGTTCCAACTTTTTCACAAGTTTTTGTTTAAATGTATGTTTTTAATGTAGGATTTTTACTTTAAACACCTCCACGACTCCCGTACAATCCATCCATCAGCACAATGTTTTGAGTGCGTTACATTAAGTCTTACCATAAAACATGATTTCTCACCCGCAAAAAAAAGGTAGTTTCCCACCAATATTTTTTGCGTAAACTTACTTCGTTTTATGTACATAATGCTTGGTTGACGGCTATGTGAAGGGTCTGTTGTACATTAACACCCTGTATGTACATTAACTCAATCCTTTTTACAGGGTGGTGAGCAGAAACTACAAAACCCCCGCACCTTCCAACCCTTTTTTTTTCCTATGGGAAATCATCAAATGACCCACTCTGGGCGGAGCGGAAGGGAGTGTCAGACTTGTACTAACTAAAACCCATCCATGTTCCTACTTTGCCCTTTGTGTTCCAGGGCCACGTTATCTCTTTCGAACAGTCCCTCAGCCCTGGCAGGCACCGGCCTTTGCAGACCCCTGCATCGTTGCTGACATCGCTTTGAGGCGCGCGTGGAACACGAACGCGCCGTCGACACGGCCTGTCGTCATAAGACAGCTGGACGACACCTTCCTACCCTTACATTCTCTTTTTGCTTAGTCTTCTAATTATATTTGACACAGCTAAAAATAATCTACTTATCTATGGAGTTACTTTTCTACATAAGAAAAATATAAGGTCTATCTTTTCATACACGAAATATTTTAAGAGTAACTTCTATAAGTCGTAAAGTCACCATAGCAACGAAAAAAAAAAAAATATTATTCTAAAATTTTTTGAGACTTTTTGCATAAAACCTTTACTCCCATATTCTAACAATGACAGTAGGTAAATACGACGTAGTAAACTAGCGTAATGGATGTCCAAAAATAAGGAGCTAGTATTTATTTTGTGGGTCAAGTAATTTTAAATTATTTATTTTTCATAAAAAAATATACTCAAATAAAAAAAATCATCCCTTGAAATGGCTTCGTTATAGCCGTTAGATGATTCCCTGAAAATATTTCGTGTATGAAAAGTTAGACCTTAGACAGGGTGTAAACAGACCCTTCACTTATCCGTCAACCAAGCATTCTGTACATCAAACTAAGTTACTTTACGCAAAAAATTATTGCTGGGAAACGACTTTTTTTTTTGGGGTGAAAAATCACTTTTTAAGGTAGGACTCGATGGAAAGCACTCAAATCATTGTGCTGATGGATGGATTGAATAGTACGGGTTCGTTGAGGTGTGTAAAGTAAAAATCTTACATTAAAAACATGTATTTAAAAGAAAACTTGTGAAAAAGATTGGAACTTTGACCCCCAATATCTCCGTAACTAGAAGGTTCCCAGGTATGGTCTAGAACAAAAAAATGATCGCAAAGACGGGGAGAATAAGTGCCTCTCTTTTATGTTAAGGGTCTATTTACACCCTTTATACATAGTTGCAAACTGCAGGCCGTGTTCAACGTAAAACCGGGCAAAGTACACAGTTATTACCCGGCTGATGTTGACATTGTGCGTAGCTACCGGCAAAGTCCTCTCGGATGTTTAATTTTCGAGTTTGACCGGGTATTACCGGGTTTAATGGACAAAGTAGGTGCATTGCTTGTGTTATATTTGTTTAGTCAATATTATTAATGATTTCTGTTAAGTTTTTACAAACATTTATTTAACTTGCGGAAGTCTCCACACATAATGTTTTTTTTTTTTCTTTTTCGCCCTATTGTCCATGTGCAGCCGGGGTCGCGGGACTTATAGACTTACCGTGACCCTGGAACATAAAGAGCTATTGAAGGACACCGTGGATTTTAGTCAGTATAAGTCTGACAGTCCCTCCCGCTCTGCCCTGGGTGGGAGGACTCATTTGATGATTTTACTACGCTAAAAAAAAAAAAAAAAGTCCATGCGCGCATATTTCTTTTCGCGCATGTGGGTTGGCGTGTGTGAAGTGTCCTTAGTGCAAATGTCTTTCCTGCAAATGTCCCAGACCCCTGCTAAATACTAAAATCCCCACCACAAAACAATTACTTGTAAAATTGGTATACATTATACCAATTTTCATGTACACAATGATTCATCAATTATTGTTACGTATACCTCATTGCATAAAGGGTGTAAATAGACCCTTAACGTAGCGGAAAGGCACTTGTACTCCCCTTCTTTGCGAACTTTTTTTTGTTCTAGACCATACCTGGGAACCTTCTAGTTACGGAGATATTGGGGGTCAAAGTTCCAACTTTTTCACAAGTTTTCTTTAATACATGTTTTTAATGTAATATTTTTACTTTACACACCTCCACGACCGCCGTACTATTCAATCCATCCATCAGCACAATGCTTTGAGTGCTTTCCATCGAGTCCTACCGCAAAACGTGAAATTTCACCCCAAAAAAAAAGTCGTTTCCCAGCAATCATTTTTGCGTAAAGTTACTTAGTTTGATGTACAGAATGCTTCGTTGATAGCTATGTGAAGGGTCTGATTACACCCTGTATATAACATCAGTTGATTTAATCCTAGCCGTATATCACCTTAATGATTCGTAACACAATTACGTTTGATTCCGCCCGTTAAAGCCAAGATATCTATCTATATATCTCTATACATACCTATACATACGAAGGTGTACATACCACGGCCTTAATAGTCTGTTCAGATACAGTTATCGGTTAATCTTGCCGTGCGGTCGTGACTGCAAATAGGGACATTTCCGGCGGATATTGCTAGCGTTGATTATGGAAACGATGGGGAGACAGGCAGGCATCTAGGTAAAGGTTGCTTTGTAACCGGTTTCACTATCAAAACATGTCCAAATGAATGCCTAAATCAAAGCGTTATATTGAACTTGCAACAGTTTAATAATGTTTTGGCATTCATTAAGGTCTTGCATAATCAAAACGGGTTCCGTAAAACCTGAACTTTCTCCCCAAAAAAAAAAGTCGTTTCCCAGCAATATTTTTTGCGTAGTGTTACTAACTTGGTTTGATGTACAGAATGCTTGGTTGACGGCTTCGTTAAGGGGCCGTTTACACTCTCTACAATACGTTGTCCAAACGAGATTATTCAGTAAAATCAAAACAATCCCACCACAAGCTATAAGGTAAAATATTCTTAAAGAGGCTTATATTTGGCAGACTTCAGCCTATATGACAGTAATTAATAGGAAAACATTATTATACCTAAGCCGACATTATGAAACAAAATACATGTCACATTAGTTGTGACACAATACAGCCGAGGGAAAACAACATGGCTGACATTTTGATTTAATGAACATGAACATGTCGCTGTGAGGAAATAAGCGCTGATTAGGGAGACAAGGTTGTAAACAGACACAAGTAACAAGAATATTCATCTCTAGCTGTACAAGAATATTTTGGCACGTGAACAAAATCGGAATTAAAATCGCCATCTTGTTTTTTAAACAAAATAAAAATCATAAACAGACTTTTATTAGCTTCACATGTAACTATGAATTTAAAAAAATCTTTGAAGTTAAAGATCCACGTCCCGGTTTCCGATTGAGCTGATTGATTTCGCATACATGCAAAGTTTCTTTGGGAAAGTTGTTTGTTATCATGAGTATAATCACGTGTTTAAGTATCGGTCACTAATAACCAGTCACCCTATAAGAGGGCAGCTAGTCGTTTCAACTCCGAAGCTAGCCCCAGTTCGACCTTAACTTGTAGTGACTGGTTACAGATTCATTACGAATGAATATAAGGGACTCATGTCTCGATCTGTAAGTCTCTTTTTGTCGCCGAATACTGTCCTTGAAAGTTGTTGGATCAAAATTGGTGACCAACTTAAATTAGAAAGTTTGTGCAGCAAATCTACTTTTATGAGTAGAACGATTTTAATGACAGTTTTACTACATTAACACTGAAAACTTATTTACCATGTTGCCGCATATGCCGTTTTCAGTTCATCATCATCTGCCTAGCCTTTTCCCAACTATGTTGGGGCCGGCTTCCAGTCTAACCGGATGCAGCTGAATACCAGTATTTTACATGGAGCGACTGCCTATCTGACCTCCACAACCCAGTTAGTACTAGGATAACCCTAACCCTAGTAATACGATACCCCTTGGTAAGACTGGTTGTCAGACTTTTTGGGCCACTGACTACCTATAACGACTGCCAAAGATCTACAAATGACAGCCGGGACCAACAGCGTAACGTGCTTTCCGAGGCACGGAGGAAACTCGGTATGTAATGGGCGGTCACCCATCCACGGACCTACATAGGTAAGCGCGGCTTAACGTTAAGTTCGACCCAAGTGGCGGTTATTATTTAGCCATTGCCATGTCATTGAAAGTTGCTGGACTAAAATCGGTGAGTAACCATAACAGAAGATTTGCATAAAGCAAATCTACATCAATTAATTAAACGATTTTAATATGTCAGTTTTAGTTTCATCAAAGGGTTTCGTTTTTGTATTATGAACGTTGGCTTCCGTAAGTTGTAACTTCAATAACAATGATTGAGCACGACTGAGGACGGCAACGGAAACAAAAACAGAAGTACCAACAGTAATTAATTGCAAGGTTTGAGCACAGTGCAGGAGGAAGCGATTTGATATGTACTTTTGACTGTAGATGTTTTTTGTGATAATTTAACGGACTTTGATGGAATATCGGCGTTTCAGTAAAATAGTCAGTTTATTTTCTGAAGGAGGTTACTATTATTCTGAAAGAAAAGGCCAAAGGACAGTTGAGGGTTCTGTGAGGATACGTTGACACGTTGCTCTGATCTTTTCTGCGTAACAAGAAAATTGTCAAGCGAATCTGTCCTTATGCGAACAAAGGAACTTTATGTTGCGGTCTGTACATATTCTGTCTTTAAGTGAATCTGGCCTAACGCGAATCTGGCCTAACACGAATCTGGCGTAAAGCGAATCTGTCCTTATAATAATAATAAATAATAATAATAATAATAATTTATTTCAGACCAAGATAGTCCATAGAGTGTTAGTAATACACAGGTACTTATGCTAACAAATGGTTGATTACTTCAATTGTAAAAATACTATACTTCGACCCAGTAACAATAACAACATAAGTGTGGAGTCCGAAACCATTAAGGACTAATCTGAAACCTTTAACGACTAGTCCGAAACTAGTCCGTGTTGATTTTGTACATCCATGCTGTGTAAATGTTGCTACACAGAAACCATTATACATTAGTCGCAGATCTTCTTTTTTCTTTATCGTGTGGTTAGTGCCTAACCTGGTCAGATATAATTAGGGAAGAATAATAATAATTATAATTACAGATATTATTATATTATCTATCTTAACTCCAAGAGAATCTCACTCCAAAATGAAAAAGAAAATGTGTCCTACGTTACAACGCGTGTGTATGCTACAACGTAGCATATCAACTGTGATGACTTATTATACAATACGTAAAAAAAAACCCTGTCCGATGCGAAAGGGGCATTTTTTATAATTTTTCAACGGTTATTAAAAAAACAGCTTTTTCCTAGAAAAGTGCACTATCTGCACGGTCAAAATGTTTGGTACAGCTGATTTTTTTAATCACCGATGTAAAATTTCTATGTGGGGGCTCAGAATGATGTACTGAATATGACTGTGGTCACCGTTTTCACGTCGGTGTGCCTTCCACTCCGTATAAACTGTGATGACTTATTTGCAGACTGGACTAAGGAAGTCTATCTCAGCCAAATGACAAAATATCTTACTCAAATAATTCAAACCGCGTCGCGCCGGTCTAAGAACATACCTCACCAGAACAGTAGTGTCGGGGGCCTATTTACTCCATATAAATAATGTAAGGTCTACCTCCCGCGGGGACCGTTAGCTGGACCTCACGTCCACTATTGTGTCGACTCGCCTTTGTTGGCAAACTTTGGTAAAAGCTGAATATTCTGGAATGGGTGGTAAAGCTTTTCTTTTTTGTATGACATAATTACTGTGCTCGGAGCTCGTGGCTTAAGAGCGTTCATCCAAAAAGTTGGCAACGTCGCAAATAGCTATCAAATATTAATCTGTTTTAATTAATACTTAGGTTATTTTTTAGGATGGTTACATTCTAAAAAAAAACCTAAGTTAACATCTGTATCTTATTAAATATCCACATCGCCAAAAGAACACACTATTACCAAGCAATACTCCTGCCGTCTCATATTACCACTTTATAATACTTTATAATGACAATACAAGGAACGCGCAAAAGGCTATCCCTTTACGAATATAAGGGCCCAAAATAACAAAGATACCGACCTTTGCAGCCCAACCCTTTGTATGTAAGGACCCTCTTACTTCCTAGGTTTGACCTTAACGATATTGTCACTACATGTATGTATGTTTGTTTGTTGTGGGTTTATCATTTCGTTACAATGTTATTACTACACTGCAACACAGTGTAATTTTCATATACAGGCTGTAACAGAAAGGGTATAGTCATATGAAAGGATATGCTGCAGACCATCAAACTGAACAACTTTCTCCTTGGGTCCAATTCCGTAAATGCGAACAAATTATCAGCTGCCCCATATATTTGGGTCGATTAGGTATTGAATTTTTTATGGGACAGCTGATTTATAGTTTTTCCTTTCATAATATGACTAAAACATTATTTTTAGTATATGCGAAACCTGAAACACGTGTCTAGTATTTTTATGTAAAGAATGCATATACAAAATTTCAAAACTGTATCATGAAAAATCACAAAGTTATAAGCTTGTTCTGTTACCTGGTTGTCCGCTCAAAAACGTGGTCACCACGCAGCGCGCCCGCGCTCGCACCTCCAGCGTCGTGTTGAGCTCATTGATACTAATAATTTGGCAGTAGGTACCTAAATGATTGCGATAGGTACTTAATGTCACTCGGTATCCAACTTGTAACGTTTTTTCAAATATTTTTTTGACAAACATTATTGGAATCGATTCAGTTACTTATTCTGAACATACTATATTCAGGTTTCGGATATACTAAAAATAATGTTGTATATCCTTTTTGTTACACCCTGTATACAGGGAACTCGAATTGTCCCCACATTGTGAGTACAGTGTGCAACAGGGGTTCCTATTGCACACTTTGTAATTACGACTTCTATGTTAAAATAAACTATGTTTCAAACTGTCATGGTCCCTAACATTATCAAAAAACAATAGAAACGGGACAACAGCAACAGCGGCGAAATATCGGGAACTCAAAACGAACAGTAAACATGGTAAATATCCCGTTTCTATGATGAACTATGTTTCGCCTAGAGCTCATTATTACCTGTTATATCAGCAGCAGTAGATATTACTCTTATAGCCATTCTTTCTCAAAACTTTCCTCACGACATTTTCCTCATTCCTCCGCAACACATCATACCACGACAATCGATTACCATGCAACTTTTCAGTCACCGGCGCCACTTTCAAAGTAGTTCTTACGTACACATTCCTTATTTTATCCAATCGCGTAACACCACACATCCCCCTTAGCATTCTCATCTCAGCCACATGCAATAGCTTTTTATTAATCCCTTTTGTGGCCCTACAATCTGATCCAAACAAGGCAGCAGGTCTAACCAACCAAATCTTCTCCTCGAAGGGTCAATTTTTGTAAGAGGTAACCAGGAGTACATATCTTTAATGTGATTATAATTATTTGTCTATAGAATGCTGACTGTGCCATTTTTCAAAGGGAAGCCGGTAGGAATCGGGTTGTATGGAATCTTCTTTATTCTTTCTTTATTCTTTATTGCACACAAAAACAAAATATACATACAAATTGCAACAATATAGCTTATGTACAATGGCGAGCTTAACCCAGAATTGGGAATTGGGAATCTTCGCCACTGGTGCCTACTATGAAGTTAAAATTTTACAAATATGTTATCTTTTGCTGGTCACGGTACCTGTGTTCCTCATGCAAATCTGTTCAGCATTTAAATGTGGCCTGAAACAGTAACCGACAAACTGAATTAACTTTGTATGGGCTGTATAGCGGTGTGTATTGAATAAATCAACATCAGTAATGTTGTGATTCGATTTAGTTAGGAACATAATAACATAGTAAAAAAAAAAATTCTTCTTTCTTATTTGCTCTTTTTTTTAAACAAAAAAGCACAATCTCAAACAATCCTCATTTCCACAGTACCAGGGTCGCAGAAACTACAGGAGGAATCGATTGAACAAGACGTGTAAACAAAGAGTTCAGTTGTGCTCGCGAGTAAACGGAGGTGTTGGCGCGAGCACCGGATATTGCGTTGTTCTGCGCAGGAAATGGGCCTCCTTCTGCGATTGTTTCGCTTTGTTACTAGCGGAACACGATACACGCAGAGCTGTGAAATGCAAAGAAAATTAAGCAGTTTAATGAGCCCGTTGCGCAAACAGATCACGCCTGTAATCCCCGAAGGAATATTCAGAGGTATACCTATTAGTACACCCACATTTTGCCAGTTATGTTTAAGTCCCGTGTAATAGGGGGCGAGCCTATTGCCATCAACCGGGTACATATCCAGACTCCGTTGCTGCTACTGACAAATTCCTGATTGAATAACCCAATAACAATTTCCTCGACCCGGGAATCGAACCCAAGACCTCATGCTCAGCAGTCGCGATTGCGTCCAATAAACGAGGTAGTTAACACAAAAACAACAACAGAAGAGTAATAAAAAAAAAAATATGGTGACTAGATTTGGACCCGCCCTAACAAATTCGCATAATTAAAGAAGGTTATTTGCTAATTATTAGACCTTACTTCCCTAGCTAAAGTTTCATAATTTAGAGTTTTTTCAAAAATTTAAAATTCAAGCATTCATCTTCAGTATTTTTCAAAAAAAAATGTTAATGTATAGTAGAAATTAAAAAAAAAAACTGTGGTTTTAGTAGGTACTAATTTCAATGTAATGCATTTTTTATTTTTGTGTATTTTGTCAGTATTGTTGCATATTTCGAGCATTTACGATGCATATTTCGTCGATTTTCAGTTACAAAATCCAGTGTCTAGGTACAAAACAATATTTTCACAAACAAAACCTACGAAGTTTCGAGAAGCATCGATACAACAAATGTGTACGCTTTCAAATGGTAAAGGTAAACAGAGACTAGTAAGGCTGTTGCTCTATCAGAGATGTGCGAAGCAGCTGCGCAGTGCGATGATGAAGCGAAGCTGTAAAACGGTGCGTAAGGCTGCCTGACCATCAGTAGCGAAGGGACAATTTTTGTAACAGGTAGGACGGAGTACATATCTTTAATTTGATTATATTATTTGTCTACAGAATACTGACTGTGCCATTTTTCAAAGAGAATCCGGTAGGAATCGAGTTGTATGGAACCTTCGCTTCTGTCCATTGAAGCGGAGCGAAGTTGCGGAGCGGAGAAACTGAGAAATATTAACAAATAGGATTGCATAAAATATCCGCTCCGCTCCAGTATGCAATCCTATTGGTTAATATTTCTCAGTTTCTCAGCTCCACAGCTTCGCTCCGCTTACATGGATAGGCAGCCTTAACGCTGGTTTTCACTGAAGCTGTGCGAGGTTTCGTAGCGAAACTACGGACCGGTGCGTAGCTGTTGTCTACGAGCTAGATCCCTACATCGTTTTGCATACATTTCTTGCTCGCGTTAATCGACTGCGGCGAAACCCAAAAGGAGGGTTCTGTGTTTGACCTGTATGAGTGTCCGTTTCTTTGATCCTTCGAAACTACGAAACGGATGAACCGATTTGGATAAATTATGTTGTCTCGGTTGAAGGGAGTAAGATTTGAAGGGAAAGTTATCTCTTCTCTTCTCTTCTCTTCTCTACATATAATAAAATCGTTAAAATCCGGTCCGATGTTCCGACCTGGCGCAAAAACTACTGCATAGATCCTGTTCAAATTTTGCACAAATGTCTGTAATAGGCTTCTTCAAATGTTAGGCTATATATTATCACGCTATTTGCTGAAGGGGATGAGCAATACTGCATTATGTCAGTATTATTCAATTGTTTATCGTTTCAGTCATGATATGCGTAACAACGTCTATTTCAAAGTATATGTCAGCGAAGCAAATAGAGAAACGGTTTCATGACCGCTTTACGTGCATCACGTCGCAAGTTCGATCCCCAGTAAAATTATTATACTTTTTGTAATTGTTTGAATTTTTTTTGATAGAGATTATTATTATTTATTTTCTCTTTTTTATGTACAATATAATAAATTCTTATGAATAAAGTTAAATCATTGGTGAAATCTCTTTCCTCATGTTTGAATCTGGCCGTTCGATGGTGTTCTGAACTGACAACGTCGTTGTGTGCTGTCCACAGGTGCTGTCAGACTCGATGTTTTCAATTTCACCTATCGCTCCCAATTAAAATAATAGCAGTTATTGAAATTAATTTGAAACTATTTTGTTGTGTCGTTGTTCTTAGTTTTGCACAACTATTATTTACGGTTAGGTCTATTATTGTTAGGTCCCAAAAATAAATTCGTCTTTGTTGTCTTTGTTGGAGGGTGGATGATTGTAATGTATGATTTCTGATGCGTCTTGATTGTTAAAAAAGCACGTAATTCGTTACTTGAAAAATATTTAGGTATCTTTATCATATCTGTCTTTTGTATCTTACTTCTATTATAAATACGAAAGTTTGGATGGATGGATGGATGTTTGTTACTCAATCACGCCAGAACGGCTGAACGGATGTAGATGATATTTGGCACAGAGATAGATTATCGTGCTAACAATTATGTCCATATTCCGCAACTGGTTGCCAACTGGCAACTGTCAAACAATGCATTAGAAAAGAACGGCTATTTTAGCCCATTTGTCATCGAAGCGAAGCGAGGTAGGCTGACGGTTCACAGACCTCCCTGTAAACCAGGTTTCGCAATTTCGAATGTTTTTTTCTAATGCTTTATGATTTTCAAATCATTATAAAGTAGATTAATATGCTTTTGGTTATTTTTAACCATTCAAAGACAGTAAGGTAACCATAAATTAACAAATATTAATTGATCAACTTTCAGTGGCCGAAAAAAAATCTCTAAAAACTTTAAAATAAAAACAAAAAATAAAATTAGATAAAACCAACGACGTTGTAAATTTGTTCCGTGCGAGAATCGAACCCGCGACACGCAGCACTGCAGTCAATCGCTCAGCCGCTGCGCCAACTGTGCCGTCACATTGCATTTGTGCTGAATCTTCTGCTGGCCCAACTCCTCAAGGACCGCTATATACAGCTTTAAAGTTTTTTTTTTAACTTTGCCCCAGTCCAGGCCTACACTTGGAATTTCTCCTGAATCGTGGGTGTGTTTACAGACAGTTAAACTCACAAACAGCCAGACCCGGAACCACTACCTGTAGCCCCTGTAGGCCATACAAAAATGTGATCCGTGAGGGAATCGAACCCGATACACGCAGCGCAGCAGCCATTCGCTCAGCCACTGCGCCAACCGTGCGGTCACATAGCTGTGGCTGTGGCTCCCTCGGACATTGCTGCAACTTTTATCGGTGGCCGGACTGCATATTCCGTTTTCATATTGCCGCTGAATCTTGCAAGTGAAGATACCTCAACATGCAACATTACAGCGGCCGGAGAGTCCTTTTGCAGCAGTGCAAGTTTAAAGTGCATAAGAGGCGTTGAACCGCAGCTTGCAGGACATTCGCGGCAACCAGGCGCTGATGGGTGGCGTTGTCGTTTTGCTCGCAGGCGACTTTAGACAGATACTGCAAGTTATTGAGAGGGGCACAGCGGCGGATGAAATAAACGCCTCAATAAATCTCTCTCTCAAGGCGTCGCCACTGTTGTCTGGGATCGAAAAGATCTATCTTACTTGCAACATGTGCGTCCAGCTGTACAACGACCACGAAGCAGGTGTCTTTGCGAATATGCTGCTGCAAATGGGAGTGGGTCGTCTAGAATCGGGCGCAGATGGGAAAATTCTATTTTCCGAAGAATTTTCCCATCCAGTGGCTACAGAGGATGCACGCACATCCACATCATCACATCATGCACGTTTTTCCAAATTTGTTAATATAAAAAATGAAGGGTGGTTGTGTGAGGGGTAGTGCTGTCGTCAAATAACGAGTGTGTCAATCAAATAAAAAAAAATGATATGATCGTCGGCGTCGATATTCATAGACCCTGTGATGGCTAATGATGATAGTACTGCCTACCCCGTTGAATTTCTCAACTCCCTGGGGTTAACTCCCAGACTATGCAATGGAACCAGCCTGCGTATCACAGAGCTGGGCAGTAATATTATAACAGTCACCATTATTACAGGAGTGGCTAAAGGAGAGAGCGGTTTAATTCCCCGCATACCCTTTATTCCAAATAACTAGCCATTTCAATTTAAGAAGTTGCAATTTCCCTTAAAATTGGCTTTTACAATGACGGTCAACAAATTCCAAGGAAAAACCTTAAAAGTGGCAGGCATTCTTTTGGGTGCTTCATGCTTCTCACACGGTCATTAAACAATTCATTTAATGTTGTATACAAAACGGTATTAGAATAAATAAAGAAATAGCGCCCAACAAGGCGTTTGATTGTTCACTTTGAAAAAAAATTCGTTTGGCACCATAATGTTCCAGTTTTTAAGCCATATCGTCGCCTCAACGCCGTTCCGACCTCTGCGGCCCAGAATTACAGCGCCCAAAAACACGCCTTTTGTAGTCATCACCCACATTATCACATTTTGATCAGGCCTTCAGTTCTCACACACATCCCGCCTGTAATCCCCGAAGGGTTAGGCACACCGGGGTCGCGGGACTCATAGAATTACCGTGACCCTGGAACATAAAGGGCTACTGAAGGACACCGTGGATTTTAGTCAGTACAAGTCTGACAGTCCCTCCCGCTCTGCCCTGGGTGGGAGGACTCATTTGATGATTTTACCACGTTAAAAAAAAAAAAAAAAAAGGGTTAGGCACAGATGTGTACCTAATCGTACACCCACATTACACCAGTTATGTTGAAGACCCATGTAATAGGGGGCGAGCCTATTGCCATCAATCGGGCACAAATCCAGACTCCGTAGCTGCTATATAGATAATTAGATAATTCCTGATGGAATAACCAAACAACACTTTACCCAAGCCGGGAATCGAACACGCATACACGACAAAATTTCCACGCGAACGAAGTCGCGGGCAACAGCTAGTAAAAAATAAATAAAAGATTGTTTTTTTTTGGCATTTCAAAATACTAACCCCTTTCCACCATAGCCGTACTAAATAAGGATTCTTCTTCTTCTTAGTGGCACTCTTGGCAGGCCAATCGTGGTTATCCCGTTGCGACTCTTAGGGGCCGATTTGATTTGCTTCACGGTCATTCCTCACTTCTCGCTGCTGGCTGACATCCTGGTACAAGGCTCGGGCGAAGAAATCCTATTGGAGGATTTTTGCATCCGCCTAGCTTGCTCGCTCATCTCTGGTGGGCCGCAGCCTTAGGGTAAACATTGAGGTAACTGATAATGTTACTCTTCAAACAAGGAATGAAAACATTGAGGTAAATGGTAAATATCAGTCTTGTTTATGTTATCCTAGTACTATGTGCAATGTATTGGGAATTTCGATCAATTTGTGTTGGTGTTGGCAACTATTATTGTTGTGGTTAATAATCCTACCCACATTAGGCCTGCGGGGTAGATTAAGATCCGATTATAGGGAGAAGGCCTGAGCTCCATCAGTGGTAAAGTTATAGACTTATTGAAGAACTAGCTCGGCCCCGTGACCTTCTTCCGTGTGAAATCTATAAATCTATATTTATGAAATAGTAAACTGACTGACTGACTGACTGGGTGATATATCAACACACAGCCCAAACCGCTGGTCCTAGAGACTTGAAACTTGGGGGGTGTGTTCTTTGTGAAGAGAAGGTCTCCACTAAGAAGGGATTTTTGGGAATTCCACCCCTAAAGGGGTAAAATAGGGGATGGAAGTTTGTATGAAAGTCTGTCAGTTTTGAAGTTAGGATCTTCAAATTTTGTGTTTAGGCTGACGATTGAAAATTAATTTATACGTGTCTGGGCGTTTTTAGTAATTCTACCCCTGGAGGGTTAAAAAGGGGGGTGAAGGTAAGTAATCGGATATTTACGACATCCACACGGGCGACGCCGCGGGCTAAAGCTAGTATATATATATAAAAATGAATCTCTATTTCCCTTGGTCACGGCATCACGCATGAACGGCTGGACCGATTTCGCTAATTCTTTTTTTGTTCTGTTTGTTACTGTCAGGAGAAGGTTCTTAGGTAGGTAGTACGTGGGTAGTAGGTAGGTAGTAGGTAGGCAGTAGGTAGGCAGTAGGTAGGTAGTGGGTGGGTAGGTAGGTAGTAGGTTTTCACCGAACTTTAGGTTTTTAAACTACGCAACGGATTTTAATGCAGTTTTCAGCAATAGGTAGAGTGATTCCAGAGGAACGTTTAAATGTCTATTGCACCCGAGCGAAACCGGGCGGGTCGCTAGTATATTATAAATTCAGACTACGTCTACACCTAGGAATAGCGCTTTATCCCACCAATATTCAGATAAAAAATAATATTTCGTCTTTTTAATATACCTCTAAACACGAATATCGTACAAAGCTTGTTCATAAGCTCTTCACATATGAGGCAGCTTCCATATTTCAATGAAACTTTATTTATAAAGGAAAGTTGCACGGATGGAGCTGATAGCAGCTAGCTTATGAAATACATGGTACTTGAAGTTAGAGCATTGAAAAGTTGATGAATTTTCTGAATACAAACAACAAAAGATGTAAGTAGACCCTTAACATAAACAAAAGGCACTTGTTCTCCCCGTCTTTACGATCATTTTTTTGTTCTGGACCATACCTGGGAACCTTCTAGTTACGGAGATATTGGGGGTCAAAGTTCTAACTTTTTCACAAGTTTTTTTTAAATACATGTTTTTAATGTAAAATTTTTACTGTACACACCTCCACTCCACGACCGTGTACTGTCCTGTACTATTCAATCCATTCATCAGTACAATGCTTTGAGTGCGTTCCATCGAGTCCTACCTTAACACGTGATTTATAACCCCAAAAAAAAAGTCGATTCCCAGCAATAATTTTTGCGTAAATTTACTTAGTGTGATGTACAGAATGCTTGGTTGACGGGTATGTGAAGGGTCTGTTTACACTCTGTATGTTGGAAGTTTTTTATGATAAGTTACGTGTAACAGCCGCTCGGATCAATCTTTAGGTTATGCCACGCTTGCCTAGGTAGGTGGATGGGTGACCACCCATTACATACCTAGTTTCCTCCATGCCTCGGAAAGCATGTTAAGTCATTGGTCCCGGCTGTCATTTGTAGATCTTTGACAGTCCTTACGGGTAGTCAGTGGTCCGAAAGTCTCTCAACCAGTCTTACCAAAGGATATCATATTGCCCAGTACTAACTGGGTTGTGGGGGTCAGATAGGCAGTCAATCCGTGTAAAATACTGATATTCAGCTGCATACAGTTGATCTGGAAGCTGAGCCTAACATCGTTGGGAAAAAGGCTAGGCAGATGATGAATACAGCAAGGATAATTGAAGTTGAGTGGGATATTATCTAAAAAACTATGATATTTTTGTGTAATGACGCGAACAAGAGTTTAACTGGCCATTGCTAGCTCGTTTAGTTCTAGTGTGTCAAAGATGTTGTTCAAGCCGTCACTGAGACATGGTATCGAATGGCATTTCTTTAGATAGCCTTTTTAGGGTTTCGTTGCCGAATGGCAACGGAACAGAATAGAACGGAACAGAACGGAAGAGAACGGAAGAGAACGGAACAGAACGGAACAGAACGGAACAGAACGGAACAGAACGGAACAGAACGGAACAGAACGGAACAGAACGGAACAGAACGGAACAGAACGGAACAGAACGGAACAGAACGGAACAGAACGGAACAGAAAGGAACAGAAAGGAACAGAATGGAACAGAACGGAACAGAACGGAACAGAACGGAACAGAACGGAACAGAACGGAACAGAACGGAACAGAACGGAACAGAACGGAACAGAACGGAACGGAACAGAACGGAACAGAACGGAACAGAACGGAACAGAACGGAACAGCACGGAACAGATGTAATCTGTCTGTCTGACCGTCTATATGTCACAGCCACTTTATTCCGAAACTATTAGGACTACACAGTTGAAACTTGGTAGGTTGATGTGTTGATGTATGATCTTGGTAGGTAGATGTATTCTGTGAACCGCTTTACGAATTTTTATACAAAAAAAAAATAAAAAAAGATTAAGGGGTCTCCCCATACATAGAACTGAAACATATTTTTTTTTTATCAAGCCTATACATGCGGGGTGTCTATAGATAGGTCTTTAAAAATGACATTGAGGTTCCTAAAACGATTTTCCTCAAAGTTAATCGTTTTAAAGATAGACACTTCCAAAGTGGTTAAATGTGTAATTTCATTTCTTTCCCCCCTCTCATTTTTAAAGTAAGAGGAGAAAAATTCTGAAAAAATGTAGGATTGTAGAACGTAAAAAAAACTTTTAACGAAAATTAGTTTGAATAAGATTTGATGTTTAGTTTTTGAGTTATGGGACTTTTTCATCAAACTGCAAAAGTAACTTTATTTTTCATTAACATACCATGAAAAAAAAAATAGTTTTTTTTTGTTTTGTTTGGTGCTACGGAACCCTGTGTGCGTGTGAGTACGACTCGCACTTGGCCGGTTTTTTAGCATCTTAAATCTCTATGCCTGACCTAAACACAACTGCTCAGTAACTAAAGACTTAAGACATAATTACAAACGAGTATTGCAGTGTGCAACCGCTAACCATATTCAGCTAAATTCAAATGGTGAAAGCTAATTACGAGCTAAAACCGAGCTGTCTACTGCAAAGTGAGCTTTATGATTGGTATTAAGCTGACTTGGATTTCATTTTCTGATAGACGCTAATTTGTAATATTGCAATTAATTATTTGGCACTTGATGTACATTTTGCAGTGTTTCTCTGCATTTAAACCTGTATGCTTAAAACCTTTTCAATTCATTAGTAGAATCAAACCATATGTGAGACTTTTTATACACAACTAGCTTGTGCCCGCGGCTTCGCCCGCGTGGAGTTAGGGAATTTCCCACGGGATCTTACTTCTGGGATAATAAGTAATCTATGTATCTATCTATAATACATACATAGATTTACATGTACTTGCTTATAACTTGCAATTATTAGTTTCAAGTTCTAACAGTTACATTAGATACGTGAAATAATGATACTAAAGAGTATGTACACAAATTTTCAAGTCAATCGACCCCGAGAGTAAAAAGTTTCACAGAAAATTCAACACCCCATTTCACCCTCTAAGGGATAGGAATTTCGAAAAACTGATACTTACTCTTCACAAAGAATACACCCTCCAATTTTTATATCTCTGGGACCCGCGGTTTGGGCTGTGCGTTGGTATATCAGTCAGCCACCCAGGACATGGAATTTTACATTGGGGGATGATTTTGGAAAAACTATGATAAACGTATCTCATCATTTTAACTGAAGTATATGTAGACACATTTTCAAGTCAATCGACTCCGAGAATAAAAAGTTTCATAGAAAATTCAACACCCCATTTCACCCTATTAGGGGTGGAATTTCAAAAAAATCCTTTCTTAGTGGATATTTACTCTCCACAAAGAATACATTCTCCAAATTTCATGTCTCTAGGACCAGCGGTTTGGGCTGTGCGTTGGTATATCAGTCAGCCAGTCAGGACATGGAATTTTAAATTGGGGGATGATTTTGGAAAAACTGTGATACACGTATCTCATCATTTTAACTGAAGTATATGTAGACACATTTTCAAGTCAATCGACTCAGGGAATAAAAAGTTTCATAGAAAATTCAACACCCCATTTCACCCTCTTAGGGGTGGTATTTCGAAAAACCCTTTCTTAGTGGATATCTACTCTCCACAAAGAATACATTCTCCAAATTTCATGTCTCTAGGACCAGCGGTTTGGGCTGTGCGTTGGTATATCAGTCAGCCAGTCAGGACATGGAATTTTAAATTGGGGGATGATTTTGGAAAAATTGTGATACACGTATCTCATCATTTTAACTGAAGTATATGTAGACAGATTTTCAAGTCAATCGACTCAGGGAATAAAAAGTTTCATAGAAAATTCAACACCCCATTTCACCCTATTAGGGGTGGTATTTCGAAAAACCCTTTCTTAGTGTACTCTTCACAAAGAGTACACTGTCCAAATTTCATGTCTCTAGAATCAGTGGTTTGGGCGGTTTGGCAGTCAGTCAGTCAGGCAATGCACTTTTTGCTACCTACTACCTACCTACCCACTACCTACTCACTACCTACCCACTACCTACCCAAAACCTACCCACCTAAGAACCTTCTCCAGACAATAATAAATACAAAAAAAAAATGTCATATCGGTCTAGCCGTTCACGCGTGATGGCGTGACCAAGGGAAATAGGCATTCATTTTTATATTTAAATAGATTACACTGTTATTTTATTTAAAAAAATATTATAAGTACTACATCAGTGGCGAGGATTACTAGGCTTTTATTTCGTATAATTGTCTT
Organism: Noctua comes; assembly: GCA_963082995.1. NCBI lineage: Eukaryota > Metazoa > Arthropoda > Insecta > Lepidoptera > Noctuidae > Noctua > Noctua comes. The sequence goes on from OY720285.1 coordinate 11,107,076, forward strand.
ACCTGTGTTCTTTTTCTTTCGTGTGGATAGGCGTAATCACGTCATAGTGTCGATCAGGGGGTGGTTTTTTAAATCCTATAAAGTGTAGGTGAGGGGGACTCCTTGGAAATTCCAGCAAGTGGGCCATGGTCAAGTTTTTGTAAAGACGTGATATTTGAAAGAAAGAAGGGAGCAAGGGAACAAGTGCACATAACATAAAACAGAAAAAAAAACTTAAATCTAAACAAAACAGAGACTTTTTTTTATTATTTTTTTTTTATTTTTTTATTTACTTTTCTATAACAATCCAATGTTTTGTAGAAAATCCTAGTCCATTGCTTTATTTGTTGAAAAATTCGATAACGTTAATAACGCAATGAATATTGTTGAATTTTCAAAATGTAAGTGTGTTACACAATTACCCCACAGAATAACTTGAAGAGTACATTCGCATCGTGCTTTAACTCGACGCCAGAAAAATATACGAAAAATATAATAATTATGTAGGTTTGTCAAACAAATTGAAATTCAACTCCAAACTTATGTAAAAGGACCACAAATTAACTACATTTGAGTAATTACTTAGTCTGAGCATCCCTCGTTAAAATGAGATCGTGTCAATTAAGAACTACCCTGTATACAGCACTAATTATAATTAATTAAGTTAACAAGTTACAAAGCTGGAGGAACTCGGCTTTGGTTCATATGATAATATTATAAGTTGAAGAGGAGTTATATTTCTGTGAGTAAGGTAATTGCCCTAGTATTTCTGTGAGTGAAATTAGGGCTATTAATGTGAAACCAATTGATTTACAACTAAAATTGTTCGTGGCATACGAACAATTTTAGTTGTAAAGCAATTTAACAAATAATTAATAAGAGGGTTATCTTATGGTACACCCACATTTCGCCAGTGATGATCAAGTCCCAGGTAATAGCGAGCGCGTCTACAGGGTGATTTTTTAAACGTGGGCAATACTTTAGGGACGTGTAGTACCCATGAAAATAAGCAACTTTTACTATGGCACCAACCGTGAAATCGCGAAAAAAATATCAGCTGATCCATACAATGGTCGCGTAACTTGAAAAGATGTAGGCAACATCCGATTTTTAAATCATTTTTCATAGTTAGCTCCATAGTAAAAGTTGCTCATATTTATGAGTACTTTAGTCCCTTAAAGTATTGCCCAGGTTTAACCAAACACCCTGTAAAGCCATCTTCTCCTCGGTGTAAGGTACCCGCCATCTTCTCCTCGGCTGCCGCGACCCTGTCTAGCTGTCTCAGGGCTCACAGCTTTTCCAGTTTATCGCTAAACATGGGCTACCTAGTCTCATTTTAGTTTGGCAGCTTTATGAGCTACGTCGGCGAGTTCTGGAGTGCAGGGCGGAGAGTTACACTAATGACATAATTAGGTACCCAAAGTTAATTGTCTGTTGGTTCGAATCTACGATATTTATGTTGGAGTAATTTCCAACGGACCACCACCGCTCTCAAAAGTAATTTGCATGTTATTAGGCCTAAATGATGTTCATTACTTGCCTGGACATACCAAATTTTGTTCACAGGACATCATTTCAAACTTTTATTATGGTGATTGGGCGGACCCTCTGCTGTTGTCATGACTCCGAAACTGCCAATCGAAATAAAAAAAAAATCGGCAAGCGCGAGTCGGCCTCACACAGAGGGTTCCGTAGCACCAAACAATATAACAACAAAATTATTATTCATTCATTTATGTCAATTTGCACTTAACAGCAAAGATAAATTTGTATTTTATAGTGTTCTTATGTAAAGTTACTGCTGCGGTTTCACTAAAAAGTCCCATGTCCTAAAATCAAATCTTATTGAAATCAATTTTCGTTGAAAGATCTTTTTACGTTTTACAAACACATTTTTTCAGAATTTTCCTCTTACTTTAGGAATAAGAGGGGAAGTTTTACGACTTTAGAAGCAAATATCTCATCAACTATTGACTTAAGAAAAACGTATTTTAGGAACCTCGATGTCATTTTTAAGACCTATCGATAAACACCCCACAACGTTAAGTCGTCACAGGTAGTTAGGCTCAAAAAATCTGACAACCAGTCTTACCAAGGGGTATCGTATTTATTACCCAGTACTGGATTGTGGAGGTCAGATAGGCAGTTGCTCCATGTAAAACCCCAGCTGCATCCGGTTAGACTGGAAGCTGACACCAATATAGTTGGGAAAAGGCTAGGCAGATGATGTTGATGACAGTTATATACGTAGATTTTAATTTTTTCAACCTTCAGTTACATGTATGGAGGGCCAATCCCTATTTTATTTTTTTTCATATTGTCACATCATATCTATCTATATATATATCTATAGCGGTTTAGAAAAGGTACCTCCTCTCCAAATTTCAACTTTATGGTGCCAATAGTCTCGGAGTAAAATACCTGTGACATACGGGCGGACACGGCGAATCTATAAGGCGCGTCGCTCACTGGTGAGTCGAGGCGGAGTCGTGACACGATCGAGTCGAGGCGGAGTCGCGACACGGTCGAGTCGTGGTATCTATGTGGAGTCGACGCGCGGGCTATGCTTCCATCCCTTTTCTATACGTTGCTACGCACGAAACGAGATAATAAAATGACGTCACACTCTTGGGCACTTCCACGCCTGCACCTCGACTCTCGATCTTATGGGCGACGGGCCTAAGGGGCCGCCTCCACGAGCGCGAGAATCGCGGCGATATTATCATCGTGTTACGTATTTCTATACGATAATATCGCCGCGATTCTCTCGTTCGTAGAGACGGTCCCTTAGAGTTCCGTTTTTTGTCATTTGGCTACGAGACTCTTAAAACGTCTCGATGTCACTTTTAATTAAAACGTAGGCAAGCGTCCATTTATTTATAGTGTTTTGGGGCTAATTGGAAACGGCCGTTGATTAAATGAAGAGCTTAATTAAAAATGTATAATAAATGGAGCTACGTACTTAAACAGAAAATAACACTGAAGGTTATGTCCAAACTGCTTAAGGGGGAAAATCACCATCTACTACGCGATAATATTCCTAGCCGATGGCAACTAAACTGAAGTCGGCTTCCAGTCTAACTGGATGAAGCTGAGCAGAGCTGCTGACTTCCACAACCCAGTAGCATTAAGTACTAGCTGACCCGCGCAACTTCGTCTGCGTTTGGATTTTTCCCCGTTTTTGCAATCTTTTTCATAAATGCTCCGCTCCTATTGGCTGTAGCATGATGTTATATAGCCTTCCTCGATAAATGGGCCGTCCAACACTTAAAAAAAAATTCAATTAGTACCAGTAGTTTCCGAGATTAGCGCGTTCAACCAAACAAACAAACTCTTCAGTTTTATAATATTAGATATAGTATGTAGTATAGATAAAAAACTGCAACTTGTTATTGCAAACAAGTACCTTTGAATTAGTCCAATCCCATCATAACATCACGCCTGTAATCCCCGAAGGGTTAGCCAGAGGTGTACGTACCTAATAGTACACCCACATTTCGCCAGTTATGTTTAAGGCCCATGTAATGCAGATGGCAAGAGAGCCGGCACAAATCCAGATTCCGTGGCTGCTACTGAAAAAATTTTCCCGACCCGGGAATCGAACCCAGGACTTCATGGTCAGCAAGTCAACAGTCGCGCTTCCGACCACTGAACCAACGAGGCAGTCCGTGTATTAGTCCAATCCCATTCTAAGTCCAAATTATGTTTTATACAACAATTATACAAAGGTAAGATATCCTCTTTATACCAACTGCTACCCTTATCACTTCTGACCAGGTCGTATAAATTAAGTATAATTATAATCAACGCGTCCCCACCATTTTTTACTACGACTAAATAAAAAGCCTGCGCTTCCAGCTTTTTGCCTCCACATTCATTAACGTAAGTAAGCTGTTTTTACAATTCTGTTTCTACCATTTTGTTTTTTGTTTCGTGTGAAATATGGTTTCACTATTCGTATTTAATTCTTGGAAGAGACCAGTTTTAAAAGGTTAAATTTTTTATTCAGTGCCTTGAAAAATAATTAAGGGATGTTTTTTTTTCTACTGGCCCAATATAGTTGGGAAAAGGCTAGGCTGATGATATCTAAAAGGTGTTTCGAAATAATAAGACGACATTAAAATCGTTCACAACGTTTTTATTGCACCGTGTAACATTTGTATAACGATACCTAGATTTACTTACTTTTACGAGTCACACTGCCATCATTTTTTACAATTTGGCCACTATGAACATTCATGGAAACAAAGCTTAATCTTATGTCTTGAAACTTGGGGTATTCCGCAGAGCGCAACCATTTTTAAACGCAACCAACTAAGCGCAACTAAATTATTCCTCGTAGCGCAACCATGATGAAAAATAGAGAGGGGCATGATGGATTTATTAATGATATCTCTGTATTTTTCATTATGGTTATTTAGTTGCGCTTAGTGGTTGCGCTTAACAATGGTTGCGGTGTGAGGAATAACCCCGAAACTTAATTAAAAACTCTGTCTAGAAAAGAATATTAAGACGTTACCACAGTACAACGAACAAAAACAAAATATTTGGAAGTTGGTTAAATATTAGCTTAAACTTAAATCTAACATAATCACTTCAAATCAGTATTACACGTTTATTTTACACATGGAAAATCTAGTAATTAAGGGTGTTACCACACCAATCGATCGATCGCCGATCACCAATCGATCGATGGTAGATATGACGACGATCGAACAATTGGTGTAGTAGAAACTGTCGATCCACGTCGACTTATCCATTCTACCATCGATCGATGGCCTCGATCGACGATCGATCGATTGGTGTGGTAACACCCTTTTTATAATCGTTTTAATAATCTGTTTCCTAATTCTTCAGTTTTCTAATAATTATAATAGTTAACAATAAATAACTATTCGCTATCAAACCTATTCTCACACAGCGATTTATACAATATCTGGTTTAAAAAATGATATTTTCATAGTTTTTGTAAAAATTGAGAAAAGCTAGCTTTTATTTTTTTACCACTATCACAATTCCGATTTAGTGAGCATAGCAGTTTTATAACTTGAATATTTTTCTTTTTTGACGTCTCATTTTGTTACTATAACATAACATCATGCCTGTAATCCCCGAAGGGTTAGGCAGAGGCGTACCTAATTGTACACTCACATTTCTGCAGTTATGTTTAAGTCCCATGTCCCAGCGCGAGCCTATTGCCATCAACTAGGCACTAATCCCATCCGTGGCCGCTAATGAGAAATTCCTGATGGAAAAACATAATAACATTTTGCCCGACCCGGGAATCGAACCTAGGACCTCATGCTCAACAGTCGCGCTTACGACGACTAGACCAACGACGCACTCATCAGTTACTATAAATGAATTTAAATATCGAAGCACACTTTTTCTTTAAGAAAACTAATTTTGTTAGATTCAGAATTTTAGTGTCCGATGCAGCTTTCATCGAATCATTGTATTTAAAAGACTCGTTACATCTCTGTACAGTCACGAGCACCAATATGTAAACACTTAACAACTTTGTAAAGTGTTTTTCTCCTACTGTTCTGATTTAAATTTCATGTTGTTACGTACATAGTACTCTGGAACTCATATTTTTATGAAAAAGATCCTATTTCCAAGTTACAATCGTCATTTCTCGCCAAAATTGCTTTTAAATTTAAGAAAGTGAAATTTAAAAGCAATTAAGCTAATATATTTAAATTTTTCATATTGGTGCTCGTGACTGTACGTAAGGGTTCGAAAATAATAATGTCAGGTAGCGTTTCCCATTTTCACACAAACTCGAACATTTGATAAAATTGTACAAAATATTCTAACAACTATAAAATGCAACGAATTGTAAATAGATTCTTTATACAATGTTTGGATCAGCACTAATACTAATAAAGAAATATCTATAAACAACGACAGAGGAAGCACGTAGGTAAGAAGCACAACACAGAGTAAGTTACTAAATCTAAGAAAATTCGGGATAAGATGTACACAGATATAATTATCCAAAATGATGAAATGAATAAAGAAGTAGAAGAAAAAGATGATGAATAAATACTTACACTACTATTGAATTTCAAAGATAAACAGAAGAATATAAAAGAAATAACATCAGACGTTACGGGTCACGTCAGACGCATGAACGATGACCGCTGGGCAAAAGACTCCACACGATGGTTGCCGGAAGACGGACGGTGCCGCCGAGGCCGGCCCAAAAAGAGGTGGCGAGACGATCTGGACGCGTACCGCGAAGGCTGGATCGAAGAGGCACGGGAAAAGAGCTCATAGAAGGAATTGGGGGAGGTCTTTGCCCAGCAGTGCGACAGTAAATGCTACTAAAAAAAAAACATCAGACGTCGAAATTAGCAATCCTAAGTACAGTCAGTAATAATTATTATTCTCTCTTTTCTTTTGTTCTCAATGAATCGGTTTAACATTATCAAATCTACACTCAATATTCACAACTTACAGGTATGTCGAGGTTCTAAACAGTAACTAGACATAGAAGTGTTAGTAGAAAAGTGTAAAAGTACCCTGAAATAAATTTAATACACGAATATAAGTTTAAAGCTTACATATTGTTTGAAGGGCGAATTGTGGGCTGAGGAAATTTTTTTACGAAAAAATTGGGACACAAGATTTTTTAGAACACGAAAAATTTTGATAATATTCAATTTGGTTTTTTTTCTGTCTATCAAAACATAAAGATGCTTTTATAAGACTTGTTTTTGGTGATATTATGGATAACAATACTGGGGTTATATACGTTTCTCTTATAATACACTTGCCTAAATGTATCAGTACTGTAAATGAAGTTGAAATAAATAAATGAATACAGTTCACCAATAAATATGCACTCATTTATACAAACACAGAGCTAGGCCTTCGGGCCGCAGCAAATAATTAAACATTTGTTTGATCTGCTCTACAAACATCAATTTCATTTCATGATATAAATAATATACAGAGGTCACACTGTTTACTACAAAGCTTAAAATAATTAAAATTCGGTGGTATAATAAGCAAATTCAATTTCAGTGAGAATACATTACACATTTAAAGAGTGAAACACGCAACAATACGTCTGCTATCACCGAAAGCTTAGACAGAGGTGTACTAAAAGTACTCCTACAACAACAAGAGATGATTATAGAAGTAACTGTAAAAATTAAAGAATTTAATGAAGTAATATTAAAGTTGGCATACAATAAATCAATAACCTTACTGTAGCGTACAACAGAGAGTGACTTTCCGAAAATTAGAAGGCTACTGAAGCTTTAGTCCTTTTTGCCGAAGCAAAAAAACATAAAAATCAATTCCCACATAAGCTTCATTCGGCGAAAAAAGTTATATTTGTGTACCTTGATGTAATAACTCGAATGATTTGGCTTTGTCGAGTACAAATCGTTCGTGGAAGCGGTTGTTACTATAATGGATATAATTGATTAGGGTTTCATTAAATCTGTATTGTTTTCGAAGCGGATCAATGCTTAGTTATTAATCATTTGTTTGTATCGTCATTATTAAGGGATTGTCTAGTTGCAGGAATGTATTATTCATTTACTGTTATATCATCAGTGATGATTGAACGGATTTCTGCAAAGTCAACAAGGAATATACAACATTACGAACTACAACCATTCGGAAACATTAAACATTCGCATATTAACAGCATTCAATATTAACTCCTAAATTCTGTGCGTTTAGACATGAAATGTAAGTACACGATTGTTTTAACAGAACCGAATCTAAAAAATTGCAAAACTTATTTATGAAGTTTCCACACACGTGAATCCAATAAAAATCTTCCAATAGAATTGTTAGTACTTGTTTGGTTTGTTCAAGTGTCCAAATTTGAGGATGAAAATCAAACAAGCAAGGAATGAAAAATCCAATAAAGAACACCCCTCTTATAAAAGAGAATCTCGGCTTTCAAAGTTCGAAGTTGCATGAAATATGGACCAATTTACGAGGGTTAGATTGGATTTTGCACAAATGAAGCTAGTCAGCCAAACTTTTACAAGTGCAAGTTTCTGAATTGATGAATTTACGGAACGGGCTAGTACGAGAATTGAACGGACTATTAGAAGACCTTAAAATAGATAAATATCCCGGCGAGTTCTCGAAACCTCTGTTTCTTAATTAAATTGGATTGGATGAACACAGATTAATGGCACAAAGTAATCTTGTAAAGACTTCATTACGGATTTTTCGGATCTATTAAGACAATCGAGTAAGGTCAAAGTAATTAGTAGTGCTAAGCAATCACGCACCGATTCTCTTGTGTACTTCCACCTGCTGAGGAGTCTGGAGGAGGCTCCGAGCTTCTTCCTCCACCACTCCATTCAAGAGCATCAATCATCTCCATTAACTCTTTGAACACAGCTATAACCCTCCAATTATACTTAGCTGAACACTCCACATACCCGCACTTCCAGTGTTTACGGACTAAATTCACGATATTTCTTCTCTTCTCTCTTGAATCTCCGCAAGCGCTTTCAGCTATTGCAAGCTGCTGAAGTCCACTAGACGCTGATGGAGTGTTACTACAAAGAAGATCCTGTTTATTGCCCACAACTAATACTGGAACGTTTCTCATGTCCCGACTTTCAACCATTTGGTCTCTCAAACTTCGTATATACTGAAAAGTTTCAACGTTAGATAAATCGAAGACTAGAATGTAGGCTGTGGCGCTTCTCAGTCCATAGAAGCGGTAGTGAGCCCATTCGTAATACGAATTTATTGGAAAGTAAGGTATCACTGGTACATCTGTGATTTTGACTTCATAAAGGTGCTCGTTGATGATCACCGAAGGGTAGAATGTGTGCTTACGGTCTGTTGGGACGTATTCCTCGGAGAAATCGCTCCACACGAATTGCTGCGAACAATGAAAAATGGTTTTTTAAAAGGCGTGTTTGTAAAGTGACTAAGATGGATTTGGGTCGGGTTCATTAATCACCGTATAAGCTTTGCTTCACCTTGCCCGGATATGTCGTTATCGGGCTGACGACCTGCCCTGAGCGGGGTGACACGGACTATAACTTTGGCAGTTAGGCAGGCAAGAGGCTCGCTATGGGTCCTTAGGGGCGCACAAAGCGTAAAAGCTGTGTTGTCACAGCTATTTGTTTACCTTAAGTTATTGGTCTTGTTTGCGAGAACCTTAAAATAGAATTGGGGAACGAAAAATGTGGAGTTAGTTATACTGAGTGAACATTTATTTATTTCTTTAAAAGCATTAAAGTAAGTAAGGTCTACACCTAAGTCTATAAATAGCCTATTGTAAAAATATGTAGCGTAAAATTTCTCGTAACGTTCAAAACTTAGATAAGTTTATACAAAGGATATTATTATTATAAATTTATTTATGCTAAGAAAATATGAATAGCTTTCTCATAATTTATTATGAGAAAGCTATTCATATTTTCTTAGCATCATATTTTTCATATTTTTTTTAGTTTGTTAGTTTAAACGGTTTGGGAACATCACAATCTATTACATCAGTTTCATAACATAGTATTATTAATGATCTGAACTTCTTTGCGTGTGAACATGACCAGATATCGCACATGATGGAGAGGTTTGGAAGAAGGGGGAGGCCTTTCCAGCAGTGGGATATATGACAGGGTAAGAAAAAAAATGTATTATACAAGCGTTTTTGCAAAACATTCTTATTGATTCATTTACAAAAGATTTTCTACCCTATTAAATTATATTACAGGTATGTTGGAAGTTAAGCCGTTAAGCCGTGCTTGCCTAGGTTGGTCTGTGGATGGGTGACCGCCCATTACATACCGAGTTTCCGCCGTGCCTCGGAAAGCACGTTAAGCCGTTGGTCCCGGCTGTCATTTGTAGATCTTTGACAGTCGTTAGTCAGTCAGTGGCCCAAAAAGTCTGACAACCAGTCTCACCAAGGGGTATCGTATTACCCAGTACTAACTGGGTTGTGGAGGTCAGATAGGCAGTCGCTCCATGTAAAATACTGGTATTCAGCTGCATCCGGTTAGACTGGAAGCCGACCCCAATATAGTTGGGAAAAGGCTAGGCAGATGATGATGAGGTATGTTGGAAATTTTTGATGATACAAACAACTCCTTTGGGCTTTCCCATTTTGATAATTGATTCATACACGTGCAGCATTCAATCGCAGCAAAATTCTAAAGCAAAATTCTACATTGTGGAACTCGCGACACAACAAAGTTATTCATAGCAAAACCAACACCAATGCTATCAACCAGGCGAGCAGGTGTTGTGGAGGTAAACAGAACTGCAGTTGTAGTACAACTTTCATGACAAACAGTTCGGGAATATAAACCTGCTGTATTTTATGTTGTCTTGGTACTTGGGAGTGTTAAAGTTACTTTGTCAGTAGATATAATGTAAGTACAGAACTCATTACTGCGACAATTTTAATTTTATTTCGATTTCAATTTTATTCTTTTTCTGTTTTGTTGTGCCCCTGTTGGGTTCTAATTAATTTTACTTTTACTGATAACGTCAGTTCTATGCCACAACAAAACATTATTTAAATTTGTTAATTTAGTACAGTGCTTCTGGCACATCCAATATATTTATGGGGCATGCGGTGCTAACCTGTAAGAAATTGTTACACTAACATTAGCATAAATAAAATGGTAGATAATAGGGATGTTTCCTGTGTAAAAAAATATGATTCTATTTAGTCCGTCAGTTAGATTATCGAAAAATATTGGATACGTATTTTTTGTTTTATGAAATCAATAAAAATTCACGAAGATAAAAGGCATCAAAAATCATGAGTGGGGGCCTGTGACGTCACTTTTCGGTAAAAAGTCAGTAAACTTTACTTACAAGTATGACGTCACACGAGTTTTCGACGCATTGTATCGTCTTCATTTTTAGTTTTCGTGAAAAAATAAAAAATACGTGTCCAATAGTTTTTGGAAATCTATGTGACGGACTAATTAGATTTTTTCAGGAAACATCCCTATAACTTAAAATATTTACAGTGTAAACAATTTTTGGTTGGTCAATAAAGGAAAAAAAAAAAAAAAACAAGTTACTTTGTATTGTTCACAGATATTCAAATATTTCATCATGTCTAACCTTTTCCCAAGTATTTAGGGGGGTAGGGGGGACTTTAAATGGAACGACTGTCCATCTGACCTCCACAACCCAGTTAGTACAGTGTAATACGATACCCCTTGGTAAGACCGGTTGTCAGACTTTCGGGACCTGTAACGACCACTTCATGTATCCAATGACTACTAAACATTCATAAATAAAAAATGGTTTCTATGAGATTTTAATAATTTAAAAATAAAAATATTATTCAGTATTATGACGCATGACATAGATAAAACACCCTGTTGCGAGCGATGATCTACTGGAGTCGAGCGCTGGGTAGGTATGTTCTCCCGTTTGATACGTAAACATCATTAACAGGAAATTTCATAATTTTATTCTAATGTATTATTTATTTTTCTTGTACCTATTATGGTAGGTAAAAAAAAAAAATCGTGCCTAGAGCTATTTTATGTCGCGTACATTGAGTGCACCACTTTTGTAAGACGACTAAAAAGTCACGGAGATGCCTTCATGCAGAAGTAGACTAGAAACTAAGGGTGATTATATATTGATGGCAATAAAAAAATGAGGTATGGAGATTGGCAACCTGCGTGCATGTATGACCAGATGTATGAGCGTGATCGAGGCGAAAGGAGTATTTAAGGATGGTAGCAAGTGGCATTCTATGGTTTCTGCCTACCCCTATGGGATAAGGCGTGAGTTTCTGTATGTACGCATGGGGATTGAATTCAATTCACATCTATAATATTAGCCAGAACTAACCCTAAAAGTGAAAATTCTGCTCTAAAAAAATTTTTCCTCCTGAAAAATACTATTATGAAAAAAAACATATTTCCAATTCAGATTTCCTATGCGAACGAATGAGTTTCATCCAATTTTAATATAAACCCAATTCCATTCGAAATCCATTTTTAATTCAGTAAATATCGATCGAATTCACCAAATATCTTCTGCAAAGTTAATTAAGAATAACCCGAGCGCTGCGCCGTATTCATAGGTAGTCTCAAGTTGATCGTGTAGTCAAATATTCATAGAATAACTGATGAGCTGTTACAAATGTACATGTCTGATGTCATATTGCATTACGCGAGGATCGAGGGAAATTTTGAGAAGAAAGAAGAACCTAACCTAACTTTTTTGATAACTTTAGACGAAAGGCAGGCTGCGATAAAAAAAAATTGTCATCATAATCATGAGGAGCTCGTGGCTAAATAATAACAGCCGCTCGGATCGATCTTTAGGTTAAGCCGCGCTTTTAAGTTGGTTCGTGGATGGGTGACCACCCATTAATCACTAAGTTTCCTCCGTGCTTCAGAAAGCACGTTAAGACGTTGGACCCAGATGTCATTTGTAGATGTGACCCGAAAGTCTGATAGCCAGTCTTACCAAGGGGTATCGTTTTATCCAGACCTGGCGACCCGCCCTTGCTTAGCAAAGCGCCACCTATCGGGTCCAAAGTTATATCTAATGTAGCCTATATTTTAAGTAATCATTCGAAAACTATCTAAATACATAATTAATTAAAAACTATTAAATAACCTAAAATAAGAAAACTAACAACAAACTATAAAAGGGCATCAAAAAACTCCTCCTCAACGCTGTCAGCTGGTAATGTGCCCAAAAGACTGGCGGCCTTGCCACGTTGTATGGCAACACTTAGCCTCTGGCCAAAGTAAAAGCCAGCCCATGGGTCACGGGAAGCGTCAACTAGGCGTTTCGAAATTTCCTTAAACAGGCTATGAGCACTCGGACCCCACGACCCCAGAGTTTCAACCCCAAACGTCTCGAAAATATAGTTACCACAAAGGTTTAAGTTAAGCATCTAGCAGTTGAACGGTGAAAACTGCGTTCAAATCCATGTAGTAGTTTTTGCGTGATGCGCGTTCAAACATACAGACAGACCAAAAATCTAAAAATTGTTGTTTTGGCTTCTGTTGCTCTAATAAAGACTTTTTTTTTCAATATCTTCAGTGTAAGTACATCGACCTGTTACATTTTATTACTAGTTCGGTTTTGGAGGTCAGATAGGCAGTCGCTCCATGTAACATGTTCATGTACTGGTATTCACCTGCATCCGGTTAGTTGGGAAAAGGTAGCAGATGATGAATCATCATTTTCATCACCATCCTTTTGCCTTTATCCCAAATGATTTGGTGGCACAGCATCTCTTCTTCCTTAACTAATTAGCTAGTATAAATGGGAAAATCTGAGGTGCAATAGAGTAGCTGCATAATCCAATCGATTTTCGTTTAAATTCATCCTTTTCAGATAACATTACCAGGTAAGATCTAATATTGTACTGGCCTAACGTAGAAAGAGATGCATACTCATTATCATCTTCCTGGCCTCTTTACATGTTTTTTTCCTTCCATTCTCCCATGACAACCTTTACGCTTTTGCATAATTCCTCTCACAATAAATTTTTTTCCTAGTCTAATAGACCATTAATTTAACACCAACTTATGTTCTGAACAAAACTCTATATTCAGTACATACCTCACTTTCAAGCGCCACTTAAAGCCTCGTGAAGGAAAGTTTAAAACACCATTTTACCCTCCGATAGTTACTGCTAGTCGATCGTTTATGGCTCGACAATAACCTCTTTACCTCCACCCCCCTCCATAGCTCCTGGTAGATTTTCTCGCCATTTTAAAAGTGGAGGAGGTTAACAATGCTCGTTATCGTGGCATAGTGCAATATTGAAACTCATCACTTTTCAAGCACCTGTTAGCACGTTTTGAGTGAACATGCAATAAAGTTCTAACGGGTTCATATTCTCCTGGTAATTCGTCTGTCGTAGTTATTTTCTTGAGATATGTAGTTTGGTTCGAATTCTATTGAAATTGGCCGTGAAAATTGTTGTCTTTATCTTTTTGTTATTTTAATGGAATGGATGAATATTACTTATGATAATTTTGCTAAAAAACATTAAACTTGACAAATTACAAATGACACGCAAAAACAAAATAATGTAATGAAAATACTGAAACAGACGTGAATAATGATACGTTAACAACGTCGCATGGGCATATAAACACGAGAAAAAAGTAACGTTAGATAAACAATCAATCATTTTGACGTATTGTTTTCTGATCCTCTGTTGAGCGAGCTCCATATGTTCCATACGTATTTTATACATGGGACCAGATAATACAGACAAAAAAGATATGTTTTAATTCAACAATAGTGTATTTTGAGCAATATTAAGTCATTTTTCAACTAGATCTTTGTAACGAATAATTATGAGACTTATAGTAAATGGACTGTTAAAAAAAAGGATCCAAGCCACCTAAAGCGTAGACTTCTTATAAGCAAGTACATATAAATGCTGAGTAAAACTTGATTTATGGAATAAGAAAAGATAAGATATATATTCATATATCATACAACACAAAAGATATTCCAGAATTTATGATGTTTGTCACACACGCCGAAAATGTTATTCATAATACGCCCGACAACTAATACATCGTCCAGATAAACAGCTACTGACAAAAACTTTTCATATCACATTGAACACTACCCGAATATCAAATAATGTAATTACACATTCCGTTTCCCGACGTTTTACACCTGTGCCCCAGATAGTTAACGATCTACCCTCCCATATAATATGAGTAATATAACCCTACTACCGAAGCTAATTTGGTGGAATCCGCCGCGTAGATCAAGTGTCAGGGTATACCCTTAGCGTTTATGAAAGACGACGTTGTGATATGACCGTAATATCTTATCTGTCATTGCTGAATTGTGTTTGATCAAGATGTATTCGTATTTTTATGTAATGAAGAGTGAAGGGATGATTAATAGTAGCTATTATTTTGTTCGTGAAAAAGCGAGTGTCATTTGGAAGTCCTTGAATATAAAAGTTCGGTTTTAATTTAAGTTACCGATTTTCATGTTCTACGTTTTTTATAAGTCTGGTCTGGATCTGTAAAAATAAAAAAGAATTGAAATATTGGATCAGGGCATATTCCCTCTAGTGAATTTCGAGAAACAGAATAAATATTAAATATTCTCAGAATGTAGATTTAGGGCGTAGGTATCAAAAGTTACGGTTTACCCCATACTTTTTAGAAGATTTATTAATGTTATATTATTTATCTACATACATCGAAAAAAAAATGTTTGATACAAAGACGCGAAAAGTCATCATAATTGTGGTAGAAAAATCTCGCTCATCTAGATAAAATCTCTCAATAATTACTACTGACACATACCCAGACTCACACATATTTATAAAAGCCACATCATGGAAATAACCGTAATGCGAGATCCGTTTTTCACGCCTCAAATCCTAAAATCATACGCATAGCTAATGAATCGGAAAATACGGCGAGTCATCCGAATGTGAGCTCCATTGATGGTAGTAAATCTTTTATTCGGGTATTTTCGTGTTCCCGAATATGAAGGCATTATTGTGTGAAAGGTATTTCGGTATTGTGTTGGCGATGGAATAAAAATGAGGTGGATTAGCTCTTTGTTGTTTTCAAAGGTGTTTGCTTATAGTAAGGTTATTTGGTGATATGAAAAATATTGACCTTTAGATACCTTCGTGCTGGATTGAAGAGTTGATCAGAATCGAGCTCCTTGAGTTAGGAGTAGAGCTACATGATAACTAACAAATGCTTGCACTGACTTAACAGGTTCACTCATATCAGTAAATGTGTTTTTTTTTCTGCAAAAGACCATCTCAGACACTAATCTGTATGGTCCTCATGTGAATTTACCAAGATTGTTTGGACTTTAAAAGAGTTAGTGACTTTCGAGTTTGTTTCGGCTGTATCTTCTCAGAGTAGTCAGGTACAAAACACCGGCCTCATATAGTTTTAATGTATAACATAATGTCACGTGTAAAAGTGTTTTTTGAAACCAACTTACAGTAGTAATCATAACCCCCAAAACCAATCAAACAATCATAAACAATCAAAACCAAACAATCAATCATACACCCAATCAATCATAGACCCTTAACGTAGCCGAGAGACACTTGTTCTCCCCGGCTTTGCGATATTTTTTTTGTTCTAGACCATACCTGGGAAAAAGTTGGAGTTTTGACCCCCAATATCTCCGTAACTAGAAGGTAGTTACGGAGATATTGGGGGTCAAAATTCCAACTTTTTCACAAGTTTTTTTTAAATACATGTTTTTAATGTAAGATTTTTAAACTTTAAACACCTTTTAACACCCCACTACTACTGGTGCTATTCAATCCCTCCACCGAGTCCTACCGTAAAACGTGATTTTTACCCCAAAAAAAAAAGTCGTTTCCCTGCAATAATTTTTTTTCTTAGTTTGATGTACAGAATGCTTGGTTGACGGCTTCGTGAAGGGTCAGTTTACACTCTTTAAATGATATGAGCAAACATCTCCATTTTTCCTGTCGTTACAAGATCCTGTTAATTGTATCCTAGGCGCCTATCTTTGTATCGGATGGGAAATCATCAAATGAGCCCCCCCCCACTCTGGGCGGAGCGGAAGGGAGTGTCAGACTTGTATTGACTAAAATCCATCCAGTTTCCTTCTTTGCCCTTTGTGTTCCATGACCACGGTATCTCTTTCGAACAGTCCCGCAGCCCTGGCAGGGACAATGACCAGCTTGGTATGTGTTTTATAACATTAAAAGATTATCATAATTCTACCGTCCTTATCCCAATTAAATTGGGATCGTTGCAGCATGTCTTCTTCTTCCATACTTCTCTATTACGCGTTATTTCAAAAGTCACCTTTCTTGCCATACAATCGTTCACACGGTCTATCTATCGTTTCTTTGGAATTTTTTACTCTTATAGCCAATCACATTTATACTCACAACTTTTCTCATGACATTTTCCTCATTTTGAAGGTATCTGATTAATATTAAGTTCAGATTTGGCATAATTAATACACAATTTACTGCGGAGTATAAAAATATGCTTTCTGTTAGTTATGGTAATTGCATTGTGTTCTCTGCCCTTTGAATTCTTTTTCTCTCTCAAATAAAGAGCAAAACTATCTGAACCCGCATGGGTCTTTCAATGCAGGTTTATCTCAAAACGACTAGCTCAACAGCTAAAGTTTCTAGAGTAAAAAGAATATTAAACTTTCAATGAATTTGCAGAGGAAAGTAAACTATCATCGTCCATTCTGCTAATGAACAAGCGTAACTATCTTGCTGTTTATTTCATCAACAACAAGTTAGTCAAAGTAATGTTG
Source organism: Noctua comes (assembly GCA_963082995.1). Taxonomy (NCBI): domain Eukaryota; kingdom Metazoa; phylum Arthropoda; class Insecta; order Lepidoptera; family Noctuidae; genus Noctua; species Noctua comes. Next base: position 11,124,308 of record OY720285.1, read on the forward strand.
CTAGTCCTTCTGAGCTGGAATTCAAAGCAGAGACAACTAACAGACTGCGAAGTCTGACTTATTGTTTAAATACATAAAGTATCAATTATTTAAAAGAAGAATTTTGTATTGTACCAACAAACATGAAATAACATAATGAAGAAGCATACATTTGTTGTAGTGTAATGTTGATGTACGATGTTGACGACTATTTCATCGCAGGTATAATTAAGATAAGAGTCTAACTTTCTTAGTTTTGATGCAGGTTTTCATACGCCAACTGTATGAAGCCTAAATAATGGATAACTCACACGCTATCAAATAGGTACCCTAGAATAGAGGGAACCAAACAATGACTTGACGGTGTCCGTATATTTCAAATAAGTCAAACTAAACAGATTCATATTTACCTGTATAATGCTAGTCTTCCCGACAGCTGGGGCTCCCAGTAGCACCACTTTGACGAGGTCAAGGCTGTCAGGACTTGGCTCCAAGCTCGGAGCCCCGCCCACTGTCAGGGTACCCCCTCCGCCCCTCTCCAGGTAGTCCAGATCCAATTCTACAACAAAGAAAAAAGACTGTTAGTTTAAAAAAAAATAAGTGTCTAATGTTGATTCCGATTTGTTGAGTCGTTAAAACTACGCTTTATTCTTTTTCATACAATATAATTGACGTAGCATAAGGAGCGTAAATTGTAAATGTCATAATCTGGTAAAAATACATAGCTGATGTTTTAAGGATTTAGGATAAAATAAAATAAAATAAAATAATAAACACATTCAGACACAAGGTCTTTTGAATTCCATTAGAACCAAATTTATACAAGTAGTTTGCACTCAACGGGTAGAAACATCAAGGTTCAGATATAATTTTACAGCAATAATAATGAGAACACTACTCCACCAAATAAACTAGACAATATAATCAGTCGTAAAAAAGATAGGTACTGTTTTTGACAACCGACAAAAGGTTATCATAACTAGGTTTACTAGCGAACCTGTAGATACCTACGTGGCAATATAATTTTATCACACACATAAACAAAGAAGTATATGTAAGAAAAGAAATGTGTAACAAAACTTACTCACGTGAACCAAATAAAGACGATCAAAAGTATTTATGACATCAGTAAAATCAGCTATCCATGAAAAATTGTGGATGAGCCAGTATAGACGATCCACTGAATGAAAAACACAACAAAGAGATCATTCAACCTGATATATGACCGGTAATAATGGCCATATCGGTCCATCTACCTTTTATTGTAGATATAAATAATTTGGAACAAAAGACTGGGATTATGTGGATAGCAATAGCCATAAACAGAATGAATTATACGAGAAAAATAAAAACTCGAATTCATTTGGTTGCCAGTGAAAAAATAAAGGCAATGATATGTATGAAATTAATATTTCTAACAAAATTGAAAAAAGGAGGTTAGTACAATAATAATTACAAAGTATGAAAAAGAAAATGATTTTCTTTGGTGCTAAAAATATTTTGATTTCTTTCAAAACTTGTAAACTCAGAGCAGAATCACAAATGAAAAAAGTCACAATGAAAAATCAAAACGACTTTCCAGCTTTATCGAGAATTTTGTCGTTAAGAAATTTTTATGCAGCATCCAGAGTAACGGTGTCTTAAGACGTGTGGGTACGTACCCAGACAGGCCCTTTACTTTGTGTAATTATTTCATTCTTCTCATCACCAATCCATTGCTTTGAAAACAGCAAAAGAAACCGTCATGTTCTAGGCGCAAAAATTTGAAGATGTGTCACCAAGCACAAGGCCCGCGCAGCGTTTTATGCCTCACACACAGATTGGAGAGCTATGTCTCAGATGTACGAACGTTGATTATTTAATAGAAAATGTGATTGAATACAAGGTATAACAGAACCCTTCACGAAGTCATCAAACTAAGTAACCCTACTCAAAAAATATTGCTGGTAAACGACTTTTTTTTTGGGGTGAAGAATCACGTTTTACGGTAGGACTCAATGTAACGCACTCAAGACATTGCGCTGATGGATGCATGGAATAGTACGGGGGTCGTGGAGGTATGTAAAGTAAAGTTATAACATTTAAAACTTGTATTAAAAAAAAAACAAGTGGAAAAGTTGGAACTTTGACCACAATATCACCGTAACTAAAAGGTCCCCAGGTGTGGTCTAGAACAAAAAAAATATGATCGCAATGACGGGGAGAACAAGTTCCTTTCGGCTTCGTTAAGGGTCTTTTCACCTTTTAATAATCATCAAGCAATGTCAATAAACCTACACAACTAATAATATATACGACTACAAATACACAATGTCATCTAATGGTGTACATGATGAAGCAAATTGAACTCAACGGAGCAAACCTAATCTAATATTAATTGAAATTCCATTCCAAACGCAAGCTCTGAATCAAAGACGACTAGAAAATTCTTTGTGAATGGTTTTCAAGAAAAGCTACGGACGGAGTAATCCATAATTCTTTTATTTTCTTTCATGTACAAACCACAAAAGAGTTAGATATGGAAGGTTAAATATAAAATTTTCCACAACTCTAGCAATCTTTATTTTATTCTATGTAATGATTTTTTAAAAGAAAACCACTTTTATCGTGCAAATGAACGGGCTGTACATTAAATTGCAAATTTACTTCAATACTCAATCGCTTATATTGCGCTCCAAGTATTAGTTTAATAGTAAATTAATGTTTTGTACCACAAATATCGTTCCGAATAAATATACGATGGCGAAAACCATATCAAAATCAGTTGCGTAGTTCAGAAGAACAACGTGCTCACACAGATAGAAGAAAAACGACATTAAATTAAATATTGTGTAGATATTATGATTTAATAGACAGAAAGGAAGGCCAAAGAAAAGACTGATGAATTGTGTGAGGAATTTTATGAAAGAGAAAGGAGTAAATGATGTCGTGACCTCGTACAGGGGAGAATGGAAGAAGAAAACATGCTGCGCTGGCCCCAAATAGAATGGGACAGGGGCAGGAAGATGATTAGATATTATGGTCATATTTTCTTCTGTAAGGATTATATTTATCGAATATGTCAGGATTTATTCCTTTAGGCTCGCAGACGATGGGTTTCGTGCTATGAAAACACTGGGTGCGATACACTGTTTCTAGCAAAACTAACGAATTACTTGAGATTACAATTTAACACAATAACAAGGCCACAATGAATCGGGTACAGTTCCAAGACGTCTCAACTCGATCAGACATTTACCGTCGCCCTCGCCTCGAGCTGAACATCAGGGCTCTGTAGAAACACGCTGTGTTGTGACTGGTAACTAGGTCGCGTGATGTCACCATTGCACACAGGCGCGCTTTCGATTAATTTTATGCCCGTAGTAACGGACCGGATCCGACATATTTATTATAACATCAACCTCTGTTCACTTATTTCTTTATTCGACTGTACTCTGCACTATCTGCTAATCTTTTCCAACTACCCTTTCTTTTGCCAAGAAAATTAATTTCAAGTTTGTGCGAGATTTTCGAGTTTCATTTTGTTCTCTAGTTGTTTTCGAAGAAAAACAAGTGGAACCATGTTCCTGGCATTTTAAGTTAGTAGAAGTTTTCACCAAGGTCTTTATCAAGGATAAAACCTTTGAAAGACTTACTGCGATTTTGTTTGGGTTGAATGAAGAAACTGATTTACGGAAAAGCTAGTTTACTTTTGGGGTTAGTAAACTAAGTTAAGTTGTTGGTTTGGGATTTACAGAGAAATGAAGGAAATGATTTTGTGTTTCAGACCTTTTTTTTTGGATTATTTGTTAAAATGGTCAGTGAAAAATGAACTAACTGCAATTGCGTTTTATGATTTTTATAAATTAACACAACGAAGCTTTATGATTATTATTAAATTAACACAACGAACCTTTATCATTTTTATAAATTAACACAACGAAACCTTATGATTTTTATAAATTAACACAACGAAATTTTACAACAATATTTAACTAAAATAAGTTATATTTTTCTCATATTATTATTTCGAGAAGTTATAGACGCAAGAGAGATTGGCCGGAGAAAAGCGCACAGAAAAAAAAATGGAAGGTTATGGTGGAGACCTTTGCCCAGCAGTGGGACAGTATGGGTTACTAATAAAGACAAGAGTATCAGAAAATTTAATGAACTCGTATTTTAAGACTTCTAATCAATCTCGATCAAATAAACTTTTCAAAAGTTTTTTTTATTTAACAGCAATTTATGTACACACTAAATACAGAAAAGAAGAAAGAAACGGAAAATAGTACAAAGGTGATGCTTATTTCTAAAGAAACCTCTTCCAGCATACCTGCGAAAGGAGATACTAAAAAAGAGATGTAGACATAGTGTGTAAAAGAAGAAGAGAAAATGGAATACATAAAACGTAAAGCAGAAGCAGCAGCAGCAGTAGTTTTTTCTTTTTCTAATAAATTATTCTTATTCTTATAACTTTATGTAAAAATTAAGACCAATACACGTATCAAACATCTTTAGACTTTCGCAGTAACAACTTTCTACAACTTTCTACAATTTAGAGCTCCGAAATTCTAGACTTCGGTGTGAAGACGAATGCCTGACAGTAACGACTGAGATAAAATATTCATGAGCTGCGCTAGTGAAACAGCTCTCTTTCGGAACGAGAACAATAAAACTAAGACTTAATTGCTCGTTAGTGAGACCAGGGAATTAGAATTCGAGACCAATTAAAGGATTTTGTTAAAGGAAACTAAAAAGCTAGTAGGCAAGGGTAAACTCTGGATGGCAATTGACATATTAGGGTAAAAGTTGACTAAAGCAAAGATAGGTATATGCCCTGTAATGGGTTTAGTCGAGCTGTGGATGATAAAAAGCAAGCAATACAGGGTGTAAAGGACAGCCCTCCTCAAACTGACAGGGTGCATTCAGCTCCTTATTTTGAATCGATTTTTTCTCCAGAATATTCTTTTTCTGTTACCATTCCTTTATTTTAATTTAAAATTAAATTCCCTGTACACAGCACTCTATTTTTGTAAATAATACAGCTAAAATCAAAAATCCAAAAATGGATGTTGAAATACTTTAACGAACGATGCGTGAAATCAGCTGTTTATTTCCTGCTTAGCCACAGAGCTCATCGAACTTGTCGTCGTGCTTGCCGTTCGCTACGTGAGTTTTGCCACGATAACGATACATTGCGTATGAGGAAATAAAACAAATCAATTTTTTTTGACTCCCATAACATTCCTGAAATAATTTGCTGTACCGGTCATCTTAGTATGATATACTGAATTCACCCCATCAGTTTGTGAAGGGCTGTCCCTTACACTCTGTATGGTTTTTAAAATAGTTTTTTTTGGTCAGGTTGACAAAGTTAATTTGTTGCAATCGCCATTTGAAGAGAGCAAGAATTTCAAAATATTGTAAGTCTCAAAACATTCCTAACTAATAAAAAACCGTAAAATGCAAAAACAACATTAAAATAAAATAAAATTATTCTAACAAATTGCTGTAATAACGGTTGCTTTCATAGACTAGCAACTGAAAACAATAATAAAATGGAACTTACTCCACAGTCTTCAACTCATTTATTTTTTTCGCTTCCAATTTCACTTCTTACCGAACGAAAATGCAACAAACATCAATATTTCATCCAGTAACGTTTCACAAACACATTATTCGTTCAATTTCCGAAATATGCGCAATAAATTCAATTCCAGACTCAATTTATTGGGTACAGTAAACATAATTCAAGGCGTTCACACGAAAATACTGGCAAATATTTTTAAATCGTGTTGTGAAGAAATGTGGGTAACAAGTAAAAATGTGAGCCTATTAGAGGGGAAGCTGGGTTGTAAATCAAGGATGTTTATGCCTTTAAATCTCGGGACACGGCAGTTTTACCTATAGCTGACGTGACAATGTTGCGTGGGATTGCGTCGTGTTTGGCCCGAGGCTTTTACAAAAGTAGGTAAATAAGACAGGGGTGTTTGTCAAAAGGGTTGCAGGCTGTATTTCCTTTGTGAGGTGAACAAGAGATATAAAATACGAATAGTGAGAACCTTTGCTAGAAAACGACTTTGACAGTATTTACTTACTTTCACATAGAAAATGTGGTACAAAATTGATAAAAGGATGTTTCTGAACAGGCAGAAAATATAGCTCTTAACTTAGCTTAGCTCAAATTGTGCCATGCTGGTCCGAACATGGTTCTAATGCACATAGATTCTGAACGAAGTTTGCCGGTCGTGACATATATACAAGGTGCAAACAGACCCTTCGCGAAGCCGTCAACCAAACATTCTGTTCATCAAACTAAGTAATCCTACACAAAAATGATTAGAGAGTCGTATTTTTTTTAAATCTTGAGATAAAGTTAGAACTTTAACCTCCAATGTCTCCATAACTAGAAGGTTCCCAGGTATGGTCTTCAACAAAAAAAATCACAACGACAGGGAGTATAGTGTCCTCGTTAACGCTTTTTCAGCACCTTTTATGGATAGTATTTTGTGGAGTAGTTGTAACGGGACGACTATGTCGTGCAATGAATACAGCCGAACTCAAAGTGTGCCGAACAAAAAGTGGGTACATTCCTCCTTCACGTTCACAGATGGCTCAGTCGCTAATGAACTCGAGCTAATCATGTTTAGTTCCCATTGGTCTTCAGATACAAACAATCAGAGGCCCTAGCACGAGTACGCGGCGAAAACGTAACGCAAATACGTCGTTTTTGAAATCGATAACACAATATCCCATAGCATTTTATTTAAATTGTTTGGAACAATCACTATCAGTATCATCCAAAGACATGAAATAATTCTTAAAATTGTGAAAATATTTTATGTGAAACGAGTATTTTTTATTTTAAAATCGACGTACTTACATTACGTTTACACCGCGCGCTCATTCAGGTTCATTTCTGGCCTCAGGTTATAAGCAAAACCTTATTTCGTACTTCATTTTATCTACTTGTGTTTTCTTTTTCACGTATTTTCGAGGTCAACCCAAAGAGGTTACATAACACTGATAATAATCTAAAATGGCGGTCTAGTACCCCATTTCCAACAAACATGTGTGTACGTTTTGTACCCATTCGCGTTATGGTTGCTCGTTTTCTCGAAACGCAAGATAAAATTTCCATACTGAGTTGGAATTTCTGATCAAAACATTCAAAAGGAATAAGTAGATCACAATGCTTGAACCGGAAGGTTATACGTCGGAAACAATTCTTTAGCAATGTAATTTTGCAATTATGATGAAAATATATAAAAGTTAGGCATATTTAAGTAAGCCAAGTCATCATCTGCTTCTAGCCTTTTCCCAACTATGTTAGGGTCGGCTTCCAGTCTAACCGGGTGCAGCTGAATACCAGTATTTTACATGGAACGACTGCCTATCTGACCTCCACAACCCAGTTAGTACTAAGTAATACGATATCCCTTGGTGAGATTGGTTGTCAGACTTTTTGGGCCACTGCCTACCTGTAACGACTGTCAAAGATCTACAAATGACAGCCGGGACCAACGGCTTAACGTGCTTTCCGAGGCACGAAAGAAACTCGGTATGTGTTGGGTGGGTCACCCATCCACAGACCAACCTAGGCAAGCACGCTTAACCTAAAGATCGATCTAAGCCGCTGTTATTATTTAGCCACGAGCTCCTCTTAAGTAAGTCAAGTACAAGCCATTAAACTTACAGAAAAGTTTTGACTTCGCAACCTTGTTCCATATTTTGCTACTTAAGTAGGATAAAATTATGAAGACTTTGAGGATTTTGCTTAAGTCTTTGTTGGAGTTAATAATATTGTTATGAAAGATGAAGTTACTGCAATAAAAGAAGACTTAGAAATCGTCTCTAAAGCTGACACACCAGGAAACGATAAAGAAGAGATAATGCTAGAATTTTTACACAGATATTTACCTCTTACATTATCACTGAGAAAAAGTATAAAGTCTTTTCGTTCCAATAAGATTGTTGTTGAGCTACTGATGTCAGAGGTAAAATAAATTAAACTTTTTTTGTTTAAAACAAGCTTTTAATAAAAAGATGAGAAGAAGAAAATTTGGTTTATCGATTAACATTGAACGCGTATACAAAGTTTCGTGTCCGAGCTATTAACCGTTGAGAAACTCTTGTTACGAAGTGATACTGGCTGCAGAATCAAGTCATGTTTGTCTTAAAAATTTATTGTCACCAGAACCAAAGGTGTGTGCAAAATTTCAGCTCAATCGATTGGGGGGAACTGGTTAGAAATTCAGTTGCTAAAGCAACCAATTTCGCCAAGCTTTGACCAATAAAATACATAGTAAGTAACTAATAACAAAGGAAAGTTATACACCGTGACTTTTTAGTCGTCTTACAACGGCAGCCCACTTTATGTATCCAATGACTACTAAATAGTCATTAGATACATAAAGTGGGCAATGACTACTAAATAGTCATTGGATACATAAAGTGGGCTGCCGTTGTAAGACGACTAAAAAGTCACGGTGTATAAACTTTCCTTGTTATTAGTTACTTACTATGTATTTTATTAACATGGTAAGTAATGGTATGTATTGGTCAAAGCTTGGCAAAATTGGTTGCTTTAGCAACTGGATTTCTAACCACGTGTCAAACAGGAGAACATACCATTTATTTTTTTATGAATGCTAAACATTCATAAAAAAATAAATGGTATGTTTCTCCTGTTTGTCACGTAAACATCGTTAACAGGAAGTTTCATAATTTTATTCTAATGTATTATTTATTTTTCTTTGTACCTATTATGGTAGGTAAAAAAAAAATCGTGCCTAGAGCTATTTTATGTCGGGTACATTGAGTGCACCACTTTTGTAAGACGACTAAAAAGTCACGGTGTATAAAAGCATTTATTAACAAGTGCGAAAGAATTGTACTTAAAAAAAGCAAAATAAACAAAAGAGAAACGCCAAAATTTAAACAAACAGATAATGTCAAAAACAAAATGGCGGCACATTCAAAGCTAACTACGACAAGCTTAAACTTGTCAAGAGAAGACAATACCGAGCCCGTGCAATAATTCACTATAGTAATTCAATTACCGGACATCAAAGGCCAAAATGGAGAAAAGGGTCCTTTAGATTCCGTTAGTGCTCTCTGATAGTTAATTTCGACATTAGATAGGCACACAAAGAGGTCTCAGGCATTGTTCAAAGAGGTGATAGTGGGGAGGAAACAATGGTTTTGAGGAGGCTGTGTTGGAGCGAAACTGAGGATGTCGTCACAGTGTTGAAGATTCTGTAGCGGGCTATCATCATCTGCCTAGGCTTTTCCCAACATGGTGAGGTCGGCTTCCAGTCTTACTGGATGCTACTGAATACCGTGAATTTACAAGGAACGACTGCTAATCAGATGATAATCATCGACAAGATAAGCTTTCAGATGTTCGGGCTTTTGACGACGCATAACGACTGTTAAACTTCTATGGATAACCGAGAACTCGGTTTGTTATGAATAGTCATCCATCTACGAAGCGATGCTTAACCTTGAAGAGCGATCAATGCAGCTGTTAATTCCAAACCAAAATATGACGTATGATAAATGTAATGACCACACTGACGCATCGTGTCACGCTGCATAACTAAATTATCCTAGCTTTGCTCGCGGCTTTGCTCCCGATATGTACGGAAACTAACCCACGGGAACTTTTGAAATGTCTAGACACTCGAGGATTATGTAGCTTTCCGCTAGTGAAAGAATTTTCTAAATCGGATCAGCAGTTCCGAAGAAATCTCTTTAGGCATTGTTCAGACCAAACGGCGAATTCCGAGTATTTTAGGCTTGGTGAAAACGCATACTGCAGACTAAGTCCACGTTAACACTGAGGCTGACAGTGAGCATACTCACGGTCGGCGGCGGACTATACGTTTGGTGTGAACGATGCCTTAGTACAGATTGTGCAAGCTAGCACCAAGGGAAGCTCCCAGGTGTGTGGTCTCGGCCTTATATTTTCTACATTACGAGAGGGATAGCAATGCGGGAAGAGTTATGATAATGAAGAGATTGATGAGGTTGGAGAAGGAATAGCTTCTCAGGAAATCGATCCTGATAATGTTCCTATTTATGTAAGGGCAGGTAATATAATAAAAGAATAAAGAATTATTGCTTCTACCTAATACGCTATTATCGTAGCTGATGAAATTAGAACGATGTCATTTTATGTTTTGATCTTAAAGGTGTATTGACTTGGGAAACAGATTACTGCCATGAAAGCACTTTTATGGTCACCAAAGTAGTCATCATCTGCCTAGCCTTTTCCCAACTAAATTGGGGTCGGCTTCCAGTCTAACCGGATGCAGCTGAATATCAGTATTTTACATGGAGCGACTGCCTATCTGACCTCCACAACCCAGTTAATACTGGGTAATACGATACCCCTTGGTCACCAAAGTAGTAATGTAGGTAAATCAAGTGAAAGAGATAAGTAGAGTATGTATGTATTTACGGAAATCTCGTCTCTCTCATCAAGATGAGAATTAAAAAACACTGCAATCAAAGTTACCCGCGACTTAAGGATAAACAGGGTTACTACGTATTCAGCACAACATCATTCTGAACACAACAGAAAAAAAAAACAAAAAAATAATGTTTGTGAGAAATTTTTCATCGGTAATTTTTTCTTAAATCAGCTGTTCCATACATTTTGACCGTGTATGTATTGCACTTTTGTAGGAAACAGCTGTTTTTTTTTTTTAAACTGATGAAAAATTGCAGAATGGTGTACTGAATACGTAGTAACCGTTTTCACGTCGGTGTACCTTCCACCCCGTATACAAGAATCCGATAATAACTGTTGGACCATCAGACATATCAGCCGTCTGGTCGAAGCATCCTCTTTCTAATCGGAAATGAGAAACTTACATACTTAGCATAATCAGCCTATAATGTTCCCACTGCTGGGACACAGGCCTCCTCTCTATGGGTCAGAATGGGCCCAGTGCGGGTTGGTAGATGTCACATGTCTTCGAATTTTTGGTTCTAGGACATGCCGGTTTCCTCACGATGTTTTCCATCACCGTTTTGAGAGCAGTGGTGACGAAATAAATTACACAAAGTAATGTGCCTGCCTGGATTCGAACCCACAACTTACTGTTCGTAAGTCTGGGCCGTCACCACTGGGCCACCGCTGCTTACATAATTTTTCATTTCATATTCTCATATAGAAAGTTAAAATCAAACCGTGCTCCTTTACAGGTAAAAAATTTTGAAATGTCAAATCTTTTATCCAATATACCACTTCAAATACATAACGTCCTATTTATTCATTTATACTGTAGATCAGATGTACAACACTCGAGAGTTCCGTATAGTTTGTGAGAGGAACATAATAATATGAAACAGCAATATATCATTTCATGTGAAACTGGATTCACGAGGGGAGTATGAAGTTCTATGTTTAGACTGACCTTTATTGAACGCAGTGGAAATGCAGCATTTGTGTGTCATTGAAATGGGCAATTTAGATTTTAGTAGCTCCATTATTTTCTGATTTTAACCGACTTCTAAAAAAGGATGCGGCTTTTTTTTTATTTGTAAGCCGACTGTTTTATTTTTAGTTTACTATTGTACTGTATGGATTTTATCTGAAATAAACGTATTATTATTTTATTCCACCAGCATCTTTTTTTTCGGAAGTCGGTCTCAAAAACGTCAATGAAACAAATAACGGTTACCGACTTCCGAAAGCGAAGTTATTTTCCACTTTTTAGTTACCACTTTTACTTTACTGCTACTTTTGGTCAGAGTGTCGTCTTGGGGGCACTATGAAAGAAATACTTAGAAAAATTTCGCGACCAATTTTGGGGTAGCGCTCGCCGGCCGCTGCCGCAGCACCGCTCGCTACGCTCGCTCGGCTTGCGCGTTGTTGGTCACAGTTCTAACCTAACCTAACCTATGGATCCCTTCCACATCGTTTTTACGACAAACGGTTAGTCGGAGACAAAAAACACCAAGACACTTTTAGCCTTATATTTAGGTGTTTTATACGATAAAATCGAGAAAATAAACGATTTGCAAAAATAACACTTTTTTGGCTAAATTTTTCTAAGTCCTCGCGCCGTAGCGCCCCCAAGGCTACACTCCAACCCTACTTTTTATTAGTTAGCTACTAGTTTTTTTTTTCAAGTCGATCATTTTGTTTTTGCAAAAAAAGTTTATAATTTTTGACAAACTGTTACACAGTTTGGTGAATGAAATGTTTTTTTTTTAAGAACAAAGAAAAGGACGCCAATGGCTATTCAAATAAAATTAAGCTTAGACACCCAAACCGACCATTAACTATATAGAAAAACCTTTTTCATTCACCTTTATATTCCGTGCGACCAAATCTTCTCGATTCACCGGCGTAATCTCTTAGTAATTAAGGGTATAGTGGGGTCATAGTGTCCGAGGGAATAGTAGCCAGGTTTACGCTCTATACATAGAAGGCTTGGGACCCCTATAGAAGCCGGAAAAGCAATTAATTCTGTAAAGGTAGCTGTATGTTGTGCCTTTCATTGTAATCTTGTAAACGGAGGGATACATTTGTAAATAGTTGATGTTTTGTTTGTGTTGGTTGATGAAGGTAAGTTGTTTAATGAAAATACACGGGACTCAAACATAACTGGAGAAATCTGGGTGTACTATTATAGGGCTATAAAGGGTGTAACAAGACCCTTAGCGAAGCCGAAAGGCAATTGTTTTCCCCGTCATTGCGATCATTTTTTAGTTCTAGACTTTTTCAACAATTAGTGTTTTTTTTAATACATATTTTTAAAGTAAGCTTTTGACTTAAAACACATCCACGACCCCCGTACTACTCAATCCATCCATCGGCACAATGTTTTGAGTGCGTCACATTGCGTAAAACGTGACTTTTCACCCCAAAAAAAAGTGGTTTCCCAGCAATCATTTTTGCGTAAAGTTACTTAGTTTGATGTACAGACGCCAGCTGCAGCACATCAAGCTACCCGAAACTGTAAAATTTTTCTAATCAACCTTGAACCTAATGATTTAGCAATAAAGTTGAAAAACTATTAAAGAAATTTGACAGATTGTAATAGCTTCATGTGCTGGCGTCTGTATATAATGCTTGGTATAGAGCTTCGTGAAGGGTCCCTTTACACCCTGTAGATAAGCCGCTGTCTAACCCTTTGGGGATTACAAACGTGATGTTATTTATGTTGAGAAGCGGCTATATTATAATATATTGAGAAAGGTTTTCGAGATGTTTGTTAATCAAGCAATTTTCAATAGCTGAAAGTTTTAGGATGTTTGGCACACATAATCATAACATCTGTTATGATTATTTTTAATCGGATGAGAAAGTAGATAGAATGTGCGAGTCAATTTCCGCATTTATGAAGTATCATGATTTGAGAACAGTTGTACTGCTCGGCCGATTTCGGTGTTTTTTCTTGTGTTGGTAATTTGCATGAAATATTTTTTTTTAGAAAATTCATCGCACAATTCGAGGAGGAGGGTATTTTATATGCCAATCTCATTAATAAAATATGGTACCTGGAGAAACTAGTCGATACTAATATTATAAAGAGGTAAAATTTGTTTGTATGCAGGGGGTAATCTCCGGAAGTAATGAACCAATTTTAAAAATTGTTTCACTGGTAGAAAGCTACATTATTCGTGAGTGCTATAGCCTATAAATTATAAAGATATCGTGCATATTAGCCGAGCTATCACTATTTTCGTGCACGAAGTCGCGGGCGACCTGCTAGTGTAAAATAAACTTATTCAAACACCAAAAGATACACTTTTGGGTGCTTGGTTGTCAGCGTATAAATGTCATCCATAATTAATTCACGGCCTGTCATATCTTTTGTAAACAATAGATTTTCTTTCAATGATAGTATCGCAAAGGATCGATGGCATACCAACAGCGGGGAAGACTTTGATGAGGTATTCTGATTTAAATTAGTGTCCTTAGAATTTCTTGCCCATTATTCTCCATAGAGATCTACTCTTAGGAATGGGCAACCTCCTTTCATAGTAATTATGCCTTGTGGCTCTCTGTAGGTTCATCTCATTATTTTTCGCCATTCAAAAGTGCCTGTAACTGGTCTATTTGAAGTAAATGCTTTGAGTTTGACATTTACATGTACCAGGAAAGCATGGCGCAAAAGAGAGAATGTTATACTGATCAGATTATTTTAAATTGTAATGTGTTTTTAGTCTTTTAATTTAATTTAATATTTTTTTTAATTTATAATACATAATCATTTTAATTTGGTATTCATTAATTAATTATTCAATGATGAATTAATTGTGATTTAATGAGACATTTCGATTGTTTCTTCAATGTTTTTTTTTTAATGTTTATTGAATTTATTTTTAATTTTCTTTATATAATTTTAATTTTGTTTTGTATGTATAGTAATTTTTATGTACCTCTGTTATTTAAAGCCGTTTTTACTCTTTTGTGCATGTGGTGTTAACCTTTAATTAATTGTTGCACTTGTAAATGTTACCCTAGCAATTAAGTTAGAAATGTATATGTGTAAACAATTGTTGGTTAACCTAAATAAATAAATAAATAAATCAGTGGGTGACATGAGTCTGTTATTGATTATGATAGTATGAAGCTTACCCATAATTTTGTTCTGCTTAGTACAATTCCCTCTTGCATCGTTTTCATCCCCCTTATCCTGTTTTAACGTATTGTCAAACCTATTCATTTCAGTAACACACTCACATTCATCACATATCTAATTTTCAACATCTTTTGTTAATTTGTTTTTCACTTTGAAATGTTTCAGTTTTGTGATCATTGTTGAGTTCAAAATGGTCTTTTAAGTTTCATAATTGCATCTATTGTCAACTACTTTAAGACAAGGTATTGCTATTAATTTCACACACACTCTCACTTTGTCATTTGATTTACAGTATTATTTTACGTATATTGAGTTTAGTTTTATTTACAAATCTACGCACTTATCACCTATAACCACGTACTATGTCATAATTTATTATATCACCTATTAATATTTCTACCCAAATTTAAATGATTAATTGATTATTGCAAACTTTATAGCTTATCTGAACTGTGTTTTATGCAAGTTCCTAATTCTTCAAGATCGTCACCAAGTTCAAGCACGTAATTGACAATCGTAAAATTGGCGGCAAATTCGGTGAAGGACAGCGCGACCGCCCCCGATGACGCGTCGGGATCTACTAAGGCGGCCACGCGACATTCAAAGCGGGAGCCGTTCATTACAGGCTATATGTCATCCCCAGGTTTTTTTGATGCTTGCTGAATGTTTATGCCGCCTTTGCCAATTTTTGCGCTGGCTGGAATATTTTTATTTTTATTTCTGACTTTGAAATGTCGTGTTCGAAATTCGAAGCGATTGTGGATTACTAGTACTGTCATTTTTATTTACCGAATGATTTTGCAGTACTGTGACCTTTATTTACGTTGTTATAAGGTTTATTTTAGAGGTATACTATAAAATAACTTTGAAAGGACTGCGCCGTACTGTGAGAACTTCTTAAATATTAATGCTATGTTAATCTAAGCTTAATGCTGGCTAATGGCAATAAATTTGAAATTAATATTAACGACGTACTTATCAAGAGTATCAAAGAAATTCGTATAGTTTTGCTGAGTAATGTTTCAATTTATATGCATGAATTCGGTTTGTGTGTGTAGCAGAAAGTTGCGTGAAATATTTCCATTTTAACATTAATAACGAAGTAACTTATGTATATTCATAGCCGCTTACAAATTACTTCGGAAAGAAAAAGGTCTGTTCTTGACGAAAAAAATCCTCAATCAAAAAGTTAATAAGTAAGTTATTTATAAATTCCTTATTTACGTCGAAATCAAGATTCTACGTTCAGGATTAAATTTCAAAAAGCCCTCTTAGTCAAAGCAGCTATAGATTCAAAAGGAATTGTTCCCGGCTCCACTTTAGCACTTTGAGAAACATTAAATCCTTCGGATTGTATTTCCTTAAAGGCTTATCAAAGGAGGTTTTAATTCCAAACTTGACGCCTCCTCACCACAGAGCTTAAGTCTTAAAACTGCATTTCTGAGGAGCGTTGTTTGAAATGCTCTCACGCTTGGCGGAATTAACGAATTTTGGGGAAATTCGCATGTATACACTCGAGAGGAGGAAGGGGAATGGACGGTTTTATCTCGTGTCGAAAATTGCGCGAATGGTGCTGTCGAATAAAACGTAATTTTACGTTCGTAGCCAATTTAGAAGTTGACTCAAATACGAGAATGTTTTTACAAATATAACTTCAAAACAGAGTATTGGTCTTTCCTTGTCGACGTGATATCGCAACAACACATTCTACGGTAAATTGAATTCTAGAACAAGTGAAAATACAGAGGGAAAATACTTTATCTTGTTGAGATTTGCTATGTTATGTGATCACCTCTCGGTGACAATTTCATGAAGCATCACATGGTAGAAACGAACAATAGTCCAGTAAGCGCTATCTTTAAGAGGACCCTTCCCGGTCCGTCTATCGTCATCACGACCATGGTCGAAAAGCTTGTTGTTTCATCCAGAGCCACAGCGGCGATGTTTTTTCAACTCCCCCGTCTCAGAGGACCCCGACCCCGCACGAATCGTCTCTCGCGCACCTCATACCGCCTAAT
This sequence comes from Noctua comes, assembly GCA_963082995.1. Taxonomy (NCBI): domain Eukaryota; kingdom Metazoa; phylum Arthropoda; class Insecta; order Lepidoptera; family Noctuidae; genus Noctua; species Noctua comes. The sequence continues at coordinate 11,140,890 of OY720285.1, forward strand.
GCGACAACATTGAACGAAAAATAGTGTTCGAAAATTTCATAAACTTGTTCCAGGAAATACGTGTTTTTGAATGAGGCTTACATGTTTGTGAAATTAATATTTATCATTTAAAATCTACATTAAATTTGCAAGGTTTCTATCACAATGTTTTTTTTACTTTTACAATTTATGAGTACAATATGAACGGCCAAATTTTAGGTAAATATGAGCAAAATAGCAGATTTTTAGAGGCTTATACTGAATTTGTTTCTCCAAATTTTTACTTTTTGCTTTGATAGAAACCTAGATATAGTGCACAAAATACCTATCAGTTAAAAAAAATCAAAGATAGATGTGTTACCACGGCATAATCACGTAAGAGCGTTTGTATGAAAAGTATGACGGGTTGGTCGCTCTTAATTATGTTTAGAAGCCAGCATAAACAACTCTAAACTTGGGTTTATAATTGAAATAATATCGCAGCTTTAATAAATTAATGTTATTTTGGGAACCGATAATTCCAACACAGACAAAAGACTTCAATAGATTCTTAATTGTGTAAAGGCGAACATTAATCACACTTTTTTTTTTTTTTATCGTGGTAAAATCATCAAATGAGTCCTCCCACCCAGGGCAGAGTGGGAGGAACTGTCAGACTTGTACTGACTAAAATCCACGGTGTCCTTCAATAGCCCTTTATGATCCAGGGTCACGGTAATTCTATAAGTCCCACGACCCCGGCAGGCTTTGGCCCTCTAGAGGGGGGCCCCGTCAACATTAATCACACTTTATAAAATTTTGTCAGTTTGAAGAGCTCGTGGCTAAATAATAACAGCCTCTCAAGCCGATCTTTCGGTTAAGCCGTACTTGCCTAGGTTGGTCTGTAGATGGGTGACCACCCATTACATACCAAGTTACCGTGCTTTCCTTGTTTCGGAAAGCACGTTAAGCCGTTGGTCCCGGGTGTCATTTGTAGATCTTTGGCAGTCGTTAGGTAGTCAGTGTTCCCAAAAAGTCTGACAACCAGTCTTACCAAGGGCTCGGGTATCGTATTGCCTAGTACTAACTGGGTTGTGGAAGTCAGGCAGTCGCTCCATGTAAAATACTGGTATTCAGCTGTATCCGGTTAGACTGGAAGCCGATCCCAACATAGTTGAGAAAAGACTAGGCAGATGATGATAAAATTTTGTTGTAACTTTCATTTTTTAAAGACACCAACTAAACTATAAAGAAAAATTGTTATCAATGGTGAGGTTTCTATTTTTTTAATCGCAAGGTCAATACTTAAAAAATTCAAGATATCCAAAATACAATGGAACTGGGCAGGCCACATCTGCCGCAACTTTCGCATAAAAATTGGGTAATGTACAACAGAATCCGGCGACGTAGTAGGCCCAGAAGACGATGGGTTGACGAGTAGGACTCTTACCAAAAGGATTGGGCCCAAATACCCACAGACAGAGGAAAATGGAATAGAGGGAAGGGGTGCCTTTGCCCTGCAGTGGGACACATTAGGCTTATAATAAAATTTGCTACCCTTAATATCATCAAAAATGATTGCTGGTTTGACCCTGTAGTCAGAACGAACCGCATTTCGTTTCCTTAAGGTGGAAGCGCTAAGGTAGCCCGCGAAATTCAAATATTCTTAAGTTTTTTGCTATTTGCAGGTCAGTTTCAGGCTATATGTTTCACCAAATGATTTGAAAAGAGTAACCATGGAGTTTCTTGCCGGTTCTTCTCCATAGGAAACGACCAACCCGAACCGTGCACCTTTTTGTCGACGTTTTATAAGTGCCCATCGAGGCCTATGTGAAATAAAATATTTTGATTTTGATTTTTGATATGTGAAACAAAATATGATTCGCGACCGTTACACGTATGTAGTTACAGAATTATAATCATTAAAATCAGCCCTCTAAATTCATTTATAATCCCTTTGTAAGGCTTTTTCATGAAATAGTCATTAATGTATTGACGAGTTTAATGACTATAATTCTGTAAAGCTAATTTTTACGGTCGCGAATTATATATTTATCAACATACAACCTGACACTGGCCTGTAAATTGAAAAAAACATAAGAAAATATTTCGTGGGCTACCCTGGCGCTTCCACTTTAAAATATGCATTGTAACTTGGAAGCCACATCTGCGTTTGCCAAAGATGAAAGAAATAATCGCAATGTGAACAGCTGATGCTCATTCTTATTCATAAACTTTTGAATATCTCGGATTTCATACAGGGTGGCCGGTACATTGACGTCCAAAAATAAAATTTAGGTCCCTCGTATCGTGGGGTTTCCGAATCACCCCCATGTATGTTCCGCGACTTTTCGTAGTTTTCGAGTTATGAATTTTTTTTCTGATTTTTTGAGAATGATCGAACTGACAAAAAAGTACAAGACTTTGTCGAGATTTTTTTTTTCAACTGAATCTTCCTGAGTAGTACTTTTATGCATAAAATAATCAGATTCGGAACTGTGATTAAAGTTATGAAAAAGATGGTCTAAAGTGAAAAAATTACGTTCGGTAAACGGTGACGAGGGGTGCCCCTCTCGCCACCGAGAGTGAGAGAGATAGCAGAGATAGTAAGGCGCGCAACCGAAGCCAACGCAAAACAAGTACGTCAGTCGTGCTCACATTGTGTTTACTGTTATACGCGTGTCGCCATTTTGAATTATGAAGCCTGCTTAGGAACCATGAAGTCACATGTTTAAATTTGTTATTTAAAGTTGAAAATTTAAGTCATAATTTACCGAACGTAATTTTTTAACGATCATTCTCAAAAAATCAGAAAAAAATTCGTAACTCGAAAACTATGAAAAGTCGCGGAACATACATGGGGGTGATTCGGATACCCCACGGTACGAGGGACCTAAATTTTATTTTTGGACGTCAATGTTCCGGCCACCCTGTATAATGTTCTATTTTACTCAGCGATGGAATATAGAATCTTGTAGATGATGGATAAAATACTTTTTCAAAGCACGCAAGGGTTTTCTTGTCTTGTAATTAAGATTTAACACAATTTGGACCAGGGCAAGAGAATTATGATGATTTTGGTTATCCCATAATAATATTCCAAAACATGGTTTTAAACATAATTATCATAAAACGTTACCACTGCAGGATAAGAAACCACGTGTCTCAATCAAAATGATAATATTTTATTTCACATAGGCCTAGATGGGCACTTACAAAACGTCGAAAAAAAGGTGCACGGTTCGGGTTGGTCGTTTCCTATGGAGAAGAACCGACAGACACTCTTTTAAATCATAATATTGTTACAAAACCTTGGCTACATCATTCATGTTGAGATGGTACATACTGTTTGGTGTGTACCAAACTGTAGGAGTGTAACGTAGTCAGTGTAGTGCAAAGTGGTGAATTTTAATTAATTAAATGCTCTCTTGTGAGTGCTCGTTAGTTTGTTTGTTGATGTTTGTGATACAGTGGTGCTCCTGTGAAATGTACATTTTGTAGTTATAAGTTGGTACATATTTAAGTATTCTTGTGAAAATTTTGTTTATTAAGACGTGTTCCACTTTTTTTATGTTTTTTTGAAAACGATAGTCTAATATACACAGGAACCTGCCAGTGAACGTGGAAAGCCAAATAAAATCCCTAGATAGGGTGACTGGTAATGAGTGACCAATACTTAAACACGTGATTGTACTCATGATAACAAACAACTTTCCTTTTATCACATTTACTTTTATCACAATAACACAACAGCCGTATTAAATTCGCGCGCGAGCGCCTGTGACCTATCAGCTGTTAGCCGCATGACGCCGTTCTGTCTCATTACTATCGTACCGTGCACCAGTGAGTAGGCAGAGCACCCGTGCGGATCTCAAGCCCGCTCCGTAATGCTCCGCTGTTGTGTTATTTTTGTGATAAAAGTGTATTAAAAATACTCATTGTATTAAAAAAATGTTTCTTTGGGAAAGTTGTTTGTTATCATGAGTACAATCACGTGTTTAAGTATCGGTCACTAATTACCCGTCACCCTATATAAAATGTCTACAAAATGCTAACGAAGTCTTTAAAAAATAAATCCACGAATTCCTAAAAAATCCTATTTTGGCTTCCAATGCTAAACACAAACTTAAAATTAAAGAAAATAAAAATGTCTAAATAGACTTCTGACTCGGCAGTTGCCTCCATTAAAGTGTAAAGGTGTTTTTTGACAGATTTAATGGGCAGACATTTTACGTCTCAGGCAGGCGTGACCCTTTCACCTTAAGGCGTCCGCCCACCAACGGCTGTACAAAGATCTTTTGGTGCGTCGCTAAAACTGAAATCAACACAGCCATCTTGTTTTTTTCAACATATTTCACGAAAGAATGTCAGAGCGCCCCGTTATTCGAGCGTCAAAACTCCTTATACACTTTAGCCAACTTATCTGTGCAGACGGGAAAACACGGAACTAAAATAAATGTACCAAGTTTGACATATCGATGCATTTTTTCTTGACAAGCAGCGCCCTCTTGAAATGCAGAATTAAAGTGGCCATACAGCTTTGTACGTCGGATGTCAAAGGAAAGGGTTCTTTAAGTTAGCTGCGTGATTCATTTTGTTTACCAGTCACAGCTCCGTGTGCAGCATGGCCATGGATCGCAGTGGATGATCCCGCCTACATTTTTAACCGACTTCTAAAAAGGAGGAGGTTCTCAATTTAGCTGTATTTTTTAATGTTTGTTACCTCATAACTCCGTGATTACAGGTCCAATTGACAAAATTATTTTTTATTTGGTATAGGAAGCTTGCGCGGTGGGTCCATATAAATTAAACTAAAATTGCTTAGGTAGATCGTTTATGAGTTATCTTCTATAATACATATTTTTTCTTCTATGTCTGTGTGGATGATCTGCTAATAACTTTTAAAAATAATGGAAAATTCATTCATTTTGTGAGATACCAACATACCACCACTAAAAGGGCTTAAAATAAAAAAGTGACTTTTGTTAGTTTTATTGACTTTTTCCTTTCAGAAATTAAGATTTTTTCCATTGTTTTTGAGTTTTTTTTTGGAAGTAGGTTATTTTATTTACAAAAATCTTTTTCTTACAAATCGAAGCTATAGCGTGCTACACTTAGCAGCGGGCTGCTGTGTAGCGACGCCTTTATAGTTACGATGTTATGGAGAACATTTTATCACGAGGGGATCCTTCGATATTTTGGTGTCTTTGCAGGTCAGCGAGTTTTATTTCTTTTGTTTATTGAAATATGGAATACGAGGTGTTTCGAAACAGTACCTACCACACCTTGTGTTTTTATTTTGTTTGAAATTCAAAAGCTTTACAGGTTATTAAAGAAGCTGTAGTTTCCAGTAGGCCTAGAATAAGTGAAGTTTTATCAGCGATATCGGTAATGAAAAGTCAAACTTTACTACATATACAATGTGTCCGGTCATGGACTAGCGATATTCTAGGTATTTGTAAAACAACAATTTAAATACACAAATACACTACACACTTGGGTCCAATCCACTTCCCTGCAATTTGGCAGCCATTTTGTTATTTTGTACAAAAAAAATCATATCTCTCAAAGTTTTGGTCTTACTGAGATAAAAATAGGCTTGTAAGAAGGGATAAGATATTGTCTATCGTTTACATTATGTAATTATGGGTTCACGCTATCGTAACTTTAAGAAAACAGAAATTAAACTCCAAAAAAATATCAATAATTATGCATTTATCTACAATTTTTTGAAAACAAATTCTTTGCAAATCAACAAATTTGTATAATAGAATAGTTGTTATATAAGTACCTAAAGTATCGCTAGTCCAAGACCAGACACATTGTATACAAGCTAACTTAATATTATGTCAATAGAGTTGAAAATCGATTTAGGAGTACAATTACTTTGAAGGCAATTGCACAGATAGTAGATCCTAAGGCATTGAAACAGCTAAATAAAAATAAATGCAACTAATTCAATTGTAAATAAATGTAACCAAATTCCTTAATACCTATTGTTAGGTTCCGATGTGAATAATAAGTATTTTATAAGATTTATTGTGAATTAGATTTTAATTTAATTTTTTTTTTTTTATTCGATTATTTTTTGCAATCGACTAAATGTGCTCGCAACACCGACTGAATTTATGTGATTATCTGTGGTAAAGCTGTCAGTTTGCCGTAATGGCGGGTGACGGTTTTTAAAAACTTCTTGTTCGTTTGGCGCTCGTCGAGGTCGGACGCACAATTCGTCTTTTGCATTGATTTACATTTTGTAACATCGGAACAAATAAATACTTATCCTGGAGTGCAGCATTTTCATTACACTACTCTTCAAAAATATGCTCAGAACTAACCATATTTTCTAACTTATATAACTCAGAACAAACAAAAAGTGGTATCGCAATGAAAAAAAAACTAAAGTTAAACTAAGAAGAACGTAGATAATCATCCTTATAAGTAGTTGAATCCAGACCACATCGGAATCTTTCTTCCCTTAATTGTGGACTACTGTCTGAAGATAATGTAGCCGAGGAAGTCTTTTGTTCCACTAAATGCTCTCCCTAGTCTGTTCCTCCTTTTAAATCGCGCTACGTCTGCTTGGTGTTTTTTTTTTATCGTTACTATGTGGGTAGTCTTAGATAGTTAGCGATGTGGAATGGTAGCAGCATAACATTTCGGACCAACCAAAGATTTTAGGTGATCCGATAGTTTTTAGCATTAGATTAACATTATCAAGTATTTACACGCTTTTGATAGCTTCACCTGTAACTAAGTAAAAAAATCTTAGAACTTAAATTTGACCCATTTCCCGGTTTCCGATTGAGCTGAAATTTTGCTAAGTGACGTCGTTCTAAATCCAATAAGTTTATTATGGCGGACTCCCAAGATGGCGGACTAGTTATTTACTATGCATTCCCATGATATGAGTATCAAATGAAAGGGTTTGCTGAAATGAATACGAAAAAGCGTGTTTTTTTATATTTGTCGGATCCAGTAGTTAGTAAGAACATAAAATGAATTGCAAGTGCGCCGGTGGTGACATCGCGCGACCTACTTACAAGTCTACCCACACCACAGCGTGCTTCTACAGAACCCTGATGTTCAGCCCGAGGCGAGGGCAACAGTCAATGTGTAATCGCAGCGGAGTTGAGACGTCTTGGAACTGTACCCGATTCATTGTGCCCCGTGTTATTGTGTTAAGTTGTAATCTCAAGTAATTCGTTAATTTTGCTACAAACAGTGTATCGCACCCAGTGTGTTTTCATAGTACGAAACCCATCGTCTGCCCACATGATGTACGAGCCCAACGGAATAAATCTTGACATATCCAACATATTTATTATCTAATAGGTATTGTTTTCAGTTCACAGTGTAAGTTTGTGTGAAATACTAAACATGGCGTCTTATCTACGCCAAATATTTAAACCCTTTCTGTCGCTCATGCCTGACTTAGTAAGCGATGCTTCTTACAAGTTCGGGTTGGCCTTTTTCGACACAGTCGGGCGCCAAAATGTACTACCGATTTCACTGACAGTCGACCACTTTTCAACCTTACCACTTAGGGCATTAGTGTGAAAAGTGGCAGACTTTTAGTGCAGTCGTCGGTGGTACCTACATTCAATGAAATTATGAAGAAAGATACGCTACGTTCATACTCAGCGGCTTTCAAATATGGTTGCGTTGCGATAGATAATACGGAACGTATTATACAGAAAGACGCTTAAACGCTTATTACTCTTGAAGTACTTAAATTACGACAATTGTCTGAATTTATATGCAACAATTTGCGCGTGCTAGTGCTATATCTACCTCTTTTTATTTATAATATCATTGCCTACATTCAATTTTTCCGCCCAGTTTGTGAACATGTATAAAAGCCTCACCTACATTTTCACAAATATTTACATTAAATATTAAGTATCTTGCCAGAAGTAGCAAAATAAGAGAAAAAACCAAGGTAGCAGACATACTTACTCGGATAGACCTACACAAGTGGAGATGGACCGGCCACATGATTCCGAGACCCACAAAACAAATGGAGCGCAATAGTCTTCGACTGGTACCCCAGAGACGCGAAACGAAACAGAGGTCGACAACAAACCAGATGGCAAGACGACCTGAAGCTCACGGCTGGGCACCATTGGAGAAGAGTAGCGCGAGACAGAACCCACTGGAAATTGTTAGAGGAGGCCTATGCCAAGAGGCATACTGATCTACGGGATATTTTATAAAATTCAAAATGTATTTATTTATTTACGAATGTAGTCAGAATAAAAGGGCATTATTATTATTATTATCTTGCCATCATTTTCCTATAATCTCTTTGACCCTTTTATTACTATTAAAAATAGGTCAACGACCTCCACCATAAGGTCGCATAAGGTAAATATTCTCAAAGCATTTTCCTGATACCAAAAAACAAATTTCCGGTGAAACGGTAAGCTGCTATCCCTTGAGGTAAAGACATTTTTAAAAGGAAAATATTTATCAAAAGACATGCCGTTTCCAGTCGTAAATTAATTTACCTGAATTTTATTGGATAAAGCCATATATATTTATTGAGTATGTATTCATGAGAATGGATAAAAGATCCAGATATTATAGAAAATTAATTCGTTTTGCAAATATGAATACTTTTTAAAACATAAACATAAAATAACGCCTTGTAATCCTGTAACGTGGCAGGCCCAGAAGAAGATGGCGGGATGAGTTGGACTCTTTCGCAAAGGATTGGCCCACAATCGCACTAGACCGCGAAATGTGGAAGGAGGGAAGGGAGGCCTTTGCCCTGCAGTGGGACAATATAGGCTTATAATAATAATGATAATCCTGGAAGGGTTAGGCTTAGGGTTAGGTATACCTCTACCTAACAAGTAGGTACGGGTACACCCTCATTTCGCAAGTTGATGTTTAAATCAACCGAGCCTAAGCTTAAGCGAGCCTATTGCAATGGTGGATGGGCCAAAAGGCCCATTTGGTTCGCAAAAGTAGGAATTTGAATGCAGAAAAAACAACACCGTCCCGTATTTCCCCTTTTAATTCCATTAAAAGTCCATTAAAAAAATGGACTGTCATAAAAGGCCTACAATATTGTAATTTCCAACCGCATCCAGCCTTTGTTTTTCCCATGCAGTTAACTGGCTGAAAAACCGCTGAAATAGCAACTGAACCAAATCAGGTCAGTGCTGTTTCAGTGCTAACATGATATTTTGGATCGCTGCCAAATGCCTGAATGTTTCTTCGTAAGGGATTTTTATGTGGGAACCTTATATTATTATTTGATGGGATGTCTGTAAACATGCGAGACAGGCGTGATTTAAGGACATACACATGTATTCTTCGATGTCTTTGGGAGATGTGAACAGCACATCTACATTATGCTAGTTATGTAATTGTTTGTAATATTCACTCGGAACTAATTCGTCTTTGTTAAAAAAAACTGTTTTATTCCCAGTCAGAACAGAAGTAATAGTTCAGGAGAAGTTCGTGGCGCAATAATAACAGCCACTCGAATCGATCTTTAGGATAAGCCGTGCTTGCCTAGGTTCGTCCGTCGATGGGTTACCGCCACATACCAAGTTTCCTCCGTGCCTGGGAAAACATGTTAAGCCATTGATCCCGGCTGTCACTTGTCAGCTGATACAGGTAGTCAGTGGCCCGAAAGTCTGACAACCAGTCTTATTAAGGGATATCGTATTACCCAGTACTAACTGGGTTGTAGAGGTCAGCTAGGCAGATCATGAGTAATAGTTCAGATAAACACAAATTCGTTTTCATTTAGACTTTTATGTACTAAACTAACTTAATTATTACTAACAAGTCACTCACTTCTATAACACACTTTTGTTGCATTTCGCTCGTGATTAGTAAGATTATTTTCTTGTCTGTTTACATAAACAAAAACGAAGAGAAAGCTACAAGCAGCATCCCTGGAGTTACTACCAAATGCTAAGTGAGCAAGTGAACCGTCTTTTGTTTTCTCACGAGAACACTTTTGTTTAGGAGCCACTGACTTCAGCGCAGAGATCAAGTTTACCTCACTTTATTAAACGTTGCATAAATTATAAGACCACGCGAGGATTTTCCGGAAAATTGTGTTAGTTCAGAGGGCAATTCTATGGGGGATCTAAGTAAATAAATCGTTTTTGTGAGTAATTCTAGAGTAATGAAGTTAAATTTCAAGTTATTGATGAACGCATGATCTTGATTTATAGGGCAATTCTATGGGGGATCTAACTAAATGAATCGTTTTTGTGAGTAATTCTAGAGTTATGAAGTAAAATTTCAAGTTATTGATGAACGTATGATCTTGATTTATAGGGCAATTCTATGGGGGATATAAGTAAATGAATCGTTTTTGTGAGTAATTCTAGAGTTATGAAGTTAAATTTCAAGTTATTGGTGAACGCATGATCTTGATTTATAGGGCAATTCGATGGGGGATCTAAGTAAATAATAGTTTTTGTGAGTAATTCTAGAGTTATGAAGTTAAATTTCAAGTTATTGATGAACGCATGATCTTGATTTATAGGGCAACTCTATGGGGGATCTAAGTAAATGAATCGTTGTTGTGAGTAATTCTAGAGTTATGAAGTTAAATTTCAAGTTATTGATGAACGCATGATCTTGATTTATAGGGCAATTCTATGGGGGATCTAAGTAAATGAATCGTTGTTGTGAGTAATTCTAGAATTATGAAGTTAAATTTCAAGTTATTGATGAACGTATGATCTTGATTTATAGGGCAATTCTATGGGGGATATAAGTAAATGAATCGTTTTTGTGAGTAATTCTAGAGTTATGAAGTTAAATTTCAAGTTATTGGTGAACGCATGATCTTGATTTATAGGGCAATTCGATGGGGGATCTAAGTAAATAATAGTTTTTGTGAGTAATTCTAGAGTTATGAAGTTAAATTTCAAGTTATTGATGAACGCATGATCTTGATTTATAGGGCAATTCTATGGGGGATCTAAGTAAATGAATCGTTGTTGTGAGTAATTCTAGAGTTATGAAGTTAAATTTCAAGTTATTGATGAACGCATGATCTTGATTTATAGGGCAATTCTATGGGGGATCTAAGTAAATGAATCGTTTTTGGGAGTAATTCTAGTCATGAAGTTAAATTTCAAGTTACTGATGAACGCATGATCTTGATTTATAAAGCAATTCTATGGGGGATCTAAGTAAATGAATCGTTTTTGGGAGTAATACTAGTCATGAAGTTAAATTTCAAGTTATTGATGAACGCATGATCTTGATTTATAGGGCAATTCTATGGGGGATCAAAGTAAATGAATCGTTTTTGGGAGTAATTCTAGTCATGAAGTTAAATTTCAAGTTATTGATGAACGCATGATCTTGATTTATAGGGCAATTCTATGGGGGATCAAAGTAAATGAATCGTTTTTGTGAGTAATTCTAGTTATGAAGTTAAATTTCAAGTTATTGATGAACGCACAGTACTCGTTAACCTTGTGATATTATAGATGGAAGAAGATAAAATTAAAAACAGAAAAACAATAAATTTATTTAATAGATTATACACCACTATTTTTTAATTAGTACAAAAAAAGATGGAGCTCTATCCGTACCCGTTACTGATCACATTTGTGTAATCAAAAGTCAAATAAACGAAATCCCAAAATTGTCTTTCTTTTTTATTGAATCAATCATTCATAACAATTACTACTAGAAAATACTACGCGCAGTGCTTTTCCATTCCTGTCGCCATTCATAGGTCCCGGCAAACTCGCGTCTAAGCTCAAGCCACGCCCCTTTCCGCGCCAGCGATCCTTTTTCGAGCGAGCAACAAACATAATACAGAGACAGTGCCAATTTGTCAGCGGAAGTGTGCGCGTGCTTCTTTAACCAAATTGTTTGTTTATGTTTTTACTTTCGCGATGGCTTACCAGTTCTCGTCTCGGGAGTATACCGCTATGATACGTGCATACTTTTTGTCTGGTGAGAACGCGAGTGCCGCTGTACGTATGTACAGAGAAGAGTACCCAAATGCTCGCCAGCCGAACGTTCGGACTGTGGTAAATGCTTACCAGCGTTTACTCGACCACGGATCATTCCACGCACCGGCCCATAGCCAAGGACGTGGAAGACCGACGTATTCCCAAAACCTGTACGACGATGTAGTGGACTACTTTGAAGAAGATCCCCGGCGAAGTACGAATGACGCAGCTCGTCATTTTAATATTAGCCAGTACTGTGCATGGACGATCATTAGTTCGTCTGGATTTCACCCATATCACTACAGAAAGGGTCAAGAATTGACCACCGTAGATAATGAACCAAGGATGGCGTTCTGCAGGTGGATACTGAACAATACTGAAGCAAATGTGCTGTACTCAGATGAGTGCATGTTTACTCGTATCGGATTGTTCAATCAACGTAATGAACACTGGTGGTCAATACGCAATCCAATGTTAACAAGGGAGAACTCTTTCCAACACAGGTTTTCTGTTAATGTCTGGGCAGGAATCCTGAACGACAACATTGTTGGTCCTTATTTCATTGAAGGACGTCTTACTGGAGAAAGTAATTTAACTTTGCTTCGGACTATGGTGTCTTCAATGCTAGATGACATTCCATTAGCCAACTTACGAGGCCTCTGGTTTCCGCAAGACGGTGCGCCTCCGCACTACCATAGCGCAGTGCGTGAATACTTGACGGAGGAGTTCGGGAGTCAGTGGATCGGTCGAGGCGGCCCCGTGGCATGGCCTCCACGCTCACCTGATCTCACGCCACTGGACTTTTTTTTGTGGAGTGAACTTAAGAGACGAGTGTACGTTAGTGAGCCAACAAGTTTAGAACAATTAAAACAGCGCATATTGGACGCATTTGACGAAGTGAAAAGTGAGCGAAGCATACTTTTATCGTTAAAAAACAATTTAATTAAACGTGCCCGTGTTTGTATTGATAATGGTGGTGGACATTTTGAAGGACAGTTAAAATACCTGTGAGTGGTGGACATTGTGAAGGATAGTTAAAATACCTGTGAGTGGTGGACATTGTGAAGGACAGTTAAAATACCTGTGAGTTTTTTTTTAAGTTTTGTAATTACGTAAATTTTTAAATATCAGCTGATTCAAACTTTCTAAATACGCCAAAATTACTTTTTTTACAAGTTTTGAAGCTTTAATTTAATTTGATTTCTTTTTACTTTAGTCACCTAATTGTTTTAATTAATTGTAATAAAGTTGGTAATTTTGTTGGTCCTAAGCCCAATTTAAGTACGAAGGAAAAGTTTGAATTGAATAAGTGCCTATTTTACTTAACTTTTTATTAGTTTTCAATCGTAAAGCTTAAAGATGATTTAGTTACATAAAAATCGATAACAGCTGATGGAGGCGGGGCAAGTTCGAGCGAGAGCACGCGAACGCGAGAGCGAGAGAACTCGATTAATGAATACTACTATGAATAGCCTGTACAATATTTCCATAAATTGAGTGACATTTTGGGATATAAACCAACGCTAATAACTTTGCTGTTTATGAATATTATTTATTGAGACTTTACATATTTAATAACAAGACCTTCTCTAATAAGCCCTTTAAGTATTTGTACTAATTAAAAATTAGTGGTGTATATGATTTTTGCAGCAAAACTACGATGGTGGTAATTCCATTCTTTTGTCTTTTGCCCATAGTAAAACTCGAACATTTAAAACTGAATAAATATTTGATAAAAGTCCAGGTGGCCTACCATAACGTCTTAAACCAGGAGTAATTCCTGTATGGGAAAGAGATGGCGCTAGACGACCTGTATAGCTCTGTCTCTTTCCCACACTGGAATTACTCCTGCTTTAAGACGTCATAGTAACCCCCCTGAACATAAGACAAATAACAGATTTCTGTAGTAAAAACGGAACTAAGTAATAATGTTGCCAACTTAGGTTTTTGTTACCCAGTTAAGCTTAACGAACTAAAGCTGCTGGATTTTGTTTGCTGGCAACATTTAATCAGTGTTTGAATTTTGTGCGAAGAGTTGTTTTTCGGTTTGTTTTACTAATTGGAGTGTTAGTTTTTTTATTGTTCGGTAACATTCCTACTGTGTAAGCAGTATCTTAAATAAAGGGTGTAAATACTTGACATATCCGAAAGGCACTTGTTCTCCCCGTCTTTACGAACATTTTTTTTGTTCTAGACCTTACCTGTGAACCTTTTAGTTACGGAGGTATTGGGTGTCAAAGTTCCAACTTTTTCAAAAGTTTAAAAAAATCATGTTTTTAATGTAAGATTTTTACTTTACACACCTCCACGACCCCCGTACTATTCAATCCATTCATCAGCACAATGCTTTGAGTGCTTTCCATCGAGTCCTACCGTAAAACGTGATTTGACACCCCAAAAAAAAAATTCGATTCCCAGAAATAATTTTTGCGTAAAATTACTTAGTTTGATGTACAGAATGCTTGGTTGACGGCTATGTGAAGGGTCTGTTTACAGCCTGTATGTTTCATAACGCTGTAAGAACGTTGATGAAGAAAAAGGAATATGTTAGGATCGTATCAAAATAGCGTTTTGTAGTTTCTGCCTGCTCTATGGAAAAAAGGCATGGGAAAGTGGAGTAAGGCAGAATCTGAAAAAATAAAAAAATATTCCTATTTGGCTTTAAAACAAATAAAATGAGAGGGAGAAAAGAACTTATTAAGATTAGATCTTTTATGTATTACACTGATCTATCAGGGGTCCCATGGATAGCAGTTAGATACTACACATTAAATAGTTTTTAAACGTACGAGTATTTTACTAATACTTATTTTTCAGCAACTCAAAATCTATAATTTGATTCCAGCTACGAAAAAAGTATTAATGTTATTATTAAAAATTCATTTACTCATAACTATACGTATAAATTACATTTTTAAATATATAAAACTCAAAAAAAAAACATTTAAAAATATAAAAATAGTATTTCTATTAATACTAACGGGATATTTACCATGTTTACTGTTTGTTATGAGTTCCCGATATTTCGGCGCTGTTGCAAGCACCATGATCACGGATAAACTTAAGCTATTGCGGGTGGGTGTTTATGAGCAGACAAATCGATCTACCCTCTTTCTTGTTCGTTTTGTGTTAAAATCTTATATAAAAATAGTAGCCCACCGGCATCGGGACAGGGTCCAAGCTACCCGGCGGTCAGGGCTCCAGAAAGAGGAACCTGCTCTTAAAAATGATTTTTGTTTTTTACCATCGTGAATGCCTCAATAGCAGCGCGGAATCTGAGTTTGTGCCCAATGATGGCAAGAGGCTGCTTCTATAACATGGGACGAAAACATAACACGTAAGTAAACGTATACCTCTGCCCAGCCCTTCGGGGATTACAGGCGTATTGTTATTTACGTGACCATTTGTTAGTGAAAAACAAAAGAAAGTGAATAAAACTCATTTTCATCCGTAACTCACTGGATGAGTTCGGATAAAGTTCTGAGTTAGTCAGGGTTACGCGATAAATGGGTGAGATTCAGTTTGACAATGGTCTGGAGGTACTACGGCTTTACTATGTTTTTTTTTTAATAGGAAGTCGAGTGGGCGTGATTTTTTTATAGTATGTCAGATTGTCAGGATTTATTCCACTAGGGCGATTCCCCTGATAACACGTTTTAGGTAAAACCATTTAAGATTGGTCTATTCCTTTTCTTCTTTTATTGACCTAATCGTTTTCAATGCATTTTAAATCATTGGAAAACGTAAAAAAATATTTTCTATCTCTTTACTTCCTTCATTTTGTTTCTAATAGATCAGCAAGAAAATCCTCTCCTTGCGCCATAAACCCCAGGTCCCGCGCCAATCAAATTATTTGCTTTTCTTGCAGCCAGGAGTTCGGGTCATAAAACGTCCCAGATTTGTTACCGGGACGAATCGATGCTAGGGCCATTAAACAGACTGTGGGACAGGTTTGGATTAATGATTAAGATTTTGAGGACAAAAAGGTAAGAATTACGATTAACTTTATTTCGGAGAGAGTCGATATGTTGAATTATGCCCGCGGCTTCGCCCGCTTGGAGTTCGATAATTGTCCCACGGGATTGTACTACCGGCATAAAAAGTATCCTGTGTGTTAATCCAGGCTATAAGCTATCTGTGTGCTAAATTTCATCCAAGTGACAAAGAGTAACAAACATCCATCCCTCCATCCATTCTCACAAACTTTCGCACCTATATATTTATAGACACGTCTACCTTAGAAAAATTCTACCTACTTACTAATAAGTAAATACTCCTGCGCCTCGCACGCCCTGCACAACACTGCGCGCCATGCGCCTGTCTACGTGAGTTTCGAAGCCCTATTTGACTCTGTTGGGGGATGATTTTGGAAAAACTGTGATACACGTTTCTTACCATTTTAACTGAGGAGTACGTACACACATTTTCAAGTCAATTGACCTCGAGAATAAAAAGTTTCACAGAAAATTCAACACCCCATTTCACCCTCTTAGGGGTGAAATTTCGAAAAACCCTTTCTTAGTGGATACCTACCCTTCACAAAAAATACACCCTCCAAATTTCATGTCTTGGGCGGTGCGTTGATATATCAGTCAGTCAGTCAGTCAATCAGTCAGTCAGTCAGGATTTTGAATTTTATATGTATAGATTAATCCCTCTATACCGATTCCATTCCCGTCATGTCGACTCGTGAAACAAATGACATCTGTTTTAAAAGTTTACGCTTGACCATTTGAGATTCTTTTCCTTTCAATATTCGGCGGCACGGTTGGCGCAGTGGCTCAGCGATTGGCTGCTGCGATGCGTGTCGCGGGTTCGATTCCCGCACGGGACAAATATTTGTATAGCCTACAGGTATTTGTTCCGGGTCTAGCTGTTTGTGTATGTGAGTTTAAATGTTTGTAACCCACGATACAGGAGAAATTGCCAGTGTGGGACAATGTTTTAAAAAAAAAACAATATAGTATCATATCTTGTGAATATAAATTGTATTGTAAGCCTTCAATTCTCCCATTGTGAAAGGAGATGCTGGTCTCCTCATGATGTTTTCCGTTACTGAGAACAGTGGTGAATTTACACAAAGTAATGTGCTTGCCTGTGTTCGTCTAAACTCGTAATCTGTGGCCATTTACATTGATCCAGCACTTTTACTTGTTTCAAATAATAGTGGAGCATTGATTTATCATTTTTATTCTTTGAATCTAGAACCTAAAAGTCATAGTGATATGATGTTTGAAAACATCTATCATAAGTTTAGCGTGTCGATGACAAAAAGTTCAAATGTTATGTATAGCCCAAAACTCAGCCAAGCGAACCCCACTCACTGATGCATTAAGATCATCAAGTGCACAGGTCAGATGCGGTGCAAGATGGAAGGTGGGCCATTCTCTGTGGGGAGGCGTAAAGAAATAAAATGCTTTTTTAATATGAGTTAATACATTCAAAACCTTTATAGCTACACATAAAGGAATTCTCAGTTACGAGTAGTTCCATTATATTCTCATCTAGCTCTCAAAGAGCAGCATTAAAAGTAGATTAGACAACGACCGCAGTTTCGCATACAAGTTCTTTGTGTTTTGTAATATAATGTGAGTGGTAAACGGAAATTGTTTTACGTAAAATTGCTTGTGGATGTTGGGATTTCCAAAGAGCATTTCTTCATTAAATTCTTTGAAGAATGTTATACGTATACAGGTATAACAAGAATTCGATCCGAAGTAGGATTTATGTTTTGCCTTTATTTGTGTAATATATTATATATTTACATTGAAAACATGAACACTTCACATGACACCTTTATTCTTTAAAGGGGCTGGCAGATTTGTAGATGAGGTAGGCACAGCATTAATACCTATATTTCAATAACTTAGACGTTAAAAATATGCATAAAAAAGGTCAGATATAGCATTTGTTTGTTACTTTAATATTCTAGCTAAGGTCTACTGTTAGAAAATGAACCAAATTTTTAACATGTCGATGATAAAAGAACGCATGTTGATTCTGCAATATCCTTTCCCGAGCAGAAATATTCGAAACACAAACAGAACGCCTTCGACTCGGCAGTGAGCAACAAAAGTTTTCCTGGTCTGTATTTACATAAATTCCCAAAGCAATACGCGGAAAGCCTTCCATGAGAGACAAAACAAATGAAAATGTGTATATACTCGAGGTGAAATTCCAACTATACGAGTCCTTTATAGACGAGCCACAACCCACAACCACACGTTGGAGGCAAAAATGTGGCGGCACACAGATTGTATGAATTTTTTTTATTTACCACTAATTATAGCAACATTACAGACCAAGTACTAAGACAAAATAAAACAATATAAAAAGTAAAATTACACCCAGTAAAAATAATAACAGCTATAGTTAAAATACAGCTTGCTTGTCGCAGTCACGATGTGCAAGCTGCCAACCTTTTTTTTGTTCCGTGCTTTATATTTATATACAACATTATATAAAGTATATGCGAAACTTGAATATTGTTTGTTCAGAATAAGTAACTGAATCGATTCCAATAATTTTTAAACTGTGTTATATTTTGTCCCAAAAATATTTAATAAAAGTTACAAGTTGGACACCGAGCGACATTAAGTACCTATCGCAATAATTTAGGTACCTACTGCCAAATTATTATTATCAATGAACTCAAGACGACGCTGGAGGCGCGCCCGCGGGCGCTCTGCGCGAGGGCCACGTTTTTGTGCGAATAACTACAAAACAGAACAAGCTTATAACTTTGTGATTTTTCATGATACAGTTTTGAAATTTTGTACATAAATAGATTCTTTACATAAAAATACTAGACAAGTGTTTCAGGTTTCGCATTATACTAATACTAATGTTGTATATTTATTAAGTGTTGGATGTTAGTGTTTGTTTTATTTTTTTGTCATTTTGTATGCACGTCATGTCTATGCGACAATTTTTTTTTCTTTTATTTTACTGCAATTTGATGCCGCGTTCAAAGGCAACATACTAGTTTGTGTTTAATACTGACAATATCGGGGAATCAAATATGATGGAACTGACACGCAAGCATCTACAAACACAGTTAGGCTTATAGCACACTTATAAGCACTCCACCGGATCAGTATTACCTCACCTCATTTATTAATATCGTTTATAGAAATAAGATGTGAACGACTCGAAATCTTAATACAAAAGCAAAGTGTTCAATACAGCTTCTATTAATAAAATTGTACATCATTTTCTCATCCTTGGCCTTTGAAAATTTTGACTCTGCCACAACACAAATTCAAGTAAATCTCTACTCCGTGACTTTTTAGTCGTCTTACAAAAGTGGTCCACTCATTGTACCCGACATAAAATAGCTCTAGGCGCGATTTTTTTAAACCTACCATAATAGGTACAAAGAACAATAAAATAATACATTAGAATAATATTATGAAACTTCCTGTTAATGATGTTTACGTGTCAAACGGGAGAACCCATCGCTCGACTCCAGTAGATCATCGCTTGCAACAGGCTGTTTTATCTGCGTCATGCGTCATAATACTGAATAATGTTTTTATTTTAAATTATTAAAATCTCATAAATATCAATTTTTTTTTATGAATGTTTAGTGATCATTGGATACATGAAGTGGGCTGCCGTTGTAAGACGACTAAAAAGTCACGGAATATAGCTACGACTTTGCAAATTTGTCGCCATGGTATGTTTACCAGTAGCTCGTCTGATCAGACTGTTCCATAAGAGACAAAACAAATGAAAATGTGTGAAATTCCACTACATGGTTCTTCTTTCTCTCCTTTGACAAGTCATTTGTAGTTTCCGTCCTCTTCTAGTTTGGCGACGTCTGCATCGTAAAGTTTTTTTTATTACTTATTGAGTTTTGCTTTCGTGGCAGTGTTTGTTAGTAGGCACTTCTAAATATTTCCTCCTTGCCTATACAGGCTGTTTGGTAATTTTATTGAGTGAATTAATATTCTCAATTTGAAACAAAATCTTCTGAAACAAAATATTTTATTTTTAAAGATTTTGTTTGAATCTGAAGTTATAATAAATCATACTTTAACTCAATTTAAAGCACATATACAATATAAACTTTTCGTAGAAATGAAAATACATAGTTGAAAGAAAAACAACATAATTTATTCCGTTCTAGTAAAGCCTCTAAAAAATGTTTGATGACGTGGCGTGTCATTTCGCGAAATAAAGAAAATAATGTCTCAATTATCTTGAGACTTAAGACATAGGTTATGTGAGTAAAAACTAGAATATGCCACTCCTATTCCTAAGAAAATTGCGTCGGTCTTTCTACCAAACATCCTGTATATCGCTATCGGAAGTTCTCTTTGGGACATTATCACAAAATCTTTGGGTCGAGAACCGCTGTCGGATGTTATCAGTTTATTTGTCCTTAAGGACCAAGCAAATCCACTGGTAGGTATTTCTAGTTAATTACCAGATTTATAAACAGAGTCTGTGATTAAAATCATTGTTATTATTATAGAAAGCGATGATAATTATTTTAAATGATAAACCTCAAAACTGTGTGCTCATTAAATTCCTTTATCGTTATTTGTTATTCAAATGACCTCATTACCAGAATGTATATTAATTGTATGTTCCCGCGGTATGGTCGGCAAATTGTCATGGTTATGAGAACTGAAATTTAAATGATCTACTTGTTTGTCATCGTGAAACAGTTGGACTTTACGCTGCTTTGCAAGCGCGTTGTTTTTAGTACTTCGTCGCGTTTATCCCTTACACCTCTCTTGACGAACTATGTTCTTTTAGTTGATAACTGCCATCAGCTTTTACCCTTATCCCAATATATTCAAGGTCGGCGCCGCATGTGGTCTTCTTCCATTCTTCAGAAGTCAGAAATCATTAATTTGCCAATAATGTAGGTATACAGATATGATGGTATTTCCATGAGAGTCCCGATACATTTTGCCATTCGGCATGCAAAATTATTACTCTATATTACACTCATCTCGTCAAACACCTCTTTTCTAGCTATATCATCCTTCACAGTCCATCCATAGTTTCTTGGTCTTTCGCTACTCTTGTAGCTATCGACATTCATCCTCAAAACTTTCCTCACGACATTTTCCTCAATAATCGGCATCACATACCAAAACAACAGACTATCACAAAACTTTTCAGTCACCGGCGCCACTTTCAGAGTTCCTCTTAGGTACTCATTTCTTACTTTATTCATTCACATAGCACTCATTCCTTCATTCCATTCCTTCTTTCATTCCTTTAGCATACTCATCTCATTCACATTCAATTGTCTTTCATTCATCTCTTTTGTGACCCAGCATTCTGATATTATTTTAGATAACTACTATACTACAAAAAACTTTATATTCTTAATATACAAGAATCACGCCTTCGTTCACGCTAACGTCCGACTACTAACTACTCAATCGATTTAATGAAATTTTGTGAATGTGTATGAAAGATAGGGTCGTCGATAACTGGCTTAATTCCTGTTCGCTAGTACTACTATATAGTGTGTAAACAGACCTTTCACATAGCCGTCAACCAAACATTCTGTACATCAAACTAAGTAACTTTACGCAAAAATTATTGCTGGGAATCGACTTTTTTTTATTAGGGTGAAAAATCACGTATTACGGTAGGACTCGATGGAAAGCACTCAAAGCATTGTGCTAATGGATGGATTGTATAGTACAGGGGTCGTGGAGGTGTGTAAAGTAAAAATCTTACATTAAAAACATTTGTATTTAAAAAAAAACTTCTGAAAAAGTTGGAACTTTGACCCCCAATATCTCCGTAACTAGAAGGTTCCCAGGTATGGTCTAGAACAAAAAATGATCGCAAAGACGGGGAAAACAAGTGCCTTTCGGATATGTTAAGGGTCTATTTACACCCTTTACATTAGCGAATGATGTGTTGATTGACACATTTTCAATAGTTTACTGAAAAGATACTCTGCCAGTCCTGTGGATTTTTTTTCGATTACCTCAGTCACTTTTATTCGCTGAATTCCTGCTACCTTTTTTATCTATCTGTACTTTCAGTTATAAACTAGCATTTTTAATAATATTTATGTAAATAGTTTTCCTTTTAGATAAAACATTTATAAATATCGGTTTAATCACTTGAATGCAAGTCATTTGATTTTTTTCATCATGATTTCTATACGAGTTCTGCTGCTCTTAGTTCTTTTAAGCTGTGCCTATGGTCATAAAAAGGTGAAAAGTAAGTTTTTTTCTTGCATTTACTATTCGGTCTTCTATAACTTTAACCCTGAACCTTTTCAGCCGTAAATTAAAAAATATTTACCCTACTTTCCTGAAATTAGCAAAGTATAGTTTTTTTTAAATAAATCTCTGCCTTTATATTGTCTTTATAAAGGGTGTAAATAGACCCTTAACATATCCGAAAAGCACTTGTTCTCCCCGTCTTTGCGATATTTTTTTTGTTCTAGTCCATACCTGGGAACCTTCTAGTTACGGAGATATTGGGGGTCAAAGTTCCAACTTTTTCACAAGTTTTTTTTTTTAAATACATGTTTTTAATGTAAGATTTTTACTTTACGCACTTCCACGACCCCCGTACTATTCAATCCATCCATCAGCACAATGCTTTGAGCGCTTTCCATCGAGTCCTACTATATAACGTGATTTTTCACCCCAAAAAAAAAGTCGATTCCCAGCAATAATTTTTGCGTAAAGTTACTTAGTTTGATGTACAAAATGCTTGGTTGACGGATATAACGTGAAGGGTCTGTTTACACCCTGTATAAAATCGATGCCAAAAAGGATATTACAAAATACATGGATTTTATTTTTAACTGAATCTTCATTAATGCCTACAGTTCTATCTTTGTACTTAATCAAACCAAATTCCAAATACACTAAGGTAATTTCACTATTGGTTTCATTTATCTTGATAACATTTTAAAGAAAGCAGCTACACTGTTGCAATATTACTGCATTCAGCTACAAAAGGCAGATTGTCCTTCTATATTCTACTTTGTACGAAAGTGGGGTAAACTAAGATCAAGCAGGTTTTGGTACTGTGCCAATTTTTCTGAGACATTGCAAACAACTTGGATTTCTCATTCGCTTTGCGATCGCAAGCTTTAATTTTGATATTATGTAATGCAGTTTCATTTGGGAAAGTGTTATCGTCTGCTACTACGGTTTCCTTATGATTATGATGTTTGTTAACTTACCGACTAAGCTCTTCAATTTAACAAACATCCTTATGTAACTTTACTTTGTTCGTAGTGTTTTAATTATTTCTTCTTTATCGTGTGGTTAGTGCCTCACCTGGTGTCAGAGTTTTTGTGCCGCCCATGGGCGTCTGATTTGATTAATTCTTTTAATCAATTCCCACTGGCCCCACCGGTAGGGCCACAGGCAGTGGGGTCAACGGGAATACACCGACTTTACATGCCGTCAAGAAATATCTCTCAGACATGCTGATTTCATCACGATGTTTTCCTTCACCGAAGCAAGTGATAATTATACAATACGCACATCAATCCGAAAAATCAGAGATGCGTGCATTGGGTGCAAACTCGAGACCTATGAGTTGGCAGTCCGACGATCACACCACTAGGCTATCACTGCTACACTGAGTGTTTTACTAATTTTCTTATACATGCTAGGGGCAGCTGGCTTGAGTTTTGATCTTTACGGCCAACAAAATGTCTTTTATTACGATAGTAAGTTCTTCTACATTTGAGAAATGTTACTGGCCGCCGAAAAATAAAAAGGCACCATTAGATTGCATGGAGCAATCAAATGGCGCCTTTTTATTTTTCGCCATTATCAGAATTGAATTTTCTAGTTTCAGATTTCATAAATATCTGATGCTTCTAGTTCATGTTTCAATCCCATAATTTTGTTGATCACTATTAATCTAAGTGTCTAAACACACTGTACCAAAGTTACGCGACCGAAGTTCGGCGGCTGATTTTACGTTCATCAGCCGAATACCTCGGGGTATTCGGCTGATTTGACACACCATAAGTGCCGAACTTACGCGGCAGAAATTCAGTTCCGCAACTTTGTGTGTGTATTCAGTGTCTCGAGCGCTGGCGGGCGGCTCCCCGCTGCTCCCCGCCCCCGGATCTTCGTCGGCAATCGAACCGAACTTCGGTCGCGTAGTGTTCTCACAGAATAAGTTGCCTCTGAACTTACGCCGACCGAAGTTAGGCTGTACGCTATGACGCGACGTAATTTCGGTATAGTGTGTCGTCAGTCATTCAAATAGCATTGTAGGCGTAATTGTGCTGAATTTCGGTCGCGTAACTTCGGTAGCGTAACTTCGGTATAGTGTGTTTAGACACTAACTATTTAATTCATTTGACGTTTATTTTACCAGAAGACAACAAACGTCATGACCACAACGTCGGTATCATCGGCGGGCACAAGATCTCCATCGAACAAGTGCCATTCGTAACGTCGGTCCGCCTCAATGGGACCTACCATTGGTGTGGTGGATCTATCATACATGAGAGATTCATCTTAACAGCTGCTCATTGTATTCTGCCGTAAGTAACTTAATTATTGTTATTTTAGGGTTCTGTCTCCCATGGAACCCTGTCATTAAAACTATGCCGTCTGTCTGTTTGTCTGAACTACCTGTCTCACATGAACAAAACTGTATTAATTTGATGGTCGGTCCGTTGAGATTTTCGCAAAATACTTCTTAGATTGGGTTCTATCATTGCAAATGCGAAAAAGAAGGTAACCCATATTGGGCTGTACGGAATTATAGTGCGTAAGTGAGACTCGTATTTGGTGATTTTCCGAAATATTATAAGAACTTTAAAGCTTACTTTTTAAAGAATTTATTTCCACATCATATCGGCGGGTACAAGATCTCCATCGAACATGTACCGTTAGTTCAAAGCCAATAACACTAACATCGTGATATTAAGAGGGCCCTTCCCGGTCCGTCTATCGTCAACGCGAGCATGATCGAAAAACTTGTTGTTTCATCCAGAGCCAGAGCGGCTATCTTCTTTCAACTCCCCCGTCTCACCCCGCCCCGACCCCGCACGATTCGTCTCCCGCGCACCACAACATTGAACGAAAAATAGTATTCGAAAATTTCATAAAACTTGTTCCAGGAAATACGTGTTTTTGAATAAGCCTAACAAGTTTGTGAATTATATATTTGTTATTACTTTTACAATTTATTAGTACATTATGAACGGCCAAAGTTCAGGTAAAGTTTGTGCAAAACAGCAGATTTTTGGAGGCATATACTGAATTTGTATCTCCAAATTTTTATTTTTTGCTTTCATATAGAAACCTAGTTATAGTGCACGAAACCTATCAGGTCAAAGAATTCAAAGATAGATGTGTTACAACGGCATAATCAAGTACTAGCGTTTGTATGAAAAGTACGACTGGCTGGCCGCTCTTAAGCAGTAAAAGGATGCGTACCAGACTTAGCAGCAGTAAATCTATCTAATATAATAAAGCTGAAGAGTTTGTTTGTCTGGTTGAACGCGCTAATCTCAGGAACTCCTGGTTTGAATTAAAAAAATCTTTTAGTGTTGGATAGGGCATTATCGAGAAAGGTTATATAACACCACTCTACGACCAATAGGAACCGAGCAAAAAAAAAACAAGTCACAACCAGCGGGTGAAACCGCGGGGCACAGCTAGTTATATTATACTCATATCAAAGTCAAGAAACCGTAAAACCAAAACTGTTTTGTAATACGTTCTATTGAACATTTTATCACAGTTTTGCAGCCATTTCTAAATCCTTGCGCTGAAGGCACTTGCATAAAAGGTTCATATTTGGTAAGTATCTTGCTTATGACCCGAAATGTTGTACGTTGTTTGTTGTCCCTGGGTTCGATTTCCAGGTCAGGCAGTGTTTTTGAGAATTTCCGTCTGGAAAGTCTCAACAGCAGCCCAGAGTTTATATTTGTGCCAGGTTGATGGCAATAGGCTCGGCCTATCTGGGACAAAAAACACTGTAAATGTAGGCGTAATTAGAACAGGAACACGTTTGGTTGACCTTCGGGGAAATAGGCGTTATGTTATGTTATTTTATTTATTTCAGATATAACATTATAAAGGGTGTAACAAGACCCTTAACTAAGCCGAAAGGCACTTGTTCTCCCCGTTATTGCGATAATTTTTTTGTTACGGACCTTACCTGGGAACCTTCTAGTTACGGAAATATTGGAGGTCAAAGTTCCAATTTTTTCAAGAGTTTATTTTGAAATACTACTTTTTAAGGTTTTAATTGTTTCTTTACTTTAATTACCTCCATGACCCGTTTACTATTCAAAGCATCCAACAGCACCAAGTTTTGAGTGCGTTACATTGAGTTTTACCGTGAACCGTGATTTTTCACCCCAAAAAAAAATAGTTTCCCAGCGATAATTTTTGCGTAGAGTGACTTAGTTTGATGTACATAATGCTTGGTTGACGGCTTCGGGAAGGGTTCGTTTACACCCTGTATACACAAAAAATAACGTATTTCTTTTTTATATTCTTTTGTACTACAAATAATAGAGTATCAGACACATTACTAAGAAATCATGATAGAAAACAATATCAAATATCACAAGAATATACTTCTAACAAAGCAAGGTTCCATTTATTTCTTTTGATTTACCTAAAGGCAGAAGAATTTATTCTGAAAGTAATAATATTGTTTTTCCCATTTTGTTTTCTCTTTGAGTAATCATTCCGATATTTTTTCTCTTATTACATCAGTGTCCCGCTTAGAAATGTTTACTTCCATTTTATTTTTCTTTTGATTACATACAATTTATGAGGCGTCTCTGGCCTTCATTTATTTCTTTTCACTGGCCTAATAAAGTAGAAATAAATGTATCCTGAATAAAGGGCAACGCACATGGTGTCGACACTGCATGTGATCTTCTTCGAATCAACTCGAACCGTCCCGAAATATTTCCACAGAACTCTATTCAACGACTTTTTTTTGGGGTGAAATGCACTCAAATGATTATGCTGATGAATGCATTGATAGTAAAGGGGTCATGGAGCTAATTAACGTAAATTTAAAAACAAGTATTAAAAAAATAAAACTTACGAAAAATTTGAAACTTTGACCCTCTATATCTCCGTAATTATAAGGTTCCCAGGTATGGTCTAGAATAAATTAAAAAGTATATTTATTGCAATGACGGGGAGAACAAGTGCCTTTCGGCTTCGTTAAGGTTCTATTATTCTATTACACAACCTTTGTATGTGTATGTGTGCGTTGAGCTTAAAATTGACTTATAAAGAGGACCAGCAATATTGAGGTGCAAAAAGGCCTTAATTGAATAGGCTGATTGTAAGCTGAATAGGCAAACATTTACGATGAATCGGGACTGATTTACCTTTCCAAATTTAGATTCGACCATTTATTTTTGAAAGCAGGCTAAGAAAATCGAGGATTATCCTAGAAAATGTCTACCACGTCCCTCGAATCGTTTCCAGTACCTACTTTCCATATTAAAATGACATCCTTTTATACTGCCTCGTTGCTCTAGTGGACTGCATGAGGTCCTGGGGCCTGGGTTAGATTCCTGGGTCGGGCAAAAACCTATTTTTGAACGTTGAAGGACCAATTTGACTCGCGGTAAATGTTTTTCTTGGATGGGATATATTAATGGAAAGCCGGAATTGGGCGGGAGCGTGCGCTGCATACATAACAATCGCTGGGCAAAGGTCTTTAGGATACGATGGGTGCCTGAGGATGGGCGGCGCCGCCGAGGCCGGCGTAAAAAGAGGTGGCGAGATAATCTAGAAGCGCATCACGAAAACTGGTTTGAGGTGTCGCAGGAGAACAGTACCTGGAAGAATATGGGGGAGGTCTTTGCCAAGCCGTGGGATATAAAAGGCTATTGAAAAAAAATGATTACTGAGTATTTCGTTGTCATAGCACACGCGGCATTGTTACCTTAAGATAACTACTTAAGGTCGATTTCACTACTGAAATTGTACTCGATCAACATATTATGTATCTAAACCGCGTTCAAAACCAGTCAATGTCATCATTGTATTGGAATATTTTCACTTGAACGCGGTTCAGATGTACTGATCGCGCCCAGTTTCAATGGTGAAACCGAAATTTAAGAAACAAATCGAAACAATAGAATTTCCTTCGTAGGTAATATTAACATTAACGTCGTTAAGTGTGCCACCTCAATGAAACAGCCGCGGGCTGTGGTGGTGGAGCTGTGTCGTAAACTATGCCCCACCTCCTATCCTGCCCAAAACCATGCAGCAGTAGTGACATTTGCGCTGCAACTGCAACCAATGACGCGGTGGAAGTGGCGAAGTTCTGGGCTAACAAAATATAAAAGTTGTCGTGTCAGCGACACGAAGTAGGTTAATATTATAATCGCACGCAAAATACGCGCACTGACGTAGAGTTGCGGACACCAGCCCGTTATACAATCTATATATATAAAATGACAAACTGACTGACTGACTGACTGACTGACTGACTGACTGACTGGGTGATATATCAACACACAGCCCAAACCGCTTGTCCTAGAGACATGGAACTTGGAGGGTGTGTTCTTTGTGAAGAGAAAGTTTCCACTAAGAAAGGATTTTTGGGAATTCCACCCCTAAAGGGGTAAAAATAGGGGATGGAAGTTTGTATGAGTCTGTCAGTTTTGAAGTTAGGATCTTCAAACTTTGTGTTTAGGCTTACAATTGAAAATTAATTTATACGTGTCCCGGCGTTTTTGATAATTCTACCCCCGAAGGGTTAAAAAGGGGGATGAAGGTAAGTTATCGGATATTATTCGACATCCAGGCGGGCGAAGCTGCGGGCCAAAGCTAGTACAATATAATATTATAATCAGAAATACCACACAACATTGTTTTGAACTTCAAAGTTCTCTTACAAAAAAAGATCCCTACGACTGGAATAGTCAACATCCAATATTCAATTTCTTCAGAAAGGTTTCCAATATATTCCCTTCTGTATTTACGATTGTATTGCGTCATCTAAAGGAAACTCTCTCAAATGACTCTCAACTTTATTTTCAGGAACAGGGAGTACAAAGTCCTTGTTGGCACCGATAAGGTTGACAAAGGGGAAAAGCTATACGATGTTGAAAAAATTATAACACATGAATTGTATTCTAATATAACCAGCGACTACGATGTATGCATCCTCAAATTGAATGAATCCTTGAGTTTTGGACCGAAAGTAGAGAAAGTCCTGTTGACTGGTAATGTTGTTAAGTTGAAGAAAGGCACACATTTTAACACGACTGGCTGGGGATACACACATGTAAGTACAGAAATTAAAAAAGGGCCTTCCAACCCGTATTTTATTCAGTCACACTGCTAAATTAAAATAATAAATCTGAACAAGCTATTAATCTTATCAATGCAATAAAATTTTATAACAAAGACAATAAAGTAATAACTAAATACATAGATGATAATACAGAAATTAAGCTAACTGATCCGAGCGAAATCATTGAAGAGGCTTGTAACATATCAAAATTTTTAGATATTGGCACTAAAGTCTAGACAGAATATAATAGTAGCATTAAATGCGACACGATATCTACATATTAAAATGATGGGTCTGAAATATTATGAGCTGTCACGCCATTTAATATCGCCTGTGACGATGAATAATATAAAACTCTTATTAGATTCGAGTGGATGTAACAGGGGTACTCGCCATTTTTATTTCTATTGAAGGAAAGGCGAAGAATTATGAAGATGAGAAAAAGAATGGACAAAAAAGACTTGAATTTGAAATGGAACAGAATCTTTATGAAATTAACTGTTAAAGTAAAATAGAAATCGAAACAAAATATTGTCTCTGGAATTCTTTTCTGAAAAGGATTTAATCGAGGCTTCCATTTTGGAAGTCTACGTACGTACAGTACGGGCCGTTAATATGTCATAATACACTAGGTACGGGACATAAAGTTTTCCCGAAGATTCAGTTTTTATGATTCGTACAAAAGTGCAATACCTACAAGGTCAATATAGGACACTGCTATTCTTTTGGCATGAATGGCATTTTCAAGAGGGTGCTGTTGTTAAAAAAAGTTATCTCTTTTGTATATAATTCAACTTGTTTTTTTTTTTTATTTAATTTTGATGCTGTTTTTGTTGTTTTTCGTGTTTTCTAATTTAGTATAATTTTATCGAGTTTTTATGTAATTTAACCTTTTTCTCTTTCATTTTTACCTTTCATCGAATGTGTATTTATGTTTTTGTTTCTCCAGCCTAACGGTACTATCGCTAACGACCTCCAACAAGCAAGAGTGCCGTACATCCCGAAGTTTCACTGTCAGGTGTATTATGGCAAACAAGCACGGCTCACACGCCGGATGCTGTGCGCTGGAGGAAATGGGAGGGATTCTTGTATGGTAAGGACTGTTTCATCAACGAGTGTTCCATTAAAGAGTGTCCATGGAGTTTCTTGCCCGTTCTTCTCCATAGAGATCTACGCTAGGTAATAGGCAACTACAGTACTTTTATTTTTTATCGTGGTACAATCATCAAATGAGTTCTCCCACCCAGGGCAGAGCGGGAGGGACTGTCAGACTTGTACTGACTAAAATCCACGGTGTCCTTCAATAGCCCTTTATGTTCCAGGGTCACGGTAATTCTATAAGTCCCGCGACCCCGGACAACTACAGTACTTTCACAGTTTTTATGCCTCGTGACTGGGACTGTAGTTACATTTCATTGTTGTCTTTGTTTCGACAATTCAAATGTGCCTGTGACTGGCCAACTTGAAATAAATGCTTTGATTTGATCAGCGGAGTCAAGTAACCACTGCAGAACGTAGGCATTCCAAATTACCGAGTCCTGTGCTTCTCAAATCCAGCCAAGGACTCATCATCATCATCATTCTCTTGCCCTTATCCCAATTCATTTAGGGTCGGCGCAGCATATCTTCTTTTTCCATACTTCTCTATTAACACCATCCTCATCATCGGCACAACACGTTTTTTTCTTCCAGTCTCCCGTTAACCGTCACGCTCTAATTATTACTTTAACACCATTCTACAAAATAAGGCACAGCTAAATCATACCTCAGTGAGCCCAGCACGAAGGCCTACTGATTTCATGCTAGGTAAGCAGATGATTGAATAACTTTTATTTCCAGGGTGACAGTGGAGGTCCCTTGACTTGGAACAACGTGCAGATAGGAATAACCTCCTTCGGATCTGGTTGTGGAATAGTTCCAGGTGTCTACACTAAGATCTCTGTTGTAAAGCCCTGGATTGAAGAAACCATTGAAAAACATCATAAGAAAGGAGAAAAGACAGGAAGAAAGAAGATTCAGAAGAATCGGAAGACTAAAAAAATCTTTAATCGTGTTCTACAGTAAGGTTTTCAGATGAATTGTATTTCATCATCGTCTATCTGTCTTGCTACTTAAATAAATTCGATGTAAACGAAAATTCTTTTTTTGTTTTTTGTTCCTATCCTTTGTGTCATGATAGGCTGAATACGTCCTCGAAAGAATAAGTCCCGTGTTACAGAACGTGTTACAAAACTCAGGCATAACTTAAAACAATAGAAATAAAAGCGAGTCAATCATTAATCCATACTTAAGATATTTAAATCTTAAAGGCATACTTTAAGAATCGAACTCTTTTTCACTCCATTTATGCATGCTATCATCTACAAAACCCCATTTATGTTCATTTCTACTTCATGCACTGAAAAACGACTGAAGGCATGAATTCATTCATTCCTCTCATAATTCAGTCTAAAGAGCCAATGAACTCACTCGATCCCCCTAAATCCATTGAAATATAATAACTGAACAAGATGGCCGTATAATAATGTGAAGAAAACGTTGTAATTTACAAAAAAGTAGGTTATTAACTGAAAAATACTTTTTCCGCAATAAATTTCTTTTTTCCGCAAATTGGCGGTCTGTAACAGAGTGTAAGGGTGCGGACTGAGGTAAAAGGAGGCGCGGATAATCATAGACGCGGCGATAAGCGGAGCGGTGTCACTTATTAGTCGTTTTACAAAAAGAAACTATCGGCTTATGAGTCAATTTAACAACTGGAAACCTTCTGTTACATCAGGTGTACGTAGCACTCGCAACCGACGTTCGTGTATTACTATACAGGGTGTTACAGAAAGGGTATAGTCATATGAAAGGATATGCTGTAGACCATCTATATGACCATATTCCTCCATGGGTCCAATATCGTAAATGCGTAAAAAATATCAGCTGTTCCATACAAAATTTCAATACCTACTTGACCTAAATGCATGGGACAGCTGATAATTTTTTCGCATTTACGATATTGGACCCATGGACGAAGTTGTTCAGTTTGATGGCCTGCTGCATATCCTTTCATATGACGATACCCTTTCTGTTACACCCTGTATAATAAATCCATCTCATTTTTTGTCATAGTGCCGGGCTTCCTTCGGGGCTGCATCTTAAAGAAGGAATTCGTCGCGGAAAGCCTCTCCTTCCAAGGAAGTCGACAAGCGTTTGCCCGCCAAGATTTCTGCTGCCAAACCCACAGGATTGTAGGATCCTATGGGCCCTCTGGTCCGGAGTACAGAATTGCGGTGAATCGGTACTACTACCGATTCACTATAATTCTGTACTCCTACTTTAGCATTGAAATACCCCATGATAACGTTGTTGTAGGCTTTTTTCTTTTTTTTTTTTTTCTGATGGGAAATCATCAAATGACCCTCCCCCCCACTCTGGGCGGAGCGGAAGGGAGTGTCAGACTTGTACTGACTAAAACCCATCCATGTTCCTTCTTTGCCCTTTGTGTTCCAGGGCCACGGTATCTCTTTCGAACAGTCCCGCAGCCCTGGCGCGGCATCGGCCCTTGCAGACCCCTACATCGTTGCTGACATCTCTTTGAGGCGCGCGTGGAACACGAACGTGCCACGTTGTAGTAGGCTTGAGGAGAGGTTCTCAAATATTTGAAGTCCAAGCGAAATCAATATCCAATCTACTATGAGCCAAGCTTCAACCAGCAAATGAAGGAAATCGCTCCGACCCTCTCACGCGCCTTTCCTAAGTCATCGCCCTAATATATTTCCACCGCTTTCATATCCAGCGTAATTACATATTTTTGCAAATAATAACGGTGTCAGTAACAGAGTTTGAGGCTCAAGATGAGCTGTTAACAAGATTTCTCTTTACTAAGACTAGATTAAAATATAGTAAAACGAAAAATCTGTGCAAATAAATTACTCAAGACTTTCAACTTTCCTTTTGATAAATTAGCCTCCGTCTTTCGTTAATTTAGAATGTTTTGTTTTGAAGAATTTCTTGTAAAGGGTTCTTCAAGTAATGGGTTTTTTTTTCTCGTTTATTTCTTCCGTTAGGACTACTAAGGCCTAATTTCGTAGACCTTTTAGCGTTTTGCCTTTTTTTGTTGTTTTACTCCGTTGTGGATTTAGGATTCCAGTTCTACAAAGGATTTATTTGCATTTTTGGATAAGAGAGCTGAAAACTTGAAGATTTTAT
Source organism: Noctua comes (assembly GCA_963082995.1). Taxonomy (NCBI): domain Eukaryota; kingdom Metazoa; phylum Arthropoda; class Insecta; order Lepidoptera; family Noctuidae; genus Noctua; species Noctua comes. Next base: position 11,174,246 of record OY720285.1, read on the forward strand.
AATTTGATCCAGTAGGATGAAATAGTTTCGGAGAAAAAGTTAAAAGGGTATGAAAAAGCTTTATTCAAATACTACCTTTTATTTGCGACTTTTCCTTATTACAAATTCTTCCATCATACACAGGGTGTAAACAGACCCTTCACATAGCCGTCAACCAAGCATTCTGTACATCAAACTAAGTAACTTTACGCAAAAATGATTGCTGGGAAACGACTTTTTTTTTTGGGGTGAAAAATTACGTTTTACGGTAGGACTCCATGGAACGCACTCAAAGCATTATTCTGATGGATGGATTGAATAGAATGGGGGTCGTGGAGGTGTTTAAAGTAAAAATCTTATATTAAAAAAATGTATTTAAAAAAAAAACTTGTGAAAAAGTTTGAACTTTGACCCCCAATATCTCCGTAACTAGAAGGTTCCAAAGTATGGTACAGAACAAAACAATGATCGCAAAGACGGGGAAAACAAGTACCTTTCGGCTTCGTTAAGGATCAATTTAAAAAAAAAAAAATCCGACGCGAAACCTGCATATTCTTGGAATTTTAAATTTCTAACATCAAACACCCCGAGCGTGAATATAATTAGCAAGTCATCCAGTTAATTAGCTCTTAATTTGCTCTTCTATAAAAATACTGAGAAAATCTTACTTTTATATTTTTTAATGGAAATGTGAAAGAGACTGGTCGGAATGACTTGACAATTTGCTCTTATTTACAGGTCATGGATTGGTAGCCCGCGTTTCTCAGAATTGAAATGTTTTTGACAGTGATTAAGTTTAAATTAAAATATCATAATAGCGAAACAGTATCGCTGAATGTAGTGACTTTAAAATTCATCAAACGGGCAATTTCGATCTGTTTGTTAAAGTGATTCTTGGAAATACCTGTGCATTCTTGGTCAGGAGGCAGGTTGAAAAAAAATATTCATACTCCTGTCACATTCCAGTGAATCCACACTAGCCTAGCCTTTTCCCAACTATATTGGGGTCGACTTTCAGTCTACCCGAATGCAGCTGAATACCAGTATTTTACATGGAGCGACTGCCTATCTTACCTCCACAACCCAACTAGTACCGAGTAATACGATACCCCTTGGTAAGTCTGGTTGTCAGACTTTCAGGCCACTGACTACTTGTAACGACTGTCAAAGATCTACAAATCACAGCCAGGTCCTACGGCTTAACGTGCTTTCCGATGCACGGAGGAATCTAAGTATGTAAGGGTGCGTCCACATCTGGCGAATGTGCAGCTCGCGAGCCGTTTGCGAACTGCGCGCGTGCATTTTATGTTCGTACGCAGCCCCTGCGCCGTCCGCGCTTTTTACGCGCCGTACTCGAGCGGCGCAGGAGGTGCGCGCGTGTCGGCCGCGATGCACCTCACAAATTCAAGCAAATTCACAAATGAGGCTCAAGTTCATGCGTATGTGCGCACGAGCAGCGCGCGCGCTGCACGCGCGCCCCACTCGAGCCTTACTAGGGTTGCACTAGAGCGGCGCACCAAATATAGGCTGTAACCGCACGCGCGCAGCTCGCGGGCAGCTCGCAAACGGCTCGCGAGCTGCACATTCGCGGCATATTCGCCAGATGTGGACGCACCCTAATGGGTGGTCAGCCATCTACGGAGCAAGCAAGAATGAAATCCTCCTAACAAAAATGAAAACAATCCACACATCCCTTCGATAATAAAAACGAAGAGCATAAAAAACCGTATTATTTTACATCACAAAGTTCGGGAACTGCTATAAGACAAGGTTTCGGTTTCAAACGAATATCATTACGTATACTCTACGAAGCGTCTACGTGACTTACTCGTCACCAGTCCTTAATGTCTTTTTTACTTTACCGCGTAAACTTGAACATGTCGCAAAAGTTTAAGGAAGGAGCGCCTAATTTAGATTCTGAGGAAAGATACGGTTATCTTTTAGAAAGATCTTTTGGGTATCACGTCTTTTGCGGAGTTTCCGGGGTTGATGATAATCTAGTCGTAGGTTGCTATGTTATGTTTAACCTAAAGCTTGAGAAATACGTTACAATTTTCTATTGTAAACTTTACAAAAGGTTGGTCTGTGGATGGGTGACCGCCCATTACATAACAAGTTTCCTCCGTGCCTCGGAAAGCACGTTAAGCCGTTAGTCCCGGCTGTCATTTGTAGATCTTTGACAGTCGTTAGGTAGTCAGTGACCCAAAAAGTCTGACAACCAGTCTTACCAAGGGGTATCGTATTACCCAGAACTAACTGGGTTGTGGAGGTCAGATAGGCAATCGCTCCATGTAAAATACTGGTATTCAGCTGCATCCGGTTAGACTGGAAGCCGACCCCAATATAGTTGGGAAAAGGCTAAGCAGATGACTAAGATAAACTAAAAGGATATATAAAATACTATGAATATATACCAAATACTATAAATACTACGCATACTATATACTAGCCATTGATATGTTTCGTTTTATTTCATGAACACAGCTTTTTCTTTTAAAATTCGCAATCGTCACTCAACATTACGTGCTCCGGTTCTTAAATATTTATGGCAAAAACTTGGCAATACAACCACGTAATTTTTCATTTTTACGGCTTAACCTTATAGTATTCGTGCATTATGCCAGCTATTCGAGGCTTCATATTTTATTATCTTTTGAAGTTTTTATGTTTGCTTTTAAAAATAAATCGTTTATTCGACTTATTCATTGAAGTTTTTAGTGATTGTGATGTTTTTTACTATAGTTATAGTTGGCGATGTCGTGAGAGCAAGGATTTGTGGATGAAAGTAATGTTAGGGTGCGTCCACATCTGGCGAATGTGCCGCAAATGTGCAGCTCGCGAGCCGTTTGCGAACTGCGCGCGTGCATTTTATGTTCGTACGCAGCCCCTGCGCCGTCCGCGCGCCACTCGCGCGCTTTCTATGCGCCGTACTCGAGCGGGGCAGGAGGTGCGCGCGTGCCGGCCGCGCCCCTCACAAATTCAAGCAAATTCACTACTGAGGCTCAAGTTTACGCGTATGTGCGCACGAGCAGCGCGCGCGCTACACGCGCGCCCCTCTCGAGTCTTGCTAGGGTTGCACTAGAGCGGCGTACCAAATATAGGCTGTAACCGCACGTGCGCAGCTCGCGGGCAGCTCGCAAACGGCTCGCGAGCTGGACATTCGCGGCAAATTCGCCAGATGTGGACGCACCCTTAGATCAATCTTTTATATTCTTTTACTATTAACAGTCACATCTCTCTCTCATTCCATTATGTAGTATTATTTATCATTTTATGTAAACAATTTGATCTTGAGAAAGCCTTGATATTCTTCATTTATTTTGTTGTTAAAAATTGTGTATAATTTATAAAAATTGTGTGTATTGTGTGTTTTTCAATACTAAATTAAAAAATGTTGTAAAAATTGTCAAATACTTTTTAAAAGATTTACAAATATTTCTTCCGTGCGGGAATCAAACCCGCGAGCACGCAGCTAGTCGCTCAGCCACAACGCCAAGCGTGCCGCTAATATGATTAAAGACGACAACATTAGTCCTTTGAAAGTTATGTCCTTTTCGGGGGTAGGTGTGAAAAAGTCTAGACGTTTTTAAAAATCAGGAATTTTATTTAAAATATAATTAATACAATTAATTGAAAAACTTATTAAGTTTACGTCACAGATAAGTCTACAACAGTTGTATAGCCGGTACTCACGTTTGTGGCACATATATGTGACATACAGAAATTATTTTGCACCACCTGCCAGCTGTTTAATTACACCACATTACAAGTTTGAGAAGCACTTCACAACACACTATGTCACAATTTGCCGAAGTCCTGGCTGCGCAGAGAACATTGGAGGAAAACTTCTTGAAGAAGATGGGTGAGCTTGAGGCACAGATACAGTGCGCCGGTCCTGCCAAGGATACAGTGGCAAAGATAGCTGAGGAGTTTCGTGCCTTTCGGGAGCTTGTGTTCTCCATGCTTGGTCTGCTGCGGACCCAAATTACTGAGTGTGCCAAGCAAATTGATGGCTTGGAGACCAGGCACCGACGGAAGGCATTGATTATACAAGGGCTCGCTGAAGCAGACAACGAAGACTGCACGGCGGCTATCTTGGATGTTATAAATACCAGGCTGGCACTCAGCAACATCTCAGCATCTTCAATCAAAGCCTGTCATAGATTGGGGGCCCTCAGCAAGGATCATCATAGGCCTATCCTTATTAGGTTTGCCAGTGTAGATTTAAAGTCATTGGTTTGGAAGGCAAAGAAAGGCTTGAAAGGCTCCAAAATATCTATGAAGGAGTTCTTGACTAGGACCAGGCAATCTGTCTTCACTAAGGCACGGGAACACTTCAGCATGCGGTCGTGTTGGACTCAAGATGGGGTTGTCTTCATAAAGGCTCCTGACGGAAGGCGGCACAGGATAACTTCTATTGATGAGCTGAAGCCCCTGGTAGCCCAGTATCCCAAGGCCCCGGACGCGGCTCCTTCTACGAGTGGAAGAGATGGTGCTGCCGGGAATCTGAAAAACACAACACGAAAATAACTATAGGTCAGAGTGTTTTATGTTTCATTGTTGTTTCTTGATTAGTAGTTATAGATTCCAATATTTTTACTTACCAGTTTGTATTTGTCCCGTCTTATAGTTGTCTTCCTTATATCTTGTACCTCAACTGTTTAATTTCTGTCTTTATTATTATTAGGTGTACTGGTAGTTAGATACCTTCAAAAACTTTGTTTATTTTTCTTATATTTGAGTGATTGTCCTGTATATTGTTGTGAAGTTGTGAATGTCAGCTTCAGCTTGTCAATTTGACGTTTAGAAAAATTAAGTGACGGTGACATTCCAAGTATACGTTTTGAAATGTTGAGTCTGGTAAATGTTTCACACATAGATTTCAAATTAATAACGTTTCATTTCATGTGCAACATTCATTTAATTTTCAGTTGGGTGTGTTCTCTCCTTCTTTTTCATTAGTTAACTTTTATTCTATTTTTGTCTTTTACGTCTGGGAACTACGGCTTTCACTTTTCCTTTTGTGTTTTGCTTGTATATGTGCTATGTTCTACGCTTGTTTTATTGTTTGTAGTGTTGGTGTTGGCTGGCGGGTGGTGCAGAGTTGTGCACCTGTTAGTCATTGTTTTGTTTTTAGTAATAGCTTAATTGTAATTTTCCATATATATTATATATTTATTGACATTTATTACGTATATTTATGTCAGACTATGAAAACTTTTTATCTGCGGATGAATCTGCTGCTTTTTCAAGCGATGGAAGCTTTTGTTCTTTCAATGATACTCTTGGTGATTTTTTGCAACAAAAATTTAATGATACGTCTAATCGGTTGGTGAATGTGTGTCATATTAATGCTCAAAGCGTTCCGAGCCACTATGGTGAGCTGTACGACGCCTTTAACAACAGCAACGTTCATGCCATCCTGATCTCCGAAACTTGGCTCAAACCACATCTCCTGTCCACTACCTACCCTCTTACTGGTTTCACTCTTATACGGAATGACAGGATTGGTAAGGGAGGGGGTGGTGTGGCGATATACCTCCGTAGTGACTTTCCATATAAAATACTTGCTTCTTCCTCATCACACTATTCTGCTTCTGCAGAGTTTATTTTCCTTGAAGTCTGTGTCAAAGGTGCCAAATCTGTTATTGGTGTCGTTTACTGTCCTCCCACCATTGATTACTTCACTGAATTCGAATCAGTACTTGAATCTCTGGGTTCAGAGTATGCACACCACATCATCATGGGTGACTTCAACACTAATCTACTTGCCCGTAACGCCCCTCGATCCCGTAAACTCCTCCACCTTATCGAGTCAGTTAGTCTGCACGTTTTGCCGCTCCAACCTACCCACCATAACACTGCTGGTGATGACACCTGGCTCGATCTGATCCTCACCTCAAATCCTTCCCTCGTACCCTCCCATGGTCAACATGACGCCCCTGGTTTTTCTCATCACGACATGATTTTCCTTTCATATATCCTGAAACCTCCCAAACCCAAACCCAAGGTTCTGTACAGGCGTTGTTTCGCGCGGATGAATGTTGAGGAGCTCAAGGAGGATGCATCCTTGATTGATTGGGAGCCTATGTTGGAAGCCCCTTTGGTTGACGATAAGGTTGCGATATTTAATGATGTTGTGGTCAACCTCTACAATACCCATGCTCCTATCAAAAAAGTTAAACTCAAACGTCCTCCTGCTCCATGGATGACAGGAGGGATACGGATGGCTATGCGACGTAGGGACCGAGCATTTCGTAAATTTAAGAGGGATCGCAGTGACGAGAACTGGTCACTATACAAAACTGCAAGGAATAGGTGCAATCTGATGATACGCAACGGTAAACGCCGCCACATTCTGGATAATATAATTTCTTCCTCTTCTGCCGATACCTGGAAGTTTCTTAGAACTTTGGGTATCGGCAAACCGCGACCTTTAGACCTTCCAAACTCTATCGACCTGGACGAGCTTAACCGTCATTTTTCTTCTGCTACCACCATGGATCGCTTAGCCAAGCAACAAACTTTAACCTTAATTTCTGGTCTAATGCGTCCACATATAACCCACTTTTGCTTCGTTCCAGTTGAGCCGGGAGAGATCAAAAAGATCATTCTCTCAATCAAATCCAAAGCAGTGGGTTGTGATAATATTACCCGTGGTATGATCACTACTCTTCTGGATGATCTCCTACCTGCGATTACCCATATTGTGAATTTTTCCCTGTTTTCCGGAGTATTTCCTTCCCTGTGGCGCAAAGCCTATGTTTGTCCACTACCCAAGGTCCCTAATCCCTCTCTTCCTACCCATTTTCGTCCCATTTCGATCCTTCCCTTTCTATCCAAAGTGCTTGAGGCCTGTGTGCACAAACAATTCTCTAATTTTGTCCATCGGAACTCGCTTATCAGCCCTCTTCAATCTGGGTTCAGGCCCGGGCACAGCACTGTCTCCGCCCTTCTTAAAGTGACTGGCGATATAAGGGCAGGACTGGAAGACACCAAGGTAACTGTACTTGTGCTGGTCGATTTCTCGAATGCCTTTAATACCGTTAGTCACGACATCCTGTTAGCCATTTTATCCCACGTTATGGTCTCTCCCGGAGCACTGGAATGGTTCTCTTCTTACCTTCAGGAACGTCAGCAGTCAGTTCATGTCGAGGATTCCTCATCATGTTGGTGTGATTTGGAAACTGGCGTTCCTCAAGGCGGTATTCTTTCTCCTCTCCTATTTTCTATCTTTATTAATCTCCTAACTTCTGAACTTCAGTGTGCGTATCATCTGTATGCCGATGACTTGCAGTTGTACTGTCAGGGAAGGGTTGACGAAATAGCTGATCTGATCGCCAGTTTAAATAGGGACTTGATGGCAATAAAAACCTGGTCCGATAACTTTGGTGTGGCAGTTAACCCTAATAAATGTCAGGCGATCGTCATTGGGAGTTCTCGCAGTCTCAGTAAGTTGGATGGTACAACCTTGCCACCAGTTCTTTTTGACGGTGCAGTCGTTCCTTTTAGCGCTGATGTAAAGGATCTAGGCTTGCATATTGATAGATCTATGAAATGGCACACTCAAGTCGCTCGTGTCAGCCAGAAGGTTACTGGTACGTTGCGGGCTCTATACCGTTTGAAAAACTTTTTACCCTCTAATACAAAAACAATGCTTGTACAGTCCTTAATTTTTCCTATTATCGATTATGGTGATGTGTGCTACTTTGACCTGAATGCGGATCTCCTCGACAAACTTGACCGTCTTCTAAATTACTGCATTCGATTCGTGTTCAATCTACGTAAATATGATCATGTCTCAGAGCACCGGTCTCTTCTTAAGTGGTTGCCGATACGTCAGCGTAGGGAGCAAAGGGCGCTAACCACTTTGTTTTCTTTCCTTGTTTCTCCCTCTTCCCCTAGTTACCTTGCTCCCCACTTTCAATACATCTGTGCCAATCATGATAGGAGTCTGCGCTCATCGCAAAACCGAATTCTTCAATGTCCCTCTCACCGCACCGACTTCATTCACCGATCATTCTTCGTTCAATCTATTTCTCTGTGGAATGCGCTTCCCCAGGAAATCAGGATGGCAACCAATCGTTTATCATTTAAATTTAAAGTTCGCGAGTACATACAGAAAAAGCTGGCAGTTTCGTCACAACGTTAATGTTTTCTTCATTGTTTGTATTTTTATTTCATTAAATCCGTGTAAATTTCTATTCACTTATATTTATTTATTTATTTATTTATTTATTTATTTATTTATTTACAATTACCCTTACAACCATCATAACAGGTTTAACCTAATGCGATGGTGTGGTATTTATATATTTACAATATTAAATTTACCTAATAAGGAACCTCTACAACATATATACTTACTACATAACCTAAATTATATAAATCTTATACACAATAACAATAAAAATAACACAGAACAACCATTATATAACTTATTAACATTCAAGACACAGCACAACACATTTATTTAGAATACACAAATATATTTTGCCTATCACCACTTATGTGTAGCATAATATACATAATAGTACCCTTGCGAGTTCACTCCTAGTACAAGTAAATACGTCAAGTTGTATGTGAATTTTATTTATAGTGTGTATTGCTCGGTTTATATTGATATATATGTATAGTATTTTGATATATAGTTATACCACTGTCTGTCTCTGCATCACCCAAAGGTTGACTGGTAGAAAATGCCTATGGCATTAAGTCCGCCCGTGCACTTTGTGCTTGAAGTGTTAATAAATAAATAAATAAATAAATAAATAAAGTTATTATACAGCTGCAAACCAGCATCAACCAACTGTATTTTTTGCAGACTTATCACTTGTCAGTGCAAGCAACCCGACATCAACCTAACTGTAAAGAGAATAAGGATTATTTCACCATTTCACCGAACCAATCAGATTAGCAACCTCCTTTCAACACTATCACGGACATGGCCCTCATATTTTCGTGCCGTCAGACAAAAGACAGTCAAAAGCACGAACATGATAATCAAACACGGCGGTCACGTACAAACAGCTCAGTCGCAGCCCTAATTAACGAGCCAATCACGTGATAGGGTCGCTGGTACTTCGGCCAAGATCGGCGGAGATCGGATAAGGTCGGCGAATCACGTGACAGAGTCGCTGGTACCTTGGCCAATGTTGTTAGAGATCGGCAAAGCTCGGTGAAGCTCGGCAAATCTCGGAACAAGTCGTATTTGGTGAGATTTTGTTTATTGTAGTGATTAGTTCTTGTTTGTAGGCGTGTGGGTGGAATTCTGTTTTGTTATTTGGAGATTGTTAATTTGTGAGTATGAATAGTATTTGTATGGATTTCCATGATAAATAATTGATGAGGCAATCATGAAAATGTGATTGAGACAATATTTGGCGAAATGTTAATATACTAATACACATTTGCCCTACACTTCCAACATTACGTGTAAAAAAAAAAATTGACTGCCTCGTTGGTCTAGTGGTCGCAAGCGCGACTGCTGCGCATGAGGTCCTTGGTTCGATTCCCGGGTCGGGAAAAGTGATATTGGATTTTTCATCAGGAATTTCATAGTAGCATCCACGGAGTCTTAATTTGTGCCCAGTTGATGGCAATGGGCTCGCCCCCATTACATGAGACTTAAACATAACTGACGAAATGTCGTTGTACTATTAGGCACACCCCTGCCTAATCCTGCGGGGATTACAGGCATGATGTGTGTGTTTGTAAAAATATATAAAAAATGCTCAATTTACGTAAGCTACATTCAATTTCATAGCACAAAAATTTCATCGCCAAAAAGAGTGTCAGTTACTTTCATGCAAGCGAACATTTTAAAAATAACGGCGATCATTTCGCACCAACTACAAAAAATTTTGCCTCGTTAAAAATACACGAAAAACGGAAACACGAGAGAAACTAACGAATATTAAATACCGAAAATGCAGCGAAAAACCGTAATAAAAATTAAGCTCGTAGGCAGCCAGACCGCATTTTAAAAACGTAATTAGCAACAGTTTTGCAAAGCGAAGCATAGACAAATATAAAAAAATGGCGTATAATTACGGTGCACAGATAATTAAGTATTCATCCCGCAGCGGTGCCAACAGTCCTGACACAGTTTTTTTCCTTTAAAAGTTGCAGTCCAACAACAACCTTATTTTCACGGAAATAAATAATGAAAAGAAAAAAACCGCGTTAACTGTGCAATAGCTTGGATTTGTCTGTTATATTGTACAGGTTTTCTCAAATAAATAAACAAATAAAAATATCACTATTATTTCGACAGCAATACAAATAACTGTGAACGTGAATGGACTGTAGTTAGCAGAGCAAACCTAAAAAAGTATCGGCAATTTTGAAGTTTGCTATGTAAAGAGTTACGAATGAAAGCAGTTTTTATGAAACATATATTTCATGAATTAGAGCATAGACGTGACATTTTTACGAGATTTTCGCTGGTGTTTGTATGACAATATAACGTGTTTTGTATTAGGGTGTTACCACACCAATTGATCGATCGTCGATCGATAGTTACTCTCCTTCGAATTAGTCGACGGCGATCGATAGTTACTCTCCTTCGAATAACCCATTCTACCATCGATCGATTGACGATCGATCGATTGTTGTGGCAACACCCTTAGGGATCTGGGCTATGAAAGTTGTGAGAATTGAGTTTTATTAGCACTGTAGTGACCTCGAACATCCTTGAAGGATGACACTGACCTTATTGGTTAGGTTTACTAGAAAAGACAGATGCGTAGGACTCGCAACCCGTGTGTGTATATGATCAGAATAGCTTTTGCCCGCGGCTTCGCCCGCGTGGATATCGAATAATATCCGATTACTTACCTTCATCCACCTTTTTAACCCTTCGGGGGAAGAATTATCAAAAAGGCTGAGACACGTATAAACTAATTTTCAATCGTCAGTCTAAACACAAAATTTGAAGATCCTAACTTCAAAACTGACGGACTATTATTTAAACTTCCATCCCCTTTTTCACCCCTTTAGGGGTGGAATTCCCAAAAATCCTTTCTTAGTGGATACTTACTCTTCACAAAGAACACACCCTCCAAGTTTCATGTCTCTAGGACCAGCGGTTTGGGCTGTGTGTTGATATATCACCCAGTCAGTCAGTCAGTCAGTCAGTTTACCATTTTATATATATAGATGTATTCAGAACGTAGACGAGGAGAAAGGACTATGTAAGGATTTCAGGTGGCGCTCTGTAGTTCTTCTGCCTTACCCTGGATAAAAGGCGTGACTTTATGCGTTTTTCGTATCCGGTCGTTAGTATAGACATAAAATAAATCGCAAGTGCGCTGGTGGTGTCGTCACGCGACCTAAATACTTACAATTCTACCCATACCACAGCGTGCTTCTACAGAGCCCTGATGTTTACATATCGAGACGAGGACGACAGTCAATGTCTGATCGCGGCGGAGTTGAGACGTCTTGGAACTGTACCCGATTCATAATGCCCCGTGTTATTGTGTTAAATGGTAATTTCAAGTAATTTGTTAGTTTAATAGAAACAGGGTATCGCACCAAGTGTATTTTTATTGCACGAAACTCATCGTCTGACCACATGATGTACGAGCCTAACGGAATAACTGACATATCCGACATATTTATGCAATGATCATCAACATCCTCGAAGGTAGATGAAGAAGAAAGCTTTGGTCGCACACTCAAGCCCTCGTCATAACCTTCGAACCTCTTCCGCCCCGACACGTGAAAGTTACATACAGAGACCGTACATAACTTCCAGGTACTAAGGTCGATATACCTACCTTTGTATCACGTTTCTCGGAAGTTGATAAACCTAACAAGGAAAATATGGAGATTACCTACCAACACAATGGCATAAAATATTTCCCATGTATCGCAAAATAAGGCTATAGAAACGAGTCTCATAAAACTGTCTTCACCATCAAATATATTCCCATAATATATACCTATGTACTCCATTTTCCTCTTTTCCTCATTCTAAGCTATATTCAATGTTTATCCGGAATTGAGTCGTATTTTATCATTATTCGAAACGTTTCCTATAAATAATGTTTGGGTATAATCCGCCATATTTTTATTTATGACGCATGGTAACCGAATGCTGTTTTATGATCTAACTAGTGGCGAAATAGATGCCATTTTTTATAGATCGGGACCATAAATGTCCATTATTTTGTAATAAATAATACACATTTGAAGGGTGTTACTCTCTTGGGCAGTGAAGGTGGCAGTAAACTAAAAATAAACTAAATATTCAACAAGAAGTAAGTTAGTAGTATATATAACGTCTAACGATTCGTACACGAAATATTTTCAGGGAATCATCTAACGGCTATAACAAAGCCATTTCAAGGGATTATTTTTAACAGAATATATTTTTATAAAAAATAAATAATTTAAAATTCATCATCATCATCATCATTTCAGCCGAAAGACGTCCACTGCTGGACATAGGCCTCCCCCAAGTGTCGCCACATTGACCGGTCCCGTGCGTCTCGCATCCAGCGGATCCCTGCAACCTTTACGAGGTCATCGGTCCACCTAGTGGGAGGCCTTCCAACGCAGCGTCTTCCGGTTCCGGTTACCGACGTAGCCCGAAGAATAGCCAAACTTAAGTGGCAGTGGGCAGGGCACATTGCTCGCAGAACGGATGGCCGATGGGGCCGAAAAGTTCTGGAGTGGCGACCGCGAACCGGATTTAAAATTACTTGAAAATAAATACCAGCTCTTTATTTTTGAACTTCCATTACGCTAGTTTACTACGTCGTATTTACCTACTGTCATTGTTAGAATATGGGAGTAAAGGTTTTATGCAAAAAGTCTCAAAAAAATTTAGAATTAAAATAATTTCGAAAAAAAAAAACACTCGGATAATTTCTTTTTTCGTTGCTATGGTGACCTTACGACTTATAGAAGTTACCCTTAAAATATTATATCGTGTATGAAAAGATAGACCTTATATAGCATAGAAAACATCTTTGTTTTGTTAAAAGATAACTCTACTCTGTATGCAACATTTTCAAGTCCCACATTTAGAACATCATGAACAGCTCTATTTTCAGCATGAACTTAAAATTCCACGTTCAAAATTCACAGAGAAATGTGTGACACATTTCAATTTGTAACAAACCACTGCTGAAATCTGCAAATTGCAGTGTAGAAACTCGAGAATTTAAGTTAAAATATTTCACTTTTCAGTTATATGTAGTAATTAATCATGGAAATAGAAAACTGCTGTACAATATGTAGTAAGATTACAATGACTGATTTTTCCGGAAGGTATGAAACTATAAAGGGTGAAAATAGACCCTTAACATAGCCGAAAGGCACTTGTTTGCCCCGTCTTTGCGATAATTTTTTTGTTCTAGACCATACCTGGGAACCTTCTAGTTACGAAGATATTAGGGGTCAAAGTTCCAACTTTTTCACAAGTTTTTTTTTTAAATATATGTTTTTAATATAAGATTTTTTTACTTTACACAACTCAAAGACCCCCTACTATTTAATCCATCCATCAGCACAATGCTTTGAGTACTTTCCATCGAGTTCTACCGTAAAACGTGATTTTTCACCCCAAAAAAAAACTTGTTTCCCAGCAATTTTTGCGTAAAGTTACTTAGTTTGATGTACAGAATGCTTGGTTGACGGCTATGTGAAGGGTCTGTTTACACCCTGTAGATGATGATTATGATTAAGTTTTATGCAAGAGCCTGATAGACCTAATTAATTTCAAACCAGCTTGTATAAGCTAGCCCGCATCGTGACATTGGAAATGATCTCAACAATTTTCGCGGGATAAAAATTATTCTCTGATCCTGGTCTACTTGTGAGCTCACTTTACTTGTTTTATAATATCCGGTTAGCCGTGAAAAATGGCATATTGTGTAGCCCAAAGGCATCAGGAACAAGGTCCAGACTGCCGGTGGTCAGGGCTTCAAAGAGAGGAATCTCCTCACTATGCGTGCCGTGCCCAGGAGTACTGCTTTCTGAATCAAGCCCTTGACCCAGCCGCGCAATGAGAGCCTTGATACTCCTGGGATAAAAATTATCCTATGTTCTATCTCTGGTCTACTTATAAGCCTACTTTACCTGTTTTATAAAATCCGGTCAGCCGTGAAAAATGTGAAAGGGTTTTTATCTTTTCAGAGATAGTTACTTTCTCATTCATGTATTAGGTACCTAAGTATGTAATTGGAGATTTTATAACCAGCATTTTCAGATTTAATTATCTGTGGATTGGCGCGCAATTCGAAATTCAAATAAATTTTATTCGAAAGCCATGTTCTTTTAATTTCAAATTTAGTAATTGGTTTTTAGATAGTTTTTTGTTTTTGTGAAATTGTGGTAGTTTTGGCGTCATGGAAAAACTAAAAATTCGTATAATTTTCGAATATGAGACCAATTATAACGTTAGTATGCGTAGTAATCATTTTCATTCACATCAAAATATGAACGATGGATTTTAACAAACGTATGCTTTAAAATAGCTATGACAAGTCGGCAGAAACCTGTCAGCTGTTCTAACCTAAGCATATCGGTATACCTCAGCAATTTAGATTCTCGAAGTAAGATCAAATCCATCCAATATTAAATATATCCAGTCACATCTGGTTAGTCTGAGAGCCGACCTCGACAAAGTTTGGAAAATTCAAATCGAAACAAAACTGCCAGCCTACCCAAATCCGTCGCAAGCCTTACCCTTGATAAAACCTACCCTACATTTACAAAAAAGGGTGCCCACAAAATATTCCTTTTCTCTCGGCACCAGGTGTACGATAAGGCAATCTGGCCTCCACTAACTTATGGCGCCCTGGTCCATTTGCCCTGCCTTTTCAAGTTTTATTAAAAAGTTTGCCAAGCTGAAAGGAATTGATGGAAGTTTTTAATTAAGTTTTGATAGTATATGAACGATATTTCATTCCATTAGAGTGTTGGAGAATTTATTTCTGATAGAAGAAAGAATCTAAATTTTTAAACTGGCATGGTCACTAACATTACTAACACTGTTATTTACCATGTTTACTAATAAACAACATAACAAACAACTAATAGTAAACATGGTAAATATCCCGTTTTCAGTGTTATTGATAAGAAAGAATTTAGTTTTCTTGAAGATACTTTCAGCAACAATGGTTCATACTTCGTACTAGTAGTAACTCGGTTAGCACTAATGTTACCAATAAGAAAATTGACGTTTAGGTATTGGCATGACATTATGACAGAAATAAAATCTCCAATATCAAGTTTAGGTATCGTAGAAATCAAAAGCCTGAATAAAACATTAAATAAAATTCCTTCGCATTTTAACTACATATGTAAAAGCCTTGTATATCCAAATACGACAATAACAAAGCAATTAAGTCAACAGTCCACGACGTTAGCAAACCCTTTGCAAAACCAACACGTCAAATCAAATAAAAATGGCGGACCACTAACAGATGTGCAATCGAAACAAAATGGCTGCCCAAGTGCGACAAATTGGAGGGAACGGAACGTTCAATCAATGAATAAAAATGATAATGTTTTTGCGGGCGAGCGCAAAGCAAACGCCACGGGCATTTTTCAATTTACCGTAGACGAGAGGAAACTTTGTTTTTTTTTTTAAAGAAATTCTATTGAAAATAGCAAGTTTTATATTTCAATTTTTCTAGAAAATGCTTGAGTACTATGTTTTTGTTCAGAAATGTGAAGATGGGGTTCTTTTTTTAAAGTAATGAAGTAAAACATCGTTAGAAAACCAGCATGTCTTACCAAAAAAATGTGACGTCATCTACCATCCCGCACTTGGTAGACGCCAAGCCGACTCACTGACAAGAAGTCAGCGTCCCAGCAGTGGGAACATTATTATAGGGTGAGTATGCTGATTCTAAGACATCTATTTATCAGCTAATTGGAAAGCGTGGTAGCGATGTTGATTGTGTTGTGTGCACTGTACGTGGTTAGACGTTTCAAGGTTCGTTATTATTAACATTCTTACAATGTCTGAGATCCTGGTACCAGTCAGAACAAAATTCAAAAGTACTAGGAACCGATAAACGTTTGTAGCTAAAATGGCGTGAAACTGCAAAAACATTTATATTTTTGCAGCGGTGAACACAAAGAAAACAAGTGAGCATTTTCAATTTCCCCCATAGGTGAAAGCAGACGTGTTTTTAGGAAACCCAATCACAATTTTATCCAGCGGAGAAGTATCTATAAAACGAAAAGTGAGAAATGGTGAGGCCATTTATCTAGAGTCAAAGTTGAAGAGAACTTTAAATGTTTTTCAGTTTTTCTGATCGGAATCAAATGCATTGGAGCTTTTCTGGATACTAAAATATTGAAAAACCATTGTAAATAAAAATTCTTATTCTTCTTTTCGAGTAAATGGTTACTTCTCTGACCAATTAGGCCTAGTAGGTAGCCGCGCCAATAGCCGCATCAGTGGCGTTCATTTAGTTTTCAAGTATGCAGTTAAATGAATACTTACGACAATCTAGTAAATTAGTAATGTTTGGGACACCAAATATTATGATTCACCATCTGCCTAGCCTTTTCCCAACCATGTTGAGGCCAATTTTCAGTCAATCGGATACAGCTGAATACCAGTACTTTACATGGAGCGACTGCCTATCTGACCTCCAAAACCCAGTTAGTACTGGATAATACGGTACCCCTAGGCCAGACGACTTTCGGGCCACTGATTACCTGTAACGATTTTCAAAGATCTACAAATGACAGCCGGCTGCAGCTTAACGTGTTTTCCGAGGCACGTAAGAAACTCGATATGTAATGGGTGGTCACGCATCCACGGAATAACCTAGGCAAGCGCGGCTTAACCTGAAGATCGACCCGAGCGGCTGTTATTATGGGCACACCCCGTTTGGTAACTTTCCCGTTTCGCCAACTAAACAAAAGACGTGCAAAACAAGTGAATAAAGTCCCGTTTCGTAACTATTCTAATCTTCATACATTGATTCTCGTTTCGTCAACCATAAATTTCAACTGTTGCGTTTGTGATTATAAACTTACTGTTTTTGTAAGAATCACGGGGGCCAATACAAAGCCTGAAAACCACACAAAAGCCGCACGAGGTTTGTTACGACGCAACTGTTTTTATTTGTTTTTTCTGCACCGTTTCATTTAAATGGAAAGTGAGAAATCGATGTGCGATTCCCGCACTGCGTTCCGAAAACAAAATAAAAAGCACATCGGACGTTGAAACCCTGGTGAACACAGAGTTCCACAGACCGCAACAAACTCATAAAACCTAGAATCAACAAAAAAAATGCTTACTTATAATCTTGCTTGTGGAGTCATGTGTGTGAGTAAGTATGTATCTACTGTGAAGTGTTAGACTTGTAGCAGATGTATGTTTGTAATTCTGATGAGCAATGGACATATATGAGTAGTTGTGTTTAATATTTTATTTTGGTTACACACACACACACAAGCAACAGCACACAGCAGCAGTTTGGATACAATTTGCAAGCAGGTACAAAAATGAATACGTTTAGTCTGTGATAACATGAAAAAAACTAAATTACAAAATCACCTTGATACCTTTAGCTAAAGACATGATTACACAGAATTTGTGCTAAAAAGTAAAAAACCAAAAGCTCAAAGACTTGACTATGAAAGTAATTCATCTCGTTGTTATTAGTATTACAAATTCATAAAGCATCTGGCTAGAAATTGTAAAATTATCCAGTGCAAGTTATTACGCAGTCTGTCTGGCACGCCAAGTGTCTAGACTGAGTAGATTCTCGACTTTATTTTATGCTATTTTTCATGAAATAGCAAGCCAAGTCCAGACAGTATTCCTTTTGCTGACTTTTTTTGTTCTATCTCTGCATCACCTTAAGATACACTGGCAGAAAATGCCCAAGGCATTAAGTCCGCCTTTCTACGGTGATGCATTTAAATAAATCTATACTAATATTATAAAGCTGAAGAGTTTGTTTGTTTGGTTGAACGCGCTAATCTCAGAAAGTACTGGTTCGATTATAAAAATTATTTTAGTGTTGGATACACAGCTAGTAAATTATAAAGGCATCAGGATAGAGGAGGAGAAGGAACAAGTGGATAGTTCCATAACCTACATTGAAAAGGACCAGACGGGTCTTGTGTCCGGTGGGCTAGTCAGCAACTAATAAGCAAAAAAAATATGACCCTCCAAAATTGACAAAAAATGCCCCATTTTTACGGCCGTGATTAGAGGACTATCAGACAAATTCTCAAAGTTATTAACATGAAAGAAATTCACAGGAACCTAGACATACTCTTTCTTCAAATTTTGATGTCAAAAATAATTGAATCGGCTCAGTTTTCGAGGAGAAAAAAGGGGAATACGAAAAGTCGATTTCGTCAAAATTTGTAAGGAGAAATCGCAGCTCCCTTCTCCTCTTAATATACGATCAAAAGAACAAGCATTCGACTTATATTTTACTGGATCACGCCTGTCGTTGGTGGGGTGTCTGCCTAGATGACCTTCTACTAGTACTCCATATCTGCAGTTATTTTTAGCTATTTATGTTTATACCCTAAAGTTGATCATATTATTACGAAACCCAAATCACTTCGAATTGTTTTTATCCCTGCGTTACAGTAGGATAATTTTCGCTCAAAGTACGGATAATACATATTATTACATTGAACTAGAGTACAAAAATTTGTCATCGAAATCGTAGTAACCTTTCAAAAATCATAACATAACATAACCTCCTTGCATTCAAAACATTTTCAAAAGAAATGCCAGCTTGCAGACAAAAATTAAAAACACATCGCTGGCAAGAGAATTTCAATTTGCTGAATTTTAAAGTTGGCAACGAACCCGAATTTCGGGCACTTCTCTAGATTGGCCTTTACATAGCTCTGCTACCTATTACCTAGACGAAAAGTTTCCTACATTTATTTTTGCTTGTTACAACCGTCAGTTTTCCGGCAAATAAAAATATTGTGAATTGGCAATTTGCTAGGAATATTATAACGATGCCTGTGAAAAATATTTTTCGGTTAAATTCAGCTGATGCTGAACCCTGCTGGTCTTTACCTATTAATTTATTTGTATGGTAATCGGTTGTCGTATTATGGGCATGTGATGCGGAGAAATGATTAAAATGTCGTCAGGAAAGTTTTGAGTATTAATGTGAATGGGTATAAGAGTAGAGGAAGACCAAAGAAACGATGGATGGACTGTGTGAAGGATGATATGGCTAGAAAGGAGGTGTCTGATGAGATGATGAGTAATAGACTAATATGGGAGAAGAAGACATGCTGCGCCGATCCTAAATAAATTGGGATAAGGGCAGGAAATTGATGATTGACTTATTTGAACATATGACATAGCTATGGCAATCACACTATTTATGGTCTCAAATTAGATACCTATCTGACCTATTTATCGGTTTTAAACGGAATCAATTAATCCATTTTGCCTAGCTGTCCAATAAAGGTAGAAGATTGCCCGATTTTCGACTTTAAAACTACTGGTCCAATTACACAGACTATACAGGGTGTAAACAGACCCTTCACATAGCCGTCAACCAAGCATTCTGTACATCAAACTAAGTAACTTTACGCAAAAAATATTGCTGGGAATCGACTTTTTTTGGGGTGAAAAATCACGTTTTACGGTAGGATTCGATGGAAAGCACTCAAAGCATTATGCTGATGGATAGATTGAATAGTACGGGGTCATGGAGGTGTGTAAAGTAAATCTTACATTAAATTAAATATGGTCTAGAACAAAAAAATGATCGCAGTGACGGGGAAAACAAGTGCCTTTCGGATATCTTAAGGGTCTATTTACAACCTTTATAAATATTTACAGGGTAGATCAATTTTTGTAGAACTTATTCGTAGGAGCAAGATTTTGAACTACATTTATTTCAGAAAATGGATACTTAAAGGTATTTTAAAATAAGAACCAGGTAACAGCTTCGAGCATCCATTCCATCTTTCAAAAGTTGGACAAAGTTAGTTGTTTGAAACTTGACGCTTCATCTTCAAAGCTCTTGAGCTGTCTTCTCAAGTTCTTGATAATTAGTTCACTTTATTTTCTTACCACTGAAGTCTGAAAATATTTTATTTCACAAAGGATGCACCTCGCTTACGGCCTCAAGCGATGCTATTTTGTTTCCTTCAGGCTTTGGAAATCACGTTGGGTCGGGGGGATTTTGGGACCGGGACCGCGGTCCCGGATTCCCCTTTAAATACAAAAATTATTTTTGAGTAGTCTCTTGGGACCACAAGAAATAAAAAGTTAAAGTCCAGTAAACAAAAAAGCTGATATAATACATATTTTGATCAACAATTACATGAATTATCAGTACCAGTACAAAATAATGGATAATATTATTTAGTAGCACTTATAAAAAGATAGTTGTAGCTATAAAATAAAATAACAATATCATGTACCTATATGAGAAGAGAGAGAGAGAAGTATGAAGAATATGATCTTTTTTTTTTCCATTTTTGAAATAAAAGAAATATTTTATCGTTATTTAAAAATACTTTTATTAGTATAACTTCTAAATCTTTTTGTTGACCGTACTTTCGCAAGACGTAACTTTGTATATTTTATTTGTGGTCCCAAGAGACTACTCAAAAATAATTATTGTATTTAAAGGGGAATCCGGAACCGCGGTCCCGGTCCCAAAAGCCCCCCGACCCATCACGTTAAGCAGTTGGTCCCGGCTGTCATTTGTAGACATTTGACAGTCTTTAAAAGTAGCCAGTGGCCCGAAAGTATGACTACCATCCTTACCAAGGGGTATCATTATTACCCAGTACCAACTGAGTTGTGGAGATCAGATAGGCAGTAGCTGCATACAAAATACTGGTATTCAGCTGCATTCGGTGAGACTGGAAGCCGAACCTAGCATAGTTGGGAAAAGGCTAGGCAGATGATGATGTACTTTACATGGATTTGGCTCCACAGCAAAACTAACTTTTAAGTCCCTTTTCAAGTCACCAAATAACTCAGAAACAATCCCTTCTCTTTCTAAAACCATAGACACCGCCAATATTTCTTCGTCAGCTCTTGTTATCGAGTTCGCAAGCTCAGAGCGACAAGAAGAAAACTTTTAATAACTCCCACAGACTACCCGAGTCCGTAAACAGTAGAAAATTAATTGTGGGAACTTGGCAACGACTTGGCCTTCTGTGTGTTCGTCAGATTTTGTGGAACACAGGGAAAATGGAAACTTTTCGTCAGAGGAACGTTGAGAGGAGGGTTTTAAAGATTAGTTGATTAGACTTCAAATAACTTTGACAGTTGATGGTTGTGTTGTTACAACGTAGAAGTATGATGAGGTTTGACAGAAAGGACAAGTAATTTGAGGCGGTAAAAGGATTCATGTACAATCAGAGACAAAAGTCGGTTAATTTGAGGCGGTGCGGTAAAAGGATTCATATACAATCAGAGACAAAAGTCGATTAATTTGAGGCGGTAAAAGGATTCATGTACAATCAGAGACAAAATTCGGTTAATTTGAGGCGGTGCGGTAAAAGGATTCATATACAATCATAGACAAAAGTCGATTAATTTGAAGCGGTAAAAGGATTCATGTACACTGGGCCCAAGTATTTGGTTTACAGTTTATATGTGTGAGTGAAGTCATAGTTATGCACACAAACACAAAATTAAATTAACTTGACTTGCTGTACGAGCCGGTAATATTCATACAGCCGCTCATTATTATTGTGTGAGTAAACATATTGTACCCTACACGGGGTTTATTTTTTTTATCTTTACGCTTGTCGGGTAATCTAGTAAAAATAATATAAACGAGTTTACAATAAAGCCCAACATTTTATACAAACTTAACATGGTAACCATAGCCGATTGGTGTAAGCGCTTGCGTTAGCTAGTGATCTAACCTCGACGACGCGAGTTCGAACCCAACTGAGGAATTATTTTTGCTACTTTTTACTTTTTGTTTTTTAATAAATTTATTTTGTGGCCAATAAAATTACTCAAGCAAAAAGTAAAAAGTAACTAAATATAACCAATGAAATAATTTGATTTTTTTATTAGATAAACATTGCTATTGTTTGCTTAGCTTATCGCTTGGGTCATTAGCAAATTATCCGTCTCGTTTATTCCAATATGCTCCTTTCTTATATTGGTTGTTTTAAGGTTCAATTTGGTGGGGGCTGTATGTTAGAAAAAAAAACTTGTGTGGCCGATACAATGATTTAATACACTGTTGTTTACCTGTTTTTTGACAAATACAAAGTTTTTTATTGGTAAGGATTGACGTAAATAATTTGTCAAAGTAGGTAGGTATATAAATTGAATCCAAGTAAAATTAGAGGTGAAGTGAATCAACATGTTAGATAGTAAGAAATTATGACAACTTCTAATCGCATAACAATAACATCACTTCACCATACTTTCAATAATTTACGAGTTGTGGTTTTAAAAAAAACGTTTTATACCTACCTACTTATTACTAAGTTTTGTATTTGTTCTAATTTGCTTAACAAATATGAACATTATTTGCATAAAAATAAGATTCATATTCGTCTACTAATTAAAATAAATTCGACTAATAATGAGTCGGCAATCCTTCGTTTTGTATTACTCCTTGTAACCTTCTGCTCATGAGATCTCACAGTTTGTAAGCACACTTTTATGCGGGTGGACAAGAAGGGATCAGCCTTGTGCCTTGCCACGATGTCGTAGTGTCGAGTCGATGAATTTGCCTTTGGTTTTGGCCTAAGATGTTCTACGTCTCCAAAATACGCATATCGGCGGACCCATAACTGCACGGTTCTCCCCTGTGGATAAAAACAGTATTTATAATACTTATAATAATAGCTAATATTATAATAAATAAACACTATATTTTTATACTATATATACACTATGTTTATTCAATATACTTATATATACCTAATTAATATTACTTATAATAATACAATACATAAATATAAGATAAACACTGACATTAGCAAACATTATAATCTATTTTTATTTACGTTATTCAAAGGCTTTTCTTTAATCTGTCTAAAGGCTAGATCAAGCTAATTTTAGACCAAGCTAATTTTATCATAATCATCATACGATTACAAATTAAAAAAAAGAAACTATAATAATTCAGTTATGATAATATATTATTATAACTATGGTAGGTATTGCACTTAAGTTACATTAATTATTTATTCCTAGTAAACATCCCTTTCAATGTTTACTAGGAATAAAGAGAATAGAGGAGTTAGTTAAAGTGAAGTAGGTATAATATCAACGTAATATCTAACTGTTACTCACCGATATCATTAAGCGCCTTGTAATTTCACTTCATCTCATCGATACGCTAATCGATAACAATTCAAATTGAGTCAGCCCAAAATTTGGCGACGAGTTTGGCTCTTTCAGTAGCGTCCTGTGATGCATTTCACAGGAGCAAACAACAGAACAGGCAGGACACGATATAAAGTGCCCCATCGTTTGTTAGGCAGCACCACATTTACACTCACAATTTCACATAATTTAGATACGTTTTGCTCATCCAAAACAACGATTTCCACCTCTTTGAACATTGATAAATGTTGCATGGTTGGATCCACAGAAATAAAACCACACACATGCTCAAGAGTAGTAATCAATAAACTCAGTCATGCAAATACTCGTAGATTGACAACTAAGAATGCTCATTTTTTATAAATGAAGGTGTTTGAAAACAATATTTTTAAATTGTCGGTAGTTGTTGTCTAAACAGTCAAAATCAAATAGCCTGAGAGTTCAATGTTTGTCTCAAACGTTGGAATTGTTATAAATTCTACTTTAAGTAATGTTTTAACAAAATAATGAATACAAAAAGAAAAATAAATACTATTGCATGCATGATTTGAACTTACGACTTCTCGTTCAGTGACCAAAGACGATAGCCATTGTGCCAGGATTGCTATATTAACATCATGCAAAATATTATATCTCCTTCAGCATCATAAGTGAATGATGACTATATATTGGTATATGGTAATTGATGTGCCACACGCACACTAATAAAAACTGAGCTCGCTCGTTTTATTTTGTGTTTGTGTGCATAACTATGACTTCACCCACACATATAAACTGTAAACCAAATACTTGGGCCCAGTGTACAATCAGAGACAAAAGTCGATTAATTTGAGGCGGTAAAAGGATTAATGTACAATCAGAGACAAAAGTCGATTAATTTGAGGTGGTAAAAGGATTCATATACAATCAGAGACAAAAGTCGATTAATTTGAGGCGGTAAAAGGATTCATGTACAATCAGAGACAAAAGTCGATTAATTTGAGGCGGTTAAAGGATTCATGTACAATCAGAGACAAAATCGGTTATTTGAGGCGGTCCGGTAAAAGGATTCATATACAATCAGAGAAAAAAGTCGATTAATTTGAGGCGGTAAAAGGATTCATGTACAATCAGAGACAAAAGTCGATTAATTTGAGGTGGTAAAAGGGTTCATGTACAACAGATACAAAAGTCGGTTAATTTGAGGCGGTAAAAGTATTCATGTACAATCAGAGGCAAAAGTCGGTTATCATCAATCCAAAGTTTTATAAAGCTTTTTGAATTCAAACTTGCTAATTTGCTCATATTGAAAAGTAGGTTTGAGAATTTCTCGAATCAATAATCAATCTTTATTACACAAGAAACTGGTTACAAAATAACGTGAAGTCGCTGACTCCTGCGCTATGTGATAGACTTGTGTTACAATAGCTAGTGCCGTCTCCCAGGAGGAGATATTACAGAATCGTATGCAATAAGAGACTATGGTAACAAAAATAAATAAATACGCAGACTTATAATGATTCGTGAATCCATGAAAGGTTTGGAATTGTGATTCTTTTCACGCATTAAAGTACGGATTTGGATTAAAGTCACACGGAAAAGATACAATTTCTTTGAATTGTGCGTTCCCGTGGGATAATTTGAGATGGTCACGTGTGCAAAGTCACTGGCAAAACAAAAAATCATGATCTGTCTTACCGGTTGAAGCTGAATACCAGTACTTTACTACCTATCTGACTTCCAAAATCCAGTTAGTACTGGGTAATACGATTTTAATTGGTAAGACTGGTTGTCAGACTTTCGGGCAACTGACTACTTTAACTACTGTCAAAAATCTACAAATGACAGCCAGGAGCAACGGCTTAACGAACTTTCCGAAGCACGGAGGAAACTAAAAGGCAATACTAAAAACAAAAAGTTTTTAGAAGTAAAACGGTACGAGCAACCATAAGAGTAATACCAGTTTCTATTTACACGTTTTTCCCCCGCTACAACAACACCGATACTTCGTCCCTCTACTTTATTTTCAAGTTCTTTCGTAACTGAAGCGTAACGTTCAGTATCGTACTCCGAAGACTAGATTTAAAGAGCAAAGCTCTGTAACGCAGCGGTAAAAAGAAAACAACTCTGGATATTCTTTCTGGGATTTTTTTTCTTAAAAGCTCCTCTCTGCGCTGCGTTCCTGATACTCGTACGTTTAAGAATATTAAAATGAATAGAAATGACCCTCTTGAATTTTTTTTAAGAGTAAAATTTAAGTAATTCTGTACGCCAATTTAGAATTTACTTATAATAAACAACCATAAATAAATTATAAATTGTACAAGCTATACATTGAAAGAACAAAGCTTCGTTACGCAACGGGAAAAGAAAACTTACGCTCAAAGCTCCTCTCTGCGCTGCGCTCCTGGTACTCGCATGTTTAGAATATTGGAAATAACTAAAGATTTATCTTCAATATTTCTTCATAATGAAATGAAAACATACCACAATATGAAACATATTTGCTTTTTATTTATAAAAGAAAATGTATATAAGTACGCTCAACGGTGTTGAAGTAGAGTATTAGTTACATGAGAGAGTATATTTGTAATACATAGTACCTATTAAGTATTATTTATAATAATGAGATTCTACACGCAGCTACATAATTTATAGTACAGGTAATGTAGGTAGGTAGTTTAAAAACATATTTCTCTTATTTTACCCACGACGCAAAAAGGGGTGTTATAAGTTTGACCGCTATGTGTGTCTGTCTGCTGTGGCGCCGTAGCACGTAAACGAGTGAACCGATTTGGATGCGGTTTTTATTTATTTGAAAACTAGTTTCTTGGCGATTGTTTATTTATTTATTTTAATATTATGTACACACAGTAGACAACACAGGAAATAACATTATAAAATTTGAGTACATAGGCACTGCTTGCTGCTTGTTCTTAGACATGTTTTTGTTTATTTTTTCATCTTACAGTATCGACAACGTAGTTGCTTAAAATTTGTATTTCTCGACTGTTAATAAATATTTAGATTAGGTAAACATAAATCATAATAATCATAGGGATCCGCTGGGTGGCCGGCCAATGTGGCGAGACTTGGGGGAGGCCTATGTCCAGCAGTGGACGTCTTTTGGCTGAAATGATGATGATGAAACATAAATCATGCGAAAAACACAAAAAAAACAAGGAGCCTCATAACTTCGTAAAACAAAAAGCGGAACTTCAAACAATATCGAAAAGGAAGTGTAAATTGCTAAGAGCATTTTTCTAAACTTTGTAAACAACTGTAATAAATCAGAAGCAAAGTAAACAAACCTAATGAATTGTTACTTATACTGGATAAACTTTTAACTTGTGCGTGAAAAACAAAAGGCGGCTCTTTTTACAGAACTTTTTTATTGAATTTTCGCCTGAAAATAAATTTTGGGTGGGTAGGCACAGTGTTTTGTTACTCTCGCCCTTGGTCGAAAAGAACTTTGCGAGAATTTTGATTTGTTGAACAGAGCTCTGGGTATATTTTATGGTAATCAGTGAATCATTTTCTGCTTTTTTCTATTTTCTATATGACGAGCTCGTGGCTAAATAATAACAGCCACTCATCCGAGTGGGACCGTTAGCTGGACCTCACGTCCACTATTGTGTCGACTCGCCTTTGTTGGCAAACTTTGGTAAAATTTGAATATTCTGGAATGGGTGGTGAAGCTTTTCTTTTTTGTATGACATAATTACTGTGCTCGGAGCTCGTGGATTAATAATAACAGCCGCTCGGGTCGATCTTTAGGTTAAGCCGTGCTTGCCTAGGTTGGTCTGTGGATGGATTCCCACCCATTACATACCGAGTTTCCTCCGTGCCTCGGAAAGCGCATTAAGCCGTTGGTCCCGGCTGTCATTTGTAGATCTAATCTATTTATAAAAGACATTTCGAAAAGTTCTCTGTCAACTTTTTAGACTTATGTATCCTGCTTATCCGTATGAAGTTTCATTAAAATCGGTTCAGTCATTTCGAAAAAAAGGACTCGTAAGTTTGTATAAAGTGCCAAAATTCGTTAGCGCTCTTAATTAAAATGCAATATTATAGGAATAAATTCTATTTTCTACTCTCGAATTTCATAAATAGTAAAACAACGTTTAACGACGATGACGACGTCTAATATTTTTTTTATTATTTCTCTTTTTTTATTTGTATTTTCCTATCTCAAATATGAAACTTGAGAGAACTTACAGAACTCATTCTGCAAGTTCAACCCATTTACTACTCAAATCTACAGAGCAACGTATCGCCACTACATAACATTGCTTTGAAATGTTGCCCCCAGGCGCCAGAGAGACTAGTCCATTCTGGCGCGAATCCAATAGATATAATGTTCGTGAAATTCCCCCAATACTCGTATAGACGATTGTCATACAGAATCATTGAATACAGGATTACAGAAGGTTTGTTCACAAAAATGTTCACTTGGCATCGGGTAGGTAGTTTCTCCCTAGCAAATGTTTCAAATCATACTTTCAGTCTTTGTCAGACATTGTAAATGGGTATAACTCAACAAATTATTAATTATCTGACTGTGCAGACTCAATATGAATGATGTAACCAAGAGTTTGTAAAAGTATTCTGATTTAAAAGAGTGTCCATGGAGTTTCTTGCCCGTTCTTCTCCATAGAGATCTACGTTAGGGAATGGGCAACTACAGTACTTTCACAGTTTTTATGCCTTGTGACTGGGACTGTAGCTATTGTTGTCTTTGTTTCGACAATTCAAAAGTGCCTGTAATTGGCCTATTTGAAAGAAATGCTTTGATTTTGATTTTGATTTTAATAGACACAAAACTTAGGAGCCTGACATCTTTAGAGAAGTTTAATATCAATGCTTTTTTTTTTTTTTTTCGGATCGGATGTTATCAAATGACCGGCCACTCTGAGCGGAGCGGAAGGGAATGTCAGACTTGTACTGACTAAAACCCATCCATGTTCCTTCTTTGCCCTTTGTGTTCGAGGGCCACGGTATCTCTTTCCAACAGTCCCGCAGCCCTGGCAGGCATCGGCCCTTGCAGACCCCTACATCGTTGCTGACATCTCTTTGAGGCGCGTCGACACGGTCTGTCGTCATAAGATGGCCGGACAGCGAGCTAGCCCATAGCTCACCGTCCACAGGCCCGCTAATATCAATGCTGTCGACGTTACTAAGTTCTAAGGGCCTGGACAAAGTGCACTTCATTCAACTTTCATATAATATATGTGCAGGCTGGAAAACAAAGAACTAAAGTAATTGTACCAAGTTTGACTTATTATGCATTTTTTCTTGACAAGTAGCGCCACCTTGAATCGCAAACTTAAACTTTGCAGTTCATACCAATGACGGAAATGTCAATTTTATACAAAACTAGCTGTTGCCCGCGACTTCGTTCGCGTGAAAATTTTGGTGTGCATGTGTGAGATTGGCTCGTTGGTCTAGTGGTAGCAAGCGCGACTACTAAGCGTGGGATTGATTCCCCGGGAGTCGGGCAAAGTGTTAAAAAAAAAATTTGTTTATTTCAATTACATAAAGTTGTCACACACATGATTTGGAGATCACCTTTTAAGCAAGAAGATGCTTTTGTTAGGGGGCATCCATTAATTACGTGAGGCGATTTTTCGACCCCCTCCCCCCTTGGTGGGATGTCGTGAGATTTGGGTTGACCCCCTCATCCCCCTCCTAATCTCACGTGAGACTCAATTAAACCTCAATTAAACCCGGTGATATCTGCCGAAACCCCCCTCTCTCACTCGTGAGATTGGGTGATTATGGGCGCGACCCCCCCCCCCCCCCTTAAACGTCTCACGTAGTTAATGGACGCCCCCTTAGGTGACTCCGCTCTTCCACTTAACATTAAAATATGCAAATGAAAATATACTATGAATAACAGTGTTATTGGGTTATCCCATCAGGCATTTCTCAGTAGCAGCCACGGAATCTGGATTTGTGCCCGGTTGATGGCAATAGGCTCACCCCCTTTTACATGGGACTTCAATAAAACTGGCGAAATGTGTGTGTACGATTAGTACACGTCTGCCCAACCCTTCGGGGTTTAAGGCGTGATGTTATGTTTTGTGTGAGAACTGACTGCCAGATCAAAAGGTGATATGACTACAAACGGCGTCCTTTTGGGTGCTGTAATTCTGGGCGGCAGAGGTCCGAAACAAAATTGAGGCAACGATATGGCTTTAAAATCTGTGTATTTTGGCGCTATACAACTTTTTTTCAAAGTGAACCTTGTTTTGTTTGAACCCCGCTTGGGCAGAGCACCGCCGTATCCTCACGGCGGCGATAGGCGGAGACCTCTCGCGCCCGGCATTGGTCGAGGCCATGCTGCGGGGCGAGACGGAGTAGGAAGCGGTAGCCTGGTAGGAGAGGACAGCGTCCTCCCTCCATACCAGCCGCAGTGGTAGACGCCCACGGCGCCGGACGTCGGCAGACGATCTCCGGCCACCGTAGGCGCGGGCATGCGGGCGGCGAGTAATGGGCGACTCGCTGTCCGACCATGGACCATGCCCGGGTCGACGGCGCGTTGTGTTCACGCGCGCCTCAAAGAGTGTCAGCATAATGACGGGGCCCCCCTCTAGAGGGCCAAAGCCTGCTGGGGTCGCGGGACTCATAGAATTACCGTGACCCTGGAACATAAAGGGCTACTGAAGGACACCGTGGATTTTAGTCAGTACAAGTCTGACAGTCCCTCCCGCTCTGCCCTGGGTGGGAGGACTCATTTGATGACGTTACCACGTTAAAAAAAAAAAAAAAAAGGTGAACCTTGTTGGGCACTTTTATTCTAATACCATTCTGTATACAACATTAAATGACTTTTTGCGAGAGCCCTTAGACCTCCATAAATCGGCCCTGTCGCAAAATCCGTTCTTAGCGAACGTCTACTAACTATAAACTACCTCACTGCCAAATATTAAGTTTGTAGCACAAAAAGTTAAGGACTTTCATCCAAACTTGCGAGAGCCCTTAGGCGTCCTTAATCCGACCCTATCGCAAAATCCGTTCTAAACAAACGTCTACTAACTATAAACTACCTTCCTGCCAAATTTCAAATTTGGAGCACAAAAAATGAAGGACTTCCATACAAACTTGCGAGAGCCCTTAGATCTCCTTAATCCGGCCCTGTCGCAAAATTCGTTCTTAGCGGAAGTCTACTAACTATTAACTACCTTCCTGCCAAATTTCAAGTTTATACGTCAAGCGGTTTTCGATATTTCGTGATGCCATTTATACTTTCATCCGCTATTTAACTCCCTTAGGGGTTGAATTTCGAAAAACAGTTTTTAGTTTTTAATTATTAACCAGAATGGTAACCACCAATTTTTATGGTTTAAACTCCAAAAATGACGATTTTCTATACAAAATTTTATCCCCTATTTAACTCCCTTAGGGGTTGTATTTCGAAAAACGCTGAAACACGTGATTTGTAACCGAATGATTAACACCAATTTTCATTGTTTAAACTACAAAAATGACGATTTTCCATACAAACTTTCATCCCCTATTTAACTCCCTTAGGGGATGAATTTGGAAAAACACTGAAACATGTGGTTTTTAATTTTTAACCAGAATGGTAACCACCAATTTTTATGGTTCAAACTCCAAAAATGACGATTTTCCATACAAACTTTCATCCCCTATTTAACTCCCTTAGGGGTTGAATTTCGAAAAATACTCAAATACGTGGTTTTTAATTTTTCACCAGGATGGTAACCACCAATTTTTATGGTTTAAACTACAAAAATGACGATTTTCCATACAAACTTTCATCCCCTATTTAACTCCCTTAGGGGTTGAATTTCAAAAAATCCTTCCTTATTCCTTGTCTACATTATAAAGGAAACCTCTGTGAAAAATTTCAGCTTTCTAGGTCCAAGGGTTTGGGCTGGGCGTTGATGAGTCAGTCAGTCAGTCAGTCAGTCAGTCAGTCAGTCAGTCAGTCAGTCAGTCAGGCCTTCTCTTTTTATTTATATAGATGATATTTGGTACCAAAAACATAATTATGTCAATCTTGGTTTGCTGTTGTTGTCAAAATATAAAACGCGACAGCGATTGGCGTTTTGTCTAAAGCAAAAAGTTTTTGAATAACTTGGTGGTAGCATGAAGAACAAAACACTCGACGCGTGTGCACGTCGTGAACCGTACTTCGCGTTTAATTTTGTGAACAGGTGGCCTACCATGAGGTCTTAAAGTAGGAGTAATTCCAATGTGGGAAAGAGATGGCGCTATACGACCTGTATAGCTGTCTCTTTCCCACACTGGAATTAATCCTGCTTTAAGACGTCATGGTAACCCCCCTGGACCATACTATGGATGACAAAAGAGCAAGATTTGGAGCAAATTCTAGAGCAGCGATATTGTTATTACCATAAAAATGATATTACTGCCTTGTTGGTCTAGTGTTCGCAAGCGCGACTGCTGAGTTTGACGTCCAGGGTTTGATTCCCAGGTCGGGTAAAGTGTTATTTAATTTTTGCACCAGGAATTTCTCAGTTCCAGACACGGAGTCTTGATTTTTGCCTGGTTGATAGCAATAGGCTCACCCCCTATTACATAGTTACGACTTTGACATAACTGGCGAAATGTGGGTGAACTAATGGGTGCACCTCTGCCTCACCCTTCGCAGATTACAGGCGTCATGTTATGAAAATGATTATTGTCATGCATTGAGCCTTCTGTTCTCATTTTGTTACTCTGTATACTAAAATGAATACGTAAACGTGATCGTAAAAGTGAAGTAGGCAGTTAACGTTGTTATAACGTAGGTACCTACAGTTCGTAACGTGTGGTGTACAACTAGGTAGTATAGTAGGTCTGTTACTGTACTGTTTAGTTTGTGCTGTAGATACCAATGGTTTAACTATAATCTCTTTTTTTTAACTGAACTTAAACGTCATCATCATTATCAGCCATTTGTGTCCCACTGCAGGGCCAAGGCCTCCCTTCCCTATTCAGAGCTGTTGTTTGCCAATATTTTTGAAAAGAGTCGAGTTCGTCCCGCCAACTCCTTCTGGGCCTGCTGCGTTGCCGTTTCCTGCTGTTTGGGACCCATTGTGTTATTACTTTAGCCTATAGCTCCTCCGACATTCGAAACTTAAACATGATTTAATATTTTAACCTTTTCGCCAAGAAACCGCCCGTTTCTCTACTACTAGATATAATTAAGAACGACAAAAGATAAAATTAAGGGGATGGGCCGCCTCCGGCTTATGTACGAAAATATTTTATTCATTTATTTACAGCAAATGCTAATAAAGGAACATGGGCACTTTAATTAAGTTCAGTATCGCGAAACGTGGAGGCTCGTGACATCGGGACATTTAGTCAATTAACTTTGTGAGTGTCAGTTACAGCTGTTTGGACGACGACAGCAACAGATTCTGTTGTTATTGCTTTATTTAAAACTAGCTGTTTCCCGCGACCTTCGTCCACGTGAAATTATTATTATAAAAATATTACTTCCGTATTTAAACCGAACATTGAAAGCAAAAAAAATAAAATTGACTGTATGTCGGTATGTCTGTTTGTTCCGGCTAATCTCCGAAACGGCTGGACCGATAGCTAATGTTATGAGGAGTAACTTAGACTACTTTTATTTTAGAAAAAGGATTAGGGTTCCGTGAAAAAAATTAAAACCCTTGAATTTGTAATCAAAATCCGATTCAAACACGATTTTTTTTTTTTATATTTTCCTGCAGCAAAGGACCTCGGGCAACCCACTAGTAGCACTATAAAAACCGACCGTTTAAAGTAAGATATATTTTGGCTAATCCAGTGTAATCCATTACTTGGCTAGACTATAGACACGTACTAAACTCGTGGTCTCCACGATAACAAACTAATAACAATAAATTATATTAGCAACAATATCTCACAGGGTCTCTATAATACGGCGTCTCGCAGTCTGCAGACGGTAGTTTGGATCCAGTCCAGCAGAAATCAACTATCTTGAAATATATCTAAAGTAGCCAATTGTCTGGACGTGAGACATATACGAATGCTTTGAGAGAATTGGACTGAGACTTGGGGACTTAGACTGACCAATGTCTGGAGTGTACTGGGCATATCTTGCGGATGCAATTGGTAACTGGTGGGGTAAAATCGAAATGAATATGTGACTACAGTCTCCAGCACATGAAATTACCACTAACTGTCACATTTCTCCAAATGATTTTAAACCATAAAATGTTGATGGTTAAGTTCAAAATCGAATGAGATTTGACAGTTTGTTGTAACTAAGACTTGATGCGCTGGCGACTGTACATCAAGCATGCAAAAATTTTTGCTTTTTATAGATCTCAATTGACGAGGCACGGAGGAAACTCGGTATGTAATGGGCGGTCACCCATCCACGACCAACCTAGGCAAGCGCGGCTTAACCTGAAGGTCGTCCCGAGTGGCTGTTATTATGTCGCCACGAGCTCCTCCTAAGAGCTCGGGTAAACAGGGTGTAAGAGACAGCCCTCCACAAACTGACAGGTTGCACTCAGCTCCTTATTTTGAATCATATTTCACCGGAATTTTAATACGGATTTTTTTTTTTTTAATTTTTTGTTCAGTTACTATTCCTTTATTTCAATGTAAAATTACATTCCCTGTACGCAGCACTCCATTTATGTAAATAATACGGCTAAAATAAAAAATCCAACAATGGATGTTGAAATACTCTAACAAGCGACGCGTGAAATCAGCTGTGCACTTCCTGCCTAGAGTTCATCAAACTCATCGTCGCGCTTGCCGTTCGCTACGTGCGTTTTGCCACGGTAACGATACATTGCGTATGAGGGAATAAAAGAAATTAAATTTATTGGATTCCTGAAATAATTTCTTGTACCGGTCATCTTAGTATGATATACTGAATTCACCCCATCAGTTTGTGGAGGGCTGTCCGTTACACCCTGTAGAAAAATAAAAAACCTAGTAACTACGAAGCCTCATCCATCGACAAAAAATATATGACCTCAATTCCACATTTTCGCGCCCTCAATATTTTACACTGAAGCAAATCCGATAAGCCTGATACACAACATGCCGAACGGCTGAATTTTTAGGCCATACATCCATCTATAGTAAGTACAGATTAAACAGAATCTAGGCTATAATCATAAATCACGGAGTTAAATATGGATGAGCACATTGAGCACCTTTATCGGGTTGTTGATTAATTATGACCAGAGTAGGCTTTGCCAGAAGGCAAAGATACAATGACAGTCGATTTATGACCATGGCTAGTCATAGATGCTCATGACATCATCTGTGTAAATCATCATCTGCCTAGCCTTTTCCCAACTATGTTGGGGTCGGCTTCCAGTCTAACCGGATGCAGCTGAATTCCAGTATTTTACATGGAGTGACTAGGCAGTCACTCCATGTAAAATAGGAGAGATATAGTTGTGGATGGGAATAGTTGTGGTGGTCAGATAGGCATCTGACCTCCACAACCCAGTTAGTACTGGTTAATACGATACCCCTTGGTAAGAATGGTTGTCAGACTTTTTGGGCCACTGACTAACTGTAACGACTGTCAAAGATCTACAGATGCCAGCCGGGGCCGACGGCTTAACGTGCTTTCCGAGGCACGGAAGATACTCGGTATGTAAAGGGCGGTCACCCATCCACAGATCAACCTAGGTAAGCACGGCTTAACCTACAGATCGACCCGAGCGGCTGTTATTTTAGTCACGAGCTCCACAATATGTGTGGTGAAAATACAGGGTGTAAACAGACTCTTCGCATAGCCGTCAACCAAGCATTCTGTACATCAAACTAAGTAACTTTACGCAAAAATTATTGCTGGGAAACGATTTGTTTTTTGGGGTGACTAATCACGTTTTACGGTAGGACTCGATGGAAATCACTCAACGCATTGTGCTGATGGACGGATTGAATAGTACGGGGGTCGTGGAGGTGTGTAAAGTAAAAATCTTACATTAAAAACGTGTATTTAAAAAAAAAACTTGTGAAAAAGTTGGAACTTTGACCCCCAATATCTCCCATAACTAGAACTTTCCCAGGTATGGTCTAAAACAAAAAAATGATCGGAAAGACGGGGAGAAAAAAAAGCCTTTCGGATATGTTAAGGGTCTATTTACACCCTTTATACTATTAATACTCACTTAAATATTATACATGTTCAATTTATCATTAAATGCAAATCATGACATTTTTTGATAGAATACGTCTCAGAGGGACATGTTCCCGCCCTTCCCGTGTTGGTTTTGAAGGCTTCGTGGCCGCTTAACGATCAAAGCCATTAGGGATTGGGATATACTTATAATAGAAAAAGCTTTTAATACGATTAAACGTCACAGCCAAAAATACTTTAAGTTTTTTTCACGGATGTGACACCCTGTATAAGCCCACTGGGATAGTGATCCCAGAAGGCTTATATAGGGTGCGGCGCAGGAAATTAATTATTAAAAAAATCATGAAGCAAGACGTAAGTATTATATTTATCATTTTCATTATTTTTGTTTTACATAATTATTTAAAGTTTTTTAAATTAATTTTTGAAAATGATATCTTCAATGTGGCCTCCGTTCTTGTCAAACTATTGAGAAAGGTGAAATCGGAGGTTTCTGTCTACTTTTCCAGCATTTCCGCGTTGATTTTGGCAAAAGCAGCATGAATATTGTTCTTCAACTCATCCAGAGGTTTTGGACGATCGGTACACACCATATTCACAAATGCTTCGATTCGGGAAGTCGTATGTCTATCTCGCTCGCTATCGTTATGCCAAAAGGGATAGATATACGACTTGTCGGGCTGATCCTGTATGAGGTCGCAAGAGAAAACCAACTCCAAATATGTCTCCACCTGCATCTAGTTAAACTGAAAGCCAATCCAAACATACAAGGTGTAAACGGAGGGTCCGTTTACACCTTTTTAGCCACGAGCTCCACAATATGTGGGGTGAAAATACAGGGTGTAAACAGACCCTTCACATAGCCGTCAACCAAGCATTCTGTACATCAAACTAAGTAACTCTGCGCAACAATTATTGCTGGGAAACGACTTTTTTTAGGGGTGATAAATTACGTTTTACGCTATGACTCAATGTAACGCACTCAAAACATAAGAGCTGATGGATGCATTGCATAGCGCAGGTTTGTGGAGGTATTTAAAGTAAAGTTATAATATTAAAAACTCGTATTTAAAAAAAACTTATGAAAAAGTTGGAACTTTGACCCCCAATCTCTCCGTAACTATGCAGAAGGTTCCCAGGGATGGTCCAGATCAAAAAAATGGTCACAATGGAGGACGGGAGAGCAAGTGCCTTTTGGCTTCGTTAAGGGATTGTTACACCCATTTGTTTTTTTTAATAAAACTTTGTCCCACACTAGGAATTTCTCCTGTATCGTGGGTGCGTTTACAAACATTTAAGCTCACATACACAAACAGTCAGACCCGGAACAACTACCTGTAGGCCATTCAATTATTTGTTCCGTACAGGAATCGAACCCGCGATACGAAGCGCAGCAGTCAATCGCCCAGCCACTGCGCCAACCGTGCCGTCGTAGTTGTGAGAAGGCTAAACCGATCCCGTTATTCCCTTTTGATATTCATAAACAATTAACAACATTCAAATCAATATTAAGATGGCGGCTAATAGAACCAGAAGAAAATATTCTGCGTACTAAAAATATCGTTTCCAGTAAGTCCAGAATAGCTAACAAGCAGAACTTAAACAAAGTATTAATTTAACAAGTTTGTTTTGTACTCTGTAATACAATTCTCCGTGAAACTGTTGTATATTAAATTGTACATAAAATGCAATAAAAGCTTGTAATGGCAACGTTGCATCAAAAGTTACCGAATACAACCTCTTTTATGGCTTGCAGTTAAAACCGTTAAGTGTTCAGTTAGAAATAGTTTTGTATATAATGTTCTACCGTCTGTGTGTTTGTAGTAAATTGTGTGTTGTAAACACTGTTTTAAGCTTTCACGGTCTACAACTAAACAGCGCCGAAATATCGGGAGCTCAAAATAATGAACAATCACGGAAGATATCCCGTAAGTGACAGTATAAGTTTTATTGTGTGTTGTGTTTAGAATCTGTTTTTGTTGTCTTTTAGGTCTTCCTTTGTAGTTTAGCTATAAGTTTGAGCAGTTCGCTACTTTATTATGTACAGTCACGAGCACCAATATGTAAACACTTAACAACTTTTTAAAGTGTTTTTCTCCTACTGTTCTTATTAAAGTTGTATTTTGTTACGAACATAGTATTTTGGAACTCATATTTTTATAAAAAAGATCCAATCTCTAAGTTACAATCGTTATTTCTCGCGAAAATTGCTTTTGAATTTAGGAAAGTGTATACAGGGTGTAAACAGACCCTTCACATATCCGTCAACCGAGCATTCTGTACATCAAACTAAGTAACTTTACACAAAAGTTATTGCTGGGAATCGACTTTTTTTGGGGTGAAAAATCACGTTTTAAGGTAGGACTCGATGGAAAGCACTCAAAGCATTGTGCTGATGGATGGATTTAATAGTACGCGGGTCATGGAGGTGTGTAAAGTAAAAATCTTACATTAAAAACACGTATTTAAAAAAAAACTTGTGAAATAGTTGGAACTTTGACCCCCAATATATCCGTAACTAGAAGGTTCCCAGGTATGGCCTAGAACAAAAAATGATCGCAAAGATGGGGAGAACAAGTGCCTTTATTTTATGTTAAGGGTCTATTTACACCCTTTATATATTGGTGCTCGTGACTGTACAAGGTGTAAACGGACCCTTCACGAAGCCGCCAACCAAGTATTCCGTACAGACGCCAAAACATCAAGCGACTACAATTTGTCAAATTACTTTAATAGATTTTTAACTTTATCGCTAAAGCATTAGGTTCAAGGTTGATTGGGAAAGTTTGACGGTTTCGTGTAGCTTGATGTACAGACGCCGCTAAAATATTTCAAGAAAAAATCATTCAATGGGGTTGAACTTAGAGGGTTGTATTGGTGATTTTAATTATTATAATTCTGTAACTACAGAAGTGTTACAGGCGGGACTCTTCTGTCATCAACATACAACCTGACACTGACCTGCAAATTGCAAAAATCGTATGTAAATTTGAATTTCGCGGACCACAATGTTCAATGCCACGATATGAAGATTTGGTGCCTTGGGGTCGCTCTCTCTCTATTTATGCTGTCTTGGCTTCCGTACGTTTTTTCATGGGTGACCACTGAAAACCAGCGCTGTGCTGTGGGCCCCCATAGCACAGCATCATGCTGAGTGGTAACCTGCTTGAAGCAGTGATAGTCTAGTGGTGTGACCGTCGGACTGACAAGTCATAGGTCTCGAGTTCGAACCCAAGACACGCACCTCTGATTTTCGGATACATGTGCGTATTGTATAATTATCAATTGCTTCGGTGAAGGAAAACATCGTGAGGAAACCAGCATGCCTGAGAGATATTTCTCGACAGCATGTAAAGCCAAGTCAGAGGCCAATGGGCGGCATAAAACTCTGACACCAGGTTAGGCACTAACCACACGATAAAGAAAGACCTGCTTGTCGCAGTCACGACGTGCAAGCTGTTTACTTTTTTTTTCTGTTGAATTTATAGTTTATTGTTTATTTTTTTGTAATTTTTTTATGATGCACGTCATGACCCAGCGACAAATAAATATTTTGTATGATGCACGTCATGACCCAGCGAAAAATAAATATTTTGTATGATGCACGTCATATCCCTGCGACAAATAAATACTTATTATTTCTTTCTTTCTTCTCTCTAAACGTTGAAATCTTAAAAGTCTCATGTGACAGGGGGCGCTCCTTTAGCAGATAAATATAATTATAATAATAGAGGATCAAGCGGGGAAGGTTTTTGTCAAATAATATTCCTCTATAATGGTGAAGAATTGCCTACTTTACATAATTTTTCATGGGATCCCTCGTCATGAAAAATTATGTGAAGTGGGCAAGTCTAATGGTTGTTATAATTTTATAGCCATTAGGTTCTCCTTGTTGATGTGTTCGATAAAGTAAGCTGCATTTTTATTGCGGAAAATTGGGTGACTGGTAATTTACTTTGCTGGTTGACCAGTACTATTACTATTATTATTTATTGTTATTTATCTATTTATTTATCAGACTACAGAGAGGCCCACTGTGTTAGTAACAATATACCTTAGCCTATGTTCAGTACTTAATAACTAGAACAGATCGGGTGCAATTAGTTAGCGTCAACACTAGCAGGCTATGTACCCGGGCTGCTATCGATTGCTGGATAGTGCTGGGACTGCCACGCAGCCTGTGGAGTAGCGAGGTAGATTTTTTACGCCACAACGCGTCAAAATTCTCAGTGCGTGCGTCGGCAAACATTGCTGAGGCACTACAGAAGCGGGGCAATCGCAAAAATACCCTGAACGCATTCTTATATTGGATACGCAGAGCATTATAATCCTTTTGGGTATATGTGAACCACAGGGCTCCCGAGTACAGCGATGTGCAGTATGCCTTAAAAAGGACTATTTTAATTGCGGCTGTACATTGACATACACACCGAAGAGCAAAGGCGAGGATAGGCGCTCCCTGCCTCACCCCGCACTCCGGCCGGCATGGCTCCGACAGCTCACCCGTCCCTCGCACCCGAGTCTCCTGGTTCAAGATACCAGTGCTTGAGGAGTAATGTAAACTCTGGTGGCAGTGTCGTCTCGTCTAGTTTTTTCCAAAGAAGATCGTATGGCACAAGATCAAAGGCCCTAGACAGGTCAAGGAATACAGCATATACAGGTGTAGCTAACAATAGCCTGGGTACCAAGTACCGAGTATTCTCTACTGTGTAAGTCCAAGACTATAAAAACCTATTCTTAAGATAATTGTTGTACGAAGCTATTGGTAAATCTTTATTAATAAGAAATAAATTATTACGTGAGCTGTCACTTCAATTTTGGGATCAGTTTCAGTTACAATGTATTATTGTTACCATAATATTGGTTAATATACCACATCTTCATCCAACCTAATACGTTTAGATCAAGTAGTCACTTCAACAACATATAACTGGGTCAAGGACCAACCAAGCATATGGATCGGAATAGATATCAATAATGATCAATTCAGCTTATACAATAACTTGGAATCTCGAGTAATGATTAATACATAACAGCTTATTTAAAGTATAATATCAGAATTATTATGAAATAGCTTTTGCCCGCGGCTTCGCTCGCGTTAATTTAGAATTTGACTATTAATTCGGGTTGTATGTACTCTGTGTGTAATAATGAAAGACACGTTGCGCCATCTATTATCGTAAGAACGTTATTGTTGTTTTCCTCGGGAATAGTACTTTTTATCGGGATGAAAGTTACCCTAGCTCCGTTTCTGTACACCTGACAACGTATAAGCTAAATTTCAGGATGAGCCGTTCAGTGGTTTAGGCGTAAAAATACCCTGAACGCATTCTTATATTGGATACGCAGAGCATTATAAGCCTTTCGGGTATATGTGAACCACAGGGCTCCCGAGTACAGCGATGTGCAGTATGAAAACGTAACAAACAAACTTACTTTCGCATTTAACATATTAGTAAGGATAAGGATAAAGACTAGTAAGGATAATCCCTTATCCCAATTTATTTTGAGTCGGCGCAGTTTGTCTTCTTCTACATACTTCTCTATTACTCGTCACCTCAGCAGTCACCTCCTTTCTAGCCATATCATCCTTCACACAGCCCATCCATCGTTTCTATGGTCTTCCCCTGCTCTTATAGCCATCCACATTCATACTCAAGAATTTCCTCACTACATTTTCCTCATTCCTCTGCGTCACCTGTCCGTACCACAAAAACCGATTACTACGCAACTTTTCAGTCACCGGCGCCACTTTCAGACTTCTTCTTTTTGAACCAACACTGTCACCGTGATATCCCGTAAGTGATCTTTCGTGATTTCCCGTAAGTGACAGTATAAGTTCAGTTGTAAACCGTGAAATCTTAAAATAGTGTTTTCTTCTTATTTATTCGCAACAAAAATATAAAAATTAATGATTACTTCGCGATTGCATTTAGGTAATCAATTTGAAATTATATGTGGTGGGGATAACTAATATCTTGTGTCTATTTTGTTTTTTAAAGTGCTTTTGTAAATAGAGATTAAAAGTTCGTTCGTAATAGTCAAAGTCAATAAATCTAGACTTTGACTATTACAAAAGAACTTGACGAAGCGATGATCATTAATTACCATTAGTAACTAATTAACGATGTATGTTGATTAAAACATTGTATAAAACCATTAATATTTGGTAATCATAATAAAACCTTACGTTCTATCTATCTAAGTAGTGGAAATCGAGGTTTTCTTGCACAAGATTTCCAGCCTAATAACGGTTTTAATCATTAATATCCGGAAAATATAAACAATGTATTCAAATCTTTACATGTTAGCATGAAGGAATGGTTAAATATTTATACAGTAAAACCACCTATTAGAGCTGTTTGTGAAGAGACTCACCAGGGAAGGAAATGTGGTGGCAGGTTATAAGTATGCTGGTAGCCTCATATTTATTTCAACCGGCTAACAGCATTGCTTTTGATCTCTGATCCCCAAGATACAGACTAACGTCTAGTTTGGGAATCATTGTTCAAATTTCTATGTATAATGTACAAGTACATGATTATTAATAAATAATTTTGAATCTTTTTTTAATTTTTTAAGATTAAAATGTACGGAAAAAGTCTAGTCTGAATAATAAAAATAAAAGTGAAAATATTGTCAGTTAAAAATACATGTTACAAGCCAGTCACAATAAGAAAGTACACGAGTGTATTGCCACAGATTTGATCCTAATCCCCAAACTAGGCCTGAACCTGTATTTTAGGGGTCAGCGTTCAGCCATGGGTTCTATTTTCAATCTAACAGCATTGGGAGTGTCGCTACAAAGTTGACAGCCATGGTTATTACCATTTGGTAACACATATAGGTAAACATTAAATAAGAATTACAATAATTAAATTACAGTAAGAATAAAAACAAAGTTATAATGCTAAAGGGTTATGTGTGAATAGGATATTTGTAAATACAATAATATGAGCACCATGTACAGTATTAAAATATTAAATTTATTTGATACTGCTCAATTTTAAATACTTTTGTAACGCGACGCTTAACGACTCCTTGGTGGTTTGTGGCCTGTATGCTATTAAACCACAAGGCAGAACGAGTGATGAGTTTGAGTTTTTGTTTTGCTATATTATTATTAGTATCTCCGTTACACGTGCGCCTAACTTGAAGAAGATTAGTTATTTTTTTATTCTGATCGTCACATAAAGGATGTAACAAGACTCTTAACGAAGCCGAAAGGTACTTGTTCTCCCCCTCATAGCGATTTTTTTTTTGTTCTAGACCATACCTAGAAACTTTAGTTACGGATATATTGGGGGTCAAAGTTCCAACTTTGACCCCCAATATTTCCTTTGCACATACGCTATATGGTGTAATTATGTGTGTATTTCTATTATTTTTGTGTGCAATAAAGAATAAGATTTTTTTAAATCTATGTTTATAACGTAAGATTTTTACTGAAAACACCTCCACGACCCCCGTACTATTCAATCCCGCCATCAGCACAATATATTGAGTGCGTTACATTGAGTCCTACCGTAAAACGTGATTTTTCACCCCAAAACAAAACTCGTTTCCCAGCAATTATTTTAGCGTAAAGTTACTTAGTTTGATGTAGATAATGCTTGGTTGAAGGCTTCGTTAAGGGTCTTGTTACACCTAATTCATTTATATTACTAGGAATACTAATATTTTTAAACAGTTTAAAAGAGTGATGATGGAGCTTCTTGCCCATTCTTTTCCATACGAAATTACCCTTGCGAATAGAAAATATGTAGTTTCAATTCTAATTCCTTTATTTTAAAGTTTGACGTTCAAAAGTGCCTAT
Organism: Noctua comes; assembly: GCA_963082995.1. Classification (NCBI taxonomy): domain Eukaryota; kingdom Metazoa; phylum Arthropoda; class Insecta; order Lepidoptera; family Noctuidae; genus Noctua; species Noctua comes. The sequence continues at coordinate 11,217,410 of OY720285.1, forward strand.
TAATGGCTTAATTGAAATAAATGATCTGACTTTAACTATGGTGTGAATAGCGTGTTAGTGCTGGTAATAAATACAGGTACAAGAGACAATTCAGCTTTGTCTGAGGGTGGCAAACAAAGCTGAAGCGTTGTCAGGTGTACAGAAACAGACATTGAGTACCTTTCATCCCGAAAAAAAGTAATGTTCCCGAGGAAAACAAGAATAACGTTCTTACTATAACAGATGGCGCCACGTGTTTCAAATCGTGATTGAACTATAATAGTACAAGCTGTGTTAAACCCAAATTGACTGTCAAATTCAAAATTAACGCGAGCGAAGCCGAGGGCAAAAGCTAGTAAGGAATATAATAAAAAAATCTTACCGAAACTTCTAGATTTATTACTCCGAAATATAAAATTAATCAAATTAAGATGGTTCATAAAAACCATTTAAGTTTCGAATAAATAAAACTTCTCCTTCAGTATATTTTAATTTATTTGAATCTACGTTCCTTTTTTATTCTTTCTTTTCAGAAGAGGTTTCATTCAATTCTTTGATAAAATCGTTTTCGGCCAGACGCCGATAGATTTATTGGCTTCGTACCTAATAATAATTCATGAAAGTTACCGAAGGGAAATCATGGAAAAAGTTTTTCCTGATTTCCCCTGACATTATTTTCACGGATTTTCCCGTAAAATCAATTTTTTCTTTTTTCCAACTTTGTAGACTTGATGTCATTTCGTAGATATGAATACCGTAGCATTGGCTCACTTTAGTCCATCTTTAATTTTGAGCAGGCATGACTATTACGACACTATGCACTGTAGCAGATACATAAAGAACCACTATATCACAAAAAAGCCGTATTCTTGAATTTCAATAACCATTAATGAGACAGGCCTATAGTGGTAATTAACTTGACAATTGCATTGTTTCTAACATGTATTTTTGTTCTAAATGTGATGCGAAGAAATGAGGACACTGTCGTTACAAAAATTTTGAATATGAATGTGGATGGGTATAAGAGTACAGAAGACCAAAGAAACGATTTATGGACTGTGTGAAGGATGATATGGCAAGAAAAAAGATGACTGCTAAGGTGACGAGTAATAAAAGAAGACAAGCTGCGCCGACACCAAATAAATTGGGATCATCATCTGACTAGCCTTTTCCCAACTATATTGGGGTCGGCTTCCAGTCTAACCGGATACAGCTGAATACCAGTATTTACATGGAGCGACTGCCTATCTGACCTCCACAACCAGGTTAGTACTGGGTAATACGATACCCCTTGGTAAGACTGGTTGTCAGACTTTTGGGCCACTGACTACTTAACGACTGTCAAAGATCTACAAATGACAGCGGAGACCAACGGCTTAACGTGCTTTCCGAGGCACGGAGGAAACTCGGTATGTAACGGGCGGTCACCCATCCACAGACCAACCTAGGCAAGCACGGCTTAACCTAAAGATCGACCCGAGCGGCTGTTATTCCACGAGCTCCTCCACCAACCAAATAAATTGGGATGAGGACCGGAAAATGATGATATTGCAATGATTAATGAATTCATAATAATTCTGATATTACACTTTGAATAAGCTGTTACGTATTAATCATTACTCGAGATTCCAAGTTATTGTATAAGCTGAATTGATCATTATTGATATCTATTCCGATCCTTATGCTTGGTTGGTCCTTGATCCAGTTATGTGCTGTTGAAGTAACTAGTTGATCAAACGTATTAGGTTGGATGAAGATGTGGAATACAGGGTGTAAACAGACCCTTCACATAGCCGTCAACCAAGCATTCTGTACATCAAATTAGAGTAACTTTATGCAAAAATTATTGCTGGGAATCGACTTTTCTGTTCAGTTTTATGGTCTGAGACACCACACGAGAGGTCTTGCGTTTATTATGTTACACGTTGTATATTATAGTACATACAAATAGTCCAAAATACGAGAAACCTTATAATAATTACTATGACTACCATTATCTTGTTTGTGCTTGTGAGCAATTTAGTCTGATTTTATGTAGTACTTCCGAACTGTTCTTTTGAAAGCCATTTTGCTTTCAGCTTTTGTAATGCCAAGGGCTTTTTGCCACTATATTGGGGTCGGCTTACGTTCGCTTACTTACGCTTAGCAATTTGTTAGCTAGTTTTTTTTAGTATTGATTTTCATTACAAAAACCAGCCAAATACACAACATTCTTATTTCTCTTTCAGTATTCCTGTACCTACATAAAAATTCCAAAGAAACGCAAAAGTTTTCAACACAAAAGTAAAGGGGAGAACATTGAGCGAAGCCTAATCAATCGGCGCAAACTTCTTTTGACTCTTCAATGCCGTGGCTCGAGTTTGCATCTTCCTTTTAAAGTTTGACAAAGTTTCATTGTTCAGCTTCAATAAGTCCCTCACGGCGCTCCGATTGTCTTGAAAAAAATCGAAGCTATGAAAATCCTGGGCACAATTGGTAAGACAAAACTGCGTCAATCATCGTCTGCCTAACCTTTTCTCAACTATGTTAGGGTCGGCTTGCAGTCTAACCGGATGCAGCTGAATACATTGCATGCTGTGTCTATCGCATCATATTGTACACTATATTTGTATCGTATTGCTTGTAGTATTAAGATAAACAGTGTAACAATTATAGATAGGCCAATAAATAAATAAATAAAAATAAATACCAGTATACGGAGCGACTGCCTATCTGACCTCAACAACCCAGTTAGTACAGGGTAATACGATACCTCTTGGTAAGACTGGTTGTCAGACTTTTTGGGCCACTGACTACCAGTAACGATACATAAATTGAGTATGAACTAGCGGCCCGCCCCGGCTTCGCACGGGTGCAATATATACATATAAACCTTCCTCTTGAATCACTCTATCTATTAAAAAAACCGCATCAAAATCCGTTGCGTTGTTTTAAAGATCTCAGCACACATAGGGACAGATACACAGCGGGAAGCAACTTTGTTTTATGCTATGTAGTGATGTGGATAGCTATAAAAATAGCTATCCACATTCATACTCAATTTTCTTAGGACATATCTAACAATTTCCAAAGATATTTAAAGTTATTTAAGTACAAAAGGCTTTTAGGTGGCTAAGTATTATGTTCTTAGAAACCGTGGAGGCACTCACTTTCTCTAAAGTCAGTACAGTACTAAGAAATGCCTGGGGATTTGTTCGTTGAATTCAATTTAACGTTCACAAAGAGAAAGAGTTTCCTTTTTCTTTCAAATAAGAGAAAGATTGTGGAAACCTTATGCTATTCTTAGTAGAAAAAGGTTAAGATAGATTTTCTATTGTTAGAACACGTTATGCTCAAGCATCATTAGGTACGTATTCTACCTTAAATGGGTACGTTTTTGTGTTCGGGGGGAAACCATCAAAAGGCGATCGGTCTTTGGGGATAAGACCAGGGAGTGTGGGATTTTTACCGCACTAAAACCACCATCCGCACATGACAGGAGGCACCGTTTCCTATTAAAAGACCTGTCCGGAGCCCCTTCTGTGCAACGCCTGTTAAGGAACATGGAGCGACTATACAGAGGTCTCTCCTGAGCCTCGCTGTGCAAGTGTGCACGGCAGCACGTGACCACTGTGCTGACAGTCATCTCCGAGGTCTCTCGGTGAGCGCACAGAGTCCCCACTCTGAACGCCCGTGACCCCAATGTCCCACGTGCTTTAGGTAATTCAGGCGGGGTTTCAGCGTGTTAAGCGTCGAGGCGATTGCCTACGTGACGATTTCTTCTCCTACTGGGATCGGCTCTCTCAAGATCCCGCGCGGCAGCCTCCGTTTGGACCATAACGGTCTCACAGACCGAGGGTCACCTTCCTCCAGTTGTCAGACAGTCTTGCCCGATCTTGGCTACCTTAAATACATACCTAACTGATGCAGCATCATAAACAAGGTATTAAAATAAATAGCACACATGACTAAACTTATACTGTTCATTATTTTGAGCTCCCGATATTTCGGTGCTGTTGCAAGCGCCATGATCGCGGGATATCGGGAGCTCAAAATAATGAACAATCACGGAAGATATCCCGTAAGTGACAGTATAAGTTTAGTTATAAACCGTGAAAGCTTAAAACAGCACACATGACGTTTTATTTTATGGGGGTACTAATTGCTGCATCAAATTATGCTTTTCCCTTGGAGAGTAGACGCAATAAACAAACTAAAGCTTGTACTTCATGCGGCGTTTTTAGTTCAGTTAGAACAAATAGAAAACCAGATCAAAATGCTCTGCAGATCCTGATAACTTCGAGTAGAAACTTGATGAGTTTATAGTGCTGTTTTACAGTTTTATTAGAATCACGAGCTTTTGAGCTGATAATAGACTTAAACTGACACTGTCACTTACGGGATATGTGCCGTGATATTATGAGCTCCCGATATTTCCACGCTGTTGTAAGCACCATGAATCGGGGGATGAATCAATAATAATAATAATTCGACCAGCATCTGAGGAGGCTCTCGCTTGGCAGCTGGATGGAAGGGCTTGATTCAGAAAGCAGTACTTTTGGGCACGGCCGAGGAGGTTCCTCTCTCAAGGGCCCTGACCAGCGGTACCCCGGACCCTGTTCCCGATGCCAGTGGGCTACTATTTTTTATAGTTTAAAATGTTTTTTATATTACTTTACATAGGAATTTATAAAAATGTTAATAATTTGTTAGAGAAATGAAGACAATAATTGAAAATCAAGGAAGATACGAGTATCCCGTAAGTGATAGTAAGTTCAGTTATAAACCATGAAAGCTTAAAACAGTATTAATAGACTTAAACCTTAGGTACTTACGAATAGTATATTTCTTGTCAGAATGGCGAGAAGTTCTCGTGGTTTGTGACGTACGCCTCTTGTAGCGCATTATGTAGTCTGTGGGCGAAAAATTTTAATTTAAATACTATATTAACTTTTACAGAATAGACAAACGTGTTTAAAGTCGTCACTACATCCATACTTTCATACTAATACTACAAAATATCTATCCCTTAAGCAACTCTGTCTGTCAGTCTGTGTGTCAGTATGTTTGTCAGCCTGTCAGTCTGTCAGTTTATCTGTCCGACTGTCTGTCTGTCATTCTTTCTATCAGTCTTTCTGTCAGTCTTTATGTCAGTCTCTCTGTCAGTCTTTCTGTCAGTCTTTATGTCAGTCTTTCTGTCAGTGTTTATGTCAGTCTTTCTGTCAGTCTTTCTGTCAGACTGTCTGTCAGTCTGTCAGTCTGTCAGTCTGTCAGTCTGCCGGATACGTTTTCACGCCTGAACGGTTAAATGGATTTCGATAAAATTTGGCACACAGAAAGGCCATGACCTGGAATAAGTCATAGGATACCTTCTATCCCGGCACTGCGTTTCAGTGTTTATAAATCCAAATTCGTAGATATTATTATTTTCCAAATAATCGGAACACGTTCCAGTAAAATTTTATTTTCTTTTGAAGTTTCGACATTCTACAACAAATAGAGTTCAAATTCTTACAATAACATTTCTGTTGAGACACAAATTCGACCTTTTAGTAAGACGTGTAGACTAACAGTAAAATTTTGTTCACCGCTCAAACGAGATACGATAAAATTTTGTGTTGCATTGAGTACCTACATAATACTACACTTTACATATATTATGTACTATTTTATGCCCGCGGCTTCGCTCGCGAGGACTTCGGCAAACGCCCACAGGATCATACTTCCGGGATAAAAAGCCTATGTTCTAAGACAGTAATCTATCTCTGTGCCAAATTTCATCCAGATCCGTTCAGGCGTTATGGCGTAATTGAGTAACACACATCCATCTATCCAAACTTTCGCATTTATAATAGTAGTAAGAAAAATAAGATTAGCCAGCTGCCCCTACTTTTTATGGTGTTTACGACTTGACAAAACTTCGAGATTAATTCTTTACTATATCTAAGTTATAATTAAATTTAATTAATGATAGAGTTAATGTCTTTCGAAAAAAATCTCAAACTGATGGTGAGAGCCGTATGAAAATTCAATCAATGCCGTCAACCAAGCATTCTGTACATCAAACTAAGTAACTTTACGCAAAAAATATTGCTGGGAATCGACTTTTTTTTGGGGTGAAAAATCACGTTTTACGGTAGGACTCGATGGAAAGCACTCAAAGCATTGTGCTGATTGATGGACTGAAAGTACGGGGGTCGTGGAGGTGTGTAAAATAAAAATCTTACATTAAAGACATGTTTTTAAAAAAAACTTGTGAAAAAGTTGGAACTTTGACCCCCAATATCTCCGTAACTATAAGGTTCCCAGGTATGCTCTAGAACAAAAAAATGATCGCAAAGATGGGAAGATCAAGTGCCTTTCGTATATGTTAAGGGTCTATTTACACCCTTTATGTATATATTGACAGAACTTTGCTCACAATGCACAAACAGTATCAAAGAAAGGCATCGAGTTTTCAAAGATATTCTAACGAGACGTTGCCATGGCAACAAGCCATTACTGTATAGGAGACATGGCAGATTTATTATCTTGAAGTTGAAGGGTAGTTACGGAGTTATAATGTATGTTTGGTATGTTTGTCTCGAAAATTACTGAGCTGGAATTAATGAGGCTGTTGTTTCTTGTTAACTTTTAATTTGGTTGTGATTTTCGGAGTTTGATGTGAATAACATAACATGACGCCTGTAACCGCCGTAGAGATAAACAGAGGTGTAACTAATAGTACACACACATTTCGCCAGTTATGGTTGAGTCTCATGTAAAAGGGGGCTAGCTTATTGCCATCAACCCGGCACAAATCAAGAGTCCGTGGCTGCTACTAAAAAATCCTGATGGAAAAACACAATGACAGTTTGCCCGACCTGGGAACTGAACCCAAGACCTCATACTCAGCAATCGCGCTTGTGAGCACTAGTCCAACGTGGTAGCATCGATAATTATTGTCACTGAAACATTGAAACTTCACTACATTTTATTTAATGACTCTAAAACGAGGTATACCCAGAAAGAGATGACGACATAACATGGGCTTATTTTTAAACGATTGGTCTACACTGTTCTCAAATTCAAATTCATTTATTTCGTGAACACAGGGTATTTACAGAAGATGTTATAAATAAATTAGAGCCGAGCTGTGCTCCGCCAAAAGGCATACAAAATATCAAAGGTTTTTTTTTTTCTTAAACAAATACATTTTCGAAATTAAAACAATAATTATAGAATTCTACAATAATTATAAATCATGTCAAAATTATATAAGATGTCAAATAAATGTCAAATAAAATAAAGTAAAAAGAAGCAAAGAATACAAAAATAAAAATAATATTTTTTTTCATTGGATCGAGAAAACTGAAAAGGGGATAGAGCCTTTGTCTTACAGTGGGACAGCATTCGTTTAAATATTAGGGAAGATAATGCTATTTTGAACACAACTGCACCCATTGTACTGGCCAAATATCTCTCAGTTTACGCGAGTGGTCCATACTCTTTTAATTACCAACTGAAATTTAGGATATCATCATCTGCCTAGCCTTTTCCTAACTACGTTGGGGTCGGCTTCCAGTCTAACCGGATGCAGCGTTATACCAGTATTTTACTTGAAGCGACTGCCTATCTGACCTCCACAACTCCACAACAAACAAAAAGTTAGCACTGGGTAATACAAGACCCCTTGGTAAGAGTGGTTGTCACACTCTCAGCCTCACATCGGTGTGGCTGAGTTTGTGTGGCTGAGTATCTCTGTGTATGTGTCTGAAGATCTTTGTCAGCCGTACCGGTAGTCATTCCGGTAGCCGGTACCAACGGCTCAACGTGTTTTCCGAGGCACGGAGGACACTGAAATTCAGCATAATTGATGCGATTCAGCGTCATTTGACAAATCATGCCCTAATTCAGACTGGGGATTAGTCTAAAACGGGTAGTATCAGTTTTTAATCAATACTTAAAAGTCTTCAAGGTCACGAAGGCGTTCTCTCAAATCTGTAGACATAGCTATATTACATTGAGACAACTACCACTAGCAAAAATGAATTGACGCAAAGTTTTTCCCCCATCATCTATTAAATTGTCTAATTTAACTAATCATCGTTCCTCTTATCCCAATAAAGGGTGTAAATAGACCCTTAATATAAAAGAAAGGCACTTGTTCTCCCCGTCTTTACGATCATTTTTTTGTGCTAGACCATACCTGGGAACCTTCTAGTTACGGAGATATTGGGGGTCAAAGTTCCAACTTTTTAACAAGTTTTTTTTTAAATACATGTTTTTAATGTAAGATTTTTACTTTACACACCTCCACGACCCCCGTACTATTCAATCCTTCAATCAGCACAATACTTTGAGTGCTTTTCATCGAGTCCTACCTTAAAACGTGATTTTTTACCCCAAAAAAAAAAGTCGATTCCCAGCAATAATTTTTGCATAAAGTTACTTAGTTTGATGTACAGAATGCTTGGTTGACGGGTATGTGAAGGGTCTGTTTACACCCTGTATTACATTGAGACAAATACCACTAGCAAAAATGAATTGATGCAAAGTTTTGCCACCACCATCTATTAAATTGTCTAATAACTAATCACTATTCCTCTTAACCCAATTTATGGTCGGCGCAGCATGACTTCTTCTTCCATACTTCTCTATTACTCGTCATCTCAGCAGTCTATTCTAGCCAGATCATTCTTCACACAGTTCATCCATCGCTTCTTTGGTCTTCCTCTACTCTTTTAGCCATCTACATTCATACTCATTGTCTAATATAACTAACATTTAAACAAAAATATATGTTCCAAAAAAAACTCACTTTCAACCAACCGAGGATTCCCACGTGATCCTAATAAAATATCCTAGCTATGATATTATGATATTGCTTTGGGCTATTTTACTCTATCATTAATATATTCATCAATACCATCCTTATTGGAAATAAACGTTATATATTTTAATATTATTAAAAAAAGTACTAAGGCTACATAAGCAATCATTTCATAACCTTACCTTTCACAGTATCAGTGAGATCTTCAATCTTATTTAACACAACCAGGTCCACAATTACACTATTTGATAACAGTCTAACGATATGTACAGTTATAACTATAAGGAAGACTATTTCAACAACAAATCTAAAACATCAACAACATTTTATCACTAATTTATTATCTGAACACATTCATGATTCTACACACATTATTGTTTCACTAAAAAACTGGGTATTCCATCCCAAAAATGTAGAAAAAACATTCAATATGTCCGTAAAAATTGTTTTTAATTTATAATTTTCACATTTTCATTCATTATTATTGGTAAAAACGTTAATTTGACTATAGTTTCGCTCCAGATTTTTTGGTTTGACGTTTTTGGTGGGGTTGCCACCAATTGAATCTAAATCTGCCACCTAGATCTATTCAAAGTTCGAGTGAATCGGCTTCTTCTAGGCAAGCGTGCTCTTCACTAGGCCGCATCATCGCTTCACATGAGGCGAGTTGCGGACTAACGCAAGCCTATTTAGTATTTAAAAAAAGTGCCACTATAATTGTTTTCATAAACATGAAAATAAAACATACAAATGTTGAAAGCAGTATTTTTGGTATCAACAGTGTTTAAAACTCTGCATTAACTGACAAATCATTTAGATTTTAATACTGTTCAATACACTACCTACTCATCCCAACCAAGGTTAAATATTCAACACAAAGCTCCATTCATTTTCCCCCATAACCTGGAGAAACCTCAACCTCAACCTGGCAACACATACCTACGCATGCGCGCCATTTCCCCGGGTTCGCGCCAGATGTTCTTGAGTTTTGGTAGTTTTATTGATCTGCGTGGCTCCGTAATACGAGCATCATTACCTATGATAGATTGACCCTATATTATCGCAACAGATCTGTTGCTGTCTATGCCGAGGAACTTTTGACCTCGTTTAGATTAGACTGGCTGGATAGTTTGTCTAGAAGCGTTGGCGGCAGCGTTTAAATTTAGAACTAGGGCGTTCGTTTCCTAGTGTATTTTATCGGTCGCCTGTTTTTTATTGGCTGTCGATTATTGTGGAAGTTGGCTTGAATTGCAGCTGGGTGAAAATATTTTCAATTGAATTGCGAATTTATCTAAATACCTATTAAAGAAATAACGTACCTTAACTCTGCAGCTTAAACATTTTCCAACTGAAATGGTAGATAATAAAAAAAATACTGAGACTGTTAGATGATGCAGGCATCACCCCACTGCTGGGCAAAGGCCTGTCCCCATGAGTTCCAGTTGTTTCAATCTAAGGCCAATGTGGACGCTGTCCTGTCCAGCTCTTCGCGCCATCTTCTACGAGGTCTGCCGCGAAGCCTTCTAGCTGAAAAAAAGTTATCTCGTAGAAAAAATTTAGAAAAATCAAAAATAGCTATGAAACGAGGCACACTGTAACACTACCACCTTCATCAAAATTTATGGCGTCAGTAGGACTTCCTTATTTCATTTACCATTTTCCTTCAAGATTTTGATTGAAGTTAATCATCATAATCAAACCGCAGAACATTGGGGTTTCCACCAAGAAGATTCCAAACGTTTGGATGTAGGTATTTCCAGAACATCTATGGTACCTAATCACTGCTTAAATCACTATTTACCTGTACCTACATGTACTGCTGTAGATTGCAGTCGTGGAAGCAATATCCGTAACTGTCAGACGACATATATGACGCATACCGCACGCAAGCGACACTTTAAAAATTAAATGAAATAATCAAAAGTTTTTTGGTCCCGTCTCTCGTCAATATGAGACCATTCATCATGTTTTCCACACATCATGCCATCTAAGCAAACCACCTATTTTCTTAAGTCTAATTGTAGGAACAACTTTGAATAGTTTTGTAGCGGCGCTACAAAAAGTAGGTACTACAGCAACATAGTACAAAAAGTACGACAGCACCATCTATGACACAAATGAAGAACTAACATCATCATTCTAAATCGCGCTATTAAAGTTATCCGCAACTTAAGAATATAATGGGTGCGAAAGTACCCCGAAAGGCACTTGTTCTCCCCGTCATTGCGATTTTTTTTTTGTTCTAGACCATACCTGGGAACCTTCTACCCGCTCTACTACTAACTACTCTTCCTTCATAGGGAGATATTGGAGGTCGTAAAACGTGCTTTTTCACCCCAAAAAAAAATCGTTTCCCAACAATATTTTTTGCGTAGTTACTTAGTTTGATGTACAGAATGATTGGTTGACGGTTTTGTGACGGGGCCATTTACACCTTGTATAGTCGTGTGACAAGAATGGATAAGTTAAGGAACGAGTATATTAGAGGGTCTTTAAAAGTAGCGCCAGTAATAGAAAAGTTGAAAGGGAATCGACTGTCTTGGTATGGACATGTGATGAGGAGGGACGAATCGCATGTTACTAAAAGAGTGATGAATATAAACGTTGATGGATGGAGAGGGAGAGGAAGACCAATGAAACGATGAATGGATTGTGTGAGGAATGATATGAAAGTGAAAGGAGTAAATGATAGCGTGACGGTTGACAGAGGAGATTGGAAGAAAAAAACGTGTTGCGCCGTCCCCAATTAACATGGGATAAGGACAGGAAGATGATGATAGAAAAACCCAAAAACAGCGCATCAGGCACAACACCCTTCTGGTCGTAGGATCCCCCCTTTTCTATGTGCGATGAAGAACTTTGCACCCTATTCCCTTCTGCTATTGAGATTACCAAATATAGGAACTTCAACCGGGAGGATGGGTTTTAACTGTCGAGAGCCTGGAATCCAGTGGTCCAGCTGTGCAAAAAGCGGAAAAGTGCCGAAAAAAGCTCGCGAGCGGACACAGTGAGTTTCGTGTGTCGGGAGCAGAATCGAGTTGCGAGTGACAGTGGTAGTGGTACTGAGTGCAAAAAACGAACAAGAGAGAGGGTAGACCGATTTGTCTGCTCATAAACATCCACCCGCAATAACTCCAGTTTATCCGTGATCATGGTGCTTGCAACAGCGCCGAAATATCGGGAACTCATAAGAAACAGTAAACATGGTAAATATCCCGTTTCGAGTATTAATAATAAACTTTACACCCTGTTCCTCATATCTCTAAAGTGCTTTCTACTGTCAACCCTTTCTAAGATTGATGTCAGTAAACTATAGTGGTAACAATGGACCTCTTAAAATAGTAAGGAACTGACCCTTCTGAACTATTTCGGACATTAGAAGTTTGTTAGAATTGGGTATATTTATAGCTGGTTCATTGAGTGAGATTACGGCCCAGATTAAAACAGCCTGTTATTTCCCATGGGCTGTGGAAAGGACGAAAATCTAATAACCTAGGATTAATGAGTATTATATACAACATAATTTTTAGTATATGCGAAACCTGTATATACTTTGTTCAGAATACGTAACTGAATCGATTCCAATAATTTTTAAACCATGTTATATTTTGTTCCAAAAATATTTAAAAAAAGCTACAAGTTGGACACCGAGCGATACTAAGTACCTATTGCAATCATTTAGGTACCTACTGCCAAATTATTATTATCAATGAGCTCAAGACGATGCTGGAGGCGCGCGCGCGGGCGCGCCGCGTTCTGACCACGTTTTTATGCGGACAACCATGTAACAGAACAAGCTTATAACTTTGTGATTTTGCATGACACAGGTTCATTACATAGATTCTTTACATAAAAATACCAGACACGTGTTTCAGGTTTCGCATATACTAAAACTAATGTTGCGTTGACTCATCAATAATCTCAATCTATTTTCGTATGATGACGGTTGGCGCAGTGGGTGAGCAATTGGATGCTGCGCTGCATGTCGCGGGTTCGATCCCCACACTGAACAACTATTTGTATGGCCTACAGGTAATTGTTCCAGGTCTGGCTGTTTGCGTATGTGAGTTTAAATGTTTGTAGACACAAGCGTAAAAAAAAAATGTGAAGTTTATGAAGTTTGATTGTTTGTTTGTTTGTATGTCTGTTTGTTTGTAACGTAGCGTACAGTACAAAACCCACGGAGACACAGTCGCGAGCGAAGAGCTATAGTCGTATACTTCTTTAAAAGCCACATGCAAAATAACCTGTAGAAACAATCTCCACGCAAGGAGTAACTGAAGACTGACGATTGCACCCTGGCCGTCCCAGAAAGAGATCTTGTTTTGTCCGCGAACCGAAAGACGTTACGTTGGAAGGCCTACCACTAGGTGGACCGAATGATGACCTGGTGAAGGTTGCGGGGATCCGCTGGAAGCGAGACGCATGGGACCGGTCAATATGGCGACACTTGGGGGAAGCCTATGTCCAGCAGTAGACGTCTTTCGGCTGAAATTATGACGATGATGCTGGTTTCCTCACGATGTTTTCCTTTACCGAAGCAAGTGATAAATTATACAATATTCTGTATTACTTTCAATCTTACTTTAGTGCCCTTCTAACCAGATGCCCTATTCCCATATTGATGTACGGTTGATGGAGTTGAAGAGAGCAGCACCCTCCTGTTCTGCTTATTGCATCATCAGCCCAAAAAAATGATGGGTGCGTCATAGGTCGTGCCCTTTGTAACATGGTGTGTCATTGTTATTGTGCTCTTCACGCATTGAAGAAAAATCTCACGACCTAACATCGACCCACAATGTCACCGGACCGCATGCCTTTCAAACCAAACACTTGCTTAGTTTGTGGAAATACAGAAATGATGGAATGAATTACTTGTGTCAACTTGTGTTAAGGCGCGCCCAAACCTTATCCATTTTCAAAAATATGTTCAAAAACCACTACCTCTCCTTAAAAATACCTAAAGGGTTCTCTGCTCATGTTGCATTCAGATTATTATTTATAAATAGGCTGACTGGTAATTAGTAACCGATACTTAACAGGTGATTGTACTCATGATAACAAACAACTTTCCACATCACAATAACAACGTGACACAACAGCCATATGAAATTGGCGCACGCTCCTTTGACCTATCAGCTGTTATAGCCGCTTGACGCCGTTCTGTCTCATTACTATGATATCGTGCTACAGTAGGTAGACAGAGCACCTGCGCGGCTCGCAAGCCCGCTCCGTAAGCGGCGCCCGCGCCACCGGCCGGCCGCCACGTGCCGTATGCCATGTTATTGTAATAAAAATTAATGAGTATAAAAAACAATGTTTCTTTGGGAAAGTTGTTTGTTATCATGAGTACAATCATTTGTTTAAGTATCGGTCACTAATTACCAGTCACCCTATAAATAGATTTGTATATGCCTGATGTATGTACTATATTAATATGTAATTGTTACACCAAAGACTACCTGCAGTTTTGTCTCTCTCTCTTCCTCAAAACGTTGGTTTTAGCGATAAGACATCAATTGTGTTATTGAAATGTTTTCTTGTATAATGTTATTTATAAAGGGTGTAAATAGACCCTTAACACATCCGAAAGGCACTTGTGGAGAACAAGTGCCTTTCCAACAAGTTTACCGTCTTTGCGATCATATTTTTGTTGTAGACCATACCTGGGAACCTTCTAGTTACGGAGATATTGGGGGTCAATGTTCCAACTTTTTCACAAGTTTTTTTTAAAATACTTGTTTTTAATGTATGTTTTTACTTTCCACACCTCCATGACCCGCGTACTATTAAATCCATCCATCAGCACAATGCTTTGAGTGTTTTCCATCGAGTCTTACCTTAAAACGTGATTTTTGAAAAAAAAAAAAGTCGTTTCCTAGCAATAATTTTTACGTAAAGTTACTTAACGTAAGTTTGATGTACAGAATGCTTGGTTGACGGTTATGTGAAGGGTCTGTTTACAATCTGTATGGTGTACATGATAAAGAATATTCTATATTATTCTATTCTATGACGTTCAAATATTCCCAATCAGAATAATTTGTAAGAACTTCTACCACCATCAACTGCCTTGCCTTTTCCCAACTATGTTGGGGTCGGCTTCCAGTCTAACCGGATGCAGCTGAATACCAGTATTATTACCAGCGACGGCCTATCTGACCTCCACAACCCAATTAGTACTGGGTAATACGATACTCCTTGGTTAAATTTTCAGTCAGAATTTCGGGCCACTGACTACCTGTAACGACTGTCAAAGATCTAGGGCTAGAGGCACGGAGGAAACTCGGTATGTAATGGGTGCTCCCTCATCCACGGACCAACCTAGGCAAGCGCGCCTTAACCTGGAGATTGACCCGAGCGGCTGTTATTATTTAGCCATGAGCTCCTCAACATATATTAGAGAGAGTCTCTCTGAAACCCTTATAATTTAAACTTTTATACGTTACTACTAAACGCCACCTAATTGAATGGATAACTATTTATGTGCTCAGGTGGCCATTTCCAGTGTGAGAAAGAGATGGCGCTAGACGACCTGTATAGCTCCGTCTCTTTCCCACACTGGTATTACTCCTGCTTTACGACGTCATAGTAACCCCCCTGTTACTTTCAACGCTAGCTCAGCAACGGAAGTAAAAAATCAAAGAGTGCGTTTTTTTTTCGGTGTTTATGTAGCTCTTGCCTAGTGCTTGTTAAAATAGACATAAATCGTGTACAAAGCGCGTGCGCAAGTCAACGTCCTTACACTATAGTAATGCTTGTCATTCCCCAATCAATATAAATTACCGTCAGTGTTAAATTGATTACTAACGGAAAATGAATGCTGGTTTAATAATACTTAGAATAGTGTTAGAATGTAGCACACTAGCACCCGTATCTATAAACAAGTCAAAGTGACTATTTCGATAAAAGTAATAATTTAAGATACGATTTTTATTCTGCAGTTTACTAATGGGGATGGCAACTGTGAAACTAATGGCGCTAGCATAGCTGAATCCAAGCATCGTCATTGGTTGAAAATCTGTCAATGTCATTTTATATTTTAAAATAGCTTTACTTCATTGGTCAGATTGACAGCTAGCTATTGTGGCGCCATCTGCAATTAGCTTTTAACGGTCTTCCCCATTGCTTGAAGTTAGACCTGTCAAAAGATATAATTCTTAGCTTCCTTTGACGGCTCTTACTTCGTTCAAATTATTTTTTATTGCATAAAAATGGTTGCAATAGGTAATTACTTAAACTCAAGTAATGACTTTATCTTAACTATAGATACTAGGGTAGATGTTTTGATTTAAATTGGCAGTTCGGCACGCAGACTGACGGTCTGCCTGAAGAAAAGTAAAAGTGCTCTGGGGGTTCCGGTGACGTCAGCAGGAGTAAATCCAGTGTGGGAAAGAGACAGAGCTATACTGGTCATCTAGCGCCATCTTTTTCCCACACTGCAATTACTCCTGCTTTAAGACGTCATGGTAGGCCCCCTTATCGTTTTAATCATGGCCGCCAATCTCAGCAGAGACTAGCAATCCACTCATAAAGTATCATAGTGTTCAAGTGTGTGCGCAAACACAGATCCACACTTTCCTCCATAGCTCTAGTCAGGTAATCAGAGAAAAACAAAAATCCAAATAAAAAGTAGAACTGTAGACACAAAGAGCCATGCACTTCAAACTGGAATATAAGGGACTGCACATGTGTATATATATATATTGTATTTAACACTTCAAGCACAAAAGTACATTGGCGGACTTAATGCCATAGGCATTTTCTACCAGTCAGTCTGTTGTATGTCGGATTGTTAGGATTTATTCCGTTAGGCTCATATCATTTGGGTAGAAGATGGGGATGGGATTTCTTGCAATGAAAATACACTGGGTGAGATACACTGTTTCTATTAAACTAACAAATTACTTGAAATTACAATTTAACACAATAACACAGGGCACAATGAATGGGGTACAGTTCCGGGACGTCCCCACTCCGCTGCGATCAGACACGGTTCTGTAGAAGCACGCTTTGGTGTGCGTAGACTTGTAAGTAGGTCGCGTGATGTCACCACTGGCGTACTTCCAATGACCGGATCCAACATGTATTGATATATTTACATGTCACTGGGGTGAATTCGCAAAAGTACTTTTGTTTACACTGTGCTACAAACAATGAGATGTGTTGTGCTTTAATTTTAATATTGTGTGTGTGACTTGACTATTGCATTAGGTTATGTACCTGTAATGATAGTTTATGGCATTTAAATAAATAAATAAATAAATAAATAAATAAATAAATAAATAAATAAATAAATAAATAAATGTATAATGAAAACAAGACATGGAAAATATTTATCGGAAAACGATATTATAGACTGACATAAGGTATCTTAAAATTTAAAAAAAATTAAATGAGAAGGAGCAATTTTTTTTTTTTAGGCCGTTATGGCATTTAAAAGACTACCCTGTTTCTTTTTCAGGAAACCTGTTCACTATAGAAATATGAATAAATCAAGCATACATTTAACCACTAGCTAGTTCAATCAAAGATGGAAGAAGACGAATATATTTCTTATTGAAACAATGATAGCATCTGTTAAAGGACTTTTCCTTGTCAATAAAAAAATACAATTTGTCCTTAAGTCTATTGTTTTAATTAAATCAGATCTCGAGTCCGTCTCTATTATAATTATTCCGATGTTTATTAAAAAAAAGACGAGGAAGTCTCAATCTTTGATTGATTTATCGACATTACGACACTGAGACGCATCATCTGCCTGGCAACTATGTTGGGATCGGCTTCCAGTCTAACCAGATGCAGCTGAATACCAGTATTTTTACATGGAACGAACCACCAGCAAGGAACATAATATATACTATAGGAGAAGAATGTCAACTACGTACAAATAAAATGGCACGGTTTTGGCGCCTCCTGGTGGGTGCCCCCGAAAACTTGCGAAAGCGGGAAATTCAAAATCGGATTTCTTTGAGATATTTATTTTAGTCCTGCCCACAAAAACAGAACTGGGAAACTGTGAAAATGTTAGTGTGCAATTTCACTGATCACAATTTTCCAGCTCCGCTTTCTGGTCAAGCAGCCTTATTGTTTAAATTAACTTATACGGTGAATAGGAAACAAATCTTGCCAGTAGAAAACTATGAATTTTGACAAAAATCACAAGTTTGTGGTTTATTTGTAAAAGTCAAAGCTTCTCACTAGTATTTTTATAATAAAACAGTAGTTTGTCTTATAAGTCAGAAGTACTTTATTAACATTACACAATAGTTATTGCATTAATAATAACATCAACATGCACCCGTGCCGGTAGCCAGTTTTCTTGTAAAGTGGTGTGGGGATGCCAGGTACAATTAACAAAAACTTACTAACCTAATTTTGTAAAATAAATAAATTTTGAAAATAAATAGCCTCTGGCCGATCCAATGCAGTTAATTAAATTAATTATTTATTTATTGGCTTGATTGGTAACCCTTTTGTTTTTTTATAGTTCCAACCTACGCTAAACCAGCGTATTTCTATTATATTCTGCATTAATTACATTTATATTTATTCAATTTTAATAATATTAACATTGAATAAATTATCCGAAATATTATATTGGGTAATTTGTTGATTAATAATTTTAACAAGAATGTCGCTAAAACTACCAAATGGTAGCTTTTTAATATTTATACACCTTTTCAGTTTTACTTATGTTGCCATCCTTGAAAACGTCATTATTAGAGACCGAAGTTTTTAGGTCTCGCATAATAAAAGAGAACTTGGCAACACAGTTCTAGCCCCCGTAGGCATTCCAAGGTTTACCCAATGAGTCGACCCCGCCTGGCCACCAGTCTGACCTCCGCAGCCCATATACTGGGTAATACGATAGCCCTCGGTAAGAGTGGTTGCCAGACTTTCTGAACACTAAATTCAGTAATAAACTCTGCCGGAGCAGAGTATTAAAAAAATACATAAGACTCATTTGAGTGTTCCCCTCCACGGAAATCTTTAGTAAAAGGCGAAAGATTTATGCGTTTTGAAGGGAAACCAGAGATTGCCGAACACTCTCTGTACAAGACACCCAACCAAACGGCGGAGAATCTTAACACCGCGATTCAGAAACGTGACGTCAATGCACAGCGCCATCTATCGAAACAATGTGAACAAAACAGGTTTATACAACTTATATCAGGGGGAGAATGTATCACTCTTTTTAAAGGGTGCATTGTGACCAAACAATAAGCACACGATACCCGTTGACAAGAGGAGCTCGTGGCTAAATAATAACAGCCGCTCGGGTCGATCTTCAGGTTAACTAGGTCGCGCTTGCCTAGGTCCGTGTGCCACCCGTTAAATACCGAGTTTCCTCCGTGCCTCGGAAAGCACGTTAAGCCGTTGGTCCTGGTTGTCATTTATAGATCTTTGACAGTCGTTACAAGTAGTCTGTGGCCCGAAACACTGACAACCAGTCTTACTAAGGGGTATCGTATTACCTGAGTTGGGTGGCTCCATGTAAAAATACCAGTACTCAGCTGAATCCGGTTAGACTGGAAGCTGACCCCAACATAGTTGGGAGAAGGCAGGCAGATGACGACCAGTTGGCACGTCTGCAAGAACAATAAAACTGCGAAAAGAACCATTAAATCGCTACAGTACCAGGATGCGATTACTACTTTTAAGGTCGTCTATCCATCTGGCTAGGGTATGTACATCCAACACTACGCTTGCCGATACTCGATCTTCACTTGAGGACTCCGCTGCTTCGAATAGGGTATATCTACAAATTAGTTTACCAGAGTAAATTCCGGATCTTTCTTACCTGTGACTTGTGCTGTATAATTTTCTTTTGCTGTATATTAATCCAACTAGTATTATAAATGCGAAAGTAAGTTTGTAACCTTTTCCCAACCCAACATTTTGAACGGACATTTGCGCGCATGGTCACGGACAACACAACGAAAGAGCAAAAATTTTCCTCTGCGCCATCTTGGATTCTCATTTTCGTTATCAGCGACCCCGAAAACCACGAAAACGACACCCGTGACGTTAAGTCGCGCAAAAATCCAGTCGCCCAAAGTGTCCATGCGCGCAAATGTCCGTACGCGCAAAAGTCTATTCGCGGAAGTGTCCATGCGCGCATATGTCTTTTCGCGCAAGTGGGTTCGCACAAGAGTCCTTCGCCCAAGAGTCCTTCGCGCAAATGTCTCAAACTCAAACTCAAAACTCTTTATTGCATTCATGTGTACATTTAGTTGTTACATATAAGTAAGTAAGTTCTAACATGAAACCCGGTTAGGGCACAGCAACATAATAGATTGGACAAAACAAGCATCAAGTGAGTAGGTATACTGGATTGCATGTTTGTTAAACAAACATAACTGTTTTCGACAATATTACTAGTATTAGGTTATGTAGTTATTTAAATTAATCATATTAATTATAATAATTAATAATATCATGAGATTATTAAATAATGTCTTTCGCGCAAGTGTCCTGATACCGTTATTTTTGGCTATTCTTCACATAAATGTTAGTCTGAAATCGCCGATTTGCCTTGAGAAAGCGTGGGAATCAATGCTCCTACCTTCTGTGCATGCCAAGATGCCTTTGCGTTAGTGGGATAGACCCAACATGAATTATTCGATTACGCATAAATCTTACAAAAAAGGAATTGTTCTTACAAGTAGTTAATAAATTTTTGACAAGAACTTGATACGTCAATGACACCAGCTGATACAACAAAACAAAAATAAGCAAATCAGAAGGCCTACATCAAACAAAATACGAATAATACATTCACAAGTGCACATCAAAGAATAATTTAGCCAAAAGACAAGCCAAGCAATAACTAGTGCACTTTTTGGAAGCGTAAGGGATACATAACATAACATCACGCCTGTAATTCACAAAGTGCCTATTGCCAACAACCGGGCACAAATCCAGACTCCTGCTACTCAGAAATTGCTGACGGTAAAACCTAATAACACTGTGCCCGACCCGGGAATCGAACCCAGGACCCCATGCTCAGCTGTCGCGCTTGCGACCACTAGACTAACGAGGCAGTCACATGCGGTACACCCAATTGAATTGTCAACGAACGGGTCAACACATAAAAGTACAGTGCACATAAAAAAGTGTCGCTACAATTTATCTTCGGTGTATACGTAGGCTTTCTCATAATTATACAGGATGTTTGGGTAAACGTGGGCAATACTTTAACGGAGTGAAGTACTCATAAATATGAACAACTCTTACTATGGGGCTTACTATGAAATATGATTTAAAAAATCTGCTGTTTCCTACATATTTTCGAGTTACGCGCCCAATATTGTGTGGAGCAGCTGATATTTTTTTCGCGACTTCATGGTCGGTTCCATAGTAAAAGTTGCTTATTTTCATGAGTACTACACGCCCCTAAAGTATTGCCCACGTTTGAAAAAACACCCTGTAGTTTTATGAAAAATTAATTATTTCCCGGCAATAACAAAACTAGGAAGTTTAGTATTAATACTAACGGGATATTTACCATGTTTACTGTTTGGTATGAGTTCCCGATATTTCGGCGCTGTTGCAAGCACCATGATCAATAAACTGAAGTTATTGCGGGTGGGTGTTTATGAGCAGACAAATCGGTCTACCCTCTTTCTTGTTCGTTTTTTGCACTCGGCACCGCTACCACTGTCACTCGCAACTCGATTCTGCTCCCGACACACGAAACTCACTGTGTCCGCTCGCGAACTTTGAACATGGTGCTTGCAACAGCGCCGAAATATCGGGAACTCATACCAAACAGTAAACATGGTAAATATCCCGTTAGTATTAATAGTAATGTTAGTGACCATGATAGTTTAAAATCTTATATTAGGAAGTTTAGGTTTGTTTCTTCTTCATCCTGGCCAAATAAACTAGAATTTTTGAAAGACAGACGATGATAAGTTCCTGTTATTAATGGTGGACGTTCAAAGAATGATATTTTCTTTTGAATATGATTGAACAAAAGATGTTAGCCCATTTATTTGGAATCGTACGCATTCTTTTGACGCAAACATTTCATTGTCTCCGTCATACTGATGCGAAGTGAGCCTGCTGGCCGCTTTTGGTGCGCCTACACACGTAAACATTCGAACGTAAGGGTCAAGGCAATCGCAAGGAAGACTGCGTTCAGTCAGTGTAGTGCCAACGGCCACAGTCGCTCGCTGCCTATACTGGGTACGACTTTTTTTTTTATAATTCTTTTTTTTTAAATTACGAACGTGACCTTGTTTGTATTTTTTTCTTGATGTTGACAGCTGTTTTTTGGTTTTGAGTGATTGTTTGTGATTTTATCGTTTGTTTTTTTTTGGTTTTGTTTATTAATTGAGTATAAGGTTTTTTTATCGGTAAGAATTCGAATGGATGTTATCTTATTTACTTAACGTTGTTAAAAAGATATTTAGATATCTTTCCTCGTAACATTTTTTTTTTATTTGTTTATAATCACAGAATGCTAAGTAAATAACTTTCAATCTAAACCCCACAAAACCGTAGCACAGTGTGTAATTTCGCCTCAAAAGCGGACATCCTTTTTTTATAGCGGATTCCGATGGATATAACTGTTATACAGTATAATATGAAACACCAATTTAAATATATTCCTTAATTTTAAAGTTACAATAGTTTTTTTGAAAGGTCAATGAACTTTGTCAAAATCTTTTTTATAGATATTTCCCAAAATAACAAACGCTCACCTTATTTAAAATTAACCATGAATTGAAAATTGTATATATAATGTCGTGTATAAATTACAAGTCTTCACTTTCCTTGGAATGCGAGTTAAAAATTATTTTCTAAATATTAGAAAATAAATTATATAAAATTTTCTATATGACATTAGCATTTTTTTTACCAACGAAATACACTCTAGTTATGTAGCTTCTTATAGTAAAAAAATGGAACATTTTACGTACAGGACTTCAGAGCTATAACGTTTCTAAGTTTTTCATCAATTTCTATGGAAATAGGGTTGTCAAGCATGAGTTTACTTAATTATGTTATTTAGGTACAATTAAGTAAACTCATGGAAAAATGTATGAAAAATCACACAATATCTATTAGAATTTTTTTTTTAAATATTGAACCTCCTCAAGATAAATTTTGAGTTTTTGAAAGAAAAGGGAGAAATAAACTGGACTTATTTGGTATATAGACATAAACAAAAAAAGTTGAAATGAGAGTTAACGGGTTATCTTCAATAAATCTGAAATAGTGAGGATTTCGTCTGAAGTCAGATCCACTTCTTAAATTCGAAATTAGAATCCGGTGAGTAATAACGCACATTGTCCATTGTCACTTCCAACAGAGAAAGAACTTTTGGGGGCAAAGGTTTTTTCGGTTTGCGTCTTTTATTGTGGGATATAGTTGATAAATATGGATCAGATGATTCAAGTCCACGGTGAAATAAATCTGTTATAGTTGTTTTTCGATCCAGCTTGCGTGTGTGATGCATCGTGAGCATCACACACGCAATTTTTACTTCAGTCAATCATTACTTCAGTGATGTTCGTTAAAAAAATATAACGAACATCACTGAAGTAAACCATAGACTTGAGTGACAACCCTAACTTAAAATTTTAAAATTTAATATCTCCGAAGTCCTATGTTTAAAGCGTCTAGTTTTTTTTGTCGAAGTAATGGTTACATCAACTAATAATTTGGCATTTAAATAAAATGCTAATATTGCAGGACATGTCTGAAAAAAAATATAAACTAAATAACAGAAAAAAAATATTTTCGCCCAAACCAGACGAGATTTTTTAACTTTTTTAATATAAATCGGTGCCTAAAATATGTTTGAATCATATCCAAAAAACATGCAATAGAAAAAATGATTAAATACGGAAATAAAATGTTTCTATGTTTTCTATGGACTTTTCTCGATTTTCAAAATTTCTCGACAACTATGATAGATAACGACACCGGAGTTTTACTAGGAGATTTGTTCGATTAATACCTTTCTAAATAGCATATAAAACGAGGATGTCCGCTTTTGAGGCGAAATTATACACTGTGCGTAGCAATGGTTTGACTAAGGATTTTTAAAAGTCTTGTTTTAAATGTGGATATTAAATTAAGTATGTACTCATTAAATATTTATGCTAAAATAAAATCAATGTCAAAACTGTATGCATGTGCGCAAACTTAAATAAATCATAGTGAAGTGACATCATAAATAGTAGCGATAACAATAAAGAACGATAGTTTAGTGGTCTATCAAAGTAATAAACAGTCATGTAATTATAAAACGTGGTTTAAGTAGTAAACCATTATTATCACAACATACTAAAGTCACAAAACGTGTGCCAAGTGAGGTCATTATAAGTTGTCTTTGTGTGAAAATATAATAATTATTATTGTACTAGCCGACCCACACCTGTTTCACCCGGTAATGGATTTTCATACATACTAAAAAAAAAGAAAAAAAGAAAAACCACTTATTTTACCCCCCTTTTTTTCGGATGGGAAATCATCAAAAGACTCCTGCTCTGGGCGGAGTGGAAGGGAGTGTCAGACTTGTACTGACTAAAACCCATCCATGTTCCTTCTTTGTCCTTTGTGTTTTAGGGACGCCGTATCCCTTTTAGACAGCCCCGCAGCCCATTTTACCCCCTTAGGTAATGACTTTTTCAAAAACCTCTCTCAGCGAATGCCTACGTCATAATAGCTTTCTGTGTGCCTTTTAGCCTGATACGTTCAGTGGTTTGAGCTATGCGTTGATAGGTAGTCAGTCAGGACAAATGATTTTTTATGTATACAGGGTGTAAACAGACCCTTCACATATCCGTCAACCAAGCATTCTGTACATCAAACCAAGTAACTTTACGCAAAAATTGTTGCTCGGAATCGACTTTTTTTTTGGGGTGAAAAATCACATTTTAAGGTAGAACTCTATGGAAAGCTAGCTAAGCATTGTGCTGATGGATGGATTGAATAGTACGGGGGTCGTGGAGGTGTGTAAAGTAAAAATCTTAAAAACATGTATTTCCATAACTAGAAGGTTCCAAGGTATGGTCTAGAACAAAAAAAATATCGCAAAGACTTGGAGAACAAGTGCCTTTCTTTTATGTTAAGGGTCTATTTACACCCTTTAGATTGATAAGCCCGCAATGCTTTGCCCGAGAACGCAGTCGTTATGGATATTTGTTACAAGTTTTATTTTGAACGGCACGTCATATTTTTAGTTTTTTTGTTTTGATTGAATCGATATTTCCTAAATGATTACCCCTGAAACGAAATGGCGAATCAAACTCAGGGGTCAAGGTTTTTAAAGTCCAGTAGAAACAACGTCCTTTTCAAAAACTCCTATAGTTAATTCCTAATGGACCGTTCATCCAATTCACCATACTCCTACATAATCTCACCATAAGTTAGGCAAATCTAATGAACTAAAAGGGTCCACTAATAGTGTTGGGAACAATTACCAACTAGGACGTCAGTGAGGGCATTAAACTCACTATAAATCTTCGTTAAACTGGAGTTGGGACTTCGTCCACTAAGTACAGACGCCAGCATATCAAGCTACCCGAAACTGTCAAATATCCCTAATCAACCTTGAACCTAATGCTTAAGCGATAAAGTTGAAGATCTATTAAGAGCGGCCAACCCGTCATACTTTTCATACAAACGCTTTTACGTGATTATGCCGTGGTAACACTGACTTCCACAACCCAGTTAGTACTAGGTAATATGATACCCGAGCCCTTGGTAAGACTGGTTGTCAGACTTTTTGGGAACACTGACTACCTAACGACTGCCAAAGATCTACAAATGACACCCGGGACCAACGGCTTAACGTGCTTTCCGAAGCACGGAAAGCACGGTAACTCGGTATGTAATGGGTGGTCACCCATCTACAGACCAACCTAGGCAAGCACGGCTTAACCGAAAGATTGGCTCGAGAGGCTGTTATTATTTAGCCACGAGCTCTTCAGACTGACAAAATTTTATAAAGTGTGATTAATGTTCGCCTTTACACAATTAAGAATCTATTTAAGTCTTTTGTCTATGTTGGAATTATCGGTTCCCAAAATAACATTAATTTATTAAGGCTGCGATATTATTTCAATTATAAACCCAAGTTTAGAGTTGTTTATGCTGGCTTCTAAACATAATTAAGAGCGACCAACCCGTCATACTTTTCATACAAACGCTCTTACGTGATTATGCCGTGGTAACACATCTATCTTTGATTTTTTTTAACTAATAGGTATCTTGTGCACTATATCTAGGTTTCTATCAAAGCAAAAAGTAAAAATTTGGAGAAACAAATTCAGTATAAGCCTCTAAAAATCTGCTATTTTGCACATATTTACCTACACTTTGGCCGTTCATATTGTACTCATAAATTGTAAAAGTAAAGAAAGCATTGTGATAGAAACCTTGCAAATGTAAAAATAATAATTTCACAAACTTGTAAGCCTTATTCAAAAACACGTATCTCCTGGAACAAGTTTATGAAATTTTCGAACACTATTTTTCGTTCAATGTTGTCGCATTAGGCGGTATGAGGTGCGCGAGAGACGATTCGTGCGGGGTCGGGGCCCTCTGAGACGGGGGAGTTGAAAAAACATCGCCGCTGTGGCTCTGGATGAAACAACAAGCTTTTCGACCATGCTCGCGATGACGATAGACGGACTGGGAAGGGCCCTCTTAAAGAAACTTGACAGATTATTTAGTAGCTCGATGTGCTAGCGTGTGTCCATTGTAGTTAGCCAGATACCGGACAATAGTGAATAATATAAGATTTTAAACTATCATGGACACTAACTTTATTATTAATACTCGAAACGGGATATTTACCATGTTTACTATTTTTATGAGTTCCCGATATTTCGGCGCTGTTGCAAGCACCATGATCACAATTTTAAACACTTCCTCGTGTTTAAAACTAAGAAATAATGTAAAACGTTTGGTTTTAGTTTCAAACTAGCGACCTGCCCCGGCTTCGCACGGGTGCAATATATACATATAAACCTTCCTCTTGAATCACTCTATCTATTAAAAACACCGCATCAAAATCCGTTGCGTAGTTTTAAAGATCTAAGCATACATAGGGACAGACAGACAACTGGAAGCGATTTTGTTTTATATACTGTATATATAAAAATAATAATATGTAGGGATGAAAGTAATTTAAAAACACGCGTTTGCTACACTTTATTTTTAAGTGTAGCAAACGCGTGATAAGCCAGGAAATCAAGTAACAGCCATAAAGTTTCTCAATGCTCGACCAATTTATTAGGTAATAAAAACACTATTGTATTGCATTATGATTGAATAATAATTGAGTTGAGTTGAGTGAAACTACGGAACTTTACTGTAAGTTAATTTTTTTTTTTTTTTTTTTAATTTATTCTGAATCGGTTACATATTTTGTTTTTGACTTTTTAATTTAATTCAATAATGTTTCTTATTTATTGTAATGTAATTCTGATATTTAGGTTTTAGCTATAATTTATGTGTTTGTATTTTTATTTTTAGTTTTTATATGGGTCTTGGACCTGAAATAAATGGAATTTATTTTATTATTATGACGGCACGGTTGGCGCAGTGGCTGAGTAATTGGCTGCTGCGCTGCGTGTCGCGGGTTCGATCCCCGCACGGATCAAATATTTGTATGATCTACAGGTAGTTGTTCCGGGTCTGGCTGTTTGTGTATGTGAGTTTAAATGTTTGTAAACGCACTCCCGATACAGGAGAAACTCCTAGTGTGGGGCAACGTTTTAAAAAAAATATTTATTGTCCTCTAAAGTGGCCAATTTTAGTTACTGACCATTTTATACAGCTCGTGTATTATTATCACTTGCTTCGGTGAAAGAAATCATCGTAAGAAAACCAGAACCAGCAGGCCTGAAAGATATTTCTGGATGGCATGTAAAGCCAAGTCAGAGGCCCATGGGTGGCATAAAAACTTAAATACCAGGTTAGGCAACAACCACACGAAACCCAGACACACACAGAGAGAACCATTTTATAAGTTAGTTATACATAATTTATCTGTGAAAGAAAGAAAGAAATAATAAATAGTTATTTGTCGCAGGGACAAACACACACACACACATCCCACTCACACATCACATCACACCACACACTCACACCTCACACACATCACACACAACACATCACACGTCACACACACACAACACACCACACACGCAAACACACACAACACACTTCTTCCCGCCCTTGTCCCATGTTACTTGGGGTCGCAACTCGTTTTTTTCTTCCGTTCTCCTCTGTCAAGATATGACAGGAGTATGTAAGAAAAAAGATGTGACTTATGTTACTAGGTATATTATAACAGTTCGAAGAACTTATGTAGCATTGTCAACCTTTATGGTTCGAACTGCTTGGACACAAGCATATTCTCTGTGGGAAGACGTGAATCGAGAGCCACTACGCGGGCCCAGTGCGGCTTGGTGAATGAAACCATCTCTCGAAAGTTCGGTGCTGGGAAACGGTGAAGAAAATATCGTGAGAAAATCGTCAGTTTCCTGATGATGTTTTTCTACATCATCATCAACTGCCTAGCCTTTTCCCAACTATGTTGGGGTCTGCTTCCAGTCTAACCGGATGCAGCTGAATACCAGTATTTTACGTGGAGCCTTTGCCTATCTGACCTTCGCAACCCAGTTAGTACTGGGTAATACGATGCCCCTTGGTAAGACTGGTTGTCAGACTTTTTGGGCCACTGACTACGTGACGACTGTCAAAGATTTACAAATGACACCCGGGACCAAGGGCTTAACGTGCTTTCCGAGGCACGGAGAAAACTCGGTATATAATGGGTGGTCACCCATCCACAGACCAACCTAGGCAAGCACGGCTTAACCTAAAGATCGACCCCGAGCTGCTGTTATTATTTAGCCACGAGCTCCTCTCTGATGTTTTTCTACACCGTTTTGAGCTAAATAACGTTAATTATTAGGTATGTATTCAGTATCGATTTCCAGTGATCGACGTTATTTAACAGTTAGTAATGAACACTAACTTATTTAGGAGTGTTTCTTCACTAATTGGTGCCAAATTACACCTTATGTGTAATGGAAACATGACGTGACCACTACTTATTGACCCCCGTAACCTTGAGGAATACCAGGTTGAGCTTGATGTTATCAGTAAGCATTTGTTAAGAAATAGGTCATTGCAGGCAAAACAAATACACCGTGACTTTTTAGTCGTCTTACAACGGCAGCCCATTTCATGTATCCAATGACTACTAAACATTAATTAAAAAAAAAAAACTGGTATTTATGAGATTTTAATAATTTAAAAATAAAAATATTATTCCGTATTATGACGCATGACGTTGTTAAAACACCCTGTTGCGAGCGATGATCTACTGGACTCGAGCGCTGGGTAGGTATGTTCTCCCGTTTGACACGTAAACATCTTTAACAGGATGTTTCATAATTTTATTCTAATGTATTATTTATTTTTCTTTGAACTAAGGTTGGTAAAAAAAAAAGTCGCGCCTTGAGCTATTTTATGTTGGGTACATTGAGTGGACCAAATTTGTAAGACGACTAAAAAGTCACGATGTATAATTATGAAGGCAGGTAAGCAGAACTCTTTACTAACTCGAATCAGAAGAAACTGAGTGAGGAGCTCGTGGCTAAGTAATAACAGCCGCTCGGGTCAATCTAGGTTGTGGGTGTAATGTAACCCTATTCATTAACTATTTCATGAAAAAGTCATTCATTCAATGGGGTTAAATGAAATTAAAGGGTTGTAACTACATACATTTTACTCGCACAACATACAACATGATACTGACCTGCAAATAGCAAAAAACACAATAAAATTTGAATTTCGCGGTCTACCCTGACGCTTTCACCATAAGAGGAAATGCGGTAAATTAGATATTTGAAGATACTATCGCTGTCACACTGCGAGTGCGATTTCGACATTGGTGCGATAAGGACAACTGCAGATCCGACTGAATAGCCTAAGTAAAAAGTCATAACTCGAGGTTTGGCTCTCGACTGTTTCCTCCTCCAATATTCGACCCATTTAAAAGATATTTCATAAACTGAATAAGAAGGGTATATCCTGTGTCCCTATGTTTTTCTTTTTTCATTAATAGTTGTCAAATTTTTACACTAGGCCTCTGTTGACAGCGGTCTAAATAGGCAATTTTGAGCATTTTATAAAGTTTCTAGTGCTTATAAAGATTATGTATCATCAAAAAGGAAAACATAGGGACATAGAAGAAGTTGATATTTATTATACTGTAAAAAAGTATTGCTTTAAAGTCATAAACCAGAAAGAAAACAGGCGAGAGCGTTTGTATGGAGAAACGACCACCCGCATTTCTTCTTAATAATGCAACAAAGATGTTGATTTCTCGTACATTCCTGACTCCATTGTTGCCTGCACTTACAATCTAAAACCCAAAATATCAAGGTCTGTTTTTGTGGAGCGAATGATATCTATGTAACATGATGTAATTTGATTCGATATCCTAGTTTGAGTTGCTTGAATTTAGATACTGTGACTAATCCCTAACGATTTACATTACGATTTAGTTATTTCGAATTTTCCATTGCACAATTTATCAAGTTGTAGGTATTGTTGGCAGCTTTTCTAACGTTGTGGTCACTTGAAGGGAATTTATTAAATCAAAATATCACATAGGCCTACATGTGCACATACAGGGTGTAAACAGACCCTTCACATGACCGGCAACCAAGCATTCTGTACATCAAACTAAGTAACTTTACGCAAAAATTATTGCTGGGAATCGACTTTTTTTTTGGGGTGAAAATCACGTTTTACAGTAGGACTCGATGGAAAGCACTCAAAGCATTGTGCTGATGGATGGATTAAATATTCAGGGGGTCGTGGAGGTGTGTAAAGTAAAAATCTTACATTAAAACATGTTTTAAAAAAAAAACTTGTGAAAAAGTTGTAACTTTGACCCCCAATATCTCCATAACTAGATGGTTCCCAGGTATGGTCTAGAACAAAAAAGTGATCGCAATGACGGGGAGAACAAGTGCCTTTCGGCGATGTTAAGGGTCTATTAACACCCTATAAAAAAGATCGAAATAAAGGTGCACGGTTCGGAATGGTCGTTTCCTATGGAGAAGAACCGGCATGAAACTCCTTGGTTACTCTTTTAAAATGATTTTGTTATACAATATTATCATGGTTACAGCACTAGTACTTAAATATGGGGGGGCAGCGTAGGCCTGACAATAAGTCGTTGCTTACTACACAAAAATCGTCATCCACGGAAAGATACTACAGAGATAAAAGTATCCTATTTAAATAAAGTAAACCAAGATTGTGGTCTACCATGTTTTCAGTCCATCTAAATATGTTTAGCCGTTAAGGCGCACAAGGTCAAGAACAGAGAGTTACTTTCACATTAGTATGGACAGTAGTTATTATTATTTCCTTTATTATTTTTTCATACCTACATAATAATAACATTTTTTTTTTTTTTTTTAATATATTTCAAAATATAAAAAGTAGTAGTCCATCGGTGTCGGGAACAGGGTCCAAGCTACCAGTGGTTAAGGCTCCAGAGACAGGAACCTCCTCACAATACGAGCCATATCGAGGAGTACTGCCTTCTGAATCAGGCCATTGAACCATCCGCCTAAGGAATGCTTCGTTAGATGGTCATCGAGGCTCTTGGCCATAAGGACATTGACCGTTACGAAATTCTATAGTTACTTTATTTTTATGTGATGTCAATATAGTTATTTCTCAAATCCTTTTTGATCCATAATCTTTAAGTACCCATAAAAAGCTGTTTTGATTTTTTACTATTATTATCCAAATAATAATTTGAAGATTAAAGCATTAAAAATAAATTATAATCATGTCTAATAGAGATAATCATAATTATCTACCAAACTCAAACACAACATTAATAAACTCTGTCGAAATAATACATTAAATCAAAACAATAATCATCGTAACAGTTAATCGATAAATCTTTTCCCGGCACTAGCAACAGGAAGTCACCTCGCTATAGCCATACTTCCGCAGTAGTATGGCGGACTTACGATTTAGGTGGACCTGTATTTTAAATGTATGCGCGTGAGTTGATCGATGGCGTTTCGAGTTATGGTGTCAGCAGGGCTTTAGGTGTGCTGTGTGGGTCATCATTAGCTTGGATTAAAAAAGATTCACCGATAGAAACATTTATTTTGATTAAAATTTTACTCGAGCTGTTATTTTTTTTTTTTACGAAATACTTTGGGTACTCAAAAAGGGTTTTGGTAAACGAACAAAAAAGTGATTACAAACGCGCCGGTTTTCTCAACATTACAATGTTCATGTTCTTAGAGCTCATGAACTCATCATCTCTATTTGCTTGTGCCAAGCTCCACGCTCTTGTGCCAACCTCATCCAGGATATTCCCCCGATAGCAACAAGCTCGTCTGCCCATCTCGCCGCCGGACGACTAACACTTCTCTTCCCAATCCTTGAACGCCTCTCGGTCACAGTTCGTAGCAGACTGCACACTGCAGCAGCAGACGACGTGTCGCTCCGACACCACTGGTTTCTATGTGTTTCTATGAAATACCTTCCGCAGCTAGCGTCCCGTCGTCCGACTACTTGACGCAGACCACAGACGACGTGTCGCCCGACCTCAGATCAGTAGTGCCACCGACGTTGGAGCGTTCATCTGAGGTTGGGTTCGGAATCATGACTGCAACGGCATGATGTAGCGACGTGTTGCTCCGACAAGTCGCAACCTCACGTCGTCTGCTGCTGCTGTGTGCAGTCGGCTACGAACTCGAACCTTTACTCCACCTGCCATCACCGCGCCTTGCTAGGTGTCCTGCCCAACTCCATTCAAACTAACTAACCTAATTATATGTTGATTCTCATGTTTACAATGAGCCAAAGTACAAGAGATGTAAGCACAGTATTCAAAACTCAAGGATGCAGGTTAATCATTTTGTAAACAAACTGAAAAATAATGATTGTCATTAAACCCAGATCAAGTAAAGATCAGTCGTGCCATAAAGATTTCGATTACCTAAAACCCAGACATAATCTTTATCACGTCATCTTTGTAAAATATTACTCATCAGCTGTTTGTAGTCCCTCGTTTGTTGACCATCCTAAACTTTATAGTTCTCACCACAGATACAAATAAACCTAGATAACGCAAGTATCACGATCGGTATGAAAACCAAGCGTGCTATTTTTACCCGACTGCGGCGAAGTCCAAAAGGAGGGTTATGACTACCTTACATGGCGTCAAGCACTATTTAGTTATTATACAAACAAGTTACTTTACAATTTATACAAAATAGACTACGTTTTTTAATTAAGTACTCTGCTCTTGCTTTATCTAGGTATATCTACAGGGTGTAACAGAAAGGGTATAGTCAAAGGATATGCTGCAGACTATCAGACTGAACAACTTTCTCCTTGGGTCCAATATCGTAAATGCGAAAAAATTATCAGCTGTCCCATACATTTGGATCGACTGGGTATTGAAATTTTGTATGGGACAGTTGATAATTACATTAACATATACACACACACCACACACACACACCCTCTTTTTTATGATGCTTTTTTTACAATTATGTCGGCCTCTGCACTTTTGTGCTTGAAGTGTTAAATAAATATTTTTTTTTTTCACATTTACGATATTGGACCCAAGGAGAGAGTTATTCAGTTTGATGGTCTGCAGCATATCCCTTCATATGACTATACCCTTTCTGTTACACCCTGTATATCTGTGGTTCTAACCATGTTCTAACAAATTAAGGCTAAGCCACGTCCTTCAATTAAGCCCTTTCAGTCCTTTAATTAAGTCATCTATTTGTTTGCCAACTTTCAGAGGTCTATTCAGGCCGAAATTCATTTACGTTATTATTGTGTACAGGGTGTAAAGAGACAGTTGTTATCGACGTATTCCCTGCATCAAAATGATTAAAATTGAGCAAAAATATTTACTGGGAAACGACTTTTATATTGATGTGAAAAATTGCTGTTTATCTATGGCAATGTATACCTGGGTTGTGGAGGTTAGATTGGCAGTCGCTCCATGTAAATCTGGTATTCAGCTGCATCTAGTTAGACTGCAAGCCGACCCCAACATAGTTGGGAAAATGCTAGGCAGATCGAACACCTATGGCAATGTATCACACAACTTTGTGCTCATGGGTGCATGTAACGGTACAGGAGTTGTGGGGTACCTAATAAAAGTTGAAGCCTATAAAAAATGGAGCGTTGACCTACAATATAACCACAAGATCTCTAGTATAGTCCAATGGAAGAAAGGACAGGTAACTCTCGTCTTCATTAAGCTTATTTTTAGGGATCCGTACCCGAAGGGTAACCAACGGGACCCTATTACTAAGCCTCCGTCCGTCCGTCTGTCTGTCAGCGGGCTGTATCTCATGATCCGTAGGTATAGGTAGACAGTTGAAATTTTCACAGAAAGTGTGTAACAAATAATTAAAATTAACCGTTTGACCGCCAGAGCATAAAAGCAAGCGCTTGGCATCCACGCCAAGCCACAATTTCACCTACCATTTTGTCACATATTTGTGTCGTTTTGCGTACAGGGCACGCTCTTGTTTGTCACATATATGTGACAGTGGCGGTCAAAAGGGGGCTCCCCTACTACAATGGTACGAAACTCTTCATGCGCGACTCCGACTCGCAATTGGCCGGTTTTTAACCCGTCATTGCCATAACTACCTTTATTGCCAAAGTCATAGTCGATTTATCACATCGTTTTTAAGCACTATTCTTGGTTTTCTGATACAGCTACTACTAAGTACTACCGAAAACACTGATTTTTTACCCTTATGCCTTATGTAATAAGGTTGAAAACTGTGTCGACCGTCAGTAAACTAGGATAAATGGGATATGCTAAACTAATATAAGCCCCGACATCCCTATTCGCTGAGTTATTAGATAGTCGTGAGATCTAGCTCAAAGAGAAGATTGGGTCAAGTCTCCCCTCAGGTATGGGAGGAAGCTGTCAATTTAAAGTGGAATGAACTGCATCAGATGTCATGCTGTCAAAACCACTTTCGTTTTTAGACCAACTGTCAAAACTATTGTATTTACATAGCATCGCGCCTGTAATTCACGATGGTTGAGACAGAGGTGTACGTTTCGCCAGTTATAACGCACTCAAGACATTGTCCTGATTGATAAATTGAATAGTAGGGCGTCGTGGTGTTTAAAGTAAAAAAAAAAAAAAAAATATGGATTAAAAAAAAAAAAATGTGAAAAAGTTGGAACTTTGACCCCCAGTATCTCCGTAACTAGAAGGTTCCCAGGTATGGTCTAGAACAAAATAAACGATCGCAATGACGGGAAGAACAAGTAACTTTCGGCTTCGTTAAGGGTCTATTTACACCTTTTATGTGAAACGGGTATTTTTAATTTTAAAATCGACGTATTTACGTTTACGGCCTCTGATAGACAGTTACTTTCATATTTAAAACTAGCTGTTGCCCGCGACTTCGTTCGCGTGGAAATTTTGGTGTGCATGTGTGAGACTGCCACGTTGGTCTTGTGGTCGCAAGCGCGACTACTAAGCGTGGGAACCGATTCCCGGGTCGGGCAGTGTTAAAAAAAAAAAGTTTATTTCAATTACATAAAGTTAGCACACACATGATTTGGAAGATCACCTTTTAAGCAAGGAGATGCTTGTTTTAAGGGGCATCCATTAATTACGTGAGGCGATTTTTCGACCTCCCTCCTCCCCTGGTGGGATGTCGTGAGATTTGGCTTGACCCCCCATCTCCCTCCTAATCTCACGTGAGATTTATCAACATGAGATTGGGTGATATTTGGTGCGAATCTAGATTTGTGACCGGTTGATGGCAATAGGCTCACCCCCTACTACATGGGACTTCAATATAACTGGCGAAATGTGTGTACGATTAGGTACACGTCTGCCCAAACCTTCGGGGCTTTAAGGCGTGACGTTATGTTATGTGTGAGAACTGACTGCCAGATCAAAAGGTGATAATGTACTGATGACTACAAAAGGCGTCCTTTTGGGTGCTGTAATTCTGGGCGGCAGAGGTCCGAAACAAAATTAAATGGCGTTGAGGCGACGATATAAAAATCGGTGTATTTTGGCACTATACAACTTTTTTTCAAAATGAACCTTGTTTAGCGCTTTTTATTCTAATACCGTTCTATATACAACATTAAATGACTTTTTGCGAGAGCCCTTAGACCTCTTTAATTCGGCCCTGTCGCAAAATCCGTTCTTAGCGAACGTCTAATAACTATAAACTACCTCACTACCAAATAATATCAAGTTTGGAGCACAAAAAGTTAAGGACTTTCATTCAAACTTGCGAGAACCCTTAGTCCTCCTTAACCCGGCCCTGTTGCAAAATCCGTTCTTAGCGAACGTCTACTAATTATAAACTACCTGCCTGCCAAATTTCATCTTTATACGTCAAGCGGTTTTCGACCTTTCGCTTTCATATTTATTTAGATAGATTTCTCATAATTAAACCTCTCGTTCCGTACCAAATTTTTAGTGCAAAGAGTAAAGACAAAAGGAAACAAAAACTGAATCAAACAAACAAAGTCACCGACTTCTGAAGCTAGTTATTTTTCACTTTTTTGTGTTTTTGAAGGCGGTTTTATTTTTTGCAAAAAAGTTTTTTATTTTTCCATTTTTAGTTGTAATATCCTATACAATTAATATTTGCTATGCATTTATTTCATATTGTCAACAAAAATAAACAAATCTGGTTATACTGCACACATCTCTATACACCCTCGGAGCATACAGGCGTTATGTTAGGATATTGTGTAAACAATAAACATCTAAGCGATTGCAGCAATCACGGCAGATTTGCTGCCTAATTTTGTTGAGTTCCATTGTACCTATATCTCCGAAGATCAGCATCAGATCTTCACCAAATTTAAACGGGGCTAGCGCCGCCGAATAACATTCTTCCAAATAAAAAAGAAATCATTGAAATAGATTCTCTATTGGCAAAGGTATCGCTGAACTTACACACAATGATGATTACCAGGCATAATGCCTGCGAGTATGTGTGCCCATACAATTTAGAAAATTCCCTTGATTTCTCCAGGATCCCAACATCAGATCCTAACCTGATGACCATGGGACCACATGGGAAGTATACTGTATCGATAAGACAAAAGGAAACAAAAACTGAATCAAACAAACAAAGTCACCGACTTCTGAAGCTAGTTATTATTCGCTTAAACAAAAAAAAAAAAAAATTGTGGGTTGCCCTTAATTTTCCTGGGACCCCATCATCAGATTCTGACTTGATGACTATGGGACCACCTCAGGAGTATAGACTTTCGAATAAAAAAAGAATTTTCAAAATCGGTCGACGATTGGCGGAGAAATCAGTGTACATTAAAAATACATACAGTCGAACGTAGAACCTCCTCCTTTTTTGAAGTCGGTTAAAAATTATCAAAGGAGTTTTGGTGAAACATTAGATAACCGTTAACAATACATGTCATGGTAATAGGCTTATCCCCAACAAAATGAAACTGGGCATACCTAATTATCAAAATGTGGGTGCACTGTACACATCTGCGTAGCCCCTCAGAGCATACAGGCGTGATATTATGTTATAATGTTGTGTAAACAATAAACATCCAAGCGATTGCAGCAATTATATTTGGCAACAGCTAGTTAGATAATAATAATAATTATATTTCACGACAGATTTGCTGTCTATTATTGAAGAGTTCCATTGATATCTCCGAAGATCACCATCAGATCTTCACCAAATAAAAAATGGGACCATCGCGGAATAATATTCTTCCAAACAAAAAAAGAATCATCAAAATCGGTTCACAATCGGCGAAAGTAAAACCTATATACGTAAATTATTTTTATCATAGAAATCGCGCATGAGGTTACCAACTAAATTTTAAATATTAATATCTTTTGCGTCTGTTGGTCGTTTTTGATGAAATAAACGCTAAATAATACCCAGAAAAATGTTTCTTATTTTGTAATATTTCGATTTTGAATACAATGAGGGGTTTTTACGTGATGCGCGCACAAACGAACAGACAAACCGACAAACCGACAAACCGACAAACCGACAAACCGACAAACCAACAAACCGACAAACCGACAAACAGACAAACAGACAAAAATTTTAAATAATATTTTTTAACTTTCTACTACTTATTTCTAGCACCTTCCAGTGATTTTTTTGTAAAAATATGTAATGTGCAGACACGGAAAGTCTACGATTTTATTATATGTATAGATTGGATAAAATTTGCAACACAATCCGTCAATTTAGACATATTGCATTTATATTTTAGTGCATTACAAAACTCACATTGTAATATACATTTATCATTACGTTCTTATTTTTATTAAAAAATATGTAATAACAATGTAAGAATTGTAAAACAGAGTGTTTTGACCTCAAAAACAGATGTCAAAATATAACTTTTCTTCATTAATATTTGTTTCTATTTTATTATGCTTAATTAACATTAATTACAAAATGTTATAAAAAACCGGCCAAGTGCGAGTCGTACTCACACGCAACATTAATTACATAACAATTAACAAAATGTACATTTAACATCACTGCCGAAATCTGAATGAGAACTTTGGTGCACCTTTGAAATGAAATGGTATTAATTTTTACTAGCTTATGTTTCGCCCGCTTGGCGTTCGGTAATTGTTCCACGGAAATCGGAAATGTAAAAATCCTGTGTTAATCTAGGTTATAAACTATCTGTGTGCCAAATTACATCCATATCCGTTCAGTAGTTTTGCGTGAAAGAGTAACAAACATCCATTCATCTATCCATCGTCATGAACATTCGCATTTATAATAGTAGTAAGATAAATTTGGACTCGTTACCCGTGGTAGTGGGTCGACCCATTACCGGGTCCATGGGTAATTTTAATTACCCGTGGTTCCATGGCATTAGGGATTGTTCCCGGACTTTTGACTACATCGATAGAATATACAAATCCATAATAACAGCATTGTTGTAAAAACACTAATACTGGAACATACCTGGAAACTTTCTAGTTACGGAGATATTGGAGGTCAAATTTAAGTTCTTACTTTTTCACGTTTTTAATCTTATTACTCCACTAGCTTATGCCCGCGGCTTCGCCCGCGTGGAGTTAGGGAATTGCCCACGGGATCTTACTTCTGGAATAATAAGTAATCTATGTATCTATCTATAATACATACATAGATTTACATGTACTTGCTTATAACTTGCAATTATTATTATAAAGTTATATCAATTAAATTAGATACGTGAAATATTGATACCTTGGTTTGAGATTGGACATCGGATTTACTGGATTTTATCTGAAGAGTATGTAAACAAATTTTCAAGTCAATCGACCCCGAGAGTAAAAAGTTTCACAGAAAATTCAACACCCCATTTCACCCTCTAAGGGGTAGGAATTTCAAAAAACTGATACTAACTCTTCACAAAGAATACACCCTCCAATTTTGATATCTCTAGGACCAGTGGTTTGGGCTGTGCGTTGATGTATCAGTCAGCCAGTCAGGACATTGAATTTTAAATAGGGGGATGATTTTGGAAAAACTGTGATACACGTATCTCATCATTTTAACTGAAGTATATGTAGACACAATTTCAAGTCAATCGACTCAGAGAATAAAAAGTTACATAGAAAATTAAACACCCCATTTCACCCTCTTAGGGGTGGAATTTCGAAAAACCCTTTCTTAGTGGATACCTACTCTTCACAAAAAATACACTGTCCAAATTTCATGTCTCTAGGACCAGTGGTTTGGGCTGTGCGTTGATATATAAGTCAGTCAGTCAGTCAGGACTTTGAATTTTAAATTGGGGGATGATTTTGGAAAAACTGTGATACACGTATCTCATCATTTTAACTGAAATATATGTAGACACAATTTCAAGTCAATCGACTCAGAGAATAAAAAGTTTCATAGAAAATTCAACACCCCATTTCACCCTCTTAGGGGTGAAATTTCGAAAAACCCTTTCTTAGTGGATACCTACTCTTCACAAAGAGTACACTGTCCAAATTTCATGTCTCTAGGACCAGTGGTTTGGGCTGTGCGTTGATGTATCAGTCAGCCAGTCAGGACATTGAATTTTAAATAGGGGGATGATTTTGGAAAAACTGTGATACACGTATCTCATCATTTTAACTGAAGTATATGTAGACACAATTTCAAGTCAATCGACTCAGAGAATAAAAAGTTACATAGAAAATTCAACACCCCATTTCACCCTCTTAGGGGTGGAATTTCGAAAAACCCTTTCTTAGTGGATACCTACTCTTCACAAAAAATACACTGTCCAAATTTCATGTCTCTAGGACCAGTGGTTTGGGCTGTGCGTTGATATATAAGTCAGTCAGTCAGTCAGGACTTTGAATTTTATATGTTACTCCATGATCCCGTACTATTCAATGCATCCATCAGCACAGTGTTTTGTGTGCATTATATTGAGTCCGACCGTAAAACGTGATTTTTCACCCCAAACAAAAAGTCGACTCCCAGCAAAAATTTTGCATAGAATTACTTGAAAACAACTCGATGTACACCTTGTATAATCTTAATCAAGTCAATCATAAAGGGTGTAAATAGACCCTTAACATATCCGAAAGGCACTTGTTCTCCCCGTCTTTGCGATCATTTTTTTTTTCTAGATCATACCTGGGAACCTTCTAGTTACGGAGATATTGGGGGTCAAAGTTCCAAATTTTTCACAAGTTTTTTTTAAATACATGTTTTTAATGTGAGATTTTTACTTTACCTACACACCTCCACGATTCCCGTACTATTCAATCCATCCATCAGCACAATGCTTTGAGTGCTATCCATCGACTCCTACCGTAAAACGTGATTTTTTCACCCCAAAAAAAAAGTCGATTCCCAGCAATAATTTTTGCGTAAAGTATCATTCGAGGGGTGAAAGGCTATTTGGTTTAAGCGACATCTTGGGCGATATTGAGTTATATACATATTCGGAATCAGCAAATTTTTCTCCGTCGAATGATGCCGGATTCATTTAAATCTGAGCACTTTTTTGGCGCTTCAAACAACTCTATTTTTGGGTTGTTTCCAAAGTGGCAGTGTATTATGTGACGTCGTTTTTGCATTAATTTTTTACTAGTGTACTTGAACTATACAATGATTTAAAGAACCGAGACATAAATCAGTAGACCTTTCTCAGATAAAAGATTCAATATCGGTTAAAGCGTTTTTCTTGTTTCTATTTTTTATTAACATGTGACTTAAATAATTTTGATTTCCACGGTTTACATGTCGTGATGTCGCTTAAATCATTTGTCCGTCAACAAAATACGACATGGAGTGTCGCTTAAGCTCTTTCAGCTGATGTTACATCCAACGTTACATTTTCAATACTATTATGTTACTTAAGTGAATTAGCCAGTCAGTCAATTTAATCTCAATTGGCAGGTGAGATAAATAGCTTGCTACAGTTAATTTTGGGCTGCGTCACTTCAAGCGACTCTGCAGTATATTTTCAGAATAAGCCAAACAGGGCTTATGCTGAAAATATACTGCAGAGTCGCTTAGTATCTTTTTCCTGTAGCCAATAGTAGTTATGAAGTCACTTAAATCTTTTTTCCGTTCCCTGAAAAATAGTGGCTTAGGGCAATTCGTATTAAGCGACATTTATCTTCTTAATTAAAGGTCCATTTTTTATGATATAAGCATCAACACCTCGACGTTTTCAAATTAATTTAAATTAAGTTTACTCCATTCCAATAGCTGAAGAAGTTTTTTTGTTATGATTTTTTTTCGGAAATTTTAAACTTTAAATGGCTCTCCTGTAAAGTTGCAAAAATGTCACTTAAACCAAATAGCCTTTCACCCCTCGATACAATATTCTGTATTACTTTCAATCTTACTTTAGTGCCCTTCTAACCAGATGCCCTATTCCCATATTGATGTACGGTTGATGGAGTTGAAGAGAGCAGCACCCTCCTGTTCTGCTTATTGCATCATCAGCCCAAAAAAATTATGGGTGCGTCATAGGTCGTGCCCTTTGTAACATGGTGTGTCATTGTTATTGTGCTCTTCACGCATTGAAGAAAAATCTCACGACCTAACATCGACCCACAATGTCACCGGACCGCATGCCTTTCAAACCAAACACTTGCTTAGTTTGTGGAAATACAGAAATAAGTATGATGGAATGAATTACTTGTGTCAACTTGTGTTAAGGCGCGCCCAAACCTTATACATTTTCAAAAATATGTTCAAAAACCACTACCTCTCCTTAAAAACACCTAAAGGGTTCTCTGCTCATGTTGCATGAGTAACCGATACTTAACACGTGATTGTACTCATGATAACAAACAACTTTCCCAAAGAAACATTTTTTTAAACTCGGTCACTTTAATCACAATAACACAACAGCCGTATGAAATTCGCGCACGCTCCTCTGACCTATCAGCTGTTATAGCCGCTTGACGCCGTTCTGTAAGCGGCGGCGCCCGCGCCACAGGCCGGCCGCCACGTGCCGTATGCCATGTTATTGTAATTAAAGTGAATGATTATAAAAAACAATGTTTCTTTGGGAAAGTTGTTTGTTATCATGAGTACAATCATTTGTTTAAGTATCGGTCACTAATAACCCGTCACCCTACAAATAGACTTGTATATGCCTAATGTATGTACTATATTAATATGTAATTGGTAAACCAACTGAGAGAGAGAGACTACCTGCAGTATTGTCTCTCCCTCTTCCTCAAAACATTGCTTTTAGCGATAAGACATCAATTGTATTATTGAAATGCTTTCTTGTATAATGTTATTTGTATGGTGTACATGATAAAGAATATTCTATATTATTCTATTCTATGACGTTTAAATATTCCCAATCAGAATAATTCCTAAGAATTCTACCACCATCAACTGCATTGCCTTTTCCCAACTATGTTGGGGTCCGCTTCCAGTCTAACCGGATGCAGCTGAATACCAATATTATTACCAGCGACGGCCTATCTGACCTCCACAACCCAATTAGTATAGGGTAATACGATACTCCTTGGTTAAATTTTCAGTCAGAATTTCGGGCCACTGACTACCTATAACGACTGTCAAAGATCTAGGGCTAAAGGCACGGAGGAAACTCGGTATGTAATGGGTGCTCACTCATCCACGGACCAACCTAGGCAAGCGCGCCTTAACCTGGAGATCGACCCGAGCGGCTGTTATTATTTAGCCATGAGCTCCTCAACATATATTAGAGAGACTCTCTCTGAAACCCTTATAATTTAAACTTTTATACGTTACTACTAAACGCCACCTAATTGAATGGATAACTATTTATGTGCTCAGGTGGCCATTTCCAGTGTGAGAAAGAGATGGCGCTAGACGACCTGTATAGCTCCGTCTCTTTCCCACACTGGTATTACTCCTGCTTTACGACGTCATAGTAACCCCCCTGTTACTTTCAACGCTAGCTCAGCAACGGAAGTAAAAAATCCAATACTGCGTTTTTTTTCGGTATTTATGTAGCTCTTGCCTAGTGCTAGTTAAAATAGCCATAAATCGTGCACAAAGCGCGTGCGCAAGTCAACGTCCTTACACTATAGTAATGCTTGTCATTCTCCAATCAATATAAATTACCGTCAGTATTAAATTGATTAGTAACGGAAAATGAATGCTGGTTTAATAATACTTAGAATAGTGTTAGAATGTAGCACACTAGCACCCGTATAGATCTATAAACAAGTCAAAGTGACTATTTCGATAAAAGTAATAATTTAAGATATGATTTTTATTCTGTAGTTTAGTAATTGTTTGAAGTTAGAAATGTCAAAAGTTAGAATTCTTTGCTTTCTTTGACGGCTCTTACTTCGTTCAAATTATTTTCTACGAGTATTGCATAAAAATGGTTGCAATAAGTAATTAGTTAAACTCAAGTAATGTCTTTAATAAACTAGAGTAGATATTTTGATTTAAATTGGCAGTTTGGCACGCAGACTGACGGTCTGCCTGAAGAAAAGTAAAAGTGCTCTGGGGGTTACTGTGACGTCAGCAGGAGTAATTCCAGTGTGGGAAAGAGACAGAGCTATACTGGTTGTCTAGCGCCATCTCTTTCTCACACTGCAATTACTCCTGCTTTAAGACGTCATGGTAGGCTCCCTTATCGTTTTAATCATGGCCGCCAGTCTTAGCAGAGACTAGCAATCCACTCATAAAGTATCATAGTGTTCAAGTGTGTGCGCAAACACAGATTCACACTTTCCTCCATAGCTCTAGTCAGGTAATCAGAGAAAAACAAAAATCCAAATAAAAAGTAGAACTGTAGATACAAAGAACAAGCCATGCACTTCAAACTGGAATACAGCAATACGGCTTTAGCTAAGGGACTGCACATGTGTATATATATATATTGTATTTAACACTTCAAGCACAAAAGTACATTGGCGGACTTAATGTCATAGGCATTTTCTACCAGTCAGTCTGTTGTGTGTCGGATTGTTAGGATTTATTCCGTTAGGCTCATATCATTTGAGTAGAAGATAGGTTTCGTGCAATAAAAATACACTGGCTGCGATACACTGTTTCTATTAAACTAACAAATTACTTGAAATTACAATTTAACACAATAACACAGGGCACAATGAATGGGGTACAGTTCCGGGACGTCCCCACTCCGCTGCGATCAGACACGGCTCTGTAGAAGCACGCTTTGGTGTGGGTAGACTTGTAAGTAGGTCGCGTGATGTCACCACTGGCGTACTTCCAATGACCGGATCCAACATGTATAATGAAAACAAGACATGGAAAATATTTATCGGAAAACGATAATATAGACTGACATAAGGTAGCTACAAGTTTAAAAAAAATTAAATGAGAAGGAGCAGTTTTATTTTTTCTAGGCCGTTATGGCATTTAAAAGACTACCCTGTTTCTTTTTCAGGAAACTTGTTCACCATAGAAATATGAATAAATCAAGCATACATTTAACCACTAGCTAGTTCAATCTAAGAAGGAAGAACACGAACACATTTCTTATTGAAACAATC
The DNA here is from genome assembly GCA_963082995.1 of Noctua comes. Lineage (NCBI taxonomy): Eukaryota > Metazoa > Arthropoda > Insecta > Lepidoptera > Noctuidae > Noctua > Noctua comes. The sequence goes on from OY720285.1 coordinate 11,262,214, forward strand.
ATAGCAGGACTTTTCCTTGTCAATAAAAAAAATACTATTTGTCCTTAAGTCTATTGTTTTAATTAAATCAGATCTCGAGTCTGTCTCTATTTTAATTATTCCGATGTTTATTAAAAAAAAACACGAGGAAGTCTCAGTCTTTGATTGATTTATCGACATTACGACACTGAGACGCATCATCTGCCTGGCAACTATGTTGGGATCGGCTTCCAGTCTAACCAGATGCAGCTGAATACCAGTATTTTTACATGGAACGAGCCACCAGTCTGACCTTCACAGCCCAGATACTGGGTAATACAATAGCCCTCGGTAAGAGTGGTTGCCAGACTTTCTCAACACTAAATTCACTAATAAACTCTGCCGGAGCAGAGTATTAAAAAAATACATAAGACTCATTTGAGTGTTCCCCTCCACGGAAATCTTTAGTAAAAGGCGAAAGATTTATGCGTTTTGAAGGGAAACCAGAGATTGCCGAACACTCTCTGTACAAGACACCCAACCAAACGGCGGAGAATCTTAACACCGCGATTCAGAAACGTGACGTCAATGCACAGCGCCATCTATCGAAACAATGTGAACAAAACAGGTTTATACAACTTATATCAGGGGGAGAATGTATCACTCTTTTTAAAGGGTGCATTGTGACCAAACAATAAGCACACGATACCCGTTGACAAGAGGAGCTCGTGGCTAAATAATAACAGCCGCTCGGGACGATCTTCAGGTTAACTAGGTCGCGCTTGCCTAGGTCCGTGGACCACCCGTTAAATACCGAGTTTCCTCCGTGCCCCGGAAAGCACGTTAAGCCGTTGGTCCCGGTTGTCATTTATAGATCTTTGACAGTCGTTACAAGTAGTCTGTGGCCCGAAACTCTGACAACTCGTCTTACTAAGGGGTATCATATTACCTGAGGTGGGTGGCTCCATATAAAAATACCAGTATTCAGCTGAATCCGGCAGATGACGACCCGTTGGCACGTCTGCAAGAACAATAAAACTGCGAAAAGAACTATTAACTTATTAGTACCAGGATGTCATAACTACTTTTAAGGTCGTCCATCCATCTAACTAGGGTGTACATTCAACACTACGCTTGCCGATACTCGATCTTCACTTGAGGACTCCGCTGCTTCGAATAGGGTATATCTACAAATTAGTTTACCAGAGTAAATTCCGGATCTTTCTTACCTGTGACTTGTGCTGTATTTTAACTTCCTAACTAATATTATAAATGCGAAAGTAAGTTTGTTACCTTTTCCCAACCCAACCTTTTGAACGGACATTTGCGCGCATGGTCACGGACAACACAACGAAAGAGCAAAAATTTCCTCTGCGCCATCTTGGATTCTCATTTTCGTTATCAGCGACCCCGAAAACCACGAAAACGACACCCGTGACGTTAAGTCGCGCAAAAATCTAGTCGCCCAAGTTTCCATGCGCGCAAATGTCCGTACGCGCAAAAGTCAATTCGCGGAAGTGTCCATGCGCGCATATGTCTTTTCGCGCAAGTGGGTTCGGCAAGAGTCCTTCGCGCAAATGTCTTTCGCTCAAGTGTCCTGATACCGTTATTTTTGGCTATTCTTCGCATAAATGTTAGTCTGAAATCGCCGATTCGCCTTGAGAAAGCGTGGGATTCAATGCTCGTACCTTCTGTGCATGCCAAGATGCCTTTGCCTTTTTAGTGGGATAGACCCACCATGAATTATTCGATTACGCATAAATCTTACAAAAAAGGAATTGTTCTTACAAGTAGTTAATAAATTTTTGACAAGAACTTGATACGTCAATGACACCAGCTGATACAACAAAACAAAAATAAGCAAATCAGAAGGCCTACATCAAACAAAATACGAATAATACATTCACAAGTGCACATCAAAGAATAATTTAGCCAAAAGACAAGCCAAGCAATAACTAGTGCACTTTTTGGAAGCGTAAGGGATACATAACATAACATCACGCCTGTAATTCACAAAGTGCCTATTGCCAACAACCGGGCACAAATCCAGACTCCTGCTACTCAGAAATTGCTGACGGTAAAACCTAATAACACTGTGCCCGACCCGGGAATCGAACCCAGGACCCCATGCTCAGCTGTCGCGCTTGCGACCACTAGACTAACGAGGCAGTCACATGCGGTACACCCAATTGAATTGTCAACGAACGGGTCAACACATAAAAGTACAGTGCACATAAAAAAGTGTCGCTACAATTTATCTTCGGTGTATACGTAGGCTTTCTCATAATTATACAGGATGTTTGGGTAAACGTGGGCAATACTTTAACGGAGTGAAGTACTCATAAATATGAACAACTCTTACTATGGGGCTTACTATGAAATATGATTTAAAAAATCTGCTGTTTCCTACATTTTTTGAATTACGCGCCCAATAATGTGTGGAGCAGCTGATATTTTTTTCGCGATTTCATGGTCGGTCTTCATAGTAAAAGTTGCTTATTTTCATGAGTACTACACGAACCTAAAGTATTGCCCACGTTTGAAAAATCACCCTGTAGCTTTATGAAAAATTAATTATTTCCCGACAATAACAAAACCAATCGTTAGGAAGTTTAGGTTTGTTTCTTCTTCATCCTGGCCAAATACACTAGAATTTTTGAAAGACAGACTATGAGAAGTTCCTGTTATTATTGGTGGACGTTCAAAGAATGATATTTTCTTTTGAATATGATTGAACAAAAGATGTTAGCCCATTTATTTGGACTCGTACGCATTCTTTTGACGCAAACATTTCATTGTCTCCGTCATACTGATGCGAAGTGAGCCTGCTGGCCGCTTTTGGTGCGCCTACACACGTAAACATTCGAACGTAAGGGTCAAGGCAATCGCAAGGAAGACTGCGTTCAGTCAGTGTAGTGCCAACGGCCACAGTCGCTCGCTGCCTATACTGGGTACGACTTTTTTTTTAATAATTCTTTTTTTTTTAATTACGAACGTGACCTTGTTTGTTTTTTTTTCTTGGTGTTGACAGCCGTTTTTTGGTTTTGAGTGATTGTTTGTGATTTTATCGTTTGTTTTTTTTTTGGTTTTGTTTATTGGGTTTTTTTATCGGTAAGAATTCGAATGGATGTTATCTTATTTACTTACCGTTTTTTAAAAGATATTTAGATATCTTTCCTCATAACATTTTTTTTTTAATTTGTTTATAATCACAGAATGGTAAGTAAATAACTTATAAAGTAAACCCCAAAAAGCAATGGTTTGACTAAGGATTTTTAAAAGTCTTGTTTTAAATGTGAATCTTAAATTAAGTATGTACTCATTAAATATTTATGCAAAAATAAAATCAATGTCAAAACTGTATGCATGTGCGCAAACTAATAAGTCATAGTGAAGTGACATCATAAATAGTAGCGATAACAATAAAGAACGATAGTTTAGTGGTCTATCAAAGTAATAAACAGTCATGTAATTATAAAACGTGGTTTAACTTAAACCACGTTTTATAAACCATTATTATCACAACATAATAAAGTCACAAACCGTCTGCCAAGTGAGGTCATTATAAGTTTCCTTTGTGTGAAAATATAATAATTGTACTAGCCGACCCACACCTGTTTCACCCGGTAATGGATTTTCATACATACTAAAAAAAAAAAGAAAAAAAAAAAAAAAAATCTTATAAACTTTCAACCACTTATTTTACCCCATTTTTTTTGGATGGGAAATCATCAAAAGACTCCTGCTCTGGGCGGAGTGGAAGGGAGTGTCAGACTTTTCTGACTAAAACCCATCCTTGTTCCTTCTTTGTCCTTTGTGTTCTAGGGACGCGGTATCTCTTTCGGACAATCCTTCAGCCCATTTTACCCCCTTAGGTATTAACTTTTTTAAAAACCTCTCTCAGCGAATGCCTACGTCATAATAGCTTTCTGTGTGCCTTTCAGCCTGATACGTCCAGTGGTTTGAGCTATGCGTTGATAGGTAGTCAGTCAGGACAAATGATTTTTTATGTATACAGGGTGTAAACAGACCCGTCACATATCCGTCAACCAAGCATTCTGTACATCAAATTATGTAACTTTACGCAAAAATTATTGCTGGGAATCGACTTTTTTTTTGGGGTGAAAAATCACGTTTTAAGGTAGAACTCGATGGAAAACACTCAAAGCATTGTGCTGATGGATGGATTGAATAGTACGGGGGTCGTGGAGGTGTGTAAAGTAAAAATCTTACATTAAAAACTTGTATTTAAAAAAATACTTGTGAAAAAGTTGGAACTTTGACCCCCAATATCTCCGTAACTAGAAGGTTCCCAGGTATGGTCTAGAACAAAAAAAATATCGCGAAGACTTGGAGAACAAGTGCCTTTCTTTTATGTTAAGGGTCTATTTACACCCTTTAGATTGATAAGCCCGCAATGCTTTGCCCGAGAACGCAGTCGTTATGGATATTTGTTACAAGTTTTATTTTGAACGGCACGTCATATTTTTAGTTTTTTTGTTTTGATTGAATCGATATTTCCTAAATGATTACCCCTGAAACGAAATGGCGAATCAAACTCAGGGGTCAAGGTTTTTAAAGTCCAGTAGAAACAACGTCCTTTTCAAAAACTCCTATAGTTAATTCCTAATGGATCGTTCATCCAAGTCACCATACTCCTACATAATCCCACCATAAGTTAGGCAAATCTAATGAACTAAAAGGGTCCACTAATAGTGTTGGGAACAATTACCAACTAGGACGTCAGTGAGGGGTTTAAACTCACTATAAATCTTCGTTAAACTGGACTTGGGACTTCGTCCACTAAGTACAGATGCCAGCATATCAAGCTACCCGAAACTGTCAAATATATATAAAGTTGAAGATTGACAGATTATTTAGTAGCTCGAGGTGCTAGCGTGTAGCGTGGTTGTACTATAGGTGCCTATAACCCACTCTCTCTAACCCTATCACTCTCTTATGTGACGCAGACGAAGTTGCGCGGGTCTATATATACTATTAGTAGTATATACTATTTATAAAAATAATAATATGTAGTGATGAAAGTAATTTAAAAACCCGCGTTTGCTACACTTTATTTTTAAGTGTAGCAAACGCGTGATAAGCCAGGAAATCAAGTAACAGCCATAAAGTTTCTCAATGCTCGACCAATTTATTAGGTAATAAACACTATTTTATTATTATGACGGCACGGTTGGCGCAGTGGCTGAGTGATTGGCTGCTGCGCTGCGTGTCGAGGGTTCGATCCCCGCACGGAACAAATGTTTGTATGATCTACAGGTAGTTGCTCCGGGTCTGGCTGTTTGTGTATGTGAGTTTAAATGTTTGTAAACGCACCCACGATACAGGAGACATTCCTAGAGTAGGGCAACGTTTTAAAAAAAAAACATTGTCCTGTAAAGTGGCCAATTTTAGTTACTGATCATTTTATACAGCTCGTGTATTATTATCACTTGCTTCGGCGAAAGAAATCATCGTAAGAAAACCAGAACCAGCAGGCCTGAAAGATATTTCTGGATGGCATGTAAAGCCAAGTCAAGTGGCCCATATGGGTGGCATAAAAACTTAAATACCAGGTTAGGCACTAACCACACGAAACCCAGACACACACAGAGAGAAGCATTTTGTAGTTAGTTATGCACATCTGTGAAAGAAAGAAAGAACGAAAGAAAAAGTATTTATTTGTCGCAGGGACAAACACACATAACACACACACACACACACACACACACACACCACACAACACCACACACACATCACACACAACACAACACATCACATCAAATCACACACACACACCACACTCACCAGACACACATCACACACACACACATCACACAACACACATCTTCTTCTTCCCGTCCTTGTCCCATGTTACTTGTCGCAACACGTTTTTTTCTTCCATTTTCCTCTTTCAAGACATGACAGGAGTATGTTAGAAAAAAGATGTGACATATGCTACTAGGTATATTATAACAGTTCGAAGAGCTTATGTAGCATTGTCAACCTTTATGGTTCGAACTGCTTGGACACAGGCATACTCTCTGTGGGAAGACGTGAATCGGGAGCCACTACGCGGGCCCAGTGCGGCTTGGTGAATAAAACCATCTCTCGAAAGTTCGGCGCTGGAAAACGGTGAAGGAAACCGTCAGTTTCCTGATGATGTTTTTCTACATCATCATCAACTGCCTAGCCTTTTCCCAACTATGTTGGCGTCGGCTTCCAGTCTAACCGAATGCAGCTGAATACCGGTATTTTACATGGAGCCTCTGCCTATCTGACCTCCGCAACCCAGTTAGTACTGGGTAATACGATGCCCCTTGGTAAGACTGGTTGTCAGACTTTTTGGGCCACTGACTACGTAACTACGTAACGACTGTCAAAAGATTTACAAATGACACCCGGAACCAAGGGCTTAACGTGCTTTCCGAGGCACGGAGAAAACTCGGTATATAATGGGTGGTCACCCATCCACAGACCAACCTAGGCAAGCACGGCTTAACCTAAAGATCGACCCGAGCTGCTGTTATTATTTAGCCACGAGCTCCTCTCTGATGTTTTTCTACACCGTTTTGAGCTAAATAACGTTAATTATTAGGTATGTATTCAGTATCGATTTCCAGTGATCGACGTTATTTAACAGTTAGTAATGAACACTAACTTATTTAGGAGTGTTTCTTCACTAATTGGTGCCAAATTACACCTTATGTGTAATGGAAACATGACGTGACCACTACTTATTGACCCCCGTAACCTTGAGGAATACCAGGTTGAGCTTGATGTTATCAGTAAGCATTTGTTAAGAAATAGGTCATTGCAGGCAAAACAAATACACCGTGACTTTTTAGTCGTCTTACAACGGCAGCCCATTTCATGTATCCAATGACTACTAAACAAAAACACCCTGTTGCGAGTCGCAACAGGGTGTTTTAACAACGTCATGCGTCATAATACGGAATAATATTTTTATTTTTAAATTATTAAAATCTCATAAATACCAGTTTTTTTTTTTATGAATGTTTAGTAATCATTGGATACATGAAATGGGCTGCCGTTGTAAGACGACTAAAAAGTCACGGTGTATTTGTTTTGCCTGCAATGACCTATTCTTGCGAGCGATGATCTACTGGACTCGAGCGCTGGGTAGGTATGTTCTCCCGTTTGACACGTAACACGTAACATCTTTAACAGGATGTTTCATAATTTTATTCTAATGTATTATTTATTTTTCTTTGAACTAAGGTTGGTAAAAAAAAAAGTCGCGCCTTGAGCTATTTTATGTTGGGTACATTGAGTGGACCAAATTTGTAAGACGACTAAAAAGTCACGATGTATAATTATGAAGGCAGGTAAGCAGAACTCTCTACTAACTCGAATCAGAAGAAACTGAGTGAGGAGCTCGTGGCTAAGTAATAACAGCCGCTCGGGTCAATCTAGGTTGTGGGTGTAATGTAACCCTATTCATTAACTATTTCATGAAAATTCATTTCATGAAATAGTTAATGAATTCATTTCATTCATTCAATGGGGTTAAATGAAATTAAAGGGTTGTAACTACATACATTTTACTCGCACAACATACAACATGATACTGACCTGCAAATAGCAAAAAACACAATAAAATTTGAATTTCGCGGTCTACCCTGACGCTTTCACCATAAGAGGAAATGCGGTAAATTAGGTATTTGAAGATACTATCGCTGTCACACTGCGAGTGCGATTTCGACATTGGTGCGATAAGGACAACTGCAGATCCGACTGAATAGTCTAAGTAAAAAGTCATAACTCGAGGTTTGGCTCTCGACTGTTTCCTTCTCCAATATTCGACCAATTTAAAAGATATTTCATTAACTGAATAAGAAGGGTATATCCTGTGTCTCTATGTTTTTCTTTTTTCATTAATAGTTGTCAAATTTGTACACTAGGCCTCTGTTGACAGCGGTCTAAATAGGCAATTTTGAGCATTTTATAAAGTTTCTAGTACTTATAAAGATTATGTATCACCAAAAAGGAAAACATAGGGACATAGAAAAAGTTGATATTTATTTTACTGTAAAAAGTCATTGCTTTAAAGTCATAAACCAGAAAGAAAACAGGCGAGAGCGTTTGTATGGAGAAACGACCACCCGCATTTCTTCTTAATAATGCAACAAAGATGTTGATTTCTCGTACATTCCTGACTCCATTGTAGCCTGCACTTACAATCTAAAACCCAAAATATCAAGGTCTGTTTTTGTGGAGCGAATGATATCTATGTAACATGATGTAATTTGATTCGATATCCTAGTTTCAATTGCTTGAATTTAGATACTGTGACTAATCCCTAACGATTTAGACTACGATTTAGTTATTTCGAATTTTCCATTGCACAATTTATCAAGTTCTGGGTATTGTTGGCAGCTTTTCTAACGTTGTGGTCACTTGAAGGGAATTTATTAAATAAAAATATCACATAGGCTTACATGGGCTTAAAGGCGCACGGTTCGGGTTGGTCGTTTCCTATGGAGAAGAACCGGCAAGAAACTCAATACTCAATTCTTTATTGCATTCTACAATGTAGGCTTAGGTGGTAGACATTTTTTAAAAGAAACAATCGTGGACCCTGTCGGGCATAGTAAAAGAAAGATAATATGCTGAGATGAGGACATATCATTCAACTCCATGGTTACTCTTTTAAAATGACCAGGTGGTACAATATTATCATGTTACAGCATTAGTACTTAAGTATGGGGGGGGGGGGGGGGCAGCGTAGGCCTGACAATAAGTCGTTGCTTACTACACAAAAAACGTCATCCACGGAAAGATACTACAGAGATAAAAGTATCCTATTTAAGTAAAGTAAACCAAGGTTGTGGTCTACCTGTGTTTGCAGTCCATCTAAATCTGTTCAGCCGTTAAGGCGCACAAGGTCAAGAACAGAGACTTACTTTCACATTACTATGGATAGTAGTTATTATTATTTCCTTTAATCATTTTTCATACATATTTTTAACATTTTTAAATATTTAAAAAAAAACATAAAACATTTAAAAATATAAAAACTAGTAGTCCACCGGTGTCGGGAGCAGGGTCCAAGCTACTGGTGGTTAGGGCACCAGAGAACCTCCTCACAATACGAGCCATATCGAGGAGTACTTCTGAATCAGGCCATTGAACCATCCGCCTAAGGAATGCTTCGTTAGATGGTCATCGAGGCTCTTGGCCATAAGGCCATTGGCCGTTACGACAATCTATAGTTACTTTATTTTTATATGATGTTAATATATTTATATCTCAAATCCTTTTTTATCCATAATCTTTAAATACCCATAAAAAGCTGTTTTGATTTTTACTACTATTATACAAATAATAATTTGAAGATAAAAGCATTAAAAATAAATTATAATCGTGTCCAATAACGATAATCATAGTTATCTACCAAACTCAAACACAACATTAATAAACTCTGTCGAAATAATACATTAAATCAAAACAATAATCATCGTAACAGTTTATCGATAAATCTTTTCCCGGCATTAGCAACAGGAAGTCACCTCGCTATAGCCATACTTCCGCAGTAGTATGGCGGACTTACGATTTAGGTGGACCTGTATTTTAAATGTATGCGCGTGAGTCGATTGATGTCATTTCGAGTTATGGGGTCAGCAGGGCTGTAGGTCTGTTGTGTGGGTCATCATTAGCTTGGATTAAAAAAGATTCACACAGATACATTTATTGTGATTTAATTTTTTACTCGAGCTGTTAATTTTTATTTTTTTACGAAATACGTTGGTGATAGGACTCAGAAAGGGTTCTGGCAGACAAACAACAAAGTTATTACAAACGCGACGGTTTTCTCAAATTACAATGTTCTTAGAACTCATAAATTCATCATCCACAGTCCGACTTCACCCACTGGTACCTATAGGCCTCTCTTTGCTTTTCCAAGCTCCACGTTCTTGTGTCAACCTAATCCAAGGTATTCCCGCAATGGCATCAATGTCGCCGCCAAACACTTGTCCTTCCAGTCCTTGGACGCCGCTCGGTCACAGCTTTACTCCACCTGGCATCACCGCGCCTTGCTAGGTGTCCTGCCCAACTCCATTCAAACTAACAAACCTAATTAAATGTTGATTCTCATGTTTACAATGAGCCAAAGTACAAGAGATGTAAGCACAGTATTCGAAACTCAAGGATGCAGGTTAATCATTTTGTAAACAAACTGAAAAATAATGATTGTCATTAAACCCAGATCAAGTAAAGATCAGTCGTGCCATAAAGATTTCGATTACCTAAAACCCAGACATAATCTTTATCACGTCATCTTTGTAAAATATTACTCATCAGCTGTTTGTAGTCCCTCGTTTGTTGACCATCCTAAACTTTATAGTTCTCACCACAGATACAAATAAACCTAGATAACGCAAGTAGTGATCGATATGAAAACCAAGCGTCCCTTTTTTAACCGACTGCGGCGAACCCCAAAAGGAGGGTTATTGACTACCTTATATGACGTCAAGCACTATTTAGTTGTTATACCTACAAGTTACTTTACAATTTATACAAAATAGACTACGTTTTTAATTAAATTTTTGAGTTGAAACGATATATATTGAAACTATATCTACAGGATGTAACAGAAAGGGTATAGTCATATGAAAGGATATGCTGCAGACCATTAAACTGAACAACTTTCTCCTTGGGTCCAATATCGTAAATGCGAAAAAATTATCAGCTGTCCCATACATTTGGATCGACTAGGTATTGAAATTTTGTATGGGACAGTTGATAATTACATTAACATATACACACACACCACACACACACACACCCTCTTTTTTATGATGCTTTTTTCATTAATCTAAATTTTAATATATAATATATTGATAGTATTTGGTATAAATTTTTATAGTATTTTATATATCCTTGTAGTTAATCTTAGTATTAATTAAAGTTATTTTCAGATATAAACCTACCACTGCTTGTCTCTGCAACACCCAAAGGTTGACTGGTAGAAAATGCCTATGGCATTATGTCGGCCTCTGCACTTTTGTGCTTGAAGTGTTAAATAAATAAATATTTTTTTCGCATTTACGATATTGGACCCAAGGAGCGAGTTATTCAGTTTGATAGTCTGCAGCATATCCCTTCATATGACTATACCCTTTCTGTTACACCCTGTATATCTGTGGTTCTAACCGTGTTCTAACAAATTAAGGCTAAGCCGCGTCCTTCAATTAAGCCCTTTCAGTCCTTTAATTAAGTCATCTATTTGTTTGTCAACTTTCAGAGGTCTATTCAGATAGAAATTCATTTATGTAATATTTCCTTTATTTATTTTTACACATATTAAATACATTTTTAAATATTGTAATATAAAACAATATAAAAAAAAACATTTAAAATATAAAAAATAGTGGTCCGCCGGTATCGGGAGCAGGGTCCAAGCTACCGGTGGTTAGGGCTCCAGAGACAGAAACCTCCTCACAATGCGAGCCGTGTCCAGGAGTACCGCTTTTCATTTATGTTATTATTGTATACTGGGTGTAAAGAGGCAGACATTCACATCAAAATTATTAAAATTGAGCAAAAATAACCGTTTGACCGCCAGAGCATAAAAGAACGCGCGTGGCCTCCACGCCAAGCCACAATTTCACCTACCATTTTGTCACATATTTGTGTCGTTTGACGTACAGGGCACGCGCATGTTTGTCACGTATATGTGACAGTGGCGGTAAAAAGGTTAAAGGGGGCTCCCCTACTACAATGGTACTAAACTCATCATGCGCGAGTCCGATTTGCACTTGGCCGGTTTTTAACCCGTCATTGCCATAACCATCTTTCATTGCCAAAGTCATGGGCAATTTATCACATAGGTTTTAAGCACTATTCTCACTACTAGTCAGTGTATTCTACCGAATACACTGACTTTTTACCCTTATGCCTTATGTAATAAGGTTGAAAACTGTGTCGACCGTCACTAAACTAGGATAAATGGGATATGCTAAACTAATATAAGCCCCGACATCCCTATTAGCTGAGTTATTAGATAGTCGTGAGATCTAGCTCAAAGAGAAGATTGGGTCAAGTCTCCCCTCAGGTATGGGAGGAAGCTGTCAATTTAAAGTGGAATAAACTGCATCAGATGTCATGCTGTCAAAACCACTTTCGTTTTTAGACCAACTGTCAAAACTATTGTATTTACATAGCATCGCGCCTGTAATTCACGATGGTTGAGACAGAGGTGTACGTTTCGCCAGTTATATTTAAGTCTCATGTAATAGGGCGAGCCTATTAATATTGTATTAATTTAATTATGAATTTATGACTCTTTGTGCAGTACTCTAATTAATTAATAAAAATAAAAATTTCAATATTTCGTTAGCTGTTGCTACGAATTCGTTTGCGTGTATTTTATGATTTATTTTGTTTTGTAAATACTTTTCCTTGAAAAGTAGCCTATGTACTTCGCTATGTTAACATAACTACTAGTTCAGGCTTTAAAAAAGCCGGCCAAGTGCGAGTCGTACTCAGGCGCACACAAAGTTCCGTAGCACCAAACAACATAATTAAAATATTTTGAAGGCTCATTCATATGTTGTATTGTATTACATTCAACAGCAAAACTAAATTTGTTATTCATAAAATGTTAATGAAAAACAAAGTTATTACCGCAGTTTGATTAAAAAGTCCCACATCTTAAAAACTTCTTAATCTTTTTTTTTGTATAAAAATCGTAAAGCGGTTCACAGAATACATCTACTTACCAAGTTTCAACTGTGTAGCCCTAATAGTTTCGGAATAAAGTGGCTGTGACATACAGACGGGCAGACAGACAGACATGACGAATCAATAAGGGTTCGAATCAATATCTCCGTAACTAGAAGGTTCCCAGGAATGGTCTAGAACAAAATAAATGATCGCAATGACGGGGAGAACAAGTATCTTTCGGCTTCGTTAAGGGCCTATTTATCATTTTATGTGAAACAGGTATTTTTATTAATTTTAAAATCGACGTAGTTACGTTACGTTTACGGTGTCTGATAGACAGTTACTTTCATATTTAAAATTGGATAAAATTTGCAACACAATCCGTCAATTTAGACATATTGCATATATATTTTAGTGCATTACAAAACACACATTGTGATATACATTTATCATTACGTTCTTATTTTTATTAAAACAAATGTAATAACAATGTAAGAATTGTAAAACAGAGTGTTTTGACCTCAAAAACAGATGTCAAAATATAACTTTTCTTCATATAGTAGCATTATTATTTGTTTCTATTTTATTATGCTTAATTAACATTAATTACAAAATTATGTAAAAAACCGGCCAAGTGCGAGTCATACTCACACGCAACATTAATTACATAACAATTAACAAAATGTACATTTAACATCACTGCCGAAATCTGAATGTGAACTTTGGTGCACCTTTGAAATGAAATGGTACTAATTTTTACTAGCTTATGCCCGCGGTTTCGCCCGCGTGGCGTTCGGTAATTTTGCCACGGAAATCGGAGTTGTAAAAATCCTATGTGTTAATCTAGGTCATAAACTATCTGTGTACCAAATTACATCCATATCCGTTCAGTAGTTTTTGCTTGAAAGAGTAACAAACATCCATTCATGTATCCATCGTCATAAACATTCGCATTTATAATAGTAGTAAGATAAATTTGGACTCGTTACCCGTGGTCCCAGTGGGTCGACCCATTACTGGGTCCATGGGTAATTTTAATTACCCGTGGTTCCATGGCATTAGGGATTGTTCCCGGACTTTTGACTATATCGATAGAATATACAAATCCATAATAACAGCATTGTTGTAAAAACACTAATACTGGACCATACCTGGAAACTTTCTAGTTACGGAGATATTGGAGGTCAAATTTAAGTTCTTACTTTTTCACATGTTTTTAATCTTTTTACTCCATGACCTTGTACTATTCAATGCGTCCATCAGCACAATGTTTTGTGTGCATTATATTGAGTCCTACCGTAAAACGTGATTTTTCACCCCAAGCAAAGTCGACTCCCAGCAAAAATTTTAGCATAAAATTACTTAACTCGATGTACCGGTTACACCTTGTATAATCTTCATCAAGTCAAGGGTGTAAATAGACCATTAACATATCTGAAAGGCACTTGTTTTCCCCGTCTTTGCGATAATTTTTTTGTTCTAGATCATACCTGGGAACCTTCTAGTTACGGAGATATTGGGGGTCAAAGTTCCAACTTTTTCGCAAGTTTTTTTAAAATACATGGTTTTAATGTAAGATTTTTACTTTACACACTTCCACGATCTCCGTACTATTCAATCCATCCATCAGCACAGTCGATTCTCAGCAATAATTTTTGCGTAAAGTTACTTAGTTTGATGTACAGAATGCTTGGTTGACGGCTATGTGAAGGGTCTGTTTACACCCTGTGTATGAGGACCATGCAGGTTACCGTAGGCAAAAGTATACCTACTAGGTACAATACACCCAGGCTTTATGTTATGATTTTAACATTAGTTGTATGCACAATTCTAAATAACAAATAGAAATGTGGAATATTATCATAAGCTAGAGGTAAGAGGAGACTATAGATGGGTTATGGAAAATAGGTAGGTATTTAGATTTACCTAGAGGTGTTTAGAGTAACAATATAAAAAAACCGGCCAAGCGCGAGTCGAAATTGTGCATGAAGGGTTCGGTACCATCGTAGAAGGGGAACTCCTTTAATTTTTAATTTATTTTTATTATTTGTGGTTATAGCGGCAATAGCGGCAATACACATTCTGTAAAAATTTCAACTGTCTATCTATTACGGGTCATGAGATACAGTCCGCTGACAGATAGACGGACAGCGGAGGCTTGGTGGTCCCGTTGGTTACTCTTCGGGTACGGAACCCTAAAAATTAATTCCTACATAATTATTAAAATTAGCTTTTGTACCTGTATGTGGCCTGCGTTGATCTTCTTAAATACACAACACATTTTGATGTGGGTTTTACTATCATTTAGATAATTTACTCAGGAAGCTTACTTGTATTATTTAGAATTTTTTATGTAGTATTAGCAATACACCACTGACTACCCCCCCCCCCCCCCCCAGGTGCAGCTGTTACCCCTGCGCAACCGCACATATGAATACAAAATCTTCATAATGTTGCAAAGCAGGGGCAGATCAATAAAATGAGAATGAAAACAAATGACAGCACTTCGCATAAATTGATATCATAATAATCGTGATAGAATAGATCAAGCTCATTAGGAAAAGGTTTGCCTCGGTTGAGAATGACCTTTATCGAGGCGCTATGAGAAGTTCCGTGACTTAGACTTCAGATGTGGACACGGTGCATAAGAGGTAGCGGATTGAACGCTACGACACGCCATTTAGATACTAACTACAGTCCCGGTAGACATTATAAGTGGCCCACCGACATTCGTCGGCAATTTTGCCGTTGGCTGGCTTCAAATCATTGAAAATCGAAAAACTATGTCGGCGGCACGAGAATTACACCTTTTTTACACTACAGCTTGAGTGTAACCTGGCAAACAAGTGCATAAGAATAGTTGAAATAATCCTTCAACACATAGGAAATATTCAGATATTGATGAAGGTTAACCTTTTCAAAGCCAACGTACACAGAACGCGATGCCTCGCCAGCGCCAAGCTATAATTGTATAACGAAGTATACAGTAAACAGTAGTGAGAGTCTTACCTTAAAACGAGATTTTTCACCAAAAAAAAAGTCGATTCCCAGCAATAATTTTTGCGTAAAGTTACTTAGTTTGATGTACAGAATGCTTGGTTGACGGCTATGTGAAGGGTCTGTTTACACCCTGTATCCCCAATTTCCGCTCTATAAATATTTTAAATCTCTTTGTAAGAAAAAAATGACTCTCTGATTAAAAACAAAACGTTTTTGATAAGAGAGTCATTTGTTTCTTATCCGCATTCAAAAACTCCTCCAGCCCGCGTAGCATGACCACCATAGACAAGAATTTCTTTGACGGAAGCATCGACAAAATGACAGATTGTGTCGACACAATGACAGATTTCTTTGCACTATCTGTCATTTTGTCGATTCTTCCGTCAAAGAAATCCTTGTCTACGGTGGTCATGCTACGGGGGCAGATTTCGCCTTTCGAATGCTACTAAGGCCGCACCTTGAACCATTTCATTATCGCTGGCACAAAGGGGGCGTATGTAGGCGTGAGAAACCTTCTGAAGACTGTGTGATTGTGAACTTTTACGTTTTATTCATAAATTCCTACTTAAGATGACATCATGGTCATTGATCAGTATTGCATGAATGGGTATTGGAAATTACTCTATATTACTACAGCGTGTAAACAGACCCTTCACAAAGCCGTCAACCAAGCATTCTTTACATCAAACTAAGTAACTTTACGCAAAAATTATTGCTGGGAATCGACTTTTTTTGGGGTGAATAATCACGGTAGTACTCGATTTAACGCACTCAAAGCATTGTGCAGGTGAATGGATTGAATAGTACGGGGGTCGTGGAGGTGTTTAAAGTAAAAATCTTATATTAAAAACATTTATTTTAAAAAAAAACTTGTGAAAAAGTTGGAACTTTGACCCCCGAGATAATTATGGTCTAGAAAAAAAAAATATCGCAATGACGGGGAGAATACGTGACTTTCGGCTTCGTTAAGGGTCTTGTTACACGCTCTACAAGGTGTAACGTAATAAACGCAAGACCTCCCGTGTGGTCTCTCGCGCCATGAGACTAAACATCTTTTGTTCTATGAGTTCTTGAAATTCGCAAAAAAAAAACACTTTCTATAGGAACGAACGCAATCAGCTGATCCACATGTATGGTAAAACTAAAAAAAAGTTATGAATTTCCAAAAGTCACAGAACAAAAGTTGTTCAGTTTCGTGGTCTGAGACACCACACGAGAGGTCTTGCGTTTATTATGTTACACGTTGTATATTTGTCGTGGCCAGATTTTTCAGATTTGAGATGATGATGATGATGATTTGCCAGCTCAGAACACCTATGTTAAATCAATCTTGATGTTTGATAGAGTCCATCATAGTCCTCGACTATGATCTTCTAACTTCAAAGTAAATAGAATAAAAAAGCGATTCAAATTATTATAGAATACATTAGATATTTTTTTTCATTGTCATTCACAAGCAATCCGTTTTGTGTTATGATTTACTAGAAAAATTTGGTAAATGCTCGTGCGTGACAAAATAACGTAAGTTATAATGGTGCTTTATTGCCGGTAACTGCTTTAAAACTGTCGATCTTGCAAGACTAGCAGCCTTCGAAATCGTGTAAGCTTTCGTTTTGACTGTAATCTTACTAAAACGTTTGTTGTGACCGTTGAGACCAAACTACGCAACCATGCAACGCAGTCCACTGTAAAGACCTTTTTCGCGAGAGGGAATGGGAAGCCGTCACCTCCTGCTGCGAAGCAGTCATGCTAGTGAAGGAGGTGGCGGGACGTGAGAGGGAAAGTCACGTCCTAGCAACCGCGAGAGACGCCCCGGGCTTCGGGGGCCACGTGGTGGCTCCCGGCCGCCGTAGAGTAGTAAAGAGATATCAGGCCACAGGAAGGGGTCCGCAATGGCCAATGCCTGCCGGGGCTGCAGACTGTACGAAAGAGATACCGCGGTCCTAGAACACAAAGGGCAAAGAAGGAACATGGATGGGTTTTAGTCAGTAGAAGTCTGAAACTCCCTTCCACTCCACCCAGATCGGGAGGGGTCATTTGATGATTTACCATGCGAAAAAAAAAAACCTCTCTCAAACTGCGCCATGACCCGGTCCTAAAACTTTCGTATCCCGCCTGTCCACCTAAAAAGGTGGCGCTTTTAAGGTGGTCTACCTAACTGGGGCGTTTCCCATACTACGACTGCCGATGATGTCTACCTCCCAAAGGTTCATTGGAAGACCAGCGTCAGACAGTATCACCTGTCTGACATAAATGCTGAAATGGATCGGTTTGGCGCAGCCGTGATGCACACAGCACATACTATGTATTTACTCTTTTTATTATTTTTTTTTAATTCGTCATTTATTTTTAATCTTGTATCTTTTTTATTCTGTGTGCTTGATGAACTGCCGTCAAATAAACTTTATTCTTTCTGTCTTTCTTAAGATGCAGTTTATAGGTCATGTTGTGATTTCTCGGTGTGTGTTCATGTGTCATGTGTGTGTGCTTACAGGGCTTGCAAGCTGTACTGACAGTGGGCACACTGTCAGTTCAACTTGCAAGTCTTGCAAGCTATGTCAGTCACTACGGTTATATTCAGGATAATCTTATTTGGGATCAAAACCTTAAATGGGAGACGCAATATCAATTAGCAAAAAGGGCTATGCAAAGGGCTACGTCATTGCGAAAGTGAAATTCACAATATCCTGGTGTTTTTGCGGCAGTTCCTAAGCAAATTTCGAACTGACAGATTGCCAAAATAAGTATCTAATTGATTGATGGATCGCTCGGAAAGTCGCAGATGTGGTCTGGAACTAATGTATTGAAAATATTTTACTTGCATTAACATTATGACGTATCGTTCTGAAAGCATAATTAATGTAATACCATGACATGCTAATGATTAACTAAATCATGTTTTATTTTAACAGTTCCAGTGGCTCTGATATGCCCCGTATGCTTTTGCAATTCTCCTACTAAAAATTACAGTTCCAGAAATTACGTGTGAAGATGTTTTAGATGGCAACGAAAGCATTTTGTTGAATGAAAAAATTTAGAGAAAACTAGTACAAAGAATCTTTCGCAATCCACCATAAAATGTGAGTCATCATCTGCCTAGCCTTTTCCCAACTTTGTTGGGGTCGGCTTACAGTCTAACCGGATGCGGCTGAATACCAGTATTTTACATGTGGCGACTGACTATCTGACCTCCACAACCCAGTTAGTACTGGGTAATACAGTACCCCTTGGTAAGACTGGTTGTCTGACTTTCAGGTCACTGACTACCTGTAACGATTGTCAAAGATCTACAAATGACAGCCAGGACCAACGTGCTTACCGAGGCACGGAGGAAACTCGGTATGTAATGGGTCGCCACCCATCCACGGATCAACCTAGGCAACCGCGACTTAACCTAACGATCGACCGAGCGGCTGTTATTATTTAGCCACGAGCTCCTCCACATACTAAGACTCTAACATTAAAAAGTACAGCCAAGTCAAAATTACACACACGAACACATTAAAATCTAATCTACACCCAGCAATTTTATTTAATTGTCTCAAAAACAATGACACATCTACCTAATGTCAGTGTAAACAAATATGTCCCAAATGTCATCCACCCAATTTGACATTAGAGAGGCGATCAGGCGAATCGAATAGTTTATCGTGTAATGTCAAGGGGACTACGTGATAGGATACGCTGGTATTTTAGACTATTGTTCTTTAAATGTTTCTTATACTAGGTATATAACAGTTTTGAAATTTGATTTGACTTTTATAGGAATTTGATAGTGAATTGATTTGTGAAAACGCTGCTAGGCGTAGAAGGACACGCACTGACCTTATTGCGGTTCGGATCTACAAATGACAGCCGGCACCGTCGATTTTTGTGCTTCTATTAAAATATCTGCCACGTTAGTGTAGTGGTCGAAAGCGCGATTGCTGATGTCAGGACCTGAGGTTCGATTCCCAGGTCAAGCAAAAGTGTTACTGTATTTCAGAGTATCAGCGGCGGAGTCGGATTTGTACCCAGTTAATGGCAATACAAGGTGTAAACTGACCCTTCACGAAACCGTCAACGGCGTCAACCAAGCATTCTGCACATCAAACTAAGAAATTCTACGCAAAAATTATTTCTGGAAACGACTTTTCTGTTTAATGTGAAAGAATCTCAAAACATTGTGCTGATGGATGCATTGAATAGTAAACAGGTCATGGAGGTATTTAAAATTAAGTTATAACCTTAAAAACTAGTACCTAGTGAAAAAGTTGGAACTTTGACCTCCAATATTTCCGTAACTAGAAGGTTCCCAGGTATGGTCCAGAACAAAAAAAATATACCCACATTTCTCCAGTTATGTTTAAGTCCCATGTAATAGGGGGCCAGCCTATTGCCATCAACCGGGCGCAAATCCAGACTCCGTGGCTGCTACTGAGAAATCTACTGAAAATCCTGTTGGAAAAAACTTAAAGTAAAAATCTTACATTAAAAATTTGTACTTACTTAAAAAAAAACTTATAGAAAAACATAAAGTAAAAATCTTACATTAAAAATGTGTACTTATTTTTTTTTTAACTTATGAAAAAGTTGGAACTTTGACCCCCAATATCTCCGCAACTAGAAGGTTCCCAGGTATGGTTCAGAACAAAAAAATTATCGCATTGACGGGGAAAACAAGTGCCTTTCGGCTTCGTTAAGGGTCTTTTTACACCCATTATTATGTGTGTTAATTTTGTTTACGGTCTCTGGCTTAAACATTTAAAAGTGGGCGGAGGAAAAAAGGCTGAAATAGATACGTAAAAAGATATGTAAGGTATTTGGAAGAACGTTGAATGGAATGTTACGCTTCTCCGGCTAAAAAGGTTACTACGGGTTTCCCGTGTTACGTAAAAGATGGTCAAGGAAATACCTATTCTAAATAGTATAGGTATAAAGCATCTTTTGTTATGATAGCGACACTGTGATATGATATAATTTCGGTCGTCAAAAAACATAACCATCCCATTGGGCTCCGCTTCAGTCGGATAAGAAAAAAAAATCGTGCCGATTAAAAACAACACTGGCAGCGTTCAAAAATTATTTATTCAAATTAGCGGTTATGAACCAAACAAAGAAAATGTTCAAGGTAAATCATACTACATAAAAAATTCAATAAACAAAAAATTATTCGTACAAAAAATTACTCATACTTGCAATATAGGTACTAAAGTTCATTGACAACTTCCTTGCTACTTTGACAAAGATTTCTTAATAACAGGGCTCGGAACCGGTTTAAAAAGAGCGGTTAATTTATGTTACATACCGGTAAATATATCGTTCCTTCATTTACCGGTTTTAAACAAGTGAACTGTTATTATGTAACCCGAATGGAAAAGGTTAGATAAATACAAAAGGTTTCGACACCCAAAAAAACCGGTTAATTCCGTATTTACCGGTTAATTCCGTAATTCGTTTTTTTTTTTTTCGTCGCCCTCGCTCGCACGGTCATGTCCAGACCGTGCGAGCGAGGGTGGCGGGGGCCGGGGACTCTATCAAACTTGTTTTTAACCGGTTAATTTTCACTAGCAAAACCAAATTTATGAAAGCCCGGTTTTTTACAAATGACAGCCGGGACCTACGGTTTAAAATGCTTTCCGAGACACGGAGGAGCTGCCTCGTTGGTATAGTGGTCGGAAGCGCGACTGCTGAGCATGAGGTCTTGGGTTCGATTCCCAGGTCGGGGAATGTGTTATTAGACTTTTCCATCAGGATTTTCTCAGTAGCAGTTAACGAGTCTGGATTAGAGCCCGGTTGATGGTAATAGGCTCGCCCCCTATTACATGGGACTTAAAACATAACTAGCGAAATGTGGGTGTACTATTAGGTACACCTCTGCCTTACCCTTCGGGGATTACAGGCATGATGTTGTATGTCATGTTATAGAGCGTTTTGCCATGTAATGAACGGTCACCCATCCACAGTCCGACCTCGTTAAGTGTTGCTTAACCCTGAAAAAAACCTGTTTCATGCGGCTTTATGCGCTCTTCTATCTTCTAAACAACCAAGCAATGCATTTGTTACATATTGTCACGATTGCAAAAGAAACCATTTTTTTAATCCATCGCTGACTCATAAGGTCAATGTGCCGTCAATGTATCGCATTATATACTTAAAGCCAAGTAGCGGCCATTGTTCTCGACTCTAACACCGTTAAGTGTATATTAAGGAAAAAATACATAAACTATAAGTTCTTTTGTAGTAAATAAGTGAGAAGGCCTTTGAATCGTTGAGCCTGCCATTTGTATGGTTATTCAAAACTAGGTAACTAATGTGTGTTAACTATGTTAGTATTGTATATTAGTTTGTTATATTACATTCAGTTAACATTATGCTATGATTTATTTGTCTAGATTCTATGAAACAGTGTTTCTATAAAGGATGTAAAATGACCTTTAACGAAGCCGAAAGGTACTTGTTTTCCCCGTCATCGTCATTGCGATAATTTTTTGTTTTAGACCATACCTGGGAACCTTCTAGTTACGGAGATATTGGGGGTCAAAGTCCCAATTTTTTCAAAAGATTTTTTTAAATACGTAATGTTTTCAATGTAAGATTTTTACTTAAACCACCTCCACGACCCCCGCACTATTCAATGCAACCATCAGCACAATGTTTTGAGTGCGTTATATTGAGTCCTACTGTAAAAAATGATTTTTCACCCCAAAAAAAAAAGCCGTTTCCCAGCAATCATTTTCGCGTAGTTACTTAGTTTTGATCTACTTAATGCAAGGTTGACTGCTTCGTGAAGGGTCCGTTTACACCCTATATTAGTGGCTATTGACGTCTAATTTTGCATTAGGACCTCAAACCAAATAAAAAACCAAGACAGTGCTGTCAACAGTGACGTGAACTTATTGAGCGTAGTTTTGATCGTAGTTTAGTTGTAGTTTGACGTAAATGTGTGCGTGTGAGTGTGTATGCACAGAGCGAGGTTTAGATTTGCGCATGCTTCACTGTATTGTTCGCAGCGCTGGCTTGCTTTTTTATTTGGTCTGAGATTAGGACATGCTTTGTCTTATAATGGCTTCAGTTTTGAACTTGGTTTTTAAATGAATTTAAAACTTTAGTAAGTAGTTTACGCTCACTGTATTTTGAACCCTGCCAGCCACAACATTTTTATGTTGGACTAGCTGTGCCCTTCGACATTTGTCCACGTGAAATTATTATCAAAATATGACTTCCCAATATGAATTGGATTTTGTTATCAATTACAAGGCTTTTAATTTTTTATGCACGGAACCCTAATCCTTTTTCTAAAATATAAGAAGAATAGACCTTCAGTAAAGTTTTATTAATCTTAAGGTTTAATTACAAAGCGGTGGGCATAGTTCTCCCCTGGTATGTTTCTTCAAAACCTGTTAAGTTCACCTTGCCTCGATAGATGGCGTTGTGCATTGACGTCACGTTTCTGAATCGCGGTGTTAAGATTCTCCACCGTTTGGTTGGGTGTCTTGTACAGAGAGTGTTCGACAATCTCTGGTTTCCCTTCAAAACGCATAAATCTTTCGCCTTTTACTAAAGATTTCCGTGGAGGGGAACACTCAAATGAGTCTTTATTATTTTTGAAATACTCTGCTTCGGCAGAGTTTATAAACTTATTTAAAAGATTACTGAATTCAGTATTGACTTGACTGTCGTAAGCGTGACTGCTAAGCATGAGGTCGTGGGTTCAATTCCCGGGTCGGGAGCTATTAGGTTTTTCCATCAAGAATTTCTCAGTAGCAGACACGGTTGATGGCAAGGCTCGCCCCCCCCCCCCCCCCCCCCCTATTATACGGGACTTAAAATAACTGGTGAAAAGTGGGTGTACTATTAGGTATGTATACATCTGCCATTTTTATTATAGCATTGATTACAGACAATGTTCAATAATAAAATTTTCCATTTAGATTTTCACCAAAAATAAATAAAAGTTCTTTAGAACAGCAACGTTACTATCATCCCTTAACAAAAAAAACGTCATTATAATCTACACTACACCAATTTACCTAATTTGCTTCTACAGAGGCATCAGAGCGTGCTTCTAAATGATATATTTTTTGTGAGATCACTTGGTGAGGTTAAAACTCCGCCCTTGACTGTACCTTAATTCTTTTACATTGTTTTTTAAATGACAAAGCAAGGACAATGGCGTGGGCCGTTGAGTATTGTAATGTTTTGTGTCAACGACTTGGAAACAGTCTTTGAAATCAGTTTTTTTTTTTGAGAAAATTTTGAGTAGCGGGAAAATGATGCAATATTAATTATTTGTTAGACCTTTGTCCTTTTCACGTTTAATTAGCCCTGCTAAGCAACGAATAATAATTAGCAAACTAAAGACAATACAATGACAGATTACCCGGTTTCTGTAAGACTTATCAACTAATAAAATATTATTAAACACTGTTTTAAGCTTTCACGGTTTACAATGGAATATCGGGAGCTCAAAATAATAAAATAATGAACAATCATGGAAGATATCCCGTAAGACAGTATAAGTTTAATATAAAGGGTGTAAATAGACCCTTCCCATAACCGAAAGGCACTTATTCTCCCCGTCTTTGCGATCATTTTTTTGTTCTAGACCATACCTGGGAACCTTCTAGTTACGGAGATATTGGGGGTCAAAGTTACAACTTTTTCACAAGTTTTTTTTAAATGTATGTTTTGAATGTAAGATTATTACTTACACACCTCCACGACCCCCGTACTATTTAATCCATCCATCAGCACAATGCTTTGAGTGCTTTCATCGAGTCCTACCTTAAAACGTGATTTTTCACCCCCAAAAAAAAAGTCGATTCCCAGCAATACTTTTTGCGATAAGTTACTTATTTTGATGTACAGAATGCTTGGTTAACGGCTATGTGAAGGGTCTGTTTACACCCTGTATTATTAGTTGATAAGTCTTCGTTGTTGTCTCAGTTAGTGTCCGACTGGCTCTCGTCAAAACCTTTGGCCGAAGCCGAAGGTTTAATAACCGACTATCATAACCGAAAGTGACGATTTTTTCAAACGTTTTAATTAAGACCGGAATATTAAAGTTGACGACACGGTTGGCGCAGTGGCTGAGCGATCGGCTGGTGCGCTGCGTGTCGCAGTTTCGATCCCCGCACGGAACAAATATTTGTATGATCTACAGGTAGTTGTTCCGGGTCTGGCTGTTTGTGTATGTGAGTTTAAATGTTTGTAAACGCACCCACGATACTGGAGAAATTCCTAGTGTGGGGCAACGTACATATAAAATAAAAAAACCTTGACGACTTTATAAGATTAACACGATTCAAAGTAACACGCAAGTTATCAAGAATAATAACAGTTCGAAATATGTTACGCTGCCGCGCTGTCCCCCAGGCGTTACCTCATTCATCGTGGTCGCGCATACGTAAAGTCGCTCTGATTCGGCGTTTGCTAGAAACCTTCGGCTTCGGCCAAAACTTCGGCCCATTTTAACCAAAGGCGAAGGTTTGGCCGCAAGTGGCCAAAGCCGAATTAGTGTCCGCTTTAGTCGGACACTAACCTCAGTAAGTCTATCACAATATTTAGTAATTGTTTTTTGTTATCTTTGTGTGATTGTGTGTAATAAATCAGTGTTCAATTTTGCCAAACTGCTGAACAGTTTGTCGTAAACATGAAAATGTGTGAAGGCCTCCCACTAGGTGGACCGATGACCTGGTGAAGGTTGCAGGGATCTGCTGGATGCGAGTCGCACGGGACCGGTCAATTTGGCGACACTTGGGGGAGGCCTATGTCCAGCAGTGGACGTCTTTCGGCTGAAATGATGATGATGATGGATGATGATTTTTATCATCATCATCATCATTATTTCAGCCAAAAGTGTTAATAAGTTTTCTGGAACCAGGTGTACATTTAATTAGTAGTGATGGGGCATTGCTGCATTGTTTTGATCACAACTTCTTAAGCTGTTGAAGCCACCTTCAAGCTCCAACCCCTTGGAAAACTGGTGCCTAACTGGTGTACTCTTCATTCCAGATTAAGGATGTCACAAGCAGCGTCGTTCGCTCAACGATGGGCCCGTGACAACCTGACCAGAGAACCGTCTCCCGAGGAGCTGGTGGTGCTAGGTCTCTTCCCCATCACCTGTGAGGGGAATGAAGTCGAAGCAGCCAAGAGGGCGAGGAGGTATTACACGGCGAGAGGACCTGGAGGGCTGACGGAGTTGTGGCATAAGAGGCACCCGGATGATGAGGAGATTCTGTCTAGCTGTCAGGATGTGTGAGTATTTTTGTTTTAGTAAACATTTTTACGTTTAAAGCCACACATTGATGAAACGTAACATGAAATGTAACACAAATGAGCCGTCCAGACTTATGCAATGCAACATGAAATGTAACACAAAATCGTTCCGAATTTGTTTCAACGTGTGATACATTTCATGTTACGTTTCACAAATCTGTACCCGGCATCAGAGTCTAGAAATCGTCACTTTTCTGTCTGACTATACATCGACGTTTTTAATAATATCAAAACAGAAATATCCAAGTATTATTCTTCGGGTCGAGTCTAAGCGGGTCGAGTGGGAGTGGACCCTAGTAATTGGGGTGCTTTTGGTACCACAAAACCCTAACAGAACCTTTAATCCCCCTCGATTATGTGAGGGGGTGTTTTTTTGAGGAAAATGCGTGTGGAATTCACCAGTTTTTTTATACTTCTCACAAAAATATTTTTGAAGGTTTCTGAGGCTTCTTTTTACCCTGTGAATCAAAAGATTGCAGTTCTTTGTTAAATCTAACCCCGCAGTTAGACTACAGCAAATCAAGAAGGCCTTATTTGCCGTCACACCTGGTAAGGGCATCAATAAAATAATGAATTATTCACTTTATGACAAACGTAGTTATCGTTAGGTTTATTGAATGCTTCCGCCGCTAATTAGTATTCTTCAGGGGATTCCATTTGACGGTGATGTACAGGAAAATTTTACGAAATAATTTATGTTAAATGGTTACCAAATTATTCTTATCAGTGACTAGAATCAAAGACAGTGACTCTTAACCTAAGGAAAAATGTGTTTTATCTTTTTTTTAATTTACACCCGCAGAGCAAATTATGTCTGTTTTCATAGAAAAAGTCTGACAACCAGTCTTACCAAGGGGTATCGTATTACCTAGTACTAACTGGGTTGTGGAGGTCAGATAGGCAGTCACTCCATGTAAAATACTGGTATTCAGCTGCATCCGGTTAGACAGGAAGCCGACCCTAACATAGTTGGGAAAAGGCTAGGCAGATGATGATGGTTTAGCAAATTATCCTTATTAGTGACTAGAATCAAAGACAGCTGACTCTTAACTTAAGGAAAAATATGTTTTATCTTTTTTTAAATTTACACTCGCCGAGCAAATTATTTCTATTTTCATAGATAACACTCGCCACGTTTTATCTACATATCAATAATCAAAACACATCGGGTGACTCTTTGCATAACATTACATAACCTCATCATGGTGAGGCGGAGGTGTATTAATAGTATACAGGGTTTAAACAGACCCTTCAGATAGCCGTCAACCAAGCATTCTTTACATCAAACTAAGTAATTTTACGCAAAAATTATTGCTGGGAAACGACTTTTTTTTTTGGGGCGAAATATCACGTTTTAAGATAAGACTCGATGGAAAGCACTCAAAACATTGAGCTGATGGAGGGATTGAATAGTACGGAAGTCGTGGAGGTGTATAAAGTAAAAATCTTACATTAAAAACATATGTTTAAAAAAAAACTTGTGAAAATGTTGGAACTTTGACCCCCAATATCTCCGTAACTAGAAGGTTCCCAGGTATGGTCTAGAACAAAAAAATTATCGCAAAGCTGGGGAGAACAAGTGCCTTTCGGCTATGTTAAGGGTCTATTTACACCCTTTAGATGATAATAAGATGTGAATATACGACAACCATATTCAATCCTCTAAAATCAACCATTAAACTGCTTCCAGATACATCGTGCCACTGCGGTGTCGCAGCAGCGGAGGCAGACGAGTAACCCTGGTCCGACTGCCAGCTCCATCAGTACAGGATAGTCCTTTATCAGCTAAGGCGTTACTTTCACGATGGATGATGATATTAGACATCAGGTACTTTCCTATAGCTTTTGATGATGAACAGCTCTACATGCAAGGTTTTCTTCGCCTTTAGAGTCAGTAAGAGTCATAAAAATGCTGATATCTTGGTAAAGTGATTCATAAAGCAAGATGTGAAGTATGGCTAGCTGCCCAGGCTCACATAGTCTCTTAAGGTCAGATGAACAACTCCGGGCCAACGCGATGCGTGAGGTCCACTTTCCATTAAAGCGGAGATGAGCAGGGCGAAGAGGAGGCGTGCCATATATTGCCTTATTGCAAGAGAGACGAAAGACGCGATGTTAATTGCAACCAATGAATTACTTTGTTGATTTCCGCATATCTCCTCCAAGCTCCGTTGCGCCTTTTTTGGAAATACGGGTTCCAGAATGATCGTGTGTTTCTTTTCCACAAAATAATTGATGGTCTACCAGAAACTCTTATACAAAACTAGCAAATCCTGCAGAATTTCACAATATTACAAACTTACATTTATCAAAAAAAAGAGACTCAAGGAGAATTTCCACCACCGGCTTGCATTGCATGGGATTGAAAAGGATACTAACCCATGCGGCGACACCCGATCCGGTCCAGTAGGATATCGACGCATACGATCGGCTCCGTATCGTCGCTAGCGAACGTATACGATTCTGCGCCTAGTCAAATAGTTTCATTCCTACCTTGTTGGATCCGATCAGATTCGACAACAGGCGAATGGAACCTATTGAGAGTCGCGGAAGACGCCCGCGATCAAGCTGCCATGCACGGCTTGGTAATATAGACTTTAAATACTTTATACACGATTTAATATCGTTTAAAAAAGAAAGTTTATTTTATTAAATTATATTAAAAAAAAAGAAAAAAAAGAAAGAAAGAAAGTTTATTTTATTAAATTATATTAAAGTTTATTTTATTGTTTGTTTATTATATATATATTTTTTTTTATTTTTTTTTTGTTGTATGCAGATCTATTTCTCATATTTAAGTACCTATTCACCACCACCATTGACCCAAAATATAAAACTGCTTCACATCCGTAACCTCACTGATCCAGGTCCAGTTGAAAACCAGCGTCGGGCACTAATTGTCCGGCATTCTGCTGAACTGGGCCTATTTGGCGCAGCCGTGAGGCATACAGTGTCACACTATTTTATTTTTCTGTTTAGATTTAAGATTTTTTAATTTTTTAATTTGTTTTTAATTTGTTATTTTTTTATATTGTGTGCACTTGTGGCATGTGCCAAATAAATGTATTTTCTTTCTTTCTTTCTTTCTTTAAAGATTGTAAAATCCGGTCCGATCCGAAGCAAGCCGTTTGGTGGAAATCATCCTTCAAAGGCCTCATATTAACTTTATCGACATGACTCACAACAAAGTCAATACAGATAAATAAATTCTACAGAATATAGGAATATAATCAGTTTATAGAAACAAAGAGCCAGTGTGAAGTCTAACAAAGACTATGACGACTACAATGGAGTCTTTTGTTAGGCACCAGACTGTTTGTATATCGTTTCGTCTCGTCATAGTGGACCTTTAGAACGTTCGTTCAAGTTTACTTATTGAATAATACCTAAAGTACTTAGTTGTTACACATTTAGGAAAAATATTGGCATATGGTTTAAATACCTACCAGCCCCCGTAGCATGACCACCGTAGACAAGGATTTCTTTGACGGAAGAATCGACAAAAAGACAGATCGTGCAAAGAAATCTGTTATTGTGTCGACACAATCTGTCATTTTGTCGATTCTTCCGTCAAAGAAATCCTTGTCTACGGTGGTCATGCTACGGGGGCAGGAATAAGACCTCTTTACTTTCGTTGTGTGGAGGAGCTGATGGCTAGATAATAACAGTCGCTCGGGTCGATCCTTGCGATGGGTGACCACCCATTAGACACCGAGTGTCTTCCGTGCCTCAGAAAGCACGTTAAGCCGTGGGTCCCGGCTGTCAATTGTAGATTTTTGGCAGTCGTTACAGGTAGTCAGTGGCCCGAAAGTCTGACAATCAGTCTTTCCAAGGGGTATCGTATTACCCAGTACTAACTGGGTTGTGGAGGTCAGATAGGCAGTCGCTACATGTAAAATACTGGTATTCAGCCGCATCCGGTTAGACTGGAAGCCTACCCCAACAAAGTTGGAAAAAGGCTAGGCAGATGATGACTCACATTTTATGGTGGATTGCGAAAGATTCTTTGTATTAGTTTTCTTTAAATTTTTTCGATGAAAATAACTTTTCTGTGTTATGTCCAGAAATGGAGTGCGATCCAGAAAATCTTTGACAAAGTTTAATACTTACAATATTGTTGAGGCGAAAGGAGTATGAATATCGTAGCAGGGTCGGACTGGTCATATTATAGTCAGGGTAGCGTTTGCCAGCCGGGCCCCAGCCTGCGCGGGCCCCCCACGGGCCTCGAGGTTTGCCGGAAGCCAGGCGGTAGGTAGTACAGGGGGCCCACGGCTCGGAATTTTAAAAGTTTTAGAAACTTATTCTGCCTAATACCACAGAATTAGTAAGTACGTAATTAATTGTAGCGTATAGTAGAATCACTCTCAAACTAAAATATTTTTAAGGCTAAAAATGAGCCTCGAGTACTCGTACTACCGCTACTTGTAATTGTTAATTTGGATATTTCATTATTTTCCGATTTTATCCTATCTACCATTATCCAGTCTCGGGCCCCGGGCTTGAGGGAGCCACCCGGGCCTTTCCGGCCCAGTCCGACCCTGTATCGTAGCAGCGGGTTCTGTAGTTAATGCTTACCACATGGAAAAAATCCCTAAGTTTATGTATCTTTGTTTACCTATTCCAGACTCCGTGACGACCCGACTCCTGGTGAGGAAGTTATCTTCATAGACGTCAGCGATCTCCAACCAGCGCACATCAAGAACCACTTCAGAAGCACCTACTGGAAAGATTTCGTTTGGTGCATGAATGTAATGTTAAAATTACCACTGCATTATATATGAAGAGATGGGTACATAATTAGAGGGCTGGCTCTTTCTTTGGCCAAAGAATTAGCATTGCCATTCAGCGTGGCAATACTGCCAGTCTTCTGGGCACGGTTCTAGATGACAGCGATGCGGAGGAGTACTTTGACGCCTTTTAAGTGTCATATTGTTGCCGTTGTTTTAAGATCATCACTTCACTATACAGAGTGTTAAGAGACCCTTCACTAAGCCGTCAACCAAGCATTCTGTACATCAAACTAAGTTACTTTACGCAAAAATTATTGCTGGGAAACGACTTTTTTTCGGGGTGAAAAATAAAAAAAAATCACGTTTCACGGTAGGGCTCGATGGAACGCACTCAAAGCATTGTGCTGATGGATGGATTGAATAGTACGGGGGTCGTGGGTAAAAATCTTACATTAAATAAAATATATTAAAAAAAATATATATTAAAAAAAGCCCAACGAGGCAGTCATTTATTTTAATTTTTTTTTCGGATGGGAAATCATCAAACGACCCTCCCCACTCTGGGCGGAGCGGAAGGGAGTGTCAGACTTGTACTGACTAAAACCCATCCATGTTCCTTCTTTGCCCTTTGTGTTCCAGGGCCACGGTATGTCTTTCGAACAGTCTCGCAGCCCACGAGGGAGTCATTACATGTAACATTTTCAATTATAACACCCTTTTTTTTTTTTTAACGTGGTAAAATCTTCAAATGAGTCCTCCCACCCAGGGCAGAGCGGGAGGGACTGTCAGACTTGTACTGACTAAAATCCACGGTGTCCTTCAGTAGCCCTTTATGTTCCAGAGTCACGGTAATTCTATGAGTCCCGCGACCAATTATAACACCCTTGTATTTATTTCATTTTCAGACTGCCTACCCCCAGCGTATCTCCGAGGTCCACATAATCAACACGCAGCGTCTGAAGACGATGTCCTTCTTGCTGCTCCACATAGGCCTGTACACTTTGAGACGCAAGGTGGTCCAGGTGCACGGGACATTGGGCAGCATCGAGGAGGCGCTGGGTTCAGACCGGTTTCCTGTAGATGGGCTGCCGTATGAATATGGGGGGAGGGCTGGGGGGATGAAGGATCTTAACGGTGAGTTTTCTCAGGAAATTCATGTCTTAGTTGG
Organism: Noctua comes; assembly: GCA_963082995.1. Lineage (NCBI taxonomy): Eukaryota > Metazoa > Arthropoda > Insecta > Lepidoptera > Noctuidae > Noctua > Noctua comes. The sequence goes on from OY720285.1 coordinate 11,294,020, forward strand.
TTTAGGCGCAGAAGGCCTAATTCCCAAAATGGCAACAGAGTAGCAAAAGGACTAGTTCTCAAAATGTCAAATTCTCTGAATGGCCAATGCTCTAAAAGCCTAATTCTCTGAATGGCCAGTTCTCTTAAAGCCTACTTCTCAGAATGGCCAATTCAATTCAATTTTTTTTTTTACTTTTTGAGAATTTCATTAATTTCTCTCAGCAGATGTCCTACCCATTTCCATTTAAGTGTTTTGCATACTTTATTCACATCTGTTTTAGTTGCATTTTTAATATTGTTTAATCTTATTTTATACTAGCTATGGCCTGCGGTTTCACCCGCCGCTTGTGCCTTATTTTCTTTTTGCTCGGCTCCTATTGATCGTATCGAGATGTTATATAGCCTATAGCCTTCCTCAATAATTGGACTATCCAACACTATAAGAATTTTTCGTTTCGATTCAGTAGTTCCTGAGATTAGCGCGTTCAAACAAACAAACTCTTCAGCTTTATAATATTAGTACAGAAGTATAGATTTTCTTGTTACTGCGATTACATTTCTCTCTATTCCATTTTGACATACTTTTATTTTGTTAGTTTCTCAGTTAATGACCATGTTTGACAACCATAATATGTGAACATTCATCCAAAATATCATAATCTCTTTCCACAGACGAATGGACAAAGAAACTCCTATCAAACTCAAAATGGCTCCAAGTACAAGAGCGCAAATTCTACGACACAGATCTCAAGCCCGAGGCGTGCGCGCGCTTGCGTCAGCGAAGCGCAGTCCGAGTCCTGCGCGGGCGCATCGGATCCTACGATACAATGACCAGAACGCAATCGTGGAGATCCTTGCATCGGCATGACCACCTGGATGACGGCATCCATGGTGCTTATAGAATTTTAAAAGTGAGCAGTGATCGAAGTGGTAAAGTGGATTTGTTTTAAAAATATTATGTTATAAGTGTAAAATTTATTGTAATAAAATAAACATATATTTTAATACGGAGTACCTACCCTTAAAAGTCACATAACCAAGGCTGGTTTACATTTAAACAGTTTTGACAGTGAAAAGTTGTTAAAGTAAAGTTGGCTACGGCTGAGCGCAGACTAGAGTCACGATAGTTAAGACAAACTATTGCTTCACAAAAAATATGAAGCTGCGCAAACTTCAAACAAAACGTCTCATAGACAAAATCGTTTAATACCTACAAGAACTGCACAGCGACAAGTCTGACTAACGATTGTCTGCTTCCCTTTTGTATGTGTGCGGGCGCGCACATCAACGACAAAACTGTCTAGCGACGTACCTTCTCTCTTGTAGTGTCGTCGTTTCACATACTTATGGGATGCACCCAATATTTACGTCTGCGTCGTTTTGCAAGTGCGCGCTTAATTAGGATACTTATTAGAACAGTATCGATGAATTCCATGTTGATACTGAGAAAGAAAATGAACGGTAAGCGCCACGTCGTCGTCGTAGTAGACAAAACAGTTTCGTTTTAGTTTAAGTCAGACTTAGACAAGTCTGACTTAAAACTGTCGTGACGTCAAGTCTGCGCTCAGCCTACCTCGTTGGTGTAGTGGTCGCAATCTCGACTGCTGAGGTCTTGCATTTGATTCCCGGGTCGGCAAATTGTGATTGTGAATTTTTCCATCAGGAATTTCTCTGTATCAGCCACGGTATCAGTACAATACGTTTATATTCAACTGACATAAGTAAAAAAAAAGATATCTAACCATTTATTAACCGATCTTCCAATCCAAAAAAAGATCCAATTCTAAAAATATCAGTATTGTGAAGTCGTTATGAACAATATAATAAGTATTATTGTTCATATCAACTAATTTATTTATCAAGTTGAGCATTTTGTATTCAGTGCCGACGAAACTTTAATTATAACTTTATCGTAATTTTAATAAAAAAAAATAAAATACTCAAATGTACGACCCTGTAAAATGATTAATGATGTAAATATTTTTTGACACCTACTGTGATTATTGAAATAAAAACCCCTTTTTAAATATAATTTCTAAAGTTTTATTCATTTATATACGATGTGGGTACACTGTTTAGCCTTACGGACCACAAATCGTCAAAGGAACCTTAATTCTATTAAGATGCAAGTGATTACACACACATTTGACAATTTTACCGCTGATGATAAAAAATAATTCCAAGAATGAACATAAGCCCATCCCATTGAACATAAGCTATATTGTTGCAATTTGTATGTAATTTTTTTTTTTTTTGTGTGCAATAAAGAATAAAGAAGAGAATGAGTATCAGTAAGGTTTTATTATTCATAAGATTTAGTTACACTGCACCCTTTTAAAAAGGGTTGCATAAATCTCCCCTGGTATCTCTTTTAAACCTGTTAAGTTCACCATGTTCTCGATAGATGGCGTTGTGCATTGACGTCACGTTTCTGAATCGCGGTGTTAAGATTCTCCGCCGTTTGGTTGGGTGTCTTGTACAGAGAGTATTCGACAATCTCTGGTTTCCCTTCAAAACGCATAAATCTTTCGCCTTTTACTAAAGATTTCCGTGGAGGGGAACACTCAAATGAGTCTTTATTATTTTTGAAATACTCTGCTTCGGCAGAGTTTATAAACTTAAATTAAAATAATTCAGTACTGACTAGTCAGTCTCTAGGCATGGGTCATTGACGGTTTCCATGCTTTACCCAGCCAGTTAGGACTGGCGAAAGATCCAGGCCTACTTAAAAGATCATCACACACACACGCACAAGCCCGCGTTCGATGCGTCGACGCGACGGTGTTCGGTAACATCCGGAAATAACGAATATTTCCGAAGGAGACTAAATTCTCAGAAATTAATAAAATAATACATTGAGTGCGTTGACGTAAATTGACAGTTAATATTTTCAACCTATATTTTCATTAATGAATAACAGTTAACACGTTGACGAAAGTCGATAAAAAAACCGTTTATTGATTCAACGCCCACTAGACTGGAGTGAGGCAGTCGCCTAACTCCAGTCTTGTGGTCGTGAGCGTGAATGAAGTGCTGGGTTCGACTCCCGGGTGGGGCAACGAAGTGCATTGGGTTTCTCCATCAGGAATTTCTCAGTAGCATCCACCGAGTCTGGATTCGTGCCCGTTTGATGACAATGGGTTCGCCCCCTATTACATGGTACGAAATGTGGGTGTACTATTAGGGACACCTCTGCCTAACCCCACGGAGATTACAGGCGTGGTGTTATGTTGAACCTAGGAACCTTCTGGTTATATGGAGGGTCAAAGTTACACCTTATTTTAAAATACAAGTTTTAATGTTATAACTTTACTTTAAATACATCCATGACCTCCTACTACTCAATGCATCCATCAGCACAATGTTTTGAGTGCGTTACTTTGAGTCCTATTGTAAAACGTAATTTTTCACCCCAAAAATAAGTCGTTTCCGCGCAATAATTTCTGCGTAAAGTTACATTATTGATGTAGAGAATGCTTTTTTTGTTTTTTTTTTAACGTGGTAAAATCATCAAATGAGTCCTCCCACCCAGGGCAGAGCGGGAGGGACTGTCACACTTGTACTGACTAAAATCCACGGTGTCCTTCAGTAGCCCTTTATGTTCCAGGGTCACGGTAATTCTATGAGTCCCGCGACCCCGGCAGGCTTTGGCCCTCTAGAGGGGGGCCCCGTCATTATGCTGACACTGTTTGAGGCGCGCGTGGAACACAACGCGCCGTCGACCCGGGCATGGTCCATGGTCGGACAGCGAGTCGCCCATTACTCGCCGCCCGCATGCCCGCGCCTACGGTGGCTGGAGATCGTCTGCCGACGTCCGGCGCCGTGGGCGTCTACCACTGCGGCTGGTGTGGAGGGAGGACGCTGTCCGCTCCCTCACGCGGCCCGCCTCCTCCTTCGCGAGCATGACTGCTTCGCAGAAGGAGGCGACCGCTTCCCACTCCGTCTCGCCCCGCAGCATGGCCTCGACCAATGCCGGGCGCGAGAGGTCTCCGCCTATCGCCGCCGTGAGGACACGGCGGTGCTCTGCCCAAGCGGGGCAGTCCTGCACCGTATGCTCCACCGTGTCCTCCGGGCGGTCCTCGCAGTGGTGACACCCAGGCATTTCCTCCTTCCCCATAATGACACAGGTACCTCCGGAAACTTCCGTTTCTGGTGAGGACCTGCGTCACGCGGTAGGTCAGGACGCCGTGACGCCTATCCAGCCACTCCTCAAAGAGGGGTCTTACCGCCGCGATTGCGGCGTGCCCGGACCTCGGTTGCGACAGTCGTTCCCTCCATACTGCCCTGAGATCGCGCCGGAGCTCTTCCCGCCGCGCCTCGACTTGTCGAGGCAGCAGGGATTCGCCCCGGATGTAGAGAATGCTTGGTTGACAGATTCGTGAAGGGTAGGTTTACACCTTGTGTTATTTTGTAATTGTTTATCTCCGGTTCATACCAAATTTGTCCGGTTATAGTTGCAATAATGGCTGGCTTAAGTAACAAAAGGTTTTGAGTTTACCTAAGGGCCTTTGCACACCAAGTTTTTTTTTATGCGCGTAGAACGCAATCTGGACGCTCAGAAAACGCAAGACTTAAGTCACGTTGTTACTTTTGCACATGATCCTTGCGTTTGTACCGCTACAAACGTGCCTTTGTAGCGATGCATCGCGCAGAAAGCCGGCGCCATTAATTTGGAACCACAGTATTACGATGGCGTCGCTCAAGACAACCCTGCTAACGATTGAAACGCGTTGCAAGCGCGCGTATGAATCAATACAAACGCATGTTAAATTTGCACATCTATTGATTCAAACGTGTAAAATTTTCTAAAACGTGTTGTTAACGCGCAGAGGACGCGCTTATCAAAAACGCGCGTCGTCAGCGCATAAAAAAACGTATGCAAAGGCCCTTAACCTTTTCACCGCCACGGACTTCAATAGAAGTTCCAGATTTCCGTGCCACCAGCGCCACGACTTCATCAGAAACTCTTAATTTTTAACTACCTATCAAACATAAAAGTACTGTATTTAAAGCGTGTAAATCTCATTCATCGATATGACGATACCCTGATCACTACTGTTTACTGAATACTTTGTTATACAATTATAGCTTGGCGCTGGCGAGGCATCGCGTTCTGCGTACGTTGGCGGTGAAAAGGTTAAGTTCTGTTGTTTTGCACAAAAACGAGTCTGAAATATTTTAGGTAAGTAACTGGGAGCAAAGTTTTCGTACCAAAATAAAATAAGTACAAAATGTCAATAACACGAGACTCTCATTGTTATCTTGCACCCAAGTTTAAATAAAAAAATATCCGCCCATTTTTCATGGTCAGTCGTGTATGAAAATATTTTTAAGTAAAAAGTCCGACCTTTTGTGTGGGTTTCATTTTTTTAGTTTTATTTTAGGAGTGAATTGAGACAAGTCTGATCGTGTCGAGTCGAGTTGTGTAAAAGTATGAAGGGGGTCTTCATACTTTTACACAACTCGACTCGACTCGACTTATAAACATAATTTAACCATTTGACGTGCAGTAAGGGCCGATTTTCATTAGTCAAGTAGCGACTACAAGTACAGGCAGGCGCATGACTTTGTGTCATTTATACTGCTCTCAAAATGGTGAAGGTAAACATGGTGAGGCAACAGGCATGTCCTAGAACTAAGAATCCGAAAACACGTGACATTCGCCAGTCAGCATTAGTTCCGCGTGGTGGATTATAGCCAGTTCCCTCTCATTGAGAGGATTGGGAATTATGGTCTTCCTACTCCTCCGCTATAATTCTCTGGTTAATTTCGTTGCGGGATCCAAGACAGTTAAATTATTTCTCTGGGACTTCGTCGAGCTTCATTGTCTCGGCGCTTTTCTGGTGGTCGCACATAATTCTGTCCTTCAGGAGTTACAGTGGTTTGGGAATAGTGTGGCGAGCTTGTCTAAATAAAACAATCATTGAGAGGATACTTGTGTGGAGGAGCTCGTGGCTAAATAATAACAGCCGCTCGGGTCGATCTTCAGGTTAAGCCGTGCTTGCCTTGGTTGGTCTGTGGATGGGTGACCACCCATTACATACCGAGTTTCTTCCGTGCCTCGGAAAGCACGTTAAGCCGTTGGTCCCGGCTGTCATTTGTAAATCTTTGACAGTCGTTATAGGTAGTCAGTGGCCCAAAAAGTCTGACAACCAGTCTTACCAAGGGGTATCGTATTTCCTAGTACTAACTGGGCTGTGGAGGTCAGATAGGCAGTCGCTCCATGTAAAATACTGGTATTCAGCTACATCCGGTTAGACTGGAAGCCGACCCTAACATAGTTGGGAAAAGGCTAGGCAGACGATGATGAGAGGATACTTGTGTCCCAGCAGTGGGAACATTATGGGCTGATTACATAAAACCTACACATGAACTGGAAAAGGCAAGACCTTTTGGGGATTACAAGCGTGATGTGATGTTATATTATATTATGAGTGGGGGAGGTCCATTTTATGATTTCGCACCCCAAAAAAAAATATATGTATAATATAATATCTAGTTATAGTATAGTTCAAGTTCGGCTAGCTTTTAACATTTTCATTCATTTTAAACTTTGTCGCCAACCATTTTCGATGTCAAACAATGCTTTTCCGAAACCCGAAGCGCTAGAGTAATTAGCAATGCAATTCATCCCCATGTACAAAGCTTTTCGCCCCGCAAAGTCCGCACAACTACAAAGCCACAAGCAATATAGAACCCCTCCTAGATTCATTTGTACCCGAACGAATACCGGGGTAAGGGGTTTAATAATTTCACACCCTGGACCGCTTTAGGGCGAAATGTAGACGTATGTTTGTGGGCCGTAAACCGCATGCCGTTACAATTTATTGTGCACCTTGTGCAATTTATTGTATTGTATTATTCTTGCTTTTCGTGTGTGCAGAATAATAAACTCGTATAATATAACAAAACATCACGTTTTTGTACATTGCAGAAGAGGGAGAAGCACTGTATAAGGAAAAAATAAAAATAAAATTGTTTATTTCAGACTAGGAAATGTCCATATTTTGTTAGTAACTTTATTACAAGTATCTTAAGACTAAGTTAGTAGCATTTATGTATGTAGTCCAGATCAGATGAATACCCCCGACAACCCGCGATCATGGCGCTTGCAACAGCGCCGAAATATCGGGAGCTCAAAATAATGAACAATCACGGAAGATATCCCGTAAGTAACAGTTTAGGTTCTCATTATATGTCTTTTCCCTTTGTTGCCCTAGTTACTACCAGTTGTAATACCGTTAATTTTGATTACCCTTCCTACTACTCTAGTATTAGGTTGTTAGAAGGGAAAAAATAAATAGCCCGTGTTACTACCGTTAGTACTTACACAAAAAAAAACAAGTAGTAAGTACTAACGGTATTAACACGGGCTATTTATTTTTTCCCTTCTTACAACCTAATACTGGAGTAGTAGGAAGGGTAATCAAAATTAACGGTATTACAACTGGTAGTAAGATTGGTAGTAACTAGGGCAACAAAGGCTCTTTTCAAACACCAGTAAAAAAAAACAAAGAAAGAATAATAACACAAAAGTCAAGCAGCTAACGGCGTACAGCAGCTGAAAATTGCGAAATAAAACCAAGATGGCCGCAATTCGGGTGAGTACTTCTCTGATTACAGCCAGTGAAAGGGGTGTTCCGATGTAACTGTGATCATGTGAGTGCAATTATAGCTGTAAGAGCCTGCGCGCACTAGCGATTTTAAGTTGTCCGATAGTTTGATCGGTCAGAGGATCAGTATAGAGTTATATGGCAGTGTGCGCACTTGAAGATTGTACGACCGAACTATCGAATCTCTGACCGATCAAACTATCGGCCAACCTAAAATCGCTAGTGCGCGCAGGCTCTTATGTCTTTCGTACGTAACGATTGTGTTGTGTGTGGATTATGCTGAGAATATGACGTGAAATATGGAAAATGCAACTCCTGACCAAGAGGGGGTTAGATACCCGGCTCAGGCATATTGTTATTGGGTTTTTCCATCGGGAATTTCTCAGTAGCAGCCACGGAGTCTGGATTTGCGCCCGGTTGATGGCAATAGGCTCGTCCCCTATTACATGGAACTTAAACATAACTGACGAAAAGTAGGTGTACTATTAGGCACACCTCTGCCTAACCCTGCGGGGATTACAGGCGCGATGTTATGTATTTAATGTAATTTTTCTAAAACGAAACCTTACACTGATTTTTTTTTGACAATGCGACTACAGCCAGTCAAAATTTTCAATAACAAATGTACAAACATCAACTTCTGCTCTTTCGAATGTGACTTGGGTGTTCTTTAATCCATTGTCCCCCCCTATCAACCATCATTTATTCCAAGTGTATACAACTAATAATAAGAAACTAAATAAACAAACAAAAAACAAACTAAACAAAACAAAACACACAACAAACAAACACAAAAACAACAACAAAACACAAAAAAAAAACAAACAAAACAACTACAACAACATTTTTGATTTTGTTTTTTTTTTTTTTAATAAGATAACGATTTGACTAATAAAACTCTGGATTCGTACCATTGATACAAAAAGAAAAGAAAATTTCGGCGGCATGTACTGTCCCACATCGCTGTCATCCGTTCCCTAACAGCGTTGCCACGCTGAATGGCAATGCTAATTCTGCCGTCTATTCATGTGTCGAGCAGTCAGCGAGAAATTGCCTTGAAAAGGAGAAGCCCTCGGGCTCCATGACCTGTCAGATAGAGGCCGTCTGGTTAGTCTGATGGTCGCAAGGAACACGTAAAAGAACGAGTTCCAGGGGTCGATTCGCAGGTCAGGCCTATTGATATTACGTTTTTCCATGAGGAATTTCTAAGCACCGGTTCAGAATCAAAGTCCCCGGTTGATGGCACTAGGCTTGATATGACATCGAACTAAAATATAACTGGCGATATGCATGTGCTATAAATACACCCTAACCCTTTTTTTGATAACAAACGAACGTCAGGTTATTATTTTAATTCGATATGCTAAACCAGTTTTTGCTACCTCCAAGCTTCACAATTTTGCTACAAAAATGCCAGTCTTTTCTAACGGTAGCCTTCTACAGTAAAATAAAGCAAAATGCCTGCAATTTGTATGAGTGCATCTCATTATATCTAGTGAAAGGAAACTTCGAGCGAGCAGCTAACACTGTAAAGTGCTGCAAATGTTTGAGGAACTGGTTTATAAGATACGGGTGCGATACGACTAGACGATTGATCGCTTAGTCGCTTGATCGTGTGGTATAAAGAAGTCTGCTGCGAATTTATTAAGAAAACAAATCAAATGCATAAGGCATCAGGGCATGAGTAAGAGAGTGGACGTATTTTAGATACTAAATTAAAACGCTTTCAAAATAAAAATAACGAGCGAATCCTTTAAAAAAATACTTCATAATATCACTCAATGAGTTGAGTCATTTCGTATTTTAAAAAGAATAAGATTGTTTCGGGAATATTGTTTACTATAATCTTCTAAATTCTAAAACTCATCTACATGCATAAACAAAAATGCATCGTCAAAATAGTTTTAAAATTTTCCAGCAAACTTTACAAAATATAGAAATAATCCATTCTAAATAATTCCGTGAGTGAGTTTCGTGTGTCGGGAACAGAATCGAGTTGTGAGTGACAGTGGTAGCGGTACCGAGCGCAAAAAACGAACATGAAAGAGGGTAGAACGATTTTTTTTTTTTTTTTTGTCTGCTCATCCGTGATCATGGTGCTTGAAACAGCGCCGAAATATCGTTAAATCACAACAAACAGTAAACATAGTAAATATCCCGTTTTCAGTGTTAATGAAAATGTTACTAACCATGACCATTTCTTGACTTGGCTCACAAGGTTGTCGACATGTGGGATGTGGACTCAGCGATCATTGTACCGATAGTTGTATCAGCCCATGGCTTAATTGCCAAGAGCCTCGACCAATACCTGAGGAGGCTCTCGTTAGGCAGCTGGATCAAGGGCTTGATTCAGAAAGCGGTACTCCTGGACACGGCTCACATTGTGAGGAGGTTCCTGTCTCTGGAGCCCTAACCACCGGTAGCTTGGACCCTGGTCCCGATACCGGCGGACCACTATTTTTTATATTTTTAAATGTTTTTTTATATTGTTTTATATTAGAATATTTGAAAATTTATTTAATATGTGTAAAAATAAATAAAGGAAATAATGTAAGTGACCATGCCAGTTTTGTAGTAGGTATTGTATATTTTTTTTTTTGTTTTTTCACTACTTGTTTTAAGATCTTGTATGTAATTATTACTTATGTTTATGAATAAATGATTCTGATTCCGAAAACTTATACCATAAAGGGTTTAAGGGACAGCCCTCCACAAACTGATGGGGTGAATTCAGTATATCATACTAAGATGACCGGTACAAGAAATTATTTCAGGAATGTTATGGGAATCCAATAAATTTGAATTGTTTTATTGCCTCATACGCAATGTATCGTTACCGTGGCAAAACGCACTTAGCAAACGGAAAGCGCGACGACGAGTTCGATGAATTCTGTACTAGGCAGGAAGTGAACAGCTGGTTTCACGCGTCGTTCGTTAGAGTATTTTAACATCCATTGTTGGATTTTTTATTTTAGCCGCATTATTTACATAAATGGACTACTGCGTACGGGGAATGTAATTTTACACTGATATAAAGGAAAAGTAACTAAAAAAAAAATTAAGAAAAATAAAATTTTCCGCAGAAAAATTCCAGTGGAATATGATTCAAAATAAGGAGCTGAATGCACCCTGTCAGTTTGTGGAGGGCTGTCCCGAACACCCTGTATACTAATAATTCACCAACATTTCTTCGTTTTTCTGTCCAACCAGTCGTATAGTCTTAAAGAGTCGCAACCACAAATTCATCGTTTATAAAAAGTAACAGCTGGGGTAATGAGCACTGATCCACGAGACAAGCGCGTTCACGTACTTTCTAATCTGAGAGTAGAGGCACTAACAACGATGCTAACGTTGTATAATTCATACTTAGTCGTCACGCTAGTAGTTCCCAAAAAATATAGTGCTTGTTTTTTTGTTGTACTGGGGGCCTACCATGACGTCTCAAAGCAGGAGTCATTTCAGTGTGGGAAAGAGTTTTTTTTTTTTTATATGAAACGTTGCCCCACACTTGGAATTTCTCCTGTATCGTGGGTGCGTTTACAAACATTTAAACTCACATACACAAACAGCCAGACCCGGAACAACTACCTGTAGATCATACAAATATTTGTTCCGTGCGGGGATCGAACCCGCGACACGCAGCGCAGCAGCCGATCGCTCAGCCACTGCGCGATGAGAGATGGCACTAGACGACCTGTATCGCTCTGTCTCTTTCCCACACTGGAATGAGTTCTGCTTTAAGACATCATAGTAACCCCCTTGTACTCAATGATATTGAGAATGATAAAGAAATCTGAGTTGCTATTTAGTTATGATAAACATCGTCATCTTCCTGCCCTTGTCCCATCCACTTGGGGTTGGCGCAACACGTTATCTTCTACCAGCTGCCCTGTCAGACGTCACGTCATCATTTACTCCATTCTCTTTCATAATATCATTCCTCACACAATCCATGCATCTTTCCTTTGGCGTCTCTCTCCCTCGCCATTCCACTTTTCATAATTAGTTATTATTATAGTCTAAATAATCTCAATTACGAAAAATGAGCCTAAGTAACATTCTCAAAACTGATTTTTTTCTGCACATTATCTGAACTTTGGAAGCGTAAAAATATAATTGCTACGACTGTGCCACGCAATCAAAATACACAATCTTGATACTTTTGCAAAATTATAAATGTATATAAGTTACTAATTAATGTACTAATACCAATTAGACTCTCATTTACTTAGATCGTAACTATATTAATTAAAAATAAGTAAATAACGGCAACTATATCATTACACAATAGTAAATAGACAACAAATTGTATTATGACATCCGACCCTTTCTTCTAAGATTCTTATTACAACCACATAAAGTTCCGAATCGTTCGGCAAAAAAGTTTCAAAATTAATAACTTTTGGTTTTCTGGAGTTCTTATTATAAAGGTGTAAGGTTTATATTCTTATGGCAAGTAGGTTTTAGGGGTAAACAGAGGAGCAGAAGTATAAACAAGTAGCAAATCGGTAAATGTTGCGCACGCAACGCTTCACGCACTAGTAAAGAAATGTAGGGTGACCACGTGGTAATACGCATTTAATTTATGGGATATTTACTTAAATTCTGCCAAAGAGCGATAAGACGTTGATTGCATTAAAATTTAAAAAGTACGTTTAGTAAAAATGCATAATTAAATGTGATTTAAAGATTTTTACGGCAAAAAAATAGACGTCCTGTTTTTCTAGTGTAAGTTAGAATCCATCATGATCAGGAACGGAAGTTTACATCACTCTGTATTCTATTAATAGCTGTCTACAATTCGTCTGCCATTTTTTTATGAATCACTTTTCTGCTCCGAGAGCAATAAAAACATGAAATCAATTTTGTACACGCATTTTTCCTCTCATACTTGTACATACATGTTGTTTAAAACTTATTATACCTACATTGTAGAACGCAAATAAATGAGTAAGTACACAGATACACCTGCTAATCGATCCATAACATTCTCTTGACCGACCCCAGGACTATCCCACTTACACCAAACTCATAGGCACCCCAATGAAAAACTGTATTCCATAGTTTATTGCGACGCCGCCAAATTTAGCAACGATTGCGTCATGTGCATCCGTCTTGTACACACGTACTCATAAACCAACGCATTAGAAATCACGATACCAAGCTTTGTTACAACTATTAAGAAATTAGTGTAAATACGGTTACCACGTGTTCAGTACATCATTGCACTTTGGAGCAGAGGTGGCCCAGAGGTGGAGGCCCCGACTTACGAATAGTAAGTCGCGGGTTCGAACCCAGGCAGGCGCATTACTTTGTGTAATTTATTTCATCACCTCTGCTCTCAAAACGGTGAAGAAAACATCGTGAGGAAACCGGCATGTCTTAGAACCAAAAATTCGAAGACACGTGACATCTACCAACCCGCACTGGGCCCGTGTGGTGGATTATAGCCTATTGCCTCTCATAGTGAGGAGGCCTGTGTCCCAGCAGTGGGAACATTATAGGCTGATTATGCAGTACATCATTCTGAACCTGCCCTCCATTCCACCTTAGCCATTTTACGTGGATAATTAAAAAAAAATGGTGGATTATACTACCCATCAGGTGGACTACTTGTTTGATGGCAATTCAAATACCTTCCAATATAAAGGTATAATAAAAGCATGACTGAATTACTTGCTTGCTAAAATCTCAAAAAAATTAGACATAATACGCTATTTGAAACGAAACCATTCAAAAGAGTGTCCATGGAGTTTCTTGCCCGTTCTTCTCCATAGAGATCTACGTTAGGGAATAGGCAACTACAGTACTTTCACAGTTTTTATGCCTTGTGACTGGGACTGTAGCTATCAGTAGCGAAAGGCCAATTATTGTAAGAGGTAAGCCGGAGTACATAATTATCTTTAATGTGATTATATTATTTGTCTATAGAATACTGACTGTGCCGTTTTTCAAAGAGAAGCCGGTAGGAATCGAGTTCTATGGAACCTTCGCCACTGGTAGCTATTGTTGTCTTTGTTTCGACAGTTCAAAAGTGCCTGTAACTGGCCTACTTGAAATAAATGCTTTGATTTTTTTTTTTTTGAAAAACTTGTTCAATTTGAATATACTGTAAGCTACATCTTAGAGCATATTATAAACTTACATTAAGGCTCAAAAAGGAAATAATTTAAAGAATATAACTGTTAAAATTGGAGAATGGGCAGGTATGTTACAGGTAACTCTTACTATATAATTACAGAATTAAACACATATTTTGCTAATTAGAAAGACCACTTAATGCATAATTTTTAATTAAAATGTATGATATACTGAAGACAGTGAAAGTCCATTTTTTTGCAAAAATGTCATTATCGTCTTGCATTTTCTTACTTAGAAATTATGTTTCAACTTAGTCTATCAGACGAAACAATGTGAGTTCCGAGGACAAAATCGTCAGACCTCATAATTTTAAATTGATCTGAGACATGCAGCAGTAAAAATTTTTTTTGCAGAATATCTATTGATTAGTTTTAAACAAAAAAGCAAATTACATGAAAACGATTTCAGCCTTTTTTTTACCTGTGAAAATCCTCAATGGATGTCCTCCGCCGTGGGGCCGGTGGAGGAGTCTGTCAGACTCCTAATGACTAAAATCTCCCGCATTCTCCACAATCACCCCAGTACGTTTGTAATCTAGACGAACCTAGACTGACGTTCTGTCCTATTGTGTACCTCAAATCAAGCCAGATTGTATCTTGGTATTCTCCGCCAAACAAAAGCATTCAACGTTTTCACCTAACCAGCAAGCTGGTATACCAATATTCATTAAACCAAATGGTTTCCCATCGCTACCCGACCATTACCACCTACATAAACGTCTCATTCCATTACCCTGAACTTCAGTCCCGGTACCGTCCCATGGTAATGACAATTCTCCAAATACCCACATTACGGCACCGCAATAATCCTTGATGCGGTTTCGGTGCGGTTCGCTGCGGGGCAAGTGCGTCATACGCAACGCGAATCTAACATTAGTGGCCAACGATATTTCGACAGAGTATAATCGTTTGGTGGTACTGTTTCCATTCACATACGACACGATAATGTGAGCACAGTTAAAATATGAGCCTGGAATACGATTTAATTGTTCCAATGCATGATTTGGTCTTTATATTCGAAAAGGGTGTTGTCATCTACAACCTTTTCGCATATAAAGAAGAAACAAGAATTTATCTTACCGCTCAGTGTATTGATGATTTTGTCTGAGTAAATGCTACATGAAAACTATTAATGAATACAAATCTGACTTAATGTTTTCTCATTATATTTTCCTTCACTAATCATAATGGGTGTAAAAATACCCCTAACGAAATCCACTTGTTTTCCCAGTCATTGCGATTATATTTTTGTTCTGGGCCAGATCTGGGAACCTGCTACTTACGGAGACATTGGGGCTCAAAGTTCCACCTTTTTACCGGTTTTTTTTTAACAAAAGTTTTAAATGGTTAACTTTACTTCAACAAAACTTTACTTCAAAAACCTCCATGACACCGTAATATCCATTCATCCATCAGCACAATGTGTAGAGCGTGTTAGTGACCCCGCCAGTATTTAATAAAAAAAATTAATAGCCTTATTTGTCCCACTGCTGGACAAAGGCGTCTCCCATATCCTTCCAGGTACTCTTCTCCTGCGCCACCTCGAACCAGCTTATAATTATCTTAATTTAGTCTTTCGGAAAGTGATTATAGAATTCTAAAAAGTTAAGCAAAAATATTCTTCACTACAATCTAGTATATCAATGGAAACAATCCGTCCAAACTAGAGGGGGGACATCGCACCACTATGACTCACCTCTATTAGACACTTTCTGGGCATTACGGTTACGGAATGTAATACTCGTTTTATTGTGCTCATGGCGAAATGAAAATGACTTGTCAGTCATTGTGTTGTGGACAAAGTAGGTGTATTATGCTGATATACATAAATAAGATAAGAATAAGAAAACAATAATTCACATAAACACCGAACACACACACACATGAAGACAGTCTTCTTCTTTATAGTGTGGTTTATAAAGGGTGTAAATAGACCCTTAACATATCCGAAAGGCACTTTTTCTCCCCGTCTTTGCGATATTTTTTTTGTTCTAGACCATACCTGGGAAACTTCTAGTTACGGAGATATTGGGGGTGAAAGTTCCAACTTATTCACAAGTTTTTTTTTAAATACATGTTTTTAAAATGTAAGATTTTTATTTTACACACCTCCACGACCCCCGTACTATTCAATCCATCAATCAGCACAATGCTATGAGTGCTTTCCATCGAATCCTACCGTAAAACGTGATATTAAACCCCCAAAAAAAAAGTCGAATCGACTTTTTTTTCAAGCAATAATTTTCCGTAAAGTTACTTAGTTGGATGTACAGAATGCTTGGTTGACGGCTATGTGAAGGGTCTGTTTACACCCTGTATTATTTTGCCGCTCACGGACCTCTGCATAATATAGTGATAGCCTGATAGTGACGATGTATCACAAATTCAGTTGCGCCTATCAAGTTCCTGAAATGTGCGGACAACAGAAATTGCAGGACACGATATTCGGTGTACCATCGTTTGTGGAGCAATACTAAATTCAGGGACCTCGCCCACTGCGCCGCCACGACTACGACTTGTCGCATGACTGGCCGGCCATCTTGAACAAAACTGGGCGGACGGCTGGTTGTGCGAACAACCTGTCTTCCAGGTCAATGCTTCTGCGGCCAAAGTGGTCGTGGCCGTGTAGTGTGCGAGGTCCCTTACACTCCAGGGTAAAGTCTGAGTAAGAATTTCTAAAAGATAAGATTTTCATTAAAATAACATTACATAACATAACGCCTGTAATCGCCGAAAGATTAGGCAGAGGTGTAACTAATAGTACACCCACATTTCACCAGTTATGTTTAAGTCTCATGTAATAGGGGGCTAGCCTATTGCCATCAACTGATCACAAATCCAGACTCCGTGGCTGCTACTGAAAAAATCCTGATGGAAATGGAATTGCCCAACCTGTGAGTCGAACCCAGGACCTTATTAAAATAATGCTAACATAAAACTCTAACTTTTGACAAATATATAATTTACAGGCACGTTTTATGTAATATTTGCACTTGCACGGAGAGTAATTTAAAATAATATACGCTTTCACCATTTTTATGCGTTACACTGCCATGATACTTAAAATATTATAATGCATAGCTGCCTTAATCACACAAATATGACATCATAAATATTTTACCATCATCATCAGTCTAGCCTTTTCCCAACTATGTTGGGGTCGGATTCCAGTCCAACCGGATGCTGCCTATCTGACCTCCACAACCCAGTTAGTACTGGGTTACAACTAGTCTTACCCTTTGGTAAGACTAGTTGTCAGACAGCCATGGCACTGACTACCTGTAACGACTATCATAGGTCTACAAATGACAGACGGGACCAACAGCTTAACGTACTTTTCGAGGCACGGAAGAAACTCGGTATGTAAGGGGTTGTCAACCATTTACGGACCAACCTGCGCAAGCGTGGCTTTACCTGAAGATCGACCCGAACGGCTGTATAAAAAAATTATTACTTTAACGTTAAAAAAGTTCAAGAAGAACAGTTAAATCATTATTTAGGGGATGAAAAGGATACCTACCCCTTGCAGAATATATACATACATAAACTCAAGCCTTTTTCCCCATGGGGGTAAGCATTAACCAGAGAACGTCACCTGCTACGATCCTAACATACTCCTTTCCCTTAAGTACCTTTTCACCACCACCACTGACACGACACGTGACCGTGACCTCTCTATCCAGGTCCAGTTGAAAACCAGCGTCAGGAACCAGTTGCCCGGCATTTTGCTGAACTGGTCCTATTTGGCGCAGCTATGAGGCATACAGTGTTACCTACATTTTTTGTTTAGTTTTAAGTTTTTATTTTCTTGTATTTTTTTTTTATATTGTGTGCACTTGTGGCATGTGCCAAATAAATGTATCTTCTTTCTTTCTTTCTTTCGCCTCGACCACGTTCATAAATCTGGTCATGTGCCCACGCCGGTTGCGAGTACCTTGCAGAATCATCTAACAAAATAGTATTTATATAATTACCATATCCATAGAAAATTGTTACATTAGCGCCGTATCCATTAACAGCTATGGATCGTTTTAATGTAAACAATTTAAGCAGTCGTTGATATGACTCAAATCTAAGCATCTTTACAAATAAAACTTTAAATTTAATGTTCACAACCTTTAAAACGTGATTTTACCCGGGCCCGAAAAGGTTTACCCGTATAGGGGTTTTAATCGGGTTAACTTTTAAGGTTTGGTGAAAACCCCTAGAGTAATGATTAATCCGTATTATAGGGTTGACCAACCTATAAAAGAGTTAATTTTTGTATTTAAAATATGCAAAAAAGTGAGTTGCTTGTTGCTCGGTGTTTTATCTCTTTCATTCTGGTTAATCAGAAATATTTAAATGGTTAACCCGTTCGAGGTGGCGCAGGAGAAAAGTACCTGATAGGATATGGGGGATGCCTCCCAGCAGTGGGAAATTCAAGGCTATTGAAAAAAAAAACCCTATTTTATAAGGGTTAAACCAAATAATGGTTAATCAAACATATGAGTGATAGCCAAGAGGTATAACCAGTTAACAGTTATTTTATTCCTTGACATCCTCCGAACGATTTAATAAAGACAACAAAAAAAATTAGTAAGGCAACTAAATTAGAAACTCATTTTTGCTTTCAACAGCTTCCTGAATATATTAACCCAAGGGAAATATCTACACAGATAAATATCAATGGTTTTTATTTTCAACATCACTACACCTAATAATTATTTTCGAGCAAGTTTTAACAGAGAAACGCGTTGATGTCTTTTCTACTGTTAGCTTTTGCTGAACATTAAACTTTTTTGAAACAATTCACCAAATAGTTTATTAATTTTAAAAAAATAATCCTCTAAAAAAACTTACCTTCTTTTAACAATATACGTATATATATATATATTACGTACATTATTTACAGACTACAAATAGAACTAAAATACTGATAAAAAGAATACTAAAAGTAAGTATGATACACAGGTCTTATATATAAATGAAAATAGCTACGTGTTTTGCCAATAGGGTAAACTCAATTAATATAAAATTTAATAAAAATTGTGGGTCTTACCCAGAAATATTAAATTTATAAAAAATATAATAGCATTGCCGATGCATTCGTTTTTCACTCGATTAAAAATTCTAATAAGCTGTTGTAAGCATTTGGAAAAAAGTTTTTTTTAAACTGTATTTTATAGGCTAGTTGGTAATAAGATTGGGGATTTTATTATGGGTCGTTGGTGCCAAAAAGAAAATACGTTAATGCATCAGTGCCGTGCTCGGTCCTAATTTCGTTATTTACATTTTAGATCAGATTCATTTTGTAAACATGAAATGAAACAAAATAGAAAAAGAATTTCTTGCAATCTTCTTCGATTTATGATAAAAACTGTGTTACGCAATTGGTGCTGGAAATCGAATCCAGGCAGTTGTGTATAGCATAGCAAAAACCGCGAAATGCGTGACTACGAAAATATCTAAAATTTTCAAGTCAAGCATTTAAAGTTATGCGCATGAGTTGGCGAAATATCGACTGAAATATTTTATGTAACGAAAACGATTGCTGACAAACTGAATATTTATAAGTTTGGGTATACAATGTAAGAATCATTACTCGCTTTAGTAACTACTGATTAGTAAATTGATTGTTTACATGTTTCAAGGCACATAGAGGTAATTTCAGTTGTTTAGTGATTAATACGTTTTGTGCGTATTAGTTACAAATGAAAATTAAAAATATATCAAGTTTTAAGATTCTTCTGACATCTTAATAACGAGTGCCTAACTCGTTTTAACATGGGTAAAGCCACCCTGCGTTCTTTCATGGCTCTGTAATGCCATCATCATCTACATAGCCTGTTTCTAAACGGATGCAGCTGAATACCAGTATTTTACATGGAGCGACTGCCTATCTCACCTCCACAACCCAGTTAGTACCGGGTAATACGATACCCCTTGGTAAGACTGGTTGTCGGACTTTCGGGCCACTGACTACTTGTAAGGACTGTCAAAGATCTACAAATGGCAGCCGGGACCAAAGACTTAACATGAATAGAAACAAACACACACAAATATAATGGCGGCACAGTTGGTGCAGTGGCTGAGCGATCAGCTGCTGATCTATAGGTAGTTGTTCCGGGTCTGGCTGTTTGTGTATGTGAGTTTAAATGTTTGTGTAAACGCACCCACGATACAGGAAAAATTCCTAGTGTGGGGCAACGTCATTAAAAAAAAAAAAATGCGAATAGAATAGATAGCGTGCTTCGGAATGCACGGAGGAAACTCGGTATGCCATGGGTGGTCACCCATCCACGGACCATCCTAGGCAAGCTCGGCTTAGCGTAAAGACCGACCCGAGCGGCTGTTATTATTTAGCCACGAGCTCCTCCACGTGGCTACTTACTTCTTGTATTTAGACAGTAGCTCTTTACGTTACTGCAATAGAATGTATAAAACTACAACTTATTGTAATCCGACTCTGAGATAAAAATCACGCGACTGCTTTACTTTTCTTTTGAGTATCTCCGATGCGATGACTCATAGTTTCTCGGTCACCCTCGTTGAGCTGTGGTCAGACTGATAGCGGTTTTATTAAAACTAATATTAGGATCTAAGGCTAGAATAACCTGTCTACAACGTGTAACATTATAAACGCAAGACCTCTCGTGTGGTGTCTCAGACCATGAAACTGACCAACTTTTGTTCTACGACTTTTGGAAATTCATAACTTTTTTTTAGTTTTACCATACATGTGGATCAGCTGATTGCTTCCGTTCCTATAGAAAGTATTTTTTTTGTTTTGCGAATTTCAAGAACTCGTAGAACAAAAGATTTTTAGTTTCATGGTGCGAGAGACCACACGGGAGGTCTTGCGTTTATTATGTTACACGTTGTATACAGAGAATAGAGGATCTTTCTTTATTTGCTGTTTATGTTTTTCGAGAACATAGCCTTTATATGTGCAGGTAGGAAGGAACATTTTCAATTAACAAACACGCTTTTAGAAACTTCGGTGAGGTCTTTTACCGATTAACGCAGATTTTCGTATGTTTTTTCTCATTCCTTAAAATATGACAAAATCTTACACGGTTTAACAGAAAAATAAATGTAATCGAAACACGGAAAAATGAAGTGACCATACCCATCTTTTTACAAGTTTTTATTTAACTGGCAATGTTTGTATGTTTGTTTAGGTCAAATCTTGCGACTGAATTTTAAAACGGTTATCCCCAACCGATTTAGCTGAAATTTTGCATACACTTTTAGTTTACAATGCATGGTTAGCTAAGTGACGTCATTCTACCTACAATATGGCGGACACCCAAAGATGGCGAACTAGTTATTTTTTATGCACCCCTTTTAAAAGGGTTTGCTGAGAAGAATAGGAAAAAAAATGACGTCATACTTATAAAACTCTTGTTTTGAAAAATATTTTTTTTTTAGTATTAAGTTCGTTGTTTTATTTTCTTGTCACGTGAAAATTTTACCCGCTACTACTGCCACCAAGTCCTCACCATCTAAACACAACCAACCATCCCTCCACACCATCTTGCTCACGCCCCGTAACGAAGTCATAAAACCTGCGCCCGCGCAAATCCCGCTCCATTCCGGTCAGCGCGAGTACCGCGCTAGCAAGTACAGACTTTTTGGTACCAAAAGTGACACGTAACCCATCAACACGTTACGACAAAGTGCCAGTGTGTTTATAGTAGAGACTTTGGCTTGTGACCTTATTTTCCAGTTCCAAGGTATTTTTGAAATTTTATAAAAAAAAATAAGATCTTTTAAAAAAAAAATATGGGTTTTTTTTTTTGGAGTGTGTCGTGATTTTTTGTGTCTGGATGTGGTTTTGGTAAGGCGGTGGTTAAAAAAGTAGGAAAGTTGGTATTAATAATCAAAAACTAATATTCTATAAAGTTCCATCAAAATAACAAGACATAATACATATTAATATTTTTTAAACAAAAGGATAATCCCCAAAAGATGAAAGATGTTGTTTTGCCAAAAAATTAAAGTGAAATTTTTTTGCTAACATTATACTTTAATTAAAATTGTATCAACACAAAACTACAACATATCAATAAAATTTAATTTGAAAAAGTCATAAAAATTTTTCAAAATTAACCTAATTTGCGAAAACAAACACAACAACATCACAATTTTGTTAAATCTAAAACCGTGGTTAAATCTAAGTGTATACAACGTGTAACATAATAAACGCAAGACCTCCCGTGTGGTCTCTCGCACCATGAAACTAAACATCTTTTGTTCTACGAGTTCTTGAAATTCGCAAAAAAAAAAATACTTTCTATAGGAACGGACGCAATCAGCTGATTCACATGTATGGTAAAACTAAAAAAAAATTATGATTTTCCAAAAGTCATAGAACAAAAGTTGTTCAGTTTCATGGTCTGAGATACCAGAGGTCTTGCGTTTATTCTGTTACACGTTGTATAACAAACAGTTATCCAGTATTATAGTAAACGGAGATGAAAATCTCGCAGTTACCGGTGCTTACCCTCTTACTTAGCGGTCAATGCCTCCACGGAGAAATTGCATTAAAGCAGAGCTTACACTGGAATAACTGTTATTTTATTTATTTATTGGTTTCATTAAATGCTTTATTGTCTTTAGATTTTACAGTAACGGTATCATTTAATAAGTGATGAATGAACGTAAATGTTTTTATGACTGCATTTATATTTTGCAAATTCGTCTTTTAACATCTTTGTTTTAGATCAATTTGTGTTTGTGACTATTATAATTATTTATTTACATTTAACATGAAAAAAATCAATCAAACAATCTCTTTTAAATATTTACATACATATTTTTTTATCTTTACATTTAAACAAATAACGGTTTGTCTATAGGTTTGGGCTAAAATAGCTCTAGAGAAAGAAAAATGGAAAAGAACGAAGGGAGGCTTTTGTCCAGTAGTGGGACACACAGGCTCAAAATAATAATCACAGTTTTGTCCCTACATCATTCAACGGTTGCCTGGTAGAAAAGCTGTACATTTGCGCACTTGTGTGCTGTAAGAAATTATTCGCGTCATATTATATCCTAAAGATGTTAGCAAACATAAAAAAAGAAATTATAATGTGTTAAAACATTTATACAGAGATACAGGTATGCTCCAATTTAATAAAACAATTGGAGCAGACCATATAAACCAAGCTTTAGAACCGCAAAGAGAAATGAAATGCACAAGATATTATTGGCTTTCTCAAATGAACACACAATCATACATACATTACATACCAATCAAACATGTTGTGATCTAAATATCTTTGTGTAAATATCACGCTGGATTGTTGCAGCGTGAGCAGAGTTCCAGGCATTCACTTACTCTTAAAAAAAAGGAGCACATTTTGTTCCCGTATTTCATATTAATAAAACTACTTGAGTTAGCTGTCCTAGTCTTTTTCTTCAGCCTAGCCATTTCCTAACTATGTCGGGGACGGCTTCCAGTCTAACCAGATGCAGCTGAATACCAGTACTGTACATGGAGCGACTGAGTATCTGAATTCCACAACCCAGTTTGCCAAACTTTCGGGCCACTGTGTAACAACTGTCAAAGATCTACAATTGAACTGAAAAGGCTTAACGTGCTTTTCGAGGCACGGAGGAAACTCGGTATATCATGGGTGGTCACCCATCCACGGGCCAAACAAGCCTTAACCTAAAGCTCACCCCGAGCGGCTGTTAATATTTAGCTCTATATCTTAAACGTGAGTTAAAAACGTAAAAATACAAAGCCCTGTCGGCTTGATGGTCTTAAATCATAGTAATTTATGCCTTCCAACTGCATCAGCATCATCATCATCATTTCAGCCGAAAGACGTCTACTGCTGGACATAGGCCTCCCCCAAGTGTGCCACATTGACCGGTCCCGTGCGTCTCGCATCCATCTTCCAACTGCATATGCAATCATTTACATTTACATGACTTTCATAGCAGTCGAGGTTGCTATCATATCACCCAGAGAGAGGTAAATAAGACCATGCTTACTGCGTTCTGTAGTGAGTAAAAATTTTTTATTTTTGGCTCTGTTAAAACTACAGTGGACAAAATCAAAACGAAGCTAACGATAATTTTGCTGCCCAGGTCGTTCCGGGGAGGGGTGACTTTCCATTACATACCAAGACCCCTCAGTGGTCCGGGAAGGCCGTTAAGCCAGAAGCGCGGAATTTTGACAACCAGTTTTTCCATGGGGTACCGTGTTACCCAGTTACGGGTTGTGGAGGTCAGATAGGCAAAAAGTACTAGTTTTTATCTGCGTCTGGTCAGACTGAAAGTCGATCTATCATCTGCCTATCCTTTTCCCAACTATGTTAGGGTCGGCTTCGAGTCTAACTGGATGCAGCTGAATACCCGTATTTTACATAGAGCGACTGCCTATCTGACCTCCACAATCTAGTTCCTACTGGGCAATGCGACACTCCTTGGTAAGACTCGTTGTCAGACTTTTTGGGCCACTGACTACCTGTAACGACTGTCAAAGATCTACAAATGACAGCCGGGACCAACGGCTTAACGTGCTTTCCGAGGCACGGAGGAAACTCGGTAAATAATGGGTGGTCACCCATCCACAGACCAACCTAGACAAGCACGGCTTAACCTAAAGCTCGATCCGAGCGGCTGTTATTATTTAGCCACGAGCCGACCCCAACATCGTTGAGAAAAGTCTTGACAGACAGTCTTTAATATTTGTCTAAGTTAGTCTTATATCTTGTGTCTCAAGCTATGCAATGTACCTGGCAACTGCGTACGTACTTAGATAGTTGTCTATTTGCCTAGTTGCCTGCACCTCTTGCGGTGGCGCAGTGGTGGCGGCCCCGACTTACGAACAGTCGTAGGTTCGAACCTAGGCAGGCGCATTAATTTGTGTAATTTATTTCATCACCACTGCTCTCAAAAACGGTGAAGGAAAACATCGTGAGGAAACCGGCATGTCCTAGAACCAATAATTCGAAATCATGTGACATCTACCAACCCGCACGGGGCCCGCGTGGTGGGTTATAGCCCATTCCCTCTCATAGAGGAGGCCGAGTGTCCCAGCTGTGGGATCATTATAGGCTGATTATGCTTTACGCTTATGCTGTACCTAATTTTAACCGTTTGGCTCATAATAACACATTAACATAAAAAAAGAAAAGTAACACAGTGATTACAGTGTTCTAGAAGTGTTAATATAATTAAGAACAAAAGTAGGCTACAAGATTACTATCGTACTGTAGCATACTTTCACGCTCATAAATATATTATTTCGGAAGAATATTCTGTAATAAGTGGAAAATGAAGCAATGTTTTTAGATATGGAAGGTTTTATATGGCTATCATAATTTAACATAACATCAGGCCTGTAACTCTCGAAGAGTTAGGCAGAGGTATAATAACCTAAGTCCCATTTAATGTGGGGGCGAACCTATTGCCATCAAACTTTATAAAACAAAAAAAAAAAATCTAATGGAAAAACCCAATAACGAATTTGCCCGACCCGGGAATTGAACCTAGGACTGACACTGACTGACTAGCAGTCGCGATTGCGACCACTAGAGGTAGTCACGCGACCATGAGTCCAGAAGACCTATGTGTACACCCATTTTCGAGTCAATAGACCCAGAGAATATAAAGTTTCACAGAAAATTCAACCCCCTATTTCACCCTCTTAGGGGTGGAATTTCGAAAAACCCTTGCTTAGTGGATACTTACTCTTCACAAAGAATACACCCTTCAAATTTCATGTCTCTAGGACCAGCGGTTTGGGCTATGCGTTGATATTATATCAGTCAGTCAATCAGGACTTTGAATTTTATATGTATAGATGGGCCTACCCTTGACCTTAATCTTGTCCTGAGGACAGAGATGAGGTCGAAGATGAAACGAGCTAACCCAAAAGGTTTTTAATCTTATACGAGTTTAACTTAAAAACTAGAATCCAGTTTTGTAAAACAAATAAGCGAATGGTATGTTAAAGCTCTCACTCAGAATCTGTCGTCTATCTAAATAGCTCGACAGCACGGTTGGCGCAGTGGCTGAGCGATCGGCTGCTGCGCTGCGTGTCGCGGGTTCGATCCCCGCACGGAACAAATATTTGAATGATCTACAGGTAGTTGTTCCGGGTCTGGCTGTTTGTGTATGTGAGTTTAAATGTTTGTAAACGCACCCACGATACAGGAGAAACTCCGAGGGTGGGGCAAAGTCTAAAAAAAAAAAATTGCTTTTACTACCTGTACAGTCACGAACACCAATATATACACTTAGCAAAATTCAAAAGCGATTTTCTCGTGAAATAACGGTTTCTTCATTAAGACCTATTTCGTAACAATATGTATGGCATCCAAAATACTATGTTCGTAAAAACGTAAAACTTTAATCAATACAGTACATGAAAATCACTTTTTAAAGTTGCTGCGTGTATTCATATTGGTGCTTGTGACTGTACCTACGAAATTTTTATAATTTTTTTAGAAATCAATTAACACTTTCGCAGTCTACTGCCCCAAATAGAGTAGCTATGTTTAAGTTGGACCACAATGTCGTGTGTTCTCTGTTGGTCGCATCCAGTCTGTCCCGGCAGAATAGATTTTTTCATAAAATATTTTATGAAAAAATCTATTCAAATATTAAAGACGTATTTGTTTGAAAGTTTGTATATAAAAAGAATAATAAAATAAAATTCATTTATTTCAGGCAAGATGCGCCCATTCTAAAGCAAATTTCAAAAATTACATAGCATACCATACTTGAATTGTTTTTTTTTTTTTTTTGTAGTGGTTAATCTTCGAAACTAATGATCCAATTCTAAAAAAAAATCATTCATAGAAAGATACATTACTCGTGGGTGCTATCGGCCATAAATCATATTTATTTCATGCATATTAGCCGAGCTACCACAATTTTTGCGGACGAAGTCGCGGGCGAAGTGCTAGTTGATTATAATCAAGCAATTGCTACCATCCAAGCATCAAGTCATAAATCAAGATATTCCATTTTACTGCATCAAAGAAACCTTTGTGGGTGCAATCGAATATCCAGTACCATAAAAAATAATAACTACCAAACTCAGTAAAAAAATTATAAGCAAAACTCCAAAATACCGTTACCAAAAAAAGTTTTGACCGTTGCAATTTAAAAAAAAAATAAACCTCAAGCATCCAACTATTACCATTGTGGACTCGTCTAATAACTGAGCGCTGAATCCGTCAGCCAATCATCACGCTTCCAATAAAAACTAAACGGATGAAGCGAGGCGCACGTGATTTCCGCGCATCCCGCCGTTGGAATAGATGCCATTGTTGCTTCAGATAGGGTTGTCACTGGAAATGGAGTTGAAGCTGTCAGAGGGAATAAGTTGGACGTTATTGATCACGGTGGCCAATGGGAAAGAGATGGCGCTAGACGACCTGAATAGCTCTGTCCCTTTCCCACGCTGGAATTACTTCTGATTTAAGACGTCATGGGAAACCCCCTGATCTACAAACAAGAGATTATCGATATGAGGAGTAGTTACCTATTATTATTATTATTTTTTATTGTTGTTGGTATTATTTTGGATGTCCAGATCTAGATGACCTGCTGACGAAGTTTTGAAGCTGCAACAATCAACTTCATTACGAGTTACAGTATACCTAATTTAAACATACATACATACATCTAATAAAATTGTAACAGGCCGATGTCTGTACATTGAAGATATAGAAAAAAATATATATGGGGGTCTAGAGCAACAGAAGCCAAAACAACAGTTTTAGAAATTTTATATGTCTGTCTGTCTTTCTGTCTGTATGTTTGTACGCACATCACGCAAAAACTGCTACATGGATTTGAACGCAGTTTTCACGGCTCTACTGCTAGATGCTTAAATTAAAACATAGGCTACATTAGATATAGTTTTGGACCCGACAGGTGGCGCTGTGCGAAGCGAGGGCGGTTCACTAATAATAAATAAATATGATGGGTACTAGGTAGTTACAAACTTGAAAAATGATTGCAAAAACTTAAAAAAGGAAATGATATAAAATATTTTATAAAATTAAATTATTAGTTTTTGACCTAAATCACGTTTGCAAGTTTTCTTCAGACCAGACACAATAGATAAAGTAAAAAAAAAAACTCGTGGCAACCCTAACCACAGCCACTATAGTCTACAATTGTATTGCTTACGGTACTTACACCGTTACTGATGGATGCAATTATTTTAAAAGTCGAAGAGATTGAAAGAAATCATCTGAAAGGCATACCTAGCGGTAACACGATGCGTTTATAGCTCTTTATCTATTATTTTACACTTTGGTATTTCTAAAATAAAAATATACAAGTAGGTTCTTAGTTTATGGTTTACCGATACTACCTTATAATTTAAATTGTGACCCTGTTCCACATTTGTATATTACCTACTAGCTTATAACCGCGGCTTCGCCCGCGTGGAGTTCAGCAAAAATTGTCCCACGGGTTCGTACAATTGGGATAAAAAGTATCCGTTGTGTTAATCCAGGTTATAAATAATCTGTACCTATGCTAAATTTTATCCTAATCCGTTCAGCAGTTTTTGCGTGAAAGAGTAACAAACATCCATCCATACTCACAAACTCGCATTTATAATATAAAGTAGGATTCCCAAGCCTTCTCTTTATTTTCATTAAATACCATTAATTTAACTGTTAAGTAAAAACTACAACTAGTTAATCAATTAAGATAAATGACCATGACACTAAAAGTTCAGTAAACTTTACAAAAACTCTGCAGTTCACTGCCAAGTTCGATTTAATTGGTCATGTAATCAGTTAGATAGGCTCCATTATGATGATTGAAATCAATTCAGCTTTATATGGCTTTTCTGTCAAATTGCAGATGAGAACAGGAGCTGTGTGTTTTGCAAAACATGGTCTTAGTGTACTTTTTACAAAAACTGCTGATTCAATCTTTTAAATTCGGTTGTTTTCAAACAAAATGTCTGTTTTATCATAGAAATATTCTGTATCACGTACAATATTTTGAAACGGTATCGCTAATCAATCACTCCTCAGTACTCATCATTCTTTAAATGGTCCTTGAAAAGATCTAACTACCTCACGTAATTAGCCCACAACGTTATTTAGTTCGGTACTTTTTTAGGAGCTGATGCAATTAAACATTCGTGTACGACTTTCTACCATTGTATATGCGATGGGCGTAATATTTTGTCACAGTAAAAAGATCTCTGTCATAATAATTTCAACCGATTAGCTGAAATTATATACAACGCCATCTATTTTGAATATTTAGAACAACAACCGCCTACATCTGTCGAGAGTGTTGCTCTCTCCTTTGAATATAGTTTAAACTATGTAAGATAGATGGCGCTGTCACCAAAATTTTATTTGGCGAAGTAAAATGCGCTTTTTATTCATTAATTAGAGTTGCATGTTAGTATGTGCATGGTAATTACCAATTACGAAGAAGAAACAGAGCGGCACATCGTGACCACACGAGACGCGAGGGCATTGCTCAACCAAACGGTGAAAGTTTGTTAAAAACTCATTAAATTGCTTTTTTCGTTACATGAAAACCGTTACGGTACATATAACGCAGTTACAGAACACTTTAAGATTTTTTTTACAAAGTAAAAGTCATACTTTACCCATTTTGTTTTCACGAAAACGCGTTTAGAATTTTTTGCGTTGCGGTGTTGAATTTCGTTTGAGGTTTTGCTGTTTTATTCTTGATTTCTTTTTTTATGAGGCTGTGGTTGTTTTTTATGAGAAACTGTACAAGGCGTTTTAGTCCATTTTCTAGTCATTGATGTCTGCGGTTGCTCTCTCAAACTCCAATAGCACTTAGAAGTGCATTTTAAATTATTTAAAAAAAAACAACAATAGTGAAGCATTTTTCTCATAGTGTTCTTTTGTTTTAATAACAAAATTACAAAAATGACTTAAGCATGTATCTACCTACTCTAAAACGAGGCTCAAGCGTGAATATCGATTATTTTCGAATGGTTTTTTATCAATAACACTATAAACGGAAATAACGAATACACGAATAAATAACTCAAAACCAACAGTAAACATGGTAAATATCCCGTTTCTAGTGTTAATGATAGTCTATAGTCAAGTTAAAGTCATTATTTGAGTTTAAGTAATTACTTAAGCAAACATTTTTAAGCAATAGACAAGAACTAAAACGAAGTAAGAACCGTCAAAGAAAGCAAAGCTAAGAATTAGTTCTAACTTCAAGGAATTACTAAACTACAGAATGTAAATGGTTTCTAAAATGATTACTTTTACTTAAGTAATCACTTTGAATTGTTTATACAGGGTGTAACAGAAAGGATATATTCATATGAAAGGATATGCTGCAGACGATCAAACTGAACAACTTTCCCAATGGGTCCTTTATTGTAAATGCGAAAAAAATATCAGCTGT
Source organism: Noctua comes (assembly GCA_963082995.1). Classification (NCBI taxonomy): domain Eukaryota; kingdom Metazoa; phylum Arthropoda; class Insecta; order Lepidoptera; family Noctuidae; genus Noctua; species Noctua comes. The sequence goes on from OY720285.1 coordinate 11,324,137, forward strand.
CCCATACAAAATTTCAATGCCTACTCGACCCAAATGGATGGGACAGCTGATATTTTTTTCGCATTTACGATATTGAACCCAAGGAGAAAGTTGTTCAGTTTGATGGTCTGCAGCATATCCTTTCATATGACTGTACCCTTTCTGTTACGCCCTGTAGATACAAGTATAAGATAAGAATGAGAAAGTATCAGCCAAATCAGTTCAGAAAACCATCATAAAAAAAAGTAAGGACTTAGACGTATGGAATATTATGTCTAAGATGGCGAACCTTTTTTTATTTTATTTCTCATTAATACATTCACAAACGCATTCATACATTCACAAACTAACCACACAATCGTCCTCGCTAATTACAACATACCGGCTAAACTTAGACCTTGTACACAACTAAGTAGAGGCACGACCATGTCACCATATAAACAGACTATTACTTATTGCATTGGGAAATTTATTTTTATAATTTTTTCAGTTTAAATTTTTTTTAATTTTTTTTTAAATAATATTTTATTTAAAAAAAAATAATGTCGATGACGCCATCTGCTTGGCTATTGCTATGTGGTAGATTACTGTGATAAGCTTAGTTATCGCTCTTGCTCGGACTCGTGCCTATAACAGCTGCACGGATCGATCTTCAAGGTTAAGCAACGCTTGCCGAGTCCGGTCCGTGGATGACCATTCGTTAAATTTCGAGTTCAATCTGTGCCTCAGAAAACACGTTAAGCCTTTGGTCTCGGCTGTTATTGGTAGATCATTGGCAGTCGTTATGGGTAGTCAGTAACCAGAAATCTGACAACCAGTCTTGCTAAGGGTTATTACCAATTTACTGGGTTGTGGAGGTCAGATAGGCAGTCGCTCCATGTAAAGTACTAGTATTCAGCTGCATCTGCTTAGACTGTAAACCGACCTAAACATAGTTCGGACAAGACTACGCAGATGATGGTAGAAACCGCTACAATGCTGAGTTTATTTCAGAAATAGGTATGACCAAATAGGTAACCAAATTATCGTCGTGTTAAGCTTTAGGAAACAGGGCAAAGGTGTCTCAATCGTAAAAAAATAAGTACATCCGTCAATAAACAGAACCAGTTTCTTGAATACATAAGAGATCGTAACTTTTGGCATAACATTAGCTCTTATATATAATAACTAGCTGTGCCCCGCGGTTTCACCCGCCGCTTCTGACTCCTATTGGTCATAGCGTGATGTTATATAGCTTATAGCCTTCCTCGCTAATTGGACTATCCAACACTAAAAGAATTTTTCAATTCGAACCAGTAGTTTCTAAGATTAGCGCGTTCAACGAAACAAACAAACTCTTCAGCTTTTTAATATTAAGTATAGATAATGTCATGTGTGGCTGTTTCGGAATTAACGTAATGCGGGAAGGACCTTTTTCGTACCTGTCGAAATAATCATGGATGTCCTTCGCTACGGGGTCTGACAGACCGGAGGGGTCTGCCAGACTCCTCCAGACTAAAATCTCACGTATCTTCTGTCTGGGGTGCGGGGAGACATTAGCAGCCTCCACAATCACCCCAGCAGTCTTGCGCAAAGTAGTTTACCGCGAATTCTAGAAGAACAATTTTAGATCAAAATCAGATTTGAAAACTTTCCATTGAGACAGCCAATCAGCAGAAAATCATCACGTCATAGAAAGGCGTCACTGTATGAATAAATAATAACACTCCTATCAATTTTAATTACAATATTATCCTCCAAATCAGGATTGGAAACGTCATTTATGATATCTGCACGTGTTTTGATCGATTACTTGATACAGGTTCTTAATTTGGACATCATGAATATGTAACGTGTATGTAAGTTAGGTGATGAGTGTAAAAAAACACAAGTATAATTCCAAATTTGCAAATAAAGCTCACTATTAAACCATGCCGACGGCGCGTTCCTGTTCCACGCGCGCCTCAAAGAGATGTCAGCAACGATGTAGGGATCTGCAAGGGCCGATGCCTGCCAGGGCTGCGGGACTGTTCGAAAGAGATACCGTGGCCCTGGAACACAAAGGGCAAAGAAGGAACATGGATGGGTTTTAGTCAGTACAAGTCTGACACTCCCTTCCACTCCGCCCAGAGTGGGGGGGAATTGATGATTTCCCATCCGAAAAAAAAAAAGCTCACTATTAAGAACCCATTAATATGAATGACTAGCTGTGCCCCGCGATCCTCGTCCTTGTGAAATTATTATAAAGATGTTACTTCCTTATTTAAATTGGATTTTGTTAACAATTTCTTTTATTTTGTTCATACGGAACCCTAATCCTTTTTCTAAAATAAGAGTAGCTAAAGTTACTCCTTATAACATCAGCTATGCCTGTCAGCCGCCAGTAAAAGTCCCGTCAAAATCGGTTCAGCTGATCTGGAGATTAGCCGGAACAAACAGCCTAATGAACCTATGAAAAATTTCTATGGGCTCAGAATGATGTACTGAATAGGTGGTAACCGTTATGGCGTCGGTGGCCCTTCCACCCCGTATAAAAAACCTGTCCTATTATTTAAAGTTCAATTTACCTTTTAGTAGTTTTAAACCTAGATTTTGAACAAGAACATTACATTAATGCTGAAGTTTTTCTATCTCCAGGACCAGTCGAAGCAGCCAAGATGACGCTCGAACAGCCAGCAGGAGAGATGTGGCAGAAGATCCGCGAGGAGTTGAATGAGAAGGCGGACACCAAGGAAGCCGACCTGGCACACATCAAGGAGTGGCTGAAGAAGGAACCCCATCTCCCTGATGAGTTCGGTAAGCCTCGCTTCGTTACTAAGCCCAAGTCTTCAACCAGAATTTAATGTACAGACGTCAGCACATTAATCTATTACAATCTGTCAAATTGTTTTAATAGATTTTCAACTTTATCGCTAAAGCATTAGGTTCAAGGTTACTTGAGAAATTTTGACAGTTTCGGGTAGCTTGATGTGCTGGCGTCCTTAGCTGTACACTCGCGATCAGATGATGTTGGGGTCGGCTTCCAGTACAACCGGATGCTGTGCTTTGACGCGGTGCTTTCCGAGGCACGAGCAAACTCGGTATGTAATGGGTGGTCACCCATCCACAGACCAACCAAGGCAAGCCCGGATTAACCTAAAGATCGACCCGAGCGGCTGTTATTATTTAGCCACGAGCTCCACCGCAAATCAACGGTATTCAACAGAATATTAATGAGCCTGAGCCTGTCAAACTGGATTAGCTTGTCTCCAATAAGAGTTCCTCATCATACAACACACACTCATAATTATAAATTACTAGCTGTTACCCGGGGCTTCGCTCGCGTTAATTTAGAATTTGACAATCAATTTGGGTTGTACCTACTCTGCTTGTAATTCAATCATGATTCGAAAGACACGTGGCGCCATCTATTATCATAGGAACGTTTTTGTTGTTTTCCTCGGGAATAGTAATAGTACTTTTTTTTTAGATGACAGTTACCCTATATCCGTTTCTGTACACCTGACAACGTATATGGAAAATTTCATAATGATTATCAATTCAGTTGTTTAGGCGTGAAAAGGTAAAAAACAAACAAACAAACTTACTTTGGCCTTACATTAAAAACATGTATTTTAAAAAAAAATTGTGAAAATGTTGGAACTTTGACCCCAATATCTCCGTAACTAGAAGGTTCTCAGGTATGGTCTAAAAAATAAAATGTTGGAAAAGATGGGGTGAACAAGTGGCTTTCGGCTACCCTTTAGATATCCGTAGATAACGCTAGTATCACGATCCGTCTGAAAACCAAGCGTGCTATTTTTATTTTTTGACTGCTATGACGTCATAAGCACTATTTAGCTACTATACAAACAAATTACTATTCAAAATAGATTACGTTTTTGTTCTTTAAAATAATGTCTAGAATGAAGTTCTTTTTTTGTTCTGTAAATGTCTAGAATGAACTTGTGTTGTTGTTTTAGAAATAAGCCTTGCGTTATCTAAGTATATCTACATCTTGTGCCTCAACCATATTCGTTTTATGGAATAACATCACGCCTGTGATCCCCAAAGGTTTAGGCAGAGGTGTATCTAAAAGTACACCCGCATTTCTCCAGTTATGTTTAAATAATAGGGGCGAGCCTATTGCCATCAACCGAGCGCAAATCCAGACGCCGTGGCTGCTACTGAGAAATTCCTGATGGATAAGCCTTAATGTAAAAATCATACATTAAAAACGTGTACTGTGTGTGTATTTAAAAAAAAAAAACTTGTGAAAAAGTTGGAACTTTGACCCCCAATATCTCCGTAACTAGAAGTTTCCCAGGTAGGCTCTTGAAGAAAAAAATGATCGCAATGACGGGGAGAACAAGTGCCTTTCGGCTTCGTTAAGGGTCTATTTACACCCTGTAACATTATCGCATTAAAATTTCTACATCCACCAAACACATTGCTATCAATTGATTTACGAAAAGCTTGCCTTAACATCTCCTAACTCCGTCTAACTTTTCAACAGATGACCAGCGCATCATGACCTTCCTCCGTGGTTGCAAGTTCTCCCTGGAGAAGACTAAGCGTAAGCTGGACATGTACTTCACCATGCGTGCTGCCGTCCCAGAGTTCTTCAACGACCGTGATGTCAACCGCCCTGAGTTGCAGGAGATTTTAAATATTATGTAAGTACTAGCTTATGCCCCGGGCTTCGCCCACGTGGAGGTCGATAATTGTCCCAAGGGATCATACTACCGGGATAAAAAGTATCCTATGTGCTAATCCAGGTTATAACCTATGTGTTTGTTAAATTTCATCCAAATCCGTTCAGTAGTTTTTGCGTGAAAGAGTAACAAACATCTATCAATCCTCACAAACTTTCGCATTTATAACATTAGTAGGATTACCATACTGACTGCCTCGTTGATCTAGTGTTCACAAGCGCCACTGCTAGCATGAGGTCTTGGGTTCGATTCCCGGGTCGGGCAAAGTGTTATTGGGTTTTTCTCTTAGGAGTTTTTCAGAACACCACTATACTTAACTAAATGGAATTAATATAAAGATCACAACTATAAAATCCTGGAAAACATAACTAAAGTCTAGCTAAATAAATAAAAATAAAAATTGACAAATATACAGTATTGGACGTTTTTTCTTTAAGTCCGTCTTATGTTTGTGCTGAAATAAAACTTGTAGTACAGACGCCAGCACACCAAGCTACCCATCATCATCATCATCATTTCAGCCGAAAGACGTCCACTGTTGGACATAGGCCTCCCCCAAGTGTCGCCACATTGACCGGTCCCATGCGTCTCACATCCAACGGATCCCTGCAACCTTTACCAGGTCATCGGTCCACCTAGTGGGAGGCCATCCAACGCAGCGTCTTCCGGCTCGCGATCGCACTCCAGAACTTTTCGGCCCCATCGGACATCCGTTCTGCGAGCAATGTGCCCTGCACATTGCCACTTAAGCATGCTCAAGCTCATCAAGTTACCCGAAAATGACAAATTTTGCCAATCAACCTTGTACCTAATGCTTTAGCGGTAAAGTTGAAAACCCATAAACCCATTTGATAGATTGTAGTAGCTCAATAAGCTGCCGTCTGCAAGGTGCAGAATTTGTGCTCTAGAATTTGTTTCCTTAGCCACACGACAAGAATAAATAACGTAATGAGGTAAAGTATTTCATTTCTAGAGATTTTTTTTTTCACATATTTATTTGTTTCTTCTTATTTAAATTATTAAAGTTAATAAAAAAAAATTAAAACCCCATTCTTAGGAAAATTAAGCCGTATTTCTAGATATAGTATTTTTCTCTTTTTTTCTTTTTTTTCCTGTCTCACTACGAGGAGTATACAGGGTGTAAAGGACAGCCCTCCACAGACTGATGGGCGAATTCAGTATAATTATCATACTATAATGACCGGTACAAGAAATTATTTCAGGAATGTTATGGTAATCCAATAAATTTGATTTGTTTTATTTTCCTCATACGCAAAGTATCGTTACCATGGCAAAACGCACGTAGCGAACGACAAGCGCGACGACGAGTTCGATGAACTCTGTAGCTAGACAGGAAGTTAACAGCTGATTTCACGCGTCGTTCGTTAAAGCATTTCAACATACAGTGTTGGTTTTTTGATTGTAGCCGTATTATTTACATAAATGGAGTGCTGCGTACAGGGAATGTAATTTTACATTGAAATAAAGGAATAGTAACTGAAAAAATGATAAAAAAATGAAAAATTTCCAGAGAAAAATTCCGGTGGCCTATGATTCAAAATAAGGAGCTGAATGCACCCTGTCAGTTTGTGGAGGAGTGTCCCTTGCACTCTGTATTATCATTAAAGTTTCGTTAATTTCCATTAGTCCTAAAAACATCAATTTTTGCTTCAAAATCCTTAACCTCGGGGTCACCACTAGGTACTCAAGTGGAACACATGAACTCAAATTATTCATTAATTTGAATAAAATGATGCTATATAATCACAGTATGACTAACTACTGAAAACTTATAATTTGTTTCATCTTCATGCATGACGTTTAAAAATGTAAAATACGCACTAGTCTGCTTTACTGCTGCAGTTATCTGAGAATCTAGACAAGCGTTTCATGGTTCTACAAAGTTTTCCAAATGGCAGATGATTTTCGGTATCTTACGTCATTTATGTTTTATTTTTGTCCCGGTCAGTTTGGGTAAAGCTTTGTGCAAAATGTAAAATAGATGGGCAAATTTTAAAACAGCGTTCAGTACTTCTAACCAAAGATATCCAAGCAAAAAAAACTCTGATTTAAGTGTTTTTTTATTTTGACCTAAAATCATTGGGTAACCAACATTTTAGTGTATTTTCGTTAGCTGATTTTTTTTCTTGTAAGTTTCTAATGCGTTTTTTTTTATTTTTTTACCATTGTCCTTATTTTGGTGGTCTGAATCATTTCTAAAAGTTTATCCAACTATTTTAATGGGACCTTATATAAGTATGTAAACTGCTGGCAAAGCATTATTCAATTCACTTCAACTTATTATGGTTTGACAAAAACTGTAAGTACGACGAGTACGCGACGATGGCACGGCTAAGCTATGTTGCGCTGCATTTGGCGGGTGCGGGTTCGGCTGTATGACCTATCGGTTAGTTGTTCCGGGGTCTGGCTGTTTGTATATTTGAGATTAAATGACGATACGATACAGGAGAAATTCCTAGTGCGGGACAATGTATTAGAAAAACGCTATAACCGTCATTTTAGTACAACCGCCCTATTACTCATCTGACTGCAGCAATTTTACAACCCAGTGCGGGCCTATCTTTATAATTAGCAGCCATTTTACAGAAATTGCAGTAATAATCATAATATTATATCCACTACAGACAAGTGTGGAAAAAATATGCAACAATGAAAAGACGTAGGACTATAATTAATTCATCCTTTACGTAATTCCATGAAATTAAAAGTTTTCTTATGTTTTATGTGCCTACTGCCTCCACCAAGTGTCTTGTGGGAAATTGACAGGTTTTTCCTCGCTCGTAATACATTGTACTTTTATGAAAAAGAGCTCGGAAGTAAAAATTGTAAAAACTATCATTAAAAGCTTGTTAGGAAGAGTAATTGACATAAAAATCGAATAACATAATATTATAAAACATGCCCCGACCTTGGTTTTGTTTTCGCTGTTCATTTTTATTAGGACAAAAGACAAAAAACAAGTTGTAACATGATGAATTAATTGAAGAAGTGTGACGTTCCATGGAAATGTCGTTTTAATACCACTGTGTTAAATGTTAACAAAAACTAAGCCAGCAACGTGTTACTTTAACATTTTAATTAGTTACACTGCATTTGGGACGAACATAATTATGATCGGAGTCAATAGCAGCGATAGCCTAGTGGTATGACCGTCAGACTGCAAAATCATTGTCTCGAGTTTGAACCCAAGACACGCACCTATGATTTTTCGGATTCATGTGAGGATTGTATAATTATCACTTGCTTCGGTGAAGGAAAACATCGTGAGGAAACCTGTATGGCTGAGTATGGTCTCGACGGCATGTAAAATCAAGTCAAACGCCCATGAGTGGAATAATAGCTTTGACAACCAGTTAGGCACTATCCACAAGAAAAAGAAAGAAATCGGAGTAAAAAAAATGCCTTTTTGCTAATAATTATTTGGGATCAGCGCAGCATGATTTCTTCTTCCATATTTCTCTATTAGTCAACTCGGTATTCATCCTCTTTCTAACCCTATCATCATTCTCACAGTCTATCAATCGTGTCTTTGAAAAAAAAGCACACAATAAAAAATAAAAAAATTAAAAGACATTTCGTTTATTTCCAGTCAAATGCCGCCGCTGCCAGGCCTCACACCTGAAGGTAGACGTGTGATCGTTATGAGAGGTTAGTAACTATTGCATTAAAAAACACTTTTAACAAAAACTTGAGCATCATTCGATCTACTCTGACGTATATAGTTTATAGGCGTGAGATAATTCCCAGCTATAAAAAGATGCAAGAATCCATTGATCAAGTTTTACATCTTAGTGATGTTTTACATAAAAAATATTTCATTGAAAGTCTTCGAAATAATCGCAAAATAGATCTATGATAGCTCTAAGTGACAGCCATTATTAAGATTCTTGATTGAGTCAGTCATGTATGCAAATCCTACCGCAATATTTTCTCAATCTTCCCTATTCTCCCACAGGAGTCGACAAAGATATCCAGACTCCCAATGTGGCGGATGCCTTCAAGCTGGCTCTCATGCTGGGTGACGTCAGACTGGCAGAAGAGAAGGAGGGAGTGGCAGGAGACGTCTATGTCCTGGACGCTTCTGTAGCAACCCCGACGCACTTCGCCAAGTTCACACCGACACTTGTGAAGAAATTCCTTGTTTGTGTACAGGTTAGTAAGAAACTGAGAATTTCTGAAGTTTTGAAGCTCCCTTCATTCATTAGATGGCTTATTTAATCAGATTGCAAAAGCAGCATCTAAAAGTTCACGAGGGTTAAGTTTTTTGAACTCGAAAATTAAATGGCACTATTAACTTACTAAAAATAAAAACGTGTAAATATTAATGAATGGAAAGTTTAACCGTTTACATTTTTTACTAATATTATAAAGAGATCAAATTGTTCGTAAGTTTGTATGTATAGCTTGTTTGTTTATATTTTTATATCTTCGGAACTACTGATCCGATTCCGAAAATTCTTTCACTAATGGGAAGTTACATTATCCCCAAGTGACATATTTAAAACGCTCCAATAAGTCAATTTCCGTACATAACGGGAGTGAAGCCGCAAGCAAAGCCTAGTTTTAAATAATTGCACAGAATTTCATAAAAATTATGAGGAGTATGGTAAACGGCTGAGCTACGTTTTTTGTTCATTCAATCAATCTGAGTGTGTTTCTGCAGGAAGCCTACCCCGTAAAGCTGAAGGAAGTCCACGTCATCAACGTATCACCTCTTGTTGACAAGATCGTGAACTTTGTCAAACCTTTCATCAAGGACAAGATCAAAGAAAGGGTAAGATATATTCCTTCAATGAATTTTGCATCTTTTAACCAGAATAAATTATAAAATGCATTAATGTTTAATTGTATAGACCTTAATGGATTAGTGGATCACAATAAAAAGGCATCAACACAAAGGACAATTAAGAGGACTGGGTGCAATTCTACTAATTGCTCTTTGTTATGTTGTTCAAGGCCATTCAATGAATTATGTATATAATTTTACTTAATAGCATTACGTATTATTTTCAGATCTTCCTGCACACCGACACCAATGATCTCTACAAATACATTCCTAAGGAAATGCTTCCTCAAGAATACGGTGGTAACGCTGGCCCCATGAATGACCTTCACAGTAAGTATTTTTATTGAAAACTACATTAAGTCTATGAACCGCTACGTAAATGGCACCAGTTCCTCGTAACTTGGCATTGGCTCTGTAAACTTTCCTTTGTTATCCTCCCCTGCCATGCCCCTGCGATCTGACTCATCATCTTCAGCCCTTGTCCCATGTTACTGGGGTCAGCGCAACCCGTTTGTTTTCTTCCATTCTCCCCTGCCCACCGTCACGCTAACATTTACTCCTTTTTCTTTATATCATTGGTCCATCTGCGAACTGACTGCAGTCAGTAAAGTCCCGCTCATTTGATCGTCAATATAAGAAATTAAGGAGAGATATTCAAACCCGACTTTTTCAAGACCAATATTATTTTCGACGATCTAACCTAACCAATCATTAATTTTCTTCCAGATTCGTGGGTCAAGAAGCTAGATGAATACAAAGACTGGTTCGCGGAACAGGAGAACCTCAAAGCCAACGAGACCCTCAGACCAGGAAAGCCTACCAACTACGATGAGCTCTTCGGTATTGACGGCTCCTTCCGCCAGCTAGTTATAGACTAAGCTACTTTCTCCAGTTATTACCCCGTCAAGTTTAAAAGACCTTAGGTCTATAAACAATCATGTTTTGGCGGCCTTTTCAACTTGATCGGGTATCAGCGTCTCTCTACTGTCGCTTGTTTCAGTTACCATTTTTAAATTTTAGCATATATTGACGATATGATTGTTTCTTGTGACTGCTTGCTGAACAGCTAGTGCAATTTTTGAATCTATTTCGTTTGGGTTAAGGTATGAAATTGTTTGTTTGAGTTCAGTTTGCATTCTCTTGAAGTATATGTTTTGTTTGTCAACCAAAGTTTTGCTCAATTTGTCGTATCTTTGTTATTATGACGTGTGTATAGCGTCTTTAATTTTAGGTATTTGATTATAAACATTTTCTTTAAAGCAATGTGGTTTTATTTTTATAATTTATTTTCCTGTTTTACACATTTGAAAGTGTTCCACTATGAGACCTATGTATTTGGACAAAAAAGTTATGACAGGAACTCTGATGATAAGTAGATAAATTTGAGGGATAGGGAACTTTTGTTACATCATGATAATAAAAAGTAAATAATATTTTAGCATTTTCGACCAATGCAACTTCGAATGAATTGCGCCAAAAGAAAATAAATAAATGTTTGGAAATGTTCTAGGATTTTCATATCCTAACACGACAAAATTTCAAAAATGTGGTAATTTATTAAACAACTTCTATATATAGATATGTCTAAAGTTGTTTTATTATGCATTCATAGTCATTTATATGCAACATAGGTTTTCATTTATTGATTTTTCAAATCTTTAATATCTTTTATCCGGCCAAAACATCTGGGCCTAGAAGCATGAATTTTTGCACAGATATTCCTTATAGAACAAAGATGAGCACTGAATAGGGGATTTTGAAAGATTCATCCCCTACCGGGGTTAAATGGGGGTTGACAGTATTTTTGGGAGTTCGTCGTTATTATAGATTGGAAATCCCATTGTGTGCATGGCCTGTCATACTTTAACTTTGATGTCACTTAAAGAAGGACATTATCTGTATTGTCTTTAAGTATAAAATAGAGCGCTCGCACATCCACCATCCATCCGATTAGAAGCACTGTCTGCCTTAATTTTTTACTTTAAGGCGATACTGATAGTTTCCATTATTCAGTGTCATCTAAAAAAGCGCAAGGATTTTTCCGGATCCTTACAGATATCATAACCCGCTCGCTTATCTACACTCTCTAAAAATACATATATCTTTTTAACAGCTGACATTGCTGTTGACAAGCTAAAATATCCTGTTATAAAACCTTGACAACGACACTGAATAGTGATCACAACCGTTGGATGAAACAATATAATTTTTTACTCGTGGAAAACATTTAACCGCTGAATAGACTAGGAAACGCAGCGATTAGTTGTAATTGTGTCGTAAAGAAGATAAACTTCGTGTTACTTTTAGTAGCTAAATATCTCTCCAAAGTTATAAATAGATTTCTTTTCTTCACTGACATCACGCCGTTGAAATTTTTCTACATTTGTAATTTTGTTTTTGCATGCTCTATGCCCCGTCTGCCGCAAGCCGCAAGCAATGAGCTGTGGGCCAAACTAGACATTTTCTGGAGCCCTGACACAGTCAGAAGGCGTCGTGGCAGTCCTCGTAGAAGATGGCGGGACGATCTGGATAAGACCAGCGACCAGTGGTCCACATTGGCCTTAGATCGAAACAACTGGAAGTCATGGGGAGAGGTCTTTGCGTAGCCGTGGAATGATGCAGGCTAACAGTATCTGTGTCAGTATGCTAAATACCACACGCCTAAACATCCCTGTATTTCCTATTTTTGTCTTTCGTTTCATCTGTTTCTAAGATTGTTACTGTCAGCCCTGTTACGTCTTTGTCAAGCGGTTGGTGATTTTTTAATCTTTGTTTACAAAAGGGGGGGTTTAATTGCTGTCGATGTAGAACCTTAACATTCCCTATTAATATTTTAGAAATTTAAAAAAAAAAACCTTAACATAACGATAGGGCAGATGATAGGGCATGCGATGCAAGATGAAATGTGTCCCATTGTCTGTGAGGAGACGCCGCATACGCACTTAAGGTCTGAGCCGTCCATGAACCCACATCTGCAGAGATTGTCTTTGCTCCGAACGACTAGGGTTTGTAGTCTGTTAAAGATTTCCAAGTCGGCCACGGCAAAGCGTGTCCAGGTGGAAAGTTTTCTGATGGATCGTTGAAGTTGTCAGGAGGCTTAAACCGCTCACGCCACAGATTGCATCTTGATGAGGAGGTGTTGAAATTGGCTGGGCTAGCTGGGCCCACGCACCCAAGAAAACCATCACTTGATGATCTATTTACTGCATCTTTGAGCGGGGGTCGCGTGGCTGAATATTAGGCTAAACACATTTTAATTTTTGCCATCGATAGGCCAAGAAGAAGAACATCACGATCAAGTGATATCTCTACCAATATTTAGGCCACTACACTGAACCGTTACGTTGACCGACAACCGTCAGGCTTCACTACGTTCCGTTCTACTTACTAACCTCGCAATAGGACGGCCGTAATTTGGGCTACTTCAGTTGCACAGCTCTACTCAAGCAAGACCGTGACTACTGTCAATCCTTAATGGCTGGCATTAATTGCTGGGTAGATTTGTGACAAAGTTATATAATTAAATCTGTGTATTTGTTTGTGCGAAAAGTAGTTAGCGTAACCCGCGAGTTCGGGCTTGCTTCCATCCACCCTTATAGCTCTGTCCCTTCAAACGGTCAGTTGGGAAAACAAATGCCATCATTCCCTTTACAACGACGTTTCAAGAGGAGGATGGCACACATACAGGGTGTAAACAGACCCTTCACATATCCGTCAACCAAGCATTCTGTACATCAAACTAAGTAACTTTACGCAAAAATTATTGCTGGGAATCGACTTTTTTTTTTGGAGTGCAAAATCACGTGACTCGGTAGGACTCGATGGATAACACTAAAAGCATTGTGTTGTGTGATGGATTGAATAGTACGGGGGTCGTGGAGGTGTGTAAAGTAAAAATCTTACATTAAAAACATGTATTTAAAAAAAAAAACTTGTGAAAAAATTGGAACTTTGACCCCCAATATCTCCGTAACTAGAAGGTTCCCAGGTATGGTCTAGAACAAAAAAATGATCGCAAAGACAGAGAGAACAAGTGCCTTTCGGATATGTTAAGGGTCTATTTACACCCTTTATAGTTTCATCGACCCTCGTATTTCGTTTAAAAACACGATGGCACGATCTCGTATCATTCACCCCTTTATTGGTTCACTTGGTGCACTTCGCCCGCGACTTCGTCCGCGAAAATTTTGATAGCTCGGCTAATTTGCGTGATATCTTTATAATTTATAGCCTATAGCACTGACGAATAATGTAGCTTTCTACCAGTGAAACAATTTTTAAAATGGTTCATTACTTCCGGAGATTACCCCCTACATACAAACAAATTTTACCTCTTTATAATATTACTATTAATTTTAAATTTCGTTTTTTTATTTCTATACAAATAAATTACATTTTTAAATATTCCTTAAAAAACAATATAAAAAACATTTAAAAATATAAAAAATTGTAGCCCACCGGTATCGGGAGCAGGGTCCAAGCTACCGGCGGTCAGGGCTCCAGAGAGAGGAACCTCCTAACAATACGAGCCGTGTCCAGAAGTACCGCTTTCTGAATCAAGCCTTTATTATTAATTATTATTAAGTATAGATTTGACCAGACAGAGGCCTTGAATCGCCAAAAATAAACAACGATAAAACTGGGTAGGCAATCGCCTCTAAAGTCGTCTATTCGATTACTTTTCGAATACATGAATTATAGATGACTTAAGTATCTACAAACTAGATAGTTGTCTAATGTCCGCGTCTGTCTATCTCTATGAGTCCATCTACTCATTAACTAATTCTTTATTGCATTTAGACAGCGAGACATTTGAGTTATGATAATTATGAGTGCAGTCGACCGCATTTCGCCAGTTGCAACAAAAACAGTATAATAAAACTAGCAAAATGAAATGAAACGAGGAAAAAAAATCAATTTTACTAAGAGTACGTAGTGTAGTTTGGGCCCAGTTAGTGGCCACATTTATTGCAGTTTCAGAGGCGTTGTTCAGATTACCAAAGGTCCAGATAAACGGACATCTCGGACACTCCAGCAAGTGGGCCAAAACCTGAGGCAGTGAGGAACACCTCACCGCCTCAGATTTTGCTCAACAGAGCAAGTTGGGACGAGTCAGGGGCGCTGCACTTGCAGGCGGGGTTGGAGGATTCGATAACACACAATTGCGCCAGATTATGTTTACAGCGGCCTACATTGGTACGTAACCCATGACGTAGGTATGGAACCAATTATGTTTGTGACAGAGAACTTCGTGTGTGACCTCAGTTTCCGTATCGTCACGGTTAGTTAAATGCAGGATACGTGTTTGCGTAACTCTTTGTTAATGATCATTGTTTTCGCAGGAGCGGAGAACCTTTTAAAATATCTTTTTTTTATGTGAAAGATTAGTATCAGTTATAAACACTCAAAAATTATGTGAGTTAAAAGTCAATTTTAAAACAAAAATAAAACATGTACGGGTATCTCGGTATAAAATAAAGTTATGTCATACTAGCTGGGCCCCAGGGTTTACCTTGGGAGATTCTCACTGAAACGGTGATTTTTCGGGGTGAAAAAAAACTTTTTTGAAAAAAATAAAACCGACTTCAAAAACACAAAAAAGTGAAAAATAACTTTAGTTTCAGAAGTCGGTGGCTTTTGTTTGTTTGATTCAGTTTTTCTTTTTGCCTTTTGATACAAAAAAAAAAAAGAATTTTCCAAATCGGTTCAGGCGTCTTCGATTGATCGGTGAACATACATATAAAAAAAGATTCCGACGAATTGAGAGCCTCCTCCTTCTTCTTCTCCTGATTGCTGGGAAACGACGTTTTAGGGTGAAAATTCGCCTTTTACGGTAGGACTCAATGTAACGCAATCAAAACATTGTGCTGATGGATAAAATAAAAAAAATAAAAATAATACGGGTGTTTCATGACACCCGTATTATTATTACTTTTGTCTGTGCACTCTGTTTCTGTATAAAAGAAAAACAAACCAAAAACACGTTTACAAAGCGTTATTTTTTTTACTCTTTCAAGTTTTATTTTATTATTTTTGCGTTCAAATAAGAAATACACTACCTAGTTATTATATGAGTAAAAATAAAACCCATTTTAACCGCTATACAGGGTGTAAGGGACAGCCCTTCACAAACTGATGGGGTGAATTCAGTATAATTATCATACTAAAATGACCGGTACAAGAAATTATTTCAGGAATGTTTTGGGGATCCAATAAATTTGATTAGTTTTACTTCCTCATACGCCTTGCATCATTACCGTGGCAAAACGCACGTAGCGGACGGCAAGCGCGACATCGAGTTCGATGAACTCTGTAGCTAGGCAAGAAGTGAACAGCTGATTTTACGCGTCGTTCGTTAGAGTGTTTCAACATCCATTGTTGGACTTTTTATTTTAGCCGTATTATTTACATAAATGGAGTGCTACGTACAGAGAATGTAATTTTACATTGAAATAAAGGAATAGAAACTGAAAAAAAATTAAAAAAGAAATCCGTTGAAAAATTCCGGTGGAATATGATTCGAAATAAGGAGCTGAATGCACCCTGTCAGTATGTGGAGGGCTGTCCCTTACACCCTGTATATGGGATAAGGAAACCATAATTTGACGGACTGTCTGGCATTTTGCAATAATATTTTATTTTATTTTCACGACAATGAAGTTGAAAATGTCAGCGTCAGTCAAGTAAAATACTTAAAGGATGCAATTAGCGATATAATAAAACATCTCAGAGCCAGTGTTTTAAATAATATTCTAAAAATAACATGTCGCGTTTTAACTCTCAAGTCCTTCACGTCTAGGCGTGTGCAAAATCGATTTCGGACTTATATACCAAAATTTTAAATCCCTACTCCACATACTTAACAAGTTACACGAAATAGAAAAACTGCATTTTTTTTTCAATTATAAGGTATATCTTTTCAAACACGAAATATTTTAAGAGTAAATTCTATAAGTCGTAAGGCAACGAAAAAAAAAAATTATTTGAGTTTTTGTTTTTACGAAATTATTATAATTCTAAAATTTCTTGTGACATTTTGCATAGAACCTTTACTTTTTTTATTCTATCAATGACAATAAATGTTAATACGACGTAGTAAACTAGCGTAATGGATGTTCAAAAATAAGGAGCTAGTATTTATTTTGTGGGTCAAGTAATTTTAAATTATTTATTTTTATAAAATATACTCAGTAAAAAAAAAAATCCCTTGATACGGCTTCGTTGTAGCCGTTAGATGATTCCCTGAAAATATTTCGTGTATGAATAGTTAGACCTTATATATCACCTTAATCTATTGTTTTGTGTGAACCGACTCATAGCCTCATGCCCTCCGCGGACCGAACCAAATTCGGTTAAGTAAATAAACTTGTTCATAATAGTTTGACATCGTACAAAGATTCCGTCCTGTATCTTTGGGGGAACTACCACTCCATGACATCATCTGCGTAGCCTTTTTATCAATTAAGTTGGGGTCGGCTTCCAGTCTAATCATAACAGCTGAATACCAGCATTTTGCATGAAGTGACTGCCGGTCTGACCTCCACAACCCAGATAGTACTGGGTAAGACTGTTTGTCAGACTTTCGGGCCAAGATTTGGTGCAGAAGTTCATCGGTAAATAAAAACACAAAGTTCAATGAGCTGTAATATAGAAATTGTAAAAAATTACCGGTTTTTATTAAATGAGTTTAGAAAGGTCTTATTCATGTATGTATTTGTCAATAATTCTTGATTTCAGGGCTCTTATTATTTTTATTGAGTGCATATGAAAGAATCTGTTCAAGGTACCTTTAACAAAAAAAAAAAAATTCAATTTTTTCTTTTTTTTTTGTTCCGGCTAATCTCCGAAACGGCTGTACTGCTTTTGATGGGACTTTTACTGGCAGATAGCTGATGTTATCAGGTCTAACACAGGTTATTTATATACTTTTATTTTAAAAAAATATTGGGGTTCCGTGCAAAAATTAAACCCTTGAAACTGGTAACATAATTTATATACGATTAAAAAAGGGAAATAATATTTTTTTATAATAAATTCACGCGAACGAAGGACGCGGGCAACAGCTAGTTAATCATGAATCTTTATTTATCTCAACATCATAATTATTACAGGCACAGGTTATTAAAATGCACAATCTAATGCTATAGAGAAAGGTGTCTGAGATCCAGGGTCTCGATCACCTGGCTCTCGTAGATATAAATTACAAAATAAATACAGTCAGACAGATAAATACACATTAATATGCGTCAAAAATACGAACATAATAAAAGTATAAGATTTTAAACTATCATGGTTACTATTAATACTAATAACGAGATATTTACCATGTTTACTGTTGCAGTAAACATGGTAAATATCCCGTTATTAGTATTTATAATAAAAGTAGTAAGTTAGGTAGTACTCATACAATGTGAATTTACTAGTACAAATTGTTCATCTATAAGTCGATCAATTCGAAAACCATTCACCCTGTTGTGGTGGGCAGAAGTCTAAACCTGTGTTAATAGTACACTCGCATTACATCGCATATTGCTCGGTCCCAAGGGAAGATTCCTTTTCCCACGAGTGAGTGTTTAATTCGCACATTATTCTACTAAGTTAAAAAAAATAATGCAATGATATTAATTATCCATTACCATAAAATAAAAAAATGCTAAAATAACCGACTTCCAAAAAAAAACACTAAAAAGTGACCTACCGACTTCCTTTTAAGTGTTCTTTTAGGAAGTCGGTTATTTTTTTTGCAAAAAAATCCTTTTTTGTGCACATCGTCACTTACATCACGCATCACTTAAATCAGGCCAATAATCAAGAGAAATCGGTGTACATACATGAAAAAATTAAAAAATTGCTGATGAAATACATAACCTCCCTCTTTTTAGAAGTCGGTTAAAAAACGTATTGTGCCGACCCCAAGTAACATGAGACAAGGGCAGAAAAATAATAATGTGTAGGAAAAAATAAATAATTTTCTTTTACCATTAGGGCCAATTTGTAACCTTGCACCTAGACAATTAGACATTACACCTTTTACAAGAACTAAATGAAAATGATTTTTGCCTGCGACAATCTAAAAAAAGGGGGGG
Source organism: Noctua comes (assembly GCA_963082995.1). NCBI lineage: Eukaryota > Metazoa > Arthropoda > Insecta > Lepidoptera > Noctuidae > Noctua > Noctua comes. Next base: position 11,342,682 of record OY720285.1, read on the forward strand.
GGGGGTAGGAATGATAGTTTTTTTTGTTTACTGTTTTGGTTGCTTGCAACAGCGCCGAAATATCGGTAACTCAAAGAAAACAGTAAACATGGTAAATATCCCGTTTCTAGTGTTAATAATAATGTTAGTGACCATGATAGTTTAAGTCTTTTTTTTACAGCAGATCAATTCGTTTTGCTCGTAATAAGGAAATCTTTTTTCTGAGACCACCCTTGCCCTCGGAGCTCCTCCCTCCTAATGACGAAATGATCCATGAACGAGATCTTAGCCAAGAGATTTACTCTCGTCGAGTAAACAGGCTCATTGTCAATCGTGACGTGGGACAACGCGCGCGCGCCTGTCGTTGCGAAATCAGTTTATATTTAGTGATTTTTTTTTGTACAAGGATTTTTTTTATAAATGTGAGTATTTTTTTGGAATACTATTTTATAGTTAAACTTATACTGTCACTTACGGGATATCTTCCGTGATTTTTCATTATTTTGAGCTCCCGATATTAGTTTTTTTTTTTTTAAACCGTGACAGCTTAAAACAATGTTATTTTATAGTTTTTATTGAAAAGATTGTGTCATAATAAAATATATTTGAACTAATAAAAAATATTTTCTTTTTAAATGGTATTTATAAATATCTACATAAAAATCTTTAATAGTTAAAAACTAATCAATTATAATAGCTACCAAGCTACATAAAACGGTAAAATAACTAAAAAAAAATAGTATCGTAAAATTAATTACTTATTGAAGTGAGATTTAAAAAAAACATTAACCCTCACTTTGAGCACGCCGCGGTCGGGTTAACATTATGTTGAGTTTTTTTTGTATGTGTGGCGTCAAACAACCTCTTTACGAATAAAAGGGCCATATTAAGGCACATATTGTTCAGGACACTTGACTTTTCGTCCTGAATGAGTGACGAGCATCGGTTGCGTCTCCTGCGTATCACGATTTTGTGCCTCCACGTCCTCACGGCAAGTACAAGGTCTAACTATTCATACACGAAATGTTTTCAGGGAATCATCTAACGGCTATAAAGAAGCCATTTCAAGGGATTATTTTTTTATCTTGTATATTTTTATAAAAATAAATGATTTAAAGTTACTTGACTCACAAAATAAATACTAGCTCCTTATTTTTGGTGAAAGGTTTTATGCAAAAAGTCTCAAAAAATTATAATAATTTCGTTAAAAAAAACACTGAGATAAATTTTTTTTCGTTGCTATAGCGACTTTACGACTTATAGAAGTTACCCTTAAAATATTTCGTGTATGAAAAGATAGACCTTAAACACCACCACCACCACCACCTTTTTTCTGTATGTATGACACATGTTTATGAAAATAAATATTATCTTATCTTATCTTATCAGGGTGTAAACCGACCCTTCACATAGTCGTCAACCAAGCATTCTGTACATCAAACTAAGTAACTTTACGCAAAAATTATTGCTAGGAATCGACTTTTATTTTTGGGGTGAAAAATCACATTTTACGGTAGGACTCGATGGAATTCACTCACAAGCATTGTGCTGATGGATGGATTGAATAGTTCGGGAGTCGTGGAGGTATGTAAAGTAAAAATCTTACATTAAAAACATGTATTTAAAAAAAACATGTGAAAAAGTTGGAACTTTGACCCCCAATATCTCCGTAACTAGAAAGTTCCCAGGTATGGTCTATAACAAAAAAAATATCGCAAAGACGGGGAGAACAAGTGCCTTTCGGTTATGTTAAGGGTCTATTTACACCCTTTATATGCTGGCTTAACTACCTGTAGTTAACCTGTACCTGTACAGGTTACAGGTAGTCAGTGGCCCATAAAGTCTGATAACCAGTCTTACCAAGGGGTATCGTATTACCTAGTACTAACTGGGTTGTGGAGGTCAGATAGGCAGTCGCTCCATGTAAAAGACTGGTATTCAGCTGCATCCGGTTAGACTGGAAGCCGACCCCAATGTAGTTGGGAAAAGGCTAGGCAGATGATGATATGCTGGCTTAACTCTGTCAATTGACACCTTAACAGTTTTTTGTTTAGCAGAATGTCGATTGTCTTCGGACTTCTGGAAATGACATTTCATGAAAGAAGTGTTAATTTGAATCTAATCTTTAACTTTTTGTGAATTAATTTGAAAAGATAAAAGACTTGTTTTTTAAACACGACATTAAAATTATGTTCTTATTAATCAAGTCAGACTGTTACTTGCCGAAACATAATGATTTAAATTAACATACATGAACTTGATCAATAAAATACCAGATCCAGTTTTATATCATCTATGACGATAGCTAGAAAGGTACCTACTTATATTTAATAATAATTTATGTTCAATAAAACTACGTCTACTTTAATAACAGATTTTTCTGATTATGAATAATAAAAAAATACCAATCAGGGGCCTAGGATGACGTCTTAAAGCAAGAGTAATTCCAGTGTGGGAGAGAGATGGCGCTAGACGACCTGTATAGCTCTGTCTCTTTCCCACACTCCTGCTTTAAGACGTCATAGTAACCCCCCAGGTGGCCTACCATGACGTCTTAAAGCAGGACTAATTCCAGTGTGGGAAAGAGATGGCGCTAGACGACCTGTATAGCTCTGTCTCTTTCCCACGCTGGAATTACTCCTGCTTTAAGACGTCATAGTTACCCCCCAGGGGAAAACACAAGAAAATGTGACATTTTCCTTGCATTTCAAAATGATACTAACAGTTGCCCGTGACTTCGTTCGCGTAGAAATTTTGAAGTGTATGTGTGAGAAAAAAAATAGCCTATGTCCTTCCCCAGGATATAATCTATCTCTTTGTCAAATTTTATTGCGATCCGATCGGCCGTTTGGTTGTGACAAGATAACAAACAAACAGATCTGATGTACTCTCGCATTAACAATATTACGAGTAAAGTATGAATAGTATCGATAGTATGATTTACTTAATTTTACCACGTGCGTATGAGCACGAATATTTTAAAGCATAATTATTATTATTTATTTGCATCAGACACAACGATCCATAATTTAGTTAGTTAGTACACTTAAAAATAATGTTAGTTTCAGATCAAATAATCATGGACAAATACACACCACACAATAATATTATAACTAAGTAGTACACAAAATAAAATTTAAATTAAATTAATACAATCATTTTAATAATTTTGCTAGTACTGGGATGAAGGTCTCCTCTTTACAAGACGGAGAAGCCTGTAATCCACCTCTCGGGCCCAATGCGGGTTGGTGGATCACAGTGGCGTGCCTAGGGACCAACAATACGGCAAGCCCAAAAATCAATCAGACTTTATTATTAATACGCGAAACGGGATATTTACCATGTTTACTGTGTCTTATGAGTTCCCGATATTTCGGATATCCCGTTTCGAATATTAATAATAAAGTTAGTGACCATGATAGTTTAAAATCTAATATCAATCAGACTGTTTAGAAACGCTAACATCATGAATAAGGGCAAGCCGAGCTTTTAGGCTTGTATGAAAGTACCGCCGCTACTTGGACAAATCATGTCTTCGAACTTTCGGTGAAACCCACCTGCGGTTTCATCAAGATGTTTTCCTTCGCCGTTTAAGGAGCTAAGGAGTTGAGGAGATGAAATAAATGACACAAAGTGCCATTAAAAAAAAAGCCCATTAAAACGGCCGCCACTGCTCTCGTGAATATTTCTATAGTTATCGAATTCTCATAATTAACACGTGTTTTGTTTTAAATAAATACTATTTATGTACATTTTTATGATAAAACACGCCGTCCACTAACTCGTGGTGATAAGATAATCAACGGAAATGTATGAGACTCGCATTGTTTGTGGTTTTCTATAGTCCTTCATATATTCTAGAATTATCGTTATTATCTGTCAAAATATAGTGAATTTTTAACTATTCGTAATCCTCCATCACAATACGGCTATCTGGGGGATGTAAGCAAAAAAGGAATTGATTGGTAATCTTAATATTGAGAAATACCAATTAACCATCAATTCGGCATAAAGCAGATTAAGCATCGCCATAAAACCGGTTCACCGCCTTTCGCATCTAGGCAGTTCTAAATGTTTTTAACGGGCGGTACCTCCCATTAGCTAAAGGTCATCTATAAGTCCCATCGTATCATACGCAGGACCCATCGCTCTGCTGTAGTGCTCGCAGCCACTAATCTCATAAAACATAAACACGGACAAAGTGTAACCTATTTTACGAACTTCAATCTTACTACTAATATTATAAATGCGAAAGTTTGTGTGGATGGATGGTTGGGATGTTTGTTACTCTTTCACGCGAAAACTACTGAACGTATTTGGATGAAATTTGGCACATAGATAGTTCATAACCTGGATTAACATATAGAAAACTTTTTATCCCGGTATTTTGATCTCGTGGGACGGTTATCGAACTTCACGCGAGCGAAGCCGCGGGCGTAAGTTAGTATAACATAATTTGATTAAGTTTCTATTTACAGTTAATCTAATCTATAAATCTTATACGACGTGCTATTCATTAATTGTCATAAATATATGCGTTATTGTTATTATTGTATTTATCTATACATATAATAAAATCGTAGACTTTCCGTGTCTGTACATTAGATATTTTTACAAAAAAATCACTGGATGGTGCTAGAAATAAGTAGTAGAAAGTAAAAAAATATTTTTTTAAATTTTTGTCTGTTTGTCGGTTTGTCGGTTTGTCGGTTTGTCGGTTTGTCTGTTCGTTTGTGCGCGCATCACGTAAAAACCCCTCATTGTATTCAAAATCGAAATATTACAAAATAAGAAGCATTGTTCTGGGTATTATTTAGCGTTTATTTCATCAAAATCGACCAACAGACGCAAAAGATATTAATATTTAAAATTTAGTTGGTAACCTCATGCGCGATTTCTATGATAAAAATAATTTACGTAAATAGGTTTTAGTTTCGCCAATTGTGAACCGATTTTGATGATTCTTTTTTTGTTTGGAAGAATATTATTCCGCGATGGTGCCATTTTTTATTTGGTGAAGATCTGATGGTGATCTTCGGAGATATCAATGGAACTCTTTAATAATAGATAGCAAATCTGTCGTGATTGCTGCAATCGCTTGGATGTTTATTGTTTACACAACACCATAACATAATATCACGCCTGTATGCTCTGAGGGGCTACGCAGATGTGTACAGTGCACCCACATTTTGATAATTAGGTATGCCCAGTTCCATTTTGTTGGGGATAAGCCTATTACCATGACATGTATTGTTAACGGTTATCTAATGTTTCACCAAAACTCCTTTGACAATTTTTAACCGACTTCAAAAAAGGAGGAGGTTTTGAAATTTTTATTTTATTCGAAAGTCTATACTCCTGATGTCGTCCCATTGTCATCAAGTCAGAATCTGATGATGGGGTCCCAGGAAAATTAAGGGCAACCCTCAAATTTTATGGGCATTGATTGATACAGTATACTTCCCATGTGGTCCCATGGTCATCAGGTCAGGATCTGATGTTGGGATCCTGGAGAAATCAAGGGAATTTTGTAAATTGTATACGCACACATACTCGCAGGCATTATGCCTGGTAATCATCATTGTGTGTAAGTTCAGCGATACCTTTGCCAATAGAGAACCTACGAGTATTTCAATGATTTCTTTTTTATTTGGAAGAATATTATTCGGCGGCGCTGGCCCCGTTTATATTTGGTGAAGATCTGATGCTGATCTTCGGAGATATAGGTACAATGGAACTCAACAAAATTAGGCAGCAAATCTGCCGTGATTGCTGCAATCGCTTAGATGTTTATTGTTTACACAATATCCTAACATAACGCCTGTATGCTCCGAGGGTGTACACAGATTTGTGCAGTAAAACCAGATTTGTTTATTTTTGTTGACAATATAAAATAAATGCATAGCAAATATTAATTGTATAGGATAGTACAACTAAAAATGGAAAAATAAAAAACATTTTTGCAAAAAATAAAACCGCCTTCAAAAACACAAAAAAGTGAAAAATAACTTTAGCTTCAGAAGTCGGTGACTTTGTTTGTTTGATTCAGTTTTGGTTTCCTTTTGTCTTTACTCTTTGCACTAAAAATTTGGTACTGAAAGAGAGGTTTAATTATGAGAAATCTATCTAAATATATGAAAGCGAAAGGTCGAAAACCGCTTGACGTATAAAGATGAAATTTGGCAGGCAGGTAGTTTATAGTTAGTAGACGTCCGCTAAGAATGCATTTTACGACAGGGCCGGATTAAGGAGGCCTAAGGGCTCTCGCAAGTTTGGATGAAAGTCCTTAACTTTTTGTGCTCCAAACTTGATATTTGGCAGTGAGGTAGTTTATAGTTAGTAGACGTTCGCTAAGAACGGATTTTGCGACAGGGCCGAATTAAAGAGGTCTAAGGGCTCTCGCAAAAAGTCATTTAATGTTGTATACAGAACGGTATTAGAATAAAAATCGCTAAACAAGGTTCACTTTGAAAAAAAGTTGTATAGTGCCAAAATACACCGATTTTTGAAGCCATATCGTCGCCTCAACGCCATTTAATTTTGTTTCGGACCTCTGCCGCCCTGAATTACAGCACCCAAAAGGACGCCTTTTGTAGTCATCAGTACATTATCACCTTTTGATCTGGCAGTCAGTTCTCACACATAACATAACGTCACGCCTTAAAGCCCCGAAGGTTTGGGCAGACGTGTACCTAATCGTACACACACATTTCACCAGTTATATTGAAGTCCCATGTAGTAGGGGGTGAGCTTATTGCCATCAACCGGGCACAAATCCAGATTCGCGCCAAATATCGCCCAATCTCATGTTGATAAATCTCACGTGAGATTAGGAGGGAGATGAGGGGGTCAAGCCAAATCTCACGACATCCCACCAGGGAGGAGGGGGGTCGAAAAATCGCCTCACGTAATTAATGGATGCCCCCTAAAAGAAGCATCTCCTTGCTTCAAAGGTGATCTTCCAAATCATGTGTGTGATAACTTTATGTAATTGAAATAAACATATTTTTTTTAACACTGCCTGACCCGGGAATCGGTCCCCACGCTTAGTAGTCGCGCTTGCGACCACTAGACCAACGTGCCAGTCTCACACATGCACACCAAAATTTCCACGCGAACGAAGTCGCGGGCAACATCTAGTCTTCTATACATATAATAAAATCGTAGACTTTCCGTGTCTGTACATTAGATATTTTTACAAAAAAATCACTGGATGGTGCTAGAAATAAGTAGTAGAAAGTAAAAAAATATTTTTTTAAATTTTTGTCTGTTTGTCGGTTTGTCGGTTTGTCGGTTTGTCGGTTTGTCTGTTCGTTTGTGCGCGCATCACGTAAAAACCCCTCATTGTATTCAAAATCGAAATATTACAAAATAAGAAGCATTGTTCTGGGTATTATTTAGCGTTTATTTCATCAAAATCGACCAACAGACGCAAAAGATATTAATATTTAAAATTTAGTTGGTAACCTCATGCGCGATTTCTATGATAAAAATAATTTACGTAAATAGGTTTTAGTTTCGCCAATTGTGAACCGATTTTGATGATTCTTTTTTTGTTTGGAAGAATATTATTCCGCGATGGTGCCATTTTTTATTTGGTGAAGATCTGATGGTGATCTTCGGAGATATCAATGGAACTCTTTAATAATAGATAGCAAATCTGTCGTGATTGCTGCAATCGCTTGGATGTTTATTGTTTACACAACACCATAACATAATATCACGCCTGTATGCTCTGAGGGGCTACGCAGATGTGTACAGTGCACCCACATTTTGATAATTAGGTATGCCCAGTTCCATTTTGTTGGGGATAAGCCTATTACCATGACATGTATTGTTAACGGTTATCTAATGTTTCACCAAAACTCCTTTGACAATTTTTAACCGACTTCAAAAAAGGAGGAGGTTTTGAAATTTTTATTTTATTCGAAAGTCTATACTCCTGATGTCGTCCCATTGTCATCAAGTCAGAATCTGATGATGGGGTCCCAGGAAAATTAAGGGCAACCCTCAAATTTTATGGGCATTGATTGATACAGTATACTTCCCATGTGGTCCCATGGTCATCAGGTCAGGATCTGATGTTGGGATCCTGGAGAAATCAAGGGAATTTTGTAAATTGTATACGCACACATACTCGCAGGCATTATGCCTGGTAATCATCATTGTGTGTAAGTTCAGCGATACCTTTGCCAATAGAGAACCTACGAGTATTTCAATGATTTCTTTTTTATTTGGAAGAATATTATTCGGCGGCGCTGGCCCCGTTTATATTTGGTGAAGATCTGATGCTGATCTTCGGAGATATAGGTACAATGGAACTCAACAAAATTAGGCAGCAAATCTGCCGTGATTGCTGCAATCGCTTAGATGTTTATTGTTTACACAATATCCTAACATAACGCCTGTATGCTCCGAGGGTGTACACAGATTTGTGCAGTAAAACCAGATTTGTTTATTTTTGTTGACAATATAAAATAAATGCATAGCAAATATTAATTGTATAGGATAGTACAACTAAAAATGGAAAAATAAAAAACATTTTTGCAAAAAATAAAACCGCCTTCAAAAACACAAAAAAGTGAAAAATAACTTTAGCTTCAGAAGTCGGTGACTTTGTTTGTTTGATTCAGTTTTGGTTTCCTTTTGTCTTTACTCTTTGCACTAAAAATTTGGTACTGAAAGAGAGGTTTAATTATGAGAAATCTATCTAAATATATGAAAGCGAAAGGTCGAAAACCGCTTGACGTATAAAGATGAAATTTGGCAGGCAGGTAGTTTATAGTTAGTAGACGTCCGCTAAGAATGCATTTTACGACAGGGCCGGATTAAGGAGGCCTAAGGGCTCTCGCAAGTTTGGATGAAAGTCCTTAACTTTTTGTGCTCCAAACTTGATATTTGGCAGTGAGGTAGTTTATAGTTAGTAGACGTTCGCTAAGAACGGATTTTGCGACAGGGCCGAATTAAAGAGGTCTAAGGGCTCTCGCAAAAAGTCATTTAATGTTGTATACAGAACGGTATTAGAATAAAAATCGCTAAACAAGGTTCACTTTGAAAAAAAGTTGTATAGTGCCAAAATACACCGATTTTTGAAGCCATATCGTCGCCTCAACGCCATTTAATTTTGTTTCGGACCTCTGCCGCCCTGAATTACAGCACCCAAAAGGACGCCTTTTGTAGTCATCAGTACATTATCACCTTTTGATCTGGCAGTCAGTTCTCACACATAACATAACGTCACGCCTTAAAGCCCCGAAGGTTTGGGCAGACGTGTACCTAATCGTACACACACATTTCACCAGTTATATTGAAGTCCCATGTAGTAGGGGGTGAGCTTATTGCCATCAACCGGGCACAAATCCAGATTCGCGCCAAATATCGCCCAATCTCATGTTGATAAATCTCACGTGAGATTAGGAGGGAGATGAGGGGGTCAAGCCAAATCTCACGACATCCCACCAGGGAGGAGGGGGGTCGAAAAATCGCCTCACGTAATTAATGGATGCCCCCTAAAAGAAGCATCTCCTTGCTTCAAAGGTGATCTTCCAAATCATGTGTGTGATAACTTTATGTAATTGAAATAAACATATTTTTTTTAACACTGCCTGACCCGGGAATCGGTCCCCACGCTTAGTAGTCGCGCTTGCGACCACTAGACCAACGTGCCAGTCTCACACATGCACACCAAAATTTCCACGCGAACGAAGTCGCGGGCAACATCTAGTCTATAATATGACTCATCGCGTCATCCTTATATGAAACGTGCAATATTCATAGAAATGTAGCTGTACAATATATTTATCAATCACGAAATCTTATCGATAAGCACATAGACAGAGCATCATGTTTTTTTCCCCGAATTGATTTTCAGATAAGTATCTAGCCACGTTTTGAATGTAGGACCAACATTCTATTAGCCAAATTTCCAACTTCTGGTAGACACAAAAATCGGTGTATAAAGGTGCTGGTGGATAACATAATCTCCTCCTGTTTTGGAAGTCGGTTAAAAATTCAAAGACATCTACCTACCGGCACTGGGCCCTCGTAGGGAACTATTATGAAAATGAAAGAGGGCTCATCTGCGGATAAAATATAAAGAAAAGTGAGCCTTCGCAAAAACAAAAATGGCGCAACTAGTTAGGATCATTTTTCCCCATTGTACTAGCAAGACCTACTGAATTGAAAAACTCAATTCAAAAGTGTACCTAACCGAAAAAAATCTTTTTCATGGGAATTAAAAAAATATGAAAAGAGTGCACCAAGATTCTTAATTTTATTTGCGTACTACCCGTAAGAAAACATTTTATTTTCAGTACCTACGTTAACTCAGTCTATAGAGTTCATTCACATTACCTGTGAACGAAAACCTAAATATTACAACATAGAATCAAGGCTCATAAAATTAAGTGCCTTACCTATACGTTTGGCCCAAGGAATTTACCGGTTTCGACATTAATTCCACAGACATATAAAGAAATAGACCAACTTGCTGGATATGGGGACCTATTAAATCGGGTGTTGCAACCATAATACTAGTTCCGCTCACCTGGTTAAGTTGTTGCGAAAACTATGCAGTATATTGATCACCTGTGTGTACCAGGAATTGCTGTGAATAGACTGGTATGAGCAAAAAGAGTTCTTCACTTTTAACGTACACATCTTGCTACATCGTTCTCACATAATGTACCATCTCAACATGAATGATGTAACCAAGAGTTTGTAAAAGTATTCTGATTTAAAAGAGTGTCCATGGAGTTTCTTGCCCGCTCTTCTCCATAGAGATCTACGTTAGGGAATGGGCAACTACAGTACTTTAACAGTTTTTATGCCTTGTGACTGGGACTGTAGCTATTGTTGTCTTTGTTTCGACAGTTCAAAAGTGCCTGTAACAAGCCTATTTGAAATAAATGCTTTGATTTTGATTTTGTCGTGTTGTGAGTTGGTAACTAAACTTTTCAATGGCTAGACATTCAAAAGTTTTTACTCTTATCAAAACAGAAATATCCAGGTATTATTCTTCGGGTCGAGTCTAAGCAGGTCGAGTGGGCGCGGACCCTCGGAGATTACGGCCATGATGATATGATAGATTATGATATATTTAAACATGTCAATACCTCACTAAGCCTATCTGCTATAATGAGATGATAATAAAGTTCTTACTTTTTGTGTTTCACACGGAATTCAGCTATTTATTCATTGGAAGATATTTTCTGCTTATATTAATTTCTTATAAATAATCATAATATTATATTGTGTTCGCCTATAGTTAATCCGTCTATTCATTTATTTATCTTATGCGATATAAAAAGATTTTATTAAAATATAAACTTATGGGGTTTTACCAGTATGTATGTTAAGACAAAAAAAAAACACAAAAAATAAAAGTATACACCGTGTCTTTTTAGTCGTCTTACAAAGGTGGTCCACTCAATGTATCAGACATAAAATACCTCTAAGCCCAATTATTTCTATTTTACCATTAATTAAGATAGTAGGTATCAAGAAAAAAAAATACAACATAAAAAAATAACAAGAATAATAAAATTAAAAAAAAATTATGAAACATCCTGCTAATAATGTTTACGTGTTAAACGGTAGAACATACCTACTCAACGCACAAGTCGAGTAGATCATCGCTCGCAACAGGGTGTTTCAACTACGTCACGTCATGCGTGGTAATTATAAATAATATTTTAAGCATTAAGATTTATTCAAATCTCATAAATACCTATTTTTTTATGAATGTTTAGTAGTCATTGGATACATGAAGTGGGTTGCCGTTGTAAGACGACTAAAAATCACGGTGTATAATACGCACAGTGAGTGACTGCCTCGTTAGTCTAGTGGCTGCCATCGCGACTGCTGAGCATGAGGTCCTGGGATTCCCGGGTCGGGAAATTTAGTTTTTCCATCAAGAATTTTTCTAGATTCTAGATTTGTGCCCGGTTGATGGCAATAAGCTCCCCCCTATTACATAACTGGCGAAATGTTGGTGTACTATTAGGTACACCTCTGCCTAAACCTTCGGGGATTACAGGCGAGGTATTATGTAATGTTATGCACAGTGACTGCGTTAATAAAACAACATAAATGTCTACGTAAGTAAGTTCAATGTTTACCAACACAAGTTCAATGTCATTGTAATAGATATTGGCTTACTTTGCGTAATCAAATGCAGACAGTGCTAATAAAGTAGTAGGTACAATTACCTAATAGGTGAAATATTTACGTCATTCGTTTCGTGCGTCGTCGTCGTTCGTTCGTTTGTGTCATTCGTTTTCGTTCGTTCGTTCTTTTCGTTTTCGTCGTCGTTTAATTCCTGGGCGACCGAGCTCTGCTCGGGTGAAAATAGAGAAAACGATTTTTCCCAGATATGAGATCTAAGTAGATCGATTTTTCGCCCCCGTAAACAGCTATATTGCAACTTTCATCGAAATCAACATCGACATTTTCGAAATGTTTTTAAAAAAAAAATATGGAAATTTCTGTTTCTATGGAAAATTTTAAATGGGTCTAATTTACATTATTTTTTAGAAAATGTTCTCTGATAACTTTTTAGAACTATGTGTTCTGCTTTTGCGTATGAAGTTTCATTAAAATCGGTTCATTCGCTTCGAAAAAAGAACTTGAAATGTATGAAATGCCGTAAGTCGTAAACGCTCCGCTCCAGAGAAGAAGTGTCCACACTAATCCCCAGCTACATATCTGTCTTTTGCTGAGGAGTTTGTTCCGCCACTTCTAGGTAAGTAGCAGTGGCGAAGGTTTCCATACAACTCGGTTCCAACTGGCTTCCCTTTTTAAAATGGCACAGTGACTATTCTATAGACAAATAATATAATCACATTAAAGATATATGTACTCCGGCTTACGTTTTACAAAAATTGGCCCTTCGCAGTAGCGAAGGGCCAATTTTTTTTTTTTATTTTTTTTTTATTTTTTTTTACCAGTAGGTAGGTAGGCGTTATATATAACGTCCACGTAATAACTCCTACTTAGATATTTAAACGACTGTCAAAGATCTACAAATGACAGCCGGGACAGTTGACAGCAGGGACCAACGGCTTAACGTGCTTTCCGAGGCACGGAGGAAACTCGGTATGTAATGGGCGGTCACCCATCCACAGACCAACCTAGGCAAGCACGGCTTAACCGAAAGATCGACCCGAGCGGCTGTTATTATTTAGCCACGAGCTCCTCTTAATAAATATAAATTATATGTAAAGAAAATAAATGAAGGAAATAATTATGACGTCTACATAATTATCATACATACCGGTTCAAAGATCGTAACACGTCCCAGCAGATTTTTATAGTTATGTTGTTTTCATATACGGGCATCGTCATTATTTTGACTGCGTCATATCAAATTCTTGAGCCACCGTAGATTTATCGTAGTTGAAAATGATCCGAATGAAATATTGTAGCCTAAGAACGTCTGCGTACTGCGCACACGTTCGGCGTAGGCTCTGACGTTATGTATGTACTGCGTAGGCACCACGTAGTCGGTCCGTATCCACTGCGTAGATGCTTTACGATCGCCTTGGTACAATTATTAACAATATTCTTTGCCAGATTGAAGTATGTTTCTTCTGACTGCCTTGGGGCTAAGGCCATTTAAATATGCTCTCTCTTCGATGTCAGTTTTTTGAACAGCCGCTCGGGAGGATGGAAGGTTAAGCCGCGCTTGCCTAGTTCAGTGCGTGGATGGGCCGATGGATCCGTTATATACAGAGTTTCCGCCGTGCCTCGAAAAGCACGTTAAGCAGTTGGTCCCGGCTGTCATTTGTAGATCTTTGACAGTCGTTACAGGTAGTCAGTGGCCCGACAGTCTGACAACCAGTCTTACCAAGGGGTATCGTATTACCCAGTACTAACTGGGTTGTGGAGGTCAGATAGGCAGTCGCTCTATGTAAAGTACTGGTATTCAGCTGCGTCCAGTTAGACTGGAAGCCGACCCCTACATAGTTGGGAAAGGCTAGGCTGATGATGAGTATCCTCCTCCTCCAATTTTTTTTTAAATCCGAGCGAAAACCGATTCCACCATTACAATTAATGTCAAAACTATAATATAATGTCAATTAAAATCATAATGTTATAAAATAATATATGTCTAATAAATAAGGTAAAAATCAATTAAATCAGATTCATTCATTGCAAAATAAAAATCAAGAATAATAATGCCAAATTAAAAATATTGAACAGGCCTTAAATAAGAGTTTAGCGATTTAGTCCAGTAACTTTATACATCAATGGATGGAGAGGGAGAGGAAGACCAAAGAAACGATGGATGGATTGTGTGAGGAATGATATGAAAGATAAAGGAGTGAATGATAGCGTGACGGTTGACAGAGGAGATTGGAAGAAAAAAACGTGTTGCGCCGACCCCAAGTGACATGGGACAAGGGCAGGAAAATGATGATGAACTTTATACATCAGAGCTTGCGTCAAATCCGGTAGTTCTGTTTTTTTGCAGACTCTTTTATGATGTTGGCCCAATGAATAATCCAAGTTTGTGACCTCGAGCGCCGAACGTAACTTTGTCAAGAAATGAAAAAACCCCGGTAATTTCGGATATTTTCAGATTTTGGGGATTATAATCCTAAAGGACTAGTTTTTGGCCTTTCGGGGCGTTTTCAAAGACGTATATCTCTTTTCTCCCAACTTGTTCGTCTTACTTTCCTTTTACTTTTCTGTTAGTCTTTAGTCGTTTTACAACTATGTATAAGTTGCCTTAATGAATGCTACCTCTAAGAGTGGGTCCCAAAATACATGGAACTTCGCCAGCCGTCTTTGCTACAATATAAAGTACCCCGTACTTTCAGGCGACAAGGTTTAAGGGTACTGGATTAAATAGTATTTGAGGTTTTTCTAAGTAGTTCTCCAGAGTCCTAACTGTATTTGCCGAACAAAAAGTTTACCAAACGGGAATGTATATACGCATACTAAAAAGTTAACGAAGCAAGACTCAATTTCTGAAGATCAAAATAATTACGAAACGGCACTTTTGTGGTGGTATTTTGATTAGTGGGCGAAACGGGAAAGTTGCCAAACGGGAAGTGCCCGTTCCAACTCGTTATCGAAAAACAAAAGATCACGATTCACAACTGTTTCAAATATAATAATAGACTGGTATTTTTTTTAAATTATAATTATTGAAATAATTAAATTATTTTCCATTGTCGTTAGACTGGTGTCATGAAAAGGTCACTCGAGTCGGTACTGGTAATACTGGATAGGTACACAACGGCACATCAAGCTATTCATTTCCAGTATAACTTGGCCTCGCTTTGTATAGATTTCCCGTGCAATGAGAGATCGCATAAACTGGTTTTGCATAGCTTGCTTGGTCGCCGTGCGTACAGGATTTTGTAGAAAAATGTTGTTGCTTTTTATAACTACGCTTCCGTGAAGATATAACATATAAATGACCTAATATCAATGAATTTAAATAAACAGGATATCATCTTACTACTATTATAACTTACTAGCTTCTGCCCGCGGCTTCGCCCGCGTGGAGTTCGGGAACTGCCCACGGAATCTTACTTCTGGGATAATAAGTAATCTATCTATGTATAGTACATACATAGATTTACGTGTACTTGCTACTGCAAATATTTGTTCATAGTAATATCAATTAAATTACATAATATGTGAAATATCTTGGTTTGAGATTGGACACCGGGACACCAAACAAATGATTTATTAGGAATCTATTTATAGACATAATACTTTGACATAATATTTAATATCAATGTCCCGTATCGCGAGCCAACGCGAAAATCGGTGGAATAAACTATATTCACAGACACGTCTACCTTAGAAAAATCCTATCTACTTAGTAATAGGTAAATACTCCCGCACCCCGCACGCCCCACGCAACGCTGCGCGGCATGCGCCCTTCTACGTGAGCTTCGAAGCCCTATTTAACTATATTGGGGGATGATTTTGGAAAAACTGATACACATCTATATATACAAAATGGTAAACTGACTGACTGACTGACTGGGTGATATATCAACGCACAGCCCAAACCGCTGGTCCTAGAGACATGAAACTTGGAGGGTGTGTTCTTTGTGAAGAGAAGGTTTCCACTAAGAAAGGAACTTTGGGAATTCAAATTTTCAATCGTCAGCCTAAACACAAAATTTGAAGATCCTAACTTCAAAACTGACGTACTTTCATATTAACTTCCATCCCCTATTTTACCCCTTTAGGGGTGGAACTCCCAAAAATCCTTTCTTAGTGGATACTTACTCTTCACAAAGAACACACCCTCCAAGTTTCATGTCTCTAGGACCATCGGTTTGGGCTGTGCGTTGATATATCACCCAGTCAGTCAGTCAGTCAGTCAGTTTACCATTTTATATAAAGAAAAAAAGAAGAAGAAAGAAAGAAGATTAAAGATTAATGATAAAATCATCTTTATCTATCAAACTTGAACGCGTAAACAAAGTTTCGTGGCCATGCTACTAACCGCTGAAGAGTTCTCTCTTGAGGAGACGATCCTGGCTGCAGGATTAAGGAATGTATGTCATAAAAATGTATTGTCACCAGAACCAAAGATTTGTGCAAAATTTCAGCTCAATCGGTTGTACAAAATTGAGTTGCATTTCACCCGAACAAACATAGTATCTTCACCCCCCTTTTTAACCCTTCGGGGGTAGAATTATCAAAAACGCCGAGACACTTATAAATTAATTTTCAATCGTCAGCCTTATCACAAAATTTGAAGATCCTAACTTCAAAACTGACAGACTTTCATACAAACTTCCATCCCCTATTTTACCCCTTTAGGGGTGAAATTCCCAAAAATCCTTTCTTAGTGGATACTTACTCTTCACAAACAATTCACCGTCCAAATTTCATGTCTCTAGGATAAGTGGTTTGGGCTGGGGGTTGATATATCAGTCAGCCAGTCAGGACGTTTAATTTTAAATTGGGGGATGATTTAGGAAAAACTGTGATACACGTGTCTCATAATTTTAACTGAAGAGTAAATACACAAATTTTCAAGTCAATCGACTCAGGGAATAAAAAGTTTCACAGAAAATTAAACACCCCATTTCACCCTCTTAGGGGTGGAATTTCGAAAAACCCTTTCTTAGTGGATACTCACTCGTCACAAAGTGTACACTGTCCAAATGTCATGTTTCTAGGACCAGCGGTTTGGGCTGTGCGTTGATATATAAGTCAGTCAGTTAGTCAGGACTTTGAATTTTATATGTATAGATAGATAGATGTTACCCGAATCAATGAGAAAAGAAAAAAAACTCCATCTATTCACGAACAAATTAAAAAAGCTATTAATAAGCAAATGTTACTACAGTGTCAACGAATACTTAAATGATAAATCCCTGAAAAATATAGATTAAACATAAATGTTTTAGAATAAGTTAGATTATAAGATACTTAAATGATAAGTCCTCATCTCCTAATATTATTATTATCTTTCTTTTGCTGTGCCCGACAGGGTCCACGATTGTTTCTTTTAAAACATGTCTACCACCTAGGCCTACATTGTGGAATGCAATAAAGTATTGAGTATTGGGATTTTGAATTTTATGAGAAACTTTTTAGTCTCGGAGTCGATTGACTTGAACATGTGTCTACATATATACTTCAGTTAAAATGATGAGATACGTGTAGGTATCACAGTTTTTCCAAAATCATCCCCCAATTTAAAATTCCATGCCCTGACTGGCTGACTGATATACCAACGCACAGCCCAAACCGCGGGTCCCAGAGACATGAAAATTGGAGGGTGTATTCTTTGTGAAGAGTAAGTATTATTTTTTCGAAATTCCTACCCATTAGAGGGTGAAATGGGGTGTTGAATTTTCTGTGAAACTTTTTATTCTCGGGGTCGATTGACTTGAAAAATTGTGTACATACTCTTCAGATAAAATCCAGTAAATCCGATGTCCAATCTCAAACCAAGGTATCAATATTTCACGTATCTAATTTAATTGATATAACTTTAAACTAATATTTACAAGTTATAAGCAAGTACATGTTAATCTATGTAAGTATGTATCATAGATAGATACGTAGATTACTTATTATCCCAGAAGTAAGATCCCGTGGGCTATTCCCTAATACCACGCGGGCGAAGCCGCGGGCATAAGCTAGTTTAACTATATTGAGGGATGATTTTGGAAAAACTGATACATATGTCTTATAATTTTAATTGAAGAGTGTGAACATCAATTTTCGAGTCAATCGACCCAGTAAATATTAAGTTTCACAGAAAATTCAACACCCCATTTTACCCTCTTAGGGGTAAAATTTCAAAAAACCCTTTCTTAGTGGATACCTACTCTTCACAAAGAATACACCGTCCAAATTTCATTTCTCTCGGACCAGCGGTTTGGGCTGTGCATTGATATATCAGTCAGCCAGACAGGACATTAAATTTTAAATTGGGGATGATTTTGGAAAAACTGTGATAAACGTATCTTATAATTTTAACTGAAGAGTAAATACACAAATTTTCAAGTCAATCGACTCAGGGAATAAAAAGTTTCACAGAAAATTAAACACCCCATTTCCCCCTTTTAGGGGTAGAATTTTGAAAAACCCTTTCTTAGTGGATACTTACTTGTCACAAAGAGTACACTGTCCAAATTTCATGTTTCTAGGACCAGCGGTTTGGGCTGTGCGTTGATATATAAGTCAGTCAGTCAGTCAGTCAATCAGTCAGTCAGTCAGTCAGTCAGGACTTTGAATTTTATATGTATAGATTCTTAGCGTGTCGATGGCAAACTTTTATTAAATATGTTTGGCCCAAAATTCAGCTATGCGAACTCCGCTCGCTGATGCAGTCATAAGATCGTCAAGTGCGCAGGTGTTAGGGCATGCAGCGCAAGATGGAAGGTGGGCCATTGTCTGTGGAGACACGCTGCACACACATTTAAGAATTATAACTGCGAAACACTATGATTATGACTCCAGCTACACGATCTCTGACTAATGCTTGCACTGACTGGACAGGTCCTCTCAATCTGTGGTTATTTCTTCAAAAGACCATCTCAGACATTATATGCATGGTCCTCATATGACTTGACCAATGCCTGGACTTTAAAAGAGACAGTGACCTCTGAATTTGTTTCGGATGTTTCTTCTCAGAGTAGTCAGGTACGAAACACAGGCCCCATCTAGTTTTAAAACAAAACATTATGTGACATGTCTAAGTATTTTGTAAAAATATGATTTATGATTTATTTATGAAAGTTTGTGAGGATGGATGGATGTTTGTTACTCTTTTACGCAAAAACTACTGAACGGATTTGGATGGAATTAAGCGAATAGATACTTAAAACCTAGATTAACATTTTGGTGTTTTCATTCTGGTAGTACGATCCCTTGAGACAATTATAGAACTAGTGTTGTACTTCGTAGCACGACCATGAACGCATTCATTAAAACTTTAGATGGTTATAAAATCTTTTTAATTTATACTATTTTATACCACTAATTAGAAATTTTATACCTCTCAATTATCGTAGATAAACAGGTCATGCTGGGAAGATTCCTTCCCAGCACGACCACGCTAAAATTCTAGCTGGCATAAAAGTTAGTGAAACGGGAGCATGCCTAAAAATTTTTACTCATTATTAATCAATTTTAGCGTGGTCGTGCTAGGAAGGAAACTTCCCAGCATGACCTGTATATCTACGATAATTGAGAGGTGTAAAAATTTCTAATTAGTGGTATAAAATAGTATAAATTAAAAAGATTTTATAACCATCTAAAGTTTTAATGAATGCGTTGATGGTCGTGCTACGAAGTACAACACATAGAACTCCACGAGGGCGTAACCGCGGGAATAAACCTTGCTTTGTGTTGTTTTATAAACCACTGGAAAATAAGTCAGGCGGTATCGAACTTTCCGGTATTATCCCCAAAGACCAGGCCTTTTGAAGATTTCCCCGCGTGAACAACAAAAAGAAAAGCCTGTTTATCTGTGCCGGTACATTTAAAAGCTTTTATTTCTAACTTATCCACTTGACTACCATGTACCTCACTACACATGCTACCTCATAGCAGGTGCATGCTTAAAAGCACTTGACCTTAGCCACCACAACATCACAACTATATACTACATGTCACTGATGCTCTGCCACTTTCACCCTTATGCCCTAAACAATAAAGTTGAAAATGGTCGACCGTTAGTAAACTCGGTAGTACAGTACAGTCCGTTCAAAATTAGTTTACCCTCAAACTTTGCATCGCTATCTTTAATTTTTACTATCGAATACTGTCCCACTGCTGGGCAAAAGCCTGGGTTCCAAGAGTTTCTATCCTGGTCCACCCGGAACCACTCCTCAAGGTGCATGTCGTCTCGCCACCTCTTTTTAGGCGCCCATTGTACTTCGTCGATTTGAGTCCTATAAAATCATTGTAATCTTTATTCTCAGTGATGAGGTTATTGTTACGTTGCTGTAACTGTCAAGTCTGACAAGTTATAGTGCTCTTATTATAGTACTACTAGCTGTTACCCGCGACTTCGTTCGCGAGGAAATATTGATGTGAATGTGAGAGAAGAAAAAAAAAGATGTGTGTGTACCTATGTGCTATTCCAGACTATAATCTATCTCTGTGCCAAATTTCATCTAGATCCGTTCAGCCATTCTGGCGTGATTGAGTAACAAACATCCATCCATCCATCCATCCATCCATCCAAACTTTCGCATTTATAATAGTAGTTAGATAAAGTTGAAATTGGACTACAGCTGTCTGAGGTAAAAGAACTGTGAACAGATATTACAGCTAGTCATTTTGGATGTGACACGTTATTTCCATTATCCTTATCTGCTAGATAATGGCAAAACTTACAAAAGTATGAATAACAATGATAAGGTGTACTATCAGCGGATATTACTGATACGATAGATCAGTATTAAGTTATTAAGCGAGGAGTGCGGTCTGGAGGTCTGCGGAAAATGTAAGCGAAAAATTGATGTTAAAAACGTCACACTTTTCTTATTGGGTAGCTGTGTGATAAATAAACTAGCATTAAAGTAAAGGCTATTTGTATTATAGCCGCTATCTTGGCTTGGTGAATAACACAACAATGTGAACACCTTTCTTTCGTTTTTTGTGTGTGAATATCCCCATGGATACCCTCCGTATGGGGCGAGCGGAGGGTTATTTTGACTTTAACCGACTTAACACCCACTGTTCCTACTACCATGTGTCGGGGGCCCGAGAGATACAAGTACATGCGCGCTCCCCCCCAAAGTTCGCCCTATGCAGCGACCGTACGTTCTCCATGAAGGCGAGTAGGAACCACTGCGCGCCACCTCTTTGGAGTTGGCTGGTTGGGCGCCGGCACGCCCTGATTAGTCAGCACTGTTACCAACTGATTATCTTTTGTTTTAACCACCGTACTGTAACCTTGTTTTGTTCACCACTTAGTATAATAACAGTCACATGCTATATTTCCCTGGTATGTAGATTTTCACCCATCTGGCTGTTTCATCATCATCATAATCATAATTTCAGCCGAAAGACGTCCACGGCTGGGCATAGGCCTCCCCCAAGTGTCGCCAAATTGACCGGTCCCGTGCGACTTGTGGCTGTTTGTGTGCTTTTTTATGCATCTACCAGTGAACATTGTTTTCCCAAAGCATGAGCACTCCCTCTAGACCGAGTCAATAAGAGACTTTTCTTTTTTTGTCAAGTTTTAGGATATCAGTACCCTCCTCAAAAAATTTAAAAAATCCGAGCGAAAACTGAAGGCTAATGAGTATACACGACGGTTTCTACTACTACCACGATGGAGGGTCCTGGGTGATGGACAGACAACTCAAGTACCTACTACACAATCACAACTGATAACTCTTTTTTTCTTTTCCAGAACTTAAGATGGCGTCAGCTTCAGTGATGCTGGTGCAACCCAAAGGTGAGATGTGGGAGAAAATCAGGGAGGAGCTCAACGAGGACGTGAACACCAGGGATCAGGACTTGGCACACATTAAGGAATGGCTGAGGAAGCAGCCGCATTTGCCGGATGAATGGGGTGAGTCTGGTGGTAGACCTATATAAGATGATTATAATTATTATAAATAGATTGAGAGGGAGAGGGATGACAAAGAAAATATGAATGGATTGTGTGAGGAATGATATCTATATACATAAAATAGTGAACTGAGTGACTGACTGACTGGGTGATATATCAACACACAGCCCAAACCGCTGGTCCTAGAGTCATGAAACTTGGAGGGAGTGTTCTTTGTGAAGAAAAAGTCTACACTAAGAAAGGATTTTTGGGAATTCGACCCCTAAAGAGGTAAAATAGGGGATGGAAGTTTGTACGAAAGTCTGTCAGTTTTGAAGTTAGGATCTTCAAATTTTGTGTTTAGGCTGACGATTGAAAATTAATTTATACGTGTCTCGGCGTTTTTGATAATTCTACCCCCGAAGGGTTAAAAAGGGGGGTTAAGGTGATTATCGGATATTTACGACATCCACGCGGGCGAAGCCGCGAGCAAAAGCTAGTGAAGATAAAAGACTAAATTATAGTGTCACAGCGGACAGACAATAGAAGAAAAATAACGTATTGTGCCGACCCCAAGTAACATGGCACAGAAAAAGATGTTGATGATGATGTCCTGGTTTAACATCATATTCACGAATATAAGTCAAAGCTAAAGTGAGCTCAACGCAGTTGCAATTCAAGCTTTAGGCTCCTCGCCCACGGCGACTTTTTGTAGCGATGCTGTCGCGCGTTTTATAAACGCGCTTCTGCATCGCGGCATCGCTACTATCGCGCGTTCAGAATTGGGCAAAGGTACACAGCCAGCGGTAGCATCGCGGCTGTATCGATATACATGCGTGACAGCATCGCTACAAAAAGTCGCCGTGGGCAAGGCCTCTAAAAGGGTGCAAGCAAAATTCAAAGTTACCTACTAGTGAAAAAACATAAATCATTATTTATGGATGTAATCTAAAATCTATAACGCAAACAAATCTGGTTTTTTTTTTTAAGAACATTATAATTTAATAGTAACCTGAACACTATTCACGTTATTAGTATTTTTTTTGTTATAACAAGTCCGCACAGTCCGCAGTTACAAGTTATTATTAGTCCGCTACATTTTTTTAGGCAAAGCCACTTTTTTTTTTAGGATAGGAAATCATCAAATGAAATCCCCCTCCCGATCTGGGCGGAGTGGAAGGGAATGTCAGACTTCTAATGACTAAAACCCATCCATGTTCCTTCTTTGTCCTTTGTGTTCCGCGGTATATTTTCGAACAGTCCCGCAGCAAAGATACCTTGATACTTTGAGATTTAAAAAGCGGCATTTTAGTTCTATGTGTAGTCTGTATATAATTTACAAAAAAAAAAAAAAAAACAAATAAATAAATCGAATGGGAAAAAAAAGCGGCTAAAACCTATAAATATCGAGAAAGACGGTGCGTTCTAAGGTTTACCTACATATTGCCAACTGAATCGTGAATATTGTTACCGTTTTGGAAGTCACTTCAAAATATAGTCCTAAATTCACCCTTTTTTCCATTGGGGTAGGCAGGAACTACAGAACGTCACTTGCTACGATCCTTACTTACTCAAGGGAAATTATTAATCGGGCGAATAAAAATTTTATTGGCCACCAATATACTGAATGGGTGACTATTGTACGAAGTAAGTTACTATTTATCCGGTCATTGAGGCAAGGAGAATATAGGAAGCAAGAGCGAGCGAAGGCTGAGAGAGACTTGTGGCACCCCTACTCGGACTGGTTAGGTTCGAAGGGGATGGCAGGGTCTAGTGAGCGAGCGAAGTGACCGAACTAAGACCCCGGAATCCCCTTCGTGTTAGGTTACTTTAAACCCTTAAAACTGAAATAGGAGCCCCACGCTGTATTTTTAAAACCCTAAATCAGATTAGTTTGTCGCCGCGTTAAATACATGCCCTTACTCAAATACAACAAGACCAATAAACATAATATTATTATTAGAATTTGAAAAAAAAAAAAGTTTGTAGATGTCATTAAATTCATCTATACGAATAGGCACGTAGTCGTATATCTATCTAGTAGTCGCTAACGCGACTGCTGAACGTGAAGGTCTGGGTTCGATTTCCGGGTCGGACAAATTCTTATCGAGTTTTTCCATCACGAATGTCTCAGTAGCAGCCACGGAGTTTGTATTAGTACGCGGTTGAAATAGGCTCGTCCCTATTACATAGGACTTAAGTAAAACTGCCAAAATGTGGGGGTAGGTACAATTAGGTACACCCGTAACCAGTGGCGAAGATTCGATACAACTCGATTCCTACCGGATTCCCTTTGAAAAATGGCACAGTCAGTATTCTATAGGAAAAACTACAACTACAAATAATATTATCACACTTAACATATATGTACTCCGGCTTACCTTTTACAAAAATTGACCCTCCGCTACTCCGGGATTACGTGCGTGATATTTTATGTTATCTATATCTTTCTCCCCAGAGGACCGCGGCCTGATGACCTTCCTACGAGGCTGCAACTTCTCTCTGGAGAGGTGCAAGAGGAAACTGGACATGTACTTCACGATGAGGGCAGCCTGCCCCGAGTTCTTCACCAACAGGGACATCACGAGGCCAGAACTGCTGGATCTTATGGCGAGAGCGTAAGTGTCAGTTTTGTTTGTGTGATCCATGCGTCATTTTTGTGAACGGGCGCTGTCGGTTGGGACTGGTCATCTCTTAGCTGCCACGGTTTATTTTAATGACTTAATTTTTTTCATTGTTGATTAATCTTTTACTCTGGACGCTCTTAATGTGCACGTCTTTCTACGTCGTTCTCACATATATGTATAATCTCAACATGAATGATGTAACCAAGATGTCGTAACAATATTTTGATTTAAAAGAGTGTCCATGGAGTTTCTTGCCCATTCTTCTCCTTAGAGATCTACGCTTTGGAACTTTGGAATGTGCAACTACAGTACTTACTCAAGTTATTATGCCTTGTGACTGTGGCTGTAGCTTCGTTTCTTTTTTGTTTTTTTTTTGACATTCAAAAGTACCTATGATGTAAGATTTTAAACTATCATGGTCACTAACATTACTATTAATACTAACGGTAACCGCCGCGGTCCGCGGTCAGCGGTCGCTAACCTGTGATGGTCTAATTGAAATAAATGCTTTGAGTTTGAGTTTGGTTTTAACTATGGAAGAAGGTGAAAAATTATGAGCATCAGATCGGAATACGTAGTTGTGGATTGTCTAACTTATTCACTTAAACGTTTGATTGTATACGTCTAGATACCTAAGTCATTTAGTCAAATAAGAAGTCGCATCATCTAAACGAATGGTATTCAGCTTGGCTGGATAGGCGTCACGGCGTCCTGACCTACCGCATGACGCAGGTCCTCACCGGACACGGAAGCTTCGGGAGGTACCTGTGTCTGATGGGGAAGGAGGAAACGCCTGGGTGTCACCACTGCGAGGACCGCCCGGAGGACACAGTGGAGCATACGGTGCAGGACTGCCCCGCTTGGGCAGGGCACCGCCGTGTCCTCACGGCGGCGATGGGTGGAGACCTCTCGCGCCCGGCATTGGTCGAGGCCATGCTGCGAGGCGAGACGGAGTGGGAAGCGGTCGCCTCCTTCTGCGAAGCAGTCATGCTCGCGAAGGAGGAGGCGGGCCGCGTGAGGGAGAGGACAGCGTCCTCCCTCCACCCCAGCCGCAGTGGTAGACGCCCACGGCGCCGGACGTTGGCAGACGATCTCCGGCCACCGTAGGCGCGGGCTTGCGGGCGGCGAGTAATGGGCGACTCGCTGTCCGACCATGGACCATGCCCGGGTCGACGGCGCGTTGTGTTCCACGCGCGCCTCAAAGAGTGTCAGCATTATGACAGGGCCCCCCTCTAGAGGGCCAAAGCCTGCCGGGGTCGCGGGACTTATAGAATTACCGTGACCCTGGATCATAAAGGGCTATTGAAGGACACCGTGGATTTTAGTCAGTACAAGTCTGACAGTTCCTCCCACTCTGCCCTGGGTGGGAGGACTCATTTGATGAGTTTACCACGATAAAAAAAATAAAAAATGGTATTCAGCTGCATACTGATAGACTGGAAGCCGACCCCAACATAGTTGGAAAAGGCTAGACAGATAATGATGAGATTCGTTCTACGTTCTTCCGCGAGCCATACCTACATGGTTTTTAACACTAACAAGATTATACTACTACCAATTTGTCATCCCTCTCACAAATATTAATTTGGTAGTGTAACAAAGACTAAAACTCGTGTTTGAGCTCGTGGCTAAATAATAACAGCCGCTCGGGTCGATCTTTCTTTAGGTTAAGCCGTGCTTGCCTAGGTTGGTCTGTGGATGGGTGACCACCCATTACATACCGAGTTTCCTCCGTGCCTCGGAAAGCACGTTAAGCCGTTGGTCCCGGCTGTCATTTGTAGATCTTTGACAGTCGTTAGGTAGTCAGTGGTCCAAAAGTCTGACAACCAGTCTTACCAAGGGGTATCGTATTACCCAGTACTAACTGGGTTGTGGAGGTCAGATAGGCAGTCGCTCCATGTAAAATACTGGTATTCAGCTGTATCCGGTTAGACTGGAAGCCGACCCCAATTTTTAGTTGGGAAAAGGCTAGGCAGATGATGAACAAAGACTAAAACGATTTATTTTCCTTTATTCCAGGCAAGGACCCACTATGCCAGGTTTGACACCCTCCGGAAGAAGAGTCACCATTTGCAGAGGTAAGATTTTTGGCAATCGGTACAATACAGGGTGTAACAACACCCTTAACGAAGCCGAAAGGCACTTGTTCTCCCCGCCACTGCGATAATTTTTTTGTTCTAGACCATACCTGGGAAGCTTCTAGTTACGGAGATATCGGGGGTCAAAGTTCCAACTTTTTCACAAGTTTTTTTTTAAATACAAGTTTTTAATGTAAGATTTTTATTTTAAACACCTCCACGACCCCCGTACTATTCAATGCATCCATTATCACAATGTTTTAAGTGTTTAACATTGAGTACTACCGTAAAACATGATTTATCACCCCAAAAAAAAAAGTCGCTTCAAAGCAATAATTTTTGCGTAAAGTAACTTAATTTTATGTACAGAATGCTTGTTTGACGGCTTCGTTAAGGGTCTTGTTACACCCTGTATACTTGAAATAATCATGGCAATAAATGTCACAAATCTAGCGAAGACCACCACCACCAAAAACCACTAAACCACCTCTTAAGAGAACTATGAAATAATATTTCATAAATATCATATTATGATATTTAAACATTATCTTAATGTGACAAAATATCCTGTTTGAAAGACTGCGAATGTTTAATTTGAATTTTTATGTGTACAAGTGGCATTCAATATATTAAATATTGAATGCCACTTGTACACATAATAATTCAAAAAGGCAAAATGTGGTTTGAGAATAGAACTAAATGTCAAACTTTTTTTTTAATTTTCTTATTTAGCACGCAAAAGCGGCCCCCATGTTTAAAATTCATTAATTTACGTTACACGTCCGTCTTTGGGTCACCGACTTACATATCGCATCTATAAAAGAAAACCGTTACTAAACAAAAATTTTCATTAAATTGTGTAAAATTTGCAATCTTCGATTAGTAACAGTTTACCTTGTTGTCTACCAACAACAACATAAACTTTACAACTCAATCGGTCCAGTAGTTTCGGAGTAAATTGACTGTGACAGACGGACAGACAGATACGCGAGGGATCCTATAAGGGGTTCCGTATTTTCCTTTTGAAGTACGGTAAAAAAAAAAAAGATTCATCTTTATATTTACTTTCCTAGACAATGCAATATTAACATTGATCGCATGACAGAAGTAATTAACAGTCAATGCCGCTTGACTTAGTGAAACTTAGTCACTTCACGACATAGTTTACTTTTATATTTCCCGGCTTTTGTTGCAACAGTCGTAGGAAATCCTATGTGAACCAACCTGTTGAACTAGTTTTTGATACAGCTGATTTCCATTGTAATTTATGATGAACTAGCGACCCGTCCCGGCTTCGCACGGGTGCAATATACAGGGTGTAAACAGACCCTTCACATATCCGTCAACCAAGCATTCTGTACATCAAACTAAGTAACTTTACTCAAAAATTATTGCTGGGAATCGACTTTTTTTTGGGGTGAAAAATCACGTTTTAATATAGGACTCGATGGAAAGCACTCAAAGCATTGTGCTGATGGATAGATTGAATAGTACGGGGGTTGTGGAGGTGTGTAAAAATATTACATTAAAAACACGTATTTAAAAAAAAACTTGTGAAAAAGTTGGAACTTTGCCCCCAATATCTCCGTAACTAGAAGGTTCCCAGGTATGGTCTAGAACAAAAAAATTATCGCAAAGACGGGGAGAACAAGTGCCTTTCTTTTATGTTAAGGGTCTATTTACACCCTTTATACATATAAATCTTCCTCTTGAATCACTCTATCTATTACTGAAAACCACATCAAAATCCGTTGCGTAGTTTTAAAGATCTAATCATACATAGGGACAGACAGACAGCGGGAAGCGACTTTGTTTAATACTATGTAGTGGGTATAAAATAAAATTTATGTTTTTAGTACGACCATGCAAAATGGTAGTGGCAATATTTTCAAGTAAAATAATAATTGTCTTTACGCACTTGAATCTTATCTCAAATCTTAGTAATGTTATGGCACGTGATTGTCTTGACAATTTCGCGGAATACTGCAGTAAAGTTATTTATGCACGTGTGAAATAAAATAGCATTAAGCGCAGGCCACACCGCCAGCTGGCGGGCGGACGAGCGACGTGAACGACGCGTCGTTTCACCTCTTTTCATACCTTGGTTCACACCGCGAACTATCGAAATATACGAACAAAGTATGAAAAGGGCGTCGTTCGCGTCGCTCGCCCGCCCGCCAGCTGGCGGTGTGGCCTGCGCTTTAACTTTGTGCTCGACAAACATGTTTTTTTTTTTAATTTAATTTTTCTAACGTTACGTTAACGTTCAAATGTACAGTATAAGTTACTTACACCAGTTTGTAGATGCCTTACTGCCAGCATCATCGAATTGTGTGGCACCTTCAAGTTTTGAGTTAAAAACATCCAAAGGCTTAGCTTCTGCCTATCTGACCTCCACAACCCAGTTACTGGATAACACGATAACCCTTGGTAAGACTGGTTGTCAGACTTTCGGGCCACTGACTACTTGTAACGACAGCCAATGTTCTATTAATGAGAGTCGGGACCAACGCTAAAGTCTCGATATGTAATGAATGGTCACCCATCGATGGGCCGACCTCGGCAAACGTAGTTTAACCTTCGATCGATCGATCTGTTATACAAGGAGTAAACAGACCCTTCACGAAGCTGTCAACCAAGCATTCTGTACATCAAACTAAGTAACCCTACGCAAAAATTATTGCTGGGAAACGACATTTTTTTTGTGTGAAAAATCACATTTTACGGTAAAACTCAATATAACGTACTCAAAACATTGTGCTGGTGGATACATTGAATAGTACGGGGGCGAGGAGGTATTGAAAGTAAAGTTACAACATTAAAACCATGTATTTAAAAAAACTTGTATTTTTTTTAAATTTGACCTCTAATATCTCCGTAACTAGAAGGTTCCCAGATATGGTCCAGTACAAAAAAATGATCGCAAAGACGGGGAGAACAAGTGCTTTTCGGCTCCGTCAAAGGTATGTAAAGGAATACCTAGAGATGTCTAGGATCCCTTTATCTTTGAATACTAGCGCGCTTTTCAAAAGTCATAAGTCATTGATGTGTTGTCTTGATTGACACAATAGATGGCGTCAGCTACCGAAGATTGGTAAAGCAATATTATTGTTTTTACTCTTTGTGGCTGGGATTTGAGTGACTGAAAAAAATATTGCAAAAATATTTTAATTCGTTTATTGGAAAAAGATCGGCAAATAAACTTTAAATGTCGTTTCTTTGTTTTACAGAGCAACACATGGTTTAATTTGTCGTTATAAAATGAAAAGATAACAAATAGACGTATTGTCTTATAGGTATTTTTATACCTTTTATTATTTAGCCACCAGCCCCTCATAACTGTTCACCTTTTTTTGCAGGCCTGGATAAGAGCCTCGACACGAACATTCTGAACGACGCGTTCAAGCTTGTCATGATGATCGGTGACATCAGACTGATGGAGGAGATAGAAGGAGTGGCGGGAGACGTGTACGTTCTAGACGCTTCCGTCGTCGCGCCCAGTCACCTCGGGAAGCTATCGCCGTCGCAGTTGAAGAAGTTCTTCATCTGCGTTCAGGTAATACTTATAATTGATTGGTTAGAACATAAACACACACCAGGGTCAGATGTAGAAGGTGGAAACCCTGGCTTTGTGGTGCAACTTGGCAGGCTCCCAACTCCAGCAAAAGACAAGGGTCTGATCAACAATGAAGATGTACAAGTTTTTTTAAATATAGAGTTGATTTTGATTTTGATTTTGCTGTCAACCATGCATTCTGTACATCAAACTAAGTAACTTTGCGCAAATATTATTGCTGGGAAACGACCTTTTTTTTGGGGTGAAAAATCACGTTTTACGGTAGGACTCGATGGAACGCACTCAAAGCATTGTGCTGATGGATGGATTGAATACGGGGTCGTGGAGGTGTTTAAAGTAAAAATCTTACATTAAAAATACGTATTTCAAAAAAACTTGTGAAAAAGTTGGAACTTTGACCCCCAATATCTCCGTTTCTAGAAGGCTTCCAGGTATGGTCTAGAAAAAAAAAATCGTTTGATGGCAATAGGCTCGCTCCCTATTACACAGGACGAAATGGGGGTGTAGGTACTATTATTTACACCTCTGCCTAACAGTTCAGGGATTACAGGCGTGATTGTAACCCTAATCATATCCTAACTTAAATATTATAAATGCGAAAGTAAGTTTGTTTGATAGCTTTTGACGCTTAAACCACTGAACCGATCATCCTGAAATTTTGCATATACGTTGTCAGGTGTACAGAAACGGACATATGGTACCTTTCATCCCGAAAAAAAGTACTGTTCGCGAGGAAAACAACAATAACGTTCTTATGATAACAGATGGCGCCACGTGTCTTTCGAATCATGATTGAATTATATTATTACAAGCAGAGTACAACCTGAATTGATTGTCAAATTATAAATAAACTTGAGCGGAGCCACAGGCAACAGCTAGTGTAATATATTGGCCAACTTTATGTGAAATGAATGAGGCTTCACTAACTTGAAACATTTGCCTATTTTTACCATTATAAAGGTTTTCTTGTACTGTTATGGCGAAGAAGTAACCGCAAATCTGTTAAAACTACGAAGTTGCTATTCGATCAATTTTAGGCACCGCTGTTGTAGTTTATTGCTGAAGAAACTTTCTTTGTTTATTTTCGAAGCTTCAGAAAAGCATGTTGTGTTAAATAAATAAAACAAAATCTAAAAAGTTGGATCTTTGACCCCCATTATCTAGAAGGTTCCCAGGTATGATATAGAAAAAAAAAATGATCGCAATGACGGGGAAAACAAGTGCCTTTCAGCTTCGTTAAGAGTCTTGTTACACCATTTTTTTTTTCGGACGGGATATCATCAAATGACCCCCCCCCCCCCCATTCTGGGCGGAGCAGAAGGGAGTGTCAGACTTGTACTGACTGAAACCCATCCATGTTCCTTCTTTGCCCTTTGTGTTCCAGGGCCACGGTATCTCTTTCGAACATAAAACAAAAAAGTCGACGCCGATTTAGATTCCGCCTTTTAATATTATAAATCTAATGAAAGTAATTATATTCCATTACAGGAGGCTTATCCAGTGAAACTGAAGGAAGTCCACGTGGTGAACTCGACACCTCTCATAGAAGCTCTCCACAATATTATCAAACCGTTCCTCAAGGAAAAGATGAGGCAAAGAGTAAGTATCCATTTCCAGGTCATAATCATATCAGATGGAATTCTGCAGGCGTCTGTATTCCAAATAATATCATAATCTGCCTAGCCTTTTCCCAACCATGTTGGGGTCGGCTTCCAGTCTAACCAGATGCAGCTGAATACCAGTATTTTAAAGAAAGAAAGAAAATATATTTATTTGGCACATGCCACAAGTGCACACAGCGTAAAAAATAATAAATAAAAACAAAAATTTAAAAAACTTAAATCTTAACAAAAAAATACAATAGTGTGACACTGTGTGCCTCACGGCTGCGCCAAATAGGACCAGTTCAGCAAAATGCCGGACAACTAGTGCCTGATGCTGGTTTTCAACTGGACCTGGATTAGTGAGGTTACGGATGTGAAGCAGTTTGATTTTTGTGTCAATGGTGGTGGTGAATAGATACTTAAATATGAAAAAAAAACTGCATGCAAAAACATAAAATAAAAAAAACTAGAGTGACTAA
The DNA here is from genome assembly GCA_963082995.1 of Noctua comes. Taxonomy (NCBI): domain Eukaryota; kingdom Metazoa; phylum Arthropoda; class Insecta; order Lepidoptera; family Noctuidae; genus Noctua; species Noctua comes. The sequence continues at coordinate 11,375,026 of OY720285.1, forward strand.
AGGAAAGTGGGAAACACACAAACGCGACTGCTGAACATAAGGTCCTGGGTTCGATTCCCAGGTCGGACAAAGTGTTCTTGGGTTTTCCATCAAGAATTTCTCAGTATGTTGATGGAAATAGGCTCGCCCCATATTACATGGAACTTGAATATAACTAGCAAAATGTGGGGTGCGGGATCTAGAGAAGAGGAAACGGGGCCTCCTCTCATGTGCGGATGACCACCGGGGTGGTTTTAGTGTGGTAATAATCCCACACTCCCCGGTGTTATCCCCAAAGACCGGCCTCCTTTTGAAGGTCCGAAAATAAAAAAAAAGGTCAACCTCTACCTAATACTCTGGGGGTTACAGGCGTGATGTTATTAAAATTAAAATTGAAAATATAAATTAATAAAATATAATACTTAATACACATAAATAAAATAATTTAATAATCTCAGGATATTATTAATTATTATAATTAATATGATTAATTAAAATAACTACATAACCTATTACTAGTAATATTGTCGAAAATAGTTATATTTGTTTAACAAACTTGCAATCCAGTATACCTACTCACTGGACGCTTGTTTTGTCCAATCTATTATGTTGCCGTGCCCCAACCGGGTTTCATGTTGGAACTTACTTACTTATATGTAACAACTAAATGTACACATGAATGCAATATAGACTTTTGAGTTTGAGTTTGAGTTTGAGTTTGAGTTTGAGTTTGAGTTTGAGTTTATTAAACAATTTATCTTGCTTTCAGATCCACTTTCACAGTAACTTAAATTCCCTTCATAAGCACGTACCTAAGGAGATGCTGCCGCCGGTATATGGAGGCACTGGACCCACACTGGAAGAGGTCCAAAGTAAGTTTGAATTCACTACTTTTTACCCGAATATTCATAATCATAATGTGGAGGTGTCTGATGAGATGACGAGTAATAGAGAAGTATGGAAGAAGAAGACATGCTGCGCCGACCTCCAATGTATTGTGATAAGGACAGGAGAATGGTGATGATGATGATGAATCATAATCATAATCTATACTAATTTTATAAAGAGGTAAAATTTGTTTGTATGTAGGGGGTAATCTCCGGAAGTAATGAACCAATTTTAAAAATTGTTTCACTGGTCGTAAAGCTACATTATTCGTGAGTGCTATAGGCTATAAATTATAAAGATATCATGCATATTAGCCGATCTATCACAATTTTCGCGGACGAAGTCGCGGGTGTACTGCTAGTGTACCTGTAAACCTACTGGGTGTAAACAGACAAGAATCGGTAACATAACCGTCAACCAAGCATTCTGTACATCAAACTAAGTAACTTTACGCAAAAATTATTGCTGGGAGTCGACTTTTTTTTTTGGGTGAAAAATCACGTCCTACGGTAGGACTCGATGGAAAGCACTCAAAGTATTGTGCTGATGGATAGATTGAAAAGTACGGGGATCGTGGAGGTGTGTAAAGTAAAAATCTTACATTAAAAACACGAATTTAAAAAAAACTTGTGAAGAAGTTGAAACTTTGACCCCCAATATCTCCGTAAATAGAAGGTTCCCAGGTATGGTCTAGAACAAAAAAATTATCGCAAAGACGGGGAGAACAAATGCCTTTCGTATACGTTAAGGGTCTATTTACACCCTTTATGTTACTAACAACACTTCACATTTCCAGTTGCTTGGATAAAGAAAATACAGGAATACGGGGACTGGTTCAAGAAACAGGACTCCCTTATAGCTAATGAGTCCCTCCGGCCTGGCAGACCCACCAACTATGATGAGCTGTTCGGAATGGACGGCTCCTTCAGACAGCTTACTATTGATTAGACTAGTTAGTACTTACTTTTAGATAATATTTGCTTGGTATTATGAGCCTTTGTGACGTAAATAATAAAACATATTCTGAACTTATACTGTCACTTACGGGATATCTTCCGTGATTGTTCATTATTTTGAGCTCCCGATATAACAAAAAAAATATTTAAAAAAAAAATGTGAAAAAAAAATATTAAAAAAATTAAAAAAAAAAGATAACCCGTAAGTGAAAAATAATGAACAATCACGGAAGATATCCCGTAAGTGACAGTATAAGTTAAGTTGTAAACCGTGAAAGCTTAAAACAAACATATTCTGCCTTTTAGTAAAGGATTTTTAGAACTTTGCATCTCCCAAGGGCAGATTTGTGTCGTATGCTCACTAATAATATTATATTTAGTTCTTCTCCGAATTATTTCTTACGGCTAAATAATAACAGTCCCTTGGGTCGATCTTTAGGTTAAGCCGTGCTTGCCTAGGTTGGTCTGTGGATGGGTTGTGACCACCCATTACATACTGAGTTTCCTCCGCGCCTCGGAAAACACGTTAAGCCGTTAGTCTCGGCTGTCATTTGTAGTACACTGACTACCAGTAACGACTGTCAAAGATGACAGTCGTTACAGGTAGTCAGTGGCCCAAAAAGTCTGACAACCAGTCTCACCTAGGATTTCGTATTACCCAGTACTAACTGAGATGTGGAGGTCAGATATGCAGTCGCTCTTTGTAAAATACTGGTATTCAGCTGCATCCGGTTAGACTGGAAGCCGACCCCAACATAGTTGGGAAAAGGCTAGGCATGATACTATTATTAGAGGACTGTTTAAGTTTCAATGTAGATTTCTAAGCACTGCCCGGTAAGACTGGAAGCCGAATCCATCCTGATGATGAGCTAGTTGCAATTGAAATATCGGCTGAAGTATTTTTTATAAAAAATGTTAAAACACAATTTCGTTTAATCTGTTGTATTAAAATTATATGCTCATAACAGTTGTACTTAGTTTTAAGCATTATGTATAAATATTATATAATTAATAAATATTATAAAATGGTGTTTGTCTGTGATAAATTAAATGAACTTTTGAATAGGTGAGTGTTTTTTTTTCGGATTTCAACAAAACAAACCACGCAGCATTTTACCAAGAAAGAAAATTCCATGTAATAGCGAGCAAACCTATAACCGGTGTTCTAACCGAGGCGATCGTCGCATTCATAACCACTCATGAAGAAGGAATGAGCCCACTGGCCTAATGGGCCTATTTGGCGCAGCCGTGCGACACACAATATTATCGCTTTTTTCTGTTTAGTTTTAACCTTTTTTATAGTGTAAAATGAAGTTTTTTAATTTTTTTTTTTTGTTTGTTGTGTGCACTTGTGGCGTGTGCCAAATAAATATGCTTTCTTTCTTTCTTTCTCTGTCTGTAAAGAGGTATTTAGGTGAAGATTGTTTTGACATGGGCCATAGTTTCTACACCATGCTATGTCTGAGAAACTGTAATCAGACAAAAATCCGATCAAACCCAAAATCTCATGCATATACATCCCGGTTGAGACAACTATTTGATCATTGATAATACCCAAAGAGATTTAAGACTTATATTTAAATGTCTTTGATAGTACCTAATGTAATTTACCGGTACATCTTGCACTTTGAACCGGATAGTGATATCCTATTTCGGCAACAAAACCTCGTGAGAAAAGACATGACCTTACGTCTGTACCGGATACTCTTACTTAAGACCTTATGTAACTAGCAACAACGAGGGAGGAACCCTCAATTATACAAAATACAATGTAGAAAAGGCTCATACGAAAAGACAGCATGGTGCAGCACAGACTAAGTACCAATTATTAGGTACGCGTACCGGATACTCCACGGGGTATTCCTCAAAACGCCACTATTTTTAAGCGCAACTAAATAATTCCTCAAAGCGCGACCATGATGAAAAATAGAGAGGGGTATGATGGATTCATTCGTTTTTTTTCAATCTTGGTTGCGCTTCGAGGAATAATTTAGTTGCGCTTAGTTGGTTGCGCTTAAAAGTTGCGCTTTGAGGAATACCCTACTCCGCGACTAACTAAAGTCCTATTTATGCAACCATCGACAACCCCTCAAGTAAGAAATAATATTTACGTAAAGAAATACAAGCTAAGAAATAAGTAAGTAGGTATTTAAACTTTGACTTGTTTCTTCATTAAAGAAATACATGCCAAGAAATAACATTCAAACTCCTAAAGTCTATTCTACCAATATTATTTCTGTAGGAAATAATTATGTCCAGCTATCCTAGGATATTTTACCCGACTAAGCCAAAAAGAAGGGTTATGATTTTAGCAGTCTATGTATGTATGTTTGTATTGCAGTATGTTCCTCCGTAGCGCCTGAACTATTCATCCGATTTTGATGAGTGTCAATCGATTCGTTATTATGGCCCGTGTAACATATACACCTACCACTGTTTGTCTCTGCATCACCCAAAGGTTGACTGGTAGAAAATGTCTATGGCATTAAGTCCGCCAATGTGCTTTTGTGCTTGAAGTGTAAATAAATAAATAAATAACATAGGCTACATTTTAACCTACTTCAATAATAGGAGGTGTCGATTTTACCTGGATGCGATGCAAGCCGTTTGGTGGAAATCATTCTTTAGTTGCCCGATCGAAAACGTAGATCTCTACGAAAGAAAAACGGAGAAAAAAATCCATGGAGAAAAAAATCCCACTCTTAAATCATTTTTGTGTCACTAACTCGTAGTTTCCGATTAAAAAGTACCTTAATTTTATGAAGGACTTTGTTTAGCTTATTATGTTAGGCTAAGTCTTAGACCACTAAAAGAAAAATAAGAAGACTAATCAGAAAACCACAGATTAGCAAAAAAAACATGGCTCATAAATAATTCATCAGCTTGTCATCTGACCTAAGCATTGAAGGGGTTAACTTTGAAACATAACAATTGTTCATATGATACATAAGTACACATTACGTATGTTATTGTACTTGAACTGTGTTTCCTTATACGACGTAGAAATAAAGGCGCGGCTATATTAACAAACGTGTGTTGCTTAGCGGCTTTTAAAATAGATTTTAAGATAAAAACATGCTTTTATTAAAATGAAATGGAAAAAAATGTGGCTTATCGATCAACATTGAACGCGTATACAAAGTTTCGTGGCCGTGCTATCAACCATTGAGGAGTTCTCTCATGAGGAACAGGATCAAGTCACGTCTGTCATGAAAATATATTGTCACCAGCACCGGTTGAGGAAAACTGGTTTGAAATTCAGTTGAAGATTGATCAATACTTAGGTATTAACTAACCGACTTACTAACTTATAATTCTAAGGAAAATTGTGCAAAGAATCACGACTTTGTTATCATCAAAATCAAAATCAAAATATTTTATTTCACATAGGCCTCGATGGGCACTTATAAAACGTCGACAAAAAGGTGCACGGTTCGGGTTGGTCGTTTCCTATGGAGAAGAACCGGCAAGAAACATGGTTACTCTTTTCAAATCATTTGGTGTTACAGTATTATTATGGATGCATCATAGAAGCTTATAGGACTTGTTTGTCCCGCAATAGGATACAGGGAGAAAAAAAAGATACAAATCGTCTTCCTAAGGATGTTACCACACCAATCGACCAATCGCCGATCACCAATCGATCGATGGGAGAAATGACGACGATCGATCAATTGGTGTACTAGAAACTGTCGATCGACGACTTATCCATTCTACCATTGATCGATGGCCTCGATTGACGATCGATCGACTGGTGTAATAACACCCTTATCCAAATCCTCTTAGTACAAAAAGATACAAATCTGAAGATAGCTGCAACCGCAAACTACATCGGCAAGAGCTCTTTCAATTAAAAAAAAGCGTTTAATGTTGTGCCGGATTGCTGCGGCGGCGCCAGTACAGCGTGCGCATGACGGCAGGACGATGTTCAGTTCTTCATTTGAATCCATGGCTCGACTAAAGAAGATATCAATAAAATACGATCGTTCTGCGGATGCTTTCAATTTAGATGGTTGTTGCCGGCCTGCAGTCGTCCTGCAGCGGCACTACAGCCGAGCAGCAGTAGGCCGACATAAAACGCTTAAATTAAAACAGCATTAAAGCCGTTCAATCAACATGGCGGCGTACCAAAACAATGTTGGGGTTATAAATTTCACTCCTGCAGTTCAGGCAAAAAGAGAATACCACATTGGTAAAAAAACGGGAAAGGAACTTTGACTAGCAATAGGTTATAGAAGCTTTATTATATACTAGATGTTGCCCGCGACTTCGTTCGCGTGGAAATTTTGGTGTGCATGTGTGAGACTGGCACGTTGGTCTAGTGGTCGCAAGCGCGACTACTAAGCGTGGGGACCGATTCCCGGGTCAGGCAGTGTTAAAAAAAATATGTTTATTTCAATTACATAAAGTTATCACACACATGATTTGGAAGATCACCTTTGAAGCAAGGAGATGCTTCTTTTAGGGGGCATCCATTAATTACGTGAGGCGATTTTTCGACCCCCCTCCTCCCTGGTGGGATGTCGTGAGATTTGGCTTGACCCCCTCATCTCCCTCCTAATCTCACGTGAGATTTATCAACATGAGATTGGGCGATATTTGGCGCGAATCTGGATTTGTGCCCGGTTGATGGCAATAAGCTCACCCCCTACTACATGGGACTTCAATATAACTGGTGAAATGTGTGTGTACGATTAGGTACACGTCTGCCCAAACCTTCGGGGCTTTAAGGCGTGACGTTATGTTATGTGTGAGAACTGACTGCCAGATCAAAAGGTGATAATGTACTGATGACTACAAAAGGCGTCCTTTTGGGTGCTGTAATTCAGGGCGGCAGAGGTCCGAAACAAAATTAAATGGCGTTGAGGCGACGATATGGCTTCAAAAATCGGTGTATTTTGGCACTATACAACTTTTTTTCAAAGTGAACCTTGTTTAGCGATTTTTATTCTAATACCGTTCTGTATACAACATTAAATGACTTTTTGCGAGAGCCCTTAGACCTCTTTAATTCGGCCCTGTCGCAAAATCCGTTCTTAGCGAACGTCTACTAACTATAAACTACCTCACTGCCAAATATCAAGTTTGGAGCACAAAAAGTTAAGGACTTTCATCCAAACTTGCGAGAGCCCTTAGGCCTCCTTAATCCGGCCCTGTCGTAAAATGCATTCTTAGCGGACGTCTACTAACTATAAACTACCTGCCTGCCAAATTTCATCTTTATACGTCAAGCGGTTTTCGACCTTTCGCTTTCATATATTTAGATAGATTTCTCATAATTAAACCTCTCTTTCAGTACCAAATTTTTAGTGCAAAGAGTAAAGACAAAAGGAAACCAAAACTGAATCAAACAAACAAAGTCACCGACTTCTGAAGCTAAAGTTATTTTTCACTTTTTTGTGTTTTTGAAGGCGGTTTTATTTTTTGCAAAAATGTTTTTTATTTTTCCATTTTTAGTTGTACTATCCTATACAATTAATATTTGCTATGCATTTATTTTATATTGTCAACAAAAATAAACAAATCTGGTTTTACTGCACAAATCTGTGTACACCCTCGGAGCATACAGGCGTTATGTTAGGATATTGTGTAAACAATAAACATCTAAGCGATTGCAGCAATCACGGCAGATTTGCTGCCTAATTTTGTTGAGTTCCATTGTACCTATATCTCCGAAGATCAGCATCAGATCTTCACCAAATATAAACGGGGCCAGCGCCGCCGAATAATATTCTTCCAAATAAAAAAGAAATCATTGAAATACTCGTAGGTTCTCTATTGGCAAAGGTATCGCTGAACTTACACACAATGATGATTACCAGGCATAATGCCTGCGAGTATGTGTGCGTATACAATTTACAAAATTCCCTTGATTTCTCCAGGATCCCAACATCAGATCCTGACCTGATGACCATGGGACCACATGGGAAGTATACTGTATCAATCAATGCCCATAAAATTTGAGGGTTGCCCTTAATTTTCCTGGGACCCCATCATCAGATTCTGACTTGATGACAATGGGACGACATCAGGAGTATAGACTTTCGAATAAAATAAAAATTTCAAAACCTCCTCCTTTTTTGAAGTCGGTTAAAAATTGTCAAAGGAGTTTTGGTGAAACATTAGATAACCGTTAACAATACATGTCATGGTAATAGGCTTATCCCCAACAAAATGGAACTGGGCATACCTAATTATCAAAATGTGGGTGCACTGTACACATCTGCGTAGCCCCTCAGAGCATACAGGCGTGATATTATGTTATGGTGTTGTGTAAACAATAAACATCCAAGCGATTGCAGCAATCACGACAGATTTGCTATCTATTATTAAAGAGTTCCATTGATATCTCCGAAGATCACCATCAGATCTTCACCAAATAAAAAATGGCACCATCGCGGAATAATATTCTTCCAAACAAAAAAAGAATCATCAAAATCGGTTCACAATTGGCGAAACTAAAACCTATTTACGTAAATTATTTTTATCATAGAAATCGCGCATGAGGTTACCAACTAAATTTTAAATATTAATATCTTTTGCGTCTGTTGGTCGATTTTGATGAAATAAACGCTAAATAATACCCAGAACAATGCTTCTTATTTTGTAATATTTCGATTTTGAATACAATGAGGGGTTTTTACGTGATGCGCGCACAAACGAACAGACAAACCGACAAACCGACAAACCGACAAACCGACAAACAGACAAAAATTTAAAAAAATATTTTTTTACTTTCTACTACTTATTTCTAGCACCATCCAGTGATTTTTTTGTAAAAATATCTAATGTACAGACACGGAAAGTCTACGATTTTATTATATGTATAGAAGATAGAAAGCATAACATAACACCATCACGCCTGTAATCCCAGAGGTGTACCTAGTAGTACACCCACACTTCGCCACTTACACGTTTAAGTCTCATGTAATAGGGGTGAACCTATTGCCATCAACCGGGCACAAATCCAGACTGCTACTGAGAAGTTCCTGATGCAAATATCCAATAACACTTTGCCCGACCCGGAATCGAACCCAGGACCTTATGCTCAGCAGTCGCGCTTGCGAGCATTAAACCGACGAGATAGGATGTAGAAAGATGAACACAAAATCGCTCTCCGCTTCCGTTCATCTCTGTCTCCGCTCATCTAACGCCGCTCACACACGAGACTTGAATAATAATGTTATCAGTACAAAGACGCAACAAGTACGTGACTCTGTTTAGAACTACCCACGTCTTGTGCATTATGTGCTGCGTCCGAAAAGTAAGAACAATGCTTTGGAGCCAGCGATTTTATCATAATATGGAGATACGGATAGCAGATCTATAGTATAGTGATCAATGAATTCTTATACTGTCTTGTTCTTTTATCCCATTTATATAAGGTCTATCTTTTCATACACGAAATATTCTAAGGGTAACTTCTATAAGCCGTAAAGTAGACATAGCAACGAAAAAAAAAATTATCTGAGTGTATTTTTTCGGCTTCGTTAACGGTACTTTTACACCCATTCATTATATTTCTCTAGCCTTTGAATTATTTAGTCCATTTTCTTTAGTCAGCCCTTTTTATTATTGCTTACTAGAATTTCCTATGCCAGACGCTTTAAACTCAAAATATCTACAGGAAGTTTTTCAGACATTTTAAATTTTAAAAGCACTATGGTCGCACAAAAGGACTTGAAAAGGCTATTTCGGCAAGTCTCCATTCATTCCTTCCCTTAGCCACCTTTAGATTAGGCTTTGAAATTGACAATGCCGTTTTGCGCAGCGCACAATATCGAGCTGGAGTTACAAATATTTGCAAAATTTTCACATGTCACTCAAGGCTTCAAAAGCCAAAGGTCTGGTGTTGTCACACACCATAAGTAAACAATCACTTACAGGATATTTACTGAGCAATCCTGTACTGTATTTACTTTGACTATATTACCTTCAAGTGGTCTGTCAATATTTTTCTATATTGTGTGGAAAAAAATCAATAGATATTTTCTTCTTTTGTATCAAAAATATGTGCTAATCAGAATGGTGGTACTAGGGGCACAGGTACGTTTTCCTATCACAGATGATGGCTCTTCATTGCACCTCATATTAAGTAATTCTAGGGTGAGTATGAAAAAAACCAGATTGAAATAAGATCACCTACTATAAAGGGTGTAAAAGTACCCTTAACGGAGCCGAAAGGCACTTGTTTTCCTCATTATTGCGAAGATTTTTTTTGTTCTAGACCATACCTGGGAACCTTCTAGTTACGAAGATATTGGGGGTCAAAGTTCCGACTTCTTCACATGTTTTTTTTAAATACAAGTTTCCAATGTATCGATCCCCGTACTATTAAATGCATCCATCAGCACAATGTTTTGAGTGCGTTACATCGAGTCCTACCGTAAAAAGTGATTTTTCACCCCAAAAAAAAGTCGTTTCCCAGCAATAATTTTTGCGTAGAGTTACTTAGTTTGATGTACAGAATGCTTGGTTGACGGCTTGGTGAAGGGTCCGTTTACACCCTGTAGTTAAGTCTACTTTTAGGTATAATATAGACAACAAAAACGTTTAAAATAATCAGAAAAATATTCAAAGTAAGTATCCTTTTTCTCGATTGTTTTGCAAATTACAAATTTGGATGACATTGGTTTTAACAAGTATCACTACAAGATATTAATAATATCTTGTCGAGATATAAGACATACTACATAACAAGAAATCATAATTACACATAATATCATTTATTGTGTTAGGAAAAATCTTAACTCCCATAGAACAAGATGGGTGACCTGTCTTAGAAAAGTTAAGCAATACTTCCCAAGGTATAGAACAAGATGGGTGACCGGTCTAACAAAAGTTAAGCAATACTTCCCAAGGTTTAGAACAAGATGGGTGACCGGTCTAACAAAAGTTAAGCAACACTTCCCAAGGTATAGAACAAGATGGATGAACACAAGAAATTATTATTATATTATCTTGTGCTAACAAGCTAGGTAAATGCCCCTTCGAGGCCCTTCAAAGTTACATTAACCTTACGGATCCTGTTCTTGTAATTGCATGCCTTCGGGAAGGGCTTAACCAGACCCGGGGCAAAAACTAGTATATCTAGAAAAAATCTTGAAGTTCATTATTCTGGTTTCGTGATATGAAGAGGCAGTGTAAAGTAAGAATTTTTTAAACGGGCGAAAAAAGGAGGATTGTGTGAGGATTATCAAGTCGAAGCGTCTATTTGTTTTTTTTTAAGCTCTTAACGAAGTTTTTTTTTTCAGCAGATAATACACCCTGTATTATGTAAGGGTGCAGCCCTCCACAAACTGACACGGTCCATTCAGCTCCTTATTTTGAATCATAGTCCACCGGAATTTTTCTCCGGATTTTTTTTTCAGTTACTATTCCTTTATTTCAATGTAAATTTACATTCCCTGTACGCAGCACTCCATTTATGTAAATAATATGGCTAAAATAAAAAATCCCTGTGGAGGGCTGTCCCTTACAGCCTGTATACTTTTGTGAACTAAAAATGTACACAAAAATTTTGATTTAAGCATGCTTACAGTATCACAAGGAAGAATCTATTCGTTGTTTTCATTGATATGACACATTAATCTTTGAACTTTAATTTATTATTTTGATACATTTGTAACTGGGTGTACTATTAGAAACACCTCTGCCTAATCCTACGGGGATTACAGGCGTGATATTTTATGTTAACTAAATCTTTCTCCCCGGAGGACCGCTGCCTGATGACCTTCGTACGAGGCTGCAACTTCTTCTTATAGCAAGAGGAAGTTCGACATGTTGTAACAGCAAAACGAACGGTCATTTAGTATAGAACATTTTTTTGGAGCCTCACTAAGTTCTGACTGGTACTCAAGGACATACGTGAATAGAATTACAAGCAGATAACTCTATACGTTTATGTAATAAATAACATCGCTTGTGTATAATTGTACCATCCACAATTTCTATTTTTTATACACCGTGACTTTTTAGTCGTCTTAAGGCGCGTCTAAACGGGCTATATTTTACGACAATTTGTGGCTGCAATTATTGGCAAACATTGCCCAGCCATCAAAAAAACATTTTAGTGCATTTTATGGCTGAGCAATCAATTGCAGGCAACTTGTTGCAATATGGCTGCAATAGTATGGCCTTTGATTCAGAACCCTTTACACACACACGCCGGCTACACATAAAAACATTTTGACATACCAAAAAATATGTGGCTATAATGCCGGGCCATCCTTAAAATATTGCATAGTGTGGCTGGTATTGCTAGCAATGTTGCCGGCCACAGGATTGCAGCCACAAATTGTCGTAAAATATAGCCCGTTTAGACGCGCCTTTACAAAAGTGGTCTACTCAATGTACCCGACATAAAATAGCTGCAGGCGCGATTTTTTTTTTACCTACCGTAATAGGTACAAATAAAAATAAATAATACATTAGAATAAAATTATGAAACATCCAGTTAATGATTTTTACTTGTCAAACGGGAGAAGAATCTACCCAGCCCTCGAGTCGAGTAGATCATCGCTCGCAGCAGGGTGTTTATATACGTAATGCGTCATAATATTGAATAATATTTTTATTTTGAAATTATTAAAATCTCATAAATACCTATACATGAAGTGGGCTGCTGTTGTAAGACAACTAAAATGTCACGGTGTATACGTCTATGTAATAAACAACATCTCTGGTGTATAATGTGTACCAGCCACAATTTGCTATTTCTATTTCTTACTCGTATATTGACAAAACGAAACTGTCATTTGTAGACCTTTGACAATCGTCACTGGTAGTCAGTGGCCCGAAAATCTGACAACCAGTTTTACCAATGGTGTCGTATTACCCTGTGGACTTCAGATAGGCAGTCGCTCCATGTAAAATACTGGTATTCTGCTGCATCCGGATGGACTAGAAGCCGAGGCCAATGTAGTTGGGAAAAGGCAAAACAAATAAAGGGTTTTTAGAGGCGGAGAGCTTTAAATTGAAATAAAACACAGAAAAATGATTTAATATCCATGAAATTGTCTTTATTGGATTGATAATTTTATGCCATTTATGTTTGAATATGATTTCGGATATGTGACCTCCGTGGTAGGCGCGTGCATGGCGTAATCTAGAGGTCCAATTTGCACATATTCAACGCAGTAAATAAGGCTGTATTTCGGCACTAATGCGTTGAATGTTGGCATCAAAATGCTCAATTGTTTGTGATTTATCGGCGGGTCATGCGACTTTATATATCTCCAGTGAAAATAATCTAATGGTGTCAAATCGCACGAAAAAGGTTAATAGGTCAATTTCGTGAAATTGATCGTTCGTCAAAGGTTCAAAAATGAAGATGGTCAGAACGTTAGAGTCAACGCAATTCGTGAATGTTGACGTTACTATGGTAAGCACAGATCTAGTTATACCTAGATAACGCAAGAGCACCTACTTCGCGTGACCGAGCTTAAGCATTTTATGCTAACCGTGGCTACTGTCGCAGCAAGCTAATTTGTTTAGAACAACAACGTGGCAACTCAAGAACTTCATTCTAACATTTAAAGTAGTCTATGTTAGTAACTTGTGTGTATAGTAACTAAATACTGCTTATGACGTCATAGTAGGTAGTCAAAAAATGTCACGCTTGGTTTTCATACGAATCGAGATACTTACGTTATCTAGATGTGTATATCTTTATTCTGTGGTGCAAAGTAAAGTAAACAGTTCATTTGGACCTCTAATGCAAATAATTTTCATATTTCTATGTACTGTTATACTCTAGATAGCTAAACCTCTATGGTGATTTAAGAAGAATATCAGGCACGTTATAAAGAAAAAAAATAAACGCTAGCTTTGAAATTAGAATAACAAAGGTTGACAGACAGCTAGGAACGTCCTTAAAAGTGTGAAATTAAAAATATGATTTCTTTCCGCTGTTCGTTTATATATTACAGTACAGAAGCCAGCGCATCAAGCTCATCTGTCAAATTTCTTTAATTGATTTTCAAGTTTATCACTAAAGCATTAGGTTCATGGTTGATTGGCATAATTTGACAGTTTTGGGTAGCTTGATGTGCGTCTGTACCTACAAATATAAAAAAAACTCATGGTAAAACGAACCTTATTGTTTAACGATTAATGTTCATATTCATTTGAAATGTCTTTGGCTGTGAATTTTACCACTGGTGAAGTGGCGCCGCATTTTTGCTTTCCCAGTTGAATTTCTCGATGAACGTTTACCAGAACTAGTTTTCTAGATTCGGATAACTTTTTGTTAACCTTTTAGACAGTGTGGATCAGGTGAACCGATGACCTAGTGAAGGTTGAGGGGATCCGCTGGATGCGAGACGCACGGGACCGGTCAATGTGGCGACACTTGGGGGAGGCCTATGTCCAGCAGTGGACGTCTTCCGGCTGAAATGATGATGATGATGAACCGGCTTGATAAGTACGAAGGTAGCTCTAATAATGCAATGGAGTACGGTTTGCTCCCGTGTAATGAACTTTCAATCCGTAGGACCTAGGCTCAAACATACGGGTCGATAAATAATCGATCTGATTGGATTTTTTTTTTTTAAATTTTAGCTGAATTGTTTTCAGAAATTCGACTTTTAAATATACTCAGTTAGTAAATTGTCTTTTTTACCTTTCAATAAAAATAATTTTTGAGTATTTTATTTTATTTTCATTTTATTAAGCACTTTTATTGAGAAGCCTTCGGAGTGTCCCTAGGTATTTTGTGACACATTTCATGCATTGGAATTAAATAATAATTTACAGTAATAAAAATTTACATAAAGCTATGTTATTAACGTCAAACAACACTTTTTTTTTCGTTAATATATATATGTATAAGTGTTACAGGTTTCCCAAACGTTTTTGCTTCAAACAAAATCTTAACACACTCTTAATCGAACGACATTTTCAATCTTACAAAAATCAATACATAAATTAAATCATGACCACAATATTATCGGCTCAACTATCCACCCGTATCTACACACACGCTGAATGCATTTCTCAACATGATTGCAAGAGAGGTTAGTTCCTCTCAGTAGCGGCCAAGCCTTGTACCTTGGCTGACGCGACATAAGTACCATTGCCTTAAAAAAAGTTGCGAAACAGTGATCTCAGTGGCTGTGTGGAACTTGACATGTGAGTTTGAATTTTATTCTATTTTTTAAAAAGTACGTGCGGTTCTTTTTTAAAGAATGACGTTTCGTTTTTTTTTTCTTTTGTTTGTGTGTTAGTTGATATTTTTGGTTTTAAAATGTGAAAGCTTGTATTGCCGTTTGTTTTGATACAATGTGTTATTAAATGACTGTATGCGTCAATTAGAACATTTGGCTAATTATAAATTAGAGTTTCGGTCTAAGAGAAAAACTGTGAATCTTGTCGTTATTTAAAAAGGTATTTCTATCTCCAATTTTGATAGTTACCCTCGATTTAGTTCTTCAGTAACTATTAAACTTGGTTCTAAGTCATGAGTAACGACAAACAAAGTAAGTAATAATTATTCGCAATAATATATAATTAGTAGTTAAATAGGTATTAACTAGTAATTTCATTATTAAAATTAATAAGACCATAAACAAACGTTATTGATGTAAAAAGTCGACACATTTTTGTGGCTGAAAACGCACTGGCACACTTTCTTTTGCCTCCACATTGTTTATGGTAATCTGTGGTTGAAAGTTTAACCGCGATTTATTTTAAAATTATTGTTCGAAGGAGAAAATAATCATTTTACGCGTTTACTACCAATAAATCTTCTTGACGCTGTCCTACCAAAAGCAATCCTGAAACCGTTGTTTGGTTCTCTATTCCAGGAAAAGGTAGTCAGGTAAAGTTTTTATAGTCTTCCATTATAACTTTTGTAAACCGTATCAGTGAGTCTCGATTTTTCATGATAGGTGGTTCTCGAGAAAACAAAGTTATGAAAATATTGATTTCTGTCATTTTTACAGAAAGATTATAAATAGTAGTCTAAGAGACAGTATATATGAATTATGTTATAACTAATATAATATAACAGAAGAGTTTGTTTGTTTTAAAGGGCCAATTTCTGAACCTACCAATCGAATTTGAAAAAATGTTTTTTGCACACAAGACCGCAATTCTTGAAGAAGGTTATAGGCCATTTAACATCATGCTACAGGTAAATCCGCGGGGCACAGCTAGTTGTAAATACTAAGAAGACATCATAGATGAGTTATCCTAATGAATTAAGTAAGATTCCGGTCAAGGTTACTTCATCTCTCTCTTTTACTCTTCATTATGTTTCAAACTTAAAGCGCTTTAGTTACTTAAGATGTGTTTGCAAAACTTGTGAGTTTAAAAGACGTCGCGTCTGACTAGCGTAGGTCTTGAATACACGAGACACACGATAATAGGCGTGATAATAATACAGGGTGTAAACAGACCCTTCACATAGCCGTCAACCAAGCATTCTGTACATCAAACTAAGTAACTTTAAGTAAAAATTATTGCTGGGAATCGACTTTTTTTTTGAGGTGAAAAATCACGTTTTACGGTAGGACTCGATGGAAAGCACTCGAAGCATTGCGCTGATGGATGGATATAAATCAAAAAATGATAAAAATCTTACATTAAAAACATGTATTTAAAAACAAACTTGTGAAAAAGTTGTTACTTTAACCCCCAATATCTCCGTAACTATAATGTTAAAAAAATGATCGCAAAGACGGGGAGAACAAGTGCCTTTCGTACATGTGAATTCGCAAAATTACTGTTGTTTATTTTATGTTACAGTGTTGATTAAAGTGCCTACTTTAATCAACACTGTAGTTACGTTGTGTTTGCAGTTGCACTGCTCTGTTATAGTTTTATAATTTAAATATTGTTTTTGTAGTTAGGGAATTTAGTATATAAGCTATGATTGTAACATTATTAAATAAGTTAATTTTAACACCGCGCTATCGCATTAGGGATTCACCTGTAATGGTAGTGTAAGGGAGATTTTAATAATAAATAATAAAAAAAAATAATAATAAAATGTTAAGGGTCTATTTACACCCTTTATACGAGACGTCTAGCAAACAACACTTAAAGACGGCCTAAACTCCCGAAAAATAAAAATTAAGGTACACACAGCGTCAGTAAGTGCTAGCCCCTCAAGCTTTAACATTTTAACCCTTTCTAAAGCAAAGGGAATAATTTTCCCACCATATTTTTCAGCTCATTAATTAAATAATGTGTTCCTGGCAGATATTCTATTGTTGTACAACGGTTATTTAAAGACTTATCAATCACTCATTAAATACTCAAAGAACATAAAAAAAAAAAAGTGAAATTTATTTTTTTACCAATAATACCTATGAATATTTGGCATTATTTTCCGATTCCCAGATCGTTATGCCCGTTAAAGGGTTAAAGCTTGGGGGGCTAGCACTTACTGACGCTGTGTGTACAAGCCTTGTATCATTTCCAATCGACAAAATCAAGAACCTCCCATCCTAACTTTCCTCCCTTATTTTACCCATAAAAGGAAAAAGCGATACCGTGAGCCATAATTCAACCCAAAGACCAGGTGTCAATCCCAGACATCATACATCTAGACAAAGGCCTCTTCTAAAGAATCCTTTTTAGATGCTCTCTTTCGAATACTCTTGTGCAAAATTTCACGTTTCTAGACCAGAAATAATTTTTGGTGCCTCTAAGAAGGTCTTGCTTCGGGTCAAATACTTAGGGGCCGTCTCCACGAGCGAGAGAATCGCGGCGATTCTCTCGCTCATGGAGACGGCCCTTAAGAGAGTGTATAGAATTATACGTGACACGACGATTCTCTCGCTCGTGGAGACGGCCCCTTATAGATCTAACATTCGATCCTACAAAAAAAAAACAACTTTTTCTGTGGTGGCAAAAACATCAGAACCATGTGCTGTAGTTTTTGTGCGCGACACGGGTTGTGACCCAAGTGTTATGGCACCAGAAACTTTGACCTCCTGTAGTGGCTTCCTCAATCATATACTGAATACAACATTATTTTTAGTATATGCGAAACCTGAATATAGTTTGTTCAGAATTTAAGTAACTGAATCGATTCCAATAATTTTTAAACCATGTTATATTTAGTCCCAAAAATATTTTTTAAAAGTTACATTTGAATACCGAGTGACATTAAGTACCTATCGCAACTATTTAGGTACCTACTGGCAAATTATTATTATCAATGAGCGCAAGACGACGCCTGGAGGCGCGCGCGCGCAGTTACCACATTTTTGTGCGGACAACCAGGTAACAGAACAACCTTATAACTTTGTGATTTTTCATGATACAGTTTTGAAATTTTGTACATAGATTCTTTACATAAAAATACTAGACACGTGTTTCAGGTTTCGCATATACTAAAACTGATGTTGTATATGTTCATGCATCCTCATCATCATCTACCTAGCCTTGTTACACATATGTTGGGGTCGGCTTCCAGTCTATGCCAGTATTTTACATGGAGCGACTGCCAATCTGACCTTCACTACCCAGTTAGTACTGGGGCATACGATAGCCCTTAGTAAAGTCTTTAATCTTTAGTCTTTAGTTTTTTTTACTTTATTCTTTTTCTTTAGTCTTGTTTCTTTTTCTTTCTTTCTTTTTTAAAGTCAGACTTTCTGGGTCACTTCTTCTTCTTATCGTATCAATGTTCCTTCCATGTTAGACGGTTTGGGCCCAGTAGGTGTCTGGGCACTGTCTACCTGTAACGACTGTCAAAGATCTACAAATGACAGCCACACATCTTTTCAGACTTATGCGTCTAATATTTTTTCAAAATTATGTTAGTGTTCTTCATCTTCACTTCACTATTGACAGAACGATCATAGTCACGATGAATTGATTCCAATCGCAGGTGTAGTAATAGCTTGTTACACACATACAAATTTTCTCCATTTGGTTGTGTTAGATGACGACCTGACACATTCGATCACCGGGCCTTCAATTGTGGAATATAAGTTCAAGCTAAAGGACATAGCGGCTTTCAAGCCTCTGATTCGTGTTTTTTTTCTTTCTCAGACGTGATGTATTTCAAAATCTAATTACTCACAAGTCTAATATAGCTTATCTCAATCCTAAGAATCCGCGATAATAATCATAGACTCGATGATACAGTCAGCGAATTATGACGTAGTTACCAGTATATATTGATATAAATGACACGTCTATTGCAATAGCTTTGTTCGGACATACATATATTATGTGGAAGCGATCGGTTTAGTTAGGTAGAACAATAGGCGTATAATTTTATAAATATAATTCATCATCATCATCATCATTTCAGCCGAAAGACGTCCACTGCTGGACATAGGCCTCCCCCAAGTGTCGCCACATTGACCGGTCCCGTGCGTCTCGCATCCAGCGGATCCCTGCAACCTTAAATATAATTATACATACATAATTTAAACAACATTATTTTTAGGTGAAACCAGAATATAGTTTGTTCAGAATAAGTAACTGAATCGATTGCAATAATTTTTAAACCATGTTATATTTTGTCCCAAAAATATTTTAAAAAGTTACAAGATGGACATCGAGCGACATAAAGTACCTATCGCAATAATTTAGGTACCTACTGCCAAATTATGTTTATCAATGAGCTCAAGACGACGTTGGAGGCCCGCGCGCGGGCGCGCTTCGTGGTGACCACGATTTTGTGCGGACAACCAGGTAACAGAACAAGCTTATAACTTTGTGATTTTTCATGATACAGTTTTGAAATTTTGTACATAGATGCCTTACATAAAAATACTCGACACGTGTTTCAAGTTTCGCATAATACTAAAACTAATGTTGTGTAGTTAAGCGGTACGGACGTGGTGTATGACGCATCTATCTAATGTAATTTAATATAATTGAAGAATTGATTACTTAATAACATAACATAACACACGTAATCCTCTAAGGCTACGGCAGAGGTATTTTGAAGGTATATTAGACAGTCGCCCCATGTTAAATACTCGGTTTTCAATTGCATCCGGTAAGACTGGAAGCCAACCCCAATATAGAAAACAATAGGCATATGATGATAAATGAAACTGATCATGCACAAATGACTGTTCCTAAATTACCCTAGGTTAACAAAATTTTTGTTTTTCTCAAATCGTATTAATATTTATTTTCCTTTATTTTTATTAATTGTATACATTTTTAAATATTCCTTAGAAAAAACAATATAAAAACATTTAAAAATTTAAAAATTTATAATATATTTATATATTATTAATATTTATCATTATTATGGTCAGTTTCCCCTGTATATACTAATATTTTTGCCATACAACGTGGCAACGCCGCCAGTCTCTTGGGTACATTACCAGTTGACAGCGTTGAAGAGTTCTTGACGCCATTTTTTAAGTTTATTGTCAAGTTAGTTACTTTAGGTTATTTTAATTTATAAATGTATTTAATATTTTGGATCTAAGGCTAGATTAACCTGTCTACAACGTGTAACATAATACACGCAAGACCTCTCGTGTGGTGTCTTAGACCATGAAACTGAACAACTTTTGTTCTATGACTTTTAGAAATTCATAACTTTTTTTTTAGTTTTACCATACATGTGGATCAGCTGATTGCGTCCGTTCCTATAGACAGTAATTTTTTTTTGCGAATTTCAAGAACTCGTAGAACAAAAGATGTTTAGCTTCATGGTGCGAGAGACCACACGGGAGGTCTTGCGTTTATTACGTTACACCTTGTATATAGTATCTTTCTAATATCTTTATGGAATAGCACACTAAATAATATTAATTTCAAAATCGATTTCAATGCCATCTACCTACGTTTGAATTAAGCAATAATGTCTTCCACCAAAATAAACCTCAAAAATCTGGCCTCGTTATTTCATACAATGCTATAGAAAATAATGACAATCATCAAAATGTCTCATGTTAAGTTCCATCAAAATAATGATCATTATAAAAGACAAGGTCACCCATTTTATTGTCTCAAACCATTATTTCTTAATAATTTGGTAAGTCGTCTTTTAGTCGTGATTTAAGGCTCTGGTCATATTGATAAGCGGCAGCGTTGAGCGGGATTAACTACTTGACAATTCTCACACGCCTCCACTTTGCAATGTATATAATATTCTTTTTCAAGCTGAAAAGAGTTTGTTTTATTTTTATCGCTGCCGCCTAACAGTGTAGTTACAGTCTTATATCTAGCCTGAGAAATATACGGAGTGTTGCAGTGCAAAAGTTCAAGTTGTGTGATTTAAAATTAAAAAAAGATTAGAAGTGAAGTTTTCATTTGCATAATTGGACAGCTAAATAGTCTGTCACGTTTTTTTGTATCGAGGTATCCAGTTAATCAATACTTGATTTTTCTTACGGCTTTTATTATTTTTTCCAAGTAAGAAACAGTAGGTCAATTAACCTTTTGAACGTCAGAGCTTAAACGCACCCGCGTGCCTTCCACGCCAAGCCACAATTTCACCTACCATTTTGTCACACATTGGTGTCCTTTGGCGTGCAGGGCTCCCGATATCCTGTCACGTATATGTGACAATGGCGTTAAAAATAAACATTTAATTCAGATATCACAAAATCCATCTATGGACATTCAGGACGAAGATGTAAACACGCAAGAGATTATAATTTTACTCGTCATCTTCACTCAAATTTGAATCACAGTGTCCAAAAAAAAACAACCAAAAGCTTGTAATAACCCATAGATACTAATTCAGTTCCCTACTTCCATAGACCACAAGGGCAAACTCCAATGCCAAAGCGACACTCGCAGTCAAGGCTAAGAATCGATTGCGTCATGTGTCCATAGACATTTACATTTATGTATGGGTCAATACGGATCTGCAGGTTTCGAAAGATATCTCGTATCGTACGATGTTGAAAAGTTGTAGACTATTATAAGATGGAAAGTTATGGATGTAGGTTTTGACAAGGTCTTCCTAGGTTTTGGAGGTTATGGCGATTGAGAAAGAAATGTCAGTCTATAGCTAGATGCCTGTGTGTGAGTTTTTGGCGCTTGAATTATTTGAACTGTACAAAAACAAACACGTCAAACAAACAACAAAATAGATTCGTGATATTGTATCGAAATAAGATGGCGGCTTAGTTCCGATTTTGGGGATTGTCAATCGTGCGGCATTACGATGCTTCGAGGGTACACACGGCGTCACGTGAAGCTGTATATTTCCAGTATAACTTGGCCTCGCTTTGTATAGAGTTCCTATACAATGAGAGATACGCATAAACTGGTTTTGTATAGCTTGATTGGCCGTTGTGCGTACAAGGTACCCGCGAAAAACATAACCGTACCTTTGCTGTCGCGCAGTAGGGTAAAACAAGCTGAAGGTGTTAGTTCCTATATTGGCAAAGCGCCAGATCATCTAAATAATTATGAAACAAAAAAAAAATTGATAATTGTACAATACAAATATAAAAAAAAACTGTGAAAAAGTAAATCGTTAAAAATTAAATAAATCCATTAAATACAATATAAAAACTAGAAGTGACGATATAAAAATATTTAAAAATACTTGTGCAGTATTTTTACACCTATCCACATACCTAACCTAACTCAACGATTTTGTTAAAAAACATAAAAAATACGCTGAAAGCATAAATTATGAAATCAGCAGGGTCATCGGTCGGTCACAGACACCATTCTTCGAGGTCAGACATGTTTACCAACAATGATAATATTACAAATCTAGTATTTCATCGAAATCTTATTAAAGACCTAACTGGAGCATGATATAACTCTATATATAGATCGATAATGCTTCCTATATGGCTAAATCCACAGACCACAGAATCGTCGAGTGACTAGACACGCGATTCTAATTTGCGTGGAGTTCGGTAATTGTCCCACGGGATTGTACCAAAAAAATTTCCTAAGTATGTAAGTTAATCCAAGGTTTAAACTATCCGTGTGTGCCTCATCCAAATTTGTTCAGGCATTTTTGTTTAAAAAACAAACATACATCCTCACAAACTTTTGCATTTGTATTAGTAGTAAGATTCAGATACAGCTAATATTAATATCATAGTTTGAAAAAACTAAAAAACACGCTTTAGAGTGACGTCACTTTATTTTTCGTAATCTTCTCAGCAAACCCCTTCATTTGATACCTATATCATGGGAATGCATAAAAAATAACTAGTCCGCCATATTGGATTTAGAATGACGTCACTTAGCTAACCATGCATTGTCATCCAAACTAAACATGTATACAAAATTTCAGCTCAACCGGACACCGGAAAGTGGGTCAAATTTAACTTCTAAGATTTTTTTTTAATTTTTGGTAACAGGGGAAGCTAATAAAAGCGTGTTATCAACGGCGATGCCCATTGACACTTTTATTATGTAATAAGTGTTGTCAACTTAACAGTGCAGTGGCCACACAGGCTATTCCATGCTCTGTGGGCTAAATTGTTCCGTTGCACTCTGCCAATGAACAGTTAGGTGCATTTACCCCACTGCATTGAATACCAGCCTGGCTGACTGGCTCTCACGCGACTTATTTCGTCCGCGATAAACATGTCTGAAAAAATTGTAATTGGGTTAAATGATCCATATTTTTCGTTGAGACTATATTTTAAAACTGTTTTTGTGATGTTTCATTTAGAATGTATTTTGAAAATGAAATGAGTTTATTGAGAAATGTTATGTAAATAATTATGAAAGCGTCTGTCACTGTAGTATTCTAGTTTATGTCGCTCTGTGTATCATCATAATCTTCTGCCATTGTCCCATGTTACTTGGGGTCGTTTTTTCTTCCATTCTCCCCTGTCGTCACGCTATTATTTACTCATTTATTTCATTTTTACATTTCATGTCTCCCTCTGTGTGTGTGTGTGTTCGTGCGTGTGTCTCGTGTGTGTTTTAATTACACAAATTTAAAAAGTTTAGAGTTGTCCTCAGGCGAATATTATGATTTAAAGCTTTGGTTGTACTTAACAGAAGTTAACTCGAGAATTTAGATATAATTTAACAATTTTCTTAGGTGTGTGGTCAAAGTTTGTATGACAACATCCGAAACCCACGCGGATGAAGGCTACTTCAAAGAACAATATAATAAAACAGCCTCATATCAGATGATTGCAAAAAGCATAAAAATAATGACTCAAACTCAAAGCATTTATTTCAATTAGACCATCACAGGCACTTTTGAATGTCAAAAAAAACAAAAAAGTAACGAAGCTACAGCCACAGTCACAAGGCATGATAACTTGAGAAAGTACTGTAGTTGCACATTCCAAAGCGTAGATCTCTATGGAGAAGAATGGGCAAGAAACTCCATGGACACTCTTTTAAATCAAAATATTGATAATGCTAATACTAAAGATTGCACTACTGGTCAATGTTAATATGTAAATTAGGGCTATACAGATACTTGACTACCAGCTATATTCATCCAACACAGTGTTTACCTACAGTATGTAGGTACAAAGATATGTAAGTATTTTTCCATGTCTAAGCAAAAAATAAATGATGATCAAGAATATTAAACATAAACATACTTATTAATCAGAATATCGGTAAAGCTATGTGAGGATAAATTGTATATGATGAGCCTATATGATACCTATAACGAGAAGCTTGTGGCTAAGTAATAACAGCTGCTCGGATTAATCTTCAGGTTAAGCCGCGATTGCCTAGGTTGGTCTGTGGATGGGTAACCACCCATAAAGAGTTTCATTAATACAGATAATCAGTGTCCCGAAAGTCTGACAATCAGTCTTACCAAGTACTAACTTGGTTGTGGGGGTCAGATAGGCAGTGGCTCCATGTAAAATACTGGTTATCAGCTGCGTTGGGAAAAGGCTAGGTAGATGATGATCGGTGGAGTTATATTTAGAATTAAACCTGAGTTTAGACAAACGGGTAGTTATAGTATGACCACTTTAAGTGTACAGTTCTAAATGGCGCTGCTTGTCAAGAAAGTTTACATCGAATGTCAAAATTAGTACATTTATTTTAATTCTGTGTTTACCGCATGCACATGTAAATAAGTTGGATGAAGTGTAATCTGCTTTTAAAGCCCGTCATAGACGTAGCTATAATACATTAATATGAATCATAGCACGACATATTACGACATAATATTTTCTATATAAATTTTCGATTGACTGCACACGCAGCTATAATAAAGGGTGTAAATAGACCCTTAACATAACCGAAAGACACTTGATCTCCCCGTGACATTAAAATCGGTTCAGTCATTTCGAAAAAAATCATTTAAAAGTTTGGATGAAATGCCGTAAGACGTTAACGCTCTTAAGTATAGAATGGTTGTTGGTAGAAAATGTTTACGAAGAGATTATAGACAATAGATATCCGTAAGGATTCATTACTAACAAGTATTAAGTAGGTACATAAGTAGAATAGAAACTTGATAATCAAATAATACTATGCTATTAAATGAAAACAGTTTTCTCAATGGCAGCTTTTCTTTTATTTTCGCGGTTGAGTTGTGCCTGCACTTACTGCAAAAAGAAAATCCATTTGACATCAAACACGCTGCAAATGATAAGGTATTTTTCTTTTTGTTTTAAATAATATTTGTCATCTTAAAAAAGCTTCTGTTAATAATTTACATTTTACTTTTTTAAACTCCTCACGACGAGTAGTCGCAAGCGCGACTGCTGAACAAGAGGTCCTGGATTCGATTCCCGAGTCAAGCAAAGTGTTATTGAGTTTTTCCATCAGGAATTTCTCAGGAGCAGCCACGGAGTCTGAATTTGTGCCCGGTTGATGGCATTAGGCTCGCTCCCTATTTACATGGGACTTAAACATAACTGGCGAAATGTGGGTGTTAAGTACACCTCTGGCTAGCCCTTCGAGGATTACAGGCATGATGTTATGTAATTTGAAATCTTGTATATCGATATGAGATCAGCTTAAGTCACACGGACTTATCCCGATTTATTTGGGAACAGCCTTTTTTTTTCCTGGCAGCTCAGTACCACTCCTGGGCGAAGACAAACCGTAGTTATCATAATTCTCTTTTTCTATGCCTCTGACAGCTCTTACATTCATCATCATAGCTGGCCTTGGAACTAAAGACACAGTAACTTATTATATTACATTGAGTTTCCCGCTACGAGCGCTGAGTTATAGTTACGTTTACACAATGCATCTACAACATTAGTTTTTTTCTGTTCTGTGGTTTTAGCATATTCGAAACCGGAAACACGTGTCTAGTATTTAATAAAATAATCTATGTACAAAACTTCAAAACTGTATCATGAAAAATCACAAAATTATAAGCAAGTTCTGTTACCTGGTTGTCCGCACAAAAACTTAGTAACCACGCGCCGCCGCGCCCGCGCCTCCAGCGTCGTCTTGAGCTCATTGATAATAATGATTTGGCAGTAGGTACCTAAATGATTGCGATAGGTACTTAGTGTCGCTCGGTGTCCAACTTGTAACCTTTTTTAAATTTTTGGGACAAAATATAACGTGGTTTAAATATATATAATATTTATACGTATTGGAATCGATTCAGTTACTTATTCTGAACAAACTATATTCAGGTTTCGCATAAAAATAATGTTGTATATCGTATTGTTGATCTTTCTCATATAGCCATCCACATTCATACTCAAAACTTTCCTATGCCTTCAAAATCACTTAAAATGAAGATTAAGACGTCCTCCAGCGTCTTCAAAGTATTACATAGTATACAATAAAAGACTAAGGTACAATAATAGCACATATATTAAATTAACTACGTACTTAGAATACTACAAGTACCTACATACCTAAGTGTTTTGCAATGATTAATTTTATTAGTGACCATCACGTCTATAGATACAAGGCCAGGAGTACGCAACATTTGATTTACGATAATCTTCAATGGTTTACAATCAAGTTCATTCTCCATGACTTTTTATGAAGTTCTAGCCTTATTTTTAACCGACTTCTAAAAAGTGGGTTCTCAATCGGCTGTATTTTGTTTTTAATGTTTGTTACCTCAGAACTCCGTGATCACTGGTCTGATTTACGTGTTTATTTTTTTTTTATTCGGTAAAGGAAGCCCGCTTTATTCATATTGCACGGGTAGTTTACGAGTTATCTTCTAGAATTTGTGTCAGATACCTTCATACTAAAAACGCTGAAATAAAAAAAAAAGTATTTTTTTTTGCAAAAATTTTTTTTTTCTTTTCTCATGTCTGTGTCCTTGGTAGTGGTTGCGGGTAGTGTTAAACTGACAACCAGTCTTACCAAAGCACATTACCAGTTAATGAAGTAACTTGGTTGTGGTGATCTGGTAGTCGGTCCTTCCATGTGCGATGCTCGTAGTCGGCAGGGGCCGACAGCCGTAAGAAGCCAGTTTATAGAGGCTGTAACAGAAATTGTATATAGTCATATGAAAGGACATGCTGGCGACCATCAAACTGAACAACTTTCTTGTTGGGTCTAATACCGTAAATGCGAAAAAATTATCAGCTGTCCCATACATTTGGGTCGAGTAGGTATTGAAATTTTGTATGGGACAGTTGATTATTTTTTCGCATTTACGATATTGGACCCAAGGAGAAAGTTGTTCAGTTTGATGGTCTGCAGCATATCCTTTCATATGACTATACCCTTCTGTACACCCTGTATAGCTTTGTTACCAACCAATGTCGTACGGTGGGCTATTCATTAGGGTATGCGCGCACTACGAAAATAAATCGTTGCGACTTTGAAAGTGCGAAATAAAATCGCAAACGACAATAATTCCTACGCGCACTACGATTTATTATCGCCTGCAAAATAGCGGAGCCAAAAGCGGGGCCAAGACAGTCAATGTGCCAATGCGCGAAGCCAGTACCGCTTCATAGGGTACAAAATATACGTACGATTTCCCGTCTGCGAAAATAAATCGCAAATGATTTATTTTCGCAGTGCGCGGATTGTAGTACATTTCTGTTGTTCACAGATTGACGAATTTTCTTCGCAACGATTTATTTTCGTAGTGCGCGCATATCCTTAACAAGCAAAATGAATATAAGTCTATCGAGCCGAGTTGTTTTTGCTCTTTACTTGTGGGGGATTTACATAAAAACACTGTGTTAATGCAGTGGGTTTTCCCATATCTATGAATACTTTGCAAAAGATTCCGATCAACTAAGTTAAATGGAATTTACGACGGACGTCAATACGAGGTGCAAAAAAATGGATACAATTTATTTTAAACGCCTAACTGTAATAATAATTAAGTGCCATTAAACGCATAAATTAAGCTTATGGTAACAATTAAATAAGATCTGTTGTTTTGCTATGGCTTTTATCATCTTCAGTAGATACCTACGTTTGTATGATTGCCAATTATAAAGTTTTTTATAATGGGAAGAGAAATAGAACAAAGACTCCATAAAATCTAATTTACCTGTACTTCCCAATGATATTATAAATAAAAAGAGGTAGTTATCGCACTAGCGCGCAAATTGTTGCAGACAAATTCAGACAATTGTCGTAATTTAAGTACTTCAAGCGCAATAGCTATCTCTTTCTGTATCATACGTTCCGAATTATCTATCGCAGAGTCGTACCTACAACGTAACGATATATGAACGTCGCGCAATATGAACGTAGCGTATTTTTCTTTTTAAAATCATTGGTATTTACTGCTTGTTTTTTAACTACTTCAGCTTCACTGACTTTTTGAATTCTGTCTTGAAATTCACATTAATATGACAAATGCGAAATTTCTTTATATGCCTTAATGGCTGAACAGATTGCGATGTCAGTTGGCACACTAATTATCCCGGCAGTGGGTTCCTGTGGGATAATTTTCGATTCGACGTCCACGTGGGCGAAGCTATGGATAACAGCTTGTTTTTAAAAAACGCAAATGATTGATTATACCATTAATTATTTCCATAATTAAATGCTTTAGTAACATCCAAACATTACAACACACGCTTTATTTATATCTGTTACATACGAAGATAAAAAATGGCATCCAAGACGTGTGTCAACTCATAATGAATCTTGCAACCAAATGCATATTTAAATAAAGTGTTCCAAAGTTCCGACACCATTGCCTCTATTCGCTAAAATCTTTCGGAAACCAGTCGTAGTTGTAGCGAAATTGCAACAGCAGTTGCTAGTCTGTTTCAACATAACGTGTCGATAGCGCGATGGCCGACAGTAAACATTGCCAGTGACCTTAGAGCCTTTCCAACGCGATGTTGGGTAATACAGACGATTTTACACGGATATGTGAGGTTGCTTTACAATCGATTGCAAATTAGTCGGTTGTATGATTTAGTTGTGTTGTGAATACATCTATACAAATAAATTAAAGTGTATGTTTTTAATATCAATTTAACAGCTTTTTACTGAATGCTTATGAAAATATGCACTTACAACAATAACACATTTTTTTCAAATTTTTGTCTGTTGATTGTCTGTTTGTTCCGGATAATCTCCGAAACGGCTTGACCGATTTCGAATGGAATTTTACTGGCTAACATAGGCTAGTTTTATTTTAGAAAAATAATTAGGATTCCGTGCAAAAACTTAAAACCCTTGAAATTGTAAACATAATCCAATTCTAAAAGGGAAGTATTTTTTTAAAAATAATTTCACGCGAATTAAGGCCGCGGGCAACAGCTAGTCCTGTCATAAATCATCATCATTCTGCAGTTGCCTTTACTATCCCAATTTTTGATGGATGGAAATTATGAGGGAGACTAAAGAAAAGATAGATGGGTAGGGACTGGAATGATATTCAAAAAAGAGAAAGCGAATTATAGCGTGATAGTTAACAGAAGAAGAAAACGTGATAGTGGGCATGGGAAGGAAGCTGATAATCTCTACATATAATAAAATCGTTAAAATCCAAATGGATGTTCCGACTTGGCGCAAAAACTACTGCATAGATCCTGTTCAAATTTTGCACAAATCTCTGTAATAGGCTTCTTCAAATGTTAGGCTATATATTATCACGCTACTTGCTTAAGGGGATGAGCAATATTGCATTATGTCAGTATTATTCAATTGTTTATCGTTTCAGTCATGATATGCGTAACAACGTCTATTTCAAAGTATAATATGTCAGCGAAGCAAATAGAGAAATGGTTTCATGACCGCTTTACGTGCATCACGTCGCAAGTGCGATCCCCAGTAAAATTATACTTTTTGTAGTTGGTTGTAATTTTTTTTGATAGAGATTATTATTATTTATTCTATCTTTTTTATGTATATTTTTCCACGCGAACGAAGTCGCGGGCAACAGCTAGTGTACAAATAAATGAAATACTCAAATCCAATTTCTCTTTAGTTCCAGAATAAATAATGAAGTTAAAACAAGAGCTCCTGGAGCAGCCTGCTGGCGAGCTGTGGAAGAGCATCCGTGTTGAGCTGAAGGAGGATGTGACGACCAGGGACAGGGACCTCGCCGCCATCAGGGAGTGGCTCAAGAAGCAGCCGCATCTGCCAGATGACTGGGGTAAGGGACTCTTCTTATACATTTACCAACTATGTCAGTGGCGAAGGTTCCATACAACTCGATTCCTACTGGCTTCCCTTTGAAAAATGGCACAGTCAGTATTCTATAGACAACTAATATAATCACATTAAAGACATACTCCGGCTTACCTTTTGCAAAAATTGACCCTTCGCTACTGAACTACATATTACAGACAAGAAAGGAGGAGCTCGTGCCAAGCCAAATAATAACAGCCGCTCGGATCAATCTTCAGGTTAATCCGCGCTTGCCTAGGTTGAACTGTGGATGGGCGACCACCCATTACTACACACCGATTTTCCGTGCTTCGGAAAGCACGTTAAGCCGTTGGTCCCGGCTGTCATTTGTAGATCTTTGACTGTTGTTACAGATAGTCAGAGGCCCGAAAGTCTGAAAACCAGTCTTACCAAGGGGTATTCTAAGTATTACGGTATTATCCAGTACTAACTGGGTTGTGGAGGTCAGATAGGCAGTCACTCCATGTAAAATACTGGTATTCAGCTGCATCCAGTTAGACTGGAAGCCAACCCCAACATAATTGGTTAAAGGCTAGGCAGATGATTAAAGTTCTTGTTGAAGAAGCTTCGAGGTAGAAATAGCAGCAAACCTCTGCCATAAGACAGCGCAGCTGATTGAAAGTTGGCACCGAGGTTGCCATGCTAAAACATGGAACATCAAAATTGCAGCTATTCACCTGCAAATGCTCTAGGATTAGAAATGCTTAACCAGAGCGCTAAGGTGACCACTTCTGATCGGGCGTATACTTATTTGCCACCCAATAACAAAAAGACGTAATGTTCCTTTACTTCCTTTTTAGTATCTAAACACACTATGCCGAAGTTACGTGACCGAAGTTCAGCACAATTACGCCTGCAATGCTATTTGAATTACTGACGACACACTATGCCGAAATTACGTCGCGTCATAGCGTACGGCCTAATTTCGGTCGGGCGTAAGTTCAGCGGCAACTTATTCTGTGAGCACACTACACGACCGAAGTTCGGTTCGATTGCCGACGAAGATCCAGGGTCGAGGAGGAGCGAGGAGCCGCCCGACAGCGCTCGAGACACTGAATACACACACAAAGTTGCGGAACTGAATTTTTGCCGCGTAAGTTCGGCACTTATGGTGTGTCATATCAGCCGAACACGTCAGAACGTAAAATCAGCCACCGAAGTTCGGTCGCGTAACTTCGGCATAGCGTGTTTAGACACTTATACTCCTGTCACATAACTCATGTTTATACATTGCAGTTACCTACTATGTAACATGCCACAAGAAGAGAAGAAGAATGGAGATCTGTCTCAAGATAGAACAAATATAGATTTACGAGTACAAAACCTAACAGAATACGTTTTATTTACAGAGACCCCTACAATAATGACCTTCCTGCGAGGCAGCAGCTTCTCCCTGGAGAAGTGCAAGAGGAAGCTGGACATGTATTTCACGATGAGGGCAGCTTGCCCAGAGTTTTTCACAAAGCGAGATGCCGCCAGACCCGAGCTTGACGAAATTATGAGTCATAAAATGTAAGTAGTACCAACCGTAAACTCTCTAAAAAATATGCAAGTAAAAATCAGGGACCGATTAATTAGGTTAAAATGTTAACCGGTTAGATCAATAATCCATGTGTTTGATTAACCATTAAGTATACTGGTTAACCCTTTATAACGTACGGGAGTTATACAGGGTATAAGGGACAGCCCTCCTCAACCTGATAGGTGCATACGGCTCCTTATTCTGAATCATGTTCCACAGGAATTTTTCTCCGGAATTAATTTCATTTTTAAATTTTTTTTTTCAGTTACTATTCCTTTATTTCAATGTAAAATTACAGTCCCTGTACGCAGCACTCCACTTTATGTAAATAATATGGCTAAAATCAAAAATCCAACAATGGATGTCGAAATAATCTAACGAACGACGCGTGAAATCAGCTGTTCACTTCCTGCCTAGCCACAGAGTTCATCGTACTCGTCGTCGCGCTTGCCGTTAGCTATGTGCGTTTTGCCACGGTAACAATACAATGCGTATGAGAAAATAAAACAAATCAAATTTATTGGATTCCCATAACATTCCTGAAATAAATTACCGGTCATCTCAGTATGATATACTGAATGCACCCCATCAGTTTGTGGAGGGCTGTCCCTTACACCCTGTATTAATACAGTGTTGTTTGTTGTGTTGTTTGTTTGTTTCAATTTGTTCGTTTTTCTTTCTTTTTAAATTTTTTACAGATGTGACTTACTAACATATTTTATTAAATTCCATATTAATTTAGTTTTTTTTACCTTGTGTGAG
Organism: Noctua comes; assembly: GCA_963082995.1. Taxonomy (NCBI): domain Eukaryota; kingdom Metazoa; phylum Arthropoda; class Insecta; order Lepidoptera; family Noctuidae; genus Noctua; species Noctua comes. Next base: position 11,407,567 of record OY720285.1, read on the forward strand.
AATATTCTACAACGATTTTGTATGGTTCTATTGTTCTCATGCAGTGCTACGAATTGAGTTATTTTTTGTTTTATTTTAATTGAATTTAATCTAGACATGCGGTAGCGTGTCAAGCCAAGTTCAAGCTAAGAACTGGCGTAATCATGTTTTTTGATTTTACTTTGTATCAAATTAATGTTGTTAGAATAGTTGTTTATCATTTAGCAAGAATGTTGTGCATATGACGCATGTATTAAAGACTTAATCCACCTTTTGTTACTAATGTTGTAAATATGTCGTTGGTGTGCCTTGCTTAGTAGATACATAAATAAACTATTCCAATAATACCCTTATTACTTATTTTATTTTATTGCAAGATTTTTTTCATTCCAGTCAAGGACCACCGCTTCCAGGCGTCACACCGAACGGCAGAAGAGTAACTGTATGCAGAGGTAAGAACATGAACATAAATAAAATAGTTAACAAAATTACTGGTACCGATTATAGATATTTTATGATTATGTTATGTGTAATGCTAGAAGAAGAAGTAAACCTAGGTTTAACCGGGTGAACTCCGAATAATCACTAAAATAATTTTAAATTTAGAGGTTTGATGCCACCAATTTGGATGTATCGCTCGCCGGCGGCTGCCGCGGCGCCGCTCGCTGCGCTCGCTCGGCTCGCGCGCCTTTCGTGACAGTTCTAACCTAACCTAACCTAATCCATTCGGTCGGTGTGTCCTAGACTCCTAGCAATAAAAAGGATACACCTAAGTATAACAAACAGTTACCGGTCGCACCTAGGTATAGCCGGCTAGAACTAGGTGTAACCTTACTTTAACAATTACAAATACAGCCAAAACGTTCGTCTAGCGCACCCCGATCAGTTAGCTCCGCTACACACCTTGCTAACTTGCCATCTTTGTCACGGTATTGGTATGTGCTATTGAGCAAAAGATCATAATTATCTACCACGCTACTACTAGGTACATAGTTCTCCCATAGTCTGACCAATGTAACAACAAAGTCAGGACCTTAAAATAAATCTTTGATATTTTTTCGATGTTTTCGTTCAGACTCTCAGAGTAAATAAATTCACTACCTTGGTACCTCAACTAAATCATCATCAGCCTAGCCATTTTCCCAACTATGTTAGGGTCGGCTGACAGTCTAACCGGATACAACAGAATACCCGTATTTTACATGGAGCGACTGCCTATCTGACCTCCACAACCCAGTTAGTGCTAGGTAATACGATACCCCTTGGTAAGACTGGTTGTCAGACTTTTTGAGCCACTGACTACCTGTAACGTCTGTCAAAGATCTACAAATGACAGCCGGGACCAACGGCTTAACGTGCTTTCCGAGGCACGGAAGAAACTCGGTATCTAAAGGGTGGTCACCCATCCACAGACCAACCAAGGCAAGCACGGCTTAACCTAAAGATCGATCCGAGCGGCTGTTATTATATAGCCACGAACTCCTCCTACCTGCTGGTACCTCAATTAAATATGGTGCCTTAATTAATTTCCTAAACCGTTTTCCAGGAGTCCACCCCGACCTAAACTCCCAGCAGATCACAGACACGCTGAAGCTGGCTCTCATGATAGGAGACGTGCGTTTAACAGAAGAGAGGGAAGGAGTGGCCGGAGACATCTATGTACTGGATGCAGCTATTCTAGGACCCAGCATGCTGGCCAAGCTGTCTGCGGCTACTATCAAGAAGTTCATGATTTGTGTTCAGGTTCGTAGATTCATCATGATTTTAGCGTCGACGTCCACTGCTAGCCATTGGACTCATTATCTGTCTAGCCTTTTCCCAAATATATCGGGGTCAGCTTTTTGTCTCACTAGGTGCAGTTGTATACCAGTATTTTACGTGGAGCGACTGCCTATCTGACCTCCACAACCCAGTTAGTACTGGGTAATACGATAAACTTTGGACCCTTATCTCTCTTACAAGAAGAACTCTGAACTGCAGAAGACAGTACAAAAAGTATCACACCAACATAAGCCAGAAAGTACTGCAGCGCCATCTACGCCAAAAAGGAAGACTAACATCAAAATTCTGAATCGGCCTACTAAAGTTATCAACGACTTAAACTATACAGGGTGGAATCGATTATTAAAAAAACAGTGCTTGCTATACACGGTCTAAATGTGTGGAAACGCTGTTAATTTTTTTTTTTAATCAAAATCAAAGCATTTATTTCAACACTCGTTACAGGCACTTTTGAATTGTCGAAACAAAGACAACAATAGCTACAGTCCCAGTCACAAGGCATAAAAACTGTGAAAGTACTGTAGTTGCCCATTCCCTAACGTAGATCTCTATGGAGAAGAACGGGCAAGAAACTCCATGGACACTCTTTTAAATCAGAATACTTTTACAAACTCTTGGTTACATCATTCATGTTGAGATGGTACATTATGTGAGAACGATGTAGCAAGATGTAGCAATTTAAATAACCGATGAAAAATTTCTAAGTAGGTACCTGAGGCTCACAATGATGTACTGAGACGTGGTAACCGTTTTGGCGCCGGTGTTTCCACCCCGTATAGAAAAACCCGACAACAACACTGTCGGGCAGTAGCCTATCTGACACAACACCTATCTGGTTGGGGGTCCTCCCTTTTCTATGGGGGACGAAGAACTTTACACCCTGTACTTCATATTATTGAAAAAATATGAATGTCTGTAAATTCTAGTTTAAAAAACGACGCTAACAATAAGGTCCGAAGAAGCTATTAGCTGGTGCTGCGGGACTGTTCGAAAGAGATACCGTGGCCCTGGAACACAAAGGGCAAAGAAGGAACATGGATGGGTTTTAGTCAGTACAAGTCTGACACTCCCTTCCGCTTCGCCCAGAGAGCCCCCCCCCTGCCCCCCCAGTGCCATTTGACGATTTCCCATCCGGAAAAAAAAAATAAAGCTTTTAGCTGGTTTAATTTTGTTAAATCGTTGTTTTAAAAATGTTTACCTTTCCGTTTGCAGGAGGCCTATCCTATAAAGCTGAAAGAAGTCCACATCGTGAACACGTCGCCGCTGGTCGAGCGATTTGTTAACTTCGTCAAACCTTTCCTCAAGGAGAAGATCAGGAAACGGGTAAGAATTGTGTTTAATAGTTTCTTTTTTTTTCTTTGGATTATGTGGTAATGGTAATGCAGGCTACGAAGCAATAGGATGCACCGTAAAATGGATTGCTAGTTTCATAAGTTGTGGATAATTGTTTATACTTAATCGCTTAATTTGCATTTCAGTGCCGGATGGCCTACTTTTGTTGGTCACCAAGGTATCCAAAATTGTTTGCTTAACGTGGCCATTGACTCCTCATGTAAAACTTGAAGGTTGTGATAATAATCTTAATACACCGTGACTTTTTAGCCATCTTACAAAGGTGGTCCACTCAATGTACTCCACATAAAATAGCTCTAGGCGCGATTTTTTTTTACCTACCATAATAGGTACAAAGAAAAATAATAGAAACATTAGTAGAATAAAATTATGAAACATCCTGTTAATGATGTTTACGTGTCAAACGCGATAATATACCTACCCAGCGCTCGAGTCGAGTAGATCAGCGTTCGCAACAGGGTGTTTTAACTACGTCATGCGTCGTACTACTGAATAATATTTTTATTTTTAAATTATTGAAATCTTATTAATACCAATTTTTTTTATGAATGTTAAGTAGTCCTTGGATACACGAAGTGGGCTGCCGTAGTCACGGTGTATACATCAAATTATTAAGATCAGTCTTATAAACTGGCCTTTCCTTTTCAGATCTACATTCACAAGGAGGTGAAGGACCTCTACAAGTACATCCCTCAGGAGATGTTGCCCACGGAGTACGGCGGACAGTGCGGCAGTATGGCTACACTTCAAGGTGAGCAGCTAATTATACAGGGTGTTAACAGACCCTTCACATAGCCGTCATCCAAGCATTCTGTACATCAAACTAAGTAACTTTACGCAAAAATTATTCCTGGGAATCTACTTTTTTTTTTGGGGTGAAAAATCACTTTCTACGGTAGGACTCGATGGAAAACACTCAAAGCATTGTGCTGATAGATGGATTGAATAGTACGAGGGTCGTGGAGGTGTGTAAAGTAAAATTCTTACATTTAAAATATGTATTTAAAAAAAAAAAACTTGTGAAAATGTTGGAACTTTGACCCCAATATCTCCGTAACTAGAAGGTTCCCAGGTATGGTCTAGAACAAAAAAATGATCGCAAAGACGGGGAGAACAAGTGCTTTTCGGTTATGTTAAGGGTCTATTTACACCCTTTATTGTAGTTCTTACATACATAACACACAAGTTTTTGCAATGACTATAAACGCAGGCGGGTTCTTGTAATTAAAAATAATTAGTTAGATTAAACTGCCTGTAATTGAGGCTTGTAGAGGTGGCAAGCACTTCTGCTGAAGGCGCTGGATCTAAGAACCTGGGTTCGGACCCAAGATTGGCCTTTGATTTTCAGACAAAATTGTGACTAGAACCCAGATTTAATCGACGAAACACATTTTGAGATTTAAATTGTATTTTCTCGTTCATTCACAGCATTCGTATTCGTATCTATCAGCTTGCAGGACGTGCGAGCTCACTCTTCTCAGTAATCCAATCCATCCATCCAAAATCCATCTTCTAAAATATTTATTTACTCACATATTTCTCTTCAACAGAACAATGGAAGCTGAAACTCCAAGAGTACCGCGAGTGGTTCAAGCGTCAGGACAGCATTATCGCCAACGAATCTCTCCGACCAGGTAGACCAACCAACTACGACGAGCTTTTCGGAATCGATGGTTCCTTCAGACAGCTCACAATCGATTGACGTAGAATCGATTAGGACAGTTTGGCAACGTCACGTCACTATTTTGCTCAAATGTCAACGTCATAGTTTATTGACGTTAGATTGTCAAACTGACGTAACGTCATAGTGTAGAAATGTCATTCCGTAGGATTGAAATTAAGTGTTAGGTTTTTCTGTGACATGGGGTTGTGTATGTACAGGGTGTGAATAAATATATCTTGAGATGCTTATTTTTCTGAAGCTGTTTTTGTTTTACAAATACATAAGTCAGGAGCACAGAGTTAGCAAAAACAGAACTATACATATACAAGGTGTAACATAATAAACGCAAGACCTCCCGTGTGGTCTCTCGCACCATGAAACTAAACATCTTTTGTTCTACGAGTTCTTGAAATTCGACAAAAAAAAATACTTTCTATAGGAACGGACGCAATCAGCTGATCCACATGTATGGTTAAACTAAAAAAAAAGTTATGAAATTCCAAAAGTCATAGAACAAAAGTTGTTCAGTGTCATGGTCTGAGACACCACACGAGAGGTCTTGCGTTTATTATGTTACACGTTGTATACATATACTATCTAACTCAACTCACAAGTACAGATTCACAGCTAATGGTTATATAGAGGTAAATTAAAAAAATACGTTTTGTGTATTAGCCGAAATTGTATCATTACAAAACATGCTTTGTTTACACAATACTTTGGACTGTGTAAAACTATGAGGGTAGTTATAAGTATAGATCTGTATTTTGTATCTTAGTCTCTAAAATAGGTTTTATTTCGTCACAAAAATACCTAATGTTATTCTTGTTGCCGTTTGCACCACAAAACACAAAGTGTTTAGCGTGAAATGTATTCAAAACATCGTTATTTCTGTCAATCATTAGAAGATGACAAAGACAAAATAATTTTTAAAAAGGTTAAATGCATTTATAATTATTGTATTTTGTGGTGCAAGTGAGCCATAAACATTAATAAACAAGCTTCAATTTGCTTTTTTTTAAATGAAATTTTTAATAATCAACCTGTGAATGGATTAAAATAGAAATATGTAAAATGTGACAATTTTTAGAAATATTAATTAAAATAAAAATGCTTGATAGTATTTTAAGATTTAAGAAAAAATGTTAAAAGAAGCTAGCAATCAAATTGCAAATAACTGTGGTATACTAAATATAATTTCTTCAATTTTATATAAACTTTGTTTCATTTCCTTCGTCTTCAACATGAGATATACAGGGTGTAACAGAAAGGGTATAGTCATGTGAAAGGATATGCTGCAGACCATCAAACTGAACAACTTTCTCCTTGGGTCCAATATCGTAAATGCGAAAAAAATATATCAGCTGTTCCATACTAAATTTTAATAACTACTCGACCTAAATGTATGGGACAGCTGTTATTTTTTTTTAGCATTTACGATATTGTCGTTTACAGATATTTCGATACAGTCGCATTTGCGACAGCTGGCCGAGGTCTTGGATTCGATTCCTAAGTTCAAACTGTTATCGGGGTTTTCGATCAGGAATTTCTCAGTAGCAGCCACGGATTCTGGATTTGTGCCCGGTTGATGGCGATAGGATCGCCCCCTTTTACATGGTACTTCAACATAACTGGTGTTTGCGTACTATTAGCATAACCCTACGGAGATTACTGGCGTGGTGTTATGTTATGTTATGTAAAAATAAAAATAAAAAACAACTTTTTTGTAGTTTGACATTTATTTGTAAGTAGATTCATGTCCAACCAGCAGCTGTCGCATTAAATGGTTGTTTCTCTTAAATATACACGATATAAGTATAATCATGATTTTCTAGACAGTTTGACCACATTTAGAATAGTTCGACATATTTAACTGAATTGACATCGTGAGGTACACATTGACAGAACTAATTATTCCAACTGAAGATACTCGTGTTGGTGTTCAAGCTGCTGAGGGTGGCAATCTCTTCAGGAGTGAGGTGGAAATCGAAGACGTCGATGTTTTCCTTGATACGGTCCTCGTTGGTCGACTTGGGGATCACGATCAGGTCTCTGTCGAGCTGGAAGAGACGAAGAGAATAGATGAGAACCGTAAGGTTTTTCAGAAGAGGTGCGTAGTACTCGCAACAGGTCTTCATGTATGACCAGTTGTATGAACGTGGATGAATCTTAAGGAGTATGTTAGGATCGTAGCAGATGGCTTTTTGTAGTTCGACGAGTTAGTTTGACGGCACCGTTGGCGCAGTGGCTGAGCGATGGACTGCTGCGCTGCGTGTCGCGGGTTCGATTCCCGCATGGAACAAATATTTGTATGGCCTGCAAGTAGTTGTTCCGGGTCTGGCTGTTTGTGTATGTGAGTTTAAATGTTTGTAAACGCACCCACGATACAGGAGAAATTCCTAGTGTGGGGCAACGTTTTTTTTAAAAAAGAGAAGAGAAAGAGTTCCTGCCTGCTTCTATGGGAGATGTACATTACACAGTACAATTGTCACGTTAATTCTGTATGAATCAATAGATTTTATCTTCTACGGTCACGTACTAAGATAAAAACGATAAAATATATTTTTAGCAACTTACCGGGTACCGCAGTAAGACTTGATTGACGCTCTTGTTATACTTCTTGGCAATATCCACGACCTTGGAGTCCTCTTTGCTGGGGCCCTCGCCCCTGGACACGAAGAATCCGAAGGGGCTGTACGCCGTGACGGCAATCTTGCGGTCAAAGCAGTCCTGGATCAGTTTCTCTTCAGTCCTTGATGGATGGACCTAGAGAGGTAAGAAATAAAAGCGTTATTTGGTAGAAATAGTAAAACAATATCTTAACCGAAGTCAGCCTCGTTAGTCTAGTGATTGCAAGCGCTTCTGCTGATCGTAAGGTCCTGCGATCAATTCCCGGGTCGTGCAAAGTGTGTTGGAATTACTCAGGAGCAATCTGGAATCTCAACTTGTGCCCGATTGATGGCAAGGCTCGCCCCTATTAAATGGGACTTAAACATAACTGGCAAACTGTGGGTGTCACCCAGGGCTCGGAACCGGTTTAAAAAGAGCGGTTAATTTCGATTAAATACCGGTAAATATGTCGTTACTTCATTTACCGGCTAAACTGTAAGTGAACTGTTTGTATGTAACCAAAATTCTTGAAATCCGGTTTTCGTTAAAACTGGTAAAAACCGGTAAAGTGCAACCTTTAACCTAAATCGATTTCGGTTTGGGGTTTCTTAATCAGTTACGGTGATTAACCGTTACCGGTAAAGAATTTCAACCGGTTTCCGAGCCCTGGGTAGGATATCTTAGCCTAACCCTACGAGGAGAACAGGTATGACGTCACTACGGTGACCAACCACAATGGAGATGGTAATTATGCAGGAAATATTACAGGTGCTATCCAAATTCCCTCTATTTCATCTCATACTCCACTGGGGAAGACAATCCAACAGAATCTTTCCCTGGTAGTTGGATTACCGTTCAGGCAGGGCTACAAGCCCGGTACAGTATTCCCAAACCACTGCAACTCCTCAAGGCAGGCCTCCAGGCGGGGATGTCACACCACCAACATAAAAACTCCGGGCCACGTAAGAGAGTTCCCTGACACCAAAAAACCTAAAACACTACCCTTAGGAATCGAACCCAGGACCAAAAGAAGTTCATGCCTACGATTTAGAATAAACAAAACCAACTTAAATATTCATACACCTACATATTAAGGAAAGATCAACAGAATCGATAAGGTAAGTTCATAAAAAGTGGAAAATTTTAGTTCAAATTAAGAATAAGTGCATGTCCTTGAAATTATGACAAGGTGCCGCCCATCTTCAGTGTTGTGGTTAAGGAAAATCGAACAAAAAAATACAGCCAAACACGAAACCTGATAAAAAACAAAAGCTGTTTTTTACTCTGACTAGCTTAAAGACTATTAAGATTGTTATTAAAAACAGCCTTTTTTTAGTGCAGCAGTTTTTTCTGGGGATCTTCGAAATCATTATAAACCAGATTTTTACAACCAATTAATGCATACAACTTTGTTACCAGAATGCAAACAAGATTGTTTTGAGTAATAAAATACAGAGAAGATTTTTTGATGGAAATCTAAATTGTGTCAGCCCAGAACTGAGCTACTAGTTTGGCGGTTTCGGTAGCGTCCCTCAGTTCCTTTAGTGAACATACAACAGGACACGCAGGACACGATATTAAGTGCCCCATCGTTTGTGGAGCAGTAAACCACTAAGGTAATAATAAGTGAGGTAATAATTTGTAAACCACTACTAACAAATTATTACCTAACTTGATCTTTTCAAAATACACCTGTAATATTTTTACAGACGATACTGTGACAGTAATACAAGAAGATTGATAAAAGTTATCCTGAAAAACAACGGAACTAAACCAAGTCGTTAGGTTCAAATAAGACAGAGTGTCAGCATCTTTTCGAACGCGCTAATCTCGGGAATTCATCATCTGCCTAGCCTTTTCCAAACTATGTTTTTTTCTTTCGGATGGGAAATCATCAAAATGCCTACCCACTCTAGGCGGAGCGGAAGGGAGTGTCAGACTCGTACTGACTAAAACTCATCCATGTTCCATCTTTGCCCTTTGTGTTCCAGGGCCACGGTATCTCTTTCGAACAGTCCCGCAGCCCTGGCAGGTTCCCAACTAAGTTGGGGTCGGCTTCCAGTCTAACCGGATGCAGCTGAATCGCTAGTCAAGGGAATTACTGGTTCGAATTGAAAAAAGTGTTGGATAGCCCATTTATCGAGGAAGGCTATAGGCTATATAACATCACGCTACAACGAATAGGAAAAATGAAAAATGTTGCCAAAACGGGGATAATTTATCCTCTCTACGTGACGCAGACGAAGTTGCGCGGGTCAGCTAGTTAATTATATGCAAGTATAATAACAATTAAGTACTTATCAAGAGCTTACCTCAATCTGATTCATAGCGGGCACTATTTTACCCTTGGAAATAAGCCTGTCAATTTGCTCCGTATTGAAATTCGACACACCGATTGACTTGGCAAGACCAAGTTCCTTGGCGTCCTCCATGCCTTGCCAAGTCTCCAAGACGTCGATGTCGGCGGTTGAACCGTCGCTCTGAAAGCCAAGGTGGCGAATTGTTAGAATTGTGTTTAATAAAGCTGAGGAGTTTGTTTAAACGCGGTAATCGCTGGAACTGCATGCCTGATTTGATAAATTCTTTTTGGACTTGATTGCCCATTTCTTGAGGAAGGTTATAGCCTACTTAACCCTTCGACAATGATAAGCAAAAAGAGAAAATGGCGAGTGAGACCGTGGGACGCAGAGAGTATTTTATTTATACTTTTAAAACTTTGTGATTTGCTATTGATGATTAGCCTTTGTTACTAAATGAACTTCTCTTAATTCTGGTCAGTTTGAATACCTTATTCATAAGGTTGGCTTAAGTAAGGGGTCTCGCGGACTACACGGCCATGATAACGACTTTTGGCAGCAGGAGCTTCGAGCAGGGGCATCCCAACCAAATAGGATAAGATAGGTTTAAACTCCAAGTTGGTTGCAGTTACTAGGCCAGTGCACATCACAAAAGCAACCATACCAGCACCAAACCTGCCTGAGAGATATTTCTCGACGGCATGTAAAGCCAAGTCAGAGGACCACGGGCGGCCCAAAAGCTCAAAAAAAAATTTAAAAAAAAGAAAATATAAAAATTTAAAATGTTATTTACTTTTTTTTTCTTCATTATTTTCTTTTTTTTGTTATTATATTTATTAATATAATTAGCATTTCAAATAAGATTTTTATTTAAGAAATCAAAATGATCGATGATATTCATGCCTAGCCTATGCAGAAATTAAAGTTAATAGTTTTTTGCTCTAAGTGGAGTGCAACTATATCACCTTGTCTTGCCCAGCACTTAAATTTGCCAACAAATGAAAATAGCTCCGGTCGTATCGCATAATATGCCTATATTATGTTCCCACACAGGCCTTCTCTCTGTTAAGTGGGCCGTAATCGACCTAGCAGGCCCAATGCAGCTTGGTGCCCGTAAATATAACACAATCTAATTTTGTCGATAAATAATAGATCAAACTATTCTGTCAAGATAAGCAAAAATTTTAAGTTCTAAAACTCACATTCCATGCCATAGGAGAGTGTACGAGGTACAGGTCGACATACTGAAGGCCCAACTTGGCGAGGGACTCCTTGAGGGCCGGCACGACTTGGGTGCGTTCGTGTTTGTCGTTCCATAGCTGAAAAGAGTAACAAATGCAGTTCATAATTTATGTCCCACTCCTGGAACACCGTGAGAGGCCCATGGGCGGCATAAAAACTCTGACACCAGGTTAGGCACTAACCACACGATAAAGAAAGAAAGAAGATGGTGACACTTCCCTATTGGTACTGGTGCTCTGTTTGAGGATGTGGGAGAAGAATCTAGAATGTAGCATTGAGCACCACACTTGCTGTGAGCAAGCGTGCGAAAATTATAAGTTCATGGTCGGAAATCGTGAGTAACCTCACGATGTTTGGGCGTCCAATATGCAACTTAGCAAATGTAAAAGATACGAGAAATAATAATAACATTGCTATTGTAAGTTATTGCAAAGTCATTACAAGATTAATGAATGCCATCCTATAAAAAAAAACTATATCTACTAGATCAATTTAATAATAGGTTATCACGATTCAATTGACGTCATCTTCAATTAGCAATTATTATTACCATAGAAACATGAATCATATATATTATGTATATGGTTATGGACTATTTATGTGTTTGTTTTTGTTTACCCAAGTAGTCTTAATATTTCTACCCTTAGATTTTTATGTTCTAAGACAGAAATACTGATTTCTGTACGAGATTCCAAAGCCTTTTCTTCAATTATCCTGGAAGCTGCCGGGAGTTAATAATACACAACACAAACCCCAAAACACTAACCACAAACCTCAACACAACACACACCACACATAGCACAATACACAAAATACACCACACTCACCTTACCACACACACACCACACACACACCACACACACACCCACAAACACACCTTAAAAACACAATTAGCACTTACCTTAGTAGTAACAAAGATATCCTCCCTCTTTACAAGTCCTTTCTTCACGACATCTTCGATGCCCTTCCCAATCTCCGCCTCATTGTTATAAAGAGTGGCCGTGTCGATGTGGCGGTATCCAGCCTCGATAGCCCAGTTGATAGCTTGACGAATTTTTGGGATGTCACCCTGAAAAAACGCTTAATGAATTAACCTTTTTGTTTGTTATGGAAAAGAGACCCGATGGCTTAGTAGAAATCCCCGTTAAAATCGGTCAAGCCGTTTTGGAGATTAGCCGGAACAAACAGACGGACAAAAATATTTAAAAAAATGGTTTTTTTTGCTATAACTTCCGTCAGTCAGTAAAAGGCTGTTATTTTGAAATTACAGACACTTCAATTTTATTCATTTGTATGTTTGAATCAGACCATAATAATATATGGACAGTTTGGAACCAGTATATTGTAGTATTTGTACCCAGGAGATGGCTACGTTCATTGCCGCATCAGAGGCATGTCTGGTCATCATGTATGGTCTCATATGCCTTGTAATCCTACAGTGAATGACCCTTATAATTCTGTAAAAGACTTTTTTTTTCCTAGCCTGCTCTCTCCCACTCCTGGGCGAAGGCTTCCCCCCACTTCTTCCACTTTTCGCGAACTCGCTGAAGAAGGAGAAGACTTGAATACTTACAAAGCCAAAGGTTCCCAAACCGATTGTCGGCATCTGGTTGCCATCGTTCAGCTGTTTCGTGGGGATATCCCCAGGTTTCCCTAGATGTGCTGCATGACCCGTTATGACCTGAAATGAGGTAACATATTAATAGAAGGTCGAATATAATAGTAAGGTAACATAATACAGGGTGGAGACGACAATGCGACAATAAATTAAACTGTATGTAACTCATGACGTTCCCAGTCTGCATACAAAAATTCAATCGAAAAGTACTGGATATTTTCGATTGAATTTTGTATGCAGTTTATTCACAGGACGTTATTTTTCATTTTTAGCATTTTCTACATAGTGTAGATAATAGGCTACCACCAACAGGTTAACGAATCCCGCATCGGTATAAACGTTAAACACATGTTGCCAGCTCGCTACTTCAAAAACCTTGGCCAAAATTGTCGTATTGTCGTCTCCACCTTGTATATCTACATCAGAACATGAAAAAAAGAAGATATATATATTTTTTTTTGAGGAACGGTTGCTGATCTTGTTTTATTACTTGAAGTATCAGTTTTTTATTGATTTATCGTCTATAGATATCTTCACGTGTAAAAAGTTAACACAAAAAATTAACTGTTTTAAAATTGGTACCTATCTCAAGTAATTACACTACATAATAATATATGCGATCGCTGACCCCAAACAAAAAGGTGGAAACGTGCTGGCGAAAACGGCTACCACGTATTCAGAACATAATTCTGAGCAAATACAAATTTTTCATCGGTTATTTTAAAAAATAAACAGCTGTTGCATACATTTTGGGTTCGTTGTCACTAGTACCATTGACAGTTCCATGATGGAATGCAATGTTAATGAAGTATAGATCTAATCTTCTACAAAACTATGGGCAGAGCTCCCAACCTAAACGACGAAGAATTTAGAGACAGAAATGACTTAGTCATTGAAGCCTAAACGCAGTTATTAACAGGCGAAATATCTGTGGGTAATTTTTTAATTATACATGAAAAAATAAATATGTGTTGATTTTATTGAAGATAAAAACTAAAGTGTTTTTAACTCCAGTGCTTTTACCACCCTTAAAAATTCCACAAGTGCCTAAAATAATAATGTGGGACTAGTGATATCAAATTAAACATTAGTTCCATTATTTTCTGAATCTTTTAAAATGGAACTAGTGATAAAAAAATCAATCAGTAGTTCCGTCATGGAATTGCCAATGGTACTAGTGACAACGAACCACATTTTGGCGGTGTAGGTATTGCAATTTTGTAGGAAATAGCTGTGCCAGTGAAAAATTTATATGTGGGAGGGCTCAGAATGATGTACTGAATACGTGTTGACTGTTTTCGCGTCGGTGCCCTTCCACCCCGTATAATATATTTTTTAGTTTTATCCTGTTTAGTTATCAACATCCATCACATCTGCGAATTTAATTGCTTATTTAGTTTGACCCAATTAGACCCTGAATTGTGCAGCATAATTATTTTTGCGCTTGAATGTCATTATCACGAGGGCGCTATGCGTAAACATTTGTAAAATCTTCTGAGAAATAGTATTGTTAAAACAACGAACGAACAAAAAGAACGATGACATTAACTACTTCACGAAAATTAAGGAGTGCTGTCAAAATATCAGCTATAGTCGGGACGGTCAGGGTATTCGTAGATTTAAATCATACACTCGCCATACCGCGCCAAAAAATGGTCACATTTCTATTTCGTTTGCAATGAGATTTGAATTTTCAATGTCTCGCTTATTTATACTGCACTGCACGCTGCCTACTGTTACTACTACACTCAAACTCAAACTCAAAACTCTTTATTGCATTCATGTGTACATTTAGTTGTTACATATAAGTAAGTAAGTTCCAACATGAAGCCCGGTTAGGGCACGGCAACATAATAGATTGGACAAAACAAGCATCTAGTGAGTAGGTATACTGGATTGCAAGTTTGTTAAACAAACATAACTATTTTCGACAATATTACTAGTATTAGGTTATGTAGTTATTTAAATTAATCATATTAATTATTATAATAATTAATAATATCATGAGATTATTAAATTATTTTATTTATGTGTATTAAGTATTTTATTTTATTAATTTATATTTTCAATTTTATTTATATTTTATTAATTTGTTTTATTATGTGTAAGTGTTATGTATGTGTGCTTTTGTGTAAGTAATTTCAATGACTACAAGTAATTATCTATCCATCATATTCACAGTTTCTGTCCAAAGACATTCAAGTATTTACTAACGATAGACGGGACATGACGAAGGAAATCCTAATCCAATACTTCGGTCTGTCTAGTGTCATACACCCGCTTGTCAGGTAGCATTTGTGTGACAAAATGGAATACCCGGGATCAAAATTGTTGTATAAACATATTCAAAATGTCCGCTGTAAATAATTGTAACTCTTTTAAATCTCTTTGTATATATCTATCGTTTCATGTGGTGTGCACATCTATATATAAATCCATACAGGTTACAAACAGGCTTCTTGCTTTGCGATTGACATAATATAATTATGTACTTACGTGTTCACATGTAATGTGGACTCACCGAAGAAAAGGTACTTAGCCAAACAGAAATAATATTCTTTGTACAAAGGCGAGCTTGGAATTTTGTGGAATCTCTAACAGCACAGCCTTGGAGCAAAATAAATATTTGACATTGACGAGGACCGAATTAACTTTTTTAGAGAACAAAACTTTAATTCACACATTTACATACAAAAGAATAGTTTTAATCTAATTATGTCTGCATTTACTTATGTCAAAGTCAGACGACGTAAAGTGATTTTTCACAGAGCATTAATATTTGTTTTTTTTTCCTTCTTTGGTAAACAAATATTGATCTCGATCTCAAGGTAAGTTAAGGTAGACTGGTAGAAAATGCCTATGGCGTTAAGTCCGCCTTTGTGCAGTTTTGTTACTTGTGCATAAAGTTTAATAATAAACTAGCTTTTGCCCGCGGCGTCGCCGTCGCCAGCGTGGATGTCGAAAAATATCCGATTACTTACCTTCATACCCCTTTTTAACCCTTCGGGGTTAGAATTATCAAAAACGCAGTAACACATATAAAATAATTTTCAGTCGTCAGCCTAAACACAAAATTTGAAGATCCTAACTTCAAAACTGACGGACTTTCATATAAACTTCCATCCCCTATTTTACCCCTTTAGGGGTAGAATTCCCAAAAATCCTTTCATAGTGGATACTTACTCTTCACAAAGAATACACCCTCCAAGTTTCATGTTTCTAGGACCAGCGGTTTGTGCTGTGTGTTGATATATCACCCAGTCAGTCAGTCAGTCAGTCAGTCAGTTTTAAAGCATTACGAAAGTCATTCGTAGATTTTTTTTGTATTTACTTCCAACTATTGCTCTCTCGCTCTCTTCCAACTATTTACTACCAATCTTCTTCTTTGTAATTTACTATTCAGTGGTTACAGAGGGAAACTACAGAATATCTCCTAATTTAAGGTGGAAGCGCCAGT
Source organism: Noctua comes (assembly GCA_963082995.1). NCBI lineage: Eukaryota > Metazoa > Arthropoda > Insecta > Lepidoptera > Noctuidae > Noctua > Noctua comes. The sequence goes on from OY720285.1 coordinate 11,423,568, forward strand.
GTTGTCCGCGAAATATTTTTTTTTCTTAAGTTTTTGCTATTTGCTGGTCAGTGTCAGGTTTTATCATCATCTGCCTAGCCTTTTCCCAACTATATTGGGGTCGACTTCCAGTCTAGCCGGATGCAGCTGAATACCAGTATTTTACATGGAGCGACTGCCTATCTGACCTCCACAACCCAGTTAGTACTGGGTAATACGATACCCCTTGGTAAGACTGGTTGTCAGATTTTTTGGGCCACTGACTACCTAACGACTGTCAAAGATCTACAAATGACAGCCGGGACCAACGGCTTAACGTGCTTTCCGAGGCACGGGGGAAACTCGGTATGTAATGGGCGGTCACCCATCCACAGATCAACCTAGGCAAGCACGGTTTAACCTAAAGTTCGACCCGAGCGGCTGTTATTATTTAGCCACGAGCTCCTCTGAGTGTCAGGTTTTATGTTGAACAAAATACAAATTGCGACCGTAAAACGTATGTATTTACCACTATTTACAGAATTATAGTCATTAAAATCACCAATAATTAAAATGTATATATTGAAAATTGGATTTCGCGGGCTAGCCTGGCGCTTCCACCTTGAGTAATTGTGTTTTTAAAGTCGGCACGGTTGGCGCAGTGGCTGAGCAATTGGCTGCTACGCTGCGTGTCGCGGGTTCAATCCCCCACGGAACAAATATTTGTATGATCTACAGGTAGTTGTTCCGGGTCTGGCTGTTTGTGTATGTGAATATATAAATAATAATATGTTGTATTTTTTTATTTATTTTTTTCTAACCTTCATTTAAACTCACATGAGTTTAAATGCGCACCCACGATACAGGAGAAATTCCTGGTGTGGGACAACGTTTTTTTAAAAAAAAAAAATCTTGCACCAGGGTAATCTACGACATTCATAATTTCTTTAGTTTTTTGCTATTTCCATCTCGGTATTAGGTTTCATGTTGATAAAAACTGGTATGTATTTACATAATGTGTTACAATCATTAAAATCGCACCTTTGGTCCTAACTGAAGTTATTCCCACATACACAAGTGTCAACATCATGCTAGTGTTAATTAAGTTGAATGTGGAATGACTATGTATAGTATTTTTTTTTTTTAAGTTATAGCTTAAACTGAATTTTATTTATAGGTTTTGAAGTTTTTTTTTTTAATATACTTTAAAGGTTTATCTAACTTAAGCAATCGGTTGCTTAAAGTTTAGACTTCTTAAACTTAAAAAGCACCACTTATGTTGTCAATAATATCCGTAATTCATGGGTATTTGGAATCTATATATATAAAATGGTAAACTGACTGACTGACTGACTGACTGGGTGATATATCAACACACAGCCCAAACCGCTGGTCTTAGAGATATGAAACTTGGAGGGTGTGTTCTTTGTGAAGAGTAAGTATCCACTAAGAAAGGATTTTTGGGAATTCCACCCCTAAAGGGGTGAAATAGGGGATGAAAGTTTATATGAAAGTCCGTCAGTTTTGAAGTTAGGATCTTCAAATTTAGTATTTAGGCTGACAATTGAAAATTAATTTATACGTGTCTCATCGTTTTTGATAATTCTACCCCTGAAGGGTTAAAAAATGGGATGAAGGTAAGTAATCGGATATTTTTCGACATCCACGCGGGCGAAGCCGCGGGCTAAAGCTAGTAATTTATAAAAACTACTTGTGCCTTGAAATACTGTCTCTGATCAACCAAAGGTAGACTGGTAGAAAATGCCAATGGCATTAGACTCTGTACTCTGTGCTTGAAGTGTTAAATAAATAAATACATAGTTTACACAAAGTTACAAATCAATAGTATAAAACACTAGCCTTTTCCCGCAGCTTCACTTACTTCAGCTCACAGGGCGGGTTTAAAGTCTTTGACACTGGAGAATAATGTAGCTTCCTATTAATTAAAGAATTGGATCAGCAGTTCCGAAGATTATTACTCCCTATATACAAACACACAAACTTATCAAAAGCTCTTTATAATATCAGCATAGATGTAAGGACACTGTATTGTGTGCATTAACCTTTGTATAATGCACAATCGTGCACGATTATGTAGAAATGCAAGGTTCATCCTCACATAACAATAATATGTCGCGTCCGTATGTCCTTTAGCATACTAATATCTCGAGAACTGAGATCTGATTCACTTATGCAAAAATATAAAATAGAAGCCAACTTACGTGAACAGCGAATAGCGCGAAGGTGGACAAAAGCAGCTTCATCTTGTAAACGACAGCGGCAGACTGACAGTAAACACAACAATTGGATGCTATGAGCTTAAAAGCAATAGCTACAAACAAGAGTTTAGTGCTCACGACACGATGGCGACACGATTTTATTAACTAACATAAATACAAGGTGTAAACAGACCCTTCACCAAGCCGTCAACCAAGCATTCTGTACATCAAACTAAGTAAACCCTACGCAAAAATTATTGCTGGGAAACGACTTTTCTTTTTATGGTGAAAAATCACGTTTTACGATAAAACTCAATGTAACGCACTCAAAACATTGTGCTGATAGATGCTTTGTATGGTAAACAGGTCATTGAGTTAATAAAAGTTAATTTATAACCTTAAAAACTAGTATTTTTAAAAAAAACTTGTGAAAACATTGGAACCTTAACCTCAAATATATCCGTAAATGAATGTTCCCAGGTATGGTCCAGAACAAAAACTATATTGCAATGACGGGAAAAACAAGTCCCTTTCGGCTTCGTTAAGGGTCTTTTTACACCCATTATATAAAATTAAGTTATGTCCCTTCCCGTGCAGTAATGAGCTGACAAATCCAGACTCCGCGGCTGCTAATGGAATTTTTTTATGGCTTTCCATCAAAAATTCATAAACTTTAGGTTTTTCCATAAAATTATGATGCAGTACTGTATTTAGGGGCTGCGCAGCATGGCTTCTTCCGAAAATTTCCGTTGGCCGTCATTTCGGTATTAAGGAGAATGCGCTAAGGAAGCCCGCGAAATCTGGTTCATGATGGGCTCGGGTAGGGCAGTCGATGCAGCGTACCATCGAAATGGTGTACTCTCGATACGACTTATTATCGATATGGTATACTGTCGATACATCGCACTATCGATTTGGTGTACCGTCGATTTTTTGTACTGTCGATTCATGAACCTGTCGATGGAACGTTTTCGATACAGCGTCCGTCGATGTAGTGACTGTCGATATTATGAACCAGACCCCGAAATTCAAACTTTATAACGTTGTTTTCATCAATACAAGTTCATTCCCCTAAGGGGCCGTCTCCACAAGCGAAAGAATCGCGGCGATATTATCGTCGTGTCACGTATAATTCTATACACTCTCTTAAGGGCCGTCTCCATGAGCGAGAGAATCGCGGCGATATTTTCGTATAGAAATACGTGGCACGACGATAATATCGCCGCGATTCTCTCGCTCGTGGAGATGGCGCCTAAGTTCATTTAACCCAATTGAATGAGTTTTTCATGAAATAGTAATTGAAGATTTCAATTAGTTTATTCTGTAAATAAATGAGTTACGGTTGAGAATCATAACTTGTTTAACAAACAGCCTGACACTGACCTGTAAATTGCATAAAAAAATGTATTTCGCGGGCTCCCCTGGCGCGTCCACCTTAAAATGATCTCTCTCTTTCATTTTATTTTCATTTTTAATCATTTTAATTTTTTATTACTTTCACCATGTTGACATTTTTAATTTTAATTTTATATAATTCCAATGATATGCCACTTATTTTAAATTTATAATAATTGTAAACCAACTATTTTGCATGCCCATGTGACAGCAAAATGTGGAGTACCTTATTATAAGATAACATCTATGTACCACAAAGCAAACATGGATAATAATCCATGTTTGCAAAGAAATAAATGATTTGATTTGATTTTTAAAATAGCAAGAAAATCTTTGAGTATAAAACTTAAATCGTGACACGATGCTCCAATCCAGTAAAACCGGTTTGTTTATTGCCAATCATTACATGAGTCAAGATGACGACGCACAATGTATAAAACTATGTAGTTTGCTTAAAGTTAGTTAAAAGTACAATTTTTTGTGCATGAATATCTAAAACTATTTATACACATTAAAGACGGTTTTGGTGTCTGTGTGTGTTAATTTATTAATTGCCTTCGTATTTGCAACGGATTTTCCTGCGGTTTCCATCATTATTTAGAGAATGGATTCCGTAAAGTTAAGGTGTGTGGTTAATAAATTGAAAATAAACATATAGGGTGTAAATAGACCCTTAACGAAACCGAAAGACACTTGTTCTCCCCGTCTTTTCGATATTTTTTTTGTTCTAGACAATACCTGGGAACCTTCTAGTTACGAGGATATTGGGGGTCAAAGTTCCAACTTTATCAAAAGTTTTTTTTTAAATACATGTTTTGAATGTAAGATTTTTACTTTGCACACCTCCACGATCCCCGTACTATTCAATCCATCCATCAGAACAATGCTTTGAGTGCGTTCCATCGAGTCCTACCGTAAAACGAGAATTTTCACCCCAAACAAAAAAGTCCAAAAAGGTAATATAGTAAGTCTAGTTTGTTTGTTCAGCTACTAATTCGCCAATTGAAAATGTTAGAATTTACTGTATTTTGTCGACGATTTGGCTATAACAGTCATTTGTTTTTAAAGCGGATCATGTTGAAGGCATTTGTCCAAAGCCAAGCCCACAGTAATTTATCCAAACTTTAAGGCAAAGTCCTTGAATCGACTCAGGACTGTTAAGGCTGTACAACTGAACCCCCTTGTTAAACTTGGATTAATAAAATCTTTGATTAAATACATAAAAAGGAAACCTATTTCTCTGTGGCTCTATCTCTGTTCTCTTGCGACTTAGGTACTTGATGTTCAATTATGAAGTGAAATCCTCATTAAAATATTCAATTTCTGATATAATTTAATTCGGAACGGCATATCGCAGGGCAACCTAGGAGCTTTTCGTCTGCATAATGGGAATGGCATATCCCAGGGCAACCTAGGAGCTTATCGTCTGCATAACCGGACTATCCTGTGCCTTAAGTGTAAGGCGTCCAGCCACCGTAATTCTGTTGGGCTTGCGCCCAAGTTTTATAGAAAATTGCCCGTTGTCCTTTTAACATGACCTTGCACATTATTTTCGGTGTAAAGAACTTTGGTCTCGCGCTTTCCAACGATTCATCACCGCCGCTTTCGTCTTCATGATCCTATAATTGTAATATTACGTTTCCAGCCCACGTGTTTTTGCTTGTCATGATGAATAGTATATTTATGAGAGTAAGTTCAACAAAAAAAATAACGAATAAGCTAATACAATCGTTGAATCAGACTACTCTATACGCTAAAAAAGCTAATGCGTGGCTATACACAAAAAAAAAACAAGCCAAGTCCGAGTCGGACTCGCGAACAAACGGTTTCGTAGCACCAAACAATTTTTTTAACAGTCATTCATATGTCAGTTCAAGTATCAACAGCAAAAATAAATTTGTTTTTCATGGTATTTTAATGAAAACCAAAGTTACTGCTGCAGTTTCATGAAAAAGTTCCTTAACTCAAAAACTCAATATCAAATCTTATTCCAGATAATTTTCATTGAAAATTCTTTGTACGTTCTACAAATCCACATTTTTTCATAATTGTCATGCACAATCACACAATTATTTTGGCTTTAGAAGCAAATATCTCATCAGCCATTGAGTTAAGAAAAAAAGTAGTTAAAGAACCTCGTTATAATTTTTAAGAGGTGTCGATAGACACTTCACACAGTTATATTCATATAATTATTTTATTCAACCCCCTGTTACACGTATGCAGTGCCACCCCTATTTTCTTTTTTCATAATTTCACGTCACTTTGGTGTAGCGTTTTATAGAAAACACCTACACTCCAAATTTCAACTATGTGGTGCCAACAGTCTCGGAGTAAAATGGCTGTGACATACGGACAGACGATGGACAGGACGAATCTATAAGGGGTCCGTCTTTTGCCATTTGACTACGGAAGTACGGAACCCTAAAATAGGTTGTGTTTTTTTTTAAATTTAATCTCGTTCTCTAAAGAAATCTCGATGTTAAGCCAAGTCTTTAAGTCGTGCGAAGCATCTACCTACGGGCAGACCGCTAGTAATATTAATGGAAGTATCATAAAAAAAACCTTTCGGTTCGATTCCTGGATCAGGCATACATAAAAAAATAATGCAATATTAGTTTTCTCCAAAACCGAGGTCATAGTTTCTTTGACCACTTTGGTCTAATTTCTATAGTTTCGAATTTAGCCGAATGTATTACATAAATGTGCAAAAAAGTAAGTTCACTGAAACTTATTCAACTGTTATTATTGTCCAACCCCCCTTCCCCCCCATTTTTATGCAGCTGACTATATTTTTTTCAGGTTGAATGTGATTCGTAATTTCTAAACATATAAAATTCAAAGTCCTGACTGACTGACTGATATATCAACGCACAGCCCAAACCGCTGCGCGGCGTCCAAGCGGTTTGGGCTGTAATTTCAAGTCTCTAGACATGAAATTTTGAGGGTGTATTCTTTGTGAACAGTAAGTATCCACTAAGAAAGGGTTTTTCAAAATTCCACCCCTAACAGGGTGAAATAGGGGGTTGAATTTTCTGTGAAACTTTTTATTCTCGGGGTCGATTGATTAGAAAATTTGTGTACATACTCTTCAGTTAAAATTAGTTTGGGAAATTTTCAGTTTGAAATGATTTGTTTTAATTTTTACTGGTCTCCTGGTGTGTGGTGGGAACTGTACACGTGGCTAACGTAGGTATAGATTGTTATATTAACAACTTAATTATTATTGATCCAGTACATTCGAAGAAAATGGGGTGTGACGTATTTACAAACAGCAGACACAAAAGTTGACACGAGTGATCCTATAACGTTCCGTTTTTTTCATTCAGATATATACAGGACCATAAAAAGAAATATGAATTCCTAACTTTACATTTCAGTAAAAAGGACTATTATATGTAGTCCAGCAGTAGCGAAGGGTCGATTTTTGTAAGAGGTAAGCCGGAGTACATTATCTTTAATGTGATTCTATTATTTGCCCATAGAATACTGACTGCCATTTTTAAAGGGAAGCCAGTATGAATCGAGTTGTATGGAACCTTCGCCACTGTAGTCCAGTCATATTAGGGTTTTACCACGGAATGAGAGATAATAAGCTGTAAACTCGTATACACCTTCATTTCGGTGTTCTAAAAGATGTCTCAAAAGTCTCATAAAATCTAATGAGGTAACCTTGCAGTTTTTATTAAAATCGCGTTTTCCTTAATAACAGGTTTACTTGTAATTGAGGAAAACTGGGACTAATAAATTATAATAATAAACCGGTTCTCCTACATAGAAGAATATTGTCTATGCATTGCATGTGCCAACTGCCAAGTTATAGAGTCAAGCGTTACTTTGCGGAAGTCCATCACATAAAACGTTATGCAATATACGGTACACGGTGTAAATGGACCCTTCACGAAGCAGTCATCCAAGTATTCTGTACATCAAACTGAGTTAATCTCCGCAGAAATTACTTTTGGGAAACGATTTACTTTTTGTTGGTGAAAAATTACGTTTTACGGTAGGACTCAATGTAACGCACTCAAAACACTTTCATGTTGGAACTTTGACCCCAATATCTCCGTAACTAGAAGGTTCCCAGGTATAGTATTTTATATGAAATTTAAACGGCATTTAAAACAAAAAAAAATATCTGTTTTATGCATTCACTAAAAAGCTGTTGTGAAATTACAAACATACACTTCAACTTAATTGGACTGCGTTATGTAAGAAGCGATTAAGCGTCACTTAACGAAAACTGGGAAAATGGGCTTCAAAGATTTCAAAGTTAAAATTGTCGCTGTGCATACATTTATTTTGTTAAGACTAAAAGTAAATAAATATTAACATGTAAACAATGACGACAATAGGACACTTATGCGTCAAAGTACTTTTCCGCATCGCTGTCATCTGGAAACGTGCCCAGAAGACTGGCAGCTCTACCACGGTGTGCTAATTCTTTGGCCAAAGAAAGAGCCAGCCCTCTGGTCACACGTAATGTCGACCCTTCGGCGAGAGAGTTCCTTAAAAAGGAGACTCGGGCCCCATGACCCGAGCGTTCCGACCATTTCATTTTGTTTAGGGTATAATTTTTATTCTGAAGAAATGAAATATAAGTTCACATTAGTTAAAAAAATTAAGGATATACAATAAACTTTTGTAGTTATAGCCATTTTTGCGAAATCGATATTGCGTTCTCTAAGAATGCAATATCGATTGAAACGCGAGAAGCTGGTGCTTCATTCTAGAATGAAACACCCCACGTGTGGAATTAAAAACCATTTTAAGTGTTTAATTCGATACTTTGGTTTAAAAAGAGTTGCATCAAAAGGCAAAACTGAATTTATCTTCAACGTGTACGTGTTTAATTTGTTTTAAATGCAATTTGACAACTGTTTGTAACCGTAACTTTGACGCATATTTTTTTAATTCAACATGAATATGTGCACAAATTTTAGCAAATTTCAAAACGTCGCTTGATTCAACCTCTTATTATAAAGCCGTAAGAGTGATTTTTTACACAAAAATAGCGGAACACATAGTTTACCAATAGTCGATCTGCATTCATAACTTTCTTTTTGATTTCGTCGCTTAATTCGTTCTTACATAACGCAATTCAGTTTATTTTATAGATTCTTAGCATGTAGATTCTATAAAAAAATTATTAAGAATTAGTAAATTATACTAAGCTCCTTGTCACAATATGTACTCAAATATTATATTTTATGTTATTTTCCTACTGCCTAAATAGTCAAATTAACATAGTATTTTAATTTTTTTCCTCTTCATCTTGGTCTTAAGCGGACATTAATTATATTTTACCGTCAGTCTAGTTCTACAGTTTGCAAGATGAAGCTGATTTTGGCAACAGTTGCGCTGTTCGCTCTATTTAATGTAAGTTCGCTTGTGTATAATATTTTGATGTGACAATATTCTCAAGAAATTGATCACTTGATCAGACGAAGTGTTAAACTATTTCAGTAGGAGTATGGATACGAATTTGTCGGGAGAATATACCCGCTCTTTATTATATAGGATTAATGCCTGTTTTCGCAAATACTAAATGTGCCAGCAATAGGCTCGATTCCTATTGCATGGGACTTCCGTGCCGTTTCCAGTGTTTCACCCCTTCGGGCTTGATGTTTTTTTTAAATAGGACCTGAGTTCGGTTCCCAGGTAGCGTAGTTTAAGGAAAGCTGTTTATAACGTAAGCTAGCTACGTAGCAAATCTTTGACGACTTTTTTCATCTACAGCCGATTTTTTGTCGTTTTTTATTCAAAACAATAACATTATGAAAAACGTAAATATACCAACACAAATAAGTAGGTATGTATTTAAAAGTTAGATACCGATTCAAAAACTTTTTGATTTATTTAGTAACTAAAGCGGTCCGTCCCGGGTTCGCACGAGGGAGGACGCATTTATTTTCCCCTCATTCCCCCCCCCCCTATTTTTTCTAGTAATAAATATAGTCTATGTTACTCAAGGAATATGTAGCATTCCAATGGTGAAAGAATTTTTGAAATCGGTCCAGTAATTTTCGAGTTTATTCGTTACAAATATACAGACCTTTCCTCTTTATAAAATTTTGTAGATCTAGATGTAAAATAAATATGCCTTTCGTATTGCAACAACATTTAAAAACCGATCCTTTTTTTTTTCAGATCAATACTTCGGATGCCTTTGGAGCTGTGAGTATTAGATCTTTGTCCAAAACAAGTAGGTGATCCAAAACTCTGAGGTTGGCGCCGATGCCACTAGGCTAAGTGCTGGACTCCACCGAAGCGGAGACGAGACGAGAGGAGAGGGGATGTGTTGTAAACCACCAATAAAATTTCGTTATTTACGATAACGAGTGGAAACGGTTGAGCAGAGAGGACAGGAGATGTCTCGTAATTGTTTAGGCCAGCCTCAACACTTGGAGGCCAAGTGAACAGCGGAGACATGACCGGCGCGCTGCGAGCGGTGTGCTGTGAGCAGCTTACAGCTTTGCACATCTCCTGTCCTCTCCGCTTTACACGTCTCCTCACAGTATCGGTGGAAACACCCTAGCTCTTAAGCATCTCCTCTCTTATCCGCTTCGCTGATTTCCGCTCGTCTCCGCTTTGGTGGAGTCCGGGCCGAACGCTGCTCTATACCTACACAATCTCGGCATTGCCACAAATTGCTACTCTTGTGTACCAAATTAAGTGAACCTTTACTAAAGAGATATATCATGTTTTCAGTCCGAGTGCGGAAAGGTGTTACTGAACAAGGGTAAAAGCAATGGAGAGGCAGGAAGTACTTTGGAGGGACAGTGGCCCTGGCAAGTAGCAGTCCACGAAACGGTAAGCATCTGTTCTAACTAACTCTAAAATACTAAATCTTTCAATTCAATTGAATTTATTTCAATCATCAGTTGGATCATATTATAGCATAAGGTACATTAAACAAAACTAAATAAAAAAAAAAATCTTGTTTTTATTTAATAGTTTTAATTAATTATGTATTTAGTTAGTTTAATGCTTAATAAATATTTACTCTCCACGAAAACATAATTAAAAAAAAATAAACAAAAATAATGTTCGGATGTTCGGTGTTGTGTGTTGTTTCGGATATATTTCTTTTTTTTTTTAAGTTTTTGTGCATAAGTTTACACCTATCATTTCTGAGGACAAGAATTTTATTGTGAAAAATTTTGCTTGGTGGTGCTCAAGATGCAATTCCCTAAAAATATTTAATCCTGGGAGCCTTTAGCTTCAAGTCTTGCGGTTCTTAGATAGTCCATCTGCTTTTCCAGGTGCGTGAAAAAAGATACATTTGTGGAGGTACACTGGTTTCGAAGCGTCACGTCATCACGGCAGCCCACTGCGTCACAAGACGTGCAAGTACTCGGCTCAACAAGAACAGTCCAGTGGTCTACCTGGGGAAGCACAACATTGAGGACTCCGGAGAAAAAGTTCAAGTTGGAACTGTTAGTACTTGCATTTTTTTTTCTTGTAGACCTAAAATACTTTTTGTTCTTGAGGTAGATCCTTTTGATATTGACTTCTCTCAATGGAGACAAAAATCACATCATAATCCTGACTGACAACAGAATAATACCTACATTGGACATTGAATAAACAAATGTTAACCAATTACAGCTTAAGGAAATACGAATCCATCCCGAGTACAATACAACCAACTACGATAGAGATCTGGCAATCTTGGAGCTTCAGGATCCCGTCACGTTCTCCGATTGGGTTCAACCAGCCTGTCTCTGGCCTGACTCCGATAATGAACTCAAGAACATTGTTGGACAATCGGGTCCGTAAGTGAAGTCTATGTTGATTTATATTACTTTGATTTTAATAGTTTTGTCCTTGGACTCACCCCAAGTTGTGTGTAGCCGCTTAACAAAGGGATAAGGAGCTATGAGCACAAACGATATTACCAAAGAGAGTGTACAGTCACGAGCACCAATATGTAAACACTTGACAACTTTTAAAAGTGTTTTTGTGCTACTGTTCTGATTAAAATGTCATGTTGTTACGAACATGGTATTTTGGAACTCATATGTTTATAAAAAAGATCCATCTCCAAGTTACAATCGTTATTTCTCGCGAAAACTGCTTTTAAATTTAGGAAAGTGTAAACATATTGGTGCTCGTGACTGTACGTCGTTTGTGATTTAAATAAGCGGCAAAAAACAAAATAAATTAAATGTCGGGGGTATTCCTTAGAGCGCAACCATTTTTAAGCGCAACCAACTAAGCGCAACTAAATTTTCCTCGTAGCGAAACCATTCGTTGCGCTCACAAATTCAGATTAAAAATATTATATGTTTATTTATTCCTCAAAGCGCAACCATGATGAAAAATAGACAGGGGTATGATGTTCATTAATGATATCTCTCTATTTTTCATCATGGTTGCGCTACGAGGAATAATTTAGTTGCGCTTAGTTGGCTGCGCTTAAAAATAGTTGCGCTTTAAGGAATACCCCAAATGTCGGTGCATGATTTTTGATCATGAATGGGTATTAGAGTTGCGGCAGCGGTCTGCAAGTGCTACATCCAAGTAATCTTACTATTGAATGGTGAACTCGGCTGTTGATTGGGTTCGGGAAAGTATTGAGAATTGGATTATAAAAAATTAGCTGACCCGCGCAACTTCGTCTGCGTTTGGATTTTTCCCAGTTTTTGCAATCTTTTTCAAAAATGCTCCGCTCCTATTAGTCGTAGCGTGATGTTATATAGCCTATAGCCTTCCTCGATAAATGGGCTATCCAACACTAAATGAATTTTTAAAATCGAACCAGGAGTTTCTGAGATTAGAGCGTTCAACCAAACAAACTATATTATATATAAGTATAAGTCTAAACTTGCAAATCATTTCCTCAGGTAGTAGGCTGGAATGACCATGACAAAATAAAAGAACTAAAGCTTCTGGAAGCGCAAGTGGTATCCCAAGAGACATGTATCAGATCGTATCCAGAATTCTTTGCGAAATTCACTTCGAGCTCGACCTACTGCGCTGGATTGGGTGAGGCTTTCTTTTGAAGACATTGGTTGCACGTCAGAGTGCAGCTGCAGTGCCGTAACTGCGGTTTATAATTTTGATTTTCTGCCATAGTACCCTACAACTAAAAATATATTATTTTAGGTTGCATTAATACCAGCGGAAATGGGATGGTCTTCGAGAAAGATGACAGCTGGTACCTTCGAGGTGTTGTCAGTTTAGCGGTCGCAAATCAAAAAGACTCCAGCTTTGGCTGCGACCCTGCACTTTACGTCATATACGCCGATGTCGCTCAAGCCATGCCCTGGATAAAAGAAAATATTAAATAAATTTAGTTAAATCTCCGATTTTTAATAAAAAGTTAAGGATTTTCATTAAGGATCCATTCATTTATTTTTCTATCTATTTTTCAATTTTTTTTATTTTATTTTTTTACTTTTATGTTTTTTTTTTTTTTAGTACTGTTTTTATGATGAATGAACCAATTATACTACTACAAACAACTTACAATTTTTCAATTTTTTTTATTATTTTTTTCTTTTTACTTACAATTTTTATTTTCCAAATTACACTTAATCAATTCAGTAGTTTTGATTCCATGCGTGATAAATATCCAGACAAGGCAGCAGTTAAATAGAAACCAAAAAACTTGGAATAATTCTATAAAAGTTTGGACCCCAAGTTACCTGGGTCAAAATTGTTGGCAATTAGCTCTAGTGTCATTCATAACGGAATGCACCAAATCACCAACTACCCTGTATACAGCGTGTAAACAGACCCTTCACGAAGCTGTCAACCAAGCATTATGTAGTACATCATACTAAGTAACTTTACGCAAAAATTATTGCTGGGAAACGACTTTTTTTTGGGTGAAAAATAACGGTTTACGGTAGAACTCGATGTAACGCACTCAACAAATTGTGCTGATGGATGGATTGAATAGTCGTGGGGGTGTTTGAAGTAAAAACATTATAAACATTTATTTTAAAAAACTTGTGAAAAAGTTGGAACTTTAACCCCCAATATTTCCTTAACTAGAAGGTTCCCAGGTATGATCTTCAACAAAAAAATGATCGCAATGATGGGGAGAAGAAGTGCCTTTCGGCTTCGTTAAGGGTCTAGTTACACCCTTTATGTCATGAACAGAAAAATCATTCATCTATTCCAATTGAAGGAATGGTTCTCATGGTCTTTTAAAGCTCCCGAAATTGTTAATGTAGAATGGTGAAATTTTTCTCTCGTACCCCATAGTGTGGCATGTCGTTGAACAGGTCTTAAAAAAATATTGCGAGGTTGTTAAAATAATTTTTCGACTAAGGGATTCGTTTGTGAAATATTAAGCTTTGTAGTTCTAATTTTTGTTAGACTCAAGTGTACTAACTGAAACTAAAACTCGTATAAATAAAAGGGCAGAGCATAGATCTTACATATCTAGATCTGGCTCGCGAGGTTGTCGACATGTGGGACGTGAGTACAGCAGTCATTGTGCCGATAGTCGTGTCAGCCAATGACTTAATTGCCAATAGCCTCGACCAACATCTGAGGAGGCTCTCGCTTGGCAGCTGGATCAAGGGCTTGATTCAAAAAGCAGTACTTCTAGACACGGCGCGTATCGTTAGGAGGTTCCTCTCTCAAGAGCCCTGACCGCCGGTACCTCGGACCCTGTTCGCGATGCCGGTGGGGTACTATATTTTATATTTTTTAAATGTTTTTTTTTATATTATTTTGTTTGAGAATATTAAAAAAAATATATGTTAAAAAATAAATAAAGAGCAGTATAAATGTATCGGTCCGACACTAGACTATGCTAAGAATGTGGTCTAGACTAGTAATATAAAACTAATATTATTTTTAATTCTTAGCATCTACGAATACGCTCCTTATCACGTCCTTGTAACATAGTATTTTAATATTTTCCTCTTCAGCTGGTTTTTTCATTAATAGTATTTGCCGTCAGTCTAGTTCTGCAGCTTGCAAGATGAAGCTGCTTTTGACAACAGTTGCGCTGTGCGGTCTATTTAATGTAAGTTTGCTTGCATATAATATTTTGATGTTCAAAATTCATTATTCTCAATAAATTGATCACTTGATCAGGCGAAGTGTTAAACTGTTTCAGTAGGAGTGTGGATCCTTTGTCAAGACACTGGAGTCGCTTTTTATTATAATTATAGGACTAATGCCTGTTTTCACAAATACTCAGCTACATCAATAGGGATGTTTCCGGTGTAAAAAAAATATGATTCTATTTAGTCCGTCAGTTAGGTTATCGAAAAATATTGGATACGTATTTTTTGTTTTATCAAATCAATAAAAATTTACGAAGATAAAACGCATCAAAGATCATAAGGGGAGGCCTGTGACGTCACTTTTCGGTAAAAAGTCAGTACGATTTACTTACAAGTATGACGTCACACGAGTTTTCGACGCACTGTATCGTCTTCATTTTTAGTTTTCGTGAAAAAAGAAAAAATATGTGTCCAATATTTTTTGGAAATCTATCTGACGGACTAATTAGATTTTTTTAGGAAACATCCCTATTCCCACTTTCGCGCGTAAGCAAGCGTTTATCTTCGTATCAGTGCGCTTACAAGGACATAGCAGCCTGAATTCCGGATTTGTTCCCAGCTATAGGCCCGATTCCTTTTGCATGGAACTTAAAACATAACTGGCGAAATGTGGGTGCACTATTAGGTACACCTCTGCCTAACCCTTCGGGGATTACAGGCGTGATGTTTATGTATGAAATGAATATGCCTTTCGTATAGCAACAACATTTAAAAACCAATATTTTTTTGCAGATTAACACTTCGAATGCCTTTGGAGCTGTGAGTATTAGTTTTTTGTCCAGAACTAGTGGGTGACCCTGAACTCCAAGGTCGTCGCCGATGCCACTAGTACACATTGGTGAAACGTAACAAGTAATGTAACACACGCTGAAACAAAGTCGTTTGTTGTTGGGTTACATTTCATGTTGCATTGCATAAGTCTGGACGGCAAATTCATGTTACATTTCACGTTACGTTACACCAGTGTGTACCCGGCATAAGCTAACACTGCTCTATACCTACACAATCTCGGTATTGCCACAAATTGCTACTCTTGTCGACCAAGTTGAGTGGACCTATAATAAAGTGATATCATATTTTCAGTCCGAATGCGGAAAGGTGTTACTGAACAAGGAAAAAAGCAATGAGGAGGCAGGAACTATATTGGAGGGACAGTGGCCTTGGCAAGTAGCAGTATACCAAACAGTAAGTAACACAACAACAAACAACAACACAACAAACAACAACAACAAAGTACATAACAACACAACAAACGTAACATTCTAACTAACTCTAAAATACAAAATGTTTCGGATATTTTAAACAGTACAGCAAAATAACAGGAAAAACCCGCACGTTATTAAAAAAAAAAGTTTGGTATTAAAAAAAAAGTGTAGGATCTATCTACTCACAAAGTTTACATGACATTGAACAAAATCAGATTGCAAAAAGCATTCAGAAGTGCCAGCCTGATGTAGAAGAAACTGGTAGTTATCTGCAAGTTAAAAGATTCTATCTAGGCAGTAAAAAAACGCGTCCGTAAATGGAGTATTACTCAAAGCGCAACTATTTTTAAGCGCCACCAACTAAGCGCAACTAAATAATTCCTCGAAGCGCAACCATTACATTTGATGAAAAATAAAGAGGGGTATGATCCGTATGATGGATTCATTAATTTTTTTTCAATCATGGTTGCGTTTTGAGAAATAAACATATGAAAATTTGAATTTGTGAACTAATGGTTGCGCTTCGAGGAATAATTTAGTTGCGCTTAGTTGGTTGCGCTTAAAAATTGTTGCGCTTTGTGGAATACCCCTAAAATACACTCTTCTGCCCAGAATATTTTCTCTAATCTGGTCCCCTTAGCCCAGGAAATTCCTGCTCCCTTCATAATATGCTAGAGGTGCACTTGCTTCCCTTGGCTTTTACTATTTCACAAAAACATTTACCATAAAATATTACCAATTTATAGAACAATAGGTTATTTGACAGCATCGAAAACAAAATTATCCGTCAGATCACCAAAAAATATAGGACACTGGACACGTATTTTTTCTTTTGTCACATAATCAAAAAATGACGACTACATAAAGCGCATCAAAGTTCAAGAGAGGGTGCGGGTGAGGGAGCGTCTCATGAGATTTCAACGCGCTGTATCGTGGTCATTTTTCGTTTAAATGACAAAAGAAAAAATATGTTTCCAATATTTTTTGACAATCTAACTGACGGACTAAATAGATTTTTTCAGTCAAATACCCAAGTACTTAGCCTAGAAGAAATGGTAAGGCCTTCGGACCTCAAAACGAAGAGGAGATGCGTAAGATGTAGGGTGTATCCATCGAAACTATGAGGAGATGTGTAAAGCGGAGAGGACAGGAGATGTGCGATAGCAAAAACCTATCATTTCTGAGGGCAAGTGTTAAATTTTTTACTTCGTGGAGATAAAGATGCATCATCATCTGCCTAGCCTTTTCCCAACTATATTGGGGTCGGCTTCCAGTCTAACAGGATGCAGCTGAATACCAGTATTTTACATGGACCGACTGCCTATCTGACCTCCACAACCCAGTTAGTACTGGGTAATACGATACCCCTTGGTAAGACTGGTTGTCAGACTTTTTGGGCTACTGACGACCTAACGACTGTCAAAGATCTACAAATGACAGCCGGGACCAACGGCTTAACGTGCTTTCCGAGGCACGGAGGAAACTCGTTATGTAATGGGCGGTCACCCATCCACAGACCAACCTAGGCAAGCACGGCTTAACCTAAAGATCGACCCGAGCGGCTGTTATTATTTAGCCACGAGCTCCTCCGTGGAGATAAAGATGCAATCCCCTAAAAATATTGCCTCCTGCCGGCATCCCATAGCTTTATGTCTTACGGTTCTAAGATAGTACATCTGCTTTTCCAGGTGCCTAAAAAAAGATACATTTGTGGAGGTACATTGGTTTCGAAGCGTCACGTCATCACGGCAGCCCACTGCGTCACAACACGGCAAGGGCAGCTCGACAAGAGCAGTCCAGTGGTCTACCTGGGGAAGCACAACTTTGAGGACTCCGAAGAAAAAGTCCAAGTTGGAACTGTTAGTACTTGCATTTTTTTATCTTGTAGACCTGAAATACTTTTTGTTCTTGAGGTACATAGATCCTTTTGATGTTGACTTTTCTCAATGGAGACAAAAATCACATCACAATCCTGACTCCATCATAAACATACTGTGCATACAGGGTGTAAACAGACCCTTCACATAGCCGTCAACCAAGCATTCTGTACATCAAACTACGAGTAAGTAACTTGAAGTTACTGCAAAACTGCAAAAATTATTGCTGGGATCGACTTTTTTTTTGGGGTGAAAAATCACGTTTTACGGTAGGACTTGATGGAAAGCACTCAAAGCATTGTGCTAATGGATGTATTGAATAGTATGGGGGTCGAGGAGGTGTGTAAAGTAAAAATCTTACATTAAAAACATGTATTTAAAAAAAAATGGGAAAAAGTTGGAACTTTGACCCCCAATATCTCCGTAACTAGAAGGTTCCCAGGTATGGTCTAGAACCAAAAAATTATCGCAAAGACGGGGAGAACAAGTGCCTTTCGGATATGTTAAGGGTCTATTTACACCCTTTATACGTTGGATATTGAATAAACAACATAACATTGTTATGTTATGTCGCGCCTAATCCCCAAAGGGTGAGGCAGAGGTGTACCTAATAGTACACCCACATTTTGCCTGTTATATTTAAGTCCCATGTAATAGGGAGAGAGCCTATTGATACCAACCAGACACAAATCCAGACTCCGTGGCTACTGCTGAAAAATTCCTGATGGGTAAACCCAACAACAATTTGCCCGACTCGGAAATCGAACCCAGGACCTCATGCTCAGCAGTCGCGGTTGCGACCACCAGACCAATGAGGCAGTCGTTGAATAAACAAATCTTTACCAATTACAGCTTAAGGAAATACGAATCCATCCAGAGTACAACGCAACCATCTTCAATAGAGACCTCGCAATCTTGGAGCTTCAGGATCCCGTCACGTTCTCCGATTGGGTTCAACCAGCTTGTCTCTGGCCTGACTCCGACATTGAACTCAAGAACATTGTTGGGCAATCGGGTACTGTAAGTAAAATCTAGTTTAACTGGCCTTGGATTTAGTTCCAGAACTGTGTAGCAGCATATCAAAATAACCTAGAGCATACACGATACCCGGATTGACAAATACGGATGTTGATTTGTCACTGACAAAATTTATTTACTAAGTAGGGTAAACTAACTATAAGTATACGTTATTAATTAAAAACGATTAAATAAACAACAAACTATAAAAGGGCATCGAAAAACTCCTCCTCAACGCTGTCAGCTGGAAAAAACTAAATAGCAAAATTAAATCTTGTGATCAAGATTAGGATTGAAGTTCATATTTATTTTTGGCAATACAACATTAGTTTTAGTATATGCGAAACCTGAAACACGTGTCTTGTATTTTGTATGTAAAGAATCTATGTACAAAATTTCAAAACGTCTTGAGCCCATTGATAATTTTAATTTGGCAGTAGGTACCTAAATGATTGCGATAGGTGCTTAGTGTCGCTCGGTATCCAACTTGTAGCCTTTTTTAAATATTTTTGGGCCAAAATATAACATGGTTCAAAGTCATTGGAATCGATTTAGTTACTTATTCTGAAAAAACTATATTCAGGTTTCGCATATGCTAAAAATAATGTTGTATAACGCGTTAGAAAAAATAGGTCTAAAGATATTATTTCATTTCCACAGGTGACCGGCTGGTATTACGCTGACGCGATAAAAGAACCAATGCTTCTGGCGGCGCCAGTGATATCCCAAGAGATGTGTATCAAATCGTTTTCATTCTTCGAGCAGGCTATTTCTAACTCGACGTATTGCGCAGGATTATGGAATGGTAAAGCTTTCTCAAGACATTAGGTGGCAAGCCTTGCCACCTCAGAGTCAATTCTTCTTCTTAGCGTGTCGATGGCAATCCAAATTGTGTCAGCCCAGAACTGAGTTCAGTTCCTGTAGTGAACAAACAACAAGACACACATCATCTGCCTAGCCTTTTCCCAACTAGGTTGGGGTTGGCTTCCAGTCTAACCGGATGCAGCTGAATACCAGTATTTTACCTGGAGTGACTGCCTATCTGATCTCCACAACCCAGTTAGTACTGGGTAATACGATACCATTTGGTAAGACTGGTTGTCAGACTTAACAACAGGACACGATATTAAGTGCCCCATCGTTTGTAGAACAGCACCACATTTACACTGCAGGGCAGATCTCGACCTGAGCACGTTTTCAAGAGTCCACTAATAAGCAAATTAGTTACCGTACCGTCTCTGAAGTGGCACCACATTAGCTAAGTTTATCTGTCGCGGTTCCCTAAAAATATATTTTTTTTCTAGGTTGTATTGACAGTGGACATGGGATGGTCTTCGAAAAAGATGCCAGCTGGTACCTTCGAGGTGTAGTCTCCGTAACGGTGGCAAATCAAATCGACTTTAGCTGTGACCCTGCACATTACACCATATTGGCCGATGTCGCTCAAGCCTTGCCCTGGATAAAGGAAAATATTGAAGAGAATTAATTTAAGCTCTGATTTTCAATAAAGTGTTAAGGTGCTGAATTATAGAAGCCGAAAGGCACTTGTTCTCCCCGTCATTGCGATAATTTTTTGTTCTAGACCATACCTGGGAACCTACCGTCAAAGTTCCAACTTTTTCACAAGTTTTTTTTTTTTTATATATGTTTTTAATGTTCTAACTTTAGTTTAAATATCTCCAGGACCCCCGTACTATTCAATCCATCCATCAGCACAATGTTTTGAGTGGGTTACATTCAGTCCTACCTTAAAACGAGATTGTACTCCCCAAAAAAAAAGTCGCTTCCCACCATTAATTTTTGCTAGTTTGATATACAGAATGCTTGGTTGACGGCTTCGTGAAGGGTCCATTCACACCCTGTATAAATACATGATACTTACAGTGTTTATGTTTGATGCGCGATCAATATCCTAACAGGCAGCAAGTATGCAAGCCAAAAAACTTGCACATCGAATAATTCCAAACAAGTTTGGACTCTAAGTAACCTGGGTCAAAATTGTAGGAAATTTACTCTAAGGTCATTCATAACGGAATAAACCAAATCACTAATCACCCTGTATTATGTCATGAATAAAAAGATGGAACATCCATAATTATTATTCTTTACATTTAATTTACATTTTTAAATATTCCTTTATAAAGTAATGTAAAAAAACATTTAAAATAAAAAATAACTAGTAGCCCACCGGCATCGGGAACAGGGTCCGCGGTACCGGTGGTCAGGGCTCTTGAGAGAGGAACCTCCTAACGCCTCCTAACGCAGAAGTACTGCTTTCTGCATCAAGCCCTTGATCCAGCTGCCAAGTGAGAGCCTCTTCAGAGAACAGCACTCACACTGTTTTCTCATATAGTTCTACTAGCTCTTGCCCACGACTTCATTCACAAAATTTACCAAGTTTCATACAAACTGTCAACCCTCGTTTTAACCCCTTAAGGGATGAATTTCCAAAAATCCCTTCTTAGTGCTCACTTACGTCATTTAAGGAACGTTTGTGCAAAATTTCATGCTTCTAGACCCAGCGGTTTCAGCTGTGCGTTGATCGATCAGTCAGTAAATCAGTCCGCCAGTCATTTTCTTATTTTATAAACTAGCTTTTGCCCGCGACCTTCGTTCGCGTGAAATTTTAGCCCATATCCTTCCGCGATAAATGGGCTATCCAACACTAAAAGAATTTTTCAAATCGAACCAGTACTTCCTGACATTAGCGCGTTCAACCAAACAAACAAACTCTTGGCAAATTTGCTGTGCTTTGTTGTGCTGTCAGCTCAATGATTTGTCTTTGACAAGTTTAAGATAATAATATTTGTTTTATTTCGGTTATTTCGTTCACCAATTCCGTTCAAGTTGATACTCTTTTATTATTTATCTACGCAATCTGTACGTAAATCTGCACATCCCAGCGGGGTTTTGGTATCGATACGCTAAGAAGAAGTAGTCCAGCAGCAGTTGTATTTGGAGCTCCCACTAAGGTTAGTTTAGATACCTAATTGCACATTCTATTCCCTCCCCCTCTCAACAAAATTATTTTTGTGTAGACAGGGAGAGAACATTCTTCCGTTGTTCTATCCTAGTCTCCTGGTCTGAAGGTAACTCACTAGATTAATTTTTTGGATGCCTGAGTGAGGACATCTTGACGGTCGACTACAGTGGAAGAAATGAAGGTGATATAACGATTCAGTTTAAAGAATCATCCAGAAATCACAAAAGTGTAGTATATAAGAACAAGCTTTGCTTTTTCGGCACCTATCGGAAATCATTATCTAGAAGTAAAGTAATCATGATAAAAAAAAAAACATTTGATTCTGAATAATATAGGGTCGACCCTCTTTCATTTTATCGTTCGAGACATCTTTATCCAACCCATACTTTCTACCCCCCAGTGTCCTATACGTACAAGACAGCCTAGAAGGACAACCCCGCGTCTTCCTGTACCCTAATACATTGTCTGATGACGGTACCATCGGTCAGGCAGTCGGTTCACAGAGGATGGCAACACCTTCGCGTACGGACTGTCCACCAGCGGCTCTGATTGGATCACTGTAAGTCTGAAGGATGTTGCTACAGGTAAAATTAAAGGGATATTAAAATTGGTAAAAAAACACCTTTCCAACTTCTTATTAGTCTTGTACCTACTTTTTATCTGAATGCTTATTTTTATCTGAATGAAATATTCAACGAATAAACAAACAATACAGCAGTTCTAAGATCTTCGGTAGCCACAAACACTTTATTAAAATGGAAGCTTAAACTAATCGTATTTAACATTTTCTTTTATCCATGGCAAGGCTTGAGCGACATCGGCGAATATGGTATATTGTGTAGGGTCACAGCGAGTGTCCATCTTTTTTGCCAACGCCAAGGAAATTACTCCTCGGAGGTACCAGCAGTCATCTTTCTTGAAGACCATCCCATGTCCGCCGGCGATACAAACTGGAATAATATTTTGGTTCCGTTATCACTACAGCCATTAGGCAGTATTTGCTTATTTGAGTGTGAGGTGGGAACGCTTTCCATTTCATCATCATCCGTCCTCGTATCACCCACTGCTGGACATAGGCGTCCTGGGGGGTTGATGAAAGAGATGGCGCTAGAGGACCTGTATAGCTCTGTCTCTTTCCCACACTGGAACTACTCCTGCTTTAAGACGTCATAGTAGGCCACCTGTTCTGCCTTATGTCTTTTCAATCCTACGCAATTTCGGACGGCGTTGGTTTCTTTAGCCCAATTTAAGCCACTTTGTCACCTAATGACATAAATATAAAAAGTCTCACCATCGCCAGGTCCAGCGCAATACGTGGAGGCAGAAGTAAAACGTCCATAGAATACTGAATTCGATCTGATGCACGTCTCTTGGGATACCACAGGCATCTCCAGTAGTTGTAGTTCATCTATGTCGTCATCGTTAGGCCAGCCTACCAACTGTGGAAATTATGGCACGGTTAAGACATACTTTTCATTAATTAATCATGTATCTCAATGTCACTCTTTATCTGTTACCAATCAAGGACCGAGTTTGCTCGTGCATCTTTGAGAAGACAAATCACATGTGGCCGTTAAACCGCGGATCATGACTAGGATTGACATACATTACAACGAAATGCATCTAACCAATCTCCAAATAATTCTCATTTTGGTTTCATGAAAAATCCTAGTCTTATTTTTGAGATGACACGAAAAACAATCGATGTTTCAGAGAGACAATTAGTTAGTCGCAGTTAGATGCACCACAGCACCACTACTCTTGAGGAATTATCATGCACCGACATCGAAATCAGAACACAAACAAAACCGCGAATGATGTATTACACCCTCTTAGGCAGTATCGTTGCTGCTCAATGAACCAGGCTCCTTTGATTTGCGGTTACATTTGCACGCACCTTCAGATAAATTCGAAAGTACGGGACAATGGAAACCGAATTTACTTACAGTACCCGATTTTCCTACAATGTTCCTGAGTTCAATTTCGGAGTCAGGCCAGAGACAGACTGGTTGCACCCAATCGGAAAAAGTGACAGGTGTATGAAGCTTCAAGATTGCCAGGTCTCGATTGAAGTTGGATACGTCATGCTCTGGATGGAATCGAATGTCCTTAATCTAAAAAAGAGAAACAATACCTTTAAGTACACGGTCACATGTATACACTTTGTGAGCAAAACTACTTTTGAGTATGAATGAGGATGGTTATGAGACCAAAGAAACGATGGATGGACTAAGTGAAGGATCATATGACTAGAAAGGAGGTGGCTGCTGAGATGACGAGAAACGATAGGCAATGAGAAGAAAGAAGAAGAGTAGAGAAGTATACAGGGTGTGAACAAACTCTTCACATAGCTGTCAACCAAGCATTCTGTACATCAAACTAAGTAACTTTATGCAAAAATGATTGCTGGGAATCCACTATTTTTTGGGGTGAAAAATTACGTTTTAAGGTAGGACTCGATAGAAAGCACTCAAAGCATTGTGCTGATGGATGGATTGAATAGTACGGGGGTCGTAGAGGTGTGTAAAGTAAAAATCTTACAAAAAAAAATGTATTTAAATAAAACTTTGTGAAAAAGTTGGAACTTGGACCCCCAATATCTCCGTAACTAGAAGGTTCCCAGGTATGGTGTAGAACAAAAACATGATCGCAAAGACGGGAAGAACTGGTACCTTTCGGATCACCCTTTAGAAGGAGAAGTCATGCTGGGCCAACCCCAAATAAATTGGGATAAGGGCAGGAGAATGATGACCAAATATGCTGTCTTTCTTTCACTGATTATTGATGTTTATTTGCAATTTCTTGATGGATTGTGTTGCGATTTTCCAAAACCGATAGTTGCAGCCCATCAATACCTGAGGAGAATCTCGTTAGGCAGCCGGATCAAGTGCTTGATTCAGAAAGCGGTACTTCTGGACACGGCTCGTATTGTTAGGAGGTTCCTCTCTCTGGAGCCCTGACCGCCGGTAGCTTGGACCCTGTTCCCGATACCGGTGGGCTACAATTTTTTATATTTTTAAATGTTTTTTATATTTTTTTTTTTTTTTCTAAAGAATATTTAAAAATGTAATTAATTTGTATGTAAATAAATAAAGGAAATAATAAAATACTCACAGCCCTAACTTGGATTTCTTTTCCAAACTTCTTAATGTTGTGCTGCCCCAGGTACGAGACTACAAAGCTGTCCTTATCGACGGGCTGTTGCTTCCTAATGGCACAGTGAGCTGCCGTGACGATATGGCGATTAGAAACCAGTGTACCTCCACAAATGTATCTGTGTTCTGGGATCTGGAACAGCAGAAATGCAATTTAAGAACTGGGAGGCAATATGAAGCTGTGGATTTTTTAAGAATGCTGAAATTTTCAGCGGTAAAGGGGGTTAGGTAAACAAGAAAGAAAGAAAGAAAGAAAGAAAGAAAGAAAGAAAGAAAGAAAGAAAGAAAGAAAGAAAGAAAGAAAGAAAGAAAGAAAGAAAGAAAGAAAGAAAGAATAAAGTTTATTTGACGTCAGTTCATCAAGCACACATAATAAAAAAGATACAAAATAAAAACAAAAAAAAGATGATATTCTACAGTCTTGTGTACTTTCCAAATTCCACGTGCGATATTTTGCCGAGTTTTTTCTGCCTCGTCGGTCTAGTGATCGCAAGCGTGACTGCTGAGGCCGTGGGTTCGATTCCCGGATCGGGCAAAGTGTATTATTGGCTTTTTCATCAGGAATTTCTCAGTAGCAGTCACGGAGTCAAAATTTGTGCCCGGTTGATGGCAATAGGCTCGCCCCCTATTACGTGGGACTTAAACATAACTGGTGATTTAAGGGTATACTATTAGGTACACCTCTGCCTAACCCTTCGGGGATTACAGGTGTAACTATGTTATGTTTTTTTTATAAAATAACACAACTTTTACTTCTCCGTTTCGATGCCTTATAAAAGTTTTTTTTTCTTTAAAATACAGGGTGTAAGGGACAGCCCTCCGCAAAATGACAGGGTACATTCAGCTCCTTATTTTGAATCATACTCCACAGTTATTTTTCTCATAATTTTTTTTCTTACACCCTGTACGCACGACGGCCAATCAAGCTATACAAAACCTGTTTATGCGGATCTCTCATTGTATAAGAAATCTATACAAAGCGAGGCCAAGTTATACTGGAAATGTACAACTTCAGGTACGTGTTTTTTCTTGTGTTGTTTTTTTTTATATTTTAGAGTAAGTTAGAGTAGATAGGTACTTACTAGACGGTACAGTGCTACTTCCCAGGGCCACTGCCCCTTCAATGTACTTCCTGCCTTCCCATTGTTTCTACCCTTGTTCAGTAATACCTTTCCGCATTCGCGCTGAAAACATGATATCTCTTTAAGTTGTCTTTGTGCCAATTCCTATACAGGATGTAACAGAAAGGGTATAGTAAAAAAAGGGTAAGGCTAGGGTAATTTCAATAGCTACTCAACCCAAAAATATGGGACAGCTGTTAATTTTTTCGTATTTACGACTAGCTGTTGCCCGTGGCTTCGCTCACGTTATGGTTGGAAATTATCCCATGGAAACGCTTTAAATATAGGCTATGGCACTCAAGGATAACGTAGCTTTCCATTAGTGAAAGAATTTTCGGAATCGGATCAATAGTTCCAGAGATTACCCCCTACATACAAACAAATTTTACCTCTTTATAATATTAGTATAGATAGTATAGATATTGAACCCAAGGAGAAAGTTGTTCAGTTTGATGGTCTGCAGCATATCCTTTCATATGACTATACCCTTTCCGTTACACCCTGTATAAGTAGCAGTGCAAGTGGATCAATGTCATCGGCCCTAAGTTCCGAGTTCAGGGTCACCCACTATTTCTGGATAAAACCTAATACTCACAGCTCCAAAGGCACCCCAAGTATTAATCTGAAAAAAAAAAGGAATGGTGTTTATTAAAGGACCATGGGCATTTTTAGGGTTCCGTACCCGAAGGGTTACCAACGGGACCCTATTACTAAGCCTTCGCTGTCCATTCGTCCGTCCGTCCGTCTGTCTGTCAGCGGGCTGTATCTCATGATCCGTAATAACTAGACAGTTGAAATTTTCACAGAATGTGTATTTCTATTGCCGCTATATCAACAAATAACAAAATTTTAAAAAAAAATATGGTGTCTCCCCTACTGCGATGGTACGGAACCCTTCATGCGCGAGTCCGACTCGCACTTGGCCGGTTTTTTTCTATGAACTCTGGGCAGACCAGCAGAATTGAAATTTAACTCAAACCGTATCATAAAATTAGAACATCGTTTCATTCTAAAACAACAAGGACCTAAGTCGCCGGAGAACACAAATAAAGCCACTTGAAGTGTATTGCCTTTTCCAGTACTTTAGCCAAAGATTTGAAGTATTATTTAAACTAATAACAAACCTAGTTTAACTATGGGGTTCCGTAACACAGCCTCTACATTTCTTAGTCGATTCTAAGTCCTCACCGGCCTAGTTTAGATCCATTCCTGAATGATTAGCTTTAACACAATGATTTCAACATGATCAACTTTTAAAATAAATTACTATTCTAGTCAAATCTTCGACTAAACAGGAAATTGCATATTTTCAATTGCCCGTAACTCTCTCGTAATATGTAGTAGAGAACTTATTGAGAGCTACGGTTTGCGATATATTTGGATTCTGTTGGACTTACACCCATTTTGACCAAGACCCTTTGGTACACAGGTAGTTTAGAACCTGCATTAACACATAGGTTACTTTTTACCCCGGTAGTGCGATCCCGTAGAACAGTTACCGAACTCGACGCGGGCGAAGTCGCGGCATAAGCTATTATAAAGCAACTATAATATGCATCTGTTGTGTGTTAGGTTGTCAGAGGACATTAATACGCACATGACATGGGTATGAGTCAAATTTAATTACAATGAAACACAAAAGGACGATGCCCCACACCCAGACACGCTCACTCGATGCTAAAACCCGGGTTTAGGTCAAACCGTAACCGGTAACCGGTTACTTGAATTATTCAGGTAACCGGGTTTTGACCTTCTTGGTTTATTTAAATAATTGAAAAAAATACGTCAAAAAACTAGATTTAATCTTAAATGATGTCATGGATTTGCTACTTGTTTTATTATTTACTAAGCTTTTTTGAAATTATAATGAAGCATTATGTAACACCAAGTTTGTTTTTCTAACGGTGAATAAGAAAGGTCAGTTGTGGTCGATCACAAATAATAAATGACTCGGGGTGCAAGCGGGTTTCGCCTTAATTATTAAGGCGAAATTAATTAATTTCTAATTTTTAAAGTAAGAGGAAGAAAATTCTGAAAATAATTGGGATTGTAGAACGTAAAAAAAACTTCCAACTAAAATTGGTTTGAATAAGATTTGATGTTTAGTTTTTGAGATATGGGACTTTTCATCAAACTGCAGCAGTGACTTTGTTTTTCATTAACATACTATGAAAAACAAATTTAGTTTTACAAATACAAATAATTTATTTTCTTTCACAAGTTATGTACACACGGCGGCACATCAAGCTATACATAACCAGTATAACCTGACCTCACTTTGTATGAGCTTCCCGTACGATGAGAGATCAGCTTCGGTTTTGCATAGCATTGGCCGCCGTGCGTCACTACATCTAGTGGTTGAAGTGACCTTTTAGACAAAAATTGCCTGTGTTAGGTCACTTCGCTCATCAGAAGCTTAAAGTTACACCACGTAACTTTAAGCTTCTGAAGATAATTTTGTATCTTATTATCTTAAGAAAACATTTCAAAGTAATTTTACAATAAGAAAAAGATATGCGAAATTTTGAATTTACTTAATTAAGAATTAAAATTTACAAAAGCATCATAAATGTAATTTAATAGCTAATAAAAATCTTTTATTATTCATTTACATAGAACAACAGTAGTTGTGCTCGTGTTTTGTGGTAAATGAGATAAGTGAGTGGGGTGTATGTGTAATGTATGTGTGTGAGTGTGTGAGGAGTGTACCTATGTGTTTTTGAGAGTAGGTGTTAACATGACGTGCATCATACAAAATGACAAAAAAATAAACTATAAATTCAACAGGACGGAACAAAAGAGGAAAAAAGAACGTTGCATGTTGCAAGAGGGCCTCGGTTTCCTCATATGTAAGTAGTTCAAACCATTTAGTTTTACTGTTGAATGTAATACAATCCAACGTAATTATGAATGCGCCTTCAAAATATTCTTATTATATTGTTCGGTGCTACGGAACCCTGTGTGCGTGTGAGTACGACTCGCACTTGGCCGGTTTTTAAATTGTCCATCAGGCAATTTTTTGGAACAGAAACTCAAATTCGAAGCATTTATTTCGAATAGACCATTACATTATCACAAACAAAAAGATGAACTGCAGTCTCAGTCACAAGGTATATTAACTGTGAACGTACTATAGTGTCCCAATCCCCTCTATGGAGAAGAACGGGCAAGACAGTCCATGGACACCTTTTTGAATCAAAATATTGGTACAAAAACTAGGTGACATCATTCATGTTGAGATTATCTCTACATATAATAAAATTGTTAAAATTCGATCCGATGTTCCGACTTGGCGCAAAAACTACTACATAGATCCTGTTCAAATTTTGCACAAATATCTGTAATAGACTTCTTCAAATGTTAGGCTATATATTTCAAAGAATATGTCACCGAAGCAAATAGAGGAACGGTTTCATGACCGCTTTACGTGCATCGCGTCGGAAGTTCGATCCCCAGTAAAATTATACTTTTTGTAATTGGTTGTATTTTTTTGATGGAGATTATTATTATTCCTGATGGAATAACCAAACAACACTTTACCCAACCCGGGAATCGAACACACATACACAACAAAATTTCCACGCGAACGAAGTCGCGGGGAACAGCTAGTACATGTATAAAATATGTGAGAACGATGTAGTAAGACGGGTAGGTATATGAAATACAATACAATGTTCTTGTGTGTGTGTGCGTGTATGTGTGTGTGTGTGTATATACCTACACGCCTACACGTGTTTTTTTTTTAACATCTTTCTGAATGCCATAAAAAGTCATCCGCCTAGCCCTGTCCCAACTATTTTGGGGTCGGCTTCCACTCTAAACGGATGCAGCTGAACCTATCTGACCTCGTTAACCCAGTTAGTACTGGGAAATACGATACCCCTTAGTAAGACTGGTTGTCAGACTCGCGCCACTGACTACCTGTAACGACTGTCAATGATCTACAAATGACAACCGGAACCTTAACGTGCTTCCCGAGGCACGGAGGAAACCCGGTACGTTATGATGGTCACCCATCCAAAGACCGACCTAGGCAAGCGCGGCTTAACCTTGAAGATCAACTTGTGCGGCTGTTATTATTTAGCCACGAGCTCCTCCTCCACACAACACAATATATTTCAATATCACAATATATGTCAATATTATTTAAATAAAATAATAATACAAGCTTACTTACGTTAAACAGAGCGAACAGCGTAACTGTTGTTAAATACAACTTCATCTTGCAAACGACAGAACTAAACTGGCGCTAATCATAACAAAATGAACGCAAAATATAATAACAGCTGAAGAGGAAAAATTAACATAATTATTAATGTCTTGCAGCTAGGGTTACCATCCGTCCGGATTTGTCCGGATATGTCCGGACTTCTAGACTTTTGCCCGGACTTTGTCTGGTTCTTTAATTTGTCCGGATTTTTGGCTTAGATGGACAGACTTCATAGCTGTCAACCAAGCATTCTGTACATCAAACTAAGTAACTTTACGCAAAAATTATTGCTGGGAATCGACTTTTTTTTTGGGGGTAAAGAATCACGTTTTACGGTAGGACTCGATGGAAAGCATTCAAATCATTGTGCGGATGGATGGATTGAATAGTACGGGGGTCGTGGAGGTGTGAAAAGTAAAAATCTTGCATTAAAAATATGTATTTAAAAAAAACCAGTGAAAAAGTTGGTACTTTGACCCCCAATATCTCCTTAAATAGAAGGTTCCCAGGTATGGTCTAGAACAAAAAAATGATCGCAAAGACGGGGAGAACAAGTGCCTTTCGGATATGTTAAGGGTCTATTTACACCCTTTATAAGTAATATCAAATAAGTCTTTAATCTGTATTAACTTTTCATTCATCTAAAACAAAATATGAATCTTCTATAACAATCAACGTAACGAGATCAAACAATAAAACTTCTATTGCAAACAATCAACTAGTCCAATCATGAAATATTTTCTTCAAAACAAAAATAGTTTTACGCAAACTTAACGCTAGTTTTCGGTACTTATATTATTTTTTTAAATGTCCTGACTTTTATCGTAACCCTACTTGCAGCAAAGAACTGACTCTTAGATGCCAAAGTTTAATAGTAATATTATTCCCAAAAAACAAAAAAAGAAACAAAAACAAAAAAATAAATTAGAGGTTCCCTTTTGGTTACCCCCCCCCCCCCCAGGGGTCCCCACCTTTTATAACTTCGTTTTTATGATTTGTTGTTATAGCGGTCATCTATAATAAATTAAATTGAAGTGTCTGTTTTTAATGGGTGCTAATTAAACAGGCTTCTTTTTAATGGCATTATTCGCCTCCAAAAATTTAAGTTGACTTCTAAATTACTAAGTCAGCCACAATTAACGAGCATCTAAATAATACTATCCTAGCCACTAGTTATCGTCTATGTAAACCACTCTAAATACATTTCAGCACGATGGTTATTTTTTAGCATCTAAATTTGTAACATGCGTTCTAACAGTAAACTTCTAAAATACTATTAAATGACATCAAAAAATATATTTATTTAGCTTCTAATTTTTTAACTCAGTACGTTTAAAATGTAACTCATCCCATCCATCCTGGTTCTGAGTCCCCCACATAGAAGTTATTCATCGATTATTTAAGCTGTTTTTTTTTTAAATAACTGATGAAAAATTTCTATGTATACTTTATTTTCTATGTGTACTTTCATATGCATTCAGTAAAAAGATGTTATTTTGACATTACAGAGAGACGCTTTAATTTTATTTATTTGAATAGATTTAAATACCACTATGCTGCACAATACATGAGATGAATCAAGTAGAACCGGTTCTTGTTATCATGACACGAGGTTAGGATGATAAAATGCTTATTTTCAAAAATCATTTTCCTTAATAAATAACAGTTTTAATAGATGAAGACCTATTATTAATAAAAACTCGATTATGATAATCACCCGCAAGACAGGTACCTACTTATTAGTAGGTGTAAATATATGGAACTTAGGTATATCTACATCTATACTAATATATACAACGTGTAACATAATAAACGCAAGACCTCCCGTGTGGTCTCTCGCACCATGAAACTAAAAATCTTTTGTTCTACGAGTTCTTGAAATCCGCAAAAAAAAAAAAAAGCTTTCTACAGGAACGGACGCAATCAGCTGATCCACATGTATGGTAAAACTAAAAAAAAAGTTATGAATTTCCAAAAGTCATAGAACAAAAGTTGTTCAGTTTCATGGTCTGAGACACCACACGAGAGGTCTTGCGTTTATTCTGTTACACGTTGTATACAGGGTTAGTTTCCAAAGACCAGCCAAATTCTCAGATCTGATGCAGTACATCATTCTGAGCAGAAATTTTTCATCGGTTTTTAAAAAAAAATCTGCTGTTTCCTACAAAAGTGCAATACCTACACGGGCAAAATGTATGGAACAGCTGTTTTTTTTTTAAATAAACTATAAAAAATTTCTACGTGGGCTCAGAATGATGTACTGCATCAGATCTGAGAATTTGGCTGGTCTTTGGAAACTAACCCTGTAAATATAAGGTGTAACTATTCATACACGAAATATTTTCAGAGAATCAACTCACGGCTATAACGAAGCCATTACGAGGGATTATTTTTTTTATTTGAGTATATTTTTATGAAAATAAATAATTTAAAATTACTTGACCCACACAATAAATATTAGCTCCTTAATTTTCAACATCCATTACGCTAGTTTACTACGTCGTATTTACCTACTGTCATTGTTAGAATGTGGGAGTAAAGGTTTTATGCAAAAAAGCTGAAATTTTTTAAATTATAATAATTTCGTAAAAACAAAAACACTCAGATATTTTTTTTTCGTTGCTATGGTGACTTTACGACTTATAGAAGTTCCTCTTAAAATATTTCGTGTATGAAAAGATTGACCTTATATATTTAATAGCCTTGTATGTCTCACTGCTAATCAAAGGCCTCCCCCATTCCTTCCAGGTACTCTTCTCCTGCACCACCTCGAACCAGCCTTCGTGATGCGCGTCTAAATCATCTCGCCACCGTTTTCTGGGCCGGCCTCGGCGGCGCTGTCCATCCTTAGGCACCCATCGTGTTGAGACCTTTGTAGTTCTACTAATATTATAAAGAGTTTGTTTGTATGTAGGGAGTAATCTTCGGAACTACTGATCCGATTCCGAAAATTCTTTCACTAACAGGAAGCTACATTATCCCCGAGTGTCATAAGGCTACATTTTAAACGTTCCCGTGGGTTAACTTCCGTACATAACGGGAGTGAAGGCGCGAGCAAAAGCTAGTATGTACAGACGCCAGCAGATCAAGCTACTACAATTTCTGTAATCGATTTTCAACTTTATCGTTATAGCATTATGTTCAAGGTTTATTCGGAACATTTAACAGTTTCAGTTGGCTTGATGTGTTGGAGTCTGTACCTAAGGCATAAGCAGTGGCGTAGCTAGGGGGGGACGGCGGGGGCGGCCTGACCGTGAACATTAGTAGTACCACCTATAAAATTTCGTAAAACTTTGGCAGATTGCATAACCGCCACTATAGTCCTTTCGATGTAGGAAGGTGCAGGTGACATTAGATGTACCGTTCCTTTTCAATCTTGAACGTTACCTTGATTTATTATTTTTATTGTTTTATTTTAATTTTTGATTGATTTTTGAGGTGACCTACAATATCCGCACCGGGTGCCACCCATGCTAGCTACGCCACTGGGCATAAGTTAACATGTTCGTGCTGCTAAAAACTTTTCTACCTGCGCAAATATTGCTACCGGACTAGTACTTTTAGAGTCCCCGCAGACTACAGACTTTCGGCCAATAGTTGAGTCGGGCTCATATTATATGAACATGCATGCGGGTGCGCATATTACAACGTTTCGGTATTAATTCCGGCAAACTTTTCGAGCGCAGTCGTCCTACTGTTGGTCTGGTTTGCGCAGTCGTCATCAACACGACCTTTTAGTTGGCTTAGTGAGCGCTTTATTTTCAAATCGAGCAAAAAAGTGTGTGCGCTAGCAACACAACCCGTACTTAACTATCGGCCGTTATCGGCCGTCTTCAGTCTGCGCCTCTGCGGGAGCTTTTATACTAAACTGTAAAACTACGCTCACATTTTTCATTTTGACTACACTTTTTTCTTTTTTAAATAACTTACCGTACGTTAGCTTATCCAGTCCCTATCTACAAGGTTCTATATTGACTTCAATAAATAAAAAATAGCAGACATTTCTTGAGATTGTCGCGGTCTCAAATGAAACGCGATCTTTCTTGACGTCGCTACTTTTGACAATACAAAATATTCTTAGAAATGTGTGTATGTACATCTGTAGCACGAAAAGGTTAAGCAAGTTTCAAATACATAGGTACCCTTTTTGCAACGTTGTTAAAGTGCACATTATCATCATCTGCCTAGCCTTTTCCCAACTATGTTGGGGTCGGCTTCCTGTCTAACCGGATGCAGCTAAATACCAGTATTTTGGAGCGACTGCCTATATGACCTCCACAACCCAGTTAGTACTGGGTAATTGGATACCCCTTGGTAAGACTTTTTGGGCGTCTGACTACCTAACGACTGTCAAAGGTCTATAAATGACACCCGGGACCAACGGCTTAACGTGCCTTCCGAGGCAGGGAGGAAACTTGGTATGTAATGGGTGGTCACCCATTCACAGACCAAACTAGGCAAGCACGGCTTAACTTAAAGATTTCTTTATTTTTTTATTTTATATCACTTTAACGTTGTTAAAATGCACATATTGTGTTATTCGCATTGTTTAAGGCAAATAAAATAGTTTTTTAAATTTTCTTAAGTATTTTATTCAGGAATACGCACCTCAATTGCGTAACACACTTTCTATAAACAATAACAATCCGAAGGATTTTGAAGCAAATTCAAAATACATTGCTTCATTTGTTTGAAAAGTTCGTCTGCTCGACTAAGTATAAAAAGCAATGAATTTTGTTACACTATCAAAATGTACCTGCTGTTAATTTATAAAAATAGACTTATTATCGACTTTTGCTGCCGACTCTACAATGGCTTTTGAAAGAGTATTCAAATGAATGAGTTGTTCAAATCTGACATTGACAAGTTTTAATGGTTGACAGTTGTTATTTTCTTCAACCAATCACAACTGACAACCGATATTTATGACATTAATATTACAGTTTTAATATTTTTTAATGAATAATCTACATCACTTATAAGGTTTCTGATAACAGCTTTCAGAATAATGTCTTTAAATACTTATTAAGTTCAAATAACAACACATTTATTTGGTGTGATGACCTGATGATGTATTACATTATTAAGGTTGTGCATTCTAAAATTTGTCCACAGAGAAATATTTCATAATTTGACTTTCCGGCTCGAAGGACCGATATGGTGACGACGTAAGGTTGTTTCTGAGTTTTAGGTGTATTTTTGCGATTTTTTAAATGAAATCACACGACTGTTCTGTAGCTCTATATTGAGGCAAGTAAAGAATTATTTCATCAAATAATCAAAATAGCGAAATATTTAAAAGTTATTTGCGACGTTGCCAACTTTC
Source organism: Noctua comes (assembly GCA_963082995.1). Classification (NCBI taxonomy): domain Eukaryota; kingdom Metazoa; phylum Arthropoda; class Insecta; order Lepidoptera; family Noctuidae; genus Noctua; species Noctua comes. Next base: position 11,459,067 of record OY720285.1, read on the forward strand.
AGAATGCACCCCCTTTAGTACAAAGTAGTAACTTAATTAAAAGGAAACATGAGGGTAGTTAGGGTAGTCCTTCATGTCTGAAATGTCAATGACCCTCTCGTTTTTGTTGAACCTGCTGATAGTTGCGACTTCATCTGCTGTCAGTTGGAAGTCGAATATGTTGATGTTTTCGGCTAAACGCTTCTGGTTTGTCGACTTCGGAATCGGGATAAGGCCGCGTTCGACCTGGGGACAAAATAATAGTTTAAACCGCAGAACGCCACCTGCTACGATCCTGTCCTACTCATTTCACGTCGTCGACGTTCATACATCTGATCATAGACGCACGCAGTTTTAATTACATAACACCACATCTGTAATCTTTGAAGGGTTAGGCAGAGGTGTACCTATAAGTACCTATTAAGTACCACGTAATAGGGGGCAAGCCTATTACCATCAACCGGGCACAAATCCAGAATCCGTGGCTGCTACTGAGAAATTCCTGATGGATAAACCCAATAACACTTTACCCGAACTGGGAATCGAACCACTAGATCAACGAAGCAGTCTAAGAGTTTTGTTGAGACAGTTTTAATTAAGAAATTAAAACTTATTTAATCATCATTTTATCGCTAAAGCGTTATAATAGTTGTGCTAATCTGTGTGAAAGATTCAAATGCTAATAATATTAATATAGCACGATAAACCGACCGCTTCAATGAGTCCTCGAGAAGGTTGATACCTTCTCGAGGACTCATTGAAGCGGTCGGTTTATAGTGCTATATTAAAAGAAATATTTTGAAGGTTGATCACGTATTGGTACAATTAGAATTGTAGTACCTACGTGAATTATGGTTATTTTTAAGCAAATAACCTGTGGAATATTGTTAGGATTATGTGAACGCTTAATGGCCTTTGATGGGGTACGGCGGAGGACTCATTAAAGCGGTTAAAATTAGTTTGAAAATAAATAAGTTCGTTCTTGACATTTTAATGACGTGCAGTTGCGGTTTGTTTTGATTTTATTTTGAATACCAGTTTTTGTATGACCTCAAAACTTTTGAACACGCAATTAGTTTTTTTTTAATGTCATTTTAAATTAAAAAGGAAAAACAAACTGAGTAAGATTCATTTATCAACTTCGTGACTCTCAGCATCACGCCCGTGATCGCCCAAGGGTTAGGTAGAAGTATACATTTTTAAATATAGGTGTGGACGTCAATTTTTTCGTAATATTCTCTGCAAACCATTGTAATTGATACCTACCTGCATCATGGGGTCGCATAAAAAATGACTATTCCGCCATATTTGGGAGTCCACCATATTGGATTTAAAATGGCGTCACTTAGCTAAGTGCAGTGACAATGCATGGTTAGCTAACCATGCATTGTCATTCAAACTAAACGTGTATGCAAAATTTCAGCTTAATCGGTTTGAACCCAAACAAACAAACATTGCAAATTAAATAAAAACTTGTAAAAAGATATAAATCACGCTAATACTCACCAAATATCTAAGTACGATCTGTCCAGGAGTCTTCCCGTACTTCGCAGCCATGGCACCAAGGATGGGGTCATCGTACCGCGGAGGGGGGGCGTCTGCTCTGTCGCGGGAGACCAGGAACCCGAAGGGGCTGTATGACATTACTGCTATGCCTAAAGATAGGCAGTGGTAGACTAGGGGTTCTTGGGTGAGCGTTGGGTTTACCTGGATGAAAAAAACTTGATTAAATGGATTGGAAAAATAAAGATTTTGTAACGTTATTTTAAAGGAACTTGTAACTCGAAATTATAATATATTCAATGTTGGAATGTTTACTCAAAAATGTTGGAATACTGAATATCAATTATGTCAAATAATGTTGTATCAATTTAGATGCTTACCAGTGTTTTACATGTTTGAAAATAAATAAATAAATATGCTTTTTAAACTATACAGGGTTAATTTTTCAATGTTTAAAACGAACACTGCCAATAGACTTTTGTTGTTGATAGTACTAATATTTTTATTATTTGGGTATCAAGATACAGTTACACAATATTCAAAAGCGATTTTTTCGTGAAATAACGATTGTGACTTTGAGAAAGAACCTATTTCTTAGTAGTATGATTTTGAAGAGACTTCGTTCGTAACGCCATACAATTAACCAATATTGAAAGCATTGATGCTTTCAATCAATTGTGTAATTGTATTATGCATTTCGTCGTTCAAGTAGAACTTGCAACACCACGTATGTCAAAAATAGCAAGTTTATAAGTGATTGAAAAAAATGCATAATCATACCTAGGTAATGGTACAATACCATTTTATACAGGGTGTAAACGGACCCTTCATAAAGCCGTCAACCAAGCATTCTGTACATCAAACTAAGTAACTCTACGTAAAAATTATTGCTGGGAAACGACTTTTTTTTTGGGGTGAAAAATCACGTGATGCGGTAGGACTCGAAGGAAAGCACTCAAAGCATTGTGCTGATGGATGCATTGAATAGTACGGGGGTCGTGGAGGTATTTAGAGTAAAGTAATTACATTATTAAAAACTTGTTAAAAAGTTGGAACTTTGAAGCCCATTATCTCCGTAACTAGAAGGTTCCCAGGTATGATCAGAACACGTCACTTGTTTTCTTGTTCTCCCCGTCATTGCGATCATTTTTTGATCGCAATGACGGGGAGACCAAGTGCCTTTTGGCTTCTTTAAGGGTACTTTTACACCCATTCATTTGTGTTCACTTCAAATAAGATAGACACATTGCTTGTTTCTGTGATTGTCTGAAACAACGCGTCTTCAGATTTTCTAGCAAACGGTATCAAAAATCAAAACGTCAAAACCGCCAAAAATTACGGTGTTAGACAAGCATGCAAATACGCAAAGGAGTATCGAATGAAAGTAGCCATCCATACACCAGTTAGTACACATAAAACGGACCAGCTCCTTCTCAAGGTATCCTTACCTCAAACTCATTGACAGCTGGCCTGATTGGACTGTGGGCCACAATCCTATCGATCTGCGAGGCGTTAAAGTTGGACACTCCTATGGACCTGGCCAGCCCCAGGTACTTGGCTTCCTGCATGCCATACCAGGTTTCTATGTAGTCGATGTCGTCTGGAGATCCATCACTCTGTAATTGAAATTCAAATTTTATAAAAACTTGTATAATAATTATAATCCAAGAGCCTCGACCAATACCTGAGGAGGCTCTCGTTAGGCAGCTGGATCTAGGGCTTGATTCAGAAAGCGGTAGTTCTGGACACGGCTCGTATTGCTAGGAGGTTCCTCTCTCTGGAGCCCTGACTGCCAGAGCCGCCTGAGCTTGGACCCTGTTCCCGATACCGGTGGGCTACAATTTTTTATATTTTTAAATGTTTTTTACATTATTTTTATTTTAAGAAATATTTAAAAATGTATAAGATCAGTATGAAAATAAATAAAGGAATAATAATCCATTTATTTCAGGTAACAAAGACCCATAGATAAATAGCTTAACCTAAATATTCATACTAATAACATGAAACATGCATGCATGATGTGATAGTTAATAACTAAATTAATAGACGTGGGGCTTTTGACACTCGCTAAGATCTTTGTTTATTAAGCCGGGTAAGCTGCGCCATGTGTCTGCTAACAGAAAGGGGGCGTGACCTAACATAATATAATGTTTGCCACGACGAACGGACGACGGACGGACGAACGGACACACGGACGAACGGACGGACAAATGTTTTGTTAGAAAATGGGAGCAGCAGACCCGGCATTAAGCTGAACGTCCAATGCTACGTAGGATGTGCACATAGAGGCTTGTCACCATTTCTGCGGTGGTCGTTTGTTCCAAACACAAATCTGGACAATCTCGCCCAATTTTTATGGTCTATAACGTCCGCTTTAGCAGAATCGTAATAGGACGATAATAATGTATTACGTTACAATTCTTAAAATGTTCACAAAGTGACAATTCAAAGAGTGTCAGCATAATGACGGGGCCCCCCCTCTAGAGGGCCAAAGCCTGCCGGGGTCGCGGGACTCATAGAATTACCGTGACCCTGGAACATAAAGGGCTACTGAAGGACACCGTGGACTTTAGTCAGTACAAGTCTGACAGTCCCTCCCGCTCTGCCCTGGGTGGGAGGACTCATTTGATGATTTTACCATGTTAAAGAAAAAAAAAAAAAAGTGACAATTCATCAAATTAACTGCGTCTTAAATTATGCGTTTTAAGAATTTTAACGTGATTTATATATTGTTATCCTACTAAGATTCTGCTCAAGCGGTCAATTTAAGCATTCAATTAGCTTAACAGTGTACTGCTGTGGACCGGTGTCACTATCATTAAATATGAAATTGGGCCTATCATACGACGAAGACTTTAGTTTCGCGTTCCGTAAGTTTAGATGGATTTAATTAATTATTTTTCATTTTCTTTGTGCCAGTATTATGACTCCTTGAAAACTGCCAACCAATTATAAGATTTTATTTATACTATGTGACACAACGATAAATGATTATAAGATTACAATTTTAATTAAAAGTTATTCCGTATCTGATCTGTGTGGTAGCTATGTCCCGATTATGATCAAGGAATGCTTAAATAATGAGATTCAATTGAATTTGTGGCTGGTAAACAAATTCCTCATTGTTAACAATGTACGATTTCTAGTCACAATGTAAAGAAACAATTTTTCTTACGTCTACGATACGCTGGTAAGGCCAAAGAAGAATCTTTATACAAGGTGTAACATAATAAACGCAAGAACTCCCGTGTAGTCTCTCGCACCATGAAACTAAACATCTTTTGTTCTACGAGTTCTTGAAATTCGCAAAAAAAAAATTACTTTCTATAGGAACGGACGCAATCAGCTGATCCACATGTATGGTAATACTAAAAAAAAAGTTATGAATTTCCAAAAGTCATAGAACAAAAGTTGTTCAGTTTCATGGTCTAAGACACCACATGAGAGGTCTTGCGTTTATTATGTTACACGTTGTATACAACCTCATCATTTGCCTAGCCTTTTCCCAACTGTGTTAGGGTCGGCCTCCAATCTAAGCGGATGCTGCTTTTTTCAGTTATCGTTTAGCTCGACTCATAAATCAAGGAGCTCAACGACAATAGAATGGTCCTTACCTTGATAGCAATAGGAAAGTGAATGAGGAACAGGTCGACGTAATCAAGCCCCAGCCTAGTGAGGGACTCCTTAAGAGCTGGCACCACCTGGTCACGAGCGTGTCTGTCGTTCCACAGCTGAAAGAAAGAGATAGAAGATTAGTTTGTAGAAAGTCAAACTAAATTAGCTAGCGATACTTTATAGACGGGGTGGGTATCGATTTCTAATAACAATGTAACAAAAAATATGAGATTTTGTCATCATCTGCGTAGCCTTTTGCTAACTATTTTGGGGTCGACTTCCAATCTAACCGGATGCAGCTGAATACTAATATTTCACACGGAGCGACTGCCTATCTGAGCTCCACAACCATTTAAGTACTGGGTAATAATGATACCCCTTGGTAGGAGTGGTTGTCACACTTTCGGACTACTGACTACCTGTAACGACTGTCAAAGATCTACAAATGACTGCCGGGACCAACGGCTTAACATGCTTTCTGAGGCACGGAGGAAACCCGATATACAATGGGCGGTCACCCATCCACGGACCAACCTTAGCAAGCGTGCCTTAACCTGAAGATCGACCCGAGCGGCTGTTATTATTTAGCCACGAGCTCCTCAAAAAATATAGGATTTTGTAAATGCAGATATTAAATTTTAGTTAGGTACTACTTTAAATTATGAGTTTATTTTTATTTCATTTTCACTTTTATTTACTTTCGGGGCCGAATCGATGAACTAGTAGTCGCAAGCGCTACTGCTGTCCATGAAGTTCTGGATTCAATTCAAAGGTCGGAGAAAGTGTTAGTTATAGGGTTTCTCCATCAACAATTTCTCAGTAGCAGTCTGATGTTTGGATTTATGATATTATTTGGCTCGCTCCAATTATATGACTTAAAAATAATGGCAAAATGTGAGTGTTATCATATTTCCACCCAGTATAGATATATTTTGTTTAATTTAATTACGAATTGGGAAATATTATGTCACATTTCAGTTAGATATCGCACAGAAACCTCGCTGTTTTGATAACATATCACAACATTAGTATATTGCTCCTGATACCTAAGCAGCTCGTTAGTTCTTACATATTTATAACTCAAAACAAAAATATACCAACCTTTGTAGTAACAAACACGTGTTCCCTGGCCACTATTCCCTTTTCAATAGCGTCTCTTATGCCCTGGCCGACCTGCTCCTCATCACCGTAGATCGCTGCCGTGTCGATGTGTCTGTACCCTGCCTCAAGAGCCCAGAAAACCGCGTTCCGAACGACGTCTAGCGACTCTGACTGAAAACCAAGGGGATTATTAAACTTTCTATTCATAATAGGAGACTATAAGCGATATTCACCAATAAATCTGAACGCGGCTTAGATGCACTGAACGCTTTCATTATTGATGTAGCCAAAAATACAAAAGATGAGATTTAAAAAATCCCACATCGCGCAATTAGGATTATCCGGGAGATACGCCGATAATTATTATACATCATCCCGAGTTCAACACCGTCGGGGCAGTCAGCCTGCAGTCATATTTTATTAATGGCTTGTTTGAACACATCCAAATGGTTTCTCGTTAAATTGTTCAGCAGCAAATTCTGTTCGAGACCTATGACTTGGGAGTGCGACGGTCACACCACTAGGCTATCACTGTTAACAACTCGCTGGCTGCATGGTTATTGCTACACAGTATGCACTTGTAGCGGCACTACAAAGAGTAGGTACTACAGCAACATAGAACAAAAAGTACCACAGCGCCATCTATGACACAGAGGATGAACTAAACATTGAAATACATCTAAATCACAGAGTAAAGTAATATAACGACTTAAGACTATAAAGCGCAGGCCACACCGCCAGCTAGCGGGCGGGCGGAGCGGGCGAACGACGCATCGTTTCACTTGTTTTCATACTTTGGTTCACACCGCGAACTATCGAAAAAGACGAACGAAGTATGAAAAGGGCATCGTTCGCCTCGCTCGCCCCGCCCGCCAGCTGGCGGTGTGGCCTGCGCTTAAAGGGTGTAAATAGACCCTTAACATAGCCGAAAGGCACTTGTTGTCCCCGTCTTTGCGATAATTTTTTTGTTCGATATTTTGCTGGGAACCTTCTAGTTACGGAGATATTGGGGGTCAAAGTTCCAACGTTTTCACAAGTTTTTTTTTTAAATACATGTTTTTAATGTAAGATTTTTACTTTAAACACTTCCACAACCCCCGTACTATTCAATCGATCTATCAGTACAATGCTTTGAGTGCTGTCCATCGAGTCCTACCGCAAAACGTGAAATTTCACCCCAAAAAAAAAATTCATTTCCCAGCAATAATTTTCGCGCACCCTTTTCTATGGGGGATGAATAGCTCTACCTACACCCTTGTTCTTCAACCCCCAAACACTTACACAGACTCCGTAACAAGCTACGACCTCATAGCTCACAGGAATTTGTTAATGGGAACGCCATCTCAAATCTAGGGTTAAAAGTCACACAATCAAATCGAGGTTCAACCACAGTAATTGGATTCTATCTTTAAAGCTGTGGTGTGCCATAAATTGCAGAAAATTTCAACAAACGAGACGCCGACTGCATCATAGACGTAGAACTTAATGGCACAACGAATTAGGAATGTCTTGTGGTCAAGATACGAATTCTGCACTGATTTAGACTTTAAGCACGAAAGGCAGTGGCGTAGCTAGCATGGGTGGCCCCCGGTGCGGATATTGTAGGTGTCACCCCAAAATCAATCAAAAAAAAAAAAAAGTAATAAATAAAGGTAACGTTCAAGATTAAAAAGGAACGGTACATCTAATGTCACCTGCACCTTCCTACATCGAAAGGACTATAGTGGCGGTTATGCAATCTGCCAAAGTTTTACGAAATTTTATTGTTTTTACGGTCAGGCCGCCCCCGCCGTCCCCCCCTAGCTACGCCACTGCTTATGCCTTACGTACAGACTCCAGCACATCAAGCCAACTGAAACTGTTAAATGTTCCGAATAAACCTTGAACATAATGCTATAACGATAAAGTTGAAAATCGATTACAGAAATCGGGTGACACCCGGTGCGGGCCACCCACGGCGCCCCCCCCCCCCCCTAGCTACGCCACTGACCACTGACGGAAGGTTCTTTATTTTTTCTGACTTCACTCAACGTTGCTTAGAGAGAAAATGTCAAATATCTCCTGATCGTCCTGAAAATACTTTTTGATTTAAATTGTTTTTTTTTTTGCATTAAATGGGCCTACTCTTCACCTCAGCCGTGTCCTGAGGACACAGATGAGGTCGACGATGGAACGAGCTCAAAATAAGCCTATTAACTCGCGACTTAAATAGATTTGGGTCATATGAACTTGGGAACATCGACGTCCTTTTGTTAATACCTTCACCTGCCTTGTCTTTTTGACCGACTTCTAAAAAACGAGGTGGTTACGTATTCCACCAGGATCTTTTTTTTTCATGTGTGTTCACCGATTTCTCCATGATTACTGATTCGATTTAAGTGATTCTTTTTTCATTTGATAGAGAAAACTTGCGCGGTGGTCCCACGATTTTATCAATATACAATCTCTATAATAATGTAATATTTCGTCTTCGTCTTTGTGGATGATGTACTAATATTTTCTAGTTACAAATGTAAAATTGATACTTGACAAGGATAAAAATAACCGACTTCCAAATAAAACACTAAAAAGTGGAAAATAAGTTTACTTTCTAAAGTGGGTGACTTGTTTGTTTCATTGACTTTTTTGCCACCGACTTATGTTGAGGTCTGCTTTTTTTTTCGGTTGGGAAGACATCAACTGACCCCTCCCGCTCTGGATGGAGTAGAAGGGAGCGTCAGACTTCTACTGTCTAAAACCCATCCATGTTCCTTCTTTGCCCTTTGTGTTCCAGGGCCGCAGTATCTCTTTCGAACAGTCCCGCAGCCCAGGCAGGCATCGGCCCTTGCGGACCCCTCCCTGGTTGCAGACAACTCTTTAAGGCGCGCGTGGAACACGAACGCGCCGTCATGTTTGAGTCGGCTGCCAGTCTAATGTGCAGCTGACTACCACTCTTTCGAACCATGTCTAGGCAGAAATCGAATTTTGAAGACCAAAATTCTAATTGAAGTGCTAGTAACACATACCTCTTTAGCTGTGCCTCTGCCAGTCCCCAAGGCGAGCATAGGTATTTTGTTTCCATCGTTCAGTTCTATGCATGGCGCCTGCGCAGCTAATGCTACCTGTAAATTGAAATAAAATTAATAAGTACTAAAGTTGAAAGGGAATCGACTGTCTTGGTATGGGCATGTGATGAGGAGGGACGAATCGCATGTGACTAAAAGAGTGATGAATATAAACGTTGATGGATGGAGAGGGAGAGGAAGACCAAAGAAACGATGGATGGATTGTGTGAGGAATGATATGAAAGTTAAAGGAGTAAATGATAGCGTGACGGTTGACAGAGGAGATTGGAAGAAAAAAACTTGTTGCGCCGACCCCAAGTGACATGGGACAAGGGCAGGAAAATGATGATGAAGTAACCGAACAATACTTTTATGAGGTTCCTGTTGGAGCAGACAAGTTTTCGGGCAAATACCGCGAATCAGCAAGCTTTACTAGATGGACGGTCGATCTCAAGGTGATATATTGAAAAAATATTGGTTTTTCTATTTCGTGTAACTTGTTTAGTATGTGGAATAGGGATTTAACATTTTGGTATATGTTTTTTGACTCTTTGGTCTAGTATCATGTAAAGGGAACACACGATACAATGATTTTTTCTCGACACAAAAACAATCGACATCACGGCGTAATGCTTCAGAGTTATTCAATGGAATTTACTTTAAAACATAGAGAATTATCATATCAAAGTGTACTCAAAGTAGTTTTCAATTTAATTCATTTATTTTGTTAAAAAAGGAGTAAATTCGTTTTAGCACATGCGTCGTTTTATTCCGAGCGCACGCACATTATAGCCATCTCTTCTTTTGCGTTTCAAAAGTAATTGCATCACTTTCGCTCGCTTAGTAGATCAGTCGAGCTCTAGCTACGAATTATTTTCGAGGTAACGCATTAATAAAGTTGAAATCCAAAACTACGACAAAACGGCAACTAAAAATGTATAAACAAGACATTAATGTTTTTTTTCGATTTTCGTACTGGAGTAACTGGAGTAACACGTCATTACTAAATAAGTATATCATGCATTACAGATACGTGCAACTCCAAAACAAATTTTTTTTTTTCGTTTTTTTTTTTTTTTTTTTTTTTTCTAATGGGAATTCATCAAATGACCCCCCCCCCCCCCCACTCTGGGCGGAGCGGAAGGGAGTGTCAGACTTGTACTGACTAAAACCCATCCATGTTCCTTCTTTGCCCTTTGTGTTCCAGGGCCACGGTATCTCTTTCGAACAGTCCCGCAGCCCTGGCAAAAATCATAACCCTTCCTTTTCACTATGCCGTAGTCGGGTAAGGTAACAAAGCAGCAACACAAGCTTGGACCAACGACCTTGAACCGTGGCCTGGACACTGGGCACACTGGATGCTGTACTGGAAAAGTGTGTGTTGAAAAAAACTTGAAATAAAATAGGCCTATACATGGAGAAGGTAATTGAAAAAAACCTCTTAATGGGTCATTGTCCTCATCATTAAAAACAACTTTTACTGCATAACCAAACATGAAATCGCGAAAAAAATATCCGTTCCATGTATTTTGTCGAGCTACGTATGTAAACTTCTAGATAGAATAAGGCTGGTATTCTTAATCGCTAGCTAGTGCAACTTAATAAATACTCGACACGCCATAACTCAGCCTTATTAGTAACATTGATAGCTATCAGTGGCGAAGGTTCCATACAACTCGGTTCCTTATGGCTTGCCTTTGAAAAATGGCACAGTCCGTGTTCTATAGACAAATAATATAATCACATTAAAGATATCTCGCGTGAGCACAGGAAGTGGACCTGGCAGAGTCCCGATGGTGCAACTAAAAATGAGATTGACTTCATCATGTCAACCAAGAAGCAAATGTTCAATGATGTCTCTGTGATCAATTCGGTGAAAACCGGGAGCGATCACCGCATGGTAAGAGGCACATTGAACATCAATATAAAGCTTGAAAGGTCTCGACTGATGAAGTCTACGCTCCGTCCAGCACAAATCCAGATCAAAAACCCCGAGAGCTTTCAGCTTGAACTCCAGAATCGTTTCGAGTGCCTAGGAAGCTCAGTGGACGAATGCAACGATGGGTTCGTGGAAACTGTCCATACGACTGGGTCTAAGTTCTTCAAGACACGTCGTGCACAGAAGAACAAAAGACTCTCTGATCATACTCTCGAGCTCATGAAGGAGCGGCGCGAGATGATCCTGCAGTCTTCAGACGAGGCGTGGAAGTACCGGCAGCTCAATAGACGGATCTCTAAATCCTTGAAACGCGACCTCCGCCGCTTTAATACCGAGCGTATTAAAGACGCTATTGAGCGGAATAAAGGCTCCAAGGTTTTTTCAAGAGATCTGGCTATTGGGCAGAGCCAGCTCACGAAACTGAAGACCGACGATGGCAGGATCGTATCCGCCAAACCGGAGCTGCTGAGGGAGATCGAGAGTTTTTATGGGCAGTTGTACACTTCAACCAGTAAACCCGTTGCAAATCTAGCTAACGACCCAAGAGCTAGACTGACCCGACACTATACCGAAGACATTCCGGATGTCAGCCTGTACGAGATTAGGATGGCTCTGAAACAGCTTAAAAACAACAAGGCACCGGGTGAGGACGGAATTACGGCCGAACTCCTGAAGGCAGGTGGAAAACCGGTACTTAAGACCCTTCAGAAGCTGTTTGATTCCGTCATACTCGAGGGGAAAACGCCGCAGGCATGGTGCAGGGGTGTGGTGGTACTCTTCTTCAAAAAGGGCGACAATGCCCGGCTGAAGAACTATAGGCCCATCTCACTTCTAAGCCATGTCTACAAGCTGTTTTCAAGAGTCATCACGAATCGTCTCGCGCGCAGGTTTGACGATTTTCAGCCTCCCGAACAAGCCGGATTCCGAAAAGGCTTTAGCACCGTAGACCACATACATACGCTGCGACAGGTTATACAGAAGACCGAAGAGTATAACCTGCCTCTCTGCTTGGCGTTTGTGGACTACGAGAAAGCCTTCGATTCGATCGAGACTTGGGCTGTACTGCAGTCTCTCCAACGGTGCCAAATCGACTATCGGTACATCGAGGTGCTGAAGAGTTTGTACAAAAACGCCACCATGTCAGTCCGACTTCAGGACCAGACCTCGGAACCTATCCTTCTGCAGCGAGGTGTAAGACAGGGAGACGTCATATCTCCGAAACTGTTCACCGCTGCACTGGAGGATGTCTTCAAGGTTCTGGACTGGAGAGGGCTAGGCATCAACGTCAATGGCGAGTACATCTCTCACCTTCGGTTTGCCGACGATATAGTGGTCATGGCTGAGACCATGGAGGACCTCAGTACAATGCTCGATGACCTCAGTAGAGCTTCCGAAAGAGTGGGTCTTAAAATGAACATGGACAAAACCAAAGTCATGTTGAATGCCCATGTAACACCCACTCCTATCAAGATCGGAGACTCTACACTCGAAGTTGTAGACGATTATGTCTACCTGGGACAAACGGTCCAGTTAGGTAGGTCTAACTTCGAGAAAGAGGTCAATCGTCGAATCCGACTCGGCTGGGCAGCGTTCGGGAAGTTGCGTGGTATCTTCTCGTCCAACTTACCGCAGTGTCTCAAGACGAAAGTCTATGACCAGTGTGTGTTGCCAGTGATTACATACGGGACCGAAACGTGGTCGCTCACAATGGGCCTCATCAGAAGGCTGAAAGTCACCCAAAGGGCAATGGAGAGGGCTATGCTCGGAGTTTCCTTGCGTGATCAAATCAGAAATGAGGAGATCCGCAAGAGAACCAGAGTTACCGACGTAGCCCGAAGAATAGCCAAACTTAAGTGGCAGTGGGCAGGGCACATTGCTCGCAGAACGGATGGCCGATGGGGCCGAAAAGTTCTGGAGTGGCGACCGCGAACCGGAAGACGCTGCGTTGGAAGGCCTCCCAATAGGTGGACCGATGACCTCGTAAAGGTTGCAGGGATCCGCTGGATGCGAGACGCACGGGACCGGCCAATGTGGCGACACTTGGGGGAGGCCTATGTCCAGCAGTGGACGTCTTTCGGCTGAAATGATGATGATGATGATGAAAGATATCTCCGGCTTACCCTTTTACAAAAATTTGCCCTTCGCTACTGATAGCTATAGTTTGTTATAAATTGACAAAAACACCGACTACTCGAGAGTTTTCATAAAGAATCATCTGATGTTTGATTTTGGGCTACCACTATGTACACTACATAGATAAATAGAAAAAAAATAGGAGAATTTCATAAAAATACTAACAAAAAAATTTTTAGAAGGATACTGGCGTACGTAACTTCATAATTATCAAACTACATTATTTAATGAATTGTGCAGTTTACGTATTCTCAACACTATCTATTTGCATGCCAGTCTGTCTGCGATATACACGGCCATATTATAAACTCAAACTCAAAGCATTTTTTTCAATTAGACCATCACAGGCACTTTTGAATGTCAAAAAAACAAAAAAAAAGCGTAACTACAGTCACAGTCACAAGGCATAATAACTTGAGAAAGTACCGTAGTTGCACATTCCAAAACGTAGATCTCTATGGAGAAGAATGGGCAAGAAACTCCATGGACACTCTTTTAAATCAAAATATTGTTACAAAGTCTTGGTTACATCATTCGTGTTGAGATTATACATATATGTGAGAACGATGCAGAAAGACGTGCACATTAAGAGCATTATAATATGAAAAAATGTCATCAGTTTCATACGAGATCAGAATCAGATTTTACAGTAATTTTCAAATCATTTAATATCTTTGGTCAAAATAGTTACAGCACTGATAAAAGTATTTGTGTCACTTGTTTAATTTAGTATTTTACAATATTTTCTTACCTTTGTATAGATTCTTTTTATCGATTGTTTCGAATGTGTGGACATTGTAGGCTTTGTAGATTTCCAGCTGCTTGTTAACTTTTGTTAACTTTTTATTTTGTTCTACATTTTTTGTGTAGTAAGCAGCGACATATTGTCGGGCCTACGCTGTCCCCCCATACTTAAGTACAAATGCGGTATCCATAATAATATTGTAACACCAAATGATTTGAAAAGAGTAACCATGGAGTTTCTTGCCGGTTCTTCTCCATAGGAAACGACCAACCCGAACCGTGCATCTTTTTGCCGACGATTTATAAGTGCCAATCGAGGCATATGTGAAATAAAATATTTTGATTTTGATCTAAGACATTGCGACAGAGTAGGTACTTGTTCTAGAAAGATCCTCTAGTGTTACCTATTATGTTGATTATATAACTCCGTCACATACGTCCTTCTTATAATTAATTAAGCATTTGTCAAACGACTGCAGCTGCTTTGGTTAACCTTACCATTTGCTTATCTAGTGTCATCATTGACGTCAGTGATTCTGTTCTACTTTCTATTTTTTATAAGTCTTCGTGACTAAGGGTTTACAATCTGAAGCACGTGTTGAAGGAACGAGTTTTTTTTACCATAAACTAGCTGTGCCCCGCGGCCTTCCTTAGCTTGAAATTACATTATAAAAATATTGCTTCCCTATTTGAATCGAACTTTCTTAATTATTTCAAGGGTTATAATATTTTTTCACGGAACCCTCTTCTCTCTCTCCTATCCTTTTTCTAAAATAAAACCAACTTAAGTTACTCGCTATAACATCAGCTATCTGTCAGTAAAAGTCCCGTCAAAATCGGTCCAGCCGTTTTGGAGATAAACCGGAACAGACTGACAGACAAAAATTTAAAAAAATGATTTTTTTTTGTTTTAAGTACCATTTATCATACTTTCATATGCATTCAGTAAAAAGCTTTTATTTTGAACTTACAAACAGACACTTCAATTTTATTTGTGTATGGGTGATATAGATAATAATCACCCTTATGCAGTCACGAGCAATGAAATGTAAAAATACTATTAATTAAAAAAGCGAAAACTACTACTACACAAACATACACACACACAAACTTCACTTCACTTCTGCATTTCTACTTAGCAATGAGCAATGAAATGTAAAAATACTACTAAAAAAGCGAAAACTACTACTACACAAACATACACACACACAAACTTCACTTCACTTCTGCACTTCTATTTAGCAAAATTCAAAAGCGATTTTCTCAAACTGTATTGATAAACATTTTACGTTTCACAAACATAAACACATTCACACTTCTTTTTCTTTTTTTTTTCGTTTTCCTTTTCGTTCTGTTTTATTTTTCTTTCTTTCTTTCTTTTTCTTTTTTTTATTTTATTATTTATTCTTTCTTTTTCTTTTTTTTATTTTATTATTTACTAGCTGTTGCCCGCGACTTCGTTCGCGTGGAAATTTTGGTGTGCATGTGTGAGACTGCCACGTTGGTCTAGTGGTCGCAAGCGCGACTACTAAGCGTGGGGACCGATTCCCGGGTCGGGCAGTGTTAAAAAAAATGTTTATTTCAATTACATAAAGTTATCACACACATGATTTGGAAGATCACCTTTTAAGCAAGGAGATGCTTGTTTTAGGGGGCATCCATTAATTACGTGAGGCGATTTTTCGACCCCCCTGGTGGGATGTCGTGAGATTTGGCTTGACCCCCTCATCTCCCTCCTAATCTCACGTGGGATTTATCAAAATGAGATTGGGTGATATTTGGCGCGAATGTGGATTTGTGCCCGGTTGATGGCAATAGGCTCACCCCCTACTACATGGGACGTCAATATAACTGGCGAAATGTGTGTGTACGATTAGGTACACGTCTGCCCAAACCTTCGGGGCTTTAAGGCGTGACGTTATGTTATGTGTGAGAACTGACTGCCTGATCAAAAGGTGATAATGTACTTATGACTACAAAAGGCGTCGTTGGGTGCTGTAATTCTGGGCGGCAGAAGTCCGAAACAAAATTAAATGGCGTTGAGGCGACGATATGGCTTCAAAAATCGGTGTATTTTGGCACTATACAACTTTTTTTCAAAGTGAACCTTGTTTAGCGCTTTTTATTCTAATACCGTTCTATAAACAACATTAAATGACTTTTTGCGAGAGCCCTTAGACCTCTTTAATTCGGCCCTGTCGCAAAATCCGTTCTTAGCGAACGTCTACTAACTATAAACTACCTCACTGCCAAATAATACCAAGTTTGGAGCACAAAAAGTTAAGGACTTTCATCCAAACTTGCGAGAGCCCTTAGTCCTCCTTAACCCGGCGCTGTCGCAAAATCCGTTCTAAGCGAACGTCTACTAACTATAAAGTACTTCCCTGCCAAATTTTAAGTTTGTAGCACAAAAAATGACGGACTTACATACAAACTTGCGAGAGCCTTTAGATCTCCTTAATCCGGCCCTGTTGCAAAATCCGTTCTTAGCGAACGTCTACTAACTATTAACTACCTTCCTGCCCAATTTCAAGTTTATAGCACACAAAATGAAGGACTTTCATACAAACTTGCGAGAGCCCTTAGACCTCCTTAATCCGGCCCTGTCGTAAAATGCATTTTTAGCGGACGTCTACTAAGTATAAACTACCTGCCTGCCAAATTTCATCTTTATACGTCAAGCGGTTTTCGACCTTTCGCTTTCATATATTTAGATAGATTTCTCATAATTAAACCTCTCTTTCAGTACCAAATTTTTAGTGCAAAGAGTAAAGACAAAAGGAAACAAAAACTGAATCAAACAAACAAAGTCACCGACTTCTGAAGCTAAAGTTATTTTTCACTTTTTTGTGTTTTTGAAGGCGGTTTTATTTTTTGCAAAAAAGTTTTTTATTGTTCCATTTTTAGTTGTAATATCCTGTACAATTAATATTTGGTATGCATTTATTTTATATTGTCAACAAAAATAAAAAAAACTGGTTATACTGCACACATCTGTGTACACCCTCGGAGCGTACAGGCGTTATGTTAGGATATTGTGTAAACAATAAACATCTAAGCGATTGCAGCAATCACGGCAGATTTGCTGCCTAATTTTGTTGAGTTCCATTGTACCTATATCTCCGAAGATCAGCATCAGATCTTCACCAAATTTAAACGGCCAGCGCCGCCGAATAATATTCTTCCAAATAAAAAAGAAATCATTGAAATAGGTTCTCTATTGGCAAAGGTATTGCTGAACTTACACACAATGATGATTCCCAGGCATAATGCCTGCGAGTATGTGTGCCTATACAATTTAGAAAATTCCCTTGATTTCTCCAGGATCCCAACATCAGATCCTGAGCTGATGACCATGGGACCACATGGGAAGTATACTGTATCAATCAATGCCCATAAAATTTGAGGGTTGCCCTTAATTTTCCTGGGACCCCATCATCAGATTCTGACTTCATGACAATGGGACCACCTCAGGAGTATAGACTTTCGAATAAAAAAAGAATTTTCAAAATCGGTCGACGATTGGCGGAGAAATCGGTGTACATTAAAAATACATACAGTCGAACGTAGAACCTCCTCCTTTTTTGAAGTCGGTTAAAAATTATCAAAGGAGTTTTGGTGAAACATTAGATAACCGTTAACAATACATGTCATGGTAATAGGCTTATCCCCAACAAAATGGAACTGGGCATACCTAATTATCAAAATGTGGGTGCACTGTACACATCTGCGTAGCCCCTCAGAGCATACAGGCGTGACATTATGTTATGGTGTTGTGTAAACAATAAACATCCAAGCGATTGCAGCAATCACGACAGATTTGCTGTCTATTACTGAAGAGTTCCATTGATATCTCCGAAGATCACCATCAGATCTTCACCAAATAAAAAATGGGACCATCGTGGAATAATATTCTTCCAAACAAAAAAAGAATCATCAAAATTGGTTCACAATTGGCGAAACTAAAACCTTCTTACGTAAATTATTTTTATCATAGAAATCGCGCATGAGGTTACCAACTAAATTTTAAATATTAATATCTTTTGCGTCTGTAGGTCGATTTTGATGAAATAAACGCTAAAAAATACCCAGAACAATGCTTCTTATTTTGTAATATTTCGATTTTGAATACAATGACGGGTTTTTACGTGATGCGCGCACAAACGAACAGACAAACCGACAAACCGACAAACAGACAAAAATTTAAAAAAATATTTTTTTACTTTCTACTACTTATTTCTAGCACCTTCCAGTGATTTTTTTGTAAAAATATGTAATGTACAGACACGGAAAGTCTACGATTTTATTATATGTATAGATGTATAGATTATCTTTTCTATTTTGGAAGCCTTATCTCAAAGTAGAAACCGTTATGTTACGAGAAAATCGCTTTTGAATATTGCTAAGTGAATACAATATTTCATTGCTCGTGACTGTACACCTTTGCCTAAATTGTCGGTGATTACAGGCGTGAGCGTGACGTTATATAACTAGTGATTAGCATGCCTTGCAAGAGTTGCAAGGTTTTAAAGACTTTATAAAACATCAATTGCAACAGCAATTAGTTGGTTCGATGTTGTTCTTAATCTTACGGAATAAATGCTCTAAAAAAATGTGAACACACAGACACACACGAAAGCTACTTTAATAAGCTAAAGATAAGGTAGCTACTACTTTCCTCAGAGTTATAAAGTGTTCTTAACGTAGGCACCATATATTGCCGGCGTTCGAAAACATAGGCAACAAGAACCCTGAACTTTTAAAGTTAGAAATATCATTCCAGAATCTTAAAGTTCAGATTCCAATTAATTTAAGCTACATTGGTCCAAAAGCGCATTGAGTTGACGATATCGTCAAAGTCGCCGAAAACACTTGGATGAGGGAGAAGAATGGCAGAAGAAAAAGGAAGCTTATACCCAACTGGGGGTGACTCCAGGTTAAATGATGAAGTGCTTTTGCCAAAAGTGTTAGAATATCTACTTTAAAAAAAAACTGAGTTCAAAACAAAACACTAAAAAGTCAAAATACTACAAAATACTTTCGGAATTCGGTGACAAAAAAGTCAATGAGACAAACAAGTCACAAGTTTGTTTTTGACTTTTTTAGTATTTTTTTAAAGTCCGTTTTTTCACCCTTTTTAGGTGTACACGAATGCACACGAATTCTTGGCATGATTAATTTAACATTGTAACTAAAAGTTAGTAAAGGATCATCACAACCTCCTCCTTTTTTACAAATCGGTTAAAAAGTGCTGCGACTTACAGCTTCGTTGGTATTTTTTTTAAATAAGAAAGACGAAGCAGCACACTACCCAGCAATGGGTAGCCCTAACTAGCCTACCTACAGTCGGTACCCAGCATTACCTGACTCCTCTTTCCCTATTCTTCTTTGCAATAGGTGTCAACTAAGGACACGTGCAACGACAAGTGCAGGACACTGACTGTATACCTACATATTGGCCTATTTTATTACGATTGTACCTAAATATGATTAAGTACATAAAAAATGGCACGGCAGGGAAACCCCACTTCAAATGGATTTTAATAAATTTAAATGGCACGGGAAAATCCCACATTAGATCCGAACGAATAGGTATTCTAGAAAAATTCAAACAAAAATGAATTCCTAATGGCTGTTACGCATGTCGATTAATTGACAAGACAAAATCTAGTTTTTAGTTTTTTTTATTTATATTTAGGAAGAAGCATGATTCAAGAAGGTTGTTAACAGAAAATGAACAGGAAAACTGTGCCAATATAATAATTATTACAAAAAAATAATTACACCTACAAAACGATCCCATCTTGTTTTCTCAATGACTTCGAAGATTTTTCAAGGTCAGCTGACATAATATAGATAGCTTTTACTAAAGATTTAGTATTTAAATGATGTCGATGTCCCATCAGCATTGAAATTTTAGTCAGATAAGTTATTATTGTCATCAGGTGTCTGATGAGATGACAAGTAATAGAGAAGTATAGAACAAGTAGACATGCTGGCCGATCCGAAAATATGATGATTATGATGAAAAAAATAACTCAGCTGTTCCATACAGAAGTGCCATATCTACGCGGTCGAAACAAATGAAACAGCAGATTTATTGAAATTTTATAACAACAGACAAAAAAAATAGAAGCTCTGAGTCTAGAATCATGTGTTTAATTCATGGCCGAACTTTCTCGGCACTATGGGAAGGATATTGATTAAAGAAACCCATCTTAACATGGGGAGTAAGAACAGAGGCCCTACCACGAGCCGTGTAAACGTAACGTAAATACGTCGATTTTTTAATCGAAAATACAATTATCCTATAGTATTTTACTTAAATTGTTTGCAAAAAGAACATCCATAGATATAAAAAAAAAATCAAATACTTTTTTTACACCTAAAAAAATTTGAAAAAGAAAATTTTAAAATTGACGTATTTACGTATTTACACCGCGCGGTCGTGCCAGGGCCTCAGAATCTCAAAAAGCTTTACCAAAAATGTAAAACGTGGCAAACTTTCATACATTTAATTAAATACAATTATAATCGAGTTAAAAATAATATCGGCTGCAGCGGCTCAAGAAAGGAGAGCGGTTTCTTACGAACTTTCAATAACGGACAAGAGTTTCTACCGAATAAAAATCTTATGATAAACATCTCAACAGATTGTGGGACAGTAGCAACAGCCCCTTGAAAGTTATTGCTGATGCATGTTTAAAGCCCCATAGTGAGGCATCTGACAAACACCACCCTGCCCCTAATAGAATTCAAGTACTAACATAACTTACATGTTAAATTTTTCATCTACACACTCGCCTAGAATTGTAAAGATTTCTGTAATTGGATCCAGATGACTTATAAACCAAGAAAAATAAATAAAACCAATTAAAAACATTACCGAGTTAAAACAAGACAACACATTATAATCAATCAGGAACTTTATCTTAAATATACTTAACTAGTTATTCTATATTTAATTACAGTTTACTCACATTAAATCCAAAATAAAATAAGCAGAGCACTCGAATCATGTTTCTCAACGTAAGGCAACGAACGCACTGACCTCTTCGCTAAGAGGTTTATGCTCATATACCATGTTACATAACATATAACTCAACTGATCAATAGAATCAGGTACTAGGAGCGCAGAAGTCATTAGGTTCTCACAGCTTTCGAGTTCGGATCGTGAGGTGAAGAGGTCGACTTCAATCTTAGAGATTGTTGTGGGGAAATACTTCCGAGATTGGTAGGGTACCTTTGTGTATATCAGAAACATTTGTGTTTGGAGAATTTTATAACATCCAATACTAAGAAACTAAAAACAAGCCTCTGGATGCAAGAAGCATAAATATCCTAGCCTATGTCGAGAAGTTTGGAATTGCATCCGAGTAGATATCAGAGTCCACTCGGTCCGAGCATACTCTGATCGTGTCAACGCGGGTTTAATGTTAGCAAAACCGGACATAACAAGTGAAGCTGAACAAAAGTTTTACGATTTTTTCGGGCCATTCTGGGTAATTAGCTAAACCCTGATTTATAGAAGAAGCCATGATGTAATCAAATCAGTTGAAGTTTAATTTAACTACTAAATACAAACCAAAACAAACCAATAAGGAAACATAAATCTTAGTTATTTACATTTTTACATAATAATTGTTTTTTTTTTTAATTTCATATTCTAATGCTAGCCTGTGGCCTTAGCCTTAGCGTGATGAAAACCGGTACTCAGAATAACCGGTTCTCAGGGTTCCGTAAGGTGTCTGCTACTGTGGTCATCTGCTCGTCTAGTTTCCCAAAAGGTCATGCTTGAATGCAAGCTAATTCATAAAACGAGGGCTGTTTCATTGACCGCTGGTAGTGAGAATGTCAAAATCTACGAAAGATGCATACCAATTATCTGTACCAATTTATGTAGACGATCTTGCAACTTTTTTTCTTGAATGCATAATACCTAACAGTGCGAAGGTTCCATACAACTCGATTCCTACCGGCTTCCCTTTGAAAACTGGCACAGGCAGTATTTTATAGACAAACAATAAAATCACATTAAAGATATCTAGATTATTATACTCCGGCTTACCTCTTTCAAAAGTTGACCCTTCGCTACTGATACCAGGTCGACTGAGCTCTGCTCGGGTGAAAATAGAGAAAACGAATTTTCCCAGATAATTATGAGATCTAACTAGACCGATTGATCCCAATATTGTAACTTTCATCGAAATCGTTAGAGTTGTTTTCGAGGAAGTGATTACAAATATCGTTCATTTGATACAAGGTATGTCTTTAATTTAGTTTTGGTTTAGTTTGACAGCTTTACAGATGTCTAAAACCAGCAGCGCCTATTTTTGTATATGTCATACAAGAGCCGAAAGATCCATGCAGCACTATACAACATTAGCTTTAGTATATGCAAAACCTGAAACACGTGTCTAGTATTTTTATGTAAAGATACAAAAGTAATTGACTAAATTTCAAAACAGTGTCATGAAAAATAACAAAGTTATAAGCTTGTTCTGTTACCTGGTTGTCCGCACAAAAACGTGGTCACCACACGGCGCAGCCGCGCGCGCGCCTCCAGCGTAGTCTTGAGCTCATTGATAATAATAATTTGGCAGTAGGTACCTAAATGATTGCGATAGTCTATTACTGTCTCACTGCTGGGCATCTTCTCATACAGAAGCATTGGACACCATGCTTGCCCAAGACGGGTTGGAGATTTCAGACTTATATTTAATTATAAGTTCCCGACGATGTTTTCTTTCACCGATGATGTCTGTGATGTTCAAGATAAACTTAGAAAGTACATATGAATTGAAAAAGTCACGTTGGTACTTGTACTTGCCCGGATTTGAACCCACAACCTCGTGCATGAGAGGCGAGGCCTTAAACTCTGGAGATAGCCCAGAGGTTAAAGCCGATAGAATACATTTTATTATTAATTTATTATCTCAGTGTTCACTTTCAGCCTAGCCCCAATTTCAACTTTTACACAATTCATTCATCATTTTTTTGGTCTACCTCTTTTATTGTAGCTATTCCTCATGCATGTTTCTAACTTTATACAGTGGAGCTACCTCAACGAAACACCCGCAGGGTGTGAATGTGTGGAGCTGCGTCGCACCTCTGATCCTAATATCCTCTGTGCTCCAAAACGTGTACGTTTTAGGCCAACAAAATTTCGTGCGAGGGCAATAAAAAGAAGATTTCAAACTTGCCACAATGTTCCTAAAATTCAAAATCAAATCATTACTTCAAGTAGGCCAGTTACAAGCACTTTTGAATTGTCGAAACAAAGACAACAATGAAATGTAGCTACAGTCTCAGTCACAAGGCATAAAAACTGTGAAAGTACTGTAGTTGCCCATTCCCTAACGTAGATCTCTATGGAGGAGAACGAGCAAGAAACTCCATGGACACTCTTTTAAATCAGAATACTTTTACAAAACCCTGGTGATATCATTCATGTTGATCATCATTCATTCACTTGGTACTTTGTCCTAAGATGTAACAAAGCAAAAAAAACAATACTTGGTACTTTATCCTAAGATGCAACAAAACAAAAAAACAATATTTGGTACTTAGTCCTAGGATGTGACAAAACAAAAAACAATATTTGGTACTTTAACCTAAGATGTGACAAAACAAAAAAACAATATTTGGCACTTTGTCCTAAGATGTAACAAACCAAAAAACAATATTTGGTACTTTGTTCCTTTCCTACGGAACCTAAAATTCGAATACGGGTCCGATTTGCAATAATATGTTCTCGATAGCTAGCCATAGGCATAGATACGGCCGTTGCGGTCATTGGCTTCACTTGATAGATTGAATGAACTTTATGTACGTGCTCTGTTTATATAATGACTTATGTGTTTGCTTGAGAAACCGCACTATCGAGTTTGACGTGTATGTGTAATAAGTCTGGGGAATTACCATGATCGATTGGGTACACAAGTTCTAATTGCAATATCTGGAAACCTGAATAGAGTCGCTGTAAGAAAACATCATTATCAACCACTTTTAGCACCTTTTTAGGGTTCCGTAGCCGAATGACAAAAAACGGAACCCGTCCGTATGTCACAGTCACTTTATTCCGAAACTATTAGGACTACACAGTTGAAACTTGGTAGGTAGATGTATTCTGTAAACCGCTTTACGATTTTTATACAACAATAAAAAAAAATTAAAAGACTTAGAGGAGGGAGGGGCGCCCCATACATGGAACAGAAACTAAAAAAAAATTGTCATCAAGCCTATACGTGCGTGTCTACAGATAGGTCTTTAAAAATGACATTGGGGTTCCTACGACCATTTTTTATCAAAGTCAATCGTTTGAAAGATAGACACGTCCAAAGTGGTAAAATGTGTCCCCCCTCTAATTTCTGAAATAAGAGAAGGAAAATTCAGAAAAAATGTAGGATTGTAGAACGTAAAAAAAAACTTTCAACGAAAATTGATTTGAATAAGATTTGACGTTTAGTTTTTGAGATATGGGACTTACATAAGAATCAAAGATCGAAGATCATCATCATCTGCCTAGCCTTTTCCCAACTATATTGGGGCCGGCTTCCAGTCTAACCGGGTGCAGCTGAATACCAGTATTTTACATGGAGCGACTGCCTATCTGACCTCCACAACCCAGTTAGTACTGGGTAATACGATACCCCTTGGTAAGACTGGTTGTCAGACTTTTTGGGCCACTGACTACCTGTAACGACTGTCAAAGATTTACAAAGGACAGCCGGGACCAACGGCTTAACGTGCTTACCGAGGCACGGAGGAAATTCGGTATGTAATGGGTGGTCACCCATACACAGACCAACCTAGGCAAGCACTGCTTAACCTAAAGATCGACCCGAGCGGCTGTTATTATTTAGCCACGAGCTCCTCAAAGATCAAAGATCGAAGATATAGGTATAATAATAGCTTGAATAATAGCCACATTAATTTGATTCCAAACACAGTAACGTTAGTAGTTCTAGGTTTTTTGTAGTGCTAGATTATGTTCGCGCGTCAATAAACACCCTTTCATCTCCCATGATGAGTAAGCTTAACAGAAACAATCTTTCCATTGTTTACACCGACTATAGAAGTAGTACGCTTTCGTTCTAAGAAAATATCAATCTTTCACACTGTTTTACATGCATTTCGAACTTTATCACACCGTAATACAGTGCATTATAAAACGTTTTGCGCATCCAGCTGGCCTTAAAGACATAAAAATTGCTATCTTCTGCCGTATGAAAAGCGGAAATTAATATTTTTTTGCGCTGGTCGTGAATAATGATGTGGACAAAATTGCGTTTCTCTACACACTGATGAGAGCACAATGGATCTTACAATTTAACGTTTATCTATAGCGATTCTTATGATGAAGATGCCATCTAGCCGGTTTCGGCCACAGCGACTGCATTCGATGGCTTCAATTCAATTAATTTATTCAATAACGATTTTTACATCGTCTGAATTCCTATAACTAAATATATAAGAAACATCATACATGCAATCCATATTTAAATCATAACAATTATTATCCAAATTAAATTAAAATCAGAATATTAATAAAAACAGAAAAAAAAAATATATAAAAATTGATGTCATAAGTCAATTCATAAAATACAATAAAATTTCCTCTCTTCCTGGAATGATTGTCACCCAAGGGTCAAGATACAGCCTTGCTTAACCTTGCTAAGATTAGGTTAGGTGCTGGGGTGATTGTGGAGAATGCAATTGTGTCCCCACCGCACCCCAGCCAGAAGTGACAAGGAGGAACACCGTGTGGTCAGTCATCACAGGAGTTTGATAGACCCCTACCCGTCCCCACGGCGAAAGACATTGAGGGTTTACAAACTTAAAAAAAGGGTGGCTATGTAGCTGTATTATTTTCACGTAGCCACCGGTAGGTATGATCAATTTTGGGCAATTTGGGGCTAAGCTTACCTACAAAGTACTTTTGTTTGCGCATACTATAAGAAAGGTCCTATCCAAAGGTCCTTTACGGAAAAACAAAAGTGACACGTGAATAATAATACCAATATTGTGTTGAACAACTTAGATGAAAGGTAACTCTACCAAAAAACATAAGAATCGATCAATAAAACTTGCCAAAAAATTTGCCACCAGAAATGCATACAAATAGTATATAAATAACTATAAGTACTCCTTAAATAAGGATTAATAACAACGATTTCTAATCAATGAACCCGATTCTACCGATTAGGACTGGCGTGTCACAATTGGTGAAAGTTAAGTGGACCGGACCGCAGCCTGGTTCCGATCGACATTTTCGTACGTGGACCGTACTCGGTGATGCAAACCTTATTTTTATCATTAACTTTTTTTCAGAAGAAATGCGAAAGCGTTATTTAAATTCGGCCTGTGTTATAAAAGATGACACACATTTGAACGGGCCGGGCGTGGCCTCTGTTCATGATCATCGGGCCAGTTAACAGGTGCATAAGTAATCGGCGGGAATGCAGGTCAAATCTACCGAAAGACCCTGACCCCAGAGAAGTGGGACGCCCGTAGCTAAGCCCGGGACAGGCTGGTTGCGGAAGGCAGTAAAAGTCTTATTGCAACCTGGGAACGGTTTATGTCCAGCACTGGCCTACCATATGCTAAGTAGTTTGACTAAAGACTCGATAAAAGTCAACGAACTGTTGGAAAATAATTGTAACACGGATACAAACACAGCTTATCACTGTGATCAGTCCATTCAAACCCCCTCATCTAGCCGGAGTGTTAAACAACACGGCAGTCGGGAGCACGCTCTATTTCTCGTTCTAGCAAATGACGGTTCTGAGCGAGAGAAAAGGATAGGAGCATGAAAAATGCGATTCCGTACTGCTAGATGAGGTGCAACCCATAACATTAACAATAGCCGGTAGGTACCTACTGGAATTTTAAAGTTATTCTAGGGGCCTTCGGCTAACGGTACAATCCCGAGAGAGTTTTGTCTAGTCAAGCAGTACAGGCTAGGTATCTGCGGTTGACCACAGCACATTTAATCTAAGTGTACACGACGTGACAGTTTCGTTTATCTAACCTTTTAATATACTTTTTCGTGACAGTACATTGTTCTTACACAACATTATCTTTGGGTATATGCGAAACCTGAATATAATTTGTTCAGAATAAGTAACTGAATCGATGCCAATAATTTTTAAACCATATTATATTTTGTCCCAAAAATATTTAAAAAAGGTTACAAGTTGGACACCGAGCGACACTAAGTACCTATCGCAATCATTTCGGTACCTACTGCCAAATTATTATTATCAATGAGCTCAAGACGACGCTAGAGGCGCGCGCGTAGCTGCGCCGCGTGGTGACCACGTTTTTGTGCGGACAACTAGGTAACAGAACAAGTTTATAACTATAATATATAGTTTTATAACTTGAAATTTTGTTCATAGATACTTTACATAAAAATGCTAGACACGTGTTTCAGGTTTCGCATATACTAAAACTAATGTTGTGGGTGAATATCAAATCAGCAAATTTTACGTGTCCACGTTGAGAATCGAGGTGTAAAATGATAGGATGTTTCTGATTTTTTTTTGTAGTGAACTACGTAACTTGGTTCAATTAGGGCCACATTTATTTTTTTATAAGTGTATATAAATCATCAGGGAAAAAAAAAATCGCCTTCAAATTCAAGTTTGGTGGCTTGTCCCAGTTCCATTTTTTGATGTAATTGCGTTCACCAAAGTAACAATTTGAGGTACAATAAAAAATAAACAATTTTGTTAGTATATGCATTAGTCAAATTATCTAAAAACAATTAAACCATATTATAAAATCTTATTTAAAAGCATAGGACACTCGATCAAAGTTTGTCCAAGCAAAAATCAAAATTTTTCTGGCACTTTTTCAACTTACTATAACATGAAGTTTCGTGCGTGTGCGAACAATCGCGTTATTTATTTCGCATCTATCAGTCGTACCATTAGTACGATTAGTGTCAGGTGTGTGATTAGTGCGGTGATTACCCTCCAAAAACATAAGTACTCGCCTTGGGCGGAACGGGGGACAAGAATTGTTCAATTTTTGGTGGATCGATTTACTGTTGATTTTAAAGTGTTATAATAGTAAGCTACATGCTATAGCTAATGATTTGGGTGACCCATAAATCAATGACATTAATTTAATTTTAACTTAAAGCCCTTATTTTTTACGAGATTTTTTATGCCTGGTTCCAATTTTGGTGGCTCAATTTTGGTGGTTTTGGTGGCGTTTTCACGCCACCAAAATTGAAAATGACCCACCAGATTTTAATTATGTACTGTAAATGTATTGTTATTACCTATATAGCTAGTTTTTACGTTGCAAGACAGTTGGATTAGCAAACAAATACATATTATGTACTTGGCAGTTAGTAAGACCTATTATTATAAGGGTTGCATACTAATGACCAAGTTTCTTATTCATATATATTTATTTTGTTGCTTTTTAGAATGCCAAAACAGACCAGCGAAGAGAGGCTGCTTAAAAGCACTTCACCGTTGTCATTGGGGACTTCAACGCGAAACTAGGCAATTTGGGGTTGGACGTTGGAACCACCGGGGTCACCAACTGGCTAGTTTTATGGAGAAGGAAGGCCTCTATAGGATGAACTCCTTCTTCAGAAAGCGTGAGCACAGGAAGTGGACCTGCCAGAGCCCCGATGGTGCAACTTCAAATGAGATTGACTTCATCATGTCAACCAAGAAGCGTATTATGTTCAATGTTGTCTCTACGATCAATTCGTTGAAAACCGGAAGCGATCAAGGCATAGTAAGAGGCACATTGAACATCAATATCAAGCTTGAAAAGTCTCGACTGATGAAGTCTACGCTCTGTCCAGCACAGATCCAAATTCAAAACCCCGAGAGCTGCTGCAATCTGAAAAGCTTGAACTCCAGACTCGTTTCGAGTGCCTAAGAAGCTCATTGGACGAATACAACGATAAGTTCGTGGAAACTGTCCATACGGGTCTAAGTTCTTCAAGACACGTCGTGCACATAAGAACAAAAAAACTCTCTGATCATACTCTCAAGCTCATGCAGGAGCGGCGTGAGATTATCCTGCAGTCTTCAGACGAGGCATAGAAATACCGGCAGCTCAATAGACGGATCTTTAAATCCAGCATATTAAAGATGCAATCGAGCGGCTCCAAGGCATTTGCAAGAGATCTGGCTATTCGGCAGAGCCAGCTCGCGGAACTGAACACCGACCATGGCAGGATCGTATCCGCCAAACTGGAGCTACTGAGGGAGATCGAGAGATTCTATGGGCAGTTATACACTTCAACCAGTAAACCCGTTGTAAATCTAGCAAATGACCCAAGAGCTAGACTGACCCGACACTATACCGAAGACAACCAGGACGAGATCTGGATGCACGAGATTAGGATGGCTCTGGAACAGCCTAAAAACAACAAAGTACCGGGTGATGACGGAATTATGGCCGAAATCCTAAAGGCGGGTGGAAAACCGGTACTTAAGGCCCGTCATACCCGAGAGGAAAAACCCACAGGCATGGTGCAGGGGTGTGGTGGTACTCTTCTTCAAAAAAGGCGACAATGCCCGGCTGAAGAATTATAGGCACATTTCACTTCTAAGCTATGTCTACAAGTTGTTTTTAAGAATCATCCCGAACCAGCCGGATCCCAT
Organism: Noctua comes; assembly: GCA_963082995.1. NCBI lineage: Eukaryota > Metazoa > Arthropoda > Insecta > Lepidoptera > Noctuidae > Noctua > Noctua comes. The sequence goes on from OY720285.1 coordinate 11,488,769, forward strand.
AATGGCTTTAGCATCGTACACCACATACATACGCTGCGGCAGGTTATACAGGAGACCGAAGAGCTGCCTCTCCGTTTAGTGTTTGTGGACTACGAGAAAGCCTTCGATTCGATCGAGACTTGGGTTGTACTGCAGTCTCCCAACAAAAACGCTACCATGTCAGTCCGACTTTAAGACCAGACCTCGGAATCTATCCTATTTTTAACAAAAGAGAGTTTTATTCACCGATAAAAGTTATTGATACTTCCCGAGAATTTGTGAGATTAATCACATTGAGCTTTATTAGTGAGATTGAGGTTTCTGACGGAGAAATCCAATTTTGGTGCCACTGATTTTCAATTTTGGTGGGCACTTTCGATTTTGGTGGGTGATTTTCAATTTTGGTGGCCACACTAGACTTTGAACTAAAATATCTCAAAAACTTATGGAGATACTCTGAGCCCTCAGGAAGATCCTTCAAGCTTGGACATTCTATTCTTATACCAGATCGTTATTTTTCACGAAAACTAAAGAAAAAATTGAGCCACCAAAATTGACAAAAAATGAACTTTGTTGATATTCACCCTTGTATAGGATGACTGGTAATTAGTGACCGATACTTATACACGTGACTGTACTCATGATAACAAACAACTTTCCCAAAGAAACATTTTTTTTACTCATTCACTTTAATGACAATAACACAACAGCCGTATGAAATTCGCGAGCGCCTGCTACCTATCAGCTGTTATAGCCGCGTGACGCCGTTCTGTCTCATTACTAAAAAAAGTTTCTTTGGGAAAGAGACTTCTAACATGGAGTTTCTTGCCGGTTCTTCTCCATAGGAAACGACCAACCCGAACCGTGCACCTTTTTGTCGACGTGTTATAAGTGCCCATCTAGTCCTATGTGAAATAAAATATTTAGATTTTGATTTTCAATGGTTTTTAAGTCTTAATTGCAAAAAACTAGGTCTTTTTTGCGTCCTTTTCAAAATATCATTATTAAAATTAAGTACAACAACTTATAAGTTGTGGTCGGATACCTATTCAATTAGCATAAATCTTAATTAAAATTATTAACACAGTGGATATCATCATCATGGGTAAATCCGACACTTATGTTTTTTGTTCCAACAACGCTACCTATAGAGAATTCAATTTTAAGTAATTACGAATCGAATCAAGAAAATTAAATCATTTTGTGGTCTGTTTATTATTCTTTTGACCTTTAATTACGTTGCGGTTCCGTGAGAAGTCAACGTAATGAGATTAACTTAATTTAGTACTATCAGCCGTATCACTACATAGTATAAAACAAAGTCGCTTCCCGCTGTCTGTCTGTCCCTATGTATGCTTAGATCTTTAAAACTACGCAACGGATTTTGATGCGGTTTTTTTTAATAGATAGAGTGATTCAAGAGGAAGGTTTATTTGTATAAAGGGTGTAAATAGACCCTTAGCATAAACGAAAAGCACTTGTTCTCCCCATCTTTGCGATCTTTTTTTGTTCTAGACCATACCAGGGAACCTTTTTTTTTTTTTTTTTTTTTTTTTTTTTTTTTTTTTTTTTTTTTTTTTTTATCGTGGTAAAATCATCAAATGAGTCCTCCCACCCAGGGCAGAGTGGGAGGAACTGTTAGACTTGTACTGACTAAAATCCACGGTGTCCTTCAATAGCCCTTTATGATCCAGGGTCACGGTAATTCTATGAGTCCCGTGACCCCGGCAGGCTTTGGCCCTCTAGAGGGGGGCCCCGTCATTATGCTGACACTCTTTGAGGCGCGCGTGGAACACAACGCGCCGTCGACCCGGGCATGGTCCATGGTCGGACAGCGAGTCGCCCATTACTCGCCGCCCGCATGCCCGCGCCTACGGTGGCCGGAGATCGTCTGCCGACGTCCGGCGCCGTGGGCGTCTACCACTGCGGCTGGTGTGGAGGGAGGACGCTGTCCTCTTCCTCACGCGGCCCGCCTCCTCCTTCGCGAGCATGACTGCTTCGCAGAAGGAGGCGACCGCTTCCCACTCCGTCTCGCCCCGCAGCATGGCCTCGACCAGTGCCGGGCGCGAGAGGTCTCCGCCTATCGCCGCCGTGAGGACACGGCGGTGCTCTGCCCAAGCGGGGCAGTCCTGCACCGTATGCTCCACCGTGTCCTCCGGGCGGTCCTCGCAGTGGTGACACCCAGGCGTTTCCTCCTTCCCCATCAGACACAGGTACCTCCCGAAGCTTCCGTGTCCGGTGAGGACCTGCGTCATGCGGTAGGTCAGGACGCCGTGACGCCTATCCAGCCACTCCTCAAAGAGGGGTCTTACCGCCGCGATTGCGGCGTGCCCGTACCTGGGAACCTTCTAGTTACGGAGATATTGGGGGTCAAAGTTCCAACTTTTTCAGAAGTTTTTTTTAAATACATGTTTTTAATGTAAGATTTTTACTGTACACACCTCCACGACCCCGTACTATTCAATCCATCCATCAGCACAATGCTTTAAGTGCTTTCCACCGAGTCCTACCTTAAAACGTGATTTATAACCCCAAAAAAAAAAGTCGGTTCCCAGCAATAATTTTTGCGTAGAGTTAGTTAGCGTGATGTACAGAATGCTTGGTTGACGGGTATGTGAAGGGTCTGTTTACACCCTGTATATTGCACCCGTGCGAAGCCGGGGCGGTTCGCTAGTTTATAATAAATAGTGACACTTAAATAAATCACTATGCCTCTGCCTAGCCTTTTCCCAACTATGTTGAGGTCGGCTTCCAGTTTAACCGGATGCAGCTGAATAACAGTATTTTAAATGGAGCGACTGCCTATCTGACCTCCACAACCCAGTTAGTACTGGGTTAAATACGATACCCCTTGGTAAGACTGTTTGTCAGACATTCGGGCTACTGACTACCTGAAACGACTGTTAATCTATATCTATACTATAATATTATAAAGCTGAAGAGTTTGTTTGGTTGAACGCGCTAATCTCAAGAGCTACTGGTTCGAATTGAAAAAATCTTTTTGTGTTGGGTAGTCCATTCATCGAGGAAGGCTATAGGCTATATAAAATCACGCTATGACCCTTAGGGGCTGAGCAGCGGGTGACACCGCGGGGATCAGCTAGTGATCTATAAATGACAGCCGGAATCGGCGGCTGAACGTACTTTCCGAGGTACGGAGGAAAACTCGGTATGAAAAGGGTGGTGAGGTGACATATCCACGGACCATTCTAGGCAAGCGCGGCTTAACCCGAAGTTCGACCTGAGTGGCTACTAGCCCGTGTAGTACTCATGAAAATAAGCAACTTTTGCTATGGGACCGACCATGAAATCGCAAAAAAATATCAGCTGCTCCACACATTATTGGTCGCGTAACTCGAAAAAATGTAGGCAACAGCAGATTTTTTTAATCACGTTTCGTGGTTAGCTCCATAGTAAGAGTTGCTCATATTTATGAGTACTTCACTCCCTTAAAGTATTACCCACGTTTAACCAAACACCCTGTATAATTTACATACTACATGATAAAACTATCGCGATAAATAGGAAAAAGCTAAGATGAACAAGATACCGTACGATAAATATTTACTTTTTGTTGCCACGCGTTTTCAACGCTTCTTCAACACTTTCGATTATTTAACAGCACTTTACAAGTCGCTCGCTAATCGATACTGTGTCGCACAGTGTTACAATCATCGAACAACATTGTACTAAAGAATTGTAACACAATGTTTTACTTAAAACACGCAAACGTGGAGTACGTGCGTGACGGAGGAAAGTGTTTACTATAAAGTCAATTCACACATCTTCGGTTATTTATTATGGCGATAAATATTTGTTGTTTTATTCGAAATTGTCTTTGGACCGAGAACAGACAGACAGATGACAGATTAACAATGTATTTAGGTACAGTATGACCACTTTAAGAGAGCAGTTCAAAGTGGCCCTGCTTGTCAAGAAAAAATGCATCGATACGTCATACTTGGTACATTTATTTTAGTTCTGTATTTTCCCGCTTGCACAGATAAGTTGACTGAAACAGCCCCGGATCTAGGGAGGGGCAAGCCGGGGCCCGTGCCCCGGGCGGCAAATTTAAGCTTGGTAGACGAATACACTACTCAGCATTATCGCAACTTTGCGATTACTAACGGGCAAAATAATAAAATAATAAAATAAACAATTAATTATTCTTCGCGGGGCGCGTAAGCATAGACGATTTGTCGCGCGGCGGCCGGTGCAGTGTCAGTCTCAGACCATATCTTGTCCTATCCTAATTAAAATATACGAGTATGTCCAACATTCCATGTATTTTAAAAATATAGGCTTAACAGAGAAAGAGCAGCGCTTGACCGGTCGTTATGGCGTTCTTTGGAGGAGGCCTATGTCCATCAGTGAGCGTGTTATGGCTGAAATGATGATGATGATAAAGGTAAAAATATTCACAGGCGGGGGCGGCATTTTTTCAGTTTTTGCCGCGCCTCGAAATAATTCAAGATCCGGGGCTGGGCTGAAGTGTAGGTAGTTATTAATCATCATCATATTTCATACTTCTGCACTAAAGGCATCGGAATAACCATCAAATCATTATCATTGTCTTTGGATAACTTCGGATTTATTTCTGCCTAAAATTAATGAACTGTAAAAGTATGCACGAAGAGAAATTAATAAGCTTGGAGACGAGGTAGATCACTAAGATGATGGGAGATGTACTTAGGGATGAAGATGAAGAACCTAAGTATATACCTAGGTACGTCTATTGTGCCGTTCTTGGCTTGTTTATATCTGGGTTGGGATAATCCAACCCCACGTAAATGGGCCCCACAGCATCAGATATTTTTGAAAAAGAAAGAAATGACCTACTTACAAGTGAATATTTGGTCGGAGTAGAACATATCCAAAAAATGTTCAAAACGGCCCAAGTTATCGGGCTCAAAATATTTGCGAATAACCGATTGTATCACCCATTTCAAGGAATGAATTACCAATCTCCTTGTATAACAACAAAATCATCTTCACAGCAGCATGGAAACATGTATCAATTACTTTTTTTTTTTTATATTACGGTCTACCATAAAGCTATCGTACGTGAGGCCTGGATTTAAATTGATTGCTACTCTATAGAAAATAATTCTATGTGTCTGAAAAAGCATTCCGTTCGCATTCAGATATAATAATGACTTTTACGGCCGAAATATAAAACCTAATGAGAGTGATCTCCTAACTGTCAATTGTAACTTAAAGGCAAAATTGGTCAGTGAAGTTGGGGTTTCAAAAGTCATGAAAAGTCCTGAAAAGTCAATTTTAGTTCGTTAAAATAACGACTGAATGACACATTAAAATAGATTAATATTCAAATACCTTATGATGAGAGGTTTGTTGATACGAACACTTATCCCCAAAAATCTCAGACGCAATAAAAATACTTATTTTGCCAGGAAAACGTTTCTTATAATTAAATCCCCACAGCCTATCAGTGGCGAAGGTTCCATTCAACTCGATTCCTACCGGATCCCCTTTGAAAAATGGCAAAGTCAGTATTCTATAGACAAATAATATAATCACATTAAAGATATGTACCTACTCCGGCTTACCTCCTACAATATTGACCCTTCGCTACTGTAGCCTATGATTCAATTAAGGGCAGTAGGTAGCGTAAAACTTATGACAAATATCAAATAATATATTGTCAAATTAGATTTTAACGAGAGCTTTGACAAGTTAAACTACTGACAATTTATTTCCACCGTAATCGTGTGTCGCTGCCTTAACTATGTAAATTCAAGTAATTTAAAACGTTAATGTTTTTTCCTCTTGCCGGTAATTAACTTTGAATGACACTAGTTTACGTTTTCGTGCAATTAGTATTATTTACATTGTAGACAATTCACACACAAAATGAAGAGGCGTAGACAATTTTTTTTTTGTCTGTGAAATTTTTTGTCTGTAAATGGTTTGACAGCGAAATTGATGATTCTTTACTTGGTCAGTGAAACTTAATGATTATACTGAGTTGTTAGGAGGTTACCTATACAAGTAGAAGTATAGACATCATTATGATCGCCAATTTTAAAAGAATCAACCAGCCCTCGTAGCATGACCACCGTAGACAAGGATTTCTTTGACGGAAGAATCGACAAAATGACAGATAGTGCAAAGAAATCCGTCATTGTGTCGACACAATCTGTCATTTCACTAGTGTCATTGTGTTCACTAGTGTGGGGAAAAAATTTAATTTAAAAAAAAATCTCTACGAAAAACATTCCGCGATTTTACCAGAGACCACAAAAAACTACATTATTAGGGTACATCCGCTATTTTTTTTTTTTTTCATTGCACTTGACCAGTATTTTTGTTTCTTTCTTTAAAGTCAGAAAACACCGTATTTTCATTTAGGAAAGGTTGTTAAATTCCTTCGTGTGTTATTAGTTATTACGGAACAAAGAAATTGGTATATTTTCGTGGAATGATTAATGACTACACTTTAACGACTAATGACACGATAAATGGACTGTTTAGGAAATAAATAGACTGTGTACTTGTTTAGGAAATAAATTATTAGCTTCTTGTACGATTGGAGTTTTATTAATTTCCTTATCTGTACCGACAGCAAAACAACTTGGAATTATTGAGGTCTTCTTTATCGTGTGGTTAGTACCTAACCCGGTGTGTTTTTATGCCACCAATGGGCCTCTGACTTGGCTTTACATGCCGTCAAGATAAAGGGTGTAAATAGACCCTTAACACAGCCGAAAGTCAGTTGTTCTCCCCGTCTTTGCGATCATTTTTTTGTTCTATACCATACCTGGGAACCTTCTAGTTACGGAGATATTGGGGGTCAAAGTTCCAACTTTTTCACAGATTTTTTTTAAATACATGTTTTTAATGCAAGATTTTTACTTTACACACCTCCACGACCCCCGTACTACTCAATCGATCCATCAGCACAATGCTTTGAGTGCTTTCCATCGAGTCCTACCTTGAAACGTGATTTTTCACCCCAAAAAAAATCTCGATTCCCAGCAATAATTTTTGCGTAAAGTTACTTAGTTTGATGTACAGAGTGCTTGGTTGACGGCTATGTGAAGGGTCTGTTTACACCCTGTATATCTCTCAGGCAATCTAGTTCCCTCACGATGTTTCTCTTCACCGAAGCAAGTGATAATTATACAATACGCACATGAATCCGAAAAATCAGAAGTGCGTGTCTTGGGATCGAACTCGAGGCCTATGACTCGGCAGTCCGACGGTCACATCACTAGACCAGCACTGCTTATTTTTTTTTTATTGCAAAATGGGCCTGCACTTGACCTCGATCACTCCTGATGGAAAAATATAGATGAAGTCTTATGATGGAACGAGCGTATCCAGATATTGCCTGTTCAGTCTTACTTTGAAGGCTGACGGGTTAAATGTGGGAGGGAACACAGATAGCAGAGACTTCCAAACTTTGGCTGTGCGCATAATAAACGTAGAGGAGAAGCGTTAAAGATATTTTTTATTAAGTCAACCTTTTCACCGCCAACGTACACAGAACGCGATGCCTCGCCAGCGCCAAGCTATAAATGTTTTTGCCGATTTTAAGACAAATAAGGGCTACCTTTTTTTTTTTTTTTAACGTGGTAAAATCATCAAATGAGTCCTCCCACCCAGGGCAGAGCGGGAGGGACTGTCAGACTTGTACTGACTAAAATCCACGGTGTCCTTCAGTAGCTCTTTATGTTCCAGGGTCACGGTAATTCTATGAGTCCCGCGACCCCGGCAGGCTTTGGCCCTCTAGAGGGGGGCCCCGTCATTATGCTGACACTCTTTGAGGCGCGCGTGGAACACAACGCGCCGTCGACCCGGGCATGGTCCATGGTTGGACAGCGAGTCGCCCATTACTCGCCGCCCGCATGCCCGCGCCTACGGTGGCCGGAGATCGTCTGCCGACGTCCGGCGCCGTGGGCGTCTACCACTGCGGCTGGTGTGGAGGGAGGACGCTGTCCTCTCCCTCACGCGGCCCGCCTCCTCCTTCGCGAGCATGACTGCTTCGCAGATGGAGGCGACCGCTTCCCACTCCGTCTCGCCCCGCAGCATGGCCTCGACCAATGCCGGGCGCGAGAGGGCTCCGCCTATCGCCGCCGTGAGGACACGGCGGTGCTCTGCCCAAGCGGAGCAGTCCTGCACCGTATGCTCCACCGTGTCCTCCGGGCGGTCCTCGCTGTGGTGACACCCAGGCGTTTCCTCCTTCCCCATATGACACAGGTACCTCCCGAAACTTCCGTGTCCGGTGAGGACCTGCGTCACGCGGTCGGTCAGGAATAAGGGCTACCTTTGTGTGGAAAAGTAAAAAGCAGGGTATTAGACCGTGATTAAATAATAAAATGAAACGCAGCTTTTAAATACAGTACTTTTATGTTTTTTTAATAGGTAGTTAAAAATTAAGAGCTTCTAATGAAGTCCGGAAATCTGGAACTTCTATTGAAGTCCGTGGCGGTGAAAAGGTTAAGCGTTATGTTGTTTAAATGAGATAAAGTTTTCAACTAAGACAAGAGAGATAGACACAGTGATTTCAACATGTATGTTAATGTTTCGACAGTGCGAAAGCACAAGTAAATTGATAAACTGATAAATAAGTAACAACCGGACGTTTTGATACTAAGTATTTAGAGAAACTGGAACCGCATGTCACAATTTTTAACTTACATAGCAGTGGCGAAGGTTCCGTACAACTCGATTCCTACCGGATTCCCCTTGAAAAATGGCACAGTCAGTATTCTATAGACAAAAAATATAATCACATTAAAGATATGTACTCCGGCTTACCTCTTACAAAAATTGACCCTTCACTATTGGTACATAGGTTCAACTAAATAGGTACACGCTAATAAGGCGAGATTAATTTCTTAAGTGCACATATTACCAGAGCTATTAAAATTGCTCGCTATTGCTGTAACTAGAACGCTCTCATGTACCTAACTAGCGGTTAACGCTTATGTGTCACCTTTCAACTTTAAAATCAGTGAACATGGTGTTTTTTTATTGGTTTACAAGTCCATTTACACGTTACGACTTTTTGTTCTATGTACCACCGCTTTCTATTGGGTAGATGAACTAAGAATTGTGTTACAGAATTTCTAAAACGTTCTGCGTCGCTTATTACATACAAGCAAGGAGACAGATGTGTAGCGACATGGTTCATAGAGCACTACCGTAAATAGTGCAAAAAGTATTACAGCGCCATCTATGATGCAAAGGAAGAACTAACATCAAAATTCTGAATCGCGCTGTTAAAGTTATCTGCGACTTAAGGGCACATAGAAAAACCCGATAACAACAACTGTCGGACAGTAGCCCACAATACCCACCCGTCTTGTCGGAGGATGCTCCCATTCAATAGGGGATGATAAACTTTACACCCTGGTGTTCCTCATACCCCTAAAGATGCAATACTTTTTTTTCAGACCCGAATTTCCGTTGCGCAATCCGGAACAGACGCAGAGGGCGAGCGGTCCGCGACGGAACGACCGATCATCCGCGTAGTTTGCCCGTTATTAGTCATTTATTTGCAATAACATTGTATTGGCGTTCCGACGCGGAAGATCCGCGACGGAATTTCCGCCAAGTGTGGCGTAGGCCTTTGTTTCACATGGACGCTAAACGAAACAACCATGTCATTAAATGAGTCGAAATCGAGTGCAACGCCAAAAGCAATTTGCGTTGCCATTAAATTGAAATTGGGTATTCTTGATGAGATATGAAAGTTTATTTCTAGTGCAGGAGATGTAAATAAATAAAACAATAATCATTTACGTAGCGGTTATATTGGTCACTAGCTGTTGCCCGCGACCTTACTTCCATATCTGAATCGGATTTTGTTAGCAATTTTAGGGTTTTAATGTTTATACACGGAACACTAATCCTTTTTTTTAACAAAAGTAGGCTACTTTTGTTAAAAAACCGTTACTCTTTATAACACCAGCTATCTGCCAGTAAAAATCCTGTCAAAATCGGTCCAGCCGTTTCGTAGATTAGACGGAACAAACAGACAGACAACAATTTTAAAAAAAAGTTTTTTTTTGTTATAAGTACCTACTTTCATATGCATTCATTAAAAGGCTGTTATTTTGACATTACAAACAGACACTTCAATTTTATTTATTTGCACGTATAGAATTATAGATGTAGGTATAATTAGATTTCGCGCAAGATTTAAGAATATTTTTTTTTAATCTTAACATCTTTAAATTTTCTGGGGAGTTGGCTCCACCAACGACTTCTCTGCTGTTTGGTTAGGTGTTTTGGGAGCTTTCCCATTTCTTTCACGTTATTACATTAACTTTTGAAGTTAATTAGTACTCATTCTAAGCCTAAATTTAAATACAGTGCTACAAATACATTTTGGCGTTGGACCGACATTTGCGAAACTGTTCCTTGAATTTGTATTTTAAAAACATCATCGTTCGATTTTAGTCACGTGCCAAAAGACCCGTATTATGTAGACGAATATTCAATTTGAATTCGGAATGCCTCGGGATTATCGCCGTATCGCGTCCTGGAACGTAAAGTGTAAACCGGCTTCCGCGGTGTCTAGAATGCGTGCAAGGCTTGCAGATATCTAGGCGGTGAGATCTTTGAGTCGTGTCATGATCTTTGCCACCAACAGACCTACATACACAGACTATGTAGGTAAGTACTTAGTATGGTGTTCGCGAAAAGTGATATGTTGATGGAACGACTCTTTGACTTGGTGGTCCGAGTTTTTTGTTGAAACTTTTGGTGTCAAGTTGGGACTCGACTAAGACTAAGTACCTACTATTTGGAACTTTTTTCGACACAAATTCCACATTACGGAAGTTTTCTTTTTATATATATTTTTATCTCACTAGGAATTTCTCCTGTATCGTGGGCGCGTTTACAAAACTTTTAGACTCATACACAAACAGCCAGACCCGGAAGAACTAGGCCATAAAAATATTTGTTCCGTGCCTGTAGGCCATACAAATATTTGTTCCTGTGTGGGAATCGAACGCGCAAGACGCAGCGCAGCAGCCAATCACTCAACCACCGCGCCAACCGTGTTAGAAAAGAGGAAGATAAACTATACATCGGTGTAGTAGTTGCGAGATATGATAAAAAGGGAGGTAAGGCAGAATAACTATCTATTGAAGAATAAGTCATATTAATGTTGACCCCAAATAAACTAACATGATGGCAGGAAGATGATAAATTGATTAAATGAACAACAAATACTAGACAAACGAAAGTTTCTACTTAAAAGGATACGTCGAATGACACACATGACAGAAGTAATAAATTATACAAACTAGACATCAAAATAGGAGTCTCACTTTCATCTTTGTTTATGGCAAGACATTAACAACGCCTTAATCGAAGTACCCGACCCGCTTTCATTACTGACACTGCAGCTAATAAACATTGTGGTTATCACGTCACCACGCATAAATGCAGGAAAATTAACATGAAATCAGATTCCTTTTCACCGGGCGGCCCAATACGCTTAACTGTAAAATATTACTTCGCGAGCGGTCGTCGCGGGTTTTAAGACAGTTAACCATATAGTCAGTGGCTTGACACACAATACTGTCGGGCTCGCAGTGCGCGGCCGCAGTCATTCGCCCGTGCGCCAACATTCCGTTAGCAGCTTGCAAGTCTCTTCACTTTTCAACGCAAGTCGGTCAAAAACAATTCTAAATAATGCAAAACAGTTTTTAATAAAATTTAATTCGGACTAATAAAAGTGAACGCATCCTAATTTGACGTTTAATTTGGCGGGAGTTGAAACAAAATGGCGCGAGTATTTTTCGTGATTTTCGCGCTGATTTTGGTGCTGTCTCCATGTGAGATGAGGAAAAGGAAGATTAAGGATTATCCCACGGATAAGCAGCTGACTTTGCAGAGGAAAGAGACTACGCCAGTGGATTTCACAAGACTTGTGGTGATGAGAATGGTGTATGGTTTCGCAAAAGTTCTTGGCTTTGAAGAGCCAATCGGTGAAGTGATGAACGGTGCTTTCGTACCCCCCGGGGCGGACGATGATGATGATTTTGATGATGACGATGGTGATGACTTCTTTGACGATTATTAATTTTAAGTGTGTAAACGTGCATATTTTCGATACCAAATAACTCGCATTTACCCAGTTATGTCTTGTTGTAAATTATTTATTAACTTATTTACCTAAATTATTTATTGCAAAGTAGATACTTAATAATTTATTTTAGCCTTAGAAAATAAAAGTACACATTGTTAATTTTTTTTAAATTGCCTGAATACTTTTGGACGATTTTATTGTCATAGGTAATTTATTTTGATTTAACTTTTTTAAATGTATTTTTGGCACGAAGGTTCTGTTTTATTGTTGATTACTTTTGTAGGTAGGTACAGTCACGACCACAAAATCTTGTAACACGCTTGCGTCTTGGACCTCGGATGACTATTAAAATCCTCTTAAATCACATGTGCTTGTGACTGTACATATTATCGAAGGAAGATGAGTTTATTTTGACGACTGTGTCTGAGGGCAGTGTTCTGGTGGTTTCTGAATATACAGGGTGTTTTTTTAAACGTGGGCAATATTTTAGGGGCGTGTAGTACTCATGAAAATAAGCAACTTTTACTGAGGAACCAACCATGAAATCGCGAAAAAAAATATCAAAATATCAAAATGTAGGCAACAGCAGATTTTTTAAATCATATTTCATAATTAGCCCCATAGTATTAGTTGTTCATGTTTATGAGTATTTGCATTTTTTTTCACTCCCTTGAAGTATTGCCCACGTTTAACCAAACACCCTGTATAGGAAAGATTAATGTTCTATTTATTCCCTCTTCTCTCAAAAAGAGTACTTTTTAAGGATTTTAGCAAGTGACGTTCTAGTGTCCGCAGTCCCCTAGGGGAAAAGGCTGGGTCTTCTCTATTTTAAATCCTGTTAAAGGGCTTAGTTTAATTCAAAAAGTTAGGTGGTTTAATGGCTGAAAGGCCGGAGGAGCTCGTGGCTAAATGTAAATAATAACAGCCGCTCGGGTCGATCGTTAGGTTACGCCGCGTTTGGTCCGTCGATGGGTGACCACCCATTACCTACATACCGAGTTTCCTCTGAGTCGTTACAGGTAGTCAGTGACCCGAAAGTTTGGCAATCAGTCTTACCAAGGAGTACCGTATAACCCAGTTCTAACTGGGTTCTGGAGGTCAGATACGTAGTTGTTCCTTGTAAAACACAGGTAATTAGCTGAATCCGGTAAGACTGGAAGGGCTAGGCAGATGATGAATGGCTGACAACCATTTGCATTTTTCATTGTTTGAAAGTTTCCCCACAGAATAATAACCTGCGGATAAATCTTATTCACTCTTATATTTTTTGTTTACTTTTTACTGAGGAAATATTTTTGTTTTTTTTTTTGGCTCAGGTCCTGTATTTTTGTTTTACTATTTAATTTTTGTTTCATTTAAGTTGTACTTGTTTTACGTAAGTAGTTTAATCCTATTAACGTTGTACCTGGTAGTTACTAGCTTATTTATTTCTGCTCAATTGTATACGTACGTTTATGTTAATTGTAAATAATTATAATTTATTATAAAAAGTATATTTCGTTTTATTTTTTGTGAACTGACATGGTGAGGCCTATGTCCAGCTGTGGACGTCTTTTGGTTGGTCTTTTTATATTACCAGCATATTATTGTCCCACTGCTAGGCAAAGACCTCTTCTCATCAGAGAAGGCACGAGCATTGATCATCACGCTTGCTCAAGACGGGTTGGCGATTTCAGACTGATATTAATTATAAGCCCAAGTTTCCTCACGATGTTTTCCTTCACCGATGTCAGTGAAGTCCAAGATAAACTTAGTCACATTGGTACCTACTTGCCTGGATTTGAACCTACAATCTCGTGCATGAGAGGCGAGGCCCTAACCTTTAGGCCATCTACGATAGCAGTAGCGAAGGGTCAATTTTTTAAAGAGGTGACCCGGATTACATTTCTTAAATGTGATTTTATTATTTGTCTATGGAATACTGATTGTACCCGTTTTCAAAGGGAAGCCGGTAGGAATCGAGTTGTATGGAACCTTCGCCACTGTACGATAGTATAATCTATTATTAAACAAACCCAAGGAATTACTAACGAACAATCTATTAAAAAATTCAGGCTAAACGTTTTACTGGTGTATCCCTCCCGTTGGCGGGGACTGGTGGGGCCATGGGCAAAAATCAAAACCGTCGTTTCGTTGGTCCCACTACCTTGGGATCAGAATAAAGGAATGAAACAAACCTTATTGATGTCAGAAAATATTAATAGACATTCCGATCCAGACAGTAAAGCTCTGATCACGGTCTTGTATATTTTCCCGGGCATATAATATGACACATGTTCCCTAAAAAGTACCAGGCTGGCATGAGCTCAAAGTGGTATGCATTTGAATTATTCTGGGTAGAGGTATCGCCTTCTAGTAATAAATACCTTCTTGGATTCATGCCAGCCTAGTACTGTTCGTAAAATCGTAAGGTTTCTGCCCATAATTAGCACTAACACTACTCGATCCCACGCAATGTTTTTGAGCAATATTTTATTACCTACTCAAAATTTAGGTACAAACATGTAGGTACCTATTTTTGTCACACATACATAGCATCACAACTGTAATCCACGAAGTGTTAGGCAGAGGTGTACCTAATAGCATACATTTTTAACCGACTTCCAAAAGGAGGAGGTTATCAAATCGTCTGATTTTTCGTTTGCCAGTTATGTTTGAGCCCAACGTAATAGGGGGCTAGCCTATGGCCATCAACTGCGCACAAAACAGACTCCGTGGCCGCTACTGAGAAATTCCTGAGGAAAAACCCAATAACACGCTTCCCTACGTGGGAATCGAAATCAGGACTTCATGCTCAACAGTCACGTTTGCGTCCACTAGTCCAACAAGGCAGTCACGCTTAGTTTCTGCTAAAACGGAAACCTCAAACGTGTTCTGTCCGAGACACTTCAATAATGTACATAAGTGCGCATTACCTAGACATAAACACCTAATTACAATGCGCGTATCGTCGTAATTACAGTAATTAAAGCTATCGTGGCTAAAACCGGTGAACGAGTGAAATGAGGCGGAGCCTACCTACTGCGGAAGGCGACATGCCCGCACAGCATGTAAATAGATGTGCCGTGCAGTTGATTCTTGCGGAAAATAATTGTGGTTGGATTGACGCGGATTGCAGTAAGAACCAAATTGGTGGAGTAAAGTTGTGACATAGTGGCGTCCAAGGACTGGAAAGAGAAGATTGGTTGACCGGCGGCAAGATGGGCAGATCAAATTGTTGCAATTGCGGGAATATCCTAGACTAGCTTTTGCCCGCGTGGATGTCGAAAAGTATCCGTTTACCCAACTTCAATCACCCTTTTGAACCCTTCAGGGACAGAATTATCAAAAACGCTGAGATACGTATAAATTAATTTTTAATCGTCAGCCTAAACACAAAATTTGAAGATCCTAACTTCAAAACTGACGGACTTTCATATAAACTTCCATCCCCTATTTTACCCCTTTAGGGGTGGAATTCCAAAAAATCCTTTCTTAGTGGATACTTTCTCTTCACAAACAACACAACCTCCAAGTTTCATGTCTCTAGGACCAGCGGTTTGGGCTGTGCGTTGATATATTACCCAGTCAATCAGTCAGTTTACCATTTTATATATATAGATAAGGCTAGCGCAAGAACGTAGACCTTGGCACAAGTTAAGAGAGGCCTATACCCAACAGTGGGTAATGTCGGGCTGTAGATGATGATGGAGTAAGAACCCAATACTACAATCAATGAATAGGCCTCAAACTGGCCAAACTGAATTGAATCTTGTAATGCCTCTCGCATTACAGAACTAAAAGCAGGGTAGCATTTAATCCATCAAATTGCGCGTTCAATTGTTTAAAGGCTCCCACAGCTCAAAAGTACTGGGGTTCTAAATACTGCAAGGGTTTCCATATACGCCGCGGGACTATGTCGACAGTCACAGAGTACTTCTATGCCCGTCGCGCGTCGGTTGTTTCAATGATTAGGAAGTTACGCGTCTATTCGCGTCAGGTGGAACATTTTATAAGTTTCCAATTGGTAATCCCGCGCGGGACCCAGTCATTTTAATTTGGCCATTGCTCAGATGAAAGTAGAAAATAAAAATACATCTTTCATCAAATAATACTTTATTAAAAATTCGTCATAAATCCTCATTACAATCAAGCATCCAAGAAGGATTTTCAGCAAATCCTCTATCATGGGAACTTTCATCATCACTACATTCTTCACCATCACTGCATTCTTCACCAATTTCCCCATCAGTCATTTGAGAACATCCCTTCATTTTCCTGATCAAATCTCCCCATTTTAACTTTACACTACAGAATGGGCAGCCACCTTCTATAGGGACATATTCTCCTGGTACCAGAAATAGGTCAGCTAGGCAAGTAATGTGACATAAAAGTTCACAACTCGGATTCAAACAGGTGATCTTTGCTTGGCTGTTGACAATGTAAGTTGAACATAAAAGGCATTCTTCATCAGGTAGTACGGAGTCACAGTTTTTAGATTTTAAGTTCCTGCTTTTGACTGGGCCTTGGCAGAATGTCATGTGATCTGGTGGTCTTCGTTCAGGCTGGAAAAAATAAACAAGGTTATTTAAGAATATTGAAGATAAGAGCAAGTTTTAAGTGTTTTAGCTAAAGTTTTATTCATTTTGGTACAGTTTAAAAATAGATGCAAAATTAACGGGAAGCTACTTCATTTTTATTTGATTTCGAGGAATGAGGAAAATGTTGTCAGAAAAATTTGAGTGTGAAGGTGGATGGTTATATCAAACTCAAACTCAAAGCATTTATTTCAATTAGACCATCACAGGCACTTTTGAATGTCAAAAAAACAAAAAAAAAAGCGAAGCTACAGTCACAGTGACAAGGCATAATAACTTGAGAAAGTACTATAGTTGCACATTCCAAAGCGTAGATCTCTATGGAAAAGAATGGGCAAGAAACTCTATGGACACTCTTTTATCAGTAGAGGAAGGCCAAAGATATGATGGATGGACTGTGTGAAGGATGATATATTTGTAAGGAGGTGACTGTTGAGATGACGAGTAATAGAGAAGTAAGGAAGAAGAAGACATGCTCCGCTGATCCCAAATAAATTGGAGTGAAAGCAGGAGAATGATTGTCAGGCAAGTCTACCTAATTGCCTGAACATCGTAGACATATTTTTCAAAGGGGGTCATTGATTATTTTTATAAAACCATGTAGATCAATCAACACAGCCTATCACAGTCCACAGCTGAACAGAGGTCTCTCTCAAACTGCACCACATCACCCTGTCCTCTGGCTTCCACATCCAGCTTGAACCAGCCACCTTTTTGAGATTATCGGTCCATCTCCAGCTGGGGGAAAGGGGTGTTACATCATGAAGATGTGACAAATAATAGAGTTCTTTCTTACAGGAAATTCTTCACAATACTCCATCTCCAGCCATCTTATGATCAGTGGCAGACGACACCAAGGGCCTACACGGAGCATCTCACTCAGAACCCTTAGTTTAAATTTGAATTCAGTCTCCTTTCTCGGGATCTTCTTTAAATTTAGATGTTGCAGTCTTATTGTCTTTGACGGGTTCTGCCAGGCCCATTCAAACTGAAAAAGACAGGTACATAAATATTGTCATAATTCGTTTAGTTATAAAACTTGTTTAAATGAATGAGACATTGTTGAATACCGTAAATATGTTGCTATGTGAGTAATACAGACTTCATAGTTTAACCTTTTGACCGCCAGAACATAGCTATTTTAACTATATTTGAAAAAGTAAAACGCTTTGAATAAGTAAATGCTTACCCTTAGAGCAGAAATATTATTTGGGAATCCATGTACGATCATCACCATCTTCCTAAAAATTATATTTTAATTTTAAAGAAAAAGTAGTTTTTTTTTACTGTTGCCAATGTGCAGTTAGAAAACATTGAAAAATTTCCTTGCCTTACTATGCAAGAAATAAAATCCGAACAGTCGCCTCCTGAGTAAAAAGTACTTCAGATGCATTTTAGTCTACTATTAGTAAAGAGCCTAGCAAGAAACGCTGGTAACCTTCCTACTAAAGAATCAATGAATATTCTAGTATTTCTAATTACTAAACTGTTCTCGTACATACCAGGGTCCCTTATTGTTAGTTCGGTAAGCCCCTCCAGCCCATGTGCCTCTGTTATGTTGCATTATTCTCCTGTTTGGGTCTCGAGTATAACCAATGTATGTGCGGCCTTTGTATTTAGGATTGATACAGTACAGTAAGTAGACCCCGAAGAAATCCTCCACTACTTCTGGCTCTGACATGTTCACAGTTGTATTTGCGACTGTAGAAACTTAATATTACAAACTATTCAATTGGTTATTATTGTTTGTTTATGTACCGCCTGTGTTTTGATTTCCATTTCAAATACAAGTTTTTTTTTATTGAGTTTGACAGCTACGTTTTGAAATATTGTCCCGTACACTACTTGCTTAAAGGGTATTTGATATTCTTTCTAGCATAGACAGGTAGGCAATTGTTACCGTTTATCTATTATTATTTACTTATTTAAATGCAAATAGATATATGACAGAATATGACTAAAATGCAAAGATGTGATTAGGCCGCATCAGGCAAGGATCAGGAACTAAACGCAAACGCATGCCGCCGTTGTCACTGTCACTCCTGTACGTCAACTGTCAAGCCAGAGAAGAGAAGTCAGTCAAGTCAATGCGAATATTGCGATTTGCGAACGAAGCCGGGAATCACCGGGACTCAATAAGTGGATTTGTGATTTGGAGATTTCTCATATAAATTAAATTTATATTTACAAAAAGAGCTTACAATGGCTGATAGTAAAACTTCCAAAATAAACCAAAATGTTTGTGGACTGTGAGTATATCTAACCTTTTTGTAGTGTTATGTTTTGCTATCCCTTGATATTCCTGTAAATTATATATTTTGCACACCTAAATAACTTCTCTATCTAAACTTTCAGTTGCAACGACAAACAAAGCAAATACTGCTGCCCTCGCTGCGAAATTTTCTACTGTTCCTTAGACTGCTACAAATCGGAGAAACACCAGCAATGCTCGGAAAGTTTCTATAGAGAATGCGTGAACGACGAGCTGACGTCACATCACGCTGATGACGAATCCAGAGACAAAATGATGGAGATTTTAAAACGGATGCAGAATGAGGATGTTGACAACATTGACATCGAAAATTTGATAGAATATGATGATGAACCGGCTGATTCTGATGATGAACCTGGAATAGACCTTGAGGATCGTATAAAAGACTTGAACCTCGATGATGCAGATGCAGTATGGAATGCATTGACTGAAGATGAGAGGAATGAATTTGAAGCGCTCTTAAATCAAGGAGATGTGGGGTCTATTATGCCACAGTGGGATCCATGGTGGACATATAGAAGGGATAAGAAGCTAGTGGAGGATGTTGGCGTTGATGTGGATGATGGAGAAGCATTGAAGAAATGTCCGGAGTTGAAAGCTGTGCCTAAGTTTGAGACGCTGACTGTAAGTGTGCCTTTATCCTAATTTCTAATTTTTAAAGACATTTGCCTCTGTTAAAATGGTTCCCTAACTTAGAAAGAAGAAAGGCTCTTGTGTCCTAACAGTAGTTAAGATAGAAGACAAACAACCATTATTCAAAGAATTATTGTATTCAGTTACACTAAAAGTTGATCACATCACGGTTGAGAAAAGGCTAGGCAAAGATTCAGCCCATTTTTTTTCTCTCGTGTAAAATACATTTAAGAGAATTAATTTTAACATTCCCTACCAGCATATCTACATTCTGAATGAACTTGCAAAACAAAAACTCAGGCTACCTTCTCATAACACACCCATGCATCTTTCATTTTATATTTCTTCCCACATTCGTAAACCCTGTCATATATTTTTACTTTTAGTAAATGCAGCTGTGTCGTTTGTGAGAGATTGGTCGGATGAAACCGCATGGAGAGAAGAGTCGAAGGCTATGGTAGGCTTTTGCCCAGCAGTGAGACAATTTAGGCTATGGAAAAAAAATACACCAGTACAAAAGTTAAACTAATATCCCATGTTAATTATTTCAGGCAGTAAAACCATCGCCAGCTATCAAGAACAACATCACAAATGTGCTAGCATCCTTTGCCTTCGTATTGCGCTACTTCAATGGAGAGATAGAACCGATGGAGGCAGTGATATGTCTGCTCAATATATGTGATAATTTGGATAGCAATGCAAACTTTGATGATCCAGCCATTGCTTTGGAGTCTGTTGCACAGAAGTGTCTTCAGGTAAACACTGTTTTAAGCTTTCACAGTTTACAACTAAACTTATACTGTCACTTACGGGATGTCATCTGTGATTGTTCATTATTTTGAGCTCCCGATACAGCACAGTAAAATTCATAATTATGTCCCCAATAAGGTTAAAATGGTAAGACATTGGCCTATTTTGTGTGACATTCAGGCAAAAACATGTGGTACGGAGTCCTGAGTAATATGACACAACGGCAGGAAGTTATTGATTCAAGTGTAAAAAAACCCTCACAATTACAAAGCAGTTGGAAGGCACACTGACCCACAAAGAGTTTCCAAGAATTCAGTACATCATTCTGAACCACCCAATATAAAAATTGTTCATAGGTTATTTAAAAACATAATCTTCCGTTTCCTGAGGAGCTCGTGGCTAAATAATCACAGCCGCTCGGATCGATCTTTTGGTTAAGCCGTGCTTGCCGAGGTTGGTCTGTGGATGGGTGATCACCCATTACATACCGAGTTTCCTCCGTGCCTTGGAAAGCACGTTAAGCCGTTGGTCCTGGCTGTCATTTGTAGATCTTTGACATTCGTTACAGGTAGTCAGTGGCCCAAAAAGTCTGACAACCAGTCTTACCAAGGGATATTGTATTACCCAGTACTAACTGGGTTGTGGAGGTCAGATAGGCAGTCGCTCCATGTAAAATACTGGTATTCAGCTGCATCCGGTTAGACTGGAAGCCGACCCTAACATAGTTGGGAAAAGGCTAGGCAGATGAATCTTCTGTTTCCTACAAAATTGCAATACCTACTCATCAAAATGTATGGAGCAGCAGATTTTTTAGAATACTTGGAAACTGTTTGTGCATCAGTCTCCCTTCCCCCCTTTATGTAACACCTAATCCTGATTAATCTAAAATCTTTCCACCAGGCTAATGTTTTTCATAAATTTCACAATATCTTGTTTAAAAAACAAAAAATAATATATTTTTTTAAATTTCAGAGTGAACTCATTGAAACAGACGAAGACAGTCTCACAGTAATGAAAAAAGACACATTTCTAATTATTAGAGGACCCAGCGAAGAAAACGAGAAATACTACTGCCAAGCAGCCCTATCACATTTACACCACATACTAACCAAGGCCAAATCTATAGGAAAACAAGGAAAACCTGAAGAAAAGGCTGTAAAAGAAAAAGCCGACTTTTCTAGAAAGTTCCCAGAGCATGAAAAGAAACATTTACCTAATTTAGATGTAAGCAAGGTGAAGAAGTGTTTGAAAAAAGTAGAATTCTACTTGTCATATATAGAATGTTATGATATGGATTTTGAATAAATAATTTACAGTAAGGAGTTTGGTGATTTTATTGATAAAAGCGGTTTCCCGCGACTATTCCGACCTATAAGCCTGCTTATAGGTGGGATTGAACCGGAAAACCATCACCGATCACGGTGTACCAAGATCGGATAAGAAAAAAAAAAATTAGTAAGATTATAGAATTTCTTGTTTTTTTTTTTTCTATTTCTATTTTTTTTTCATTGCAGGTTGTAAGCGCAGGCCACACCGCCAGCTGGCGGGCGGGCGGAGCGGGCGAACGAGGGATCGTTTCACTTGTTTTCATACTTTGGTTCACACCGCGAACTATCGAAAGAGCCGAACGAATTATGAAAAGGGCGTCGTTCGCCCGCTCCGCCCGCCCGCCAGCTGGCGGTGTGGCCTGCGCTGTATGCTTCTAGTTGAACTAAAAGTTCCGGTCGTTTCCGCTGGTTAATACCCCGTGGTTAACACTATTAACTACTGGGAATGATGCCTTCTACTGGTTAACAGTGTTAATACCCTCGTCTCGCGAATAGTTCAGCTGTCAGGTTAAAGAAAATTAAAAATAAATCTATATACTTAATATTATAAAGCTGAAGAGTTTGTTTGTTTGTTTGGTTGAACGCGCTTATCTCAGGAAATACTAGTTCGAATTGAACAATTCTTTTTGTGTTGGATAGTCCATCATTTTGTGTATTCAAGTCGTAGGTACGTATTAACCAGCGGGAACGACCGAAAAGTTCTAGCCATAAAATATTTTCTGGAAAACAAAGTAAGAAATAAAACACATCAGACACCATAACCAGATATATTCGTTCAAACATGAATAATCCAGAGGAATGTAAGAAAAGTACCATCAACAATAATATATACCTACACAATTTTATAACACAACACTTAACATATACTAAGTGGTTTCTCCTTATATGTCTCATTTGGTAAACAAATAGGGCACGGACTCGTAAAAAAATATTTTGGCTTCTTTAACAAACTAAGATTAGTATAATTATGAATGTTCTGTTTTTCGCAAGCAATACTATGGGATCCATGATCGAATGTAGTGCGTGCGTGCGTGCATGCGTGCGTGTGCGTGTGTTGTTGAATGTTTTTCGAATCTACAATTGAAACATTTCTTTGTATCAAAAATTAAATTACTTGTCAGTTTGTCACCATATTTGTTTCCCTTAGAAGACCAAGTAAAAACACATTTTGTTCACAATAATATGGTTAAGATTCAGTTCACATAAGCAAGGATTTTTGGGCTGGTGGTGGCTAATAATAAAACACAAAAAAAAACTATTAAAAATTATACAATTTTGTAAATAAATGGTCAGTGTTTTTAAAATACTGTAAGCTTTAAAACGGGCTGTGCATATAAAAATATTTGTTATTTTTCACTAGAAACTAGTTTTTTATTTGTTATGGTAAAAATAAACAGGACTTAATTCCATTCTATTAACACTATGTGAAACCAAAATGCCTGAACTAACGCGCTCTGTTGAGTTGAAATTCCATAAGTGCAAACACATTTAGGCAGTCATTCAGCTGTCATTTAGGTGTATCTATAGTCAAGTAAAAGTAATTACTGAGTTAAGGTACTTAATTACTTATGCAAACATTTGTATGCAATAGTCAACAATTTAAACGAAGTAACAACCGTCAACGAAAGCAAAAAGGAGTTCTAACTTTTGACAGTTCTAACTTCAAGCAATTACCTACAGAATAAAAATCGTATCTTAAATAATGAATTTTACTCAAGTAGTTAATCACTTTGACTTGTTTATAGATTGTAACTTTTGACAGTTCTAACTTCAAGCAATTACTAAACTACAGAATAAAAATAGTAATCATAATGACTTGCTCTAGTAATCACGTTGACTTGTTGATAGATACGGATGTTAGTCTTCTTGGAAATGAGAATACTTAAAACTTGCTAAAATGAATAAAATACGAACATTTTAATCCTTGCTTACATAAAAATCAGTATACAAATAACAGGGACAGCTAAACTAGAAATTGGCCTAAAAATCTTCTAAGTACTAGTCGTACAATAAATAGGTTTTTTTATTCACTTAGATACATAAACATTCAAAACGGCTTGACTAATATATAATTTGATATTCATATTTTATAATTTATTGATATACAGGGTGTTAACAGACCCTTCACATAGCCATCAACCAAGCATACTGTACATCAAACTAAGTAACTTTACGCAAAAATTATTGCTGGGGATCGACTTTTAAAAGTTGCAACTTTGACCCCCAATATCTCCGTAACTAGAAGGCTTCCCAGGTATGGTCTGGAAAAAAAAAATGATCGCAAAAACGGGGAAAACAAGTGCCTTTCGGCTATATTAAGGGTCTATTTACACCCTTTATTATTAGAACTATGGTAACATGATACAGGCTGTTACAATTTTGTTGCAAAAGGAGTTATTATTGCTTAAAGCCGCGTTGACACGATCAGATTATGCTCGGATCGAGTGGGAGGTAGGTATCCGACTCCACTCGGTCCGAGCATAATACCTGAAATAAACGTTTTGTTTTTTATATAATCTCGTCTAGTCAACGCGGCTTTATTTTTCACAAGTTTTACTTATATGTAATTTCTATTTTCTAGTATGTAATGAATATACAGGGTCAATAATAATTTATCATTCAATTATCTAGCAACACAACACATGTGATGAGTACCGATACTTAAACATGATAAAAAAAAGATTTTTTTTTTAGTTCGAAGACCGCTATTAGTTTAGGTTGGTTCGTGGATGGGTGACCACCCATTATATACCGAGTTTCCTCCGTGCATCGGGAAGCACGTTAAGCCATTGGTCCCGGCTGTTATTTATAGATCTTTGACCAGCAGTCTTACCAAGGGATATCGTTTTACCCAGTACTAACTGGATTGTGGAGGTCAAACAGGCAGTCGCTTCATGTAAAATACTGGTATTCAGCTGCATCCGGTTAGACTGGACTGGAAGCCGACCTCAACAGAGTTGGTTAGTTTAGTTATTGACCCTGTATGTTATATTTTGTAAGTTAAAAATAATTTAGCTCTTGTGTATGCGCATGCGCATGTCTTAAATTGAATTTTCCTTTGTAGTAACTAGTTCCATTTTTGATGAAGCGTCTTAGCTAGTTTTTGCTAAGTTTGGTTTGATAATAATATATTCAGTATTTATAGTATTGATGTTGGGTTATAAGTTTCTATATCATGGTAAACTCATTTCCCATAATCCTAAATATCACGAGGAAAAAGACCACCAAACTATCAAAATTTAAACCTTAATTATTACCTCAATTTCAGAATACACATAGTTTTTTTTTAACTCTTTATGTAATTGGGCAAGAGTTATATTTACTTTTGGAAACCCCGATAGTATTTAATTCTACAAAAGAAATCGCCCCCCCCCCCCCATTAGGTTTTGTCTAAATCCCGTCCCCATAGCTCTTTAAAAAATTTTCCACCTTTTAAACTAACTTTCGGCTAAGATAAGTACGATTAAATTGAAACTAAACATTTTCACGACAAAAAAAAAATCAAAAGAATATTATAAAATTTAAAAAAAATGGTTAAAGGACTTACCAAACTGTAAACACGGCTGCACATGAAGCTGTACATTTCCAGTATAACTTGGCCTCGCTTTATATAGATTTCCTATACAATGAGAGATACGCATACACTGGTTTTGTCAAGCTTAATTGGCCGTTCGTGCGTACCACACAGAAACATTAATTAAAATACTTATTTTTTCCTTAAAACCGATGATTTATAATAAATCCTATCACCCTTTCGTCATCCTAATTCTCAAACCCAATCAACTATAAGCATTCCTTTTTTAAATATATTTTTTTTCCTTTTTTTTTCTCTATGCATTTGTTTTTTTTTTTTTGCTTATGGTTTAGAAATTTAATTAAAGAGCACATAAGTCGTTTACTATTGAAATTGTATGATGTTATTTTGGATATAATGATTTGAAATTATCTTTGTTCCCGTGTTTTCAAGGTAAGGCTCTTAAGCCATTAAAGAATTTGATTTAATTTCTTATTATTTGTACGCATCTCGACATACTTTAGGGAACAGCTGTTTTAATTTGGTTCCTTAACAAAAGTTCTTGATAATATTGAGTACAAGGACGCCTTGAGATGTTTTCAGTTATTCCAATACATCTCATACACAAAACTGCTTCAAAATCAAACTCCTAAAATAAAATAAAAAACACAATCTAATAAGGAATTTGATTCTGATAATACTGTATCATATCATAGGTCCTAGTTCTAAAGTTCAGGAAGGAGTTCCTAATGACGGACAGCATGTACGCTGCGGCCTCCTTCTCGGTGGAGTTGGGCGCGAACCGGGAGCGCAGCAGGCGGATCGTTTGGCCTCGGAAGCAGGGCAGGCCTGTGTCCAGCATTAAGGACACCATTGATATTATTGCTTCTTGGTAGGGCCTGGAATGAAAGAACGTGAAGTTAGGAAGGCACATTACTAGCTAGCAAAATTTAATAAAAAAAGTTTTGTAGTGAATGTTTCATATGTTTCATCAGGCATAAAGGAGGATGGACAAAAATGTATGGAAGCTGGTACCTGTCACTGCAGGAGTGGGACAGTTCTGGCTAAAATAAAATAAAAATGCATTCGGCGGTATAGATAGTTTCGTAACTGCCATAAAGTAAATATACGCTAATATTCAAAGCTTAAGTGCTCTGAAAAAAAATGTTTTAGTTTGTATATCTCCGAACGGACAGCGATCTGAGACATTCCCCCTTAACAACTATTGTTCTACATAATGATACTTTTAAAACTATATAAATTATTTTTAATGGATGTTATAAGTTTTCGGGTACCAAAACGCCCATTCTCCTTTCCCAAGTTTTTGTTTGAGTTTGATCGTTTTAGGTTATTACGTTATAGGTTACGCAATCAAGATAAGATGAGCTCTGGGTTAAGGCAATAAGAACCAAGTACCCTTATCAAGGACTTTTGCACAATAAAGTTTAAAGTAATGAGAACATGTAAGCTCTGTCTTGTTTATATTATCCTTTCGTTAAAGTTGTTGGTTCTCCTGAATTTAAATATAAATAAATAATGCTGAACTGATTTGTAAAATACTGGAATTCAGCTGCATCCGGTTAGACTGGAAGCCGACCCCAACATAGTTGGGAAAAGGCTAGGCAGATGATGACGAATACTGAAGTAAAGTAATTTTGACATTATTGTAATGCAATAAAGTCCATATTCGCCTGTCAGCGAGCCTGCACGCTGAGCTCGCAAAACCAGCCGAATGGAGGTGCTTCCATTTTCCATGACCATCACCATCTTATTAGCCATTAATTTACCTTAAAACTATAAAATATGGTCCTCATTCACCTAACAGCAAGGACGGCTTGCACGCATATCTGGGAGGACCATCTGAGTGGAGGGGCTTCCATCTTGCCTCCCATGACCACCATCATCTCATCAGACATTAATTTACCTTAACACTATAAAATAAGGTCCATATTCACCTGACAGCAAGGAAGGCTTGCACGCAGAGCTCGCAGAACCATCTGAAAGGTGGGGCTTCCATCTTGCCACCCATCACCATTACCATCTCATCAGTCAGTTTGATGTCCGGCTCGAATCCTAGGTTACCACCGGGCGATGACTCGAACATGAAGCCGAAATCTAGAAAAGGAATGTCATGTGTTGCTATGAGCTTCAATAAAATCAAAATCATAGCATTTATTTCAAATAGGCCAGTTACAGGCACTTTTGAATTGTCGAAACAAAGACAACAATAGCTACAGTCCCAGTACAAGGCATAAAAACTGTGAAAGTACTGTAGTTGCCCATTCCCTAACGTAGATCTCTATGGAGAAGAATGGGCAAGAAACTCCATGGACACTCTTTTAAATCAGAATACTTTTACAAACTCTTGGTTACATCATTCATGTTGAGATGGTACATTATGTGAGAACGATGTAGCAAGATGTGTAAAAGTAGGAGAATAGTCGAAAATTAAGTCTTCTGACTGGTTAAAGTTTTGAGTGACCTTTTTCCATTCAGAACACCACATCCATTGTTTTTTCATACTAGCAAGCGATACCCGCTAGACAAAGATACTATCACAAACAGAAATGCTTCATCTACAACATTATTTTTAGTATATGCGAAACCTGAATATAGTTTGTACAGAATAAGTAACTGAATCGATTCCAATATTTTATAAACCATGTTATATTTTTTCCCAAAAATATTTAAAAAAGTTAAAAGTTGGACACCGAGCGGCTTTAAGAACCTATCGCAATCATTTAGGTACCTACTGCCAAATTATTATTATCAATGAGCTCAAGACGTCGCTGGAGGCGCGCGCTGCGTGGTGACCACGTTTTTGTGCGGACAACTAGCTAACAGAACAAGCTTATAACTTTGTGATTTTTCATGATACAGTTTTGAAATTTTGTAAACAGATTCTTTACATAAAAATACTAGACACGTGTTTCAGGTTTCGCATATACTAAAACTAATGTTGTATACCAGTATACCTTCTACTTATTTTTGTTGGACTGCAGAGCTTAGATTTGAAGGATATAGGTTATGCCGGTAAAATTACAAGCAAATGACTTGACATTTTAACTTTCTTTAACCTATTGACCACCACGGCCGTCTATGGACGTCAAATCAAAAAGTTCTCACGACGCCTCGGACGGCATGGCGCGTCGTAAATAATACTTTTTAAAGCGCTTGGCGTAGAAAACACAGATTTTCGTTATTGACGTGGCGGTCAAAAGGTTAAAACTTGATCAATCTTGGTCAGATGTACCGTTTATCACGACGTTAACCCCCAGTTTTTGATTTGAGTCAAACTCTGCGGTGTCTTTAAAGGTGATTCCTTCAATAAATAATAAAGTAGAAAAATAAATTCATAATGTAAAGCTTTGCCTGTCCCTCGCATAATGGTAATGGTTCACTGCGATTGTTTAACCTTTGTGTCTACTTCGGGTCAGTGAACGTGTCAAGTCATTACTTGTCTTAAACTTCAATTACTTACTCAATTCACATATTGGCAATAAGTAAATAACTATACGGGGTTTAAGGGACACCGACGCGCAAACGGCTACCATGTATTCAGTACATCATTCTGAACACCAGCGCGGGGGGGGGAGGGGTTCATGGTATGGATGCAAGGGACGG
Organism: Noctua comes; assembly: GCA_963082995.1. Lineage (NCBI taxonomy): Eukaryota > Metazoa > Arthropoda > Insecta > Lepidoptera > Noctuidae > Noctua > Noctua comes. The sequence goes on from OY720285.1 coordinate 11,517,519, forward strand.
ATCCACGTCCAGCATGATGTTGCCGCTGTGTCTGTCCTTGGTCTGCAGCAGGATATAAGGCCATTGACGCAAACGAATAGCAGTAGGTTAAAAGCAAAGTGTTTACACACCTATATGTACGATATGTCCGTCCACGTCCAGCATGATGTTGCCGTTGTGTCTGTCCTTGATCTGCAGCAGGAAGCCTATCACGCTGTACGCGGCCATTGACGTCACGAAACAACGGCGGGCGGCCTGGAATACATTGTTCATTCGTTCAATAAAGAGCTAAGAAGGATGCGCTAAGGAATCCCATTCAATGACTATTTCATTAAAAAGTCATACAATAGGATTAAATCAATTTGGAGTGTTGTATTGATGATTTTAATTATTATAATTATGTAAAACCATATTTGTTAGGGTCGGCTTCCAGTCTAACCGGATGCAGCTGAATACCAGTATTTTACATGGAGCGACTGATCTGACCTCCACAACCCAGTTAGTACTAGGTAATACGACACCCCTTGGTACGACTGGTTGTCAGACTTTTTGGGTCACTGACTACCTATAACGACTGTAAAAGATCTACAAATGACAGCCGGCCACAGAGACTGGATTTGTGCCCAGTTGATGGGATGATTGGGATGGGACTTAAACAAAACTGGCGAAACGTGGGTGCACTATTAGGTGTACCTCTGTCTAACCCATCGAGGACAACAGGCGTGATATTAAGTTCTGTTATGGTATACGGTTGTGTACATACCTGAAACTCTCTGGTGGTCTCATCTCCGTACTTCTTGATGAAGTACTCGTACATGCCGATGTCCGTCTGTCTCCCGAGCTGGTCGCGAGACTTCGCGTTAGGCACGCATTCTATCACGCCACACTGAAATTATGTACAAGGGAATAACAATCTTAGAATTTACGATTTATAGGTTAGGAGTCCTGACTCCTGGGGTTAGGGGGGGTAGGGGGCGTTAGGGGGGTGGCTTAGGAGTTAAGGGGGGTGGCTTAAGAGGTTAGGAGTTAGGTTAGTTGTCGTTGTGGATTAGGAGTTGGGGGGGTTAGGAGGAGGGGGTTTTGGAGGAGGTTTATGGGTTAGAAGTGGGGGGGTTAGGGTTAGGAGAGGGGGTTTTGGAGGGGGTTAATAGGTTAGGAGTGGGGGTATCTTGCTTGGACCTTTGGGGGGTATTACTCTGATTTAGCGAAAAAAAACTTAGATTTCTATCCCAAAATTGTTTTTCAATAACTTCAAGGACCCAGCTATTGAGGATTTTACAACTGCAATAGTGTTTCATAAAAAAACCCTTTAAAAATAGTACAACACCTATTTCCATATAAGTATACTAGCTGTTGACCGCGACCATGTCCAAAAAATTTTTTTTCGTATTTTTGTCCTTCCCCAGGATATAATCTATCTCCTTGCCAAATTTCATTACGATCCGATCGGCCGTTTGGTCGTGAAAAGGTAACAAACAAACCAACAGTTACTTTCGCATTTATAAAATTAGTATGGATTAAAATGCTCACCCCAGGCGCAGTAGCGACGACTTTATAAGGAAACAGGTACAGATCCAGCCCAACTTGTTGGAAGATGTTCTTGAACAGCGATATAACTTGCAGCGCCAACATGTCCTGCCTGACGTCATCTCCTACTTTAAAGATGGCGGCCTGCCACACTTCCGATGCTATACCGGTGAACCGGTCTTTGCCGTCTTCCTGTTTGGTAGAAAAGTGGAAATAAATTATGTTTCTCAATAAGGGAAGGTTTAAATTATTCATTGGATCCCATGTCAAATAAATAAAAACTAAAAACACGCTCTCTCGTTTTTTTCTTAGCAAACCCTTTCATTCAACGAGAGACGAGACAAGTAAAAATGTTTGTAAAAACCTATTTGCATAAGAAACATCATTTATGATTCGAAACCCGTATCATGGAGGAGCTCGTGGCTAAATAATAACAGCCGCTCGGGTCGATCTTTAGGTTAAGCCGTGCTTGCCTAGGTTGGTCTGTGGATGTGTGGCCACCCATTACATACCGAGTTTCCTCCGTGCCTTGGAAAGCACGTTAAGCCGTTGGTCCTGGGTGTCAATTGTAGATCTTTGACAGGCGTTAGGTAGTCAGTAGCCCAAAAAGTCTGACAACTAGTCTTACCAAGGGGTATCGTATTACCCAGTACTAACTGGGTTGTGAAGGTGAGATAGGCAGTCGCTCCATGTAAAATACTGATATGCAGCTGCATCAAAATAGTTGGGAAAACGCTAGGCAGATGATGACCCGTATCATGGGAATGGATAAAAATAATGAGTCTGCGATCTTTGGGAGTCCGCCATATTGGATTTAGAATGACGATTGATGTCACTTAGCTAACCATGCATTGTCATCCAAACTAAACATGTATGCAAAATTTCAGCTCAATCGGAAACCGGGAAGTGGTTCAAAGTAAACTTATAAGATTTTTTACACAGTTAGTTACAGGTGAAGCTTATAAATGCGTGTTAAAAAGATCACGTATCTGTTAAGTCCAGCTCTGGACTTTGGCAAAGTTTCTAGTGGACGGGAATTCATATAGGAACTCATTGTTCACACAAAGACTTACGAGTGCAATTTCGGCAGTAGAACGGCGATGACCGACGTTAAAATATTTTAGAAGACTCTGTTTTAAAGGAATGAGTTAAAAAAAACATCTGAGTTTGCTTTGCCAAAATGATGCATTAATTTGGTCAATGGATAAAAAAATCATAGCCATTTCAAAACACTACAAAATTTTATCATCATCATTGCAGCCGAAAGTGTGGAAGTCTTTCGGCTTGCTGGATGTAGGCCTCCCCACATTGACCGGTCCCGTGCGACTCGCATCCAGCGCAAAATGTGTGTGTTTCTACAAAATAATGTTGAGATAAATTTCACTTTCATAATAGACATGTTTTGTTCTAAATACAAGCTTCCGATTGTTCAGAATTGATTGTTTTCGCAATCGGATCAGTAGTTCCGAAGATTACTCCCTTCATACAAACTTACAAACACAATTCACGTCTTTATAATATTAGTATAGGTGTATCCTGATACTTACTGAGGGAGGATCTTCTCCCGCGGAGATGGCCATGGCGACGGCTTCCATCTCATCAATGCCGTATTTCCGCACCCTGAACCTCGCCAAGTAAGGAGCTTTCGCTGCACTCTGCATGGGTGTACCTGGACAAAAATATGATTTGCATGAGCTTGATTCAAACAAACATAGCAGGAAGATATTCTCGTTTAGACTGGATTGGATCGCATAATCAGCCCATAATGATCCCACTGCTGGACTTGGGGCCTCCTCTCTATGAGAGAGAGTGGGCCGTAACTAACCATGCGGGTCCATTGCGGATTGGTAGATGTTATACGCCTTCCAATTTTTTGGTTCTAGAATATATCATCATATGCCTTTTCCCAACTAAGTTAACCCTCAGCTTCCAATATAACCGGATGTAGTTGAATACCAGTATTTTACATGGACCGACAGCCTATCTGACCTCTACAACTCAGTTAGTACTGGGTATGCGATACCCCTTGGTAAGACTGGTTGTCAGACTTTCGGGCCACTGCTTACCTGTAACGACTGTCAAAGATCTACAAATGACAGCCGGGACCAACGGCTTGACGTGCTTTCCGAGGCACGGAGGAAACTCGGTATGTAATGGGCTTAACCTGAAGATCGAACTGGGCGGTTGTTATTATTTAGCCACGAGCTCCTCCAGCCCCCGTAGCATGACCACCGTAGACAGGGATTTCTTTGGCGGAAGAATCGACAAAATGACAGATTGTGTCGACACAATGACAGATTTCTTTGCACTATCTGTCATTTTATCGAGCTAAAATAGGTCTTTCGGGACCGTTGTCCTTGACTGGACGGGTTCGAAATTGTGTGGATGGCATAGGACATGGAGGCTAAAATTATGTTTGTCTACAATCCTGTAATTAAGTACCCAATAGAGTATTTGACTGAAAAAATCTGTTTTTTCCGTCAGTTGGATTATCAAAAAATGAAAATGTTAACGAAAAATTACCACGATACAGCGCGTTGAAATCTCGCATGACGTCACAATTTCTGTTACTTACTTTTTAATAGCCAGTGACGTCACAAGCCCCCCCACCCCTCTCTTGAACTTTGATGCGCTGTATCGTCGTCATTTTTTGATTATGTGACAAAATAAAAAATACGTGTGTATAATAATCTCAGTGTATTTGCTGATCGATGGGATTCCCCGATGCTGCGGAGGTGGATGCAGCTCCACGCTGAATTATAATTGTATGTGTCTGTAGCCTACTAACACTAGAAGTTAAGTAAAATTGTTACTAACCCTATGGACTCCGGTCTGAAATAATTTTTTTCTATTCTATTCTATAATAATTTTTCGGTGAACACTGTTTCAAGCTTTCACGGTTTACAACTATACTGTCACTTACGGGATATCTTCCGTGATTGTTCATTATTTTGAGCTCCCGATATTTCGGCGCTGTTGCAAGCGCCATGACCAAAGAAAGAGACAAAGAAAGAGGGTAGATAGATTTGTCTGCTCTTAACAATTTATTTTTCCATCCACCCGCATTCTCCAGTCAACCCGCGATCATGGCGCTTGCGCCCGTAAGTGACAGTATAATTTTTCGGTGATCTAACTGACGGACAATTTTTTTTTTTTTTCGATGTAGCCTATTATAAGAATATTGTAACGACTTACCGCTCTTGTAGTCGATGTCAAGAACCATTGAATCAGGGTTTGATGGTAGATAGCAGCCGGGCTGAACCTGTTGCACAAAAGAAGGAACAAATTAACATACTGACGGCTCGGTTGGCGCAGTGGCTGAGCGATTGGCTGCTGCGCTGCGTGTCGCTGATTCGATTCCCGCACGGAACAAATATTTCTATGGTCTACAGGCAGTTGTTTTGGGTCTGGCTGTTTGTGTATGTGAGTTTAAATGTTGGTAAACGCACTCACGATACAGGAGAAATTCCTAGTGCGGGGCAACGATTTAAAAAAAAAATACTGAAGCTTGTTTTTTTTTAATTTAATTTTTTTAGTAGTCTTTTGTCCTGATGGCAAAGGCGTCCTCCATATTCTTCTACTCCGTACTCTTCTGCGCCACCTCGAACAACGCACCAGCTTTCGTGATTATTATGACAGCGTAAATTGTAATGATCGCGGCTTCGCAACGACGAAGCAATGTTTTGTAATACTGAAATACTATTGTCGTTTTTAAGGGTTCCGCAAAAACGGCAATCTTATGGTTAGCGGTGGGACCTGTCCCTGATACAGAGGTGGATGCAGCTTCATGTTAGCGCCTTGCCTCGTATTATTTAAGATGCCTTTATGACACAATTTTGTATGTTTAATTTAATATTGTGTATGGTTAATTTTGTTATTGATTCTTTTAATGTTATTATTTTGTTTTATAATTAATTTAATGTAATTTGGTTATATGATTGTAGTGTGTATGTGTAATTTTATTTATTTTTGATTATTTTAATGTACATGTGTTTAATGTGATTTTAATTTTTATAATTTTTCTATGGACTATGTCAGAAATAAATGATTTATAATAATATCCGTCTGTTTGAATTGCTCGTACTTTTTTTACTGGGAGACTACGCCGAAATAACTTTCTTTTTAACGGTAGAGAGTATCAATCAATCTCTTCATGCTTATTGCGGATCCCTTCACTGTTCGTGGGCCTACACGCAGTTGATCGGTTTTGGCATATTATTTCCCATGACAATTAAATCCTACGAGGAGGCCCACATCCATAGGCTGAATACTACAGTTTCATACTTGACTAGCTTCAGCCCGCGGCGTCGCGCGCGTGGATGTCGAAAAATATCCGGCGGGAACGTACCGAACAAACATAGTTACTTACCTTCATCCTCCTTTTTAACCCATCGGGGGTAGAATTATCAAAAACGCTGAGACACGTTTAAATTAATTTTCAATCGTCAGCCTAAAAAATTAGAAGATCTTAACTTCAAAACTGACGTACTTTCATATAAACTTCCATCCCCTATTTTACCCCTTTAAGGGTGGAATTTCCAAAAATCCTTTCTTAGTAGATACTTTCTCTTCACAAAGAACACACCCTCCAAGTTTCATGTCTCTAGGACCAGCGGTTTGGGCTGTGTGTTGATATATCACCCAGTCAGTCAGTCAGTTTACCATTTTAAATATAAAAGAATAAGAAAGAAGTGAAAAATCAACACTACACAGTCATATTATAATTTGGGACATAAACTCATACTTGTAGCAGTGGCGAAGATTCCGTACAACTCGATTCCTACCGGCTTCCCTTCGAAAAATGGCACAATCAGTATTCTATAGACAAATAATATAATCACATTAAAGATATGTACTCCGGCTTAACTGTTGCAAAAATTGACCCTTCGCTAATGACCTTTTTTTTTCGGATGGGAAATCATCAAATGATCCCCCCACTCTGGGCAGAGCGGAAGGGAGTGTCAGACTTGTACTGACTAAAACCCATCCATGTTCTTTCTTTGCCCTTTGTGTTCCAGGGCCACGGTATCTCTTTCGAACAGTCCCTCAGCCCTTCGCTACTGACATGTAGCATGTAGTCAAATTATTTGAATTACCACCAAAAATCGCTTTTCCTACCTTCACAGTTTTCAGCGCCTCCAAGCAAGCTCGTTTCCTCTCGGCGCCCTTCGGGAACGGTCGGATGGTTCCGCTGATGTTCGTGATCTGGCTGAAGAAGTCGAACTCTCTCTCGTAGAACGCCTTCGCTGGCCCCGATAGGTGGTCCACTATGTTCTTTATAAGGCTTTCTAAGATATCGTACAGGGCAGCTGGAAAAAATAACAAACATAATATCTGACATGTTATCCCCGAAGGGAGGCAGAGGTGTATCTTAAGGTACACACATTTCACCAGTTACATTTAAGTGTCCCATGTAATTAGGGTGCGAGCCTATTTCCATCAGCCGATCACAAATCCAGACTCCGTGGTTGCTACTGAGAACCAGCTGATAGAAAAACTAAGCAACACCTTGCCCGATCCGGGAATTGAACCCAGAACCCCATGCTCAGCAGTAGCGCTTGCGACCACTACACCAACGAGGTAGTCAAATGTGTAATTTTGATAATTATTTATAAAAAAAAATAAACTAGACTTTCCGAATCAGAGCGTATGTGAATATGAGGGCAGTACTGCAGTTGGGTGTCATATAATTAAAAAAAAAAGTGACATCCTGGTCTTATGGAACACATACACAAAGTAACGTGTCGATCTGGGTTCGAACTCACGGACTACAGCTCGGAAGTCGCGGTCGTTACCACCGCACCACCACTCCTAGGCAGCAGCTCCATAAACTACTGGCATTTAGATCTATGCTGTTAGATTGGAAATCCATGTCAACATAGTCGAGAAAATAATTTATTTAAAAAACTTACGATCCTTGTTTTGCATTTCCTCGTCCGTGTACATATTGGTGTGCATGTTCCATATCAGCTGATGAGCCACGACTTGAGATTTCTTCGAAAGTGACTTGATGAGTTCTGCTACGTAGCCCATCTACAGAGAAAAATACAGTTATTCACATTGATATACAACATTATTTTTAGTATATGCGAAACCTGAATATAGTTTGTTCAGAATAAGTAACTGAATCGATTCCAATAATTTTTAAACCATGTTATATTTTGTCCCAAAAATATTTTAAAAAGGCTACAAGTTGGATACCGAGCGACGCTAAGTACCTATTGCAATCATTTATTTCAAATTATTGTTATCAATGAGCTCAAGACGACGGTGTAGGCGAGACGGCGCGCGCCGCGTCGTAACCACGTTTTTGTGCGGATAGCCTTACAGAACAATCATATAACTAACTTTGTGACTTTTCATGATACAGTTTTGAAATTTTGTAATAGATTCTTTACATAAAAATACTAGACACGTGTTTCAGGTTTCGCATATACTAAAACTAATGTTGTATAAAAAATCCAAGCTACACACACAGCGTTTCAAAAACATCCGTAAATAAAAGTCTAGACTTTTCGAATTGTGCGCACTTTTGAAATTGGTATCGCGTCGCCCGTCTGCGCTGCACTGACGTCAAAAATCCGGAGTTTCAAAATTACGTCAAGAACATTAAAAAAAGGATGGGATACCATACTTTCGATAAGTCGAAGAGTATATTGATCTGTTTTTGTTGTGTAAATTATTAAATGAATGGTGAAATATTATGTGCTTTTGATTTAATTTCTTCGAAAACTTTTTTTTTTGTTTTTAGCCATTTTTTCAATGCATCAACAATGCAGTAATGCATAAAACCTCTTCCTCTGGGATGTAAAATCTCACTTTATTTTAGTCGAATAATACAAATAACCCTGTTATTGTTTTTGTGTTTTTTTTATAATTATACAGCCCTCCGCCAACTCATGGGGTGAATTCAGTATATTAAACAACGTTATGGGAATTCAATATATTTGATTTGTTTTATTTCCTCATACGCAATATATCGTTACCGTGGCAAACTCACGTACCAAACGGCAAGCGCGACGACGAGTTCGATGAACTCGTCGACGACGCGTGAAATCAGCTGTTCACTTCGTAGTGAACAGCTGATTTCACGCGTCGTTCGTTAGAGTAATTCAACATCCATTGTTGGTTTTTTTAATTTAGCCATAATATTTACATAAATGGCGTGTTGCGTACAGAGAATGTAATTTTACGTTGTTGAGTGACTAAAAATTCCACTTGAGATGAGTTTGACACAATTGCTACAACAGAAATTCGACGCTATTCTAATGAAACTAAGACACAATTTAGCTTATGCTGTACTCACAGTGTCGTGCCTCAAGGCCTGAACCAGCTGCGGTATGTACAGCAGCACAGCGGAAGACGGATATGACGTCAGAGTGCTGACGGCCGCCTGCGCAGACAGCGGGTGCGGCGGGTACTGGCGGCTGAAGTACGACAACGCTTCTACTGGCGACACGCGTGCCCAGGTTACCATGTGGACTAGCTGCAATAGAAATAAAGGAGGTTATTGTACAGAAACCATTTGGGAATTCAATTTTGTTATCCTATTTTGCCAAACAAGTTACATGGCGGTACACATGGCGACACATCAAGCTATACATTTCCAGTATAAAATGACCTCGCTTTGTATAGATTACCCGTACAATGAGAGATCCGCTTATACTGGTTTTGTATAGCTTCATTTTATTTATTTATTTATGTACACACAAAATACTTAATTAGACATTACATTAAGATAGAAGAGCACAGAGGTACTGCTTATTTCATGAAAAATCTCTTCCAGCAGACCTGCGAGAGGAAAGTAGGATTAGAAATATAGACAGTGTGTAGAAAAGACAAAAATGTTCTGTCATTACGTTAAGATTTGTTTTTTTGCAACAGAAAGGGATATTTTGATTAAAACCTAAGAGAGCTTACCTCATGAGCATCGTTGAGCAGCGTATCAGTAGTAACAAGGTACTTCAGCGCCTGAGGCACATGAGAAACCGCCGTCGGCTGCGCCTGCACCTTGCGACGGATCTCAAATATTATGCCTTCGTACTTTAACCTGATAAAAGAGGAATTTAATATTTACGTTTATGAAAATAAGGTTTTATTTAAACGGCAGACCTTTAGCTCGGTTTCTTTAATAAGGATTTTTTGGCACAGGCCCGCCACACTATTCCCAAACCACTGCAACCGAAAGCCAGAATCAACAGTGGCGATCACCAGAAAAACGTCGAGACAATGAAGCTCGACGACGTCCCGGAGAAAAAAATCGGTTGTCTGTAAAGTCGGTTTACTGACGATAGTTGAACGTGACAACGTCATAAGAAAATACTGATGGAATGGTTGCATTTTTCAAAAAATGAATGTGCGTTGAGCAATTGTTTTATGGAACGCCTCAGAGCGAGGTAACGCCTCATTTTTTCGGGCTCCATCGAATTATAAGACGTTGTCACGTCAAAAATTTAACTGTCTTGGATCCCGCAACGAAATTAATCAGAAAAGAATAGCGAGGAGTAGGAAAAAAAAAACTTCGCCTTTGTTTGTGGATTCTACATTTTTTTACTCCTTTTCTTCATTTGCTTACCTCTCAGGCAGAAACACGGCAAGTGTGGGACTGATGTCCCAGGCCAGCTTGGCGTAGTCGCGCCATGTTCGCTCCAGGTTGGGCTTGGTGCGCCACGTGTTGATGTTGTCTTCTCCTGGGACCGCTTGCTCTGGGCGACCGTGAGGGTTGTGCCAGGTTACCAGGAATTCTATTTCTACAGCCTGTAGAGGAAACAAGGGTTTTTAAACACCAAAAACACATACTTAGCTCATCAGATAATTGTTCAGAAAATTGTAACACAATAATGTGTTACAGTTTTTCAGGTTCCAAACTAAAAAGTTTTAATTTCAGCGTTCTATCCAGTCACGGTTAAGGCGATTTCAAATTAGCGTATTTTCGGCGCGTATAAGCTCGTTTATGGACGCGCGTGTTGGCGTGTACACGCGCGCTTTTTGCCACACGTGAAACTCGTACAAGCGTAGACGCGCGTTTAAGCCCGTATAAGCGCAAGTCGCGAGATAAGTCGTCACTTTTTCTGAAAATTGTCCTTTTAATCAAGCGAACACACCGGAATAAGCGCGTGTACGCGCGTAAGCTGGCACGAGCTTATACGCGCTACAGTATACGCTAGTCTGAAACCGTTTTTAGTCGGAAAATCACTGACATAATTATAATCAATGCTTCACCTGAACTTATAATGGTTTGGGTCTCTACTTCATATTCTTAAACACTTACTTACCATAAGTTCCAATGTAGAGGTTCCTTTTCCTAACGTGGTCTTTCACGAACGTGTCCTGCGGCTTGGCAAGCGGTTGGAACGCTTGCTGGCTATACTTGTTGACATAGGACAACCTATCTTAATGCACTCACCATAAGTTCCAATATAAGGTTCCTCTTCCTAACGTAGTCTTTCACGAACGTGTCCTGCGGCTTGGCGGGCGGTTTCACGCTGCGGTTGGAACGCTTGCCGGCGATACTGCCTGCACCTCCACTGCTTAGCGTTGTTGTTGACATTGGCACCTATGTTTACAAAACAATACAAGAGCTACTCAATAACCCACACATAAACACCAGTTTGTGATACAACTTACGAGCGTTAACGTCTTACGGCATTTCATACAAACTTTCAAGTGCTTTTTTTTCGAAACGACTGAACCGATTTTAATGAAACTTCGTACGCATAAGCAGGATGCATAAGTCTAAACTCTAACGTTCTAACTCTCTCTAGTCTAACTTGAAAGAGAACATTTTCATATCCAATCAATTATTAATGTCAAAGCAAAAAAAAAAAAAGAAAAAGGAAAAATGAATGAATGTCAAAGATATGAATAGAATGACTCTATTGCGAAAAAGCACAAAAAAATTGCTATTGCTAATTTCACAAAACTCATCATCTGTGAACTGATATAACTTACCGTGTTTATCCAGCCTGTAGTCTGTCGACTGCCAATATCACTGTTGACAGATGATCGGTTGTCGATCGGAGAGTTCGATGTGTAGATGCTTTGGTTACTGCTCGGACCCATTAGCTCGAATTCACCTGGAACAGACGTTGACATTACTACAACACCAAATTCTATAAGGAAGTTGCATTGTTACTCCATCGCCATTTTGAATTTTCTTAAATTTTGCGGCGCACCCTGTATCAGGTATACGGCTACCACCCGTTCACGACGTTCATGCGTTCCGTATTATCTATCGCAGTCGTAGTTGAAATTACTATACACCTATAGGTCAGTACATTTGTAATTTTTTTTTTTTTCTGACCTACCCCTACCTAGGCGGAGCGGAAGGGAGTGTCAGACTCGTACTGACTAAAACCCATCCATGTTCCTTCTTTGCCCTTTGTGTTCCAGGGCCACGGTATCTCTTTCGAACAGTCCCGCAGCCGGCAGGAAGTACATTTGTAATCACAACGCAACGATATTTGAACGCCGCTCAGTATGAACGTAGCGTATCTTTTGGGCACACATACATACTAATACACTACACTATACTATCCTTACTAATATTAAGAATTCGAAAGTCTGTTTGTCGATCTGTCTGTTTATTGTTTGTTACTAATTGAGTCTAAACGGCTGAACGTATTTCGGTGAATTTTGGCACACAGGGTAGACCCTGACCAGGGTTAGAACATAGGATACTTTTTATCCCGATTCCCCGTTTTCGTGGGATAATTTTTGACCTCCATACGAGCGTAAGAGCTAGTACACACAAAATAAATTACCTCCAATATCACTGCTCTTCAAATACTTCTTATCTGAGTGCATGAGCTGCCAGAACTTGATGAGCGATATGATATCCTCCCGCAGAGCGCCAGAGATCTTGGCAGGCGCCATGGGCCCTCGGCAGAAGTAGTCGAGGCAGGCCGCGTAGACGCGCTCACGAAGGATATTGCGGGCGATGGAGCGAGGGAGTATGTCGCCTTGCAGGAGGGATATGCCGCAAGACAGAAGTCTGTTGACGATTTTTATTTTTTTAAATTTAAACATAAAGGGTGTAAATAGACCCTTAACATATACGAAAGGCACTTGTTCTCCCTGTCTTTGCGATATTTTTTTTGTTCTAGACCATACCTGGGAACCTTCTAGTTACGGAGATATTGGGGGTCAAAGTTCCAACTTTTTCACAAGTTTTTTTTTTTAATACATGTTTTGAATGTAAGATTTTTACTTTACACACCTCCACGACCCCCGTACTATTCAATCCATCCATCAGCAGAATGCTTTGAGTGCTTTCCATCGAGTCCTACCGTAAAACGTGATTTTTCACCACAAAAAAAAAGGCGATTCCCAGCAATAATTTTAGCGTAAAGTTACTTAGTTTGATGTACAGAATGCTTTTTGACGGCTGTGTGAAGGGTCTGTTTACGCCCTGTATAGTCTTATTACAGGTTCGTTTGTTTTGTACCAAACCTGTTCTGTATTAAACCAGAGATGGTTTGTATTGGTACTCACATTCGCTAAAACAACACTGCTTAATCACTACTAAACAAATATAAGTAAAAATGATAATATAACGTCACGCTTGCATTATCTAAAGGATTGGACAGAGGTGTATAGTAGCACCCATATTAAGACAGTCATGTTTAAGTCCCATGTAATAGGGAGCGAGCTTATTGCCAGCAACCGGGGACAAACCCAAACTGCTACTAGGAAATTTCTTAACGGAAAACCAAATTATCTTTGCCTGACCTGGGAATCGAACCCAGGGCGCGTAGGTACCTAAATTATATGATATTGAGATATTATTTATATGTAATTTTACTGTTTATGTTGTTTAATTCTGTATTGTAGCATCGTATTGGACTATGGTCTGTAATGTTGCTATGGTTGGTGGTAAATAAATAAATAATAAATAAATAAATATTCTGAACCACAGAAAATGTTCGTCCATTGGCCAAAATTATCAGTTGTTAGACAGACTAGATAGTTTTGTTTTTTAAGTACATACCTAAATCTTACTCCAACAGCTTCAACATGTCTGTTTATATGGTCGCGTATGTCACCCACAGTAATCGGCAAAGACCTAGAATTACAACAAAAATAGTTAAACAAATTATACTGTAACGTTAACACGTTAAAGTTTAAGTTAAGCCGTGCTGCCTAGGTTGGTCTGTGGATGGGTGACCACCCATTACATACCGAGTTTCCTCCGTGCCTCGGAAAGCACGTTAAGCCGTTGGTCCCGGCTGTCATTTGTAGATCTTTGACAGTCGTTATAAGTAGTCAGCGGCCCAAAAAGTCTGACAACCAGTCTTACCAAGGGGTATCATATTATCCAGTACTAACTGGGTTGTGGAGGTCAGATAGGTAGTCGCTCCATGTAAAATACTGGTATTCAGCTGCATCCGGTTAGACTGGAAGCCGACCCTAACATAGTTGGGAAAGGTTAGGCAGATGATGATGGTGATGTTAACACGTTAAAGTTTAACTTCCAATATAACAAAATACCTACCTATGCAGCAAACTGGCCAGCATCTCCACTTTTTCTAAGCTGTTGTATTTAGCTGTCTCGGCTACCTCGCACAGGTATCGAACCCACACCGCGTGAGGAGCCACGAAGGGTGGACGTGGTTCTAGTTTTGCACCTATATTATAATAAATTACATTGAATTAAGCTCTCCTTAAATTGGAAATAGTCAATTAACCTTTTCACCGCCACGGACTTCAATAGAAGTTCTAGATTTCCGTGCCACCAGCGCCACGACTTCATCAGAAACTCTTAATTTTTAACTACCTGTCATAAACATAAAGTACTGTTTTTAAAGCGTGTAAATCTCATTCATCGATATGACGATACCCTCATCAGTACTGTTTACTGTATACTTCGTTATACAATTATAGCTTGGCGCTGGCGACGCATCGCGATCTGTGTACGTTGGCGGTGAAAAGGTTAAAAATATGTAGAGAATATTGCGTGGCGGTGAAAAGGTTAAACAAACAACAGGCATAAGTGAACCATTCATAGTTCACCCACATTTCACCAATTTTTTTTTGTCTGCAATAAAATATTTGTTTACTGACCTTCAGGAGCAGCTAGAGGACTGGTCTCATCAGTCTGCTTAGAGAACAGCCCCATCTTGCGATCCACAGTACTCTGCCACGCGGAGAATATCTCCTGCATGAGTCTGATCTCCAGGTCTGGCCGGGACGTGGTCAGCCATTGCCAGCACTCCACTGCTGTGGTCACTGCATCTTCCGTGAAGATTTCTACTTGTGACCAAGCTGTGGAATTGCAGGATAGTCAGAAACAGTAGACCTTGACAATGTTGAAATAAGGTAGAAAATGTGACTGCGTTTTGTCAGGTGTGATCGATATCTAACATGTAAAAAATGAACCATAAGAGACGATATGAGGACCTGTCTAGTGACAAAGGAAGGTAAGAAGGTGGGACATATCGTGGAGCATCCTTCGAGAAAATTGTGCTGTTCTTCATTCCGATAAGCCGGTGCTGTAATTTGTGATCAGAATCTTAAAGGGAAACATAACCCTCCTTCTGACGCAGTCAGGTAAAAACAAAAGACACTTCAACTATAAGAGTAGACAAAATTGGCTAGCGTGAGGCTGCTTTATGAGATTTCTCGCAGCAGGAATGCCATCAACGCGGTAAGGGTGACATCTTCCTGCCGGGGCTGCGGGACTGTTCGAAAGAGATACCGCGGTCAAGGAACACAAAGGGCAAAGAAGGAACATGGATGGGTTTTAGTCAGTACAAGTCTGACACTGCCTTCCGCTTCGCCCAGATTGGGGGGGGGGTTCATTTGATGATTTCCCATTCTAAAATAAAAAAGGGTGATATCTTAGAAATGTTGGAGGTATTTGTCCAATAGCGGTGCCTTACCGACAGAGTGCAGCAGGCCCCGTGCAGTGGGCGCGGTGTGCGAGTGCGCGGCGTGCGGGGAGTGGTGCCTGGCGTGCACCAGCAGCGCCGTGGCCCTCCACAGCGCGGCGCGGTGCGAGGTCTCGCTGCCGCTGCTGCACGCGTCGCGCAGCGCGGTGTGCAGGCGCGCGCCCACGCGCCACAGCGCGGCCTCCCCGCCGCCTTCGGCGCTCACGGCGCCAGCGATCTGCACAATTGTAATAAATATTATGTACAAAACGAGTTAATGTAAGGGAAGTACATCTTGATGATCAAATTAATACTACGATTGCTGCTGCACGTCCGATGATGAATTGTCTCCATATTTTGTACCGAAACTCCTTGGCACTAATTCCTCGTTAATCTTTGAGGATAAGTGTGACAACCAATGTATGGCGTTACCCAACAATTGGTACAGTCAGTGTATGTTAAATAAT
Organism: Noctua comes; assembly: GCA_963082995.1. Taxonomy (NCBI): domain Eukaryota; kingdom Metazoa; phylum Arthropoda; class Insecta; order Lepidoptera; family Noctuidae; genus Noctua; species Noctua comes. Next base: position 11,533,360 of record OY720285.1, read on the forward strand.
GATGTTCAGCTGACATCGGCTAGACTAGAAGCCAGTCCCAACATAGTTGGGAAAAGTCTACGTGGAAACATAACGGAATGTGGTAGAACTTGTACACGACTACAGTATAATATAACAGTGTTGTACGCACGAGGAACAATCAAGCTATACAAAACCAGTGTATCCAGATCTCTCCTTGTACGGGAAATATATACAAAGCGAGTCCATGTTATACTGGAAATGTATAGCTTGATATTTCGCCGTGTGTATATGGCTACTGACCTCGCCAGCATATCTGCTGCGCTGTGACACGACAGCGAGCAGCGCAGCCGAGTCCTGTGTGACGCAAGGCGGACGCTTGTCCAGCGCACTGCGCGGTAACGGAGCGGACATCCGGTTTAGTCCAGCTGCGCCTAATAAGGCTCCAGTTGCAAGTGCTAGGCCGCAGTGATGCCAAAGTGTTGAGTTTGGAACCTGTGTGGAGGCAAAAAGGCAATGAAATCTAGTCTTCATGCGGGACAAAGATAAATTAATAGAAAAATCTTTACGTAAATAACATTAGGCTTGTGTGCAGAGGTACATCGTGTATAATACAAATAAAGGGTGTAAATAGACCCTTAACATAACCGAAAGGCACTTGTTCTCCCCGTCTTTGCGATCATTTTTTTGTTCTAGACCATACCTGGGAACCTTCTAGTTACGGAGATATTGGGGGTCAAAGTTCCAACTTTTTTTTAAATACATGTTTTTAATGTAAGATCTTTGCTTTACACACCTCCACGACCCCCGTACTATTCAATCCATCCATCAGCACAATGCTTTAAGTGCTTTCCATCGAGTCCTACCTTAAAACGAGATTTTTCACCCCAAAAAAAAGTCGATTCCCAGCAATAATTTTTGCGTCAAGTTATTTAGTTTGATGTACAGAATGCTTGGTTGACGGCTATGTGAAGGGTCTGTTTACACCCTGTATATTTCGCCCGTTAAAAGTACATCTAAGTCCTGTGTAATAGGGGGCGAGCCTATTGCCATCAACTGGACACAAATCCAGACTCCGACCTGTTACTGAGAAACGTCTGGTGGAATAACCCAATAATACTGCCCGACCTGGGAATCGAACCCAAGGCCTGATACTCAGCCTTTGCTGAGTTGTGCGTATTTGCAGCCTCTGCAAAAAAGAGGTGTTATACACGAAAATTGACGAACAGACAACAACAATCGACAAAATTAAAAAAAAAAAAACATTGCTAATAGATAATTGTCTCACCGCTTTGTAGGAATAATTCTGTAGAAGTAAAAAAACAGTAACATTTTTTATTTTGATAATAGAAAGTATACCCTATTTTATACAACCTACGTTTTTGTTTACCATAAACGTCACAGCTCATCGTTATGGACAACTTTAAAAGACCTATTCAAACCTAAGCGGTATTCGCTGCCGCTGTGGGTAGAGGTGCATATCGCGCGGGTTTCGCTCAGGTATTTAGTATGTTGAGAGCGAAACCCGCACGGTATGCACCTCTACCCACAGCGGCAGCGAATACCGCTTAGTTTTGAACAGGCCTTTACTGTGGGACGAATCCTAAAATTGGGGAAAATGAATCAGTTTCTTCACACATTTGTGTTCATGTAAATCGTCGAGGTCTATGGATAACAAAAACTAAGCTCGTTTTATTGTTTACTTGCTAAAGTCCGTTTATGTTCATCATCATCTGCCCAGCCTTTTCCCAACTATGTTGGGGTCGGCTTCCAGTCTAACTGGATGCAGCTGAATACCAATAATTTACTTGGAGCGACTGCCTATCTGACCTCCACAATCCAGTTAGTACTGGGTACGATACCCCTTGGTAAGACTGGTTGTCCGACTTTTTGGGCCACTGACTACCTAACGACTGTCAAAGATCTACAAATGACAGCCGGAACCAACGGCTTAACGTGCTTCCCGAGGCACGGTGGAAACTCGGTATGTAATAAGCGGTCACCCATCCACAGACCAACCTAGGCAAGCACGGCTTAACCTAAAGATCGACCCGAGCGGCTGTTATTATTTAGGCACGAGCTCCGCGTTACCTCGTTTATGTTCTAAGTACAATAAATTATTATAATTTTTAGACTGTGATTCTGATATGTTCATATCGCGAAAAATATTGAGATGGAAAGAACAATTACGGCTTTACATAGTTATATTATTCCCATTAAAATCATCAATACAACCCTCTAAGTTCATTTAATCCCATCAAATGACTTTTTCATGAAATATTCACATCATTATAATTCTGTAAATACATACGTTTTACGATCGCGAATCATACTGTGTTCAACATACAGCCCGACACTGACCAGTGGGGTTACTACGACGTCTTAAAGCAGGAGTAATTACAGTGTGGGAAAGAGACAGAGCTTTACAGGTCGTCTAGCGCCATCTCATTCCCACACTAGAATTATTACTGCTTTAAGACGTCATGGTAGGCCACCTGGGGGTTACTACGACGTCTTAAAGCAGGAGTAATTCCAGTGTGGGATAGAGACAGAGCTATACAGGTTGTCTAGCGCCATCTCATTCCCACACTAGAATTATTATTGCTTTAAGACGTCATGGTAGGCCACCAGGGGGGTTACTACGACGTCTTGAAGCAGGAGTAATTCCAGTGTGGAAAGAGACAGAGCTATACAGGTTGTCTAGCGCCATCTCATTCCCACACTAGAATTATTACTGCTTTAAGACGTCATGGTAGGCCACCAGGGGGTTACTACGACGTCTTGAAGCAGGAGTAATTCCAGTGTGGGAAAGAGACAGACCTATACAGGTTGTCTAGCGCCATCTCATTCCCACACTAGAATTATTATTGCTTTAAGACGTCATGGTAGGCCACCAGGGGGGTTACTACGACGTCTTGAAGCAGGAGTAATTCCAGTGTGGAAAGAGACAGAGCTATACAAGTTGTCTAGCGCCATCTCATTCCCACACTAGAATTATTACTGCTTTAAGACGTCATGGTAGGCCACCAGGGGGTTACTACGACGTCTTGAAGCAGGAGTAATTCCAGTGTGGGAAAGAGACAGACCTATACAGGTTGTCTAGCGCTATCTCATTCCCACACTAGAATTATTACTGCTTTAAGACGTCATGCTAGGCCACCAGGGGGTTACTACGACGTCTTAAAGCAGGAGTAATTCCAGTGTGGGAAAGAGACAAAGCTATACAGGTCGTGTAGCGCCATCTCATTCCCACACCTGAATTACTCCTGCTTTAAGACGTCATGGTAGGCCACCAGGGGGGTTACTACGACGTCTTAAAGCAGGAGTAATTCCAGTGTGGGAAAGAGACAGACCTATACAGGTTGTCTAGCGCTATCTCATTCCCACACTAGAATTATTACTGCTTTAAGACGTCATGCTAGGCCACCAGGGGGTTACTACGACGTCTTAAAGCAGGAGTAATTCCAGTGTGGGAAAGAGACAAAGCTATACAGGTCGTGTAGCGCCATCTCATTCCCACACCTGAATTACTCCTGCTTTAAGACGTCATGGTAGGCCACCAGGGGGGTTACTACGACGTCTTAAAGCAGGAGTAATTCCAGTGTGAGAAAGAGACAGAGCTATACAGGTCGTCTAGCGCTATCTCTTTCCCACACTGGAATTACTCCCGCTTTAAGACGTCATGGTAGACCACCTGCTAATTGCAAAGAAATAATGCCGTAGCTTACCTGATTTAAATATTCTTGTAAATGAGATCGTGTAGACTGCGGCGCCCATTTCATCGCCTCTTGAACTATCCCGTGACAGCGGTCCGCAAAATCTTTGACAATGCACTGTGAACAATTCCAACATTTATCAACGAATTCGTAATAAGCCCTAATCAGTAAGAATCGTTTTCACTTAAAATTATTTGTTTAATCTTTTAGTAAATATTAAATCTTCTATTGAAACCAGTAAGGTTGATTTTCTTTTGTACTAACTGTCCGCTATGGTATCTTATACAGGGTGGAATTTTTCAACAAAATGGAGCTCATTTTGAGCAGGTAATTAGTGAGTTAATCTTTTTTCTTCTGTTTTTTTTTGTTCTTTTAAAATAAGTTAAGATTTCATGGCTTTCCTTTCATTTAATTTATCAATTTTGTTAGAGAGATTTGATCGATTGATGCCATAAAAGTACTGGCTGTTATTTTTTCGGAATTGAGCCGGTTCGATTCCCGAATGTGGCAAACGACTTTTCGAAAATCTTTGAATGTCGATTTATTTCTTTTAAAAAATAAAGGAATGTTTCCTTTGAGTAAAATTTTCTATCTCCAGTATTTAGAGTACTTTCCCTCCAGGTGGCGTTGAAAAATTTCACCCTGTAGTATATACAAAACTTTTTTGTCATTCATAATTTAATTGAAATAAGACTTTCTAGTGAAACAAATAAAGTTGATTATCCCTTACCTCTCTACCTTCTAAAGTGTCTTGCAGCTGTAAAGTGAAGTCTGTGCCGGGTACTTTAAGTAATGGTGTTTCTTGGTTCGCGTCTAGCTCTAAGCTGAAGCTTAGGACTTGCAGGATGTCTAACATTGACCAGAGGACCTGGAAGTAAGTTAGTGTTAAATAGATGGATGGATGGATAGAAACGAAGTATGATTAAAGTATGGGTGACTGGTAATTAGCGACCGATACTTAAACACGTGATTATACTCATGATAACAAACAACTTTCCCAAAGAAACATTTTTTTTATACCTACTCGTTCACTTTTATCCCAATAACACATTAGCCGTATGAAATGCGCGCGCGCGCGCCTGTGACCTATCAGCTGTTAGCCGCGTGACGCCGTTCTGTCTTATTACTACCGTACCGAGCAACAGTGGGTAGGCAGAGCACAGTGGGAGACAGAACGGCGTCACGCGGCTAACAGCTGATAGGTCACACGGCTATTGGCCACCGCAGCTCTCAAGGGAGAGCAGCGGTAGCCCAGTGGGCCACCACTTACGAGTCATGGTTTCGAACCCAGGCAGGCGCATTACTTTGTGTAATTTATTTCATCACCACTGCTCTTAAAACGGTGATCGTGAGGAAACCGGCATGTTAGGACATGCCGGTTTCATTTTTGGTTCTAGGGAACCAAAAAATCGAAGACATGAGACATCTACCAACCCGCACTGGGCCCGCGTGGTGGCTTATAGCCCATTACCTCTCATAAAGAGGAGGCCTGTGTCCCAGCAGTGGTAACATTATAGGCTGATTATCCTCTGCTTATGCTATTCTAGAACAGGGGTTCCTAAACTTCAAAGGTAACGGAACACCAATCAAATACCTTTTATTTTATGGAACCCCATGTCAAAAGATTACAAATCAACACTGAAATTTGTATAAGAACAATTAAAAAAAAAATACATAAAGTACCTATAAAAATACCTATTTACATAAAAGTAATGAGTCCTTCTCATCACATATTTTGCGCTATTTTAATATAATTGTGGTATTATTTAATTAATAGGTAATAATGAATAATTTTGGCGGAACCCTGATGACTATTCTACGGAACCCCTAGGTTCCGCGGATTCCAATTTGGGAATCCCTGTTCTAGAACATCTTACTCACCCGACAGTTCCACAACAAATGCGGGAATCTATCAACCAATCCCGCGAGCCACTTGTCGGCCACCCTCCGGATTTGCTTGTGTATGTGATTGAAGTTGACCAATAGGAACTGAGCGTGGCCTTCGAGTTCCCTTTCACGGGATTCGTCCTTCACTTTGTCTGACATCACATCTAGAAACTTCTGGAACACTTTGTCGCCGACACTGGAATTTTGAAGGGTTTTAGTTTATATGAGACTAGCTGCCCGAGACCTTTGTTCGCGTGAAATTATTATACAAATATTACTTCCCTATTTGAATCAAATTTTATTAAAAATTTCATAGGTTTTAATTTATTTTGGACAGAACCGTAATCTTCTTTTTAAAATAAAAGAAGCTTAAGTTACTTCTCATAGTATCAGCTATCTGCCAGATCAAGTCCAGCCGTTTCTGAGATTAGCCGGAACAAACAGTGAGACAGACAAAAATTTAAAAAAAATGTCTAGACCAACGACGCAGTCATCAACATATTTACAAATATTTACGATGGTCAATAATGGTCATGTTGTTATGCACAATTAGTTGGCCTAAGATCTTTAAAACCGCTTCGAAATAAGTACAAAAAAAAGCAATAAAAATACAAGCGGATAACAAAAATATAATATTATTCAACGTACCTGGCAACACACTGCCACATACCAGTCTTGTCTTTTTGTAACGTTGAGTCACTCAAATACTCTATGATAGGTTGTAAACTCGGTTCAGGCGAGTTACTTACTCTGAAATATCAAACGAACAGTTTATACTACACCTCAGATTGATAAAGTAGTAAGTATAACTAATTGTAGTGTAGTATATTCATCACCTTCCTGCCCTTGTTCCAGTACTTATATCAATCGTCGAAAAAAATCATTGTATAAGAAACAAGAAACTTCACGATAGAAAATTGAATAAACATGTCACGTTTCGTTGTGGCTATCGACACTAGAGTACTGGTGGCCTACCATGACATCTTAAAGCAGGGGTAATTCCAGTGTGGGTAAGAGATGGCGCTAGACGACCGGTATAGCGCTGTCTCTTTCCCACACTGGAATTATTCCTGCTTTAAGACGTCATAGTAACCCCCCAGAACCAAAGTGGCATAATTATGCAAACGCCACGTCGATCGTATCTTTACCTCCAAATAGCTCGGTAACGCGTCACTTTAGGCCTAGTGCACCAATGATATTATAAATAAAAAGAGGTAGATATCGCACTAGCGCGCGCAAATTGTTGCAGACAAATTCAGACAATTGTCGTAATTTGATTTAGTCGCTTAATAGCAGCGAGCGTTTCAAAGCGTGTAAGTGGTGTGACAATAATATACCTAAAATGCCAAGTTGCGTATTAAGAAAGTGTAAAAGTTATGGTTCCAAGATAAATATGAGTGAAGGAGTTTAATAGCATACGTAAGGATACTAAAAGTATGTCATATTTGTATTTTTCACGATTTTATTACCAATTACAAGTAAATTTCGAGTGTGACAAGGACAAATAGCATATATTCACTACTAGAGTACACACTACAGAAAGGTATCTCTTTCTGTATCATTCGTTCCGTATGGAAATGGAATAATACTATCTATCGCAGTCGTAATTGAAATTACTGTAGACCTATAGCTAAGTACATTTGTAATAACAACGCAACGATATTTCAACGCCGCTCAGTATGAACGTAGCGTATCTTTCTTTATAATATCATTGTAGTGCACCTTATCTCTGTTTTGTCTGTTTAAGTTTCCTTTACCAATAAATTCTAGTTTCATCGTAGGCAGCAGCTTTGAAGAAAAATCAAAATGGCGCTGGGGTGACTTATCCAGCTTTCCTACAAAAAAGTTCAAATCCCTATGGATTTTGACCAGTTATCTTGTTCCGAGTCACTGCTGGCTCGTTATAAAAGAAGCCTACCTTTAAATATAAAATGAAATAAGTCACACTCACCTTAAAGTCTCCAACCAATACACACTCAGCAAATACATACACGGCGCAAACGTCAACTTGTTCACAAACACCGTCACTTCCGGCGGATGATCCAACAAGTTCGATATTTGAGTCTTCAACTCTTGAAGTTCGTTAATCGACACTGAGTCGTTGCGGACAGCGGACGTGTATTGCAGCTCGCGCATTTCAGAACGCAGTGATGTTTGGGAGACAAGGAAGGGAGATTTTACTGCTATCTCTTTTACTCCTGCGTACCATTCTTGTGGCCATAAACCTGTGGAAGTTAAAGTTGATTTATTACTGTTTTTAATAAATTTTTTGCTTTAGGTTTTTCTGGGTAAATGTTAATTTGGTTTAAATTGAAAAATATTATTCATTTTGACAAGTGAAAAGATTTTACTGTACAAATAGATCGAAGTGAGTTCTCACACTTTTCAAATCATAAAATTAAGATCTTGCAAAGGATATTTATAATGAGAGGTTTTCCACACAGATCGTTATAATAATAAGAATAATGGCGGAACAAAAATCACTCCTCACTCAAAGCGTCATCTATAATTACCTACGAAAATAAATTACGTCTAACAATGCTTTCTAATGAACCTATAAGCACACTCGGTTCAAAAAAATAAATAAATGAATACACACACTACAAACTTTTGTACAAATCTTGGATCAAAGGTTTGATCAAACATCGTTGCTTTTGTGATACTGCAAATGTTTGTGGTGCTATATTTACCAATAATGTGGACTACTTACCATGCCATGGTTTCTATCAAAGTATTTCTATAAGTTTTTCTTCACTGACAAATTATTATTATTTAGGTACGGGACTTACGTTTCTCGATAATTTTACGCCATCGAGAATTTATTTTAAACATTAATTTACTTATTCTTAGGACTGTTTAGTTCAGGAACATACATAGAGGTATTTTTGCATAAAATAATGGGTTCAATTCCGGTTCTTTTTTTATCAAAAAAAAAAACAAATTTTCTGCAAAATTCAGCTCATTATTTCTTTGCCCACTTTGCATCCTATATCATAGTAGACCAATTAAAAAACCTTAATTATTTCAGACTGAGATTTTCTCAGAAATAATCTTTTCATTTTATTTAAACTTTAAACTTTCTGTACCCAGTAGTCGTACACACGGCGACATATCAAGCTGTACATTTCCAGTGTAACATGACCTCGCTTTGTATAGATTTCCCGTAAAATGAGAGATCTGTTTGTTTATATTGGTTTTGCATAGCTTGATTAGTCGTCGTGCATACATAGGCGGACTTAATGCCAAAAGACACTCTCTACCAGTCGACCTTCCTGATTTCTATCCAAATAACTGCACATACCAGTAAATACAGCACCACCCCAACAAGTTATGTAATATATTAAAACCATACAACATAAATCTAGATACTTCTAAAAGCATGGTTACTCACGCTTTCGCATAGCTACACGCGTCGCCATAGAAGAAGAGACAAGACGTTTAAATATAAATATATCTATGTAAACATCACATTTCATAATATTATATACAATTTGATAGAGAGACAGAAAAGTGCTATGTTTTGAAGTTTTATATATTATTTTGTTAGTTGAAATTTTATGTTGAATTTCGTGTACGGATGTGGATAAATTTGACAGCGAGCGTACGATCATAGATCGATCGTACGTTCGCTGTAACAAAAGTTGTTTAGTTTCATGGTCTGAGACACCACACGACAGGTTTTGCGCTTATTATGTTACACCCTGATCATAAAAAAAAAAAAAAAATATCCGCATCCGCACAATCTATAAGTAAGTTATCACTTAGCATAAATTTAATTCGTGGGTAAGTCAAAGAAGTTTGAATAAAAAAGTATCAAAAAGAAAACTTGATTTATAATGAAAGGATAAGTACCTGATTCGGCGGCAGTGAAACCCATGACTACGCAGTATAGCCAGAAGTCTTTGAACAGCTTGTGGAGACGTGGCTTCGGGTTCCTGATTGGTGGCAATCGTTTCACCAAGACCTGTAGGAGATTTGTAGGCAATTTTACATATTAACAGTTTTGAATGCGAATATTTCGGTACTAACTGCGAAATAAGGTAAACTTAAACATGCCATAAATAGGGATCTTGTTGGTAGTGTCCCGAAATAAGGCCTAAATTAAATAAAAGTATATTGTTAGTTTAAACTTTTCTGAAGTTAGCTTTCTTAAGCTGAGTTCTGAAGGCGAGTGAAAGCACCAAGTTCTGGTCTATGTGATCAATGTAACTTAACCTTATCAAATAACAAAATGACAAAATCTTTTTGAAATAATTCTTTGAATAACTTGGGAATATTATTGAGAGCTCCGATACACAAGTCCAAGATGGGTAAGCTTTTCGTGTGTTTACAATAGCAATATTTGTATAAAATGTAACTGAAAAGATATCTATGTGTTACGGCTAAAAGCCGAAGTAAGGTGACACCTATGTCTAGCTGGTAAATTTAAATTTGAGGGTTCGATGCAACCAATCAAAAAAAAAAAATCAAAAGAGCGCGACATCCAAATGTCGCGCTCGTGGCACCGCTCGCTGCGCTCGCTCGGCTCGCGCGCGTTTGGTCACAGTTCTAACCTAACCTTACCAAAACCATTTGGTCGGTGTGTCCTAGCAATAATAAGAATACACCTAAGAATAACAAACTGTTACCGACCGCACCTACGTATAGCCGGCTAGAACTAGGTGTAACCTTACTTCGGCTTTAAGACGTAACATATAGACATATATAACTAGCTTTTGCCCACGGCTTCGCTCGCTTTTATTAAGAATTTGACAATCAATTCGCACTACTAACGTTTCTATAATAATATAATTCAATCATGATTAGAAAGACACGTGGCGCCATCTATTATCATAAGAACGTTATTGTTGTTTTCCTCGAGAACAGTACTTTTTTTCGGGATGAAAGGTACCCTATGTCTGTCTCAGTACACCTGACAAAGTATATGCAAATTTTCAGGATGATCGGTTTAGTGGAAATGAGTTAATAGAACTCACCGCTATAACAGGTATAAGCACACCCAGGTTCCCGGCACTGCCAGACGCCTTCAACACAGGCGCAGGGGACCTATCAGTGGCTCGTTCTCCACCCAACCCGAGCTGTACGAATAACTCGAGCAGGCGAGTCAGCAGCTCGAGCCGAGCCGTCGTGCCACGGACGTTGGCCGCTATGTTGGCCAGCGCGTTGAGCACTGCGCCGGAGACGTGTCTGTGGAAAAAGAAGTGATTTTTTTTTATTCCTAACGGGTTAAAACAAACCGCACGGTTGACGCAATGGCTGAGCGATTGGTTGGGGCGCTGCGTGTCCGATTCCCACACGGAACAAATATTTTTTGGCCTACAAGTAGTTGTTCCGGGTCTGACTGTTTGTGTATGTGACGTTAAATGGTTGTAAATGCAGCCACGATACAGGAGAAATTACAAGTGTGGGGTAACGTTTTTAAAAAAAAGGCAAGTGTACATCATTATCTCACCAGTTATCTGGGCACAAATCTGGAAATAAAATCACGATATCGTAATCTCTTTTAAAAGCCAGACATGATCTTGGTCAGATCTTATGTGGAACACAAGACTATGCTTGACGGTTGAAATCTTCTTCCGAATCTTCTCCGACTCCGACCTAAAAATCGGTTGTTTTTGTTGAGCTTCTTCAGTTCTTGCAATGAGCAGACAAAAGGAACAGCTGGTCGCTGGACACGATATTAAATGTCCCATCGTTTGTAGGACAATATCACTCCAGGGCAGAGTTATCTGTAAACCTCTACCTGTGCTGGTTCAACCTGGGTCCTGAATCGCTTTAAATACTAGGATAGCCAAGGTATGGTAGTACTGACCTGTACTGCTTCTTATCATCCGTGGTGTGATAGGCAGCGCTCGCAGCCTCCACAGTGATGACTGTGAACATCCGCATGATCTCGTCGTGCGCGGGACCCTCGGGGCTGGCTAGTGCCATGCAGCCCAGCTGGTCTACTATCAGGGTGTCAAGGGATGAGGGGGCGCGACATAGCCTGGAAAAATGTACGATTTATTGTGTTGAGGACCTGTATCATCATCATCATTTCAGCCAAAAGACGTCCACTGCTGGACATAGGCCTCCCCCAAGTGTCGCCACATTGACCGGTCCCGTACGACTCGCATCCAGCGGATCCCTGCAACCTTCACCAGGTCATCGGTCCACCTAGTGGACAATCTTACCTGTATCTTAGGGCAAAATTCAAAACCAGTCTTAGATTTTAATTTGTCAAGTAAAGTAAGCAAATACCATGTTCATATTTCATGCTAATACGAAAGTCGTGGCATGAAATATGAACGTTGTTTGTATAAAAGGAAGTCTAAGTACGGTCGATAAATTAACCCTTAAATGCGAATTAAAGCTCTATTCAGACATGCGGGAACCGGCGGCTTGATAAACCGCGCGGTTATGTCTGAACGATTACTTAATAACTCATACAAATAAAACTCTCGCGATTTCCATGCGATTCTGAAATCGCGCAGTTCCCGCCGTGTCTGAACAAGCTCTAAAGGCAACAAGTAAATTTTTTTTTACTCGGGGGCCGTGGGGTCCTAGTACTCATAGCCTGTTTAAGGAAATTTCGAAACGCCTAATTGACGCGTCCCGTGACCCAAGGGCTTGCTTTTACCTTGGCCAGAGGCTAAGTGTTGCCATACAACGTGGCAAGCAACGCCGCGAGTCTCATGGGCACATCACCTACTGGCAGCGTTGAGGAGTTTTTCGATGCCCTTTTATAGTTTATTGTTAGTTTATTTAATAGTTTTTAATTAATCATCTATCTTCTATCTATCTTCTTCTATCTATCTATCTATATCTATATATATACATATATACATACATATAAAATTCAAAGTCCTGACTGACTGACTGACTGACTGACTGACTGACTTATATATCAACGCACAGCCCAAACCGCTGGTCCTAGAGACATGAAATTTGGACAGTGTACTCTTTGTGACGAGTAAGTATCCACTAAGAAAGGGTTTTTCAAAATTCCACCCCTAAGAGGGTGAAATGGGGTGTTTAATTTTCTGTGAAACTTTTTATTCCCTGAGTCGATTGACTTGAAAATTTGTGTATTTACTCTTTAGTTAAAATTATGAGATACGTATATCACAGTTTTTCCAAAATCATCCCCCAATTTAAAATTAAACGTCCTGACTGGCTGACTGATATATCAACCCCCAGCCTAAACCACTGATCCTAGAGACATGAAATTTGGACGGTGAATTGTTTGTGAAGAGTAGATATGCACTAAGAAAGAGTTTTTTGAAATTCTACCCCTAAGAGGGTGAAATGGGGTGTTCAATTTTATGTGGAACTTTTTATTCTCGGAGTCGATTGACTTGAAAATATGTATACATACTCTTTAGTTAAAATTATGAGATACGTGTATCACAGTTTTTCCAAAATCATCCCCATATTTAAAATTTAATGTCCTGTCTGGCTGACTGATATATCAACGCACAGCCCAAACCGCTGGTCCGAGAGACATGAAATTTGGACGGTGTACTCTTTGTGACGAGTAAGTATCCACTAAGAAAGGGTTTTTCAAAATTCCACCCCTAAGAGGGTGAAATGGGGTGTTTAATTTTCTGTGAAACTTTTTATTCCCTGAGTCGATTGACTTGAAAATTTGTGTATTTACTCTTTAGTTAAAATTATGAGATACGTGTATCACAGTTTTTCCAAAATCATCCCCCAATTTAAAATTAAACGTCCTGACTGGCTGACTGATATATCAACCCCCAGCCCAAACCACTGATCCTAGAGACATGAAATTTGGACGGTGAATTGTTTGTGAAGAGTAGATATCCATTAAGAAAGGGTTTTTTGAAATTCTACCCCTAAGAGGGTGAAATGGGGTGTTCAATTTTATGTGGAACTTTTTATTCTCGGAGTTCATTGACTTGAAAATATGTATACATACTCTTTAGTTAAAATTATGAGATACGTGTATCACAGTTTTTCCAAAATCATCCCCAAATTTAAAATTTTATGTCCTGTCTGGCTGACTGATATATCAATGCACAGCCCAAACCGCTGGTCCGAGAGAAATGAAATTTAGACGGTGTATTCTTTGTGAAGAGTAGATATCCACTAAGAAAGGGTTTTTTGAAATTCCACCCCTAAGAGGGTGAAATGGGGTGTTGAATTTTATGTGGAACTTTTTATTCTCGGAGTCGATTGACTTGAAAATATGTATACATACTCTTTAGTTAAAATTATGAGATACGTGTATCACAGTTTTTCCAAAATCATCCCCAAATTTAAAATGTAATGTCCTGTCTGGCTGACTGATATATCAATGCACAGCCCAAACCGCTGGTCCGAGAGAAATGAAATTTAGACGGTGTATTCTTTGTGAAGAGTAGATATCCACTAAGAAAGGGTTTTTTGAAATTCTACCCCTAAGAGGGTAAAATGGGGTGTTGAATTTTCTGTGAAACTTAATATTCTGGGTCCATTGATTCGAAAATTGATGTTCACACTCTTCAATTAAAATTATAAGACATGTGTATCAGTTTTTCCAAAATCATCCCAAATCCAATCCAATCATCATAAATAGGGCTTCGAAGCTCACGTAGAAGGGCGCATGCCGCGCAGCGTTGCGTGGGGCGTGCGGGGCGCGGGAGTATTTACCTATAACTAAGTAGGTAGGATTTTTCTGAGGTAGACGTGTCTGTGAATATGGTTTATTCCACCGATTTTCACGTTGGCTCGCGATACGGGACATTGATATTAAATATTATGTCAAAGTATTATGTCTATAAATAGATTCCTAATAAATCATTTGATTGGTGTCCCGGTGTGTAATTGATATTACTATGAACAAATATTTGCAATAGCAAGTACACGTAAATCTATGTATGTACTGTACATACATAGATTACTTATTATCCCAGAAGTAAGATTCCGTGGGCAATTCCCGAACTCCACGCGGGCGAAGCCGCGGGCAGAAGCTAGTGTATTATAGTTAGTTTAGACAAGCAATCCATTGGGGTCTTGTTTAAAAATTAATCATCTTATTTTTTTACCCGAGTTTTTGAACAAAAATCAATGACGCGTCAAAACAATACACATTATATTTAAAAAAATGTAGTCTCACCTTTGTTGAAAGAATTGTAGGATAGTATCGGTTGTCTTCGGCGTGTCCTTCAAAGCGACGGCGACATGACCCAACATTATTACAATATTCGTACTGATGAGGGACGATTCGCTGAAAAAATACATAGACTTGGTTAAACAACGGCTTCCATTGGGCCTCGAATTGGTCACCGTTTTGAATGAAAACGGTTCCGTAGATGACATTGCCGGCTGTTTTTTTCGGTATTTCTTTCAGATAGCACACGTAACAGTGACAAATCAAGCTGCATTCGCGATTTTAACGATTGAAGTCTTCAGCGATAATGTTGCATTGTTGCCATTTTCATCATTAACATTGGCAGTCTTGTTTCACCCCCTGCTGGGTATAGGCCTCCTCCCTTTTGAACCATGTGCTATTCTTCCCTGGTTTGCGCGAGGCTCAACCAGGTGTTAGGTGTTGTTATCATGACCCATCAAGGAACGAGCTAGGGCTTCTTACCTGTCACTAGTCTCAGCCGATTACTGACGGAACCCACAAGAGCAGCACACAGTATGGGTCTACCGTCAGCGCCGCTTCTAGTGCAACGCAAAGATTTTCTACAGTGGCATCTCGAAGTTTCTCGAAAGGAGACCAGAAGCACGCAGAGAAGATCACTTAATTTCAATTTTATTTAAATGCAGGCATAGCCGACATTTGCTTTAGGCTGATGACAGACGTTCACACGATTGCACGCCGACTGCAATTGAACTGCAATCGGACTGCACTTTTGGTTTGCAGTTCTATTGCAGTCGTGTCAACTACATTCAAACTGCATCCGAACTGCAATTTGCGGTTAGATTGCAGTTGAAATGCGGTCCGTCTGTCTAGAGCCTAACATAGACGGCCGGGATGCGACTTGCCAAGCCAACTTCTAACCTAAGACAAATGGAATAACGTTCATTCTCACCTGTCACTAGTCTCAGCAGTAAACAGCCGGTTACTGACGGAACCCACAAGAGCAGGCACACAGTAGGGGTCTACCGTCAGCGCCGCTTCCAGTGCAACGCAAAGATTTTCTATGGCGGCGTCTCGAAGCTTCTCGAAGGGAGTCGACTTTACCGGCACGCCTGATTCTGTGAGACCTTGGAGCTCTTTGCCTTGGACTGCAACAACGGTCACTGAGTTAAATGTGGTGAATAAATCATTTTGAACCGCCACTGCTGGACAAGGACCTTTCCCATATATTTTCCAACGATCATCTTCTACTTCTGGTCGCTGGCACAACATTTTTATATCTTTTTAGCACAGAACTTGGCGACTTCCACCGCGTCGTCAGTGGCAGCGCAAAGGTCACTTGGGCTGCATGTTTTTGGGCTAAGAGGGCAAGATAGGAGGTGGAGCGTTTGCGACACAGCTCCACAGCCACACACCGCTGCTACCGTTCCCAACGATATAAAGGCTAGACGAAGTGACAGTCTTTCATCGATACCGATGATAGGAAATTAGGGTAGAACTTCATCCGGCAGCACGCCATCATACATGAACCCGTGGCTAAATAATAACAGCCGCTGGGATCGATCTTTAGGTTAAGCCGCGCTTGCCTATGTTGATCCTTGGATGGGTGACCACCCAAAACATACCGAGTTTCCTCCGTGCCTCGGGAAGCAAGCCTTTGGTCCCGGTTGTCATCTGTAGATCGTTGACAGTGGTTATTGGTAGTCAGGAGCCCAAAAGTCTGACAACCAGTCTTACCAAGGGGAATCATATTACCCAGTACTAGCTGGATTGAGGAGGTCAGATAGGCAGTCGCTCCATGTAAAGTTGGAACTTTGACCCCCAATATCTCCGTAATTAGAAGCTTCCCAGGTATGGTGTAGAACAAAAAAATGATCGCAATGACGGGTAGAACAAGTGCCTTTCGGCTTCGTTAAGGGTCTTGTTACACCCTTTTTTAATGTCCATAGACTCACGTGTTACTTTCATATGTTCTTTGCCAGTTTTCTCGAGTTCCAACTTGTGTAGTTTGAAGAGTATGGGCGAAGGAGTCACGAGGAAGTCGCGTAGGCAGTAGATCGATGTGTTCGCTATCGTTGGGAACTTTGTCGCTAGTTTGCCGAGACCCTGCGAAAGTGGACGTTATAGTTAGAAGGTTAGCGATTAAATTTGAATAGATAGCGAATATACACACACCCACGCGCAACACACATAATATATAAACAAAGACGCGCATTTTAGTAGAATGTTTCTTTTTTAGTGTAGTTAAGTTGCTGTATTTTTTAAAAAGTCTGAGAACCACTCCTACCAAGGGGTATCGTATTACCTAGTACTAACTGGGTTGTGGAGGTCAGATAGGCAGTCGCTCCATGTAAAATACTGGTATTCAGCTGCATCCGGTTAGACTGGAAGCCGACCCTAAAATAGTTTGGGAAAAGGCTAGGCAGATGATGTATTTGCTACTTACTTCAAGACAGACCATCAGCAGCGGCATGTGTGCAAGTATCAGCTTGTGGTTATGATTGGAGTTTATCTTCTCAGTCAAACGTCCACATAACGAGTCCGCACCTACAAATTGACAATAAATATTAGTTTACCTTACAACAATATCTTATATTAAAAATCTCATGTCACTGTGTTTGTGGTCGCACTCCTCCGAAACGGTTCGACCGATTTTTATGAAATTTTTCATGTATATTTGGTAGGTATGAGACGTAAAGACGACATGACGGTCGACGGTATTAGGTTGTCAAATTCTAAATTAACGCGAGCGAAGCCGCGGACAAAAGCGTGTGCGTTTTATAATACAGACACAACCTTCCCAGTTCAAATTCAGTGTCCAATACAGATACACGCCGTACGATTGAGACGAATCTGCACTGGGCTAGCGTGGTGGATTAAGGCCCACTCCGTCGCAGAGACAACACGCCTGAGGCCCACCAGTGGGGACGCTGATTATCTTCCTATATGATAGGTCAACTACATGACATTTTACGAGTACAGCAGAAGCCAGACTTTTTTTTTGTTGGCAGGAACTGTCCCACTCCTGCGCAGAGGCCTCCCCCCACTCCTTTCACTTTTCGCGTGTGGTGCCTCTTCTCGCCAATTAACGAGAAAGCCATCCCGCCATGGTATAATAATATACTTCGCCTGGTATTCTCTTCCCGTGACAGCTGGGTCACGTAATTGGCCCAAGAATACGTCATCAGTTGCGATGCTGTCGATGTGTTGCCACGGTGTGATTGAATTACCCGAGCAAAATGCATTTTTTAACTTAACAAAGCAATTATGAACTAATAATTCAATATGTAAATTAATTTAAAACTAAATAGATGAATCACACGAGTTACTAAATAGTTAAGCTTGTTAGTAATTTATTTTATTTTTATTCACTAAATGAGAGGCCCTAAATTTACTGAAAAGGACAATCAATGGTAACACTTATCATAACGTAGTCTTGGGCCATCGTGAGAAGAGAATACCAGACGAAGTATATTATTATACCATGCATCCCGCCATCTTTTAATCGGTCTGCTCGAGCTGTCTCAGGGCTCCAGTTTTGTGATAAGATCAGAATTAAAAAAAAAACAGTCACTTTCCAAACAGCATGTAAAAACAGTCGTTTTGTTTGATCAAAACGATATTCTACTGTTTCATAAAACAGCAGCAAAACCAACTAGTGTCACAAAAATATTAAATTGGCCGAACTCTTGGCTACTTTGGAGTAGCCATTAAACAATCCCATTTGAATTTACAAATATTTAATGAAAATACACAAATAAATAAATTAAGTATTATTTACAAAGATAGTTAAAGTTATGTCAATTAGTATGGAATATAAAGGGTGTAAATAGACCCTTAACATAACCGAAAGGCACTTGTTCTCCCCGTCTTTGCGATCATTTTTTTGTTCTAGACCATACCTGGGAACCTTCTAGTTACGGAGATATTGGGGGTCAATGTTCCAACTTTTTCACAAGTTTTTTTTTAAATACATGTTTTTAATGTAAGATGTTTACTTCACACACCTCCACGACAATCCATCCATCAGTACAATGCTTGGTTGATGGCTATGTGAAGGGTCTGTTTACACCCTGTATAGGTCAAGTTAAAGCCATAAACACTACATAATACAAAGAAAGAGATAAGTTAATAAATAAATAGTATAAGATTATAAACTATCATGGTCACTAACATTACTATTAATACTAATAACGGGATATTTGCCATGTTTACTGTTTGCTATGAGTTCCCGATATTTCGGCGCTGTTGCAAGCACCATGATCACGGATAAACTGAAGTTATTGCGGGTGGAACTCATAGCAAACAGTAAACATGGTAAATATCCCGTTATTAGTATTAATAGTAAATAGTACAAGGTTTCGAATTCGAGTAATTTAAGGCTCAGGATGAGAGCAGCGATGGCCCAGTGGTGGCGGCTCCTACTTAGGAGCAGTAAGTCGTGGGTTTGAAACCAGGCAGACGCATAACTTTGTGTAAGTAATTTATTTCATCACCACTGCTCTCAAAACGGTGAAGGAAAACATCGTGAGGAAACCGGCATGTCTTAGAAACAAAAATTGGAAGATAAGTGACATCTAGCAACCCGCACTGGGCCCGCGTGGTGGATTATAGCCCATTCCCTCTCATAGAGATGAGGCCTGTGTCCCAGCAGTGGGAACATTATAGGCTGATTATGCTAAGGCTAAGGATGCGTTTTCACTAAGGCTTCGAGACATGACGACAGACAGATGAGAAAAAATATGAGATTTGGATTTCAACGTTTCGGCTCCGCTTATCTCTGCCTAAGTGAAAACACACCCTAAAGAACTCGCCACACTTATTGACGCTTGTAGGCTTGTATGGAAGTACCGCCACTAAAGTCCGAGTATTTAACACTGACGAATAGTCAGCAGCGACTGCCTCGTTGGTCTAGTGGTCGCTAGCTCGACTGCTGAGCATGAGGTCCTGGATTCGATTCCCAGGTCGGGCAGTGTTATTGGATTTTTCCATTAGGAATTACGCAGTAGCAGCCACGGAGTCTGGATTTGTGCCGGTTGATGGCAAAAGGCTCGCCCCCTATTACATGGGACTTAAAAACATTACTGGCGAAATGTGGGTGTAGGTACTATTAGGTACACCTCTGCCTAACCCTTCGGTGATTACAGGCGTGATGTTATGAATAATCAGCAATTAGTTTAATTAGTACGCTTAGGGTTAGTTATCACAGGGGTAACACAACACGCACTCGCTGGTACCTATTAATATGGTTAGAGCGTTTATAAGAGCCGGTACGTGATAGTCCCCATCAACTGTAACACCATAATACAATACATAAATTATAAGAAAGTGTCAAGTTTCTAAAGAATTCTCCAGAAAATCAACAAAAAATAAATCAGCTTAAAAATCCATATACAGGGTGATTATTTTAACTGGGACTGTATGGCGAAAACCCAATCTATACGAGATACAGAAGTGTATCCTACACTTACAGTACCGAAGGGTCAATTTTGTAAGAGGTAAGCCGGAGTACATATCTTTAATGTGATTATATTATTTGTCTATAGAATACTGACTGTGCCATTTTTCAAAGGGAACCCGGTAGGAATCGAGTTGTTTGGAACCTTCGCCACTGCTACACTTGATTATTTGGAAAAAAAAGTGCAAAGAAAGTTGCCGTGTGTCTTTTATAGATTCGGATATCCCCATACTGTCCCAGTTAAAATAATAACTTGTATAGCGCTGCATGGTCATGGCTGGTCGTAGATAGAACTAACTTCGCGAGAATGTTTTTTTTTTCAATACTATTTTGGCAGACAATTTCACATATCATCAACAACAACAACCAACAACAACAACTCCAACAACTTTTCTCTGAGAATGTAATTTAAGCGCCATAAGAACTATGCTAGACTTTGATATTTTAAGGCGACACTACTTACAATACTTATTCTTTTTTTTTTAGAAGAGTTCTGGATTCTTTAAAAACTTGAAAATATATAAAATTAATAAATATATAAGCAAAAAGATTTACATAGAAAGGTACAATACAACAGAGGCATAAGAAATAATATAACAACAAATAATAAATACTTAAATAAACAAAACCACTCCTTTTTACATCCCCACTTCCCCAACCAAATTTCAACCTTACACCTAAAACACAGAAGGTCCAGAATCACCTGTCTCATCTCCAATAGCCCAGACCAGTAGATCAACACAGGCAGAATTAGCCATCACATTGACTTTGAATTTGTTGACGGTGGCAAAGTTACTCTCCCGATCTTCCCTCTCTGAAGCATCGTGGTGACGACTCTGAAGTTCTGTCTGACCGCTTAGGAAGAGGCATTTTACGAATTCCTGCAAAGAGAAGTTGGGTTTGGTTAGATTGGACGGCTGCAAGGTCGGTAGGTTTAGAAACATTGTGCTGTTTCATTTCTAATGCTCCCAAAACGGTGAAGGAAAACCTCATGTGAAAACCGACATGTATGAAAAATATAAAGTCATAGTCCGAGAAGAAAAAAGTACGAATTAATATCTATAGTCAAAACAGTACAACAACAATTACTTTTATCATCCATACAAATATATAAAATTGAAGTATCTGTTTGTAATATCAAAATAACAGCTTTTTACTGAAAGCATACATGAAAATATATACGGAACTTATAACAAAAGCACACTTTTTTCCATTTTTGTCAGTCTGTCTGTCTGTTTGTTTGTTCCGGCTAATCTCCGAAACGGCTAAACCGATTTTGACGGGACTTTTACTGGCAGATAGCTGATGTTATTTAAGATTTTTATTTTAGAATAAGAATTAGGGTTCCGTGCAAAAAATTAAAACCCTTGAAATTGATAACAAACAGCAACAGCTAGTTACCCGACAACTGACGTATGAACCGGATAGTGCAGGAACAGAGAAGCCGGCAGTGAATTCCACAGACTGGCGGTTCGAACAATAAATGTGGAAGCATAGCGCTTTGTTCGTGTCAGTGGAACTTCTTCGTCCGATAATAGAATGGGGATGGGGGAATCAGATTGTGTAATTGTGTAAAGTCTTACGAAGACCCCCTCTCCTCGTAAAATCAAAATCAAAGCATCTATTTCAAGTAGGCCAGTTACAGGTACTTTTGAATTGTCGAAACAAAGAGAACAATAGCTAAAGTCACAAGTCATAAAAACTGTGAAAGTACGGTAATTGCCCATTCCCTAACGTAGATCTCTATGGAGAAGAACGGGCAAGAAACTCCATGGACACTCTTTTAAATCAGAATACTTTTACAAACTCTTGGTTACATCATTCATGTTGAGATGGTAGGTACATTATGTGAGAACGATGTAGCAAGACGTACGTTAAAAGTGTCCATAGTAAAAACAATTCAAAAATAAAATAATCAATTGAAATAGGAGTAAGAGTTGGGCAATTATGGGCAATCACTTAATGAGTTCATTTTCATCTATAAATTTGGACTGTTTGAAGGATGACATGGCTGGAAAGGAGGTAACAGCTGAGATGACGAGTGTAGTGAATAGAAAAGAATAGTAGAAGATGACATGCTGCGCCGACCCCAAATTAATTGGGATAAGAGCTTGAGAATGATGATGAAACTTACCTGAACATCTTTGGTGAAGGGTCCTGGTAAATCTTTCTGATGCTGCAACAGTTCTCTCAGAAGCGTCACCATCACTAGGTTCAAGGTTTCCGAGAAGGATTTGTATGGAAAGACCTGTGGCAGAAAATAATACATGAGAAGTAAGACCTTACTTCGCAGTTAGGCGCTAACTGTTAAGTAAACAAAATTGGATACATTTTTTTGTGAGATCACAAATGCCAGATAGACTTACGAGGATTTATTCTGAGGTAAACAAGGTCCATAATTTGAAGTGTTAGCTCAGATTTATTAATCATTGCATTTGGATTTATTGCATCTTTGACATTTCTCGGGAGCCTGGCGTCCCGGACCTTTGAATTGCGTTCCACACCAACAGGCGATTCCTGTATGCACTAAGCAAGTGCACTCAAGGGCAACCCCTGGTTGGTTCAGGACTAGTGTAGGATATATTGATATATATATTGAACAGTGAATGATTAATATCTGTTCTATATTCTATCGGGATTTCGGGTCCTTGGAGTCCTGCCCAAGAACCCACCACAAGCTTCTTAACGGGTTTATTATTATTCGAGTTTATAATAAACTAGCATTCCGCCCGCGACTTCGTCCGCGAAAATTGTGATAGCTCGGCTAATTTGCATGATATAAAAATAATTTATAGCCTATAGCACTCACGAATAATGTAGCTTTCTGCCAGTGAAAGAATTGGATCATTAGTTCCGGAGATTACCCCCTACATACAAACAAAATTTAACTCTTTATAATATTAGTATAGATATAGAAGTATAGATGATGAATTACCTGAATCTGTCCCGACGCGTAAATGTCTTCTGCTTCTTCATCCAAAAACGCAAGCAAATCTTTGGTAAGCAGCTTCTTCGCCAACGACAATATCGACTGCAGATACGTCACATAAAACTGCACATTGATCCTCTTTTCAGGCGACTCCGAGAACCTCATATACGGGAACTGGTTGAAACTGGACCCGAATTTATGAAAGAAATATGTCGTAGGGTCATACGGAACAGAATTGTAACTATGAAGGGATCCCCTTTTTAATGTACCTCCTGTACTGTCTATAGCATCGCTTCCATGGTCTAGAAGGCCCTCGTTATAAGGCAGGTTGAGATTACCAGATAAAGATCTCGGAATGATCGGTCGGAATTGGTTGAATTTCCTCTTTTTATCTAAGGTAGAATATTCAAAGTTCGGTTCGGGTTCCTTTGTTTTGACGGGACTTGGAGGTTGTGGGAACAGACGGCAGAGGAGAGGCGGGTCCACTGTCGAATACCGACCCATAGAGCGAGCTAGACCTATCAGAATCGGTATAGTTCCCTTACACAGTTGGAGTTTAGAGACGGTACTAGTATAGTCCTTGCTTTCGTTACAAGTCATAATAAGCTTTGTCAGGTTGGACATAAGCTCAATTTGGGCTGTGATGATTTCCTCTCGGAGAGAGGGTTGCTTTGTTGCGACGTCTGAGAGGAGAGTGTTGAGACAGAAGCTGAACTTCTCTGACATTGGTATACCTGGAACAAGAGAATGATCAATTTTAATATATCGCTCATCTTACGCTGTTAACATTGCTTTGCGTACAAGATATTTTAAATTTTAATGACAACTGTTGTTAATATCATGATGAACTTAGATTTGTGTGTTTTGTTTTTAAGCATTAGCAATGCATTATTGTTTTAATAATACATACAACCACATATATAGTGCATGTGGTGTTAACCTATAATTAATTGTTGCACTTTAAAATGTAGCAGTAAATATTGTTTTATGAATGTATTGTGCAAACAATTGTTGGTTAACCAAATAAATAAAAATAAATAAATATCAGTCAGTTAAGTTACTCCAAAAATTCTGAGGTCAAGTTTTATAGTGATATCAAGACGCCTTTGCGAAGTTTCTATTGTAATCATAATGGCTCAAAATTCTCACGATGTAAGAAAATATTCTCCAAAACAATAATTGAATGCCAAATACTTTAAACGCATAGAAACTCAATTCTTTGTTAATAGTAGTAATAAAAAAACTTGTTTGCCTCATTTTAGTCCAATGCTTTGCGTTCTTTCCATCGAGTCCTACCGTAAAACCTGATTTTTCACCACAAAAAAAGTCGGTTCCCAGCAATAATTTTTGCGTAAAGTTACTTAGTTTGATGTACAGAATGCTTGGCGGCTATGTGAAGGGTCTGTTTACACCCTGTATATCTAGGGCGTCCCTCCATACCGTTTGTTAGTCGCGTTTCACTCCCCAAATGACTACACCATCTTAGCATACCCTTTTCGATTTTATCACTACAACTTCAAAATAAAAAAAATACAGAAGGAAAAAATATTTTAGATCTATAAAGAATTAACTAGCCGCGGCGCTAAAATTACGCTTGTTTGTTTAACTCACACCTTGAAATTAATCACAGCTTGTCCCTCATCAAAATGAGTACTACGTCATTAAAAATAAAAAGTCATCGCAATTAAAAACACATAATAGAAAACTCATCCCCACATAATAATATGTTTATACAAGCACTAACAATGCTTTAAATGCATCGCGTGACAACCTGTGATGCACAATCATCACTTACAAGTATATTAACCAATAAGCCAACGATGTGTAAATTATTTGAGCATGTAAAGGATTTGGTAAGCAAACTGATTTTTTTTTTAAATATAAAATAAGCTTTTATTTAACTTGCCTTGTTAGTTAATTAGTATTTATTGGTCAAATCTAACAATTGAATTTCAAACCAGTTCCCCCCAACCAATTGAGCTGAAATTTTGCGCACACCTTTGGTTCTGGTGACAATATATTTTTATGACAGACTTGACTTGATTCTGCAGCCAGAAACGCCACCGCCAGAGAACTCCTCAGCGGTTAATAGTACGGACACGAAACTTTGCATACGCGTTCAATGTTGATAGATAAACCTAATTTTATTCTTTTCATTTTAATAAAAACTTTATTTTATATAGTTTTATTTGCTCTCTCGTTATATTGTTCTTCTTTCGAGGTGAATTAGAGACATCATCAATTTTATACCACATCAATCATTCAGCAAGGTAAACAGCCATCCAAAATACGCATAATATGCTGGTTCTGCATTACTTCGATTAGTTTTAGAACAGAGTTTTTTATGGGTAATTTGGTGGAATTTTGGTGCGGTGGCTCTGAAAAGTGCCTTGGTCGAGGTAGCGGAGTTCTGGTCGAAGCTAATTGGACTCTAATTATGGGAATCATCGGCACGACGTAGAAGAAGCAGGGGTATTTTAAAATAGAGTTAGTGTTACTTCGGGCTAGAATAATTTTGAATATCGTAATTTAGAGAGCCAGTGATTTGGGTTTTTATGTCAGTAAGACACTTTCACAAAACTTTAGGGTACCAAATAAAAATATTTCATGTCTTGACTACAATTAACAACACAAAATATGCTCCATGTCGCCTAGAACAGCATTACTGCATCACTATTCATTTTCCATGGAAACATACATTGTTTTAAAACTGCCATATCTATTTTTAATAAAACAATTATTTTCCCATCATAATTTGTGAGATAGAATCGCGAGCATGCGTTATAACGAGATATAAATACTACTGTAAACTCATAGAATTTACTCAGTATCGCAAAGTAAGAGGAACTCAATCAAACTCTCATAATGTTCAAGAAACTATTCGTTGTATTTCTGGTTGTGATGATGTTTGGAAACGTAAGTGATTTTTTCGTGATTTTGTTTTGTTTAACGGCATTTTAATGGCCCGTAAAGGTTTCTACCAGTACCGGACTTTAGCCAGTTAAAGATAGGACCAGATAAGGTTTATTATATGTATTTTTATGGTGTTAGCAATAACAAATCTACCAATAAGCACTGGGTTCGCGTGATAGATTATTGCCTACTCAGAGGGAGTTGGCTGTAATTCAACCTGTCTAACAGACAGCAGGTCTGTGTCACGGGCATGTTATAGCCTGATTATGATAAATAATAAATAATGTGTGACCGACTGCTGCATCACACACATGATCTTCTGACAGAACCTTCTTCTGCTCTGGCATACTGCCATTGGACATCTTTTGATAGAAGCCAGAGTAGAGCTGCTAGCCCTTTGAAAAACTATTTTTGTTACTTCTCGGTCCTTCTTTGTTGTGCTGGTACCTAACATGTCTCATGAACAGTCGCCAGCACATCAAGCTATTACAATCTTTGAAATTTCTTTAATTTTCAACTTTAGCGCTAAAGCTAAATTTGCTAAAGCTAAAAGAAAATTTGACAGCTTAGGGTAGCTTGATATACTGGCGTGCGTCTGTACTAATGACGTTCTCCTGCTATTAAGGTTTAATACCGAAAATCACAAGACTTCAGTTCCTTGTTTTATTCTACGAGCATCACCGATCAATGAGTTTCGCCTGTACTTTTCTATGACCGTTGTATTATGCTTATAATTTTATCATTCCAGAGCATGCAACAAGGCGGAGGGGGCGGCGGAGGTGAAGGTTCTATAGTTATTTTTTTTTTTTAATTAATGTTTGATAGCAGTGTTATCTGCTTGTGAGACGATGGATGGATCGTGTGAAAGGCGACGGCTAATGGTCAATTTTACCGAAGACTAACCGCGGTCACTATCAGTATCATGATACTTGAGGACTATTAACACTGACAGCTCTTGAGCTCGCTTTGAATGTGGTGTGTCACGTTCAGTTCCATTGGTGAAAGCCCTAATACCCGTACAGACGTTGAGAACATGCTCACCATTCCTGTAATAAATGGAGATACGGAGGATGGTGGGTGCTCTCTTCGGAAGTAAGTCAAGGGCGGATCCAGGGGGGGGTCATGGGGGTCATGACCCCCCCCCCAGGACTGGGAAAAATTAGATAAAGTTTTGGGAGAAGACATAAGAGAAAAGTTGATTTTGTTATTCAATTAAGTAAATATATTTTGACATAAAGCAATAAAACAGTTTCTTCTTAATTTGAATTATTATTGTAATCGAATTCGAGCCTGTCATGACTAGATCTCAACTATATGACCCTCCCTTGACATGATAGCTGGGTCCGCCCTTGGAGTAGGTACGTGGAACCATGCTACACTATTATACTACACCGTATGATAGACCGAACGAGAAACATCAAAGAACATTTTGAAACATTATAACGAGAGAGCGTGACATGTAGTTGCATGAGGAATCCTGATAATATTTTACATAATAGATCATCATAAAGGGTGTAAATAGACCCTTAACACATTCGAAAGGTACTTGTTCTCCCCGTCTTTGCGGTAATTTTTTTGTTCTAGACCATACCTGGGAACCTTCTAGTTACGGAGATATTGGGGTCAAAGTTCCAACTTTTTCACAAGTTTTTTTTTTTAAATCCATGTTTTTAATGTAAGATTTTTACTTTACACACCTCCACGACCCCCGTACTATTCAATCCATCCATCAGCACAATGCTTTGATTGCTTTCCATCGAGTCCTACCTTAAAACGTGATTTTTCACCCCAAAAAAAAAGTCGATTCCCAGCAATAATTTTTGCGTAAAGTTACTTAGTTTGATTTACATAATGCTTGGTTGACGGATATGTGAAGGGTCTGTTTACACCCTGTATGTCTAGCCTTTTCCCAACTTAGTTAAGATCGGCTTCCAGTCTAACCGTATGCATCTGAATACCAGTATTTTACATGTAGCTACTGCCGATCTGACCCGCACAACCAAATTAAGTTACTGGTGGTAGTGGTCCGTGCGAAGTCTCCCTAAAGCAAATGAGGCCAAATATTTCATTAACATTCTATATCCTTATTCTGTTTTTTTTTTCTTTTAGCTGGCGCTGGATTTAGCATGGGTGGTGGAGCAGGAGGCGGAGGTTGTAATATTTATTTGAATTAATTAAAAGTTTTCATACCGTCCTAGGAGCAATGGTGGCTCAGTGGTAACAGCCCCGACTTCCATGTCGTGGGCGGATTTTATTGCGTAATCTATTTTATCACTACTGCGCTAAACGGTGAAGGAATTTTTGTGTTCCGTTTCCATACAAAAATAACAGATTTCATCGATTTGCTCCTAAAGTGCTGGTCAAATAAAAAAAGCATAGTAACATTTTTTGCTGTCCTTTAATAGAGGAATGCAACTCTATATTTACTTTTTTTAAATTAAATACTTTTCAATTTTTAATTCTATGTCCAACCTCTGGTATTGGGACGATCCACTGTGCGTCGTGGGGAAACCGAGAATGCCTAGAACCAAAGATTTGAAGGCATGTGACATCAGCCAAACTGAACTGGGCTCGCGTGGTAGATTACGGCCCAGGCTATCTAACAAAGAGCAAGCGTGGGGTCCAGCAGTGGGAATGCTTTGGGCTTTTCTGTATTTTCCATTTAGGCCAACATTATGAAAAAAAAACACTAGTCAGAATAGAAACTGATGACATTGAAAAAGCTCTGTATCTTACTATTTTCTTCTTTCTTTCTTATACAACGTGTAACAGAATAAACGCAAGACCTCTCGTGTGGTGTCTCAGACCATGAAACTGAACAACTTGACTGATTGATGACTTTTGGAAATTCATAACTTTTTTTTTAGTTTTACCATACATGTGGATCAGCTGATTGGGTCCGTTCCTATAGAAAGTTTTTTTTTTTTTAGCGAATTTCAAGAACTCGTAGAACAAAAGTTGTTCAGTTTCATGGTCTGAGACACCACACGAGAGGTCTTGCGTTTATTCTGTTACACGTTGTATATAAAATTATCGTGTCACAATGTTAGTTAGCACACTCCTCCGAAACGGCTTGACCGATTTTTATGAAATTTTATATGCATATTCAGTAGGTCTGAGAATCGGCTACCATCTATTTTTCACACCGCTAGGGCAAGTAGGGTAGGTGGTACGGTAGGGTAGTTAGGTAAGGTAGGTTTAAAAAGGTGCATAGCAACGCATGCCGGGCACAGCTAGTACTATTATAAATGCGAAAGTTTGAATTGGATGGATGTTTGTTATTCAATCACGCCAGAACGGCTGAACGGATATGGACGAAACTTCGCACAGAGATAGATTATAACCTGGATTAACACATAGAATACTTTTCATCCTGGTAATACAATCCTGTGGGACAATTACCGAACTCCACACGGGAGTAGACAGAAGCTAGTAAAGTATAAATGCTTGGCAAATAACATTTTATTTTTAATTGCTAGGCGGCGAGGGTGGCGCTGATGGCAGTGCTGGGGCTGGTTTTAGCGTCGGCGCGGGCGGAGGTGCCGGTGGCAACGGCGGCGGTGGCAAATGAGGTAGAGTAGATGGACGCAGAACCTTTTCTTCGTCTCATAGATGTTTCCGTCTTTTATACGAGCCCTTCTATTCTATTTAATTTGCTTTAATTTCTAAATGAAACAGAAGCGCTCACTAAAAGAGTGACCATGAAGTTTCTTACCGGTTCTTCTCCACAGGAAACGACCAACCCGAACCGTGCACCTTTTTCGACATTTTATAAGTGCCCATGTAGGCCTATGTGAAATAAACTATTTTGATTTTGACTAACGGTTATGACTTATGATGAAAAAGTACAAATATTATATTTTATATTTCCTACCCTTTTTTTTTTTTTTTTTTTAACGTGGTAAAATCATCAAATGAGTCCTCCCACCCAGGGCGGAGCGGGAGGGACTGTCAGACTTGTACTGACTAAAATCCACGGTGTCCTTCAGTAGCCCTTTATGTTCCAGGGTCACGGTAATTCTATAAGTCCCGCGACCATCAAAAGTTACCCTTAAGAGCGTTTCCTACCCTTAAGACTTTGTAGGGTCGTCAGAAAGACATGCCTGTATTTCCCTGAACGGTTAAGCATTGGTGGCGAGCGTATAGCCGTGAACTGGGGAACTAATTCACACTCCGAGCTATTACTGGGGAATTCTTGTGTTTTCTAAACCATCATCATCATTCCAGCCACTGCTGGACACAGGCCTCCCCCAAGTGTCGCCGCATTGACCGGTCCCGTGCGACTCGCATCCAGCGAATTCCGATTCTAAACCATTTTCTAATAATTGAAAGGCAGATCATACATTATATTTATGTAAATGGCAATATTATATAAGGATTTTTGCTTTCAGATGGTGAAATTAACACATGGCACGAAAACTAAAATAACTTGTAATATTACTTAGTACCCACACACCTTATTTACCGAAACCTTACTATTATGAATAAATAATTAAAAATTGTATCAAAGTTGTTTAATCTCATTTTAATATACGAGTACCTACTGATTGCTTTTTACCTGACTACGGCGAAGTCAAAAGGAAGGGTTATGATTTTAGGAGTATATTGTATGTATGTTTGTATTTACGTATGTTCCTCCGTAACGCCTAAACTATTCATCCGAGTTTGATGAATAAGGTGTCAATCTATTCGTTATTCTGGTACGGGTAACGTAGGCTACATTTTAACCGACTTCAAAAATAGGTGGAGTCGATTTTACCTTGTAAAATCGAAAAAGATAATATACCCAGACCATTTTTATTTTCAAAATTATAATATTAATTAAATTAAATTAATTAATAAATTAAATTAAATTATTTAATAAATTAAATTAAATTATTTAATAAATTAAACTAAATTAAATTATTTAATTATTAAATCGCCGTCGAGGTAGACCGCGGCGAAGGTGGTGTGACGATCTGATCTCGTTTGCGGGGCGAACATTGCCAGATATCGCACAGGTCAGAGAGGTTTGGAAGGAGAAAGGGGAGGCCTTTGCCCAGCAGTGGGACACACAAACAGGCTAACAAAAAATACTAATAGGTTTTGAATTTGAAGCACCTGTACTTATTTTTAATCAATAAGTACCGAAGTTGCCTAAATATAGCCTGGCCTCGTTTGAAACGCAAATGTGATAGATACATATATTTGAATAAAAATTAGACCTTTCCAAGCTTAGGAACAAACGAGAACATCTTTTTTTTTAAATTGATATGAGTCTGAACGAACAATGGATTATACCTGTAGTACCTACTACATTTACATAACATGTATAGCTACGCACACATACATTGTATAGGAGTTAAAAAACCAGTCGGTTTGTTAACTACACTTTTTTATTGATTACATTGAAGTAGGTATACACACAGGTTTATATCTATTATAAAAAAGCGACAATTAGTGTATTTTTAAATATTCCAAGTTCTTAACTGATAAAGACAGATTTTCTATATTTAATTCAATTGAAAAGGGATAATATTGATTTGATTGAAATTAAGTCAACTTAGAAGAAAGAGCAAATTAAATGATATTTTTATTTTTTTTTATTTTTCCTGGTAAAATCATCAAATGAGTCCGGGACCCAGGGCAGAGCGGGAGGGACTGTCAGACTTGTACTGACTAAAATCCACGGTGTCCTTCAATAGCCCTTTATGTTCCAGGGTCACGGTAATTCTATAAGTCCCGCGACCATCAAAAGTTACCCTTAAGAGCGTTTACGACTTTCGGCATTTCATACAAACTTTCAAGTCCCTTTTTTTTCGAAATGACTAAACCGATTTTAATGAAACTTCATACGCATAAGCAGGACGCATAGGTCTAAAAAGTTATTAGAGAACATTTTCAAGAATATTCATCAGTTAATCTTAAGAGTGTTTACGACTTTCGGCATTTCTTACAAACTTTCAAGTCCTTTTTTTTTTCGAAATGACTAAAACCGATTTTAATGAAACTTCATACGCATAAGCAGGACGCATTGGTCTTAAAAGTTATCAGAGAACATTTTCAAGAATCTTCATCTTTACTTTCCAATTTAAGCAGTTGCCGTCAAAGGAATATCTTATAACTAGCACTACGACCGCGACTTCGTCCGCGAAAATTGTGATAGCTCGGCTAATATGCATGATATCTTTATAATTTATAGCCTATAGCACTCACGAATAATATAGCTTTCTACCAGTGAAACAATTTTTAAAATTGATTCATTACTTCCGGAGACTACCCCCTACATACAAACAAATTTTACCTCTTTACAATATTAGTATAGATGAGCCAAAGCTATAAAAGGCCGTTTAAACGAGTTTGATTCTTATTGGATTTCCATGCGACATAAATATTACAAATTGAAAAAGAATGTCGCTTACACAAGAATGTTTTCATTAGTTTATTTTATTAGTATTTGTGTATTAGCATAAATATAAGTATACAACGTGTAACATAATAAACGCAAGACCTCTCGTGTGGTGTATCAGACCATGAAACTGAACAACTTTTGTTCTATGACTTTTCGAAATACATAACTTTTTTTTTAGTTTTACCATACATGTGGATCAGCTGATTGCGTCCGTTCCTATAGAAAGTTTTTTTTTTTGCGAATTTCAAGAACTCGTAGAACAAAAGATGTTTAGTTTCATGGTGCGAGAGACCACACGGGAGGTCTTGCGTTTATTATGTTACACCGTGTATACATTTTCTAAAACGAGAAGTTATTGTATTGTATAACGGGCTGGTGTCCGCAACTCCACGTCAAAGCGCGTATTTTGCGTGCGAACAAGAAGTTATTTTTTTGTAGTAAAGTTTCTTCGATGCATGTCTTCCTTGTTGCAGTTTTTCTTGTTACCACTGGTCCTGGTCGATTAGATCAGGTAATATATGCCTCTATCTGGTGTATTTTAACCTATCCAGTAGACATAAGATTTTAAACTATCATGGTCACTAATAAAAAAATAAAAAAAATAATAATAATAAAAAAATTTTTTTTTAATAATTTTTACAATTTTTATTATTTATTTACAATTTTTTATATTTTTAAATGTTTTTTATATTATTTTTTCTAAGGAATATTTAAAAATGTAAACTATTTGTAAAAATATAAATAAAGGACAATAATAAAAAAAATAAAAACCCGTTAGTATTAATAGTAATATCCAGTAGACAGTCAAAGTAGTATTTTTTTGTTTGAACGTCATTTAAGCTGGAACAGGACCAGCAGGGTAACTGACTTTTTGCTTTGGTTCCAGCAGCAAATCACCACAGATTATTTCTGATGCCAGAAAAACTAAAGTTCTGACATGGAGGCCAAGGCCTCTTCTTTCTCGGCACCTGTCCCCTGGGGTTCTCGTTGCTTCCCGTGACAGTCACTAGCAGAAACTTTTGTTTTTTCACGGCTAAGTTATAAAAGTTGGAACTTTGACCTCCAACATCTCCGTTACTAGAAGGTTCCCAGGTTTAGTCCAGTACAAAAAAAAATATTGTTATGACAGGGAGAACAAGTGCTTTTTGGCTTAGTTAAGAGTCTTTTTACACCCAATAGGGACGTTTCCTGTGTAAAAAAAAATATGATTTAGTCCGTCAGTTAGATTATCGAAAATATTGGATACGTATTTTTTGTTTTATCAAATCAATAAAAAATGACGAAGAAAAACGCATCAAAGATCATGAGTTCGGTAAAAAGTGTACTGAAGTATGACGTCACACGAGTTTTCGACGCACTGTATAGTCTTCATATTTAGTTTTCGTGAAAAAAGAAAAAATAAGTGTCCAATATTTTTTGGAAATCTATCTGACGGACTAATTAGATTTTTTCAGAAAACATCCCTATTATACCTAGGTCTTACTCTTCTGGGAGTACCGACGTGACGTTATGTTGTTTGAAAGGCAAATGTGATAGATAACATAAATTCGAATAAAATAATTTCATGGCTCAACGCCCAAAAAAAATGTTAAGAAAGAATTTGTTACGAGGATTAATTAGTCTTAAACTACATTTCCATAACAAGTATATTTACATAGCTGCGCATGCATGTTAGCTAGGAGTTCAAAATATGTCAAGTGCGAATCGGGCACTTGGTCTTTTAACTAAACATTTTTTTTTTTAAATAAATTTTTGTGGGATGCAAATAAATGCCAAAAGTCACAAATATTCTTCACATTTGGGTCGAGTAAGTATTGGAGTTTCGTATGGAACAGTCGATTATATGTGATTGTCGATGTTGGACACATGGAGAAATTGTTTTTGTTAAAGCGGCCAGTTCGGGCCCCCAGATCATCAAACTGATCAACTACTAGATTTAGATCTACTAATATTAACTGCGTCTGTGACCATTTTAATAATTTAACGTAATTTATATTATTATCCTATTGTGTTTCTGCTAAAGCGGCCATTTTCGCCCCTCCTGTGTTATACCTTTAAATATGACCACACGTTTCTGATTCACGATATATGTATAGTGCACACACATTACTCTAGATGATCCCATTATATAGGAGTATAACAAGGGCGTGTAAATTTACAAAAAGCGACTACAGATACTTACCTTATTATTTCTTTAGTAAAAAATAATTCAATTCTAATAATAATAACTGACTGCAGTCTACTTACCTTATCATTTCTTTATTCTACACTAATATTATTAAGAGAAAAGATTTGTATCTTTGTAACGAATAAACTCAAAAACTACTGGACCGATTTCAAAAATTCTTTCACCATTAGAATGCTAGATTATCCCTGAGTAAAATAGGCTATATTTACAAAACAAAAAATAATGTGCGGCCCGTGCGAAGCCGGGACCGGCCGCTAGTAAAAAATAAATTAATAGCAGCGTAATTAGATCAAAATCATTCACTAAAAAAAAAATACGTACATACAAATGGAATAGGTACTGTTTCTAAAGAAGGTAAAAATTAAATTTTAAATTTTAAAAACCCCCATCGTAACAATGAAAAGCGAACAAACATTTGAAAAGTCAATAAAATGGCTGAGCCGGTTTTGATAAAACATGTCTAATTGTAATATACACATCATGCCCTTTCATTTGATACCCCATTTGGGTATATTTGAAAATATTCGATTTTTCATACCCACTTTCATCCCCGATAACTAGTAAATGGCTGCACCGATTTTCATAAAACGAACCAGCGCCAATAAGCTAGCTTTCAAATAAAAAAAACTGCATCCAAATCGTTTCACTCGGTTAAGAGCTACGGTGCCAGAAACAGACAAACACACACATTGCGGTCAAACTCATAACACCCCTCTTTTTGCGTCGGGGGTTAAAAAGACACTGACAGCGATTTAGTAGCTCAGCTACGGAACCCTATAAACAAAGCAGGTAATTGTAATAAATTTTTCTGCTACTTCTGGGTTGTACTTATCTATACTAATTTGTTGCACTCACAGGAGTATAAATACATCTACTATTTTGTTTGTAAGGTACAGTATTCAGTTAACATTACTACTCTCAACTATTATACTTCAAGTTCCTTCAGCAAGATGTTCAAGCAATTCTTTGTATTCTTCTTGATCGTGGCGATGTTTGGAAGCGTGAGTGTATCACTTCTTATTGATTCTTCTTTTTTTTAATTTATAAAGTTAATTAAAATATTTAGTCTACTTATTAACTTACTTAAGTGGACATGGCGTTGGAAAACGCAATATAGCCATAGCCATAGGGACAGTCGTATGAAACGGTTTTAACTCAGGCTATTGGTTTATTGCGTCAATCTGCTTATAGCTTAATTTCCCCGACTGTCCATTTAAAGCTCAAAAGAAAATGTATTGTATTAAAACTTAAATATACAATAAATGAAATGCATTGTTATAAATACCCATAATGCACCCCATTTATTTAGTTCGCTCGTTCGTTTCAAAAGAAATCTGTAGCTCATATTAAATACTAGCTGTGCCCCGCGGTTTCATCCGCCGCTTCTGACTTGTTTTATTTTTGCTCGGCTCCTATTGGTCGTAGCGTGATGTTATATAGCCTATAGCCTTCGTCGATAAATGGACTATACAACACTAAAAGAATATTTCAGTTCGAACCAGTAGTTCCTGAGATTAGCGCGTTCAACCAAACAAACTCTTCAGCTTTATAATATTACTAGCTGTGCCCCGCGGTTTCACCCGCCGCTTCTGACTTGTTTTCTTTTTACGTAGCGTGATGTTATATAGCCTTCCTCGATAAATGGGCTATCCAACACTAAAAGAATTTTTCAATTCGAACCAGTAGTTCCTGAGATTAGCGCGTTCAACCAAACAAACAAACTCTTCAGCTTTATACAATATACGAATATATAACTTTTCAGACCATGCAACAGAGCGTCAGCGGTGATGTCGGTGGGTCCGGCGGTGCCGGAGGAGGAGGTAAGATTTTTTAAAATTAATATTGGGTAAATAGTGTTCTATCGCGGGCTAATCCTGGGTGAGGCTGTCGCAGGTACATGGAGCCTGGCACAAGCATAAAGAGATATACCCAGCACTGGGTAATGATGAGGACATAGTGTATGCTGTCTTTTCTAACCACATAATCTAAGATCGCGTTCACACCAACGGCCTCTACCACGAGGTGTAGGTCGAAGGCATGGGTGTCAATTCAGGGCTGCGGGACTGTTCGAAAGAGATACCGTTGCCCTGGAACACAAAGGGCAAAGAAGGAACATGGATGGGTTTTAGTCAGTACAAGTCTGACACTCCCTTCCGCTCCGCCCAGAGTGGGAGGGGTCATTTGATGACTCCCAAACCGAAAAAAAAAAAAAAAAAATTAGTGTTAATTTTGTTGAATTAATTTCATCTCCACTGCGCTCAAAACAGTGAAGGAAAATACACCGTGACTTTTTAGTCGTCTTACAACGGCAGCCCATTTCATGTATCCAATGATTACTAAACATTCAAAAAAAAAATTGGTATTTATGAGATTTTAATAATTTAAAAATAAAAATATTATTCAGTATAATGACACATGACGTTGTTAAAACACCCTGTTGCGAGCGATGATCTACTGGACTCGAGCGCTGGGTAGGTATGTTCTCCCGTTCGACACGTAAACATCTTTAACAGGATGATAATTTTGTCCTAATGTACTCGTATTATTTATTTTTGTACCTATTATATGTAGTAGGTAAAAAAAAATGGCGCCTAGAGCTATTTTATGGTGGGTACATTGAGTGGACCACATTTGTAAGACGACTAAAAAGTCACGGTGTATAAAGCAACCGGGACATGTTGAAGATATGTGACATCCACCAACTCGCACTGTGCCCGCGTGGTGGATTACAGCCCACTTACACAGAGAAGACGCCTGGGTCCCAGGAGTTGGAACATTATAGGCTGATCATAAGTCGGCCGAAGACTATAAGGGCACTCGCGCACAAGGCAGCATGGCTGCAGCAACCAGGCTACTGTAAACGAATTATTGAGCAGCCCGTCGACGGCTTCACTAACTAGGTGACATCCTCATTGTGTGAGTGGGGACACTGGGGACCGAAGGCAGCCACATAAATTCTGGCTGCGCGCAGCTTCAACACGCATTCGGCTGCCGTGTCATCATGCGCGTTGTAAAGCCGATGCATAATGCTATATTGGAGCACGCGCCGATGGGGCCGAAAAGTTCTGGAGTGGCGACCGCGAACCGGAAGACGCTGCGTTGGAAGGCCTCCCACTAGGTGGACCGATGACCTCGTAAAGGTTGCAGGGATCCGCTGGATGCGAGACGCACGGGACCGGTCAATGTGGCGACACTTGGGGGAGGCCTATATCCAGCAGTGGACGTCTTTCGGCTGAAATGATGATGATGATGATGGAGCACGCGCATTAAGCGACCAATACGCTTTGTTGTGTACGTCTGCCGCACTCCCAATGAGCTGTGGGCCAAAATAGCCAGTTTCTAGAGCCCTGACACAGAGAGAAGGCGTCGCGGCAGACCTCGTAGAAAATGGCGGGACGAGTTGGACAAAACCAACGCCCAGTGGTCCACATTAGCCCTGGATAGAAACATCTGGAACCATTGTACAGTACTGGGATGAGGCAGGCTAACAGTATCAGTATACGCGGCCTAACCTTTATAAATATTTTAATGATTTCAGCTTCGGGTGAGGCTAGTCCTACCGGTGCTAGTGGTCAAGTAGGAGGTATGTGCAAATATGTATTTCTATTTTTATACAGTTTATTTTATATTGTTATGGTTTAACCGACCACCAAATAATGGGTGTAAAAATACCCTTAACGGAGTCGAAAGGCACTTGTTCTCCCCGCCATTGCGATCATTTATTTGTTCTAGATCATACCTGAGTACCACAAGTTTTTTTTTTTATCTATTTGATGTTTTTTTTTTTGGTGCTTAATTTCTTGGTGGGATTGTGGGGACTTAAAATAATTTTTAGAGTCTATCAATCCATTTATTAGGGCTGAACTGTTGCGTTCATGTTTTTTTCAGGTTCCGCTGGCGGCCAAGCCGGAGGTGGTGGTAGTGGATCGATACCCTGAGGCAAATAAGGTGAGGTTACCTTTAGGTAAAAATCTAAGTTTCTTAAACGAATAATGATGAATGAGATTTTCACCTGAATAGCTAAGTCAAATCGTTTTCCTAATGTTTAATTTTATTATATTAATACTGATCTCATACATTTTCTGAACGTCTTCTTCAGCTAGTCAAAGGAAACATGAAAAAATACATGCTTTTTATTAATTTAATTATTTACCATTTTTTGCACAGAAGCACGGATTGGTGAATATATTATTTACTTACACAGAATTACCTACTCCATAGAAACATTTCAAGGCTAAATCAATTTGTGTATGTTTTTTACAGATGCCGAAGTATCAAAGGAAGCGTTCCTGCACTTCCTGCATATTGTTTATTTCATAATTAAAATACATATATTTTAAACACTATAAACTGTTTGATTTCCTGCTCAGCAGCAAATTCACAGTTATTGAAATATATTTCATTAAAACAACCCTCCTTTTCCTATGTTTCCAAACATTCACGGTGCTAAAATGGCTCTTTGATGACTAGGCCTGTTTTAGTCACATTTAAGCTTAACCCTCGTCTAAAAGAATCTGTCATATTAAGAGATACTGAGTCATTGCAATTAAAACCATAATCCCTACATAATAAACATAATAATATGTTGTAGCAATTATAATGCTTTAAATGCGTCGCGTGTCAACATGGCGTGATCCATAATCAACATCATCTACTTACTGACAAGTTGCAAATGAAATAATTGAAAGTCTCTTGTACATAAGTTTAAAGTGAGATGAATACAATTGTACCCATTATTATGTACAACTTTTACCATGGAACCAGACCCAAAAGCGAAAAAATCAGCAGGTTCAGACCTTGCCAAAATTTAAAGCACAGCAACTTTACTAAATTAAATGTTTTGCAAAATATTCAGTTTTAATTCACCGAAAAAGATCCAGGTCTGAATGCAGGAAAAGCATAATTAATTAGCATGTCATGCACCCAAACCTACACTCAATAAACTGAATAATTTGACATGACATTAACCGTCTTATTACAAAAAGAGGTTTAACTAAAAACCCAGGTTTAAATCTCGTAAAACCATGGTTTACACAAAAACGTTATTACAAAACGTGGTTTTGCGTTAAACCATGAACTAAACCATGGTCTAACAATAAACCACGCCGCCCCCTAGTTTAGCGATGGTCTAAGTCGTAGCTGTCAAAGTTGTGTCAGTTTCTCGTAGTGTCTTTTTCATTGTAATTTTGGATTTTGTGTTATTTTTATCCAAAAATGGATTTAAATATGGTACATTTAAATGATATTGAGGATATCGAAACCGTCGAGCTATTAGAAACGCCACGCGAACCCAACAGAAATCGTATTCGATTCAATCCCTTCGTGGACTTATCCGGTACAGATTTCAGGAAAAAGTATAGATTTAGCAAAAGATTCCAAAACATTCCAAAACTAAGGAATTAGGAAAGCTGAATTTGCGAAAAAATTTTAATCGGTTTCGTATATCGCGCGGGAAATCGGGAATAATGTAACGTTTCATTACACGTATTAATGCTTATAAGTAAATAATACGACATCAAGTAATTTCTCAAATGTAAACAAAACTGCAATCTAGGAACCACCTAACGTTTATATCCATGCAAAATAACGACATATCAATATTTTTAACACTTGTAAACATTAATCAGTCAATTGCGAATTATCAAAACGTTTTCTTTTCTGTGAAAACAGAACGTTGCAATTGAATGATAACATGGTGAATGAATGTATTTGTTGTAATCTGTGGTTGATATTTAAACTTTGGTTCAAATGTCAGTACTAAGAAGACCATGGTTTATTTATGTTTTGTAATACGGAGAAATTTAAACCATGGCTCTGCAGATAAGCCTGGACTTCATAGGCCAGGTCTAAACCAAGGTTTTTTTTTCATTTTTTGTAATATTCATTAAGCGTAAAGTTACTTAGTGTGATGTACATAATGCTTGGTTGACGGATATGTGAAGGGTCTGTTTACACCCTGTATATCTTGTTGTAACGAGCTGAAATGTGACTAAAAGAGTGATGGATATGAATTTTGATCGAGGGAGCGGGAGAGGCCAAAGAAAAGACGGATGGATTGTGTGAGCAATGATATGAAAGAGACAAGAGTAAATGATGCAGATAAAAACGTGTTGTGCTGATCCCAACGCCATCCCCGTGTCGCAGGATCATTTAATGACGCGTTTTACGGCCGACCCCAAGTAAATGGGACACCAGACTGTGTGCCCGAATGTTCGTGTGTGGAGAAGTAAATAGCCAAGAAAATATTTATAATTTTCAAGTAAACCACCATAACCATTTTAAACGAAATAATTATGTTTTTATTATAATAATTTGAAAGATAAAATCACGAGCATTACACAGTGTGCTATATCTTATAATTATAACGGAATATAAATACAGAAGTCAACGTGTAGTATTCACTCAGTATCACAAACGAGCTCAATAGAAATGTTCAAGAAAATAATAGTAGTTTTTCTTGTTGCAATGATGTTTGGAAACGTGAGTTATTTTCCGAGATTTTTTATGGCATATTGGCATTTTAAGGGCCCGCAAGTAGTGCTTTGTCAATGTCCTAACCAGGTGGCCTACCATGACGTCTTAAAGCAGGAGTAATTCCAGTGTGGGAAAGAGATGGCGCTAGACGACCTGTATAGCTCTGTCTTTTTCCCACACTGGAATTACTCCTCCTTTAAGAGGTCATGGTAACCCCCCAGTATTTATTTGAACAGAAATATTTTGTGATGATTCCAATTACTTCCATAGATAAAATTTACTGTGCCAGTTATGACGCCCTGTCTTTTCCTATACGTTGCTTGTTCTTAGGCTTAAAAATGCTTTTCTAAACTATTCAACAGAAAGTAAAATTGCTTAAATATTTTTTATACTCACTAATATTTGAATATTTCAGAGCATGCAACAAGGCGGAGGCGGTGGACTTGAAGGTAAGATAGTGTTTTTTCAATACCAATGAAGCCAAGAAGAAATGATAATGCTACTATTTGAGTAGCACTGGCCGATTTAAATTAGTGGCCCATAACAAAGAGACAATTTTTTCTTCAATTCTCCTCTGTCAACCTTCATGGAGTAAATTTATTTTTATTTATTTATTTAAAAAAAAAAAACGTTGCCCCACACTAGGATTTTTTCCTGTATCGCACAGACATTTAAGCACACATACACAAACAGCCAGACCCGGAACAACGACCTGTAGGCCATACAAATATTTGTTCCGTGCGGGAATCAAACCAGCGACACGAAGCGCAGCAGTCAATTGCTCAACCACTGCGCCGTCAAAAAATTACAGTGTGACGGTTGACAGTATCATGGAACAAGGGCAGGAAGATGCTGAGCAAAGAGACTATTACTTTTTAATAGACAATTTCATGAGGTTGCATATCAAGGAACATCTCGACAATATATAAAAAAAAAAAAATATCGACTACGAATAATTAAAAAGGTATTTTTATATTTTCAGGAGGTGCCGGTTTTAGTTTCGGTGCTAACGCCGGAGCTGGCGGGGGAGGAAGAGGTGATATGACCTAATAGTACCCATTAAAATATTTGTTTTGTTATTAACAAATTAGACCTCGTAAGTGTAGTGGCCGCAAAAGCCACTGCTGCGCATGACGTCTTGAATACGATTCCCAGGTCAGGCAAAGTGTTATTGGGTTTTTCCGTCAAGAATTTCGCAGTAGTAGCCCGGAGTACTTGTGCCCGGTTGATGGCAATAAGCTCGCCCCTATTACTTGGGAATTAGACATACATAACTAGCAAAATGAGGCTTTACTATATTAATTTTGAATTTTCTTTTGAGTTGTTGAATGTTCTTTAGAGCATTCTGCAGCACCTTGCACTCTTGCAGCTTGTGGGAAAATTATTCGCAAGCGTCGTATGGAGCCCTTCGTGTTCAATTCAATAACGCGTTGCGGAAACTGATGGGGTTGGCATGGCGTTGCAGTGCGTCAGGGTTGTTTGCGGCAGCGCGTGAAAAATCGTTTTTACACAATAATGCGAAAGCGCGCAGCATCGATGGTAGCTGGCGTCATGGCCAGCCCTAACCAGGGTTCTGGAAATGATTGCTGGCAGAGTGGACTGTCCTTATGTAGTTCACTGCTGTCAGTTACATGTGTCACCATATCGCATTGTTTACTAACACTTAGATTTTATGAATTATGGTACTAACCCTATATGAGCTCGAATTAAAGATGATGAATTTGCATTAACACTTCTGCTTACCCTCTTTAGGATTACATGCTTATTATTATGTGTGCTATATTTATGTTATTTTCAGGACAAGGCGGCGCTGACGGCGATGCTGGTGGCGGGTTTGGTTTTAACATGGGCGCAGGCGCAGGCGCAGGGGCCGGTGGCGGCCCTTTTGGTGGCATATAAAATAAAATGTGAATGTGTCACTTAGTAAAACTTTAATGTTTTTATTTCTTCTCCACGTCAGCTGCCTAGCCTTTTCTCAACTATGTTGGGGTCGGCTTCCAGTCTGATCGCATGTCTTTCTACCTCGTAACCTTATAATATTACTAAGTGACCTGTATTCTTGTTGATTCAAATAAAAAAATCGAAAGTA
Source organism: Noctua comes (assembly GCA_963082995.1). Taxonomy (NCBI): domain Eukaryota; kingdom Metazoa; phylum Arthropoda; class Insecta; order Lepidoptera; family Noctuidae; genus Noctua; species Noctua comes. The sequence continues at coordinate 11,576,436 of OY720285.1, forward strand.
TCAAAATTGTTTCATTGCTCTACAGGGTTGTCATGTAAGTTTTGCACTCAAAAGTGTGATCTAAAGGAGTATCAATAGCAGACATTACAGGGTGGACACCGACGCTAAAACAGTTACCACGTATTCAGTACATTATTCTGAACCACAGAAAAAAATTTCGTTAGTTTAAAAAAAAATAACTGTTTCCTACAAAACTGCAATTCCTACAGGGTCAAAATTTATGGTACACACGGCGGCACATGAAGCTGCACATTTCCAGTATAACTTGGCCTCGCTTTGTATAGATTCCCTATACAATGAGAGATCCGCATAAACTGGTTTTGTATAGCTTGATTGGCCGTCATGCGTACAGCTGATATTTTTTTAAATTATCGATGAAAAATTTATACATTGTGTAAACAGACCCTTAACGAAGCCGTCAACCAAGCATTCTGTACATCAAACCCAGTAACCTACGTAAAAAATATTGCTGGGAAACGACTTTTTTTTTTGGGGTGAAAATTCACGTTTTACGGAAAAACTCAATGTAGCACACTCTAAACATTGTGCTGATGGATGCATTGAATAGTGAACGGGTCATGGAGATATGAAAAATAAAGTAATATAGTAAATACCTTATAAGTAAATACCTTAAAAACCAGTAAGTATTTAAAAAAAAAAAAGTGAAATAGTTGGAACTTTGACCCCCAATATCTCCGTAACTAGAAGGTTCCCAGGTAAGGTCCAGAATAAAAAATGATCGCAATGACGAGGAGAACAAGTGCCTTTCGGCTTCGTAAATGGTATTTTTACACCCTTATTGTGGGGGGTGGGGGTGTTCAGAATGATGTACTGAATACGTGATAACCGTTTTAGGTTCGATATCCCTTCCACCTTGTATAAAGGGTGTAAATAGACCCTTAACATATCCGAAAGGCACTTGTTCTCCCCGTCATTGCGATTTTTTTTTGTTCTAGACCATACCTGGGAACCTTCTAGTTACGGAGATATTGGGGGTCAAACTTCCAACTTTTTCACAAGTTTTTTTTTTAAATACATGTTTTTAATGTAGGATTTTTACTTTACACACCTCCACGACCCTCGTACTATTCAAACCATCCATCAGCACAATGCTTTGAGTGCTTTCCATCGAGTCCTACCGTAAACCGTGAGTTTTCACCCCAAAACAAAAGTCGATTCCCAGCAATAATTTTTGCGTAAAACTACTTAGTTTGATGTACAGAATGCTTGGTCGACGGCTATGTGAAGGGTCTGTTTACATCCTGTATTTTGTTGAAAAAAAAACAGTTTATTAGATTAATAATTTAGAAGATTAGGATTTTAGAGAAAAATAGAAGACTTGCTTCTATCTGAGAATAATAATATAATAAATAGCAATGAAGGTATAAAATCAGAAACATTACGATATTAATAAACCAGAAAGTTTTTTTTTTATTAGCCTGTACTGTCCTACTGCTGGGCAAAGGCCTCCCCAATTCCTTCCAGAAAAAAAAAACCGGAAAGTTAATATTTTCAAAATAAAACCGAATAATATTGCGTCAGTTTGCGAGGTCGTATGGTATTTAATATTGTATGGGCAAATAACAAGCATTGAAAATATTTACAGCTGAAATAAACTCAAAACAATACGCTACAAACCGATTTTACAAAATAACCTTAGTGTAAATCGAAATAAGGTATATTTTGCGTTGGCTGAATACTACCAATATTTCGATAAATATGCCAAGAACCTTAGAATTAATAGCCATAGAAAACACACCTGAAACAATATATTAATAAACAATAGGTCCACGAACTGCCTAAATTTAGTTTGGCCTTGTGTACCAAGCGAATATGATAACACAAGCTAATGCCCCTGCTTCACACAGTTTTTAAACTTCCAAATTTCCGGAGTGATTAGAAGAGGAAGAGATTTCGCATCGATAAAATTGACGGATTCTGAATCATTTCTCCGACATTCGTTTCGCCGTTGAACGGTTCACCGACAGAACGATTCACTTTTCATTTTTTCACCGACAGAACGTTTCAATGACGAACGTTTCGCCGACACAACGATTCACTTTTCATTATTTCACCGATAGAACGTTTCAACGGCGAACGATTCGCCGACAGAACGATTCACTTTTGAAAATTTCATCGACAGAACCTTTCACCGGCGAACGATTCGCTGACACAACTGTTTATCTGCCCCTGGGTATAAAACATAGGTATTCGACATGTATCACTATTTCCTTTCTTTCATACCTGAAAGCCTTCCATCTAGGCATGCTTTGCAGTGGCCGACTTGGAAATCTCTGAATAGACTCCGAACCCAAGTCGGCCGTAGCAAAGATAATCTCTTCAGATGGGGGTTCATGGACGGCTCAGAACTCAAGTGTATGCAGCGTGTCTCCACAGACAATGGCCCATTCTATCTTGCGCTGCATGCCCTATCACCTGCACACTTGACGATCTTATGACTGCATCAGCGAGCGGAATTTGCGTAGCTGAATTTTGGGCCAAACATATCTAATAAAAATTTGCAATCGACACGCTAAGAAGATACCCTAGTTATTTCCTTTAGGGAATGCATATTCAAAAATCCTTCCCACACCATCTCAAAACGTCGTTGTAAGACTCTTGTGTGGAATTACATGCTTTTAGACCTCGAGGTTCAAGGTCGTGTTATATCTGTCAGTGAATTAATGAATTTAAGATTTTTTCTTAATGGGTAATGGGCTCGTACACATAAACACGATGCGACGTCGTATCGTGTTTATGTGTACGGGCCCTATCGCCAGCGTAGCCCGTGAAATTCTAATTTTATTAGGTTTTTTGCAATTTACACCTTAAGTAGCTAAATAAGTTTAAAATGTAGTGCTTAAATGTAAGATATTGTTCATAGAATATTTCGATGAAAAAAAATATTAAATTAATTATTTCAAATTAATTAATAATTACATATTAACATTCAGGAATAAATTCTATAAATTATGGTGCAAACGGCATCGAAATCTGTCGCCCAGGTGTTCAAAATATGTCAAGCGGAGTCGCGCCACTTGGTAGGTTTTTTTTTTGTAGAATAAAAAATATAGGCAACCAAAATGACACGGTATAAAAAATAACTTTCGATCCGTAGAAAAATAACTGACATGATTGGTGGCATAAAATTTGCCACAACCATTTTATGAAAGTAAATACAATTAATAATCATTTAATTTTTCAAAGTTCGATAAAACCGCTACAGACAGATTGCAGACTGGCTGTGGACACCTGACTAAGATAATACTTCACTAGGTACTTGGGCAATGATAGCCTAGTGGTTTAAACGTCGGACTGCCAAGTCATAGGTCTTAAGATCGAACCCAAGACACGCACCTCTGATTTTTCGGATTCATGTGCGTATTTTATAATTATCACTTGCTTCGATGAAGGAAACCAGCATCCCTAAGAGATATTTCTCGACGGTATGTAAAGCCAAGTCAGAGGCCTATGGGCGGCATAAAAACTCGGACGCCAGGTTAGGCACCAACCACACGAAAAAAGAAGGTACATAATATTTCAAAGTCCGATGTCTATTTTTTATTCATAACTGGTGAATTCTGTGTGTGCTATAGGCTACAACCCTGCCTAACCTTTCGGACAAAAACAGGCGTAATGTTAATCTGTTTCTCAATTAAATATTGCTATAAACGTTCGACTCTTATTTCTGATAAACTTGACAATATTGCAGTTAAAAAATAAGTCACAAAACTGATTTGTAATAGATTAGTCGCTTAACTAGATTACAAACATACACACACACACAACACATACATTACACTACACTACACACATTACTACACACACACACACATATTCACACACACACAAGCTCACTTACTTCGTTCACTACATTTTACTTTTCCATTTTTTTATTATGCCGCGGAACCCTAAAATCAGCACTCAAAATAAACAAAGCCGTACAGGCGTATAAATACTTCAGCTGTTTTTGGTAATAGCTACAGTACTCATTGGTAATACTATTTCGTACTAACACAGTACAGCAGATTCCGAAGCACAATGTTCAAGCAATTATTTGTATTATTCCTCGTCGTGATGATGTTCGGAAGTGTGAGTATCCTTTGCCCATATTTTACAATGTACACACGGCGGCACTAGAGCTGTACATTTCCAGTATAACTTGGCCTCGCTTTGTATAGATTTCCTATACAATGAGAGATCCGCATAAACTGGTTTTGTGTAGCTTGATTGGCTGTCGTGCGTACGAATTTGTCACCGGTATCTGTCCAGAAATTGTGATTTCCCGCCATATTAAAGAAGAACGAAAGAACTTTCGCTACGAAATTTATATCAGATTCTTTAATTCCGTGTTTTTTACATAGGTAACATAACTTTTTTATTTTTTTTTTATCCTAATTGGGCTTAGTCTTGACCTCAATCTAGTCCTGAGGACAGAGATGAGGTCGACGATGGACCGAGCTAACCCAAAAGAAGCCTATTAACTCGCGACTTAAATAGATTGGGGTCATATGAACTTGGGAACACCGACGCAGGCAGGGAATTTCACTCCTTGGCTGTGCGCATCATGCCTGTAATCCGCGAAGGATTAGGCTGAGGTGTACCTAATAGTACACCCACATTTCGCCAGTTATGTTTAATTCCCATGTAATAGAGGGCGAGCCTATTTTCATCAACTGGACGCAAATCCAGACTCCGTGGCTGCTACTGAGAAATTCCTGATGGAAAAACCCAATATCATTTTGCCCGACCTGGGAATCGAACCCAGGACCTCATGCTCAGCAGTCGCGCTTGCGACCACTAGTCCAACGAGGCAGTCACCAGGGTATGCAGCTTATATATCCTTGCCCGTGTACTCTTGACTGCTGGACAATGTTTAATATTTAATTTTATCATTCCAGAGCATGCAACAATTAGGCGGCTTTAACCCTGGCGGAGCTGGAGGTGCAGGTAGTTTTTTTTTTTAATAACAATACGCCTGTATTACCGGATAAGGTAGAGGTGTAGCAGTGGCGAAGGTTCCATACAACTCGATTCCTACCGGCTTCTCTTTGAAAAATGTCACAGTCAGCGTACTCCGGCTTACCTCTTACAAAAATTGACCCTTCGCTATTGGTACATAGGTTCAACTAAATAGGTTCACGCTGAAAAGGCGAGATTAATTTCTTAAATGCACATATTACCAGTGGCGAAGCTACTGAGGTGTAATACAGTCAAGCAATATGTATGCACTAAGCAACGTTTTAAAGTGATTTTTTCCTACGGCATTGATCGCAATTTCTTATTGTTACTAACATATCTTGAAACCCATATTACTATGAAATTGATCTTATTTCAAAGTTTCAATCGTTATAACACGAGAGAATCGCATTTGAATTTAGGTAAGAGTATACATGTTGATGGTCAGATAGGCAGTTGCTCCATGTAAAATACTGGTATTCAGCTGCATCCGGTTAGACTGGAAGCCGACCCCAACATAGTTCTCGCAAACGGCTCGCGAGCTGCACATTCGCCAGATAGTACAGTATATATTACGCACCCTAATAGTACATCCACAAAAAAATATGGCCGTATCCATGGCCGCAAATTCGGAGACGCGTTTCCAACAGCATGCAGCGGGCATTTAATGGAACTGCCCACATGTCACCACGCTGCACGTTGCTAAACTGCTCTACCGAAACGCTCCTTCGAATTTGCAGCCTGTTCACAATGGTACTAAACTGAGTTTTGTTTAATAGTCCGTTCTATCCTAGTGCTGGACAACGGCTTCACCCCGTGATTTCAGAAACTGACTAGGACTGGCCTTTTTTTAAAAAAAAAGAAATCATCAAATGACCCTCCCGCTCTGGGCGGAGTAGAAGGTAGTGTTAGACTTGCACTGAATAAAACCCATCCATGTTCCTTCTTTGCCCTTTGTGTTCCAGGGCCGCGGTACCAGGACTGGCCTAGATTAGTGATTAGTGACGTAGGTGTGAGCTTTTTGGTTTTGCAACTATTTAAAATGTTTGTTTGTTTGTTCTTTAGCACCTGGATTAAATTATGGTGGAAACCCTGCCGGTCCAGGTATGTACTATTATATTAATAAAAAAGTTCGGAATAGGCAGAGTAGTATACACGACTTTGAGACGACTGCAAAGGTCTTCATGAAAGGGGTTTGAATATTATGGCTTGCATAACTTTCAGAATTTTATTCAATATATTCACAAAAGCAGCTGTTCTTATAATCTCTATATCAATCGATAGCTGGCATCAATATAAACAAGTAATGCATGAGACAAATCTTCTAAGGCGTCAGGTCACGAAGCCGTCAACCAAGCATTATTTACATCAAACTTAGTAACTTTATGCAAAAATGATTGCTGGGAAACGACTTTTTTTTTGGGGTGAAAAATCACGTTTTACGGTAGGACTCGATGGAAAGCAGTCAAATCAAAAAATTAAAAATCTTAAATTTTTTTACGGTTGGACTCAATGAAAACATTGCGCCGATGGATGGATTAAATGATCGCAATGATGGGGAGAACAAGTCCCTTTCGGCTTCGTTAGAGGTGTTACACACTTTATGCAATCCAAGTTGTACTGATTGCGAAGATTGTAACTTGAAGCTAGAGAACTAGAGAACACTATTTTCAAACCCTTTTTAAAATACGAGTTTTTTTTTTTTTTATACTAATAAACGCACTTTTGTTTCTTTCACGTTTCTTTAGGCGGTCCTGCTGGTGGTGTTGTTGGTAACGGTGGAGGCGTTGACCCTGGTGCTGCCGGACAAGATATTGCTGGGGGCATCCGCAATGCACCCAGCAACGTCAGGTGGGGCAAATAAGGTGAGCTTACTTTTAGCTAGCTTATACATATCACGACTGTAAGGAGAATCAACTGCTCAACAATCACAGCAGATAATTTAGCGTTAACGAGCAGCATTGAAGGCACGGTTGGCGCAGTGGCTGAGCGATTGACTGCCCCAGGTAGTTGTTCCGGGTCTGGCTGTTTTTGTATGTGAATTTAAATGTTTGTAAACGCACCCACGATACAGGATAAATTCCTAGTGTGGGGGCAGTCTTTAAAAAAAAAAATAGCTTTCTCTATCATGTATGATAAATCCAAAATGTAAATATTGGCTTCGATAGGAACTCTGCCAATCGAATGTCTGGCTACCTTTCCTGAGTTTGAGTTAATCGGAGAATCTACAGTATGCTAGGCATGCGGTACCCGGTTTTGGTCCCATAGTAGTATTCCCGGGTTTTACCATACATATGTCACATAATAATTAGAATGTGATTATTTATGACTCCTTAGTCATTTTCTTACTAAAAAAATCGGTTGTCTGTAAAGTCGGTTTACTGACGATAGTTGAACGTGACAACGTCATAAGAAAATACTGATGGAATGGTTGCATTTTTCAAAAAATGAATGTGCATTGACCAATTGTTTTATAGAACGCCTCAGAGCGAGGTAACGCCGCATACGTCATGTTTTTTCGTGCGTGCAGCCGGCTCCATCGAATTATAAGATGTTGTCACGTCAAAATGCATTATTCATTTTATTTTATGTTTTTTGTTCCAGAAGGCAGATTTACAAAGAAAACATTCTCCCGTGAAGGAAACTATGTAGTACTAAATATATTATAATCTTATTTTGTTTATTAAAATTGTTTTATTTCCTTGACCTGCAGAACATTTAGTTATTCTAAATTTGCACATTAAAACCTAAAAACTAAACACTAAAATATTTAATACTAACGGGATATTTACCATGTTTCCCGATATTAATAGTAATGTTAGTGACCATGATAGTTTAAGATCTTATAACTAAAATATTTATACAAAACACAGGTACTCACGGTCTCCATTTTTGACTCGGCACAGGGGCTCTTCAAATTGTGCTGTAGTTAGGCACTTCAGGACCTTCAGGAAGTATGGCAGAAGCTTGTCTTGGTGTTGCAAGTTACTCTGAAGGAAGTATAGACCAAGGGCTATGGATGCTTCTTGGCTCCGAGGTGTCACAATCAATGTGGAACTGGCTTGGGGGCACAGCATGAACAAGGTGTTCACCTGGAATTCAAATGTTGAATTTTTCAGCATGATCTTATTAGACACCATAATACACTACCAATTGCAGAATATCACTGAAAATGTCAAACCAAAGACGAAATTTTAGGCTGAATCAGATTGCCATGGACATGCAGAAAAAGCAGCCATGCAAACTCTTCTGATTTCTTTATAAAGTGAAATGTTCAGTAATTATGAAACCTGTATGGCTCATGGGATTCACTACTGGAAAAATTATGAACTTGCATTTACTTTTATTGCTTACTAGCTGCTGCCCGCAATCGTCTGCCTGAAATTTTATAGCCTATAACCTTCCTCGATAAATGGGCTATCCAACACTAAAATAAATTTTTCAAATCGAACCAATAGTTCCTGAGATTAGCGCATTCAACCAAACAAACAAACTCTTCAGCTTTATAATATTAGTACAGATAATTTTATTGTTTTTTATTTTTAAAAAACATTAATTTGTGCACCATAAATCATAAATGACATGCTTCTAAAGTCTATTTGTTTAAGCTGTGCATTATCCATTGTCCGTCACTAAACAAATGTATGTATAGGTTTTATTATGTAAATACAAATATAAGATGTAGACTAACAAGTAATGAGCTCCTAAGAATAATTTAAAAAAAATGCAGTCTATGATAACTCTGGCATAAGTATTTTTTCTGTTGACGGCTCAAGAAAACCAAAAGAGTATCCTGATACTAGTTATTTTTAAATACTTATAAATTAGTTATCTAAGTAATTTATACCCAACTGTTCAGTACAACAATCCTAAATCCTAATCCACAAATAACAAATCCGGTTACCAATGTCATTGCCATTCACAAGATTAATTAAAAAGTTAAGAATAGGAAATAATCACATAACATTCAAGGTAGACACCATGTGAACATAGTGCTTATGTCATGATTATCCTATGTTAAATTAGACATCGATATAGTAACAATACAATGATGAATCACTACGATTTTCTGTATTACACCTTTGATAACGAGCAGACTGTTTGGGTGAGGTCATGCACATATTTTCAAAGTTTGAAAAAGAAATAATTAGAAAACTTAGAACACAAAACATACGTACGTAGAACAGAAATGATTTAATGCACTGTGGAAACAAGGATATTATGGTTTTTCGTATATGGGAGATTTTTCAGGAAAACGACACTATTACAAAAATTACAAAATTGCAAAATACGTGTCGTAATTTTTACCTTCTCCCATGGCGTCGGGTTTATACTCGACAAACATCGAGCCAAATGTTGCACGGTCTGTCTAAAGAATTCGTTTTCATCCATGGCTTTGTTTATATTATTCGATTAAATACATTTTAATATTATTACACGATTACGATCGACGATATCAGTCAGCCGATCGTAATTTGACAGTTTGTCAATATGTCAAAATAACGTTCTGTTCCACGTTCGTTATTACCAACTTAACAATACACTTTTTATTGGGTTCTTCCAGTAATTTAAATACCTTGAATTGCAGAAGCACAAACCTGGTACAAAGATATTTCGGAAAGATACAGATTTATTATTGGCCAAAAAAGAATCGGTTGTCTGTAAAGGTTTACTGACGATAGTTGAACGTGACAACGTCATAAGAAAATACTGATGGAATGGTTGCATTTTTCAAAAAATGAATGTGCGTTGAGCAATTGTTTTATGGAACGCCTCAGAGCGAGGTAACGCCTCATACGTCTCATGTTTTTTCGTGCGTGCAGCCGGCTTCATCGAATTATATGACGTTGTCACGTCAAAAGAATCATACTAAATACCATGGTTTAATATTTTCAAAAATTATTGGCTTTTTTGGCCTTTTTTAGATTTAGAACGGAACGTTATTCTGAAGACGTTCCAACCTGTGAATTTTTTAAGTGTTGGAACTTACAAATTACTGTAGATCATTAGCAAAATGGTCCTCTAGAATGTTCATGAACGATTAGTATGAGTTTTTCAGCCATTCCACAATACGACTACTCGACGTTGACAGGAGGCTGTTGGTAAACATTTATTTTGGGAAAATGTTCGGAAAAACAAAACGTTGACGTTAGTTCTTGTATTGGCCATGTGCCAAAAGATCTTTCAGCAACTATAAGGGTGAATATCAACAAAGTTCATTTTTTGTCAATTTTGGTGGCTCAATTTTTTTTTTAGTTTTCGTGAAAAATAACGATCTGGTATAAGAATAGAATGTCCAAGCTTGAAGGATCTTCATGAGGGCTCAGAATATCTCCATAACTTTTTGAAATATTTTAGTTCAAAGTCTAGTGTGGCCACCAAAATTGAAAATCACCCACCAAAATTGAAAATCAGTGGCACCAAAATTGGATTTCTCCGTCAGAAACCTCAATCTCACTAATAAAGCTCAATGTGATTAATCTCACAAATTCTCGGGAAGTATCAATAACTTTTATCGGTTTATAAAAATCTCTTTTGTTAAAAATAGGATAGGTTCCGAGGTCTGTCTGACATGGTAGCATTTTTGTTGGGGAGACTGCAGTACAACCCAAGTCTCGATCGAATCGAAGGCATTCTCGTAGTCCACAAACACTAAACGGAGAGGCAGCTCTTCGGTCTCCTGTATAACCTGTCGCAGCGTATGTATGTGGTGTACGGTGCTAAAGCCATTATGGAATCCGGCTGGTTCGGGATGATTCTTGAAAACAACTTGTAGACATAGCTTAGAAGTGAGATGGCCTATAATTCTTCAGCCGGGCATTGTAGCCTTTTTTGAAGAAGAGTACCACCACACCCCTGCACCATGCCTGGTTTTCCCCTCGGGTACGACAGAATCAAACAGCTTCTGAAGGGCCTTAAGTACCGGTTTTCCACCCGCCTTTAGGATTTCGGCCGTCATACCCCTGCACTTTGTTGTTTTTAAGCTGTTCCAGAGCCATCCTAATCTCGTGCATCTAGATCTCGTCCGGGGTTGTCTTCGGTATAGTGTCGGGTCAGTCTAGCTCTAGAGTCATTTGCTAGATTTACAACGGGTTTGCTGGTTGAAGTGTACAACTGCCCATAGAATCTCTCGATCTCCCTCAGTAGCTCCGGTTTGGCGGATACGATCCTGCCACGGTCGGTCTTCAGTTCCACGAGCTGGCTCTGCCCAATAGCCAGATCTCTTGCAAATGCCTTGGAGCCGCTCAATTGCATCTTTAATATGCTGGATTTAAACATCCGTCTATTGAGCTGCCAGTATTTCCACGCCTCGTCTGAAGACTGCAGGATCATCTCACGCCGCTCCTGCATGAGCTTGAGAGTATGATCAGAGAGGTTTTTGTCCTTATGTGCACGACGTGTCTTGAAGAACTTAGACCCGTATGGACAGTTTCCACGAACTTATCGTTGTATTCGTCCAATGAGCTTCTTAGGCACTCGAAACGAGGCTGGAGTTCAAGCTTTTCAGATTGCAGCAGCTCTCGGGGTTTTGAATTTGGAACTGTGCTGGACAGAGCGTAGACTTCATCAGTCGAGACTTTTCAAGCTTGATATTGATGTTCAATGTGCCTCTTACTATGCCTTGATCGCTTCCGTTTTTCAACGAATTGATCGTAGAGACAACATCTATACACATAAAATTCAAAGTCCTGACTGACTGACTGACTGACTGACTTATATATCAACGCACAGCCCAAACCACTGGTCTTAGAGACATGAAATTTGGACAGTGTACTCTTTGTAAAGAGTAGGTATCCACTAAGAAAGGGTTTTTCGAAATTCTACCCCTAAGAGGGTGAAATGGGGTGTTGAATTTACTATGAAACTTTTTATTCTCTGAGTCGATTGACTTGAAATTATGTCTACATATACTTCAGTTAAAATGATGAGATACGTGTATCACTGTTTTTCCAAAATCATCCCCCAATTTAAAATTCAATGTCCTGACTGGCTGACTGATCATCAACGCACAGCCCAAACCGCTGGTTCTAGAACCATGAAATTTGGAGAATATACTCTTTGTGAAGAGTAAGTATCCACTAAGAAAGGGTTTTTCGAAATACCACCCCTAAGAGGGTGAAATGGGGTGTTGAATTTTCTATGAAACTTTTTATTCCCTGAGTCGATTGACTTGAAAATGTGTCTACATATACTTCAGTTAAAATGATGAGATACGTGTATCACAGTTTTTCTAAAATCATCCCCCAATTTAAAATTCAATGTCCTGACTGGCTGACTGATACATCAACGCACAACCCAAACCACTGGTCCTAGAGACATGAAATTTGGACAGTGTACTCTTTGTGAAGAGTAAGTATCCACTAACAAAGGGTTTTTTGAAATTCCACCCCTAATAGGGTGAAATGGGGTTTTGAATTTTATGTGAAACTTTTTATTCTCGGAGTCGATTGACTTGAAAATGTGTCTACTTATACTTCAGTTAAAATGATGAGATACGTGTATCATAGTTTTTCCAAAATCATCCCTCAATTTAAAATTCCATGTCCTGACTGGCTGACTGATACATCAACGCACAGCCCAAACCGCTGGTTCTAGAGATATGAAAATTGGAGGGTGTATTCTTTGTGAAGAGTTAGTATCAGTTTTTCGAAATTCCTACCCCTTAGAGGGTGAAATGGGGTGTTGAATTTTCTGTGAAACTTTTTACTCTCGGGGTCGATTGACTTGAAAATTTGTTTACATACTCTTCAGATAAAATCCAGTAAATCCGATGTCCAATCTCAAACCAAGGTATCAATATTTCACGTATCTAATTTAATTGATATAACTTTATAATAATAATTTCAAGTTATAAGCAAGTACATGTGAATCTATGTATGTATTATAGATAGATACATAGATTACTTATTATTCCAGAAGTAAGATCCCGTGGGCAATTCCCTAACTCCACGCGGGCGAAGCCGCGGGCATAAGCTAGTTGAACATAATACGCTTCTTGGTTGACATGATGAAGTCAATCTCTTTTGAAGTTGCACCATCGGGGCTCTGGCAGGTCCACTTCCTGTGCTCGCGCTTTCTGAAGAAGGAGTTCATCCTACAGAGGCCCTCCTTCTCCATAAAACTAGCCAGTTGGTGACCCCGGTGGTTCCAACGTCCAACCCCAAATTGCCTAGTTTCGCGTTGAAGTCCCCAATGACAACGGTGAAGTACTTTTAAGCAGCCTCTCTTCGCTGGTCTGTTTTGGCATTCTAAAAAGCAACAAAATAAATATATATGAATAAGAAACTTGGTCATTAGTATGCAACCCTTATAATAATAGGTCTTACTAACTACCAAGTACATAACATGTATTTGTTAGCTAATCCAACTGTCTTTCAACGTAAAAACTAGCTATATAGGTAATAACAATACATATACAGTACATAATTAAAATCTGGTAGGTCATTTTCAATTTTGGTGGCTTGAAAACGCCACCAAAACCACCAAAATTGAGCCACCAAAATTGGAACCAGGCATAAAAAAAATCTTAAAAAATAAGGGTTTTAAGTTAAAATTAAATTAATGTCATTGATTTATGGGTCACCCAAATCATAAGCTATAGCATGTAGCTTACTATTATAACACTTCAAAATCAACAGTAAATCGATCCACCAAAAATTGAACAATTCTTGTCCCCCGTTCCGCCCAAGGTGAGTACTTATGTTTTTGGAGGGTAATCACCGCACTAATTACACACCTGACACTAATCGCACTAATGGCACGACTGATAGATGCGAAATAAATAACGCGATTGATCGCACACGCACGAAACTTCATGTTATAGTAAGTTGAAAAAGTACAAGAAAAAATTTGATTTTTGCTTGGACAAACTTTGATCGAGTGTCCTGTGCTTTTAAATAAGATTTTATAATATGGTTTAATTGTTTTTAGATAATTTGGCTAATGCATATACTAAAAAAATTGTTTATTTTTTATTGTACCTCAAATTGTTACTTTGGTGAACGCAATTACATCAAAAAATGGAACTGGGACAAGCCACCAAACTTGAATTTGAAGGCGATTTTTTTTTTCCCTGATGATTTATAAACACTTATAAAAAAATAAATGTGGCCCTAATTGAAACAAGTTACGTAGTTCACTACAAAAAAAAATCAGAAACATCCTATCATTTTACACCTCGATTCTCAACGTGGACACGTAAAATTTCCTGATTTGATATTCACCCATAATCTTATCTTGGTTCTTTTGGCGCGTGGCCATGGTTGGAACTAACGCCGCCATCTTGTTTTTCTAATAAAATTTCAAGAGACATTTTGTTTTTAAATTTAATGTATTTCATTCTCTATAGGCGATTGCAGCTATTTGTTTCAGATAAGCTCGGGTCACTTTGCCTGTAGATGTTCGGGGTAGCCTCTCCATGAAGATGACTCCTCCCCGCAAACGCTTACTGTAGGAAAGTTTGTCTGTAAAATTAAAATATTATTTGGTAAATATTGTAGGTATTAAATTGTATGTACAGTGTATAAGGTCTATCTTTTCATACACGAAATATTGTAAGGGTAACTTCTATAAGTCGTAAAGTAACCATAGCAACGAAAAAAAAATATCTAAGTATTATTTTTTTTTCGAAATTATTAAAATTCAAAAATTTTTTGAGACTTTTTGCATAAAACCTTTACTCCCATAATCTAACAATGACAGTAAGTAAATACGACGTAGTAAACTAGCGTAATGGAGGTTCAAAAATAAGGAGCTAGTATTTATTTTGTGGGTCAAGTAATTTTAAATTACTTATTTAATCTTTTTTTAAATATTCTCAGATAAAAAAAAATAATCCCTTGAAATGGCTTCGTTATAGCCGTTAGATGATTCCCTGAAAATATTTCGTGTATGAATTGTTAGACCTTATACAAGGTGTAACATAATAAACGCAAGACCTCCCGTGTGGTCTCTCGCACCATGAAAGTAAACATCTTTTGTTCTACGAGTTCATGAAATTCGCAAAAAAAAAAAACTTTCTATAGGAACTGACGCAATCAGCTGATCCACATGTATGGTAAAAGTAAAAAAAAAGTTATGAATTTCCAAAAGTCATACAAGAAAAGTTGTTCAGTTTCATGGTCTGAGACACCACGCAAGACCTCTCGTCTTGCGTTTATTATGTTACACCTTGTATAATGGACAAGAGTCTTTCCGAGAAGGAAAGATTTGACCTTTGCCAAGAAGTGGGGCAGTATGCCGTATGGGCTAGACACAAAAAAGTATAAGTTTGGTTGTAGGACGTAATCTCCGAAACTATTCATACGATTTTAAAACAACTTTCACTGATGTAAAGCTAAACTATTACCGAGTGCCATAGGGTGCGTTTCTTTGACGTGGATGAAGTCGCAACACTAGTGTCAGATTTTACACTCAAAGGTACAGTCAACTACAAAGCAGTGGTAAAATTACATTGAAAATTTTAAGTTATGTAAAATATTCATAATTTCCACTCACTAGCAACCAGCTCCTTAATCTCATGCGCAGTAACCTTGAAGCCTGGTCGTCGCACGACGCAGGCGACTGGATGCTCGCCATCGAAGACATTGGAGACACTGGTTACACTGACATCCAGGACACCGGGATGCTGCCGGATCACTTCCACTAACTCCAACGGAGCTATCTGAAAAAGCATTGGATAGGGAACTTTCTGATTAGACTTTTCTGGTGGCCAGGCTCTGGCTTTCAGGAATTGCAGTGGTTGGGAAAAGAAGTCGCGGTCATGAGAATGATAGAAAGTGTAGGTTTTGCTGGTACTATGGGTCACGAAAAGGAAAAGGGAGTAACCGAATGCCCGATGGAAAATTAGTACCAGCTGAACAACTGACCTCTAAAAAAGAGCGACCTGGGAATCGAGCACCAGCACCCCATGCTTAGCAGTCGCGCTTGCGACCATTACCCCAACGAGGCAGACTTTAACGGGTACAATTTTATTATGGTTTCAACCATATTTTCCTATGCACTAACATTGACATTTCTTGGGCTAAAGTCTCACATGATAATTCCTGTACTTGATGAGCATGCCAAGACGTTCCACAAAGTAATAGTTGTCATCTTTGTCTCTATACAACAGGTCTCCAGTTTTGAACCAGCCATCCTCTGTGAACACTGCTGCGGTCTGTTGTGGGTTGTTGTAGTATTCCTGTAACAAATTCAGTTTTAATTTTAAAGAAATGACCTTCCCAGAAAGTTCCCCAGTGGTCAGTTAGCCATTCAAATGTCGCTTATTTATTTATTTAACACTTCAAGCACTTAGTGAGAAACGGACTTAATGCCATAAGCATTTTCTGCCAGTCAACCTTTAGTTGGTGCAGAGCAGCAAACAGTGGTAGGTGTATTTCTGAAAATAATTTTAATTTAATACTAAGTTAGTTTTACTGAAAAGGGCGTTCGAAAGGCGATCATTTCGGCTCCATACATTTTTGGGCCTTTTCTGAAAGGGCCAACAAAAAGAAAATGGTACGTATTGTTAGAACTAACCTGATTGCTCTGAACCAAGTTATACAAGTTCGTAATTTTCATACATTTATTGATTTCTGAAAGTGCTGGGAAATATAAAATAATGATTGAAGCAACTTTCAGAAAAGGCCCAAAAAAATCTCCTTTAAGGCGATAGGATCCTCTTTTTCTTTTGCCGTGCGAATTCTAAGTAATGTCATTTTTGATGACACAACTGTGTTCTTCGTAGAACCTTATTATTAATAGTAGTTGAACTTGATGGATGATGATTAAGACACTTACTGTGAACATGGGTCCTTTCACCCACAGTTCTCCTGGTGTATTTGGCTTCGTTATTTCTATCTCCGTGTCAGGATCCATTAGCTGTAAACAAAAAGAAATGAAAAAAAAAACACACAGAATGACAGCTTCAAAAGAAGCTGTCATTCTGTGACGTGAGTGTGTGTGTGATCATTAAAAAATGATCCCCTCTGTATCTTCATCCAAAGAGAAGCCATGGATGACGAATGAAAATTATCAAATCAGTTTATTGTAAACATCAATAAATTTGTCACTTGGTAATTCTAGTATTCAGGCTTTATTTAAAGACTCGAAGAATTATTATGTTCTGAGCCGCCATAAAGTTTGAACCGTTATACTTGCGCAGACCGACTCGCAGTTAACTTCCGAGCCGCCATAATTATACCTTCGCGTGATTACTGTCGCTCTGCAAGTTGCGTCATTACTTCTTTCATTTGTTTTTCGCGTTCACTGTCCAAGTTGCGGGTCGCTTGAGCGTAAAGGACGAGGCCAAAAAAAAAAAAGAAAAAAAAACACTGTGTGTGTTATTTTTTTCTTTTTTTTTTACAGACGATAGCGAAAAGAGTGCTCTTACCATGATCTTATGTATTTCTGTAGGCTTCCCGCAACTGCCCAGGGGTGCATTCGCTTCTAGTGAGAACACTTGGCCTAGAGTTTCTGTTTGGCCGTACATCTCGACCGCAACGGCGTCTTTTCGTAATCTTTTCTGTGGAACAGTTTTACATAAGTACCTACTACACAACATGTATTTCCAGGAGTTAGATTGTATTGTTGGTACTTTTAACAGAAGAAGAAACTCCACTCCATTGCAACTTAAATGAAAATCAAGGTTGAATTTCAGCATGCCTACCAATTTTTAAAAAGTAAAATTTTTGAAGACGTATCGTAAACTGAACTTTAAATGTGGTTTTTAAAAGTATGTGTTTTTCTAATCTTATCTAATATTTAGTTTGCATGTTTGGAAACTAAACCAAATTCAGAGCTGTCTAGATGGATAGCCTGAACCACGAAACTCCTTAACGGTGATGGGTAAAGGCGGCGACAAATTGTTTAGGAATAAATCTACTTTCATTAAATTTTTTGGCTATAATAAACCCAGAACCGTGGCCCAGGCACCTACCCCCATAGTTGATGTTAAGATCCAGTTATATTAAAAACATTGAAGACGTACCCTTAACTCACAAATGAGGTCCTTATGCACCTTCCCTCCTGCTACCATGACGAGATCAAAGGAAGTGAAGTCGCACTCTTTTTCGTGTTTCAATATAGAATTCAACATGGACGGCCCGAGTAGTGTGTTGACTGGCTGCAAAGAAAAGAGCGGTGAGCGGTGAGTGGTGAGCGGATTTTTAAAGAATTGCATCTTCGGATAAAATCAGAACTTTTTAAGGTGTGTGTAGGAGCGCTGACACATCGTTTTGTATTCATGATACGTGCAGCGCCCGGCGACAACAGTTCGCCCGTAACCACCGTAAACTTAGACGCGCTCCCAACCTGATTAGCTACTCCTTTGTAATATTTCGTAACTCCCTACAAACACAACCCAAAGACCCTATATACACGCACACAAAATATGTAAGTAGTCGACCAGATAAAGTCGTGGAAAGCATAAGTTGCGATGCTTGGGGAAAGCCTATTTTTAGAAGTGGATGTTATTTGGTTGAATAATGATTATAAGCACGATCTCACTAGTTAACTCCCGGTGAATACATCCCGAGAAACGGGGAAATGGCAAAAAAACTGGGAAGAATGCGTACCTGCTTACAAAAAATTACCCCCGAAAAACCCATCAATGATCTTTTAAGAGGAATAATTCCGCATTGTTCTCATACAGGGTGGAAGGGACTGAATATGTAGCAGTAGCGAAGGGTCAATTTTTGTAAGAGGTAAGCCGTAGTACATATATTTAATGTAATTATATTATTTGTCTATAGAATACTGACTGTGCCATTTTTCAAAGGGAAGCCGGTAGGAATCGAGTTATTGGGAACCTTCGCCACTGATATGTGGTAGGTAATCGTTTGTGCTAATGGTTTACGCGGCGCACGCCCGTAAAGCTCCCAGTCAGAATGGCTTCTTCCGACATCTTGAACAATTATCATCATATTTCGGTTAATTTACACAAAACCTTAATGAATAATACACGTAAACGCTCCTCATGAATCACTCCGTCCATTGGCGAACACTGTATAAAAATCCGTTCGGTAGTTTTTGAGTTTATCGCGTTCAAACAGACAGACAGACATGATTGTGAGTGAAATCACATCGTCCAAGCTTACCCGATACTCCTTGATAATATCGATGACGTGGTCTGCAGTGGGAGGCAGGGAAGTCTGAACCTTGCAGAGGTTGAACAGGGGCATAGCTATCGCGTTGAAGAAGCCTGCTATCCACTGCACGGGAGATAGGTGTAACGCTGGAAGGTTTCTTGCATTTCTGTATATTGATAAAACGTTTGTATTCGTTGATGGGTTAGCAGAGGTGCACATTATACAAGGTGGAGACGACAATACGACAATTTTGGCCAAGGTTTTTGAAGTAGCGAATTGGCAACGTGTGTTTAACGTTTATACCGATGCGGGATTCGTTAACCTGTTGGTGGTAGCCTATTATCTACACTATGTAGAAAATGAGGAAAAATAACGTCCTGTGAATAAACTGCATACAAAATTCTATCGAAAATTTCCAGTAATTTTCGATTGAATTTTTGTATGCAGACTGGGAACGTCATGAGTTACATACAGTTTAATTTATTGTCGCATTGTCGTCTCCACCCTGTACAACACTGTTTTAAGCTTTCACGGTTTACAACTAAACTTATACTGTCACTCACGGGATATCCTCCATGATTGACAACCACGGAAGATAATCCCGTAAGTGACAGTATATGTGTGCATATACTGTCACTTGTGCCCCGATGTCGTCTAGCGTTAAATGGAACTGAAACGAGTCAACAGATCACGTCATGGAAACTCTACCCTAACTACTGAGAATCTACAATGCTGTATGTTTGGTTATCAAAAAAAAGACTCACTCATCAATTTGGAAGAACTGTTCCCTCTGTTGCTGTATCTTATCGATCCAGGGCTTGTGTTTAAAAGCAGCTACCTTCAGCACACCGGTCGTACCACCCGTGCTGATCAACCAGAGGTAGATCTTGTCTGTGTCGAATTCTGCTGGCCTGGAAAAGAAGAATACAAGTTATATAGCATTTAGTTTACATTCAGCAGCTGGATTTAGAATGATCATTATTAACCCCTTCGTATCGCCGGCACGAGAGTACATATTTTGTTGGACCAAAACTTAACCCCATAATGATCAATCGCGAAAAAAATATTACGTTATCGAAACGGGTCTACACAATCGCATTTTTTATTTTAGACTATTTCTAGTATTTTGGGGGCGGAATTTCTATTGCTCTTTGTCTCTATAGTTGCCATTGTGGTAACTTTCGTAGAGGCTAAAGGCATAGCCTGCTTTGGGCAAAAATCAAGTTTGTCTAGAAAATAATACGTTTCGCGTAAAATTGATGATGAAATCATCATCAACCCCAGCCCAAATTAAATCCTGATCTTAAAACTACTAAACGAAGAGGAAATAAAATCGCTAACCGCAATTCCTTCCAATCTTCTGCATCGTACTCCCGGATGAAGTTCTGCATGGAATATCTGCCATCAGTGAACGTTACGATCCGGGTGTCCAGTCCCAGTTCCGCGACAGCGTCCGTGAAATGCTCGCACTGACAAAATGCTATCTTCGGTGTTGTTAGCTTGAATAGTTTCTTTATTTCCTCTGAAAACCGAAAAAGAAAAAGCTCATGTAATATTTTATTCTTATGACACATGTTAAGCGCAAATTATACAGAAACGGCGTAAGGTGAAGGTGCGGCGCAGACGCAGCGCAGGTATGATGCCGCTTCAAAACGTTTTCAAACAAAATTTACGTAGGCGACGTGTCGTGAATTACACTCAAGCGGCGCGGCGCAGGCACGCCGTTCTTTCGTTTCGTTATAAATTCCAACGCCTGTTCTGAGCCTGCGCCGCGCCTTCACCTTACGCCGTTTCTGTATAATTCGAGCCTAACGAATCCATTACGCGAGGAGAAATTTCAAGAATCAACTTTGCTTTGTTGATAAAGGACGCCTGAAACTATCGCAGGAGCGTGGAGCCTAGCATAACCAAAAAGGGTCTTATTGTCAGGACCAGTCCTGACTCCCGAGCCGAAAGCGGACTGTGGAAGATGATGAATAGCCATTAATAAAGCATATACTGCTAAGCATAAGTAAGCATAGCCTAATGAGTCTATAATATGCTCGGACACAGAACTCTTCCCTGTGAGAGATCGAGCTTTATCTTTTTATATTTTTCGCTGGCCCAGTGTGGTTTGGGACAGTTTCATGTTCCTAATAATTATTGGTTCTAGAGACAGATATACCTAGCAGTCCGCCAACCAGTCTCTCACAAAGGTGGAATACAGCTGAGACATTTTTTGTACACATAAACCTTTAAGCCAGCTTTTTGAAGAGAGAATCTGTGTTTCTAGATCCTGCCAAAACTGCTGTTTCATAAACTTTTGCTTACCAAACTTAAACATAGGATCCACTCCAACAATAGGCATGCCATTGAGTAGCGCCGCATAGTACGGTATGTGCAAATCCAGGTGGTTCTTTCCGTGTAAGGCCAGCACATCTCCTGGCTTTGCTCCGAAGCTTCGGAGACATCTCGCAAGCCGAATGGAGCGGGCAAGGACCGAAGCGTTCGTCTCAGATTTTCCGGTTGATGCATCTATCTATAACGGGAAAACGACTTATGATCACTCAGCTAACCGTAGAATATTTAAGGTCTCAATACTTGACGTTGTTAAATAATAGTACATTTTGATAGAAGTGGGGAAACTTTTTGCATTCGAGGCGGAATTCGCAACCGAGCGGCAGGCGAGGTTGTTATGGATCCCAGAACTGTAGTAACAAATGCCCACGTGTATCTAACGACGTATATACACTTTCGAAGAAATAAAAAAGAAATTATTTGAACACGTGATAAATGAAAAAAATCTACGCCTGTGAAATATATTGCATGTTGAACCTAATCGTAGTTCGATAAGAACCAGTTTTCGTGGTAGTGTTTTGAAAATAAATAAAAGTTAAGCGGGATACTAAACACTTGCAATGGCAATGCTGTTTTGACAGGCTACGCAAACGATCTTTTCGAAACGACCATTTCAGCATCACCGCTAACGAATTGAGATGAACTTTTGTTACTTTTTTGTGCTGATGTTATCATTATTTGTTCCTATCGTACACTTTTTGTTCTTATTGTAGGTATTATCTGCAACATGCTGGAAGATCAGTTTAAGTACGAAAGTACTTACTACTGACTTGTTTTTATGTTCAACAATGTCTGTTAAATTAACTGTATTTTAAACCTGATAAAAAAAAAATAGAAAATATCGCGCAGCGCTGTGGTTGGATGAAAACCTACTACCATGTCACAAGGCTATGAGAACTTATACGTAGGTATATAGATTGGTGCATGGCCCGACTTGCAATCATAATAGAACCTATGCTCTGACAATCACTACCGGCGGCACTCCGGCAGGCGTGCCACTTAGAGTAGGGCCAATCAAGTGTTCGTTTTTGTTCTATTATCTTTACATAATATAGGATTACTAGCAACCACCAATATTAATATATCGCGTTCAAAACTGTCCTATCTTTTAAGCTGGAGCCAACGAAACACATTCACTAAATTTCATTGAAATCAGTTGGGTGTTGTCGGAGATTAGTGTGTACGAACAGGTGATTTTATATATTAGAAGATAAGTAGACACCTACCTGACACAAAGCATTTGGCCGTTTCAGCATATGTTCCAAAAACAAATGTCCAAGATGGCGATTATCACTCACAGCCATTGAAAATGTTGATAACTTCACAATTTAACAATATTTTGACTCTTACAATCGAGGCACTGTTACGTATTAAAATTTATTCTATCATACGTATAATGAAACCGCCAAAATAATAATCTACGAATCCGGTTTATCACAAATATTGTTGCAATCTATGGAACTTGTCCGTCAGGTTTGAAATTAGCAGTAGGTACTGGTGTGGTCTCTTTTTTCCCTATTAGATCGAAGAATGTCGAGTTTCGTGGACCTTGAATGTTTTTTAGGAGAATAAGGATTTTGGTAATTATCTGTCCGTCTTCGTTACTTACGTAGGAGGTAATTTGGTTAGACAACGGCCGATAGTCAATCGAATCTCCCGTCTCTGTCTTTTTATAGTGTTTTGTTGAGACAAAAATATATCTAAAAGTAAAGGGTTCTTGATTTAATTTAATTCAATAATGTTTTTAATGTAATTCTGATATTAAGGTTTTAGCTATAATTTATGTTTTTATTTTTGTTGTATTTTCGTCTTTTTTTTTTGGTTCTTATTATGGTTGTCGGACCTGGAATAAATGGAATTTATTATTTGCTGGTAATAAGTACTACCGATATCAACAGCTCAAGTACAAATCGAGGAAGTTGTAGCGTTGATACGACATTTTCGAGGTTAAGCCGCGCCTTCTAGTCTAGGGTCTTGCTTTGGGTGGAAGGCCGTTCATCTAATT
Organism: Noctua comes; assembly: GCA_963082995.1. Taxonomy (NCBI): domain Eukaryota; kingdom Metazoa; phylum Arthropoda; class Insecta; order Lepidoptera; family Noctuidae; genus Noctua; species Noctua comes. Next base: position 11,599,806 of record OY720285.1, read on the forward strand.
TTAGGTAATTGTAGCTTGGAGGTCAGGTGGCATTCGCTCAACGTTCTTTGTAGATGTTCAATACTGATACCCGTCTTCTTAAATTAATGCTTACTTTGAATTTTGAACGCTTGGTCTAGGTTCGAGAGTTGAAATTCCTATGTGGGGGGAGGGGAAAATGAAACAATCACGTGTATTTTTTTTTGTGGGGGAAAACAATGAATTTATTGTGTGTAAAATATTTTTTACCAAACTCGGGTTTTTGGACAAAAACTTGCTCGGGTTTTTCAAGCGAACAAAAACCATAACGACTCCAAATATTTTTTATTACAATAAATTCTAACACCATGTGATCTTTTCAATAATAAAAATACACGTGTTGCTAGGAGGCAGGCTATAAAAGATGGTCCCTAAGGCATCTATTAGGTGCCATTTAGTGATCAGAAGCATTTTGAAGGTGATTCAATATACAGCGTTCAATATACTATGACGTCTTAAAGCAAAAGTAATTCCAGTGTGGGAAAGAGACGGAGCTAAACTGCCGCCATAAGGAAAAAGACGTATCTAACATATTTTTTTTTGCAAAATTAAAAATACTGGTAGATGCCATTTTTTTTACTGATTTAGAATATGTATGTAACTCAATTTTGAAAAAAATGTTAGATACGTCTTTTTTCCTTATGGCGGCAGTATACAGGTCGTCTAGCGCCATCTCTTTCCCACACTGGAATTACTCCTGCTTTAAGACGTTATGGTAGGCCACCTGATCATATTAATTTATTAATTATTTATTTGTTTAAACCATGGACTTAATACTAAGTCCATGGTTTAAACAGATACTTTCTGCACGAGTGTCACTTACAGTTAGGATGAGGGGTTGATCGAATAAAAAATATTCCCACCCGCACGCAAAATACGCGCTTTGGACGTGGAGTTGCGGACACCAGCCCGTTATACAATACAAGGGTACAAAATCATAATCGCGAAAAAATAAAACATATTTCAAAAAAAAAACAATAACAAAAAAATTGCTGTGCCGTAGGCCTGAAAACTATGATCCTAAAAGTTAGCACATCGAAGCATCTAAGCATTTACACAGCCCATAACGCTGACACATTAACAAACAATCAGTGAACAAGCTGTACAAAGGTAAAATGACCAAGTATATTATCCAAGTGACACAAATGTTGTCAGCAGTACTCATGGACTTAGTCTAAGTCCATGGCAGTTCTGTAATTAATCCGAACAAGAGTAGTAAATTGCCAAACAGAATAAGAAACATAAAATGTTCATGAAAGTAAAAATATTAATGAATTTTAAAATGCATGATTTTTGTCCGAAATTACCACCGTTTCCCTCTAAATTCAAACAAACTTTTAAAACGTGACAACACCACCTTCAGCATAAGTATGTTCGATTGTCAGTTGTTTTTTTATGACGTCACTACCCGAGAAACGACCGCTCGCGCCCGTGTGTTGGCACAAAAGTTTTCTCATTTTAGTGCATTTTATTTAATTTTCATAAGGGATTTTTTTTTACTTGTTTTCCAAAAAGGATTACATAAGTAGTATCTAATCTCGTTTCCTAATTATACCCTCACGGATCGGACAAGCTTTTTTAACATTTATTGTATAAAGTCAAGGCATTGTAAAAATAAAATTATTAGAAGAAATTTTATTTGAATCCAGTATGTACGTTATTTACAAACTACAATTTATAGATCTATAATAATAATAAAAACATGTACAAACACCAAGTCAGTATCAGAATAGGAAAAGAATTACAAGGGGTCAAAAAATTCGTCCACATCGCTATCAATAAGAAAAGTGCACATAAAAATAAAATCAGAGAAAAAGAAAAATTAAAACAGATTTTTTTTTTAATTCGCACTCCAGAGCCACATGCGACGCTGTCTAGTGGTCGCAAGTGCGACTGCTGAGCGTGAGGTTCGATTCCCAGGTTGTGCATTGGGTTTTTCCGCCAGAATTTCTCAGTAGCAGCCCAGTTGTGCCCAGTTGATGGCAATAGGTTCGCCCCGAATTACATGGGACTTAAACATGACTGGCGAAACGTGAGTATTCTATTAGGCTGGCTACCTCTGGCTAACCGACACCCACCTACAGGCGTGATGCTATGATTTGTTTTATGGACACGTTTGATATAGGTTTTCAACATTGCCTCGTTCCATTTTGTCACTGTCTGGTGCCTTTTTATAAAAGCGAATACTGTTTATATTATAAGATAAAAAACTTTTTTGCAAAAAATATATCAGAATTTAAAAAAAATCCCCAAATAAAAATCACCAAAAAAACTGAATCAAACAAACAAAAGTCACATATACACAAAAAAAAACAGACGAAATGGAAACCTTCTTTTAGAAGTCGTCGGTTAAAAATTGTTGTTGCTTGTTTTTGTTAATAGAATAGAATAGAATAGAATTTCTCTTTATTCGATTAACCATGACTCAAAAACTGTTAGTAAAACTTACGAGTATGTTAGTAAGCACTGATAAAAACAAAACAAACACAAGACCTAACGGTGGATCACTGCTGCGACAACCCATGAGTGATAGCACAACAGCGACCCACATAAACACAGTCCAGGCGACTGGCAATCATGTTTAAGATACTGTTAATATGAGGAACATGGGTATTACAATTTCGCCTTTACTACGTGTATATTACGTAAGTAATAAAATAATTATTTTCTTTAAGCTCATTTCTATAGGTTTAGGAGTACGAACAAACATACAGTCCACGTTTCTTTATAGTAGTCGGTGGCTGGCCGCGCACCGTATTAAATGTGATGTTTTAATATTTTGAAGTTAGTTGCCAATAAATACCATCAATGACAGACGCTTGTTTCCTTGAGCTATCTCCTCGCCAAACAAAATTGAACCCTAACGTACCTACACAACATATTTAAAGCGTTGACCTTATATTTTTTTGCCATTTTAACACACTAAAGTCTGAGGAAGGTGCTTAAAATTACAGTTAAAGAAAACAACACTATCTCATTGGCAGATAGGCAGAGGCAAAGCAAAACTCGGCAGAATTATGATCAGGTTTTTTTGAAGATTTTTCAAACGCTATAAAAATCAAAGCCGATTTATTTTGGTCAACAGTAAAGTGGTTTCTGCTGAGCGCATCACCCAAAATAAGGACCATGATTTTGGTAATAATGTTTATTTCTTGTCATTTTCGTGTGAATAAGTGCCTTATTGTTGAGTTATGCAAGAGTTATAATTAGAAATTGGATTTCAAATTGCAAAGGAGACCGGGCAAATTTTCGACCCCCCCCCCCCCCCCTTAAACGTCTCACGTAATTAATGGACGCCCCCTTAGGTGACTCCGCTCTTCCACTTAACATTAAAATATGCAAATGAAAAAATACTATGAATAATAGTATTATTGGGTTAACCCATCAGGAATTTCTCAGCAGCAGCCACGGAATCTGGATTTGTGCCCGGTTGATGGCAATAGGCTCACCCCCTATTACATGGGACTTCAATAAAACTGGCGAAATGTGTGTGTACAATTAGGTACATGTCTGCCCAACCCTTCGGGGCTTTAAGGCGTGATGTTATGTTTTGTGTGAGAACTGACTGCCAGATCAAAAGGTGATATGACTACAAACGGCGTCCTTTTGGGTGCTGTAATTCTGGGCGGCAAAGGTTCGAAACAAAATTAAATGGCGTTGAGACAACGATATGGCTTTAAAAATCAGTGTATTTTGGCGCGATACAACTTTTTTTCAAAGTGAACCTTGTTGGGCACTTTTTATTCTAATACCATTCTGTATACAACATTAAATGACTTTTTGCGAGAGCCCTTAGACCTCCATAAGTCGGCCCTGTCGCAAAATCGGTTCTTAGCGAACGTTTACTAACTATAAACTACCTCACTGCCAAATATTAAGTTTGTAGCACAAAAAGTTAAGGACTTTCATCCAAACTTGCGAGAGCCGTTATGCGTCCTTAATCCGACCCTATCGCAAAATTCGTTCTAAACAAACGTCTACTAACTATAAGCTACCTTCCTGCCAAATTTCAAATTTGTAGCACAAAAAATGAAGGACTTCCATACAAACTTGCGAGAGCCCTTAGATCTCCTTAATCCGGCCCTGTCGCAAAATCCGTTCTTAGCGGAAGTCTACTAACTATTAACTACCTTCCTGCCAAATTTCAAGTTTATACGTCAAGCGGTTTTCGACAACACCAATTTTCATTGTTTAAACTACAAAAATGACGATTTTCCATACAAACTTTTATCCCCTATTTAACTCCCTTAGGGGTTGAATTTCGAAAAACACTGAAACGTGATTTTTAACCACAATGATAAACACCGATTTTCATGGGTTAAACTACAAAAATGACGATTTTCTACACAAACTTTCATCCCCTATTTAACTCCCTTAGGGGTTCAATTTCGAAGAACACTGAAACACGTGATTTTTAACCAGAATGATAAACACCAATTTTCATTGTTTTAACTACAATAATTACGATTTTCCATACAAACTTTCATCCCCTATTTAACTCCCCTAGGGGTTGATTTTCGAAAAGCACTGAAACACGTAGTTTTTAATTTTTAACCAGAATGGTAACCACCCATTTTTACGGTTTAAAGTCCAAAAATGACGATTTTCCATACAAACTTTCATCCCCTATTTAACTCTATTAGGGGTTGAATTTAGAAAAATACTCAAACACGTGGTTTTTTATTTTTCCCCATAATGATAAACACCAATTTTCATGGTTTAAAATTACAAAAATGACAATTTTCTATACAAACTTTCATCCCCTATTTAACTCCCTTAGGGGTTGAATTTCGAAAAACACTGAAACGTGATTTTTAACCACAATGATAAACACCGATTTTCATGGGTTAAACTACAAAAATGACGATTTTCTATAGAAACTTTCATCCTCTATTTAACTCCCTTAGGGGTTGAATTTCGAAAAGCACTGAAACACGTAGTTTTTCATTTTTAACCAGAATGGTAACCACCAATTTTTATGGTTTAAACTCCAAAAATGACGATTTTCCATACAAACTTTCATCCCCTATTTAACTCCCTTAGGGGTTGAATTTCGAAAAATACTCAAACACGTGGTTTTTAATTTTTCACCAGGATGGTAACCACCAATTTTTATGGTTTAAACTACAAAAATGACGATTTTCCATACAAACTTTCATCCCCTATTTAACTCCCTTAGGGGTTGAATTTCGAAAAATCCTTCCTTATTCCTTGTCTATATTATAAAGGAAACCTCTGTGCAAAATTTCAGCTTTCTAGGTCCAAGGGTTTGGGCTGGGCGTTGATGAGTCAGTCAGTCAGTCAGTCAGTCAGTCAGGCCTTCTCTTTTTATTTATATAGATAGGCTTCTTCAAATGTTAGGCTATATATTATCACGCTACTTGCTTAAGGGGTTGAGCAATATTGCATTATGTTAGTATTATTCAATTGTTTATCGTTTCAGCCATGATATGCGTAACAACGTCTATTTCAAAGTATATGTCAGCGAAGCAAATAGAGAAACGGTTTCATGACCGCTTTACGTGCATCACGTCGCAAGTTCGATCCCCAGTAAAATTATACTTTTTGTAGTTGGTTGTAATTTTTTTTGATAGAGATTATTATTATTTATTTTATCTATTATGTATATTTTTCCACGACAACGAAGTCGCGGGCAACTTGCTAGTCTACAATAAGAGGAGTCGATTTTACCTTGTAAACCCCGAATTTAATTAGAGCGTGTTTTGTACGTAGTCGGGTTTTTGAGTATACTACACAAAGTTTTAACATAATGTTTTTGAGAGTCGGTTAAGCAGAATGTTACACCTGCCGAACCACCAATAACGTAACGATATCATCACCATCATGGAATCACCCAGTGCTGGGTATACCTGGCATACTGCTCCCCCCCCCTTTTTTCTTTACGTAAAGATAAATTTTATTGAGAAGATGTCGTCTAGGAGAATATAATTTGTTTCTAGTACAACTTGTTGGAATGATGTATTATAGTCTGTTCAGAATTAAAAAGACTATCAATGTCTCTCTGTGAATTACTCGTAAACTAAGCGCGGTGGGAGCTGAATCATTTTACCCTTTTTATTAATTTTCCTAATCAAAATATGGATTACCATCCACCATCCAATTCAACTTCAGCATTTTATTTCAACTAAACTTCTTTTACAGGTTATATTAACTGCTTTAACGGCGGTGTGTGCAGCACCAATGCTCGATCAGAGCTACCTGCCACCAATATCAGGAAGCACTACTGTAGTTAAACCTGGTGCCTTGCTAGCTCCTCTTCATGGATCAAGTCAAGGCCTGTCCACTGGCAGCTACAGAAAAGAAGTTCAACGAATGGTAATCGATGCAATTAACCCCAGAATCAGAAGATCTTCTGGTCCAAAAGGACCAAGAACTGGTTGGCCAACTTTCACTCAATTCACATCTACTGAAACTCATTTTAGTGATAAGCCACTAACAAGCCAAGGTACCATTGTTTCTTCGAAACCAAATACTCGGAGCCAATCTTCGTACGGACAGAAACTGGTCAGCAGCTCTCCGACCACAACACAATTGGGATATTCTGGTTCTCTTTTGGGTCAAAACCAAAAATCTCAGATTGAAAAGAAACCCACCCGCACAATTCAAATTGGAGAAGGATCACAACTGACTCTACTTGGATCAACAGGCTTTATGTTCGTTCAGAATTCTCAGTCTATTCAAGGTTCGAGAACGGTTTCCACAACAATTAAACCAGCATACGGTCAAAAACATTTCCATTCCACATACCAACATGATCAGTACAGATCGGTTGGTCCTCAGTTTTCGTTAAAACCACAAACAGATCAAGGTTCTAGTTCTACATTCTATAAAGCCTCAAGCCAAATCTCTCCATTGAGAAATAAATCAGTTAACAACACGCAAACTGTAGTAACAGCACAACATCCTCAATTTAGATCATCTGGCACAAAGTTCGGCCAGATTTCTCAGCCAGGTGCTGGTTCTACTAAACCTTCATTTGGTCAAAAACCTATCGGTTCATCGTATCAACAAAAGCAGTCTGAATCAGCAGGCTTCAAGTTTGGTCAGAATTCTCAGTCTACTCTCAGCGCTGGATCAGTTTCAACTACTGCTAAACCAAAACATGGAATAGTTGAAGCAGTACAAGGTGAAGATATAAGTGAATTAGGTGGTCTAGAATTCCCGTATTATGTTGCTGGAGTCCTAATACTCGATCTTCTGGCTCAATTTCCACCAGCACGATACCATCAGTCAGCTATCCGTCCAATGCCTCCTAACAACAGACGCCGTAACAACAGACGCCGCAACAACAGACGCCCGTAACAACAGACGCCGCAACAACAGACGCCCGTAACAACAGACGTGGTTAGGTCTAAGTTCACACAGAATACTTAGTTTTTTGTAAGTGTTGGTTGAGTTTTAACTGCAAAAAAAAACCATTACACTCAAATCCAAACTACCGAGTTTGGAAGAAAACTGGTAATTTTTAATATAACTTCAGTGTAGAAAAGAGACGGAGCTAGTCCTGCACGCGAAGCAATGACCACCGTAAAAACGGGTTTTGTCCACGAAAGAATCGACAAAATGACAGATCAACAAAAGAAATCTGTCTATTTGTCGATTCTTCCGTCGACAAAACCTGTTTTAACGGTGGTCATGTTACGCGTGCTGTAAAGTTCTGTCTCTTTCCCACGTAGAACTCTGAAGTGACATGTAAGTAATACTGCTCTATGAGGTGTTGGTATGGGCCCTGTTAATAGCACAACACAAACTTGAAACTGGTACACAACAAACTGAATTTCGATCAGCCGGTTCCGAGTTCTGTCAAAATTCGTGTGTTTAAAGACGTCTTGAACCATCGCCTGACAACTACCTGGGCGAGAACTGAAAGTACTCTTACTTTTAAACTTAAATCAATAAAATTCGAAATAAATTAATAGGTTATTATTTCCTTTATTAATTTCTATACAAATAAATTACATTTTTAAATATTCCTTAAAAAAACAATATAAAAAACATTTAAAAATATAAAAAATTGTAGCCCACCGGTATCGGGAGCAGGGTCCAAGCTACCGGCGGTCAGGGCTCCAGAGAGAGAAACCTCCTAACAATACGAGCCGTGTCCAGAAGTACCGTTTTCTGAATCAAGCCCTTGATCCAGCTGCCTAACGAGAGCCTCCTCAGGTATTGGTCGAGGCTCTTGGCAATTAAGCCATGGGCTGATACAACTATCGGCACAATGATCGCTGAGTCCACATCCCACATGTCGACAACCTCGTGAGCCAAGTCCAGATACTTGATTTGCTTATCTTTCTCGGCTTTCACGAGGTTCTCATCATGCGGGAATAGGTTATTTATTATTATAAGTAAAAAATACAATAATAACACATATTACAATAAAGTATTGAGAATTTTTAATTTAATTATAGATAAATACTGAAATTATATTATTCTAAATGTTACGCTAAAATATATAGATACAAAACACAAAATACTCGTATACCACCGATAATTCATTCTTCACATTTTTTCATTGATTAAAACTTTAAATTTTAAAATTAAAACTTAAAACTTAATTATCAAAACGAATTGTAATTTTTGATCTTAACTACATTTTCTACAGTTCTTACACAGTTTATTCACCTCTGACAGGTGCAGTCCAACAGCAGCCTTATATTTTTATAAAATACTGATCACAATAATTTTGACAACGACGTGTTCGTGTTGCTTGTAGAAAACGTAGTACTTAGGTACATACTATGAATTTATGTTTATTGTCACATTACTTTTGAGCATTTTTTTTAAATTCTACTCGTTAAGTCACACACACAAAGCATTTAAGCAACCTATATCTCTGTATAAAATGGTAAACATATTTTATTATTAAACTATGTCTCATATCATTGCCTTTTATTCTTTTTCCAGTGATGCCACTGGCAAATTAAGTTTCTTTCAATAAGCTGCAATTTGTACATTGGTCAACCTGTATGTGTATCGTCGAACCTCTGTGTTCTTCGCTTGACTGCATAGATTAATATACTTGGAGTTTACAACCACCATAAGAGTAGTTAAGGAAGGGCCCGTAGGCCGTAGGTAGGGAAGAGTTAAGCTAATTACACGTCACACCTGTGTATTCTCTGCCTAGCCTTTTCCCACTAACTGCTTAAACTTATCCCAGTGATGGGGTCGACTTCCAGTTTAACCTGAAGCTACAGAATACCAGTATTTTACTTAGACCGTCTGCTTATCTGGTCTCCACAACCCAGTCATTGCATGCGATACTCCTAACACGATTCCTAAGTAAGCCATTCTTTAGATAGACTTTCGGGCTTCTTCTACACGTATCTCCATACGTGTAGAAGAAGCCGTGTGTCGAAGATCTACAAATAAAAGGCGAGATCGACGCGACGGCCTTACTTGCTTTCTGAGGCACGAAAGAAACTCGGTATGGTCACCTATCTATGAACGCCATTGGCAGGCGCTGCTTAAGACCTAAGACCTCGAAGACGATCCGTGTGGCTGTTATTGTTTAACCACGAGCTCTTCGGTCATACTTATGTTATATTGTACCTAAATTATAGTCAGCCCAAAAGTCTGGCAACTACTCTTACAACGGAGTATCGTGTTAGCCAGTAATAGGCCTATCCTAGTGTCTGTAATACGTTGTTTTATTAACTCAATTAAATTATTAAAGAAGAGGACAGAACAGATCCCGAGGGACACCTCGAAATACTCTCATTAAATTGGAGTTCATAATTTTTTGTTCTTCATCCTCCACCGTCGACCAAAGAAACGATGGATGGATTGTGTGAGGAATGATATGAAAGTTAAAGGAGTAAATGATAGCGTGACGGTTGACAGAGGAGATTGGAAGAAAAAAACTCGTTGCGCCGACCCCAAGTGACATGGGACAAGGGCAGGGAAATGATGATCCACCACCGTCTTTATCTCTACAAATTGACGTCTATTATGCAAATAAGATCGAAATAGCTGCAGAACGGTCTCCCTTATACCATAATGTTCCATCTTGGCCAGCAAAATTTCGTGTGTCGAAAGCAGAACTAAGATCCAGAAATACAACTGCCACCTAATGTTTCATAAACCTATCCTTCATAATCTTTTCAAAAATCTTTGATAGTACACGCAAAAGGGAAATCGGCCTGTAGTTGCCAGGATCCGTTTTTGAACCTTTCTTAAAAATTTGAATTACTCGTGCAATTTTAAACTGATCAGGGAACAGGCCTTCCTCAATACAGCCATTATAAAGTGATGCTAGTGGAGTTGCCAATATGTCAATATTATCTTTAATGATAGTCAGGGGAATTTCGTCATAGCTTGTAGACGATTTATTGACCATCTTTTTAACTATGTTGAAGATTTCAAGGGGTGTAACTGCCTCAAAACTTATGTTAGAGTTTACTCTGCTGACATTTTTATTCAGATAATTATGTAATTGCCAATTTATAATCACACGCTTTAAGGCCGACATTGTTGTCTAACCTTTTTGAAAAAATGTTAGCTACATCTACAGAATTATTAATAATTGTGTTGTCAATCTTTAGAATAATTTGGTCATTGTCATGGTTTTTCGTAGCATTGCGCTGTCGATTGACTATTTTCCAAATCATCCTACTAGAACCTGATGCCATTTCTATTTGTTTTCTGATACTGTTTCTTTTTGCACAACTTAGCACTTTCCTATACGTTCTAATATACTTGTTTTTCGATATTCAAGAACCGAATTGTCGCATTGCGTCATATCCGATGTGTTTAGGATACGTTTTACTTTGCTAGCTATTCTAATTCCGATAGTTATCCATTTGGAACATTTACCTCTATTAACATTAACCCCCTTGCATTAACTTTGTACTTTTTAAAGACAGAAGTCCATTAGTCCATAGACAGAAGTAATTCCCTGAATTTACTGATAAATGTGTTAATCCTGTGTTCCAGTTAGCCTCTAATACCTTGTTCCTAAACTCACCTGTTTGCTATATTTTCTTTTCCAAAGACGAAGGTAATTTGTCCGCTTCTTATACTCAACCTTTTCCAGACTTAGTGTACAGAATAGACCCGCGTGTCCATCTGACAACCCATTGTGATCCACATTAGTGTAGTCTACGAAACTGTCAGGTAGGTTAGTCAAAATATTATCTATACATGATACAGAATTATTTCTTTTGAAGGTGGGGGAATTAATTAAATAGTGGAAATTTTAGCACGTCAATAACGATAATAAAGATTTGTGTCTCAAGTCCGTTACATTCACTCGGCTAAGAATAGATGCAAGGCAACGTGGAAAGTCATAAATAAAAACAAACATAATTTACCAAATCAATCCACAATGAGAATTAAATCAAATGATAAAATACTTACCAACCCTCTTGATATAGCAGAGGCTTTTAACAATTATTTTGCGGATCAAGTCAAATCAATTAATAGTTCAAATAATAATAGTAAATTACCAATAAATACTCCAAATTCGTCCATGTTTATGAAACCAACAATACCACAAGATATTCATAAAATTATTATGTCTTTAAAGAATACTCCCAGCACTGGATATGATGGTATTAGCACAAAAATTATTAAAGCAGTATCTACAATAATTGCACCCGTCCTTAGTCACCTGATCAATATGTGCATCTTGCATGGTATTTTTCCAAAGGAATTAAAAATTAGTATCATAAAACCGCTTTTCAAAAAAGATAATAAAGACAACATGTCTTCCTATAGACCTATAGCACTGATACCTATTTTTTTCAAAAATATTTGAAAAAGTAATATACAATCAAATCAATTCATATTTCGAGAAAAATAAATTATTTGTCGATAGCCAAAAGGGCTTCCGGAAAAATAAGTCCATTGACATGGCAATCTATGATTTTTTAAAACTCGTTAGCAACAGAGTAGATAAAAGAAAACCGGCTCTGGCTCTATATATGGACATGTCGAAAGCTTTTGACCGCGTAGACCATAGAATATTAATTAATAAACTTGACGCATACGGGATTAGAGGTAACATATCAAATTTAATTAAATCATACCTACAAGATAGACAGCAAATTACAGTTATTAATAGATTATGTAAAAAACATGAAACAACATTTAAATCTAGCCCGAGAACAGTGATGTATGGAGTTCCACAAGGTAGCATACTTGGACCTCTCCTATTTATTATATATATAAATGACTTCCCAAAAGCATCGACCTATCCCATGACAATGTTTGCAGATGACAGCACGCTACTTTTCAACAGTGACCAATTAGATACATTAGAATCAGACATTAACTCTAACATAAAATCAGTTATAAATTGGCTAGAGAATAATAATTTGGTAATAAACTTAGACAAGACAGTAATAATGAAATTTCAACAAACAGTAAATCAGAATTTAAATTTAGATATAAGATATAATGATAAAAGGATTGATGAGACGAATGTGACAAAATTTCTGGGATTAAATATTGAAAGCACATTAAAATGGAATACCCAGATTGACAAAGTATGTAGTAAAGTAAACCAATTTTCTCATGCGCTGCGTATGCTAAGTAAAACGGCCAATCGAAACACTGTACTAACTGCATATCATGGTCTAGTAGCCTCAACATTAAGATATGGCATTATGTTTTGGGGAAACGCCTCGGGTAAAGATATGGTGTTTAAGTGTCAGAAAAGGTGTATTAGAGCGATCTGTAACTTGCAAACCACTGACAGCTGTAAACAATATTTTAAAAGTATGAAAATTTTAACAGTACCCTCATTGTACATATACCAGACATCTATGTTCATCAAAAATAATATGTATAAATTTGACCGAGTAGGTAGTCAGCGTCGAGCTGACCGGCTACAAACTGTTGGATCTAAAACTGCTTTATACAAGAACAGTATTTTCGTAATGGCTCCAAAATTATACAATAAATTGCCAAAGTGTATCAGAAGTGAGGAAAATGTCAGCCATTTAAAAAAAAAGTTGTTCCTGTTTCTAGTTGAAAAGACGTATTACTCGATTGAAGACTTTTTAAATGACAAATTATGACTAAATTTAATTTTCTTTGACATTCTAAATAATTAATAATATAATTCAATTACTTTATTTTATGCGGCTTATGACATTTTTCAATTGCTTCATTTCTTTTATCTTTTATTACTTTATTAATTATGATAGTAAAAATAACCTGCTTACTAATATTATATTTGTATGCCGATTATTGGCCGAACATACAGATCAGCTAAAATGTATTTAAAGTAACACCTTTTTGTACTTATGTTCACAAATAAAGATTGATTTGATTTGATTTGAAGTCATCTTTTAAGATATTAATATTGGAATCTCCACAAACTACACATAGTTTATTGAAGAAATGCTGTAACAGTTTTTCAAGGCTATTCGTGAATTTATTCCTGTTTGTAGGAGCCCTATAACAGAAAATAACACAGAAATTTGTCTCAATATCTTTGACTCCACATACTTCGAAATAATCGGTTTTACATAATTGCTTACACACTTGAAGTTCATACACGTTTCTATCGACTCTCGTGTTCAAAGACCCCGTTATGGGAATTGATAAAATAAAATTGTTTTGCGAGAGTATCATTCAGAAAATATTCAGATATGCATATGAAATCAAGTATTTTTGATGATTCACTTACATAAATTTCAAGGTCATCTTTTTTATTGTTAATCCCATGTAGATTTTGATGGAAAATATTGAAATTTGTGTATTGTTTACCATGTTCATGCTCGAAAAAAAATTTGAGAATTAAATTAAATTAATTATTATTATGTCATTGTGTTCCTGATTATCGGTATGTATAACATAGTATTTTAGATTATTAAATATATTCACCATGCCTTAATAGTTAATTGTCCCATTATGCTTAAACATGGAACGATCTAATGTCAAATCTAGATTAGTGTCAAACAGTATAGCATAGTTATGAGTATAAATGTCAAGATATAATCGGGGGGCACCAGTACAGACTGACTTCCATTGTGTACCCTTCAACGGCCAAGTCACACAACATTAACTATAATAATAAAGAAATCGCAGTAAGGAACCTTAGACTTGACACGACTTTGTCTAGATTTCATTACTTTTTAGAGATAAACAAGCAGCTCCATAAGACTTGGCTAGTTTCTTACAGAATGTTTTTGGTGGGATAAGTTATTAAAAGTTTCAATTTGTCAGTTATAAATACGTAATAGCAGAAGGGTAATTTTTGTAGGTCGGTAGGCATATTATAACATTAGTGAGTTGCACAGTCATTAACGTCTCTCTTATAATATAAATATTTAAGTCAAGATAATTCTTACTTTGTCTAAAATTATGTTAACTCATTTTTTAGAGTTTCAAGGCTACAAACATCAGTCGCTTTATTGTGGCTATCAGTTAAGTGGCTCCTGCTGTACATACATCCCACACGTTAGGGAAGTTCCTTAACTTGTGGGATGTATGCGAAGAAAGTCACCGACTTCCGAAAGTAAAGTTATTTTCCACATTTTAGTGTTTTCTTTTGGAAGTCGGTTATATTTTCTGCAAAATTTCTTTTGGTTGAAGGATCTGCTCACAACCTATTACTATTCACCATAATTTAAAAAAGCTGTTTTTTTTGGAACATTTTCAAACTCTATAAATATCAAAGTTGCTTCATTGTGGCCACCAGTCAAGTGACTACAGCTGAGCACACAAACTATCACACAGGGGAAGATGATTTTGGTAGGTAATACCGTTTTGTTTTTGTATAATTTTAGTGTGTTTATGTGCCTAATTGTCTAGTTGTGCAACAGTTAAAATAATTAGAATTTAGGTTTTAAAATTGCTGGCGGCAGCTTCTGGTGAAATTTGATTTGTTTGTGTTTTTGTGTGAATTCTGTTTTTCTTAATATTCAATTTTTGTGGCAGTGCACTAGATAGTTTAATATTAAGGTGCTCCCTCACCGGGAGCATTCGCCTGTAATGTAACAGTTCAGATTCACTTGTTTCCATACAAAATCGAATCTTGGACTGTTACATTACAGGCGAATGCTCGCGGTGAGGGAGCACCATTATGGAGGTGTTCGTATTGATCTCTGAAAAGTAAATATTACAAGCTTGACTAGAAACCTTTTTTTATAAAAAGTAGATATTTGAGTAGGTGTGTAATACGGATGAATAAGTTTTTCATTTTTCATGGAATTTTTCATTTCATTTTTCATTTCGTTTTTCATTTCGTTTTTCATTTCGTTTTTCATTTCATTTTTCATTTCATTTTTCATTTCATTTCATTTATTCACTAACAATTACATTCTGTCTGAATGTTACATTAAAAAAAAATATTGGTAAATAAAAAAAGAAACATACATGAATTGCTTAATATGAAACATAAAAATACACCATCACTATAACAAATTAAATTTGATTATAAGAAAACATAGTTGAGTTGCCAGACAAATAAATGTCCGAACCCAAACAAAGCGCTATGCTTCCACATTTATTGTGTAAACCGCCAGTCTGTGGAATTCACTGCCGGCTTCTCTGTTTTCCGATTATAATAATCTAGATCTCTTCAAAGTCCGAATGAATCGGTTTCTTCTAGGCAAGCGTGGTTCCACCATAGGCCGCGTCCTCGCTTCACATCAGGCGAGCTGCGACCAAACGCAAGCCTATTTAGCATTAAAAGAAAGTCTTCTCAGATGGTCAAGTTCTTCTTGGATCGTCAGCGAAACAGTTGCAAGCATGGTTTCTGGAATGAATGAAGTATTTAAGAGAAAATAGATGAACGGTTTGAACGAGAAGAAGAGGATGTATCGGTGTGTGATGTGAAACTAAATGATAAGAGTGTGGAGCAAGTGAATGAGTTTGTATACTTGGACACTCTGTTTACAAGATATATGTAAGTGCAGGAAATCTACATCCGGTTGTGACTATAATCTTTGTATTGGCTGTCCCCAACAGTGTGCTGCAGGCCTGCTGCCTGAACTTATGTATGGAAGTGAATGTTGGGTGTGGCAAAAGCGGCATGAATGTGGAATTAATGCTGTGGAAATGCATTCCTTACGAAGCATGTGTGGTGTTATGCATGATAAATTGAGAAATTATGTTTATGAGAACGTTGCGGTTTAACAGATGTTGTGACAAACATTTAAAAGAGTATGCTTAGATGGTTTGGTCATGTTGAGTGAGATGCACTGGAAATACTTCAACAGAAAGGCCCAGGGGGCCTACCATGACATCTTAAAGCAGTAATTCCTGTGTGGGAAAGAGATGGCGCGATATCACCTGTATAGCTCTGTCTCTTTCTCTACACTGGAATTACTCCTGCTTTAAGACGTCATAGTAGCCCCCCAGTGCGTAGTACTCACAACCGGCGGAGGAAAAGTGTGGGTTTATTAATGTATAAGTAGTCGAGTTTTGCATAAGAATGCGGAAATTATGTATTTTTTTTTTTTTGGTTTGGTGCTGTCAAATATTGTTAAACGCTGTGGGAGCTGAATCATGTTATCCTTGTTTATTTGATCGTAAATATTCTAAAATCTCATAAATTCCAATTTTTTTATGAATGTTTAGTAGTCATTGGATACATGAAATGGACTGCCGTTGTAAGACGACTAAAAATTCACGGTGTATAATTATAATGAAGTTAAAAGGAAAACTATCACAGCTAAGTAAGCTTTACAAGTTTACGAGTAATAGTCGTCCAACTTATAAAATGTACTGGGATAACATATTTTCCTAAACATAATGTATGGGAGCACAGGTTTTTCAAATTACAAATGTAAGTTTGTTTTTTATTATTACAATAAAAATCATCGTTCGGAGGCAAATCGGACCGTAGATAGGTAGTGTTCGCATATTTTGATAGGCAACTACGGAATCCTACATTATGCATGCCCCAACACGCACCTGGCCGGTTTTTAGTTGTAGTATACCACACAAATTCTTGTTTAAAAAAAGTTATTGACACAATTTTTTTAAGAGTCGGCTAAGCAGAATGTTACACCTGCCGTACCACCAATAACGTAAAGATATCATCATCATCATCATATCAGCCCGGAATCACCCGCTGCTATACAACATTAGTTTTAGTATATGCGAAACCTAAAACACGTGTCTTGTATTTTTATGTAAAGAATCTATGTACAAAATTTCAAAATTGTATCATGAAAAACCACAAAGTTATAAGCTTGTTCTGTTACCTGGTTGTCTGCACAAAGACGTGGTCACCACGTGGCGCAACCGTGCGCGCCTCCAGCGTCGTCTTGAGCTCATTGATAATAATAATTTGGCAGTAGGTACCTAAATGATTGCGATAGGTACTTAGTGTCGCTCGGTGTCCAACTTGTATCTTTTTAAAAATATTTGTGGGACAAAATATACCATGGTTTAAAAATTATTAGAATCGATTCAGTTACTAATTCTGAACAAACTATTTCAGGTTTCGCATACAGGGTGGAGACGACAATGCGACAATAAATTAAACTGTATGTAACTCATGACGTTCCCAGTCTGCATACAAAAATTCAATCGAAAATTACTGGATATTTTCGATTGAATTTTGTATGCAGTTTATTTACAGGACGTTATTTTTCATTTTCAGCATTTTCTACATAGTGTAGATAATAGGCTACCACCAACAGGTTAACGAATCCCGCATCGGTATAAACGTTAAACACATGTTGCCAACTCGCTACTTCAAAAACCTTGGCCAAAATTGTCGTATTGTCGTCTCCACCTTGTATATTCTAAAAATAATGTTGTAAAGGCCTCCCCTTTATTCTTTACGTAAAAATATATTTTATTGAAAAGATGTCGTCTAGGAGAATATTTGTTTCTAGTACGACTTGTTGGAATTATGTAATAGTCTGTCTGTTCAGGATTAAATCATCAAAAAGTTAACTAGTTAAAGTTTAGTACGTAACTTTAATTGAAACAATTACTTGTAAATATCTGTTCTGCTTAATTTGCATTATCCATCGATAGCTTTTGGTCACCTAGTTAAGGCGCTGAAATACGACTTTTAATGATTTTAAATTGAACGTCACGTCTAAACTTCTAGTTTTATTTCTTTGAAAAAAAAATATGTTTTACTAGACAATTTTTTCATAATTATTTGTATGTGAAAATGTGACATTATATTTTTGTAACATAGTGTAATTAATTTGTAAAGTAATGTCTATCGCGGGCAAAAAAACGATAATCACGCAAAAACTATCGGGCGCATTTGCATGAAACTTTGACTATCTAAAAGACAATTTAATGACCCATATTTTAATATACGACTTTTATTTTTATTCTGTTTGATAAATCAAGGGGGGTTGTTTTTTCGAATAAACTTGGTGCGTGTAGAAGCGGGAGCCCGTGCGGGCGACGGCTCGACGACTCGCTCAAGGGCGCTGGCACTTAATTCCGAACGGACTACGAATAAGCAAAAGTTGTGTTCGTAGCAAAAGTTCTCGTATTGCTATTGGTTCCCAAGAAAACCTTAACTTCGGCTCCCAATTAGTCACCTATTAAGGTCAATTAATTACTAACATCAACATCATTTACAAAGAATAGATTTTTTGGTTAAGAATGCGGAATCGATGGATTTATTTTTTGATGTTGAATCTGCCAAATACTGATAAACTCAAGCGCGGGGCAGCTGACTCATGTTGTACTTTTTTATTGATTTTGAAACATCCTAATCCACCATCTAATTCAATTTCAGCATTTTATTTCACCTACACTTCTTTTACAGATTATATTAACTGCTTTAACGGCGGTGTGTGGAGCAGCAAGGATCGATCAGAGCTACCTAACACCAATATCAGCGAGCACTTCTGGTGTATTGCTGGCTCCTCCACATGGATCAAACCAAGACTTGTCCACTGGTAGCTATAGGAAAGAAGTCCAAGGAATGGTAATGGACGCAGTCAACCCCAGAACCAGAAGATCTAGGCAAGAACCTTCTGGTCCAAAAGGACCAAGAACTGGTTGGCCAAGTTTCACTCAATTCAGATCTACAGAAACTCATTTTGGAGATAAGCCACTAACAACCCAAGGTACCGTTGTTTCTTTGAAAGAAAATACTCAGAATCAGACTTCATACGGACAGAAACTGGTCGGTAGCTCTCCGACCACAACACAATTGGGATATTCTGGTTCTCTTTTGGGTCAAAGCCAAAAATCTCAGATTGAAAAGAAACCCACCCGCACAATTCAAATTGGAGAAGGATCACAACTGACTCTACTTGGATCAACAGGCAATATGTTCGTTCAGAATTCTCAGTCTATTCAAGGTTCGAGAACGGGTTCCACAACAGTTAAACCAGCATACGGTCAGAAACACTTCGATTCCACATACCAACATGATCAGTACAGACCGGTTGGTCCTCAGTTTTCGTTAAAACCACAAACAGATCAAGGTTCAACTTCTACATTCTATAAAGCCTCAAGCCAAATCTCTCCGTTGAGAAATAAACCAGTTAACATCACGCAAACTGGCGTAACAGCACAACATCCTCAATTTAGATCATCGGGAACAAAGTTCGGCCAGATTTCTCAGCCAGGTGCTGGTTCTACTAAACCTTCATTTGGTCAAAAACCTATCGGTTCATCGTATCAACAAACGCAGTCTGGATCAGCAAGCTTCAAGTTTGGTCAGAATTCTCAGTCTACTCTCAGCGCTGGATCGGCTTCAACTACTGCTAAACCGTGTAGTATTGAAGACAATGATGGCATATGTAAGTGTGAATTTGGCTCTTGTCATTGCTCCGCTGTATCGCCTGCATTCGTAACCACTGAACTTCTGGCTGAATTTCCACCAGCACGATACCATCAGTCAACTGTAGACCGTCCGATGCCTGGTAAAAACAGACGCCATAATAACAGACGCCGTAATAACAGACGCCGTAATAACAGACGCCGTAATAACAGACGCCGTAATAACAGACGCCGTAATAACAGACGTAGTTAGGTCTAAGTAGTTAATTTTTTGTAAGTGTTGCTTGAGTTTCAATCACAACCAAACCATTCCACTCAAAGCCAAACTTTCGAGTTTGGAAGAATACTGGAATACCTATATAACCTATAGCAGTGTTGTTTTAATATAACTTCATAGAGACGGAAACCGGAACCGAAAAAACGGGTTATAGATGAACAAAAATTTGTGTCTTTAAAGACGTCTTGAACCATCGCCCGACAACTATCTGGGCGAGAACTGAAAGTACTCTTACTTTTAAACTGGAATTAATAAAATTCGAAATAAATTAATAGGTTATTTATTATCATAAGTAAAAAATTCAATAAATACAATAATAACACATTTACAATAAAGTATTGAGAATTTTGAATTTAATTATAGATAAATACTTAAATTATATTATATCTAAATGTTACGCTAAAATATATAGATGGCAACACAATATACTCGTATACCACCGTAAAACACAGTTAATTTACTTCTGACAGGTGCTCTGCCTTTAAGTATGTGATTAGTATACTTGACAGTAGATGGCGTTAAATGCAAAAAAAAACATTACATTACATTTTTAATTTTGGTTGAACGTATATTCTTAATTTTAACATATGAATGAGGAGTACATAATGAGTAAAAATTTTTGGGCATGCTCTCGTTTCACCTACTTTTATGCCATCTAGAATTTTAGCGTGGTCGTGCTGGGAAGGAATCTTTCCAGCATGACCTGCATATATACGATAATTGAGAGGTATAAAATGTCTAATTAGTGGTATGAAATAGTATAAATTAAAAGGATTTTATTACCATCTAAAGTTTTTATGAATGCGTTCAATGTCCTGCTACGAAGTACAACACGTCCAACAGCAGCCTTATTTTTATAAAATACAGATCACAATAACTTTGACAACGACGTGTTAGTGTTGCTTGTAGAAAACGTCGTAATTACAAAATAATAATAATATAGTTTTATTTTCATATTACTTTTGAGCATTTTTTTTATTCTACTCGTTCAGTCACACACACATAGGCATTTAAGCAACCTATATCTCTGTATAAACAGTAAACACATTTTTTCTAGTAAACTATGTCTCATATGCCTTTTATTCCTTTTCCAGTGTTGCCACTGGCAAATTAAGTTTCTTTCAATAAGCTGCAGTTTAAAAATTGGTCACCCTGTAGAGGAGCGCTTGTCCGACCTCGGTGTTCGGCGCTTGGCTGTACACTTTCGCACTTGTCCTGCTTTGAGTGTCTCGGCGAGGGTGTACAGTCACCTTAAGAGTACATTTGGAAAGGTTTGAGGTAGGGAAGAGTAAAGCTAACTCGTTACAATTATCTTACTAGTGGTCACAAGTGTGTATTTTCTGCCCAGCCTTCTAACCTTACCTTTAACCTTATCCCATTGTTGGGGTCGGCTTCCACTTTAACCTGATGCTACAGAATACCATTATTTTGCTTAGACCGTCTTCTTATCTGGTCTCCACAACCCAGTCATCCAGTACCCCTTTCTCTAAATAGACTTTTGGGCTTCTTCTACACGCATCGAATGTCGTGTGTCGAAGATCTACAAATAAAAGCAGAGACCGACGCGACGGCTTAACTTGCTTTCTGAG
Organism: Noctua comes; assembly: GCA_963082995.1. Taxonomy (NCBI): domain Eukaryota; kingdom Metazoa; phylum Arthropoda; class Insecta; order Lepidoptera; family Noctuidae; genus Noctua; species Noctua comes. The sequence goes on from OY720285.1 coordinate 11,621,376, forward strand.
GCACGAGAAACTCGGCATGGTCACCCATCCATTAACGGCATTGGCAAGCGCTGCTTAAGATTTAAGACCTCGAAGACGTGTGGCTATCTACAGCATTATTAATAATGTGTTGTCAATCTTTAGAATAATTTGATCATGGTCAAGGTTTTTCGTAGCATTGCGCTGTCGATTGATTATTTTCCAATTCATCCTACTAGAATCTGATGCCATTTCTATTTGTTTTCTGACACTGTTCCTTTTTGCACAACTTAGCACTTTCCTATAAGTTCTAATACTTTTTTCGATATTCAAGAACCGAATTGTCGCATTGTGTCTTATCCGATGTGTTTAGGAAACGTTTTACTTTGCTAGCTACTCTAATTCCGTTTGTTATCCATTTGAAAAATTTACTTCTATTAACATTAACCCTCACTTTGTACTTTCTAAAGATAGAAGAGTGTAATTACCTGAATTTACTGATAAATGTGTGTAATACCTGTGTTCCAGTTAGCCTCTAATACCTTATTCCTAAACTCACCTGTTTGCTCGTCATTATATTTTCTTTTCCAAAGACGAAGGTAATTTGTCCGCTTCTTATACTCAACCTTTCCCAGACTTAGAATATAGATTAGTGTCAAACAGTATAGCATAGTTATGAGTATAAATGTCAAGATATAATAAGTTATTAAAAGTTTCAATTTGTCTACACAAACATTATAAAGAGGAAAACTTTGTTTGTTTGTTTGTAATGAATAGGCTCAAAAACTACTGGACCGATTTTAAAAATTCTTTTACCATTTGAAAGCTACATTATCCACGAGTAATATAGGCTATATTTTATTTTGGAAAAAAATAAGGTTCCGTAAGATATTTGAGTTTTTCGGACACAAGGTGTAAAAAGTCAACCAGAAAAGTTACTTATTTTGCGTACGCTGCCTAAACTATAAAAGATAGAACCATAGAATGTTCTAATGAATTGTAGATCTTATAAATATCTACAAAAAATTCTGCGACACACTATACCTATCTATGTCGAGTGAGGCACAACAACCGTTTTTATTTAAAAAAAATGATTTTTTTTGGACTACATTTAAACGCGTTTATTTTATTCATGCTAATAATCCTTATCATCATAATAATATTATAAAGAGGAAAGATTGGTAAGTTTGTAACGAATAAACTCAAAAACTACTGGACCAATATCAAAAATTCTTTCACCGTTAGAAAGCTAATTTACCCGGAAGTAACATAGGCTATAAATTATATGTATATAACGAATAAACTCAAAAACTACTGGACCAATATCAAAAATTCTTTCAACGTTAGAAAGCTAATTTACCCGGAAGTAACATAGGCTATAAATTATATGTATATCATGCAAATTAGCCGACCTTTCACAATTTCTGCGGACGAAGTCGCGGGCGAAGTGCTAGTCAGTTATAAATACGTAATAGCAGAAGGGTAATTTTCGTAGGTCGGTAGGCATATTATAACATTAGTGAGTTGCACAGTCATTAACGTCTCTCTTATAATATAAATATTTAAGTCAAGTTAGTTCTTACTTTGTCTAAAATTATGTTAATACATTTTTTAGAGTTTCAAAGGCTACAAACATGAAAGTCGCTTTATTGTGGCTATCAGTTAAGTGGCTCCTGCTGTACATACATCCCACACGTTAGGGAAGTTCCTTAACTTGTGGGATGTATGCGAAGAAAGTCACCGACTTCCGAAAGTAAAGTTATTTTCCACATTTTAGTGTTTTCTTTTGGAAGTCGGTTATATTTTCTGCAAAATTTTTTTTGGTTGAAGGATCTGCTCACAGCCTATTACTATTCACCATAATTTAAAAAAGCTGTTTTTGTTTTGGAACATTTTCAAACTCTATAAATATCAAAGATGCTTCATTGTGGCCACCAGTCAAGTGACTACTGCTGAGCACACAAACTCTCACACAGGGGAAGATGATTTTGGTAGGTAATACCGTTTTGTTTTTATAATTTTAGTGTGTTTATGTGCCTAATTGTCTAGTTGTGCAACAGTTAAAATAATTAGAAATTAGGTTTTAAAATTGCTGGCGGTAGCTTCTGGTGAATTTTGATTTGTTTGTGTTTTTGTGTGAATTAAAAGCTGTTTTTCTTAATATTCAGTTTTTGTGGCAGTGCATTTTATTTTTTGTTTCATTTTTTCATTTCATTTTTCATTTCATTATTCATTTCATTTTTCATTTCATTTTTCATTTCATTTTTCATTTCATTTCATTTTTCATTTCATTTTTCATTTCATTTTTCATTTCATTTTTCATTTCATTTTTCATTTCATTTTTCATTTCATTTTTCATTTCATTTTTCATTTCATTTTTCATTTCATTTTTCATTTCATTTTTCATTTCATTTTTCATTTCATTTTTCATTTCATTTTTCACATCATATTTCATTTCATTTTTCATTTCATTTTTCATTTCATTTTTCATTTCATTTTTCATTTCATTTTTCATTTCATTTTTCATTTCATTTTTCATTTCATTTTTCATTTCATTTTTCATTTCATTTTTCATTTCATTTTTCATTTCATTTTTCATTTCATTTTTCATTTCATTTTTCATTTCATTTTTCATTTCATTTTTCATTTCATTTTTCATTTCATTTTTCATTTCATTTTTCATTTCATTTTTCATTTCAGTTTTCATTTCATTTTTCATTTCATTTTTCATTTCATTTCATTTATTCAATAACAATTACATTCTGTCTGAATGTTACATTAAAAAAAATATTGTTAAATAAAAAAAGAAACATACATAAATTGCTTAATATGAAACATAAAAATACACCATCACTATAACAAATTAAAGGGAAATGCCCATTTGGTGAAGAGGTTTTGGCCAAGTGACGCCCATGAAAGAAACCAACGATAGACATTAGGGTTGACATCACAGATAAAGAAAACAAACACTAATTGTACATAGAACTCGGTTGGAACTCGGTTGAACTTACTTGTTGTGGTGCAATCCATTGTTGAATGATAGATCGAACTTCCACATTGCTTAGGGTAAATCTCTTAAGTCTTCGTGTATCCACGCCACAGTTGACACAGAGATGGCTCCGTGTTAAGCTGGTAAGTACATCTAAATCAGGTTCCATAGTCGTGTCGGGTCCTTCGTGAGAAACAGGTACGGTATCCATTGGCAAGCCGGTGTCGTCGTGGGAAGCGGGTACGGAATCCAAGGCAAAGCTGAGGTCGTCATCGGGAGCGGTTACAGAGTCCATAATCGTAAGCAAAGTCGTCGGAAAATCAAATAGAAAAACGCAGGAGAAAAAATCACGAGTCGCAAGAGAACAGCAAACAACAACAAACAAAATGTGAAATGTCAAAGTCAATCAGTTGTCAAAATGTCAAATACGATTATTATTGATCTAGGGATGTCGAAATGTGATCGATTTTTAGAAGAATCGATATTTAAAATAATACGGAATAAAATGGAAACAAGGCATCAGTTCATGGGTCGCGGGACTCATGGAATTACCGTGACCCTGGAACATAAAGGGCTACTGAAGGACACCGTGGATTTTAGTCAGTACAAGTCTGACAGTCCCTCCCGCTCTGCCCTGGGTGGGAGGACTCATTTGATGATTTTACCACGTTAAAAAAAAAAAAAAAAAAAAAATGTCATCAGTTCATTATGTCGTAGCCCAAAAATGGCCAAGCTTTTTTTGTTTGTAATGAAAATAACAAAAGCGAAACAACTACATTAGAAAAAATATTTTTTGAAAATCGATTTTTGGAAAACAGGTTGCAGTTAATCGATTTTTTTCAGTAAAAGGTGCCATCCCTATTTCGACAGGATTTAAATCGACCGGAAGTGTTAGATAGGGTAATAAACGATTGAGCTTCTTGATTAATTCGGCTTTTAACTCCTGAGGTTTCATAACAAATATAATAATAGTAATATTTTAGTTATTTTATGGGTATTTTTTTTGTATTTGACACATTGGTGGGCAAAACATGGCCAAGAATGGGCGTTTCCCTTTGATTATAAAAAAAACATAGTTGAGTTGCCAGACAAATAAATGTCCGAACCCAAACAAAGCGCTATGCTTCCACATTTATTGTGCAAACCGCAAGTCTGTGGAGTTCACTGCCGGCTTCTCTGTTTTCCGATTATAATAATCTAGATCTCTTCAATGTTCGAATGAATCGTTTTTTTCTAGGCAAGCGTGCTCCACCCTAGGCCACGTCATCGCTTCACATCAGGCGAGTTGCGACCAAAAATAAAGACTTCTTAGGTGGTCAAGTTCTTCTTGGACCGTCAGTGAAACAGTTGCAAGCATGGTTTCTGGAATGAATGAAGCATTTAAGAGAAAATAGATGAACGGTTTGAACGAGACGAAGAGGATGTATCGGTGTGTGATGTGAAACTAAATGATAAGAGTGTGGAGCAAGTGAATGAGTTTGTATACTTGGGCAGTGTGTTTACAAGATATGGAAAGATTTTCGCTGATGTGGCATTAAGTGGAAGCGCAGGAAATAAACTAAATGGTGCTCTACTTGCGGTAGTGACCATAATCGTTCTACTGGCTGACCCCAATGGTGTGCTGCAGGCCTGCTGCCTGAACTTACGTATGGAAGTGAATGTTGGGTGTGGCAAAAGCTTTAAAAGAGTATGCTTAGATGGTTTGGTCATGTTGAGTGAGATGCACTGGAAATACTTCAACAGAAAGGCCCAGGGGGCCTACCATGACATCTTAAAGCAGTAATTCCTGTGTGGGAAAGAGATGGCGCGATATCACCTTTATAGCTCTGTCTCTTTCTCCACACTGGAATGACTCCTGCTTTAAGACGTCATAGTAGCCCCCCAGTGCGTAGTACTCACAACCGGCGGAGGAAAAGTGTGGGTTTATTAATGTATAAGTAGTCGAGTTTTGCATAAGAATGCGGAAATTATGTATTTTTTTTTTTTTGGTTTGGTGCTGTCAAATATTGTTAAACGCTGTGGGAGCTGAATCATGTTATCCTTGTTTATTTGATCGTAAATATTCTAAAATCTCATAAATTCCAATTTTTTTATGAATGTTTAGTAGTCATTGGATACATGAAATGGAATGCCGTTGTGAGACGACAAAAAATTCACGGTGTATAATTATAATGAAGTTAAAAGGAAAACTATCACAGCTAAGTAAGCTTTACAAGTTTACGAGTAATAGTCGCCCAACTTATAAAATGTACTGGGATAACATATTTTCCTAAACATAATGTATGGGAGCACAGGTTTTTCAAATTACAAATGTAAGTTTGTTTTTTATTATTACAATAAAAATCATCGTTCGGAGGCAAATCGGACCGTAGATAGGTAGTGTTCGCATATTTTGATAGGCAACTACGGAATCCTACATTATGCATGCCCCAACACGCACCTGGCCGGTTTTTAGTTGTAGTATACCACACAAATTCTTGTTTAAAAAAAGTTATTGACACAATTTTTTTAAGAGTCGGCTAAGCAGAATGTTACACCTGCCGTACCACCAATAACGTAAAGATATCATCATCATCATCATATCAGCCCGGAATCACCCGCTGCTATACAACATTAGTTTTAGTATATGCGAAACCTAAAACACGTGTCTTGTATTTTTATGTAAAGAATCTATGTACAAAATTTCAAAATTGTATCATGAAAAACCACAAAGTTATAAGCTTGTTCTGTTACCTGGTTGTCTGCACAAAGACGTGGTCACCACGTGGCGCAACCGTGCGCGCCTCCAGCGTCGTCTTGAGCTCATTGATAATAATAATTTGGCAGTAGGTACCTAAATGATTGCGATAGGTACTTAGTGTCGCTCGGTGTCCAACTTGTATCTTTTTAAAAATATTTGTGGGACAAAATATACCATGGTTTAAAAATTATTAGAATCGATTCAGTTACTAATTATGAACAAACTATATTCAGGTTTCGCATATATACTAAAAATAATGTTGTAAAGGCCTCCCCTTTATTCTTTACGTTAAGATATATTTTATTGAAAAGATGTCGTCTAGGAGAATATTTGTTTCTAGTACGACTTGTTGGAATTATGTAATAGTCTGTCTGTTCAGGATTAAATCATCAAAAAGTTAACTAGTTAAAGTTTAGTACGTAACTTTAATTGAAACAATTACTTGTAAATATGTTCTGCTTAATTTGCATTATCCATCGATAGCTTTTGGTCACCTAGTTAAGGCGCTGATATACGACTTTTAATGATTTTAAATTGAACATCACGTCTAAACTTCTAGTTTTATTTCTTTGAAAAAAATATATGTTATACTAGACAATTTTTTTCATAATTATTTGTATGTGAAAATGTGACATTATATTTTTGTAACATAGTGTAATTAATTTGTAAAGTAATGTCTATCGCGGGCAAAAAAACGATAATCACGCAAAAACTATCAGGCGCATTTGCATGAAACTTTGACTATCTAAAAGACAATTTAATGACCCATATTTTAATATACGACTTTTATTTTTATTCTGTTTGATAAATCAAGGGAGGTTGTTTTTTCGAATAAACTTGGTGCGGGTAGAAGCGGGAGCCCGTGCGGGCGACGGCTCGACGACTCGCTCAAGGGCGCTGGCACTTAATTCCGAACGGACTACGAATAAGCAAAAGTTGTGTTCGTAGCAAAAGTTCTCGTATTGCTATTGGTTCCCAAGAAAACCTTAACTTCGGCTCCCAATTAGTCACCTATTAAGGTCAATTAATTACTAACATCAACATCATTTACAAAGAATAGATTTTTTGGTTAAGAATGCGGAATCGATGGATTTATTTTTTGATGTTGAATCTGCCAAATACTGATAAACTCAAGCGCGGGGCAGCTGACTCATGTTGTACTTTTTTATTGATTTTGAAACATCCTAATCCACCATCTAATTCAATTTCAGCATTTTATTTCACCTACACTTCTTTTACAGATTATATTAACTGCTTTAACGGCGGTGTGTGGAGCAGCAAGGATCGATCAGAGCTACCTAACACCAATATCAGCGAGCACTTCTGGTGTATTGCTAGCTCCTCCACATGGATCAAACCAAGACTTGTCCACTGGTAGCTATAGGAAAGAAGTCCAAGGAATGGTAATGGACGCAGTCAACCCCAGAACCAGAAGATCTAGGCAAGAACCTTCTGGTCCAAAAGGACCAAGAACTGGTTGGCCAAGTTTCACTCAATTCAGATCTACAGAAACTCATTTTGGAGATAAGCCACTAACAACCCAAGGTACCGTTGTTTCTTTGAAAGAAAATACTCAGAATCAGACTTCATACGGACAGAAACTGGTCGGTAGCTCTCCGACCACAACACAATTGGGATATTCTGGTTCTCTTTTGGGTCAAAGCCAAAAATCTCAGATTGAAAAGAAACCCACCCGTACAATTCAAATTGGAGAAGGATCACAACTGACTCTACTTGGATCAACAGGCAATATGTTCGTTCAGAATTCTCAGTCTATTCAAGGTTCGAGAACGGGTTCCACAACAGTTAAACCAGCATACGGTCAGAAACACTTCGATTCCACATACCAACATGATCAGTACAGACCGGTTGGTCCTCAGTTTTCGTTAAAACCACAAACAGATCAAGGTTCAACTTCTACATTCTATAAAGCCTCAAGCCAAATCTCTCCGTTGAGAAATAAACCAGTTAACATCACGCAAACTGGCGTAACAGCACAACATCCTCAATTTAGATCATCGGGCACAAAGTTCGGCCAGATTTCTCAGCCAACTCTAGGTGCTGGTTCTACTAAACCTTCATTTGGTCAAAAACCTATCGGTTCATCGTATCAACAAACGCAGTCTGGATCAGCAAGCTTCAAGTTTGGTCAGAATTCTCAGTCTACTCTCAGCGCTGGATCGGCTTCAACTACTGCTAAACCGTGTAGTATTGAAGACAATGATGGCATATGTAAGTGTGAATTTGGCTCTTGGCATTGCTCCGCTGTATCGCCTGCATTCGTAACCACTGAACTTCTGGCTGAATTTCCACCAGCACGATACCATCAGTCAACTGTAGACCGTCCGATGCCTGGTAAAAACAGACGCCATAATAACAGACGCCGTAATAACAGACGCCGTAATAACAGACGCCGTAATAACAGACGCCGTAATAACAGACGCCGTAATAACAGACGCCGTAATAACAGACGCCGTAATAACAGATGTAGTTAGGTCTAAGTAGTTAATTTTTTGTAAGTGTTGCTTGAGTTTCAATCACAACCAAACCATTCCACTCAAAGCCAAACTACCGAGTTTGGAAGAATACTGGAATACCTATATAACCTATAGCTGTGTTGTTTTAATATAACTTCATAGAGACGGAAACCGGAACCGAAAAAACGGGTTATAGATCAACAAAAATTTGTGTCTTTAAAGACGTCTTGAACCATCGCCCGACAACTATCTGGGCGAGAACTGAAAGTACTCTTACTTTTAAACTGGAATTAATAAAATTCGAAATAAATTAATAGGTTATTTATTATCATAAGTAAAAAATTCAATAAATACAATAATAACACATTTACAATAAAGTATTGAGAATTTTGAATTTAATTATAGATAAATGGTACTCCCTTTCTTCTCCTAAAATTGTTTGTCCGAAAATCATTATCAATAACACGTATGCTATAAACTTCAGTAACCATAATGTTCAAAATCCCGAAATTTTGTTTAACATAATTATCTTTAGTTCTAAAAGTATTCTGTCATAATATCGAGTACTATAATAATTGAATCTACTAATTTTACGTGACCTAAAGTCATATGTCCTAAGTATTGTGTTAAATAATGTGTATCATTCCGAATGTTCATTTATAATATTTTTTTTAGTCTTAAAACATTTGCTAAAAATTTGGTTTTAGTGACAGAAACGAATCGCTGTAAATCCGACTCCACGCAGTCTTGTCTGCTCTACCCCTAGAGTGTAATTTAAAATCGCGTAGGCGCGGAGGGGCGAGGCGGCCCGCGAGTTGAGGAGCAGGTGGTTGTAACACTCGCCGCCGTGGCTGAGGCTGGCCGGCGGACCGCCGGCCAGCAAGCCGAAGCTGCGGTGGTGAGCGTTAAACCCATCTGCGACGATAAACTCGCGTGGGACCGCCGGAGCCCCGCAGCGCCGGAGCCGTGACAGAAACCATGCCTGCTGCATGTGGCATGCTTGCATGCTTGCTCACATGCTGCATGCTTGCTTGTATGCTGCGTGCTTGCTTGCATGCTGCATGCTTGCTTGCATGCTGCGTGCTTGCTTGCATGCTGCATGCTTGCTTGCATGCTTCATGCTTGCTTGCATGCTGCATGCTTGCTTGCTTACAAAAACCACATGTTAATTTGAATTTAGGACTTATAACTTTTATTGAAAACGGTTTTATGTCTTTTGTATGTTATTGATTGTAATATTTATGACAAACGGATTTAGGACATATTATATTTAGGGATTTCAATTTTATGGCATGTGATATTATGTGATATTAAGTTCGGGTAAGTTATCATTCGGACAAATGATGAATAGGACAAAAAAAGTTATGGCACTTTAAATTATGGATAAAAAAGTTAGGTGACACAATAGAGAACCTAGATAAATACTTAAATTATATTATATCTAAATGTTACGCTAAAATATATAGATGGCAACACAATATACTCGTATACCACCGTAAAACACAGTTAATTTACCTCTGACAGGTGCTCTGCCTTTAAGTATGTGATTAGTATACTTGACAGTAGATGGCGTTAAATGCAAAAAAAAACATTACATTACATTTTTAATTTTGGTTGAACGTATATTCTTAATTTTAACATATGAATGAGGAGTACATAATGAGTAAAAATTTTTGGGCATGCTCTCGTTTCACCTACTTTTATGCCATCTAGAATTTTAGCGTGGTCGTGCTGGGAAGGAATCTTTCCAGCATGACCTGCATATATACGATAATTGAGAGGTATAAAATCTCTAATTAGTGGTATGAAATAGTATAAATTAAAAGGATTTTATTACCATCTAAAGTTTTTATGAATGCGTTCAATGTCCTGCTACGAAGTACAACACGTCCAACAGCAGCCTTATTTTTATAAAATACAGATCACAATAACTTTGACAACGACGTGTTAGTGTTGCTTGTAGAAAACGTCGTAATTACATAATAATTATAATATAGTTTTATTTTCATATTACTTTTGAGCATTTTTTTTATTCTACTCGTTCAGTCACACACACATAGGCATTTAAGCAACCTATATCTCTGTATAAACAGTAAACACATTTTTTCTATTAAACTATGTCTCATATGCCTTTTATTCCTTTTCCAGTGTTGCCACTGGCAAATTAAGTTTCTTTCAATAAGCTGCAGTTTAAAAATTGGTCACCCTGTAGAGGAGCGCTTGTCCGACCTCGGTGTTCGTCGCTTGGCTGTACACTTTCGCACTTGTCCTGCTTTGGAGTGTCTCGGCGAGGGTGTACAGTCACCTTAAGAGTACATTTGGAAAGGTTTGAGGTAGGGAAGAGTAAAGCTAACTCGTTACAATTATCTTACTAGTGGTCACACCTGTGTATTCTCTGCCTAGCCTTCTAAATGTTTATCCCAATGTTGGAGTCGGCTTCCAGTTTATCCTGATGCTACAGAATACCAGTATTTTACTTAAACCGTCTGCTTATCTGGTCTGGTCTCCACAACCCAGTCATTGCGATATTCGTAACACGATTCCTAAGTACCCCTTTCTCTAAATAGACTTTTGGGCTTCTTCTACACGCATCGAATGTCAAAGAAAGAAGAAGATCGACAAATAAAAGCCGAGACCGACGCGACGGCTTAACTTGCTTTCTGAGGCACGAGAAACTCGGCATGGTCACCCATCCATTAACGGCATTGGCAAGCGCTGCTTAAGACTTAAGACCTCGAAGATGATCCGTGTGGCTATCTACAGCATTATTAATAATTGTGTTGTCAATCTTTTGAATAATTTGGTCATTGTCAAGGTTTTTCGTAGCATTGCGCTGTCGATTGACTATTTTCCAAATCATCCTACTAGAAACTGATGCCATTTCTATTTGTTTTCTGACACTGTTCCTTTTTGCACAACTTAGCACTTTCCTATAAGTTCTAATACTTTTTTCGATATTCAAGAACCGAATTGTCGCATTGTGTCTTATCCGATGTGTTTAGGAAACGTTTTACTTTGCTAGCTACTCTAATTCCGTTTGTTATCCATTTGAAACATTTACTTAACCCACACTTAACCCTCACTTTGTACTTTCTAAAGATAGAAGAGTGTAATTACCTGAATTTACTGATAAATGTGTGTAATACCTGTGTTCCAGTTAGCCTCTAATACCTTGTTCCTAAACTCACCTGTTTTCTCGTATTATTTTCTTTTCCAAAGACGAAGGTAATTTGTCCGCTTCTTATACTCAACCTTTCCCAGACTTAGTATACAGAATCTAGATTAGTGTCAAACAGTATAGCATAGTTATGAGTATAAATGTCAAGATATAATAAGTTATTAAAAGTTTCAATTTGTCAGTTATAAATACGTAATAGCAGAAGGGTCATTTTTGTAGGTCGGTAGGCATATTTTATTATTAGTGAGTTGCACAGTCATTAACGTCTCTCTAATAATATAAATATTTAAGTCAAGATAGTTCTTACTTTGTCTAAAATTATGTTAACACATTTTTTAGAGTTTCAAGGCTACAAACATCAAAGTCGCTTTATTGTGGCTATCAGTGAAGTGGTTCCTGCTGTACATACATCCCACACGTTAGGGAAGTTCCTTAAATTGTGGGGTGTATGCGAAGAAAGTCACCGAATTCCGAAGGTAAAGTTATTTTCCACATTTTAGTGTTTTCTGTTGGAAGTCGGTTATATTTTGTGCAAATTTTTTTTTTGGTTGAATGATCTGCTCACAACCTATTATTATTCACCATAATTTAAAAAAGCTGTTTTTTTTGGAACATATTCAAACTCTATAAATATCAAAGTTGCTTCATTGTGGCCACCAGTCAAGTGACTACTGCTGAGCACACAAACTATCACACAGGGGAAGATGATTTTGGTAGGTAATACCGTTTTGTTTTTGTATAATTTTAGTGTGTTTATGTGCCTAATTGTCTAGTTGTGCAACAGTTAAAATAATTAGAAATTAGGTTTTAAAATTGCTGGCGGTTGCATCTGGTGAATTTTGATTTGTTTGTATTTTTGTGTGAATTCTGTTTTTCTTAATATTCAATTTTTGTGGCAGTGCACTAGATAGTTTAATATTAAGGTGCTCCCTCACCGGGAGCATTCGCCTGTAATGTAACAGTTCAGATTCACTTGTTTCCATACAAAATCGAATCTTGGACTGTTACATTACAGGCGAATGCTCGCGGTGAGGGAGCACCATTATGGAGGTGTTCGTATTGATCTCTGAAAAGTTAACATTACAAGCTTGACTAGAAACCTTTTTTTATATATATAAAAGTAGATATTTGAGTACGTGTGTATTACGGATGAATAAGTTTTTCATTTTTCATTTCATTTTTCTTTTCATTTTTCATTTCATTTTTCATTTCATTTTTCATTTCATTTTTCATTTCATTTTTCATTTCATTTTTCCTTTCCTTTTTCGTTTCATTTTTCATTTCATTTTTAATTTCATTTTTCATTTCAGTTTCCATTTCATTTTTCATTTACTTTATTCAATAACAATTACATTCTGTCTGAATGTAACATTAAAAAAAAATATTGTTAAATAAAAAAAGAAACACATAAATTACTTAATATGAAACATAAAAATACACCATCACTTTAACAAATTAAATTTGATTATAAAAAAACATAGTTGAGTTGCCAGACAAATAAATGTCCGAACCCAAAACACAGCGCTATGCTTCCACATTTATTGTGTAAACCGCCAGTCTGTGGAATTCACTGCCGGCTTCTCTGTTTTCCGATTATAATAATCTAGATCTCTTCAAAGTCCGAATGAATCGGTTTCTTCTAGGCAAGCGTGCTTCCACCATAGGCCGCGTCATCGCTTCACATCAGGCGAGCTGCGACCAAACGCAAGCCTATTTAGCATTAAAAGAAAGTCTTCTCAGATGGTCAAGTTCTTCTTGGATCGTCAGCGAAACAGTTGCAAGCATGGTTTCTGGAATGAATGAAGCATTTAAGAGAAAATAGATGAACGGTTTGAACGAGACGAAGAGGATGTATCGGTGTGTGATGTGAAACTAAATGATAAGAGTGTGGAGCAAGTGAATGAGTTTGTATACTTGGACACTCTGTTTACAAGATATATGTAAGTGCAGGAAATCTACATCCGGTTGTGACTATAATCTTTGTATTGGCTGTCCCCAACAGTGTGCTGCAGGCCTGCTGCCTGAACTTATGTATGGAAGTGAATGTTGGGTGTGGCAAAAGCGGCATGAATGTGGAATTAATGCTGTGGAAATGCATTCCTTACGAAGCATGTGTGGTGTTATGCATGATAAATTGAGAAATTATGTTTATGAGAACGTTGCGGTTTAACAGATGTTGTGACAAACATTTAAAAGAGTATGCTTAGATGGTTTGGTCATGTTGAGTGAGATGCACTGGAAATACTTCAACAGAAAGGCCCAGGGGGCCTACCATGACATCTTAAAGCAGTAATTCCTGTGTGGGAAAGAGATGGCGCGATATCACCTGTATAGCTCTGTCTCTTTTCCACACTGGAATGACTCCTGCTTTAAAACGTCATAGTAGCCCCCCAGTGCGTAGTACTCACAACCGGCGTGCGTGTATGAAAGTGGATGATACAAAAGGAATATATAAGGATCAAAATCAAAACCATCGTAGCAGGTCACAGCAGGCGGGGTGTTCTGTAGTTTCTGTCCACCCACAAGAGGAAAAGTGTGGGTTTATTATTGTATAAGTAGTCGACTTTTGCATAAGAATGCGGAAATTATGTATTTTTTTTTGTTTGGTTTGGTGCTGTCAAATATTGTTAAACGCTGTGGGAGCTGAATCATGTTATCCTTGTTTATTTGTTCGTAAATATAATAATAATAATAATATCTATATCTATACATATAATAAAATCGTAGACTTTCCGTGTCTGTACATTACATATTTTTACAAAAAAATCACTGGAAGGTGCTAGAAATAAGTAGTAGAAAGTAAAAAAACATTTTTTTAAATTTTTGTCTGTTTGTCGGTTTGTCGGTTTGTCGGTTTGTCTGTTCGTTTGTGCGCGCATCACGTAAAAACTCCTCATTGTATTCAAAATCTAAATATTACAAAATAAGAAGCATTGTTCTGGGTATTATTTAGCGTTTATTTCATCAAATTCGACCAACAGACGCAAAAGATATTAATATTTAAAATTTAGTTGGTAACCTCATGCGCGATTTCTATGATAAAAATAATTCGCCAATTGTGAACCGATTTTGATGATTCTTCTTTTGTTTGGAAGAATATTATTCCGCGATAGTCTCATTTTTTATTTGGTGAAGATCTGATGGTGATCTTCGGAGATATCAATGGAACTCTTCAATAATAGACAGCAAATCTGTCGTGATTGCTGCAATCGCTTGGATGTTTATTGTTTACACAACACCATAACATAATATCACGCCTGTATGCTCTGAGGGGCTACGCAGATGTATACATGTGAACCCACATTTTGATAATTAGGTATGCCCAGTTCCATTTTGTTGGGGATAAGCCTATTACCATGACATGTATTGTTAACGGTTATCTAATGTTTCACCAAAACTCCTTTGATAATTTTTAACCGACTTCAAAAAAGGAGGAGGTTCTACGTTCGACTGTATGTATTTTTAATGTACACCGATTTCTCCGCCAATCGTCGACCGATTTTGAAAATTCTTTTTTTATTCGAAAGTCTATACTCCTGAGGTGGACCCATTGTCATCAAGTCAGAATCTGATGATGGGGTCCCAGGAAAATTAAGGGCAACCCTCAAATTTTATGGGCATTGATTGATACAGTATACTTAACATGTGATATAAGATTTTAAACTATCATGGTCACTAACATTACACATCATGGTCACTTCCCATGTGGTCCCATGGTCATCAGGTCAGGATCTGATGTTGGGATCCTGGAGAAATCAAGGGAATTTTGTAAATTGTATAGGCACACATACTCGCAGGCATTATGCCTGGTAATCATCATTGTGTGTAAGTTCAGCGATACCTTTGCCAATAGATTCTTTTTTATTTGGAAGAATATTATTCGGCGGCGCTGGCCCCGTTTAAATTTGGTGAAGATCTGATGCTGATCTTCGGAGATATAGGTATAATGGAACTCAACAAAATTAGGCAGCAAATCTGCCGTGATTGCTGCAATCGCTTAGATGTTTGTTGTTTACACAATATCCTAACATAACGCCTGTATGCTCCGAGGGTGTACACAGATGTGTGCAGTATAACCAGATTTGTTTATTTTTGTTGACAATATAAAATAAATGCATAGCAAATATTAATTGTAAAGGATATTACAACTAAAAATGGAAAAATAAAAAACCTTTTTTGCAAAAAATAAAACCGCCTTCAAAAACACAAAAAAGTGAAAAATAACTTTAGCTTCAGAAGTCGGTGACTTTGTTTGTTTGATTCAGTTTTTGTTTCCTTTTGTCTTTACTCTTTGCACTAAAAATTTGGTACTGAAAGAGAGGTTTAATTATGAGAAATCTATCTAAATATATGAAAGCGAAAGGTCGAAAACCGCTTGACGTATAAAGATGAAATTTGGCAGGCAGGTAGTTTATAGTTAGTAGACGTCCGCTAAGAATGCATTTTACGACAGGGTCGGATTAAGGAGGTCTAAGGGCTCTCGCAAGTTTGTATGAAAGTCCTTCATTTTGTGTGCAATAAACTTGAAATTTGGCAGGGAAGTACTTTATAGTTAGTAGACGTTCGCTTAGAACGGATTTTGCGACAGCGCCGGGTTAAGGAGTACTAAGGGCTCTCGCAAGTTTGGATGAAAGTCCTTAACTTTTTGTGCTCCAAACTTGATATTATTTGGCAGTGAGGACGTTTATAGTTAGTAGACGTTCGCTAAGAACGGATTTTGCGACAGGGCTGAATTAAAGAGGACTAAGGGCTCTCGCAAAAAGTCATTTAATGTTGTATATAGAACGGTATTAGAATAAAAAGCGCTAAACAAGGTTCACTTTGAAAAAAAGTTGTATAGTGCCAAAATACACCGATTTTTGAAGCCATATCGTCGCCTCAACGCCATTTAATTTTGTTTCGGACCTCTGCCGCCCAGAATTACAGAACCCAAAAGGACGCCTTTTGTAGTCATCAGTACATTATCACCTTTTGATCTCGCAGTCAGTTCTCACACATAACATAACGTCACGCCATAAAGCCCCGAAGGTTTGGGCAGACGTGTACCTAATCGTACACACACATTTCGCCAGTTATATTGTAGTCCCATGTAGTAGGGGGTGAGCCTATTGCCATCAACCGGGCACAAATCCAGATTCGCGCCAAATATCACCTAATTTCATGTTGATAAATCTCACGTGAGATTAGGAGGGAGATGAGGGGGTCAAGCCAAATCTCACGACATCCCACCAGGGGAGGAGGGGGGTTGAAAAATCGCCTCACGTAATTAATGGATGCCCCCTAAAACAAGCATCTCCTTGCTTAAAAGGTGATCTTCCAAATCACGTGTGTGATAACTTTATGTAATTGAAATAAACATTTTTTTTTAACACTGCCCGACCCGGGAATCGGTCCCCACGCTTAGTAGTCGCGCTTGCGACCACTAGACCAACGTGGCAGTCTCACACATGCACACCAAAATTTCCACGCGAACGAAGTCGCGGGCAACAGCTATCTATACATATAATAAAATCGTAGACTTTCCGTGTCTGTACATTACATATTTTTACAAAAAAATCACTGGAAGGTGCTAGAAATAAGTAGTAGAAAGTAAAAAAACATTTTTTTAAATTTTTGTCTGTTTGTCGGTTTGTCGGTTTGTCGGTTTGTCTGTTCGTTTGTGCGCGCATCACGTAAAAACTCCTCATTGTATTCAAAATCTAAATATTACAAAATAAGAAGCATTGTTCTGGGTATTATTTAGCGTTTATTTCATCAAATTCGACCAACAGACGCAAAAGATATTAATATTTAAAATTTAGTTGGTAACCTCATGCGCGATTTCTATGATAAAAATAATTTACGTAAATAGGTTTTCGTTTCGCCAATTGTGAACCGATTTTGATGATTCTTTTTTTGTTTGGAAGAATATTATTCCGCGATAGTCTCATTTTTTATTTGGTGAAGATCTGATGGTGATCTTCGGAGATATCAATGGAACTCTTCAATAATAGACAGCAAATCTGTCGTGATTGCTGCAATCGCTTGGATGTTTATTGTTTACACAACACCATAACATAATATCACGCCTGTATGCTCTGAGGGGCTACGCAGATGTATACATGTGAACCCACATTTTGATAATTAGGTATGCCCAGTTCCATTTTGTTGGGGATAAGCCTATTACCATGACATGTATTGTTAACGGTTATCTAATGTTTCACCAAAACTCCTTTGATAATTTTTAACCGACTTCAAAAAAGGAGGAGGTTCTACGTTCGACTGTATGTATTTTTAATGTACACCGATTTCTCCGCCAATCGTCGACCGATTTTGAAAATTCTTTTTTTATTCGAAAGTCTATACTCCTGAGGTGGACCCATTGTCATCAAGTCAGAATCTGATGATGGGGTCCCAGGAAAATTAAGGGCAACCCTCAAATTTTATGGGCATTGATTGATACAGTATACTTAACATGTGATATAAGATTTTAAACTATCATGGTCACTAACATTACACATCATGGTCACTTCCCATGTGGTCCCATGGTCATCAGGTCAGGATCTGATGTTGGGATCCTGGAGAAATCAAGGGAATTTTGTAAATTGTATAGGCACACATACTCGCAGGCATTATGCCTGGTAATCATCATTGTGTGTAAGTTCAGCGATACCTTTGCCAATAGATTCTTTTTTATTTGGAAGAATATTATTCGGCGGCGCTGGCCCCGTTTAAATTTGGTGAAGATCTGATGCTGATCTTCGGAGATATAGGTATAATGGAACTCAACAAAATTAGGCAGCAAATCTGCCGTGATTGCTGCAATCGCTTAGATGTTTGTTGTTTACACAATATCCTAACATAACGCCTGTATGCTCCGAGGGTGTACACAGATGTGTGCAGTATAACCAGATTTGTTTATTTTTGTTGACAATATAAAATAAATGCATAGCAAATATTAATTGTAAAGGATATTACAACTAAAAATGGAAAAATAAAAAACCTTTTTTGCAAAAAATAAAACCGCCTTCAAAAACACAAAAAAGTGAAAAATAACTTTAGCTTCAGAAGTCGGTGACTTTGTTTGTTTGATTCAGTTTTTGTTTCCTTTTGTCTTTACTCTTTGCACTAAAAATTTGGTACTGAAAGAGAGGTTTAATTATGAGAAATCTATCTAAATATATGAAAGCGAAAGGTCGAAAACCGCTTGACGTATAAAGATGAAATTTGGCAGGCAGGTAGTTTATAGTTAGTAGACGTCCGCTAAGAATGCATTTTACGACAGGGTCGGATTAAGGAGGTCTAAGGGCTCTCGCAAGTTTGTATGAAAGTCCTTCATTTTGTGTGCAATAAACTTGAAATTTGGCAGGGAAGTACTTTATAGTTAGTAGACGTTCGCTTAGAACGGATTTTGCGACAGCGCCGGGTTAAGGAGTACTAAGGGCTCTCGCAAGTTTGGATGAAAGTCCTTAACTTTTTGTGCTCCAAACTTGATATTATTTGGCAGTGAGGACGTTTATAGTTAGTAGACGTTCGCTAAGAACGGATTTTGCGACAGGGCTGAATTAAAGAGGACTAAGGGCTCTCGCAAAAAGTCATTTAATGTTGTATATAGAACGGTATTAGAATAAAAAGCGCTAAACAAGGTTCACTTTGAAAAAAAGTTGTATAGTGCCAAAATACACCGATTTTTGAAGCCATATCGTCGCCTCAACGCCATTTAATTTTGTTTCGGACCTCTGCCGCCCAGAATTACAGAACCCAAAAGGACGCCTTTTGTAGTCATCAGTACATTATCACCTTTTGATCTCGCAGTCAGTTCTCACACATAACATAACGTCACGCCATAAAGCCCCGAAGGTTTGGGCAGACGTGTACCTAATCGTACACACACATTTCGCCAGTTATATTGTAGTCCCATGTAGTAGGGGGTGAGCCTATTGCCATCAACCGGGCACAAATCCAGATTCGCGCCAAATATCACCTAATTTCATGTTGATAAATCTCACGTGAGATTAGGAGGGAGATGAGGGGGTCAAGCCAAATCTCACGACATCCCACCAGGGGAGGAGGGGGGTTGAAAAATCGCCTCACGTAATTAATGGATGCCCCCTAAAACAAGCATCTCCTTGCTTAAAAGGTGATCTTCCAAATCATGTGTGTGATAACTTTATGTAATTGAAATAAACATTTTTTTTTAACACTGCCCGACCCGGGAATCGGTCCCCACGCTTAGTAGTCGCGCTTGCGACCACTAGACCAACGTGGCAGTCTCACACATGCACACCAAAATTTCCACGCGAACGAAGTCGCGGGCAACAGCTAGTTCTAATAATATATCTAGGACCACCGTCTTTTAATTTGACTTGCTTGTGCTTACTTGAGCATCTAATTTCAACTATACTTCCTTAATCCTTTACAGGTTATATTAACTGCTTTAACAGCGGTAGGTGTAGCAGCAAAGCTTGATCAGAGCTACCTACCGCATGCCACTTACCGCCTACCTGCAGCAAACGGTCAGAAACATTTCGGTTCCACATACCAACATGCTCAGTACGAATCGATTGGTTCTCAATTTTGGTTAAAACCACAAACAGCTCAAGGTTCTAGTTCTACATACTCTCAAGCCTCAAGCCAAATCTCTCCGTTGAGAAATAAACCTGATTACGCAACTCAAACTGGCGTAACAGCACATCTTCAATTTAGATCATCTGGTTCCAAGCTCGGTCAGATTTCTCAGCCAACCTTAGGTGCTGGTTCTATTAAAGCCTCATTTGGAAAAAAACCTATCGGTTCATCGTACCAACAAACGCAATCTGGATCAGCAGGCTTCAAATTTGGTCAGAATTCTCAGTCTACTCGTAGCGCTAGATCGGTTTCAACTATGGCTCAACCACAACATGGAATAGTTGAAGCAGTACAAGAAGAAGAAGAGGAAGAAGAGGAGAGAGAACCTCACTTAATTGTAGGTGGATTGGCAACCAGGAAGCTTCTAACTCAATTTCCACCAGCAAGATACCATCAGTCAGCTATAAAACGTTACAAATGGTGTTATTATTCTATTTTTCCAGTCGGGGCAAACAGCTCTCGTACTATCTGTGAGCGAGTCAGAGGATATCCTTTGTCATCAATACATATGTTAATGCACGAGGTACAAGTATGAGTCACTTGAATACCTACCTCATTTTAAATCATTTACATGCATTGCCACCTAATCAAATATTAGTTTTCTAAGTTGATTTTTAATTGACCATTGTTGTAATTGTTCCTAAATTAAATTGCCTTTTATTTTGTATGATAGTTTTCTTTAGTATTCCCACATCTTGATATTTATCGAAGGAATTCAAAAATATTTAATCATGCATGTATATTCCCTAACTGGTTGTGTCACACAACTACTTTGTAATAACTGATTACAAAGTAGGTACCTAAGTAGATGTATGATATAGTGGGTCTTTAAATTACTAATGAGTTTACTATTTTATCTCAGCTTAGGTCTCACTGAATTTCAATTATCAGTTTTTATATTTCATGAGTACCTTATAAATAAAGCATATTATATATATATTTGCCATTATATTATTAACTAGCTGTGCCCGCGGCTTCGCTCACGTGACCGCGCATTCTTTTGTCATTGTCAAAGTTTATGAACGAAATCAAAATATACAGGGTGTAAACAGACCCTTCACATATCCGTCAACTAAGCATTCTGTACATCAAACTAAGTAACTTTACGCAAAAATTATTGCTGGGAATCGACTTTTTTTTTTGAGGTGAAAAATCACGTTTTAAGATAGGACTCGATGGAAAGCACTCAAAGCATTGTGCTGATTGCATGCATTGGATTGAATAGTACCGGGGTCGTGGAGGTGTGCAAAGTAAAAATCTTACATTAAAAACATGTATTTAAAAAAAAACTTGTGAAAAAGTTGGAACTTTGACCCCCAATATCTCCGTAACTATAAGGTTCCCAGGTATGGTCTAGAACAAAAAAATTATTGCAAAGACTTGGGGAACAAGTGCCTTTCTTTTATGTTAAGGGTCTTTTTACACCCTTTAGATGCAACTCACGATTTATCCTAGGTCCCAACAGTTAATATCCCTTACAATTTTAAAAAAATCTTTCAACTCTGAGAGCTCAATCAGCCGATGGAAAAAATGTGATGGAAACAAAAGTGAGAATGTACAAAAACCACGTTACTGAAAAATACCTACTGTAAACCTTGAATTTAATTATAACGGAGCTCGTGGCTAAATAATAAAAAACAGCCGCACGGGTCGATCTTCAGGATTAAGCTGTGCTTGCCGAGGTTGGTCCGTGTATCCATCATTATATATCAAGTTTCCCCCGTGCCTCGGAAAGCACGTTAAGCCTTTGGTCCCGGCTGTCATTTGTAGATCTTTGTCAGTCCTTACAAGTGGTCACAAACCTGAAAGTCTGACAACCAGTCTTACCAAGAGGAGTATCGTATCACCCACTTCTAACTAGGTTGTGGAGGTCAGATAGGCAGTCGCTCCATCTAAAATACTTCTGGCTGACTGGCTTGCTTCAACATTATTTGTTACATCGATGTGCGTAATACCAGCGTCTACGCTTCAACTTTATTTTTAAGAAGTTAGCCATGGTCTGCTCAGGAGCCTCGGGGGAGTCGACGAAGTGTGACATTGTGTGACAAGGGGTGGGAGGGGTCCTAAATTTGGTGACGTCACATTTCAAAATCTAATATTTCTAAGTTTTTAAAAACGAAATTTGAATGATTGAGGAAAAACTTAAAAATCTTTCCAACTCCCTCTCTTTCTCTCTTTTCGGCTTTTTTATGCTCCTAAGCATGCAAAATTGCGAAATATGTGACGTCACACTTGGGAGGGACTCTCACAAAAATTGACCGGCTGTGACAAGGACTGTGGGGGGAGGGGGTAAAAAATAATGAAATTCGTATGACGTAATTTATGTTTGGCCCTTAAGTATCACTATTGTAAGAATATTACAGATTTACGACTAAAATCCTAAAAGTCCGCAATGAATGCACTAAAATGCCTTGAAAAATCAAACTTAGCCACCTGGAATTTTTAGCAGTTCTCGCCCGGAGTCTGGTTGTTTACCCGGTTGACGGCCAGCCCTAGTCTATTACATGGGACTTTAACTACCACGATGTGAGTGTTATATAGCTATAGCTCTGCCTAACATTTCGGGGATTCCAGGCGTGATGTTATGCTATTTATTCTCTCTTCAATGTCTGCACCATTTTACGCAGCTCGCCGCGTGCGATCTTCCCCGAAGAGGTGACAGGAAGCTCGTCCATGAAGATCACGCACCCTCGTATTCTTTGATAATCTGGTAGATTATCTGGAAGGAGAAAATAATACGTTATGCAGATAAAAGAGTAAGGTCCGTAAGTTTTGATGTTAAACGGTTTAAAATGCCACAGCCTGGCTGCAAATGGAGAATCTATTTTGTTAGTTTGACCTGATTTATTTTTTGTGTTCCAGGGCCGCGGTATCTCTTTCCAACAGTCCCACAGCCCGGCAAGGTATCGGCCCTTGCGGAGCCCTACATTGTTGCTGACATCTCTATTAGGCGCACGTGGAACACGAACGCGCCGTCGAAACGGAAACGGCTTGTCGTCATAAGACGGCCGGACGGCGAGTTAGCCCATTACTCGCCGTCCACAGGCCCGCGCCTACGGTGGCCGGGAGCCACCACGTAACCCCCGACGCCCGGAGCGTCTCCTGCGCCGGCTGGGACGTGAGGCTCTTTGCCTCTCACGTCCCGCCACCTCCTTCACTAGAACGACTGCTTCGCGGAAGGAGGTAACGACGGAGAAGGAGAAGGAGACGGACCATGGCTTGAACCAGGGTCGGACGCGAGAGATATCCGCCGGCAATCGCCGCTACGAGGACACGGCGGTGCTTCGCCCAAGCTTGGCAGACTTCCACAGTGTGCTCCACCGTGTCCTCCGGACTGTTAGTTGACCTAAAGTGGTCATGAAAGGATGCCGCTCGTTCGCGTTGTCGGTCGGTGAAGCGGATCTCACGTCGCACTGGCTTGTATGAAACTCGTGTTAGGTATCAACGGCGTTGATGCCTTTACAATTTAGTGTTGTACTCTTTTACAGTTTTCTTTGCCTACAGAGATAACACAAACACTGTTTTAAGCTTTCACGGTTTACAACTAAACTTATACTGTCACTTACGGGATATCTTCCGTGATTGTTCATTATTTTGAGCTCAAAAGTAGCAGCCGGCATCGTAATAAGGACTCCATAAGAGCTGGTGATACTGTGACTGTGTTTTGCCGTGACTAGTGTCGAGTTCCAGTAGTGCGCGTAGCAAAAGACGAAGAAAGAGGGTAGATAGATTTGTCTGCTCTTAACAATTTATTTTCCATCCACCCGCTTCTCCAGTCAACCCGCGATCATGGCGCTTGCAACAGCGCCGAAATATCGGGAGCTCAAAGTCGGACTGAAAGACCTCGGGTGAACAGGGTAGAACTACTTATATTGGCACTTTGGCATGCAACATTGGTACAAAAGTGATCTAAACTAGCCCGTCTGCTCCAGTTTGTTCTTAATATCACTAAATATGTGGACATATCAAGTGATGTTTGTTGCCAATCCTTAATTCTTAAGTTATAGCCCGTATTTAGAATAGTATATTAAATTGTTGTAGATAAGTAACAAACACAGTATTTTTAGCCCATAGGTTCTCCTGCAAGCAGCAGATATTGTGTTTCATTAAGACTAGGCAACGTACGCAAAAAAAACTTACTGGTAACAATGTCTTTGATCTCCTCGGCCGTGACGGTGGACCCTAGACTCCTCATGACGCAGGCGACGGGATGCTCTCCATCATACTCATGGGGCACGCAGGTGACGCTAACGTCATGCACGCCCGGGTGCTCCCGGATCGCTGCCTCGATCTGCAGAGGAGCTACCTGAGAAGATTTTTTGGGGATTAGGGAGAAGAAGAAACCGCTGCTTGACCACGAGTTACTCGCTCATGCAACACGCGTGTAGTGACAGCAACTGCGGAGCCAACAAATGAAAGAAATTGCTTAAACCAGCCTTAGACGACAGGTGCATGCAAAACCTTCATGCTAAATCGACTTCCTTAAGGGATGTGTCCCTTAACGTAACGTAACTGCAAACCTGTCGGTTGGGCCATTTGCAAGCATGGCTTTGCCGTTAAAACAGGACGATATGGTTGCTTTAGTGAGTTTATGAGTTGTTATAAAAAATGGAAAACAACTGAGAACCGAGAGCTGCGCATGCGACCTGCCACACACGCTCAGTTATCATGCGCAGTCGTATAGCGCATGTATAAAAAAATCTATTTCGATATTCACTAGGTTGCATTATTAATTTACATTATATACAGACTACAAATAGAACTAAACTAATGATAAAAATAAGACTAAAAGTAAGAAAATATAAACATCTAAAAAACGACGACAATAGGATACTTTGGCGTCACAGTACTCCTCCGCATCGCTGTCATCTGGAAACGTGCCCAGAATGTACAGGCCAGGATAACAGGACAGTTTTCTCTACACGTCCATGCATGCCTGTACAGGTTGACTGTAGAGGGGGGCCCCGTCATTAGGCTGACACTCTTTGAGGCGCGCGTGGAACACAACGCGCCGTCGAACCGGGCATGGTCCATGGTCGGACAGCGAGTCGCCCATTACTCGCCGCCCGCATGCCCGCGCCTACGGTGGCCGGAGATCGTCTACCGACGTCCGGCGCCGTGGGCGTCTAGCACTGCATCTGGTGTGGAGGGAGGACGCTGTCCTCTCCCTCACGCGGCCCGCCTCCCACTCCGTCTCTCACCAGGTCTCCGCCTATCGCCGCCGTGAGGACACGGCGGTGCTCTGCCCAAGCGGGGCAGTCCTGCACCGTATGCTCCACCGTGTCCTCCGGGCGGTCCTCGCAGTTGTGACACCCAGGCCCGACACGCACTTGGACGGTTTTCAAGATGTTTTCCAAACAATTGAGGAAGCTGACCTCAATAATATCATGATTTAGGAAAAAAACTAATTTTTTTATCACCCTAGGGTAATTTCGGAACAGTCACATTATGAGCAATTCAATTAAACTTACATAGCTTCTCCTGTATTTGATCATCATCTTGAGCCTCTCGACAAAGAAGAAGTATCCGTTCTCGTCTCTGTACAGAATGTCTCCTGTTCTGTACCAACCGTCCTCTGCGAAAGTCGCCACTGTTTCTTCAGGGTCATTGTAGTATTCCTTATCAGAAATAAATTAAAAAGATGTGATCAATACCCAAATTATGGTTGCTACAAAGAAAATTACCTTAACCTTAACTTAGGCGAGGCCAGAGCTACGCGTTGCTGTAGGGACGTGGTGGCTGGTGATGTGTTACGAGAGCTGAGTCATTCATCTGTTGAAGAAGGTCATCACCCGTCCCGCACCTTGCAGCTACCTCAGGCACCGTCTCAATTAAACGGTGGGCCTGTAGTAGGAGTACTGGAGTAGATGTAGGAATGTAAACATAAAGCATTTAACTCACAGAGAAGATGGCTTCTTTTGTCCATAATTCTCCTGGCACGTTTGGTTCTGTTATTTCTTTGCCGGTCTTTGGATCAACAATCTGAAAAGTCAGGATACTCCTACAAATCTTACTACTGGATGGATGGCTGTTTCTTGCTCTTTCACGTAAAACTACTCAACGGATTTGGATGAACTTTAGCACACAGATAGTTTAAAACCTGGATAAGACAGGAGGACCTAACACATACATACGTTACTGGATTTATAATACTTCTTACCTTCACTGCACCTAATGTAGGCAAAGTCGTGCCACAGTTGCCAATGGGTTCTGGAGCCTCAATCAAGATTGGACCCAAGTGCTCAGTCAGTCCGTATAACTCAACTACGGCTACTCCGGGACGCACTCTTTTCTGTAAAAAAAAAAACATAATATAACACAACTCCACGCTCGTATTCTCTGTAGCGATCGGCAGAGGTTCTCTGTCTGACGTGGAGTACACACCAATTTCGTTTGTTTTATTGAAATCCCATGTAACAGACGGCAACTCTATTGCCATCAACTGAAATTCCTGATAGACAATTTCATCAATAACTTATAGAGGTATGAAGGACAGGGTGTAAAGTTATTCATTCCCCATAGAAGCGGGAGAATCCTCAGACCAGACGGGTGTTATTGCGCTACTGCCCGACAGCTGATGTCGGGTCTTCCTATGTCGCGGATAACTTTAACGATTAAGAATTTTGATGTTAGTTCTTCCTTTATGGCATAGATGGAGCTGTAATACTTTTGTACTGCCCGCTACAACTCGTGGCCCAACCTAGGATTGGAAAAGAAATACTAGCCACCAAGCACCACTTACCCGTAACTCCAGATGTAAATGCATAGGTATTTTCCCTCCTGTCAGAAAGATGCGCTCAAAGTGAGAGAAATCACATTTCTTCTCGCTCTTGATGATGGCATTCGATATAACAGGTCCCAGAATCGCGAATGGTGGCTAGAAAGTAAAAAATAATGAAAAACCAATAACTATCGCACTTCATAAAAAAGGTCGGTCCCTGAATGGGAGACCTTTCATTTACCGAGAGTCTGACACCCCTCCCCCAATCCAGTCAACTGCTTACGTATTTCCGAAGCAAGTTACCATCAATCTTCCCGAGTGGTATCATGAACGGGTCGTGGAGGTCAGGTAGGCAGTTGATCTATGTAAAATCCTGAACTGGATGATAGATGGGAAAAAGCTAGGCAAATAAATAAGTGCCCGGAGTTACCTTATACTGATTGATAATATCTATGATGTGTTCCGTGGTATGGGGGTTTGAAGTTTGAAGCTTTGTCTGGCCCACTAGTGGACCTAATAACGCACGAAGGAAACCTGACACCCAATGCACTGAAGACAAATTTAGGAATAACACGTTTTCGCCTTTCGGTCTGCAAGAGAAAACATAATGCATAAATAACATAATAACAAACATAACAACTGACATAAACACACACAGTCACACACACACCCCACACACACTGACATATTATATGCATAATAACTGACCCGGACGACGTGCCAGATTTCGTGGCGAAGCAGCTGGGTAAGCTGCCCCCCGTCATGTTCGATCACGTCGACATTACACGGCTGGTGTATCTGGCGCACTACGCAGGCCAGTTTAGGGGATCTGGCGCACTACGCGGCCAAGTTAAGGGAATCTGGCGTAGCGAGGAGGGAGGCATGCGTGACTGCGTGTGTCTCCCAGCAGTGGGAACTGATGATGGCCATAAAGTAGGAACTTCGTCTAGTCGTTCGTCGGGTTGTTGGTGTAGTGGTGAGCATGAGCTCTGGGTTCAATTCCCAGGTCTGGCACAGCGTTATTGGTTTTTCCATCAGAAATCCCTTAGTAGCAGTCACTGAATCTGGATTTGAGCCCGGTTGATGGCAATAGGGCGCCCTCTATTACATGGGCCTTAAACATCATCATCGTCTGCCTAGCCTTTTCCCAACTATTTTAGGGTCGGCTTCAGGTCTAACCGGATGCAGCTGAGCCTTTTCCAAACTATGTTGGGGTCGGCTGAATACCAGTATTTTACACGGAGCGACTGCCTATCTGACATTCACAACCCAGTTAGTACTAGGTTATACGATACCCCTTGGTAAGACTGGTTGTCAGACTTTTTGGGCTACTGACTACCTGTAAATGCTGTCAAAGATTTACAAATGACAGCCGGGACCAACGGCTAAACGTGCTTTCCGAGGCACGGAGGAATCTCGGTAGGTATGTAATGGGTGGTCACCCATCCAGAGACCAAAAGGGACTTAAACATAACTGGTGAAATGTGGGTGCACCTCTGCCCTTCAGGCATTACAGGCGTGACGTTATGGTAAGTAGGTACTTACAGATGTGAATATATTGGGGATATGATCTTGAGCATCTCAAGTTTTCTTAGAATCGACTTGTGAGTGAACGCAGCAAGTTTGATGGCGCCTGTCGTGCCCCCTGTTCCGATAAGCCATGCATAGTCCTTGCTTGGATTTATTGTCACTGGCCTAAAATGAACAGAAATTTTGGGAACTTACTTCTTCATACACTGTTTTAAGCAACACAAACAAACACAACTAAACAAACAACAACAAACAAACTAAACAAACAAACAAACAAACACAAACAACAAACAAAACAACCAAAACCAAACAACAAACACAAACTAAACAAACACAACAAAACTAAACTACAAAAACAAACACACACAAACAAAACGAACACACACACTACAAACAAGCAAACACAACAAACACACACACAAACTAAACACACACACAAACTAAACTTACCTATACTGCTCTGCTTTTTACTTATACTTAACAATTTATTTTCCATCCACCCGCATTCACCAGTCAACCCGCAATCATGGCGCTTGCAACAGCGCCGAAATATCGGGAGCTCAAAATAATGAACAATCACGGAAGATATCCCGTAAGTGACAGTATAAGTTTAACTGATTCTTCATTGCTACTCAATGGTATTGGCGTGGCTAACTATAGCCGGCCGAACGAATGCGGCCATCTTGTTTTTTCAATACAATCTTTTTTTTTTGCAAGATTTTTTGGCACTTGCTAGCTTATTTACTGTGAACGACAACATGTAACCGTTTATACAGAATGGAATAGATACCGACGCACAAATGGTTGCCACGTATTTAGTATCATCATCATCATTTCAGTCGAAAGATGTCCAGCAGCCGACAGCCACATTGACCGGTCCCGTGCGACTCTCAGCCAGCGGATCCGCGCAACCGTCACCAGGTCATCGGTCCACCTAGTGGGAGGCCTTCCAACGCAACGGTTCTGGTTCGCGGTCGCCACTCCAGAACTTTTCGGCACCATCGGCCATCCGTTCTACGAGCAATACACAACATTCTTTAGCGCGATTTATACAGAAACGGCGTAAGGTGAAGGCACGGCGCAGGCGCAGCGCAGTCATAATGCCGCTTCAAAACGTTTTCGTACAAAATGTAGGTACGTAGGCGAGTGTCGTGAATTACACTCAAGGGGCGCGGCGCGGCGCAGGCACGCCGTTCTTTAGTTTCCTTATAAATTCCACGACTGCGCCGTGCCTTCACCTTACGCGGTTTCTGTATAATTCGCGCCATAAGTGCATCATTCTGGGCCAACATAGGCATTTCTCATACATTTTGCCCGTGTAGGTATAAAAATCTCTATGTGACCCGTTCAGAATGATGTAGTGAATACATTGTTACCGTTTGTGCATGTTGTCGTCCACAGTAAAGAGCTATAAGACATAAGTATCAAAGAACCTTGCCAAAGAACGACGGCAAAGTTCACAGATCGGACTTCACTTCGCCAAGTAAAGAAGGCGTTTATACGTATCTGTATCTGTAGCCAACTTTAAACTTTAAAAGTGAAATGTCATCGGAGACACTGTATCCTAATTATGACTGAGTTCGAACATGATATTGTACAAATATCGTTGATTGTTTTCATTAAAACTAGGGCATACCTAAACGAATGCCTACATTAGAGCACACTTAAAGTTTTGAAAAGCACGGTAGTATTATATGTGTTACTGTAAAAGTCCGAACTGCGGTAAATCTTAGGATTTACCGGTAAATCCTAAGATTTTGCAAGTCTCACCGGTAAAAGTCCGAATTGTTCTATAATAATCATCAATGGTATCTGTAGGGATCTGTGGTAAAACCTAAGATTTAGCTACTGAATAGTAAAAGTAAGAAATTAAAGATTATTTTAGAATAATTCGGAATTTTACCGGTGAGACTTGATAAATCTTAGGATTTACCGGTAAATCCTAAGATTTACCGAAGTTCGGGCTTTTACAGTAACATAATTATGTATTGAGTGGTTTGGCTCTGCGCCGAAATTCTAACAAATTATTTATTTATGAAATCAAAAGGCCCATTAAATGTCAAGGATAACAAGAAAACATAATTAATATTCTAGTCACTATACATTAGTAGAATAATAATTACGAATTTATTTTAGGGATCGCTTAGACTTAGTCCAAACGAGCCTCATGGTGTCAAAAAAAAACCACTTACTGAAATTCCTCTTGGTCCTCCTTCTCATCATATTGTTCGATGAAGCTCTTCAGAGAGTGCTTTCCTTCGTCAAAGCAGATCACTTCTGTATTGAGACCTAGCTCTTCCACAACGACCTTATAGGTGTCCAGGAGTTCCTTCTGGCAAAATGCTATCCTTGGAGAGCAGGTTTGGAACAGTTTCTTTATTTCTCCTGCAGGTGTTTTATTTATCAATAAGTAAGAAGATAATAAAAGGTCTTTACCTATGTAATTGGAGATTTTATAACCAGCATTTTCAGATTTAGTTATCTGTGGATTGGCGCGCAATTCGAAATTCAAATAAATTTTATTCGAAAGCCGTGTTCTTTTAATTTCAAATTCAGTCATTTGTAGATAGCTTTTTGTTTTTGTAAAATCGACAGACCATCGCAAAGCTACAAGAGTAACAGCTGGAAACTGCGTCACCCACCATGGTCACCGGACCTTGCTCCAACAGATTTCTACTTTTTTCAAAATTTTGACAATTTTTTAAGTGGGAATAATCCAACACCCTAGAGGCAGTACAAAACGCTTTCGCTGACTTCATCGCCTCCCGTCCGGCAGACTTCTATAGTAAAGGAATAAACAAACTGCCATAAAAATGGCAGAATTGTATCGATAATTTGGGCCAGTACTTTGATTAGCTAAAATAATTTAAAAAAAATCTCCAATTTCATAGGTAAAGATCTAATATTTTATTTGCTCAAACAATGAATGAATTTGCGTGAATGTTATTCATATAATTAGTTGTTGGCATAAAACTAATTGTATGATTAACATGTAATTAGCAATGTAAATTAGGCTAAACCTAGGTATGATTATTTATTACCCTAGGTATTATTTATTACTTGACACGTGTTGTTTCGCTAGTCCGAGGGCCCGTGCGGTCGTCGAGGTAACAAAACATTATAACAACACATTTAATGTCATGGATCTCCGCAGTTAAACTTGGTTTTATAATTAGACTATAATAAACAAAAATGTCACAAATCAGTAAGTCTATTACTGATTTGTGACATTTTTGTTTATTATATTATTATCATTTATTTATTTCTACTTGCCAAACTACTATTTTTTACCCACTGTCAAAAGATCAGTATCAACTAGCTGTGCCCCGCCACCTTGATCGCGTGAAATTATTATAAAAATATTACTTCCCTATATGCATCGGATTTTGTTAAAAATTTCGAGCTTTTTTTTGCACGTTACCCTAATTATTTCTCTAAAATACATGTCTAAGTTACTCCTTATAACATCAGCTATCTACCAGTAAATTCCTGTCAAAATCGGTCCAGCCGTTTCGGAGATTTGCCGGAACAAACACACAGACAGACCGACAAACGAAAAATAAAAAGAAGTTTTTTTTTTATTATCCTTCTGTATATGCATTCAGTAAAAAGCTGTCAATTACAAACAGACAATTCAATTTTATTTATTTGCATAGATTCGTCTAAATGTTTTTTTTTAATTTTTATATTTGTGTGTGTTCAGCGATTTCTTCGCCAATTGTGAACCGATTTCGATGATTCTTTTTTTTTAAGAGTATTATTCCGCGGTGGTGGTGATGATCAGAATGCTGGTCTTCGGAGGTTTACAATTGAATTCTATAAAAATTAGCAAATTTTTGCGAAGAGACTTTGGGAAACGACTTTTTGTGTGAAAAATCATGGTTTTAACCATTGCGCTGATGGATGCAATTAATAGTACAAGGATCATGGATGTATTTAAAGTAAAGTTAAAAATTGTATTTAAAAAAGAAGCCTAAAAAGTTGGAACTTTGACCTTCAATATCTCCGTAACCAGAACCAGAAGGTTCCCAGGTATGGTGAAGAACACCGCAATGGCGGGGAGAACACGTGCCTCTCGACGTTTACTTACGTGCTTGGAACAACGGATCCACTCCAGCAACAGGCATGCCAATCATTGGTGCTGCGTAGAACGGAATGTGCACATCCAAGTGAGTCTTTCCACCCACAGCCAGAACCTCTCCAGGTTTTACTCCGAATTTCCGTAAGCATTTGGCTAGCTGAATTGAACGGGCTAGAACTGATCCGTTAGTCTCACTCTCTCCTGTGGCTGCGTCTATCTGTGAGAAAGAGAAGTAAACTCAAAACCAAGTTGTTGTGTGCGTATAGTAATCGCAACCGTTGTGCGTGTATGATGTATGTCGTATCTGCCATGTTTCCAGATAGCCGATAGATAGTTTAATTCTACAACTCTAGGGTGGTATCAGGATACTTGCGCGAAGGAACTTGAGCGAAAAGACATATTTATTATGCGCGCATAGACTGCATATGCGCGCAAATGTTTGCGCGAACGAACATTTGCGTGCATGGACACTTGCGCGAATGGACTTTTGCGCGACTTAATGGCCACTGAGATTTACTCTTTTTTTATATCCTTTATTTACATCTTTAAAAATCAATTACATTTTTAAATATTCCTTAGAAAAAAAAATTTAAAAAAAAAACATTTAAAAATATAAAAAATTGTAGCCCACCGGTATCGGGAACAGGGTCCAAGCTACCAGGGTCAGGGCTCCAGAGAGAGGAACCTCCTAACAATACGAGCCGTGTCCAGGAGTACCGCTTTCTGAATCAAGCCTTTGATCCAGCTGCCTAACGAGAGCCCCCTCAGGTATTGGTCGAGGCTCTTGGCAATTAAGCCATGGGCTTATACAACTCGTTATTTATTATAAGGGAGTTTTATGCAGATGTACATGCCAGTCCCATTGGACCTTATAATGTAAAACGTAACAACACAAACTTAATTAAACTATAAGCAGCTCCGGAGTTAGGTGAAGACAAAATATGATGGAACATGCAAATATCGTACATATTTATCTCAAGCTCTCTAAGTAAATCCTCTCTTGCAGACTGAAATTTGACACACTTCGTCAATAAATGTATAACGTCCTCTAGTGTGCCACCCACCTCACAATAGGGATGTTTTCTGTGTAAAAAATATGATTCTATTTAGTCCGTCAGTTAGATTATCGAAAAATATTGGATAAGTATTCTTTGTTTTATCAAATCAATAAAAATTGCCGAAGATAAAACACATCAAAGATCATGAGCCTGTGACATCACTTTTCGGTAAAAAGTAATTACACTTTTCTTACAAGTATGACGTCACACGACTTTTCGACGCAGGGTATCGTCTTCACTTTTAGTTTTCGTGAAAAAATAAAAAAATACGTGTCCAATATTTTTTGGAAATCTATCTGACGGACAAATCAGATTTTTTCAGGAAGCATCCCTATTAGGGGAATATTTTTTTTCATTAAAAATCCCAAATTATTAAAAATTATATGCGGAAAATGTATTATTAAAATTAAAAATTATGTGTCCAGATCTCTGTGAGCTGTAACTATATTATCTGCCAAGACTAGTATTACAAACCCACGGTACAAGCGGAGGCTCTGAAACTGTAGACCTATGCCATATTCCATTTTCCTCATTCCATGCTGATTTGGTGCAGTGCTTATTGGAAACAGCTTACCTACTTAAGCTTTAGGTAAGCTTTGTTACGATATTAAATTTCATGAATATTACCTGGCAAATTGCATCTGGCGATTTCCGCAAGGAGTCTATAATCAAACGTCCAAGATGTTCGTTATCACCACATAGAGTCATTATAAAATATTGTTTCTGTTTACAATATTAACAGTCTAAATTAACTTGAACAAACGAAATGAGGAGGATTGCGTTAAATGGCGTGCACTTGGAGAGACCGATTATGTCCAACAGAAAACTGGCTCGAACAGAAACTGATCAAATGATGATTTGATTAAAATTTGATTTTACTTGCTAATGCCCGCGGCTTCGCCCGTGCGGAGTTCGGTCGCGATCGTACAAAACACAAAATACTTTTATCCCGGTAAGCGGTAGGTAAAGTATTTTGTGTTAATCCAGTTTTTAAACTATTTGTGTGTAAAATTTCATATAAATCCGTACAGCAGTCATGCGTGAAAGAGTAATAAACATCCATCCAGCCTCACAAACTCTCGCATTATAATAGTTTACTGACATTTTCAAGTAATAAAATTAAATCAATGCACATTAGTCTAGACACAGAATTAATTTGAATTACATTAATTTTATATCCTTTTATTATTTTATTTGACTGCATCGTTGGTGTAGTGGTCGCACTGCTGAACATGAGGTCCTGGGTTTGATTCCCGGGTCGGGCAAAGTGTTACTGAGTTTTTCCATCAGGAATTTATCAGTAGCAGCCACGGAATCCACATTTGTGCCCGGTTGATGGGAATAGGCTCGCTCCCTATTACATGGGACTTAAACATAACTGATAAAATGTGGGTGTACCTACAATTAGGTACACCTCATGTCTGCTAAACCCTTCGGGGAGTAGAGGCGGGATGTTATGCTATGTTAATATGTATTTTATTTCTCAAATTCGTGACCACGCATATAATCTGCATAAATTAATAGGAAGCATCGATGCAAACAAGTAATACTAAAAAAAATAAAACTTATGTTAAATAGTTTGTAATCTATACTGATATTTTAAAGAGGTAAAATTTCTTTGTAAGTTTGTATGTAAGGGGTAATCTTTCGCGGGCCTGTGGACGGCGAGCTATGGATGTCAGCAACGATGTAGGGGTCTGCAAGGGCCGATGCCTGCCAGGGCTGCGGGACTGTTCGAAAGAGATACCGTGGCCCTGGAACACAAAGGGCAAAGAAGGAACATGGATGGGTTTTAGTCAGTACAAGTCTGACACTCCCTTCCGCTCCACCCAGAGTGGGGGGGGGGTCATTTGACGATAGCCCATCCGAAAAAAAAAAAACGGGGGTAATCTTTGGATCTACTGATCCGATTCCGAAAATTCTTTCAAGTCGCATTATCCCTGAGTGCTAGCAAAAGCCAGTCACGTATACACTTTCAGTCAAAAAAGTATCGGGAATGGATGATTTGTTTATGGTTCCAAATTCAATTTTTTGTTTTTTTTTGTTGTTAGTCTGGCACAACTGTTTTCCATTTTGGCGCGGAGTTTGAGTTGCATCTGTTATTTAGATTAAATACAGTGCTGTTTTAAGTTAGTGTGTATTGCGAATTACATAACGGATAAAAAAATCGAACAGAGTTTTTCTTAAAGGACAATGGGCAAAAGTGTTCCAAGAGCCTCCACTTGGACTTGTGGGGACTGAAAGTACATACTTGTCACACCATTCTGACAAAAAATTATCAAAATCCGTCCCAGGATTCTTTTTTTATGATCACGTTGACCTGACTAATCTTTTCATTTTTTTTGTTTCGGGGTGGAAAATCCTCTTCGATGTCCTCCGACTTAGGGAGGGCGGTGGGGTCTGACTTTAAATTACTAAAACCACCCCTGTGTTCCCTTCCCACACCTGCACCGGGGATCATGGGAACTAGTGCGCCTTCCACGATTCCCGGCCCGCGTCTGCGGTTTGTTTACTGTCGCTCATACAAAGCCTCCATCGGTTCGAGTTGTGCGACGGGTTCTCCGACCCTATCTGTCTTTTCTTTTTTTTTTTTTTTTTTTTTTTTTTCTGACCACGACCTTGCTCCTCGGTTTCAAAAAGAAAGACAACAATCATGCTTGTGTACCTACACATGGAAGTACACGTTTTTTTGCAACACTTATAACTTTTTAGATCTCTTCTTATTCTTCAATGAAATTCAAAATGATTTAATAATTCATATAATTAACACAAGTAAAAATATCTACAATAATGACACATATTTTACATTTAGGTATAAAGATTATTAATAAGATCAATACTGAATTCATAATTTCGCTAAAATGTAGATGGCAGCACAATCTACCTCGGAATTACTTCATCATTGATGAAATAATAACATAAACTTATAGCACATACTTAATATACATTTTTTAACAACCACGCAGGAACGGAAAAAACAAATTTTAAGACACTAATTTAAAACAATTTTTAGCTCCTAAACGACCCAACGGATTCCATGTAAGGTTGGTTCCAGCTTGAAAGATAGAATAGTTTTGGAACCGATAGGTGGCGCTGTTATTAGTAAATCGCGCCCGGTGCGCAGTCGGGGCGGATCGGGAAAAAATCAGCTGTGTCATACATTTCGGGTCAGTAGGTATTGCACTTTTGTATGAAACAGCTGATTTTTTTTTCGCGATTCCAGAGTTGGTCCCATAATGAAAGTTGTTCAGTTTCATGGTCCGAGTTACCATCTCTTGCAGTTAATTTATTAACACCTTATATGTTTATATTTTTTTCTACATTTCCAGCCTCACATGCACACATCTTTTTTTTTTTTTATTTTACCTAAATAGTCAGCCCAAAAGTCTATCGCCAGTCTAACAAAGAACAATCTTATCCAATAACTGGGTTATGGAGGTCAGATAGGCAAATACGGGTGTTCAGATACACTCGGTTAGACTGGAAGCCGATCCCAACGAGTCGAGAAAAGGCTAGGCTTGTGACCAAAATAGTTCTATCGGAATGTCATCAGTTATTCTCTAGATGATGGTTTAATGGTCGCAAACGCTACTGCTGGGTATGAGGTCTTGGCTTTCACGTCCAGGAGATTCTCTATAGAAGCCTGGAGTCTAGACTTAAGTCCAGTTGATGGCATCAGGCTTGCCCTCAAATGATGTGGCGTTCGCTCTCTATAACATAGAACTTAAAGTTAACTGGCGAAATGCTGGTCTAATATAGCGATAGCTCTGCCTAACGTGACGTTATGTTTCTATTCGCTCTTCAGTGTCTGCACTAGTTTCCGCAGCTCGCCGCGTGCGATCTTCCCAGATGAGGTCATGGGAAGCTGCTCCATGAAGATCACACCGCCTCGTAATCTTTGAGAATCTGACAGTTTATCTGGAAGTAGAAAAGAAACATGTTAAGGTAGATGAAATGGTTAATCAAACAACAACCCGAGTAATCGGTCCCTGATCAAAAGCATCATTCTGCAATATTGGCATCTTAGCATGCAATATCGATACAGAAGAATCCAAAATTACTTGCCAATATAATTTAGCAATACGTAAAAATTGGCCGGAAAATGCAAAATATAAGAAAGTTTCGAAAGGTGTGAGGAGTCTTTACCCAGCAGTTGCACAGAATAGGTTAACATACAAAAACAATACGTACTAGCAACAATCTCCTTAATCTCCTCGGCCGTGACTGTGGACCCAGGACTCCTCATGATACACGCGACGGGATGCTCTCCATCATCCTTATTGGGCACGCTGGTGACGCTGACGTCATGCACGCCCGGATGCTCCCGGATCACTGCCTCGATCTCCGGAGGAATAATCTGTGGAGAAAGCATGAAGATGGAAATTTAGTTTATGGGGGAAAGAGATGGCGCTATACTCCTGTCTACCACTTTCTCTTTCCCGCTCCGGAATAGAATTAAAACAATTCTGCTTTTAACCATTATGGTCTTCAGTTACGAAAGCGTATCATGAACACTTTGGCAGTGACTTTATACAGGGTCGCGCAGACAAAACGACAACAATCTACATCATCATTCATCATTTCAGTCGAAAGACGTCCACTGCTGGATATATGCCTCCCCCAAGTGTCGCCACATTGACTGGTCCCGTGCGACTCGCATCCAGCGGATCCCCGTAACCTTTACCAGGTCATCGGTCCACCTAGTGGGAGGCCTTCCAACGCAACGTCTTCCGGTTCGCGGTCGCCACTCCAGAACTTTTCGGTCCCATCAGCCATCCGTTCTGCGAGCAATGTGTGCCCACTGCCACTTAAGATCAATCTACATGATGTAGATTAATGGGCTAGTACGGATAGGTTAACGACCTCTGCATTGGTATAAACACAAAACCAAATGTTGCCAACTCGCTAATTCAAAAACCTTTGCCAAATTCGCTCCTTTTTTATTACCAGATGCAAATAAGTGCAAATTATAAAAGTTTAGTAAACAAATATTTATAAATGGTGTTCTAGTTCGTTCGTTCGTTAGTTTGTTTGTTTTTTTATTAATTTCGATGTTAATTTGATTAGGTATCTGATAGTTTAAAAATATTCCAATGTAGGTATTAGTATTACCAGTGTTTTGATTTATTGTCGTATTGTCGTCGCCACCTTGTAATACATTGTAGGTAAATACAGCTCAGTAACAACATACTTGGCACATAAAATAAAAAATGACAACACAAAACACGTTGCTAAGGAAACTTATTGATGAGACGGTAAGTGGGTACAGGTAGGTAATCAGACGACAAGTTCGATCAATAAATTGCAACATGCATTGTTGCTTACGTAAACTGTAGATAAGCTACCTAGGTACAGTTCAGCCACAGGCATAATAACAGTGAATTAACTGTTACCCATTCCAAAGCGTAGATCTCATGGAGAAGAATGGGCAAGACACTCCATGGGACAATTAAGGATATGGCCCAATGTGGCCGTAGTGGTCACCCACCATCGCCCACGGTTAACTACAATAGACAATACCAGAGGCACCGCAATATAGTTTGTCAAACCGGAGGAAAAGCTGAAATGTCTGTTGTCCATTTAAACTAACATACCTTTAAAAACCGAACGCGATTATCTAAACCGCGTTCTAGGACTGTCATTGTCAATACTCCACAACAATGATGACATTGACAGGACTTGAACCCGGTTTAGTTGCGTTGATAACGTTCAGCTTTATTGATGAAATTCGCCCTAAATTATGGACTGGATCTGTCAGGGATACCTAAAGGGGGTAAAAAGACCCTTAACGACGCCGAAACGCACTTGTTCTCTTCGTCATTGCAATCATTTTTTATGATGGATCATACCTGGGATCCTTCTTGTTACGCAGATAAAAGAGGTCAAAGCTCCAAGTTAATCACAAGGTTTTTTAAAAAAAAAGTTTTTAATTTTTTAACTTTACTTTAAATAGGTACCTCCATGACCCCCGTACTTTTCAATGCAATTCCATCAGCACAATGTTTTGAGTGCGTTACATTGAGGCTTACCGTGAACCTTAATTTTTCACCCCAAAAAAAAGTCGTTTCCCAGCAATAATTTTTGCGTACAGTTACTTAGCAGTCATCCAAGCATTCTTTACCTACATCAACAGAATGCTTGGCTGGATTCGTGAAGAGTCCGTTTACACCTTGTATGTATCCACCATGGCAACCAAAGAATCGAAAGGACATTCAAATACTGTTCATCATCACTTACATGGTAACTCCTGTACTTGATCATCATCTTGAGCCTTTCAACGAAGAAGAAGTATCCATTCTCATCTCTGAACAGAATGTCTCCTGTTTTGTACCAACCATCCTCGGTGAAGGAGGCTGCAGTCTCTTCAGGATTGTTGAAGTATTCCTGAAGATATAAAGATACCTATTGCATTATTTATGTTTAGCTTTTTAGTGCGGTTTCGCGCGCGTTAGTGTCCGAAATAATCCCACACGAACTTTTTCTCGTAAATACAGGGTGTAAGAGACAGCCCTCCACAAACTGATGAGGTGAATTCAGTATATCATACTTAGATGGCCGGTACAAGAAATTATTTCAGGAATGTTATGGGAATCCAATAAATTTAACTTACAAACTTTACTTCTTTTTTATTAATTCTAGTACAGATTATGTATATCGGTGTCTGACTGAAAAAAGACAGAACAGCGAAATGGTAGTCGACAGGATGATCTCGGGGGACATAGCACTGGATAACCGCTTCTGAATTGACATCACGATGGTTGCTAGCATTTTTTTTTTAAAACCGATTTGTGGTGTTTGGTAAGCACGGAACACGTGGTAATCGTTTGGACATTTTGAGCATTGGACAATTTGACCCTGAACGGTTTGATCGTCAATGTCCATTCCATCCTGTTTAGAAGCGGACGAAGATTAAACTCATCTGGAGTGCTATTACAGAGACCACGTCCAGCAGAGGACTCCTATAAGCTGGTAATGATGAGTATAAAAACAAAGAAAAATACCTTCTTCGCCTTTGTATTATATTTGTTTTGGTTTGCACAAAGTTTTAATAAATTAATAAATATATAACTCACAGTGAAGCTGGCTCCCTTCGTCCATGCTTCTCCAGACACGTTCGGTTCTGTTATTTCTTTGCCCGTCTCTATATCAACTATCTGAAATATAAACAGAGGAGGTAAGTACTTTATTTGGTCCTTTCTTCTTCTGAGCGGATCGATGGTAATATGCTAAAAAAAACACAAATAACGTGATTTTTTTTTTTTTTTTTCCCATTTTAGTTGAGATCTGATATCCTACACAAATTCATGTTACACATAAATTTAACTTTGTTACCAGAAGTTATTATGATATCATTATGCCATTACCATAGACAAAGAAGAAGAATACGTATCATAGAAGATAACTCATAAAGTAACCCAGTAAAGTTAATAAAATTTATATGAGACCACTGCGCGAGCTTTTTCTACCATATTTGAAAAGATTGACGAAAATTGGACAAGTAATGACAGAGAAATCGGTAAAATACATGAATTAACAGATACTGGTGGAATACATAACCTCCTCCTTTTTTAGAAGTCAGTTAAAAACGAGTTGACCCAGAATATTGCTGCGAATTTGATTCCATCACTATTTGGTCATTTGGTCCAACGCAGAAGAGTTACCATGCCACAGAGTTTTGAGGTTCCTTACAAACTAGAAGACTTGAAATAA
Source organism: Noctua comes (assembly GCA_963082995.1). Taxonomy (NCBI): domain Eukaryota; kingdom Metazoa; phylum Arthropoda; class Insecta; order Lepidoptera; family Noctuidae; genus Noctua; species Noctua comes. The sequence continues at coordinate 11,662,425 of OY720285.1, forward strand.
TTTACCAACCTTGACTGCCGGTAATCCAGGCGCAGTCTTGCCACAGTTACCTATGGGTCCTTCTGGGGCCCCAATGAAGATTGGCCCCAAATTCTCAGTCTGTCCATACATTTCCACAACGGGGGTATTTGGCCGCACTCTTCGCTGTAAAAAAGAAACAATTACACAGGGTTTAAACAGATCCTTGTCATAGCCGTCAACCAAACATTCTGTACATCAAACTAAGTAACTTTACGCAAAAATTATTGCTGGAAACGACTTTTTTTTGGGTGAAAAATCACGTTTTACGGTAGGACTCGATGAATGGCACTCAAAACATTGAGCTGATGGATGGATTGAATAGTACGGGGTCGTGGAGGTATGTAAAGTAAAACCCTTACATTAAAAACTTGTATTAAAAAAAAAAACTTGTGAAAAACTTGGAACTTTGACCCCCAATATCTCAGTAACTAGAAGGTTCCCAGGTATGGTCTAGAACAAAAAAAATTATCGCCAAGACGGGAAGAACAAGTGCCTTTCGGCTATGGTAAGGGTCTATTTACACCCTTTATAATACATCAGACTTTTTTTCTTTTAGTCTACCACTATTTCAGTCGAAAAAGTTTACTGCTAGATATAGGTTGCTTCATCAACCGTTCTTATGTTGTCTGAAACCAAAGGATTCCCGTGGTCTTCAGTTACCCTAGTCTTTACGTTTGGTTTAGACCATCATATTGAGCAACTTAGAAAAGTGGGACCTATATCGTAATCCCGAAAAAATAATCAACTTCTCTTCATTTAATTTTTTTTATGGGACCATAAAGAACTTCAAAACCAACTAGACGTCTCGACTCTCTACTCTATGGAACAGCAAATTTTTTTGATCGCGATTACGATGGTGGTCCCATGATGGAGAAAATTGTTTGATAGTCTGTTCCACCCCCTTGATTATGACCTTTTTTGATAAACGCAATAGGAAGGAAGTTTTTCGTATATTGTCTGTGCTAACGCTATATGCTTTGTTCCAATAAACTTGATGCGGTTTTTAATTTTTAGAATATTCTAGTGAATTGATTCCGGAAGGTTCTTATGTTCATTAAAATAATTTTAAACTTACATGTAAAATCTCCATGTTTTGTCAAGTCATGAAAATCGGTGCGAAACATAACCGAAAACTCAGCTCATGAAAAAAACAAAAGCAACGCTTACCCTTAATTCAAGATGAACATCCATGTGTATTTTCCCTCCTGATAGCATGATGGTCTCGAAGCAGGTGAAGTCACATTTCTTCTCACTCTTGATCAAGGAGGTCGCTATAGGAGGACTCAGAAAAGCACTTATGGGCTGAAAAAGAGTGAATTAAAAATGAAATTTCCGGCAAGTTTGAAACAAGAATTCCTTCAACCTTCGACTTCAACTACCGCCATCATAGTATCAATAGTCCTCTACACCATACACGGTGGCCTTGGCTTAAACTAACTGATGATTAGCAAAGCCCAATGTGGGTTTAAAAACCCATCACACCGTGTGCAGCAGAACTGATCAGCGGCACGTTTTTGTCGGGGGCGGAGGGTCCGATTAGGCCCTTTTACCGACTTCATCAGTACAGCTCTCTGGTAAATAGCTTACCTTATACTGATTAATAAGTTCGACGATGTGTTCCGTGGTCGTTGGATTTGAAGTCTGAAGCTTTGTCTGACGCAGCAGAGGAGAAGATATCGCGCTGAAGAAAGCCGAAACCCATTGCACTGGGGATAAATTTAGACCCATCTTGTTCTCGCCGTTTGGTCTGCAAGAAAGAAAATCATCTTAAGGGTCAAAGCCAAACCATTTATTTCATTTAGGCCATTGAAAAGCACGCCAAATAATGAAGAGATTGAATCTATTGAATTGGTAGTTTTGTATGGAGAAGAATGGGCAAAAAACTCCATGTTTTCTCTTACTACGTTAAGAGAAAACAATGTCCAACAAACAGGTCTTTCGGTTGCTGAGCAGAATCTGCTAGATAACATCTGCTTCACTAATAACTTGTACCCTTACCTGATTATTTGATTATATCAAAGTATCAAACCAATTTTAGTAAGGTGTAACTACAATTATCATCTGCCTAGCCGAACTATGCCGAACTGTGTTGGGGCAGCGTCCAGTCTAACCGAATGCAGCTGAATATCCATACTGTTTCTGATTTGTCTGGAATTCCTAACATACATAGTTAAGATGTAGGTAAAGAAGAAATTAAATAGGTACATAGGCTGTTACTTACGGATGTGAACTTGATGAGAAAATAATTTTCAACACTTCTAGTTTTTTCAAGAACGACCTGTGAGTGAATGCAGCCAGTTTAACCACGCCAGTCGTGCCACCCGTGCTGATCAACCAGACGTTGTGCTTGTCTTGGTCGACTATGACTGGCCTGAAAAGAAAATTTAATAAGAAATACAGAAGTGTACCTATTTGTACACCCAAATTTCGCCAGTTATGTTAAAGTAAGTCTAGTCTTATATGCGTCCTTCATGATAAATGCGACTCTAAGGGGAAAATAAAAACAGTAGTGATGAAAAGGATGTCACCTAATTGAGTGTGTTAATTAACACCACGGAAAACTATGGTCTTCATTTTATTAGGAAAAAGATGAGAAAGGGCCTTGATTTAAAACAATTAATACTGAGTTTGTGTATTTGGAGAAATAACTAATCCTAAGACAATGGGCGACATTCGATAAAAATCAAGTAGTTAACAAAACAAAATTCTTACAGAAATTCCTCTTGGTCCTCCTTATCGTCATACTTTTCGATGAAGCTGGCCAGGGAGTTCTTTCCTTCATCGAAGCAGATGACTTCTGTGTTCAGACCCAGTTCTTCCTTCACGACATTATAAGTATCCAGGAGTTCCTTCTGACAAAATGCTACTCTTGGAGAGCAAATTTTGAACAGAGTTCGGATTTCGGCTGTGAACAATATTATAAATTTAATTGGCAGGTAACTACGGTGGCCATTGCTGATTCTGGCTTTCAGGAGTTGCAGTGGTCGAGAATAGGGACAACCCAGCCGCTTCCCACGGCCCCACCGATATCATGTCATATAAGTAGGCCGAAACGTCAAAGAGACGACTGCGAACATAGCCCATAGATGGATGAGCTATCACCGCAGCCGCTTCTTGAATCCCTGTACAAGTTCAATTGATTGAGAATAGTGTGGCGAGCTTGTACCCGAAAAAAGGTAGGTAACTCGATTGTGACTCGTGGTTAGATTAACGTGATGTGTCCAGCTTTTTGGCCTTCCGCCCGGACTGGGACAGGCGTTTTCATTTGTCTGGACTTTTTCGAGTTCAGAGGATTCTACTTTATATGAACACATTACCAACAAAAGGAAAAAATTGTGAGTGTGTGTATTGAGTTTTTGTCAGGAAATGGTAGGTTTCTCTTGACTTTTTCATGAAATAGTCATTCAATGGGATTAAACGGCTAAAAGCAATTATTAAATCATTTTAATCGATATACACTGACCGGCAAATTACAAAAAAACTAAAGAAAAATAAAAAAAAGTAAAAAATTCTTTTTTTATTTTATTTTTTTCGTACGGGAAGTCATCAAATGACCCCCCCCCCACTCTGGGCGGAGCGGAAGGGAGTGTCAGACTTGCACTGACTAAAACCCATCCATGTTCCTTCTTTGCCCTTTGTGTTCCAGGGCCACGGTATCTCTTTCGAACAGTCCTGCAGCCCTGGCTCGTGAGGTACCCTGGCGCTTCCACCTTAAGATCCAGAAAAAGTCTAGTTTGCAGGTTGCAAATTGATCATTATGAGTAATATTTTCAAATCGCTTGATAAATAAAGATCTGATCATGATTTTTTGTAGCGACAAAAACCTATTTGAATGGAACAGCTGACAAAAAAAACAAAATCATGCGAACGAACTCAAGGTCAAAAATATTTGTTGGTATGTTATTCGTATCATGTAATCAGTCACGTTCTATTACGTAATTTTTCGCACCTCAATCTAGGCATACGCTTTGTTCCATGACGAATACATTATTGTGTACATTAGCAAATTGTACTTAGGTCTTTTTGCCGCAAACAAAACCGTGGCTTTCCTCACAATACTCTTTGCCTCCGTGTTCCTCATCCGGAGTTTCGTGAATCTCATCTTACTACTTCTTATTGCATTATTTTCGTTCAACTGCCCTGTTAATTTCGATGGGTACCTACTGGGTTCGATTCCCAGATAGTGATCATGAGTGCCCCTGTAGCAGGCAGGAGTCAAAAAAAATCCTTAACAAACAGGTAATAAAATGAAGGTTGTTATAAACAGTTTGTAAAATTCTAACATAAAATAAAAATATTTACCCTTTTTAAACAGTGGATCCACTCCAGCAATAGGCATGCCATTCATGATTGCTGCGTAGTACGGTATATGCAGATCCAGGTGGTTCTTTCCTCCCAAAGCGAGGACATCGCCCGGTTTCGCACCTAGCTTTCGGAAGCATCTTGCCACCTGGATGGAACGAGCAAGGACAGAGGCGTTTGTCTCGCTCTCCCCTGTGGCTGCGTCTATCTGTAGGACGGAGATAGAAATTGTTTTAGAGAAGTCGTATTTTGTGACGACAAACTTTGACGATGATGATGAGTAGGAGTGACCTGTTCAGAAGTTTAGGGTTAAATAAACCTAAACTTGTATTATAAGGAACTACATAGTTCATAGGTTAATTTGTTTTTTTTTTTTTGTTGAGGAAAATCCAGAGGCCTACTGTTTCTGTCACAACTTATACTTTGTTCATCCGGTATTTATAACAAAAAAACAATTGTTTGTCTATCTGTCTGTTTGTTCTGGCTAATCTCCGAAACGGCTGGGCCGATTTTGACTGGTTTTTTACTGGCAGATAGCTGATGTTATAAGAAGTAAATTGTACTGTTAGTGAAAAAAAAAGTGGCACTTGAGAGCTCTAACTACTGTCAAAGATCTAAAAATGACAGCCGGAACCAACAGCTTAACGTGCTTTCCGCGACACGGAGGAAACTCGGTATGTAATGGGTGGTCACCCATCCACAGACCAACCTAGGCAAGCGTTGCTTAACCTGAAGATTGGTCCGAGCGACTATTTAGGCAAAGCTAATCTCTACTATGCGTAGTAGAAAGTACAATTGAACCGTACCTATATTTTTTTTTATAGTAGTACCGTTTACTAGTAGTAGCTTGAATGAATGAGTTTACGATTTCCGGCAGGTGATTCCTAAGTAGCTGATAACGATTATTTCTTTTTATTCACAGGTCAGTGTCGAACAGTGAATGAGTCAGGCTGTTATCAGTTGTGTAGATTAGGACTACGCCAACGGGGGATTTGGAAAATAAATAACAATGGTAAAATCTGTTACAATGGTCTATGGTTTTCCGTTAGCTCTGGTTTTAATGACTGTGGTTTACCACTAACATTACTTAATGACAAAGACATTCAATTATTTACTATTTAATCCAATACTTGTTACAACTTAGTAACAAGTCGCTCTACCGAGTGTCACACGCCCGCTTGTCAGGTAGCATTCGTGTGTCAAAATCGAAAATGTTCGTGATCAAACTTTTTGCGTGAAAATATTCCTGTCTGCTCTATAAGTATTTTAAATCTCTTTGCTTAAAAATGAGTTTGTGGGGTCCCGGAATCGACGTTCCATTGTTAGGTCGAGCAGTCTTATTGGACAGTTCCAGTTTTTTCTTATTTGCAGTCCGGATTATACAGGGTGTAAACAGACCCTTTACATAGCCGTCAACCAAGCATTCTGTACATCAAACAAAGTAACTTTACGCAAAAATTATTGCTGGGAATCGACTTTTTTTTTTTGGGGTTAAAAATCACGTTTCACGGTAGGACTCGATGGAAAGCACTCAAAGCATTGTGCTGATGGATGGATTTAATAGTACTGGGGTCGTGGAGGTATGTAAAGTAAAAATCTTACATTAAAAACAAGTATTTAAAAAAAACTTGTGAAAAAGTTGGAAATTTGACCCCCAATATCTCCGTAACTAGAAGGTTCCCAGGTATGGTCTAGAACAAAAAAATGATCGCAAAGACGGAGAGAACAAGTGCCTTTCGGCTATGTTAAGGGTCTATTTACACCCTTTATATTCCGGTATGGCAATGAACTCGCTCCCTATAGACATTGTTTCGTAACGTTATGCTATGCTTTGTACCTACTTTAAAAACCTTTGTCCTTCTCCAGCCAAAGACAGGATTTTTTTTTTGCGCAGTGTTGCCAAAGAGGCAGAGGAACTTTTTATGCAAATTTCAATCTTGTATGCAGATTTCCGCATTTTTAGAGCAGGAAAATAAAAAGAAGCATTTGACGACTTTAACAAGTTGTAGGGCCCTCATTTTTTATCGATTCTAAAACAAAGTCGTGATGAGCCAAAGGTTATGGGAACTGCTTATCAAACAACTGGTTACAAGTTCAAGCCCGGCAAGCAAATAGTGCTGGCCATAATTAGAATTTATAAAATAATAATTTAATATTATTTACTTTTTTTTTTTGTTATTTTTTTAGTTTTTTTTTAATTATTTGGATTTATTGTATTTTTTTTTGTAAACAATCAGATTTCTGTAGAAATAATTAATTGCTATTATATTGTTCTTGTTTACTTTCTAAATTGCATCTTTGAGAATGTTCCATTAATTTGCTCTTTGATGTTCATTATCAACCGTTCAGTGTCAGATTGTAAATATGGCTTTACAGAATTATAATCATTAAAATCATTAATAATTAATAATCATTAGGAATCGAACCCACGACACGCAGCGCAGCAGCCAATCGCTCAGCTACTGCACCAACCGTGTCATCACCCACGTGCCATCTGCGAGTTTTATTCTTAGAGCTCTTATGTAAAATTGTGGTGTTAACCTACTTACTGCAGGTATTTATAGTTAGATATTTAAATAGTATGAGTTTATTGACCGACACCTATCTTTCAAGCGACAAAAATAACTGTACAGTCTGCAAAGAACTTAGGTTTTAAATTAAATGTTGTAAATCATCACAACAGATTTACATATGAGTAACAAAAAAAAAAAAAACAAGGTACGTCAATCATTATATACAAAGTTATGGTATCTGGTAGCAGTGTTAAAAATCTTTCGTTAAAGAACAACGCACGCTGTTTTGTACGCTTATCACTGTTAAGCAAAAAATGTATGCTCTTGTTTTCGTTTGTATTTGACCATCTTTTAATACAATGTTTTTAGGCAAATAAATATTATTCTATTCTATTCAAAATTTAATTGCGACTGTTCATCGTTTATTTATTTATATTTATTAAATTCATTCTAAAAATCAGAGTCGGATTTGTCCTTGGACTTCTAGATTTACCAAAAGCCAAAAATTTACTATAAAGTAAAGCAGCACTTTTTGTGCGTTAACATTACATGACAGTTACCTAAAACTGACACTCGTCAACACTTCCTTGTGTTTAAGCTAGCCAGAAGAAGTGGCGGAACAAAACGTACTACAAGTAGCGGCACGAAACTTTAGCGCTGATCGTTATTGCGCAGAAGTAAAAATTGAGGTACCTGAGGGGGGCTAGCGGTACAGTACCCATGCGCAGCAATCCTCTCCGCGTATCGTTCAGCGCTAGAGTTACGTGCCGCTACTTGTACTACAATTTACAATTCAACAACTCACCTGCACACCTGAATATTTCGAATTTCTTATCTCAGAGATTGCGTATATTTTTATTAATCTAGAGATATAGATTGTTGCACTTTCCATGCAACTGATAAAGTAATCGTATGTCGAAACACATGAAGTATATAGATACATAATCTGGCTACCTCGTTGGTGTAGTGGGCACAAGCATTCTAGCGATAATCGCTATCAGACTGGATTAACCTTATATCCCGCAATGCTGTAGCAGACATATTGTTACTATGTGAGTGTTGTTACTGGAAATAAACAAATTTTATTTTTATTTATTACTAGCTCTTGCCCGCGACCTTCGTCCGCGTGAAATTTTATATCCCATAACCTTCCTCGATAAATGGGCTATCCAACACTAAAAGAATTATTCAAATCGATCAAGTAGTTCCTGAGATTAGCGCGTTCAACTAAACGAACAAACTCTTCAGCTTTATAACTAAACTTTTTAACTTTTCTTTTTTTTGCTTTTTTTTTTGTTGTTGTATAGATTTTTATTAACCTAGGTATCGAATCCAGAAGCCTTAGCATGAGTGCGCGGTATAAACGTAACGTAAATACGTCGATGTTAAAATTAAAAATACCTGTTTCACATTTATTATTTTCTTAATTTTAAGAATGTATTCTTAACTATAGACGTTACTGATTGTGGTTGTTGCAAAAAATTTAACTGAAATGCTTTAGGATAATTGTATTTTCGATTCAAAAAACGACGTATGTACGGTACGTTTACACCGCGCGCAGTTATTTTTTTCACGAAAAAAACAAGTTGCGGTTCTTTTTCCGTCTTTTTCGCATGTAACAACATAGAAAATTTATCAGCAAGAATCCTTCGGAAAGAAACGGGATTCTTTCGAATTTTTTTTTTTAATAACCGATTAAAATTTTCTATGCTTGGGGGCTCAGAATGATCTACCGAATACGTGGTATCCGTTTTTGCGTCGGTGTCCCTTTCATCCCGTATATTAAGTACGTATTAGTAAAAAACACATGAAAAGTTTGCAGATTCTTTCATATTCTTCGGTGTTATTGAAAAAAAAAAACATGAAATATTTACAGGTGAATTTTTTTTAAACTTTGAAAAAAAAAACAACGGAATTGGAAAGAAACGGGATTTTTTTCTGCTTTTTATCAACGCTTCTCAGAACAGCTCGCGATGGTTCGATTCCTACGTGTGTACTGGAGGGCAAAGAATGAATGGGTTCTGCGCAGGAGTAGCAGGATCTTATAAACTAAACCAGGACTTATACTTCTACCGATAACAATAAAAGCGTCGTTGTAACTGTCGGAAATTATCACACTGGAACGAAGTACTGGGATGTAAATTAAATTTAAGTAGGTTTCATCGAAATCTTTGAAAAATGTCAGGTAGATAGTTACTTTTGCTTAATTTATAACTACTAATAGGTTACCTACATAATTGTGTGTAGGTATGTGAAAATAAAGCTTATAAAATATTCTATAATTTATTAGCATATTTTTTACCGTCTAATTGTACACCTACACTAATGTATCGTATGTAATGTAACTACCATAATGTAATGTATTTATTTGGAAATGAATCATCTCAGATTTACTATGTGACAACATGTGTTGTTTTCTTGTTATATAAAAGCTGTTTGATACACGCGTATTAAACCGGTTTCATTTTTATTTACTTATATTGAGTTCTCGCGGGATTTATCAATTAAAATCAGCAACTAACCTGGCACACGGCATTAGGGCGGGTCCTAAGGCTATCCATACACAAATGTCCCAAATTATAGTTCTCATTGGTCAAGTCAAAAGGTGCTAACTTCATTTTTATCACTTTTTATCACACAGTATCGAGAACACGTCTTTATTTCGCGGTAGTCGGACACCGTTTGGCGATCAACGAGTTGTTCTTGATATATATATGTTAGTTCAATGGCCTGACATCCGGAGATAATATAGTTGTTTGATAATTGAGGCTTTATTGACGAGATTATAATAATAGCTCACAGATACTGTCCCCGTCAAGGTCAAATACTTTATCGGATCAATATTATGGGCCATTGTTCTGTCTCACACAGTTATGTTTCTATTAGTAATGCCCTTTTTCACTAAGTCGACACAATCCGTTTGATTTTCAACCCTCGGGTTCAAGCTGTAAGTTAAAATTCCAGCACTTTCATTCTGACATTGTTTAAGTGTCTAAGACACAGATATAGGTCTATCTATATCTGTGGTCTAAGACTATCTCGTTGGTCGAGTGGTCGCAGGCGCGATTTATGAGCAATTAAGTTCCAGAAGTCTGAATTGGTGCCCGATTGATGGCAACAGGCTCGCCCCCTTCTACATGGGACTTAAAACATAACTGGCGAAATAGGTCTATCTTTTCATATCTTTTGTTTAAATATTTCGTGTCACCATAACAACGAAAAAAAAAAATTATCTGAGTGTTTTTTTTACGAAATTATTATAATTCTAAAATTTTTTGAGACTTTTTGCATTAAACCTTTACTCCCATATTCTAACAATGACAGTAGGTAAATACGACGTAGTAAACTAGCGTAATGGATGTTCAAAAATAAGGAGCTAGTATTTATTTTGTGGGTCAAGTCATTTTAAATTATTTATTTTTCATAAAAATATACTCAAATAAAAAACAATAATCCCTTGAAATGGCTTCGTTTAGCCGTTAGATGATTCCCTGAAAATATTTCGTGTATGAATAGTTAGACCTAATACAACGTGTAACATAATAAACGCAAAAACTCTCGTGTGGTGTCTCAGACCATGAAACTAAACAACTTTTGTTCTATGACTTTTGGAAATTCATAACTTTTTTTTTAGTTTTACCATACATGTGGATCAGTAGATTGCGTCCGTTCCTATAGAAAGCTTTTTTTTTTGCGAATTTTAAGAACTCGTGGAACAAAAGATGTTTACTTTCATGGTGCAAGAGACCACACGGGAGGTCTTGCGTTTATTACGTTACACCTTGTATAATTGTACCAGTGGACCGGTGTACCACGTGCATCTCATTTCAGACAAAAAAGTCCATAGACAAAGCAAAGTTTTTACTAACAAGAATTTTGCTTATAACTAATGTTAGTAATTAAAAAGAAAAAAATTAGACACACCGTCTACCCCTGCCTAGTATCTAGGCTCATCGGTCTCGGTATCGATCTCACCGGGTCAACATAAAACATGTTATTTATTTTTATTCACTAAAATATTGTGAAATATTAAGTTTATGTTCAGTCCGTGTCCACGAAGACATTGTGTTGAGTCTAAAGTCCAACGAATGGACTTTAGACTTCAGTCGACCTTTGAGCTTGTTTTGGCGCGATTCACGGTCTGATAAGTTTTTTTTTAACCTGTTTTTATATAACGTCGTATGTTTGTTTCGTCATTATTCAGCCTCTGTCCTAGTCTGTACCAATTAAAATGTAAACTGACTGGCTGATAAAATGATGTTTATTAAATAAGTAGGTATCCATCCCTAGATCTTAAGTTCATGAAATCCTTGTTTGATCTGTAATAAGATACTTAACTTACCAGTTTTCTCGTTTTTAGTTGTTCTTTTCTTTTAATTTTGTTAACCTAAAATAGTTAATATGTTATTTTGTCACTAAAATTTGATAAGTTATTATAATGGTTAAATTACTAGAAATAATTATATTAATTTTGCGCTTGTGTTGTTTACCTATAAGTGAGTGTTACACTGTTACTATTGTTTAAAAATAGTATTAAGTTATGTCCTTTATTTATTCCTATACAAATAAATTACATTTTTAAATATTCCTTAAAAAAATATATAAAAAACATTTTAAATATAAAAAATTGAAGCCCACCGGTATCGGGAACACGGTCCAAGCTACCGGCGGTCAGGGCTCCAGAGAGAGGAACCTCCTAACAATACGAGCCGTGTCCAGAAGTACCGCTTTCTGAATCAAGCCCTTATTCCAGCTGCCTAACGAGAGCCTCCTAAGTATTAAGTTTATTATTAGTGTTATCAGTCGTTGGTGAACCAAATAAATAAAATAAATAAATTAAGAGCCAGTTAAGCTGTTGGTCCCGGCAGTCATTTGGAAATCTTTGACAGTACGGGTAGTCAGTAGCCTAAAAGTCCAACAAGTCTCACCAAAGGATATCGTATTATCCAGACGGTCAGATTGAAAGCCGTCTCATTGTAAAGTATTCAGCTGCATCCAGTTTGACTGGAAGCCGACCCCAACATAGTTGGGACCAGAGAAGCCTTTGCAGATGTTGGCTGATGAAGCAAATACACATAGGTACATATACAGGCACATATAAATTCTAAAATTAAATATAAGGTCTAACTATTCATACATGAAATATTTTCAGGGAATCATCTAACGGCTATAACAAAGCCATTACAAGGGATTTTTTTTTTATCTGAGTAAATTTTTATGAAAAATAAATAATCTAAAATTACTTGACCCACACAATAAATACTAACTCCTTATTTTTGATCATCCATTACGCTAGTTTACTACGTCGTATTTACCTACTGTCATTGTTAGAATATGGGAGTAAAGGTTTTATGCAAAAAGTCTCAAAAAATTTTAGAATTATAATAATTTGTATAAAAAACACTCAGATAATTTTTTTTTTCGTTGCTATGGTGACTTTACGACTTACAGAAGTTACTCTTAAAATATTTCGTGTATGAAAAGATAGACCGAATATATTTTTATTTTATTTATTTTTACTTTGGTCTTGAATAAAAATGAACTCGTAAACAAGTAATCACAAATCAAATTAATGCTATTTCACTATTTTTATTACAATTGGGAATTAAAATCGAGTTGATTCTTTAATTAGGTAGGGAAGAATTTTAATTTGTTGATATAGTAGATAGTATTACACTTTATCAATAGTATTGCTCAATTTCTTGGATTGATACTATCGATAGTATCGATAGTATTGTAAAATTTAAATACTATCGATAGGGCTATCGATATTCTGACTATTTTTCGAGGTCACGATAGTATTGACAACCTATCGATAGACAATCGATAGTACGGCAACACTAGTTGGTACTTTTTTAATATGGTTTCCGTAGTGACATTCATCGTAGGAGTAGTTTAAAATGATTTTGAATATTAAATGGGCCTACACTCTTGACCTCAATGACAGGACAGAGATGAGGCCGACGATGGAACGAGGTAGCCCAAAAGAAGCCTATTAACTCCTACTTAAATTAAATAGATTGGGGTCATATGAACTCGGGAACACCGACGCAGTCAGGGAATTGTACTCCTTGGCTGTGCGGATAATAAAATATGTAGCAAAGCGCTTCGTGCGAATGTGTGGAACATCGACAAGGTATGCGGTGATAACCTGGAGTACCGTCTGGGCTCCTGATGGAAGAAGGGAGATGGTGGAATGAGCTCGTGAAGTTCTTGGACACACTCATCGAAATACTGTCTGTAAAAGACCGACAAACCATTTTACGGCGGTGGGCCAGGCTCCGAAATTTGGTACCCACCAGCTTATCTTCATCCTAACAGATTAGAACCCGGAAACGTGTGCCTCAAATGCCGGTCTGGCTTTCCCATTCCCACTGCTGGGACACAGGCCTCCTCTCTGTGAGAGTAGTGGGCCGTAAAAGTAATCCACCACGCGGGCCCAGTGCAGATTTAGTGGGTGTCGCATGTCTTTGATTTTTTAGTTCTAGGACATGCCGGTTTCCACTGTGTTCGTGTGTTTGGTGCCAGATTCCAGCACATGCAGTCTGTTACTATAAAGATGTTTTTCTTCACTATTTTTAGAGGGTGATGAAATAAATTAACTACACATACCTGCCTGAGTTTGAACCTACGACCTACTGCTCTTAAGTGGCGACAATAGGTGCATAATGATGAGTAATTCATTACCTACTAAGTCATTATGTTATGTACTTGTCTCACTACAATGATGTAAAGTATAAAGTTCATTGCGAAATGATTAATAGTTTATTCAAAGAAAAAGATCCTAAATTAGGTACACAGATTGCGTTCATCTGTTGTCCCACCCACCAAAGACAATTATAAAATCATTAGATATGTGCAAGTAGAAGTACCAGGTACAGGCGAACACATATGGAACTCTGAACTCAACACATTCAATCACTACATATCTTTATGTAAAGGGTGTAAATAGACCCTTAACACATCCGAAAGGCACTTGTTCTCCCCGTCTTTGCGATCATTTTTTTGTTCTAGACCAGTGGTTCCTAACCTTTTCGATCTTGTCACCCCAAGACTTAGCTAGAGAATCTGATTTACCGCCCCCCCCCCCCCCCGCTCTCCCTCATGTTACCAATGCACACAAAACAACACACATAAATACAAATTGACTGTCTACGTAGAGCATCTGGATAAATGTTTTGTCTTTGACTTTTGAGTAAAACTCTGATTCTTTTTGTGTTCTCTGGTTTTCCAAAAACAATCCTATTTCTTCACGAAGTTCATAAACTCTGTTTAAACATTACCATTATTTATTTATCTTTATATATTACCAGCTTATCACCCCCGCAGAATACCAGTTTTACCCCCGCAGGGGTAATTACCCCCAGGTTAGGAACCGTGGTTCTAGACCATACCTGGGAACTTTCTAGTTACGGAGATATTGAGGGTCAAAGTTACAACTTTTTCCCAAGTTTTTTAAATACATGTTTTTAATGTAAGATTTTTACTTTACACACCTCCATGACCCCCGTACTATTCAATCCATCTATGTTCACAATGCTATGAGTGCTTTCCGTCGAGTCTTACCTTAAAACGTGACATTTCACCCCAAAAAAAAAAGTCGATTACCAGCAATAATTTTTGCGTTAGTTTGATGTAGGTACAGAATGCTTGGACAGGTCGGTATACACCCTGTATAAAAATGAATACCTATTTCCCTTGGTCACGCCATCACGCTTGAACGGCTGGACCGATTTCACAAATTTTTTTTTGTTGTGTGTTATTGTCAGAAGGTTCTTAGGTGGGTAGTAGGTAGGTCGTAGGTAGGTGGGTAGTAGGTAGGTCGTAGGTAGGTAGTAGGTAGGTAGGTAGTAGGTAGGTAGTAGGTAGGTAGTAGGTAGGTAGTAGGTAGGTAGTAGGTAGGTAGTAGGTAGGTAGTAGGTAGGTAGTAGGTAGGTAGTAGGTAGGTAGTAGGTAGGTAGTAGGTAGGTAGTAGGTAGGTAGTAGGTAGGTAGTAGGTAGGTAGTAGGTAGGTAGTAGGTAGGTAGTAGGTAGGTAGTAGGTAGGTAGTAGGTAGGTAGTAGGTAGGTAGTAGGTAGGTAGTAGGTAGGTAGTAGGTAGGTAGTAGGTAGGTAGTAGGTAGGTAGTAGGTAGGTAGTAGGTAGGTAGTAGGTAGGTAGTAGGTAGGTAGTAGGTAGGTAGTAGGTAGGTAGTAGGTAGCTAGTAGGTAGCTAGTAGGTAGGTAGTAGGTAGGTAGTAGGTAGGTAGTAGGTAGGTAGTAGGTAGGTAGTAGGTAGGTAGTAGGTAGGTAGTAGGTAGGTAGTAGGTAGGTAGTAGGTAGCTAGTAGGTAGGTAGTATCATAATAAACGCAAGACCTCCCCTGTGGTCTCTCGCACCATGAAACTAAACATCTTTTGTTCTACGAATTCATGAAATTCGCAAAAAAAAAAAACTTTCTGTTCCTGGACGCAGTTACACGTTGTATATTGCACCCGTGAAAAGCCGGAGCGGGTCGCTAGTGATATTATAAATAAAAAGCGGTAGATAAAAATATTTGCAGACTACGTAGCTGGACGATGATAAGATCTAATATCACGACCAAAGTCTGTTATTATAAAACGTTAGACAATAAAGAGCACTGATAAGACGAAATTATATAGGTACGTACACATACCACATGAGTAAGTAAACGGAACAGAGTTAAAGCTTCTAAAGAACGTTCAAAATTGTTACCTATTTTGGTAGGGTTGTCACAATATGTTAAGACAAATTAAACAAAACATTTGTTATACAGTTTTATTATTGAGTATGATACAGTTCAGTGGCGAAGGGTGAAAATTCAGTCAGGGGAACCCGAAGAAAAAAAATGAGAATTACATTTTTTTTAGTTTTTTATCTCTGTTTATTTTGACCTTATTTTCGTTATCAGTGACCCCGAAAACCATGAAAATGATACCCATGACGAAAAAAAACAAAAAAAAAATGTTGGTGCCATCGAATTTTCATTTTGACCTCATTTTGTTATCAGCGACCCCGAAAACCACGAAAATGACACCCATGACGACAAAACCGAAAATTTCCGTCGGCGCCATCTTGGATTTTCATTTTGACCTCAGTTTCGTTATAAGCGACCCCAAAAACCACGAAAATGACACCTATGACACGAAACCGAAAATTTTAGTCGGCGCCATCTTGGATTTTCATTTTGACCTCATTTTGTTATCAGCGACGCCGAAAACCACGAAAATGACACCCATGACGACAAAACCGAAAATTTCCGTCGGCGCCATCTTGGATTTTCATTTTGACCTCAGTTTCGTTATAAGCGACCCCAAAAACCACGAAAATGACACCTATGACACGAAACCGAAAATTTTAGTCGGCGCCATCTTGGATTTTCATTTTGACCTAATTTTAGTTATCAGCGACCCCAAAAACCATGAAAATGACACCCATGAAGAAAAAACCAAAAATTTTCGTCGACGCCATCTTGAATTTTCATTTTGACCTAATTTTAGTTCTCAGCGACCCCAAAAACCTCGAAAATGACACCCATAACAAGAAAGTCGAAAATAAAGTGAAGCATAAAATGCAGGGGGAGTATAATAAAAAAATGTAAATAAGTTAACAAAATAAGAAAACTAGTTGGTACCAAATACGATATAGACCATAACTCATTCTATCTTGTTCTCCCATACATACTTTCTTTTTCTGTCCTTGTCGTAACTCGATAATCTTCGGCTTACCGGGCTCCTTAACTCCTTAGTTACGAGGGAACATAGAAACAGACATTACATACATACAGGTCAAACACATAACCCTCCTTTTGGGCTTCGCCGCAGTCGGGTAAAAACACACCGAGTAGTATCCTCTTCATATTAAAAAAAAAGGATCATACAATAAAATATAGGTATTTACTTGAAAAAGTAATAGTCAAATATTTACTTACCTATTGTACTCCTTGGGATAGTTAAAGTATGCTATATTTTTGTTTTTTCTACTATTATTCATACACACACACAGTACAATAAACAACCATTTTAATTTTAATATTCAAACTTGCAACCAATCTTGCAACTGACAAAACAAACAACGTGCCCCTTGGTTGCCATGGCACCGTGCCGTGCTAACCCTGAGATTGTCCACTGGCTGTGCCAGCGTAAACCGGTTTTTTCCAGTCTCGCCGCGTACGCGACAAGCGGCCAGTGGTCACGCACACATGCCCCGCGTGCTTGTAGAAGTGCAACCGATTCGCGCGGTTGTATGAAGCTTAACCTCTGTTCCGTTTTCCTACTCATGTGCACATACACCGTTAAAAAGATAAAGTTTGTCTGCTTTGTCGCGTGATAATGAAAAAAAAAAAAATAACAGCTCATCCGCTCCTCACGTGTAAAACTTCGTGAAAATAGCTGTGATATTATAACATAACATCACGCCTGTAACGTCCAGCAGGGTATGGCAGAGGTGTACCTAATAGTACACCACATTTCGCCAGTTATGTTGAGTCCCATTTAACCGCCGCCTAATTAGGGGGCGAGCCATAGACACCATAAACACAGACAACCATAAAAAAAACCTTTTTTGAAAAAAAAAAAACTTTCATTTTTTTTTAGTGTTTTTTTAGGATTGCTCAGTACAGAAGCACAGTTAATAAAATGTATATGGGTCACCGCGCAAGCATCCTCTACCAAATGATGAAATAATCACTTATATATCACAGAAAAATCGGTGAACATAGGTACATGAAAAAAAAATGCTGCTGGAATACATAACCACTGCCTTTTTTAGAAGTCAGTTAAAAAGTATTGAGTTGATGAGTGTATGAAATGAATGATTAGATAACAATAGATACCTAAGTCTATATTTAATTACCACTACAACCAATGACTAGGTGAAAAATCACAAGAATTGTCTTGTCAGATATGTTATCATAAATTTTTTTATTACAATGTTGCAAAGTCCAAAGTCCTGGTCTGATCTGGTCCAAAGTTCTATTGTTCTCATTTCACAAAACACGGACTTTAGACTTGATTATGCGACTACCTACTGCTCTTTGATCCCTTACAATCTAGGACAATAGGCCACGTTCTAACCAAAGCGAACGCCTCATCGCCGCTTGTTCGGTGAAACTTGACGATGACCCAGAGGATCAATTTAACTGTCTTGGATCCCGCAACGAAATTAATCAGAAAATAATAGCAGAGGAGTAGGAAAAACATGTAAATGAGAGTTGAAATAAAACAAACTACTTAGATGACTGTGTGGCTCGCAGTTGGCCGGTTTTTGACGTGACAACGTCTTATAATTCGATGGAGCCGGCTGCACGCACGAAAAAACATGACGTATGAGGCGTTACCTCGCTCTGAGGCGTTCCATAAAACAATTGCTCAACGCACATTCATTTTTTGAAAAATGCAACCATTCCATCAGTATTTTCTTATGACGTTGTCACGTTCAACTATCGTCAGTAAACCGACTTTACAGACAACCGATTTTTTATAATACTTTCTGCCCACATCTCCGTCTTCTTCGGCGCAAAAGCCGACCGGGATAAAGGTATACTATGTGTTAATCCAGGTTATAAATTATCCATGTACAAAATTTAATCCAAGTCCGCTTTCCGTGATCGAGTAACATACATTAAAATTCAAACTTTTACATTTATAGTCTGTGGGTACCGCACGGTGGTGACGGCACGGTTGGCGCAGTGGCTGAGCGATTGACTGCTGCGCTTCGTGTCGCGGGTTCGATTCCCGTACGGAACAAATATTTGTCAGGTAGTTGTTCCGGGTCTGGCTGTTTTTGTATGTGAGCTTAAATGTTTGTAAACGCACCCACGATACAGGAGAAATTCCTACTGTGGGGCAAAAAAAAAAAAATACTGGGTACCGGAAATATCATGTACAAGCTGTGCCACACGGTTTCACCCGCCGCTTCTGACTTGTTTTTGCTCGACTCCTATAGGTCGTAGCGTGGTGTTATATAGCCTATAGCCTTCCTCGATAAATGGACTATCCAACACTAAAAGATTTTTTTAATTCGAACCAGTTGTTCTTGAGATTAGCGCGTTCAACCAAACAAACAAACTCTTCAGTTTTATAATATTTTTTGTTTTGTTGTGATTCGATCAGCTTTTTTATGAAGAAACAGTTCGTGTTTTTGTTTTGAACGACCTTTGACTTCCAATTAATTTAGAGATTATATTACATGATATTTTTGCGGTGTTTTCGTGTCGTTAAACTCATCAAGGTAGGAAGGTACTGTAGGCAAAATCACATTTGATCGTAAGTTGTGTCAAAACATTTTTTATAAAAAAAAACGGCGATTTAAGAACGGCCTTTTCCCAACTATGTTGGGGTCGGCTTCCACTCTAACCGGATGCAGCTGAATACCGGTATTTTACATCGAGCGACTGCCTATCTGGCCTCCACAACCCAGTTAGTAACGATACGCCTTGGTGAGACTGGTTGTCAGACTCGGGCCACTGTACCTGCAACGTCTGTCAAAGATCTACAAATGACAGCCGAGATCAGCATCACGCCCCGTCTCGATTTGTAAGCATTGGTTACCTTTCCACGGACCGACCTTGTCAAGCGCTGCTTAACCTTGAAGATCGACCCGTGCGTCTATACAGGATGGAAACTATTAACGGGGTAGTAACGGGAACTACCTTAACCGTTGCAGTTACACGAAAATGGTCTTAGGAGACTATCCATATTTTTCGTGAAATTTTGATCCCCATTCAGATTTTAAAAAAAATGTTCATTTGGTCAGAAAATGGAGATTTTACACAAAACATTTTTTTGATGCCAATCGATCCTGTTTCTAATACTGATCAAAACCTTCTATCGGACCAACCCAGGTTGGAGTACTAAAAAAGTCAGAAATTGCAAAAACTTTTCCCATACATTTCGTTTGAAAATTATATCCGATAGAAGGTTTTGATCAGTATTAGAACTAGAATAGATTATGTACATATAAGTCCCATGTAATAGAGGGTGGGCGTATTCAACTGGCCACGAATACATACTTCAGCCACATGAGTAAGTAAACGGAACAGAGTTAAAGCTTCTAAAGAACGTTCAAAATTGTTACCTATTTTGGTAGGGTTGTCACAATATGTTAAGACAAATTAAACAAAACATTTGTTATACAGTTTTATTATTGAGTATGATACAGTTCAGTGGCGAAGGGTGAAAATTCAGTCAGGGGAACCCGAAGAAAAAAAATGAGAATTACATTTTTTTTAGTTTTTTATCTCTGTTTATTTTGACCTTATTTTCGTTATCAGTGACCCCGAAAACCATGAAAATGATACCCATGACGAAAAAAAACAAAAAAAAAATGTTGGTGCCATCGAATTTTCATTTTGACCTCATTTTGTTATCAGCGACCCCGAAAACCACGAAAATGACACCCATGACGACAAAACCGAAAATTTCCGTCGGCGCCATCTTGGATTTTCATTTTGACCTCAGTTTCGTTATAAGCGACCCCAAAAACCACGAAAATGACACCTATGACACGAAACCGAAAATTTTAGTCGGCGCCATCTTGGATTTTCATTTTGACCTCATTTTGTTATCAGCGACGCCGAAAACCACGAAAATGACACCCATGACGACAAAACCGAAAATTTCCGTCGGCGCCATCTTGGATTTTCATTTTGACCTCAGTTTCGTTATAAGCGACCCCAAAAACCACGAAAATGACACCTATGACACGAAACCGAAAATTTTAGTCGGCGCCATCTTGGATTTTCATTTTGACCTAATTTTAGTTATCAGCGACCCCAAAAACCATGAAAATGACACCCATGAAGAAAAAACCAAAAATTTTCGTCGACGCCATCTTGAATTTTCATTTTGACCTAATTTTAGTTCTCAGCGACCCCAAAAACCTCGAAAATGACACCCATAACAAGAAAGTCGAAAATAAAGTGAAGCATAAAATGCAGGGGGAGTATAATAAAAAAATGTAAATAAGTTAACAAAATAAGAAA
The DNA here is from genome assembly GCA_963082995.1 of Noctua comes. NCBI lineage: Eukaryota > Metazoa > Arthropoda > Insecta > Lepidoptera > Noctuidae > Noctua > Noctua comes. The sequence continues at coordinate 11,683,243 of OY720285.1, forward strand.
ACTAGTTGGTACCAAATACGATATAGACCATAACTCATTCTATCTTGTTCTCCCATACATACTTTCTTTTTCTGTCCTTGTCGTAACTCGATAATCTTCGGCTTACCGGGCTCCTTAACTCCTTAGTTACGAGGGAACATAGAAACAGACATTACATACATACAGGTCAAACACATAACCCTCCTTTTGGGCTTCGCCGCAGTCGGGTAAAAACACACCGAGTAGTATCCTCTTCATATTAAAAAAAAAGGATCATACAATAAAATATAGGTATTTACTTGAAAAAGTAATAGTCAAATATTTACTTACCTATTGTACTCCTTGGGATAGTTAAAGTATGCTATATTTTTGTTTTTTCTACTATTATTCATACACACACACAGTACAATAAACAACCATTTTAATTTTAATATTCAAACTTGCAACCAATCTTGCAACTGACAAAACAAACAACGTGCCCCTTGGTTGCCATGGCACCGTGCCGTGCTAACCCTGAGATTGTCCACTGGCTGTGCCAGCGTAAACCGGTTTTTTCCAGTCTCGCCGCGTACGCGACAAGCGGCCAGTGGTCACGCACACATGCCCCGCGTGCTTGTAGAAGTGCAACCGATTCGCGCGGTTGTATGAAGCTTAACCTCTGTTCCGTTTTCCTACTCATGTGCTTCAGCCCCCGTAGCATGACCACCATAGACAAGGATTTCTTTGACGGCAGAATCGACAAAATGACAGATTTCACTATCTGTCATTTTGTCGATACTTCCGTCAAAGAAATCCTTGTCTACGGTGGTCATGCTACGGGGGCAGGAGTTTAGTAAATTAAAATAAAATAAAAATACAAGTCGAGTTACTAAATTATTTTATTGGAACGTAAAAACATAAAATGGAAGAGATTCCAACTAAACTAAATACATTCTTTAACATAAAAAGGCACTGTTTACCCGAGTTAATTAAAGCTGCTCAATCAACGACACAATTACTATAACCTATAATTATTGCTTTATATATTTTTTTTAATATAGGGAATATATTTGTACTACCGAGTGCACGGAGGGTCTGCCACTTTTCACCCTTATGCCCTAGGTAATCAGGGTGAAAAGTGATCGACCGTCAGTGAACTTGATAGCTACTTAAGCAAAGGTTTAAGGCCTATTCAAATCTAAGCGGTATTCGCTACCGTCTGCGGTAGAGAAGACCGAGTGTGTATGCGGTAATATTACTGTTTATTTATTTATTTAAACTTCATGTACAATAGTGGTACATTGTCTACCAGTCAACCTTTGGGTTAAATAAGAAAACATTGTGATAGGGTACAAAATAAATATATAAAAATAACTTCCTGCTTTCGAAAATTTATATAAGCACTTATAATGATACTAATACACATATACAAATAAAAGATACTTATACATATTTTAACAAATACCAAAATACAAAACGAGAAACCTAATAATAATTACCATGACTGTTCACACCAAAGCGGATTTCGCTACCGTCTCTATGGACTTCTACCCACAGCGGCAGCGAACACCGCTCAGGTCGCTCTAGCCGCGGAACTTGATACTAAATACCTGAGCGAAACCCCCGCGGTATGTACCTCTACCCACAGCGGCAGCGAATACCGCTTAGGTTTGAATAGGCCTTTAAATCGGTAGAATCGCCATACCGCGTCCAAAAACTGGTAACATTTCTGTTTCGTTGACATTTGAATTAAATACAAGGTGTAAACGGACTCTTCACGAAGCCTTCAATCAAGCATTCTGTACATCCAAAGTAACTGTACACACAAATTATCGCTGGGAAACGACTACGAAAAAGTTGGTACTATGACCTCCAATATCTCCGTAACTAGAACGATCCCAGGTATGGTCCAGAACAAAAAAAAAATCAGTCACGGGGCCCACAACAAGTGCCTTTTGGCTTCGTTAAGGATCTTTTTACGCCCATTATTATAATTCTTACTCATAGAGAAAATATTTCAGTCTTTTTAGTGTAAACACTTTTTCGCGCCACCAAAATACGGTGATTCTAGAGATTAAAATGATATTTTTATCTTTGCTAATGTAACATTGTTTAGTTTTGACATCAATCTTCAAATATGTATTGATATACGTTTTTAACTCAGTATAAATGTGGTGTAAAAACTCTGATATACAGGGTGTAACAGAAAGGGTATAGTCATATGAAAGGATATGCCGCAGACCATCAAACTGAACAACTTTCGCCATGGGTCCAACATCGTAAATGCGAAAAAATAATCAGCTGTCCCATACATTTGGGTCGAGTAGGTATTGAAATTTCTATATCCTTTCATAAGACTATACCCCCTTTGATACATATTAGAGTTTTATACCATCAAAAATAACTATAACTATTCCAAATTCTTTACAAAATAACAATTTATTACGAAAATTTTGGCAGTTACGATGCTCCGTTACCGCGAGCATTCGATATTCGTTTCTGTGACATAACAATACAAGATTCCATTTTGCACAGAAACAAGTGAATCTGAAGTGTTACATTACAGGCTCCTGGTTAGGGAGGGCGTTACACCCTAAGAACATAAAAATATTAATGAACAGAAAAAAAACTAAACACTACAGAGTACATTGTTTTCTAATTAGATAAGGTGCCCTAACCAATAAACGGCACGAATATAATAATACACATTATAAATACATAATAGATCGTGAAACAGACGACTTAAAAACGTACATCATCATCTGCGTAGCTATGTTGGCGTCGGCTTCCAGTCTAACCGGATCCAGCTGAATACCAGTATCTTACATGGAGCGACTGCCTATCTGACCTCCACAACCCAGTTAGTACCGGGTAATACGATACCCCTTGAGACTTAAGACTCGTGGTAAAACGTATATCAATACATATTATTAATAACCCTCCTTTTGCGGTTCACCGCAGTCGGGTAAAAATAAACAACAACAGATTTCGATCCGGTTTTCATCATTAATTGTATTTATTTCTTATTTCAGATGTATCTAATTAAACGTGCCGTCTATATGTTCTCCGCCGGCAGCTGATATATCTATACTAATATTATAAAGAGATAAAATTAGTTTGTAAGTTTGTATGTAGGGGCAAATCTTCGGAACTACTGATCTGATTACGAAAATTCTTTCACTAATGGGAAGCTACCTTATCCCCGAGTGCCATAGTCTACATTTAAAACGTTCCAGTGCGTTAATTTCCGTACATAACGAGAGCGAAGCTTTTCTAAGACGTAAGCCGGAGTACATATCTTTACTGTATAGAATATTATTGGATATAGAATACTGACAGTGCCATTTTTCAAAGGCAAGTCGGCAGGAATCGGGTTGTATGGAACCTTCGCCACTGGTGTTCAGTACTAAAAACGTTAAAATGACGCAGAATACAATTTAATTTCAAATTATTGTGGCTGCGAGAGACATAAATACCATTACTCGTCTGCGTGTTAACATAACTTCATATACTGATGTCTTGTTGGACCACTAGTACTTCCTTCTGCAGGTTACCGGTGCCAATCTTGCAATTATTATTTACTAATAATCCTTCCACTCTGAAATAAGAAATTAACGATTGAATTATCCGAGACACGGAGGAAACTCGGTATGTAATGGGTGGTCACCCATCCGCAGACCAACCTAGCCAAGCACGGCTTAACCTGAAGATCGATCCGAGCGGCTGGAATGACTATTTCATGAAATATATAGTCATTCAAAGGGGTTAAAATTTTAATGAACTTAAAGGGTTGAATTGATGATTTTAATGATTGTAACTCAAAGTAAAGTAGTAAAGTCATATTTCTTTGGTGCGCTTGCCAAACCTGATATGTGTGTACACAACAAAAACAATATATTTTAGCTTTCATACACGAATGTTAGAAGTTTTTTATTATCTTAAGGTGGTCCCTCACAGCGAGCATTCGCCTGTAATGTAACGTCTAAGATTCCATTTCGAGCATTACGTTACAATACTATTTATTCTGTGGCAGCACGCTCAATTACAAGTGGTGCGCATTGATGTTACAAGTTGTAACAAAATACTACAGATTGTATCATTACAGGCTGCGCACGGTACATGCTCGGTTTTCCTCCTTCACTGATGTAATTCTCGGATCTGTAACGTTACATTACAGATGAATGCTCGCGGTGAAGGACCACCCTTAGACTAAAATAGATATTTTTTGCCATATTTTGTTCTATTTTTATTTTTTCAGAAGATTCATTGATTTCTTCTTCCATGAATTCATTACGAAAAAAAAAGTTTTTATGCTGTCCTGAAAATTTCTTAAAATGCACATATTCGGTTTGGCAAGCGCACCGACGATTTTTTATGGTCGCGAATCATATTTTAATCAACATACAACCTGACGCTGACGAAAAACGTAAGAAAATTTGAATTTCGCGGGCTATCCTGACGCTTCCATTTTAAGTGCGGCCAACCCGTCATACTTTTCATACAAACGCTCTTACGTGATTATGCCGTGGTAACACATCTGTCTTTGATTTTTTTTTACTGATAGGTATCTTGTGCACTACATCTAGGTTTCTATCAAAGCAAAAAGTAAAAATTTGGAGAAACAAATTCAGTATAAGCCTCTAAAAATCTGCTATTTTGCACATATTTACCTAAACTTTAGCCGTTCGTATTGCACTCATAAATTATAAAAGTAAAGAAAACATTGTGATAGAAACCTTGCAAATGTAATGGAGATTTTAAATGACAAATATTAATTTCACAAACTTGTAAGCCTTACTCAAAAACACGTATCTCCTGGAACAAGTTTATGAAATTTTCGAACACTATTTTTCGTTCAATGTTGTCGCATTAGGCGGTATGAGGTGCGCGAGAGACGATTCGTGCGGGGTCGGGGCCCTCTGAGACGGGGGAGTTGAGAAAACATCGCCGCTGTGGCTCTGGATGAAACAACAAGCTTTTCGACCATGCTAGCGATGACGATAGACGGACCGGGAAGGGCCCTCTTAAACCGTAAATGATAATAAAGATGAAATCCTTACCCATTGACACCTGTATGTTTGCCAGCGCCTGTTTCCAGTGACATGTCGATCTCACACCGTATGCACTGTTCGCTGCATTGTTCTATAGTCGTGTCGTTCAGTTCTACCTGCGAGCCGGAATACATCTGGATGCCGACGCCACAGTTTCGGATTTTACAGTTTTTTAGCTCCACCTGGAAGTTATTAAAGACATTGAATTTGGCGGCACAGTTGGCGCAGTGGCTGAGCGATTGACTGCTGCACTTCGTGTCGCGGGTTCGATTCCCGCACGGAACAAATATTTGTATGGCCTACAGGTCGTTGTTCCGGGTCTGGCTGTTTGTGTATGTGAGCTTAAATGTTTGTAAACGCACCCACGATACAGGAGAAATTCCTAGTGTGGGAAACCACTTTTAATAAAAAAAAACCTCCCCTAGCATCGACCGCGACGTGGCAAAAGAAACGTAAGCATCGTAACAGATGGGCTTTCTGTAGTTTCTGCCTAGCTCCATGGGAAATAGGCGTGAGTTTATGTATGTATTTATCAATAAATAGCGGGATCAGGGGGGTTACTGCCATGTCTTAAAGCAGGAGTCATTCCAGTGTGGTAAAGAGACAGAGCTACACAGGTCATCTAGCGCCATCTCTTTCCCACACTGGAATTACTCCTGCTTTAAGATGTCATGGTTGGCCACCAGACCAATAAATTGAAGTTTCCGTTTGTAATTTCAAAATAACAACATTTTACTGAATGCAGAAGAAAGTATACAGTACTTTAAAAAAGAAACATTTTTATTTTTATTATTGTCTGTCTGTCTGTTTGTTCCAGCTAATCTCCGAACGAATGGACCGATTTTAACGGGACTTTGACTGGCAGAAAGGTCACGGTATATAGAGTAACTTAGGCTACTTTTATTTAGGCAAAAGATTAAGTTTCGGTGCAAAAAAGACCCTTGAAATTGTTAACGAAATCGGATTCAAACACGGAAGTCATATTCTCTACATATAATAAAATCGTTAAAATCCAAATGGATGTTCCGACTTAGCGCAAAAACTACTGCATAGATCCTGTTCAAATTTTGCACAAATATCTGTAATAGGCTTCTTCAAATGTTACGCTATATATTATCACGCTACTTGCTTAAGGGGATGAGCAATATTGCATTATGTCAGTATTATTCAATTGTTTATCGTTTCAGTCATGATATGCGTAACAACGTCTATTTCAAATTACATGTCAGCGAAGCAAATAGAGAAACGGTTTCATGACCGCTTTACGTGCATTACGTCGCAAGTTCGATCCCCAGTAAAATTATACTTTTTGTAGTTGGTTGTTATTTTTTTTGATAGAGATTATTATTATTTATTTTATCTTTTTTATGTATATTTTTCCACGCGAACGAAGTCGCGGGCAACAGCTAGTTTTATAATAATATCATACGGACGAAGATCACGGGCAACTACTAGTTATATTATAACACCCAGCCGACGCCACCTGCTTGACGTACTTTCCGATGCCGATGTTTACTCATCTACAGGCCGACCTCGGCAAGCCTTGCTTAAACTTGAATATCGACCCGTGCGGCCGCCTTCCAAGTGGCGATTTATACTCATAGTTGCAACAACAAATTAAAAGAGAAGATTTAAAAAAAAAAAATTACCTTTGCCCCTTTGTGTACGACGATACCAGAATAAAAGTTGTCAAACGTGCAATCTTCTAGAAGGATCTTCGCTCCTGACATCGCGACAATGCCTTGTGCGAAATCGCTCTGAAACAAAAATGTAGAAAACCTTATTTTGGGCTCAACCACAGTCGGTAAAAAAGTAAGTTTTAAAACTAAGACCCGACTACTGAAAAATCACGCTCTAAAATGTATGAAACAAGAACATATTCAGAGGATAGTTCAGAGTATAGCCGTGGTCATATTACAATCGATTTAATGTGACGTCAACGAGCGGACGATCAAGACGCTTCCAACAATACCTCATTTGTCAAATTATGATAAGTAGTTTAATTGTTATGAAGGAACAGATGAACAGATGAACACACATACCCACATACATACATACATTACATTTCGGTTAAAATCATAACTCTCCTTTTTGCTTCGCCGTAGTTGCGTAATTAAGGATTTACGGCATGAATTATGTCGCAGGTTCAAACCCAGGCTGGCTGGCACTTTACTTTGTATATATTATTTCACCACCAACCCTCAAACGGTGAACGAAAACATCGTACGAAAAAGAACGAAAAATGTCAAAGATATGTGACATCCACCAAATCGCACTAAGCCCGTGTGGATGAGTAAGTCATCTCATGAGTTACCCTCCTTGTAAGCCTACATCCTTCACACATTCCATCCATCGTTTCTTTGGTCTTCTCTTACTCGTATAGACATCCACGTTCACACTCTTTTCCTCACGAACATTCCTCATTCCATACCATGACAACCGACTCATCATATGCCTAGCCTTTTCCCAACTATATTGGGGTCGGCTTCCAGTCTAACCGGATGCAGCTGAATACCAGTATTTTACATGGAGCGACTGCCTATCTGACCTCCACAACCCAGTTAGTACTGGGTAATACGATACCCTTTGGTAAGACTGGTTGTCAGACTTTTTGGGCCACTGACTGTCAAAGATCTACAAACGACAGCCGGGACCAACGGCTTAACGTGCTTTCCGAGGCACGGAGGAAACTCGGTATGTAATGGGCGGTCACCCATCCACGGACCAATCTAGGCAAGCACGGCTTAACCTAAAGATCGACCCTAGCGGCTGTTACTATTTAGCCACGAGCTCCTCCGACTACCACATAATTTTTCAGTCATCAAACCACCAGCCCGACTTGTTTTGTCATAATTATGTGGTCTCCGGTATATATAGCAAGCACCAATTACCTGTGAACTACTGGACTGGTCCTGTATAACGCAGCTCATGACATGCAGTGAGCCGCACCTCATGACGATGACCGTGTTGACGGCGGAGCACAGGAGCCGCAGCTTGCGGAGCCGACACTCTTCTGATAGCATGAGCAGGCAGGAGCGCATGTCGGAGGCTTCTAGGGTAGCGTCTGCAATCAAACATACATGATGTGAACGGACCCTTCACGAAACCGTCAACCACGCATTCTGTACATCAAACTAAGTAACTCTACACTACGCTTTTAGCTGGGACACGACTTTTTTTTGGGTGAAAAATCACGTTTTACGGTAGGAATCAATGTCACGCACTTAAAACATTGTGGTGATGGATGCATTGAATAATACAGGGGTCATGGAGGTATTTAAAGTAAAGTTATACCATTAAATACTTGTATTTAAAAAAAAAGTGATTTTGTCTATTTCTCCGTCGACAAAACCCGTTTCTACGGTTGTCATGCTACGCGCGCTAGACACCACGCGAGAGGTCTTGCTTTTATTGTGTTACACGTACACCTTAAAAGAATTCGAGTAGTATTCATTTTGTAGTTTCTGCCAAGCCCGCGCCATTGTGTGTCTTTAGTACTATACCGTTAAAACTAGTAATGTTGATATTGGACAGCGGCACATCGGGCATTTCATGACTCCGGCTGCAGACCACCAGCTCCTCAGGCTCCAGCGCCAAGGCATCCTCGGCAGACGTCATCATGCTGAGGTGGTAATCGCTCGTCAGGTGCGATGCCAGGAACTTTGCTATGTCGCCAAACTCGAATATTGAGCCACCTTCCCAGAGGGCTACTACCTGGAAAAGGAACAGAAAATCTAGTTAGTGAAAATCTTATAGAGGGTGATCTCGTACCTAAGCTGAAACTTTGTCTGTTAAAGTACCTGACGCATAACTTATAACGTAAGTTCAATTTCAATTTATCATACTTTAAAGGTGTCTGGCGGTGGGTTTCCACCACACAAAGTGTCTGGCAGTGGATAAGGTGAATCATTATACTAGTCCTTTATAGTATGTCGTTACTTAGCATATCTGCCAAAGCCAACCAACTTTTCTTAATATCCAATTGTGCTTCCTATAATAAGGTTCTTCCACAGAAAAAGTTTCAGTTTTTATACAATGACGTATATCTGTCGTTAATGAGATCTTGGTCCATTAAAGGTAACATTCCGTAGGCGCCCGCAACCGCATCAGCAATGACGTCCATTCGCAATGACAGACCTTGGTAGGATGTCGTTGCGTCCCCGCAAGGGAACACGGCTAGCTGGTTATGCACAAGGCCTTTGATCCCGCGGGGTGAAGTGTGTGCCCGTCACTACGAGCGCCGTCATAAGGTGGACTATTTAGGATTTACTATTTTGTTACATGCTTTAATTAATTATTTTTATTATATTTAACGTGTGTTTAACTGTCGGGTGTAAATGTAAAAAAACACTAGATTGAAACATGTCATAGCAATAATAATTTTCAATTTCACATGTTTACATGTTTCGGTTTCGGAACAGGGCCGAAGGTCCGATTTCAGCTGAAAATCCTGTTTCGGTCAGACACTATTAGACCGACCGCTTTAATGTCGTATAATGCGCCCGCCGCCCGCACCTCCCTCGGTCCCCTTTGTAGTGATACCCCCGCGTCCATGTACCCCGCGGGTGAGTACTCATGAAAGCGGTCGGTCTGTAGTTTTCATGCGTTTTGCGGATACCTTCGAAATTTTAATATAATTCCCTTGCAGATAATGCAGAGCCTAAACTGCTGGGTCTAGGTTGATGCACAGTTCCGTACCTAACAAAGAGATAAGCATGGATTTTGGAAAATCCATCCACAAAAGAAGTTAAATTAAATAGTGATATCGGATAGGAAATCTCATTAGAAGTATGCCTTTGTTATGTTACAAAATATTCTGATCACACAAATATCCACTTGTGTTTTATTGCTACATGTAACGAATAAGGTACGGGTGTTGCATATAAATACACATTAATGGGCTCCAGCAAAAGGTGAGTGATCTAAGTTGTATTGATTTTGCCTGATGTGTGAAAATGATGTGATGATGAGAACATAAAAAGTTGAATGAGCTACCAATACACCACTTTCTGCACGCCTTTATAATTTAATCTACAGCCATGCCTCATCTTTGGCATATTCCAGGATTTGAACTAGCACACGATTGGGTCCAAACTTCATATATTCAACACCTTTTTTTTTTTTAATTTTTGCCCCACTCTAGGAATTTCTCCTGTATCGTGGGTGCGTTTACAAACATTTAAACTCACATACACAAACAGCCAGACCCGGAACAACTACCTGTAGATCATACAAATATTTGTTCCGTGCGGGGATCGAACCCGCGACACGCAGCGCAGCAGCCGATCGCTCAGCCACTGCGCCAACCGTGCCGTCAAAACCTTGATCCTATGATCCTAGTTTATTTCCCAATAAAAATAGAAAACCTGTAGCACTCATTATTTCTGACGACCTATCTAAGTATTATGGTCTTCATTATCATTAACACTAGAAACGGGATATTTACCATGTTCACTGATTGATTTGAGTTCCCGATATTTCGGCGCTGTTGCAAGCACCATGGTCAAGGATAAACTGAAGTTAATATATTATGGTCTTCATTCAAACAGATTAGAATACAAAGAGCTTCGATCTGCTGTGATAAAATATTTTCTTGGATCACTACATCGTCTTGTAGGATCAGTGCATAATCTACAAATGTGCCTACATCGTTATCTATCTCTTTTACACCAAGTCTTTAGTAGGTACTTATCAGTGGCGAAGGTTCCATACAACCCCATTCCTACCGGCTTCCCTTTGAAAAATGGCACAGTCAGTATTCTATAGCCAATAATATTCCATACAGTAAAGATATGTACTCCGGCTTACCTCTTACAAAAATTGACCCTTCGCTACTGGTACTTATGGTGCCAAGGTTCCATGTCTTAAATAGTTTTATGGTTTTTACTACCATCTCTCTTATCTTAACCAACTAGATGGTTACGTTGGTCGGGTGTAGTAATCGATGAAAAGTAGTTGGTCGTTGTTAATATTTACGCAACAAGACATTTCACAGCTGATCTGAAATGTAAATTTCAAAAAGCCAGCAGGCGCTTGGCTCACTTAAAGCAACTTGTTTACATGGCTACTTACATTTTTCATGCTCTTATTCTTCTGCCACTTGGTCCGTTCTCTAGCGAGATACTGCTCCCTGATGAGCGAGTTCTCATACAGCGTCCACTTAGACATCAGACCGTCCAAACGCGCGTTCATTTCCGCACACAGAGATATATAGTTCGGCGGGAGAAGTGAATCTGTAATAAATGAGTGAAGAATGTTGGTGCCTAATCTATTAATCACTTTTAATGCTATTTTATTTTTAACCCCCGACGCAAAAAGAGGGGTGTTATAAGTTTGACTGCAATGTGTGTGTGTCTGTCTCTGGCACCGTAGCTCTTACACGACTGAACCGATTTGGATGCAGTTTTTTTTTTTTTTGAACGCTCGTTTTTTCGGGATGGTTCTTAGATACGTTTTATCAAAATCAGTTCAGCCATTTAAGATATGGGAGTGAAAGTGGTGATGTATAATCGAATATTTTTAAATATACCCAAGTGGGGTATCAAATGAAAGGGCATGATGTGTATATTAGAATTAGACATGTTTTATCAAAACCAGCTCAGCCATTTTATTGACTTTTCAAATGTTTATTCGCTTTGCTTTGTTGCGATGGGGATATTATTTCTGTTATCTGAACCTTACCATCATCATTCGCCAAATCCCCTTCACACAACGAGGAGTCCAGTTGCCTCAGCTTCTCATGGGCATCAATAGCACTATTCCTGAGCAACGTTATGGACCGTACCACACAGTTCGGTATAGTCCCGTTGTGCATATCAGACCATAGTTGCATACGTTCCTCTATTGTGTTTGGTAGGAGAATTTTATCGTCAGCGTCGTCCCATGGCATCCAGATGTCGTTGTAGTAGAATCTGGAAGTAAATATAACTTACTTAACAAATCATCAAGCATGTAATCCCCGAAGGGTTGGGCAAAGGTATAGGTACCTATTATTGCATCCACATTTCGCTAATTATCTCTGTGGCTGCTAGGACCTCAAGTTCAGCGGTCGCGCTTGCGATCACTAGACCAACGCGAGGCAGTCAATAATATGAGTTGATCAAAAACAAAACTTAGGTAGGTCTAACTTCGAGAGAGGTCAATCGTCGAATCCGACTCGGCTGGGCAGCGTTCGGGAAGTTGCGTGGTATCTTCTCGTCCAACTTACCGCAGTGTCTCAAGACGAAAGTCTATGACCAGTGTGTGTTGCCAGTGATTACATACGGGACCGAAACGTGGTCGCTCACAATGGGCCTCATCAGAAGGCTTAAAGTCACCCAAAGGGCAATGGAGAGGGCAATGCTTGGAGTTTCCTTGCGTGATCAAATCAGAAATGAGGACATCCGCAAGAGAACCAAGGTTACCGGCGTAGCCCGAAGAATAGCCAAACTTAAGTGGCAATGGGCAGGGCACATTGCTCGCAGAACGGATGGCCGATGGGGCCGGAAAGTTCTGGATTGGCGAGCGCGAACCGGAAGACGTTGCGTTGGAAGGCCTCCCACTAGGTGGACCGATGACCTGGTGAAGGTTGTAGGGATCCGCTGGATGCGAGTCGCACGGGACCTGTCACTGTGGCGACACTTGGGGGAGGCCTATGTCCAGCAGTGGACGTCTTTTGGCTGAAATGATGATAAAAACAAAAGACTATCTATCGCCTCGAGTGATCGGCTCGTCTTCTACCCAACGTACGTACGTAACTGGATCGGGTCAGCAAGGCCCGGTTAACGCTGCGCTTGCGGCTGGGTAACGGTGGCGACGACCCTAAGTAAGGGAGGCAATGGGTCGTCGCAAGCGGGACGCAGCGGCTCGCCATATACACGTTTACTAGCTGATCTGATCGCTATACGATGCATACAGGGTGTAAACAGACCCTTCACATATCCGTCAACCAAGCATTCTGTCCATCAAACTAAGTAACTTTACGCAAAAATTATTGCTGGGAATCGACTTTTTTTTTTGGGGTGAAAAATCACGTGATGCGGTAGGACTCGAAGGAAAGCACTCAAAGCATTGTGCTGATGGATGGATTGAATAGTATGGGGGTCGTGGAGATGTGTAAAGTAAAAATTTTACATTAAAAACATGTATTTAAAAAAAAAACTTGTGAAAAAGTTGGAACTTTGACCCCCAATATCTCCGTAACTAGAAGGTTCCCAGGTCTACAACAAAAAATGATCGCAAAGACGAGGAGAACAAATGCCTTTCGGATATGTTAAGGGTCTATTTACACCCTTTGTAACTGTGCTTTGCAGTATGGTGGCATAGAAAAAATTCCGACCGCCTGGAGTTGAGGGTTATCCCGTGCAGGCGCTCCGAGTTTATCCAGATCTATGAATGGACAATGCAAAAGAAGTATGTGATGCCTACCGAAAAAAGTGTAGTTTACCTAAAAGTATTAGTAACGAAGGGTCAATTTTTGTAAGAGGTAAGCCGGAGTACATATCTTTACTGTATAAAATATATTTGGCCATAGAATACCGACTGTGCTATTTTTCAAAGGGAAGCCGGTAGGAATCGGGATGTATGGAACCTTCGCCACTGCTAAATATGTAGAATTACCTTAACAAATCAATGAACTCTGCAGTTGTAGCAACGTTTATACACTGTTCTCGTTGTTTCATAGTCGGCCAGAGCTCAATCAGCGGTACATCAACGATGTTCTCCGGCAGAGACACCGACTCATGTTGTACACTGAGCACATCAACGCATGCAGACAAGTTCTCGAAGTCTACCGTAGTGACCGATACGTAGGCGATGCAAGGGAATCTTACTTCTGTAGAACATAAAACACAACAGAATCAACAAAACTAGCTTATTTTCGGTAAGCATACTTGCTCAAGATGGATCAATAGCTATAACATGAAATATTTTTTTTTTTCACTGTGTTCATCATTACATAACATAACATGACGCCTGTCATCCCCAAAGGGTTGGGCAGAGGTGTACCTAATAGTACACCCACATTTCACCAGTATGTTTAAGTCCCATATAATAGGGGGAGAGCCTATTGCCATCAACCAAGCACAAATCCAGACTCCATGGCTGTTACTGAGAAATTCCTGATGGAAAACCCAAAAACTCATTGGCCGACCTGAGAATCGAACCAGGACCTCATGCTCAGAAGTCAATCTTGAAACAAGACCACCGAGGCAATCAGTCAGTCTTTCTTTTTTTCATGATCATTTTATTTACATTCAGTGTTATTATTTGTTAACAGAAATCAGAGATCATTCATTACACTGTTTTTATTTATTTTAAGTCAATGAGCTCTTTGATTCTATGTTCTGAATTACGTTAAAGAGGTCAATAGCTTAAGTAGGGAATGAAGTAATTGATTTTCACTAATCACAAGGTCAAGACAAAGTCTCATTCAACCAGCAAAAAAAAGTTTGGTTGAACGCGCTAATCTCAGGAACTGCTGGTTCGAATTGAAAATTATTTTTGTGTTGGATAGTCCATTTATTGAGGAAGGCTATAGACTATATAACATCACGCTACGACCCTTAGGAGCCAGCAGCGTGTGACACCGCGGACAACAGCTAGTGATAATATAAAAGATAAAAATATAAGATTGCTCGAAGCTACAGAAAATCTTGTCACTGAAAATAAATTGCGCTACTAACTTATGCTACTGAAAAAATATTGGTATAAATATAGTAATAATAAACAATACTGTTTTACAATGTGACATTAACATCTGTATTAAAAAGAAATAAATTGTTTGTCTGTGGAAGCTACTCACCGTGTTTTAATAGGTTATGGGCCCAGTCCATTTATTTCGCGATAAAATGTTGGTTTTTCGATCTACAATATAGTGAAATATCGTACTTTCAATAGTTACGTTTGTAAACTATTTCATTAGACCAGATTTGTTCAGATTAAGAACTGAAAAGTGCACGCGTAAATTTTTTCTCGCGTCACGTTCTTGAACAATGGCCGCCAGCTATATTGTGAATGTACCAAAACTCAAGGGTCGAGAAAATTATGATGAGTGGGCATTTGCCGCAGAGAATTTTCTCATCCTAGAAGGAGTGGACATCAATTTGAAGCCAGCTGACCTCCCTACAGTCGTTGATGTGCAGAAGGCAAAAGCGAAGCTGATTATGACCATCGACTCATCGCTTTATGTGCATATCAAGGACCAGAAAACTGTTCATGATGTGTGGGAACGTCTAAAATCACTCTTCGATGACTCAGGATTTCAAAGGAAGATCAGTTTACTACGAAATCTTATTTCTATCAGATTGGAGGATTGCGATTCTATGACTTCCTATGTGACCCAGATTGTGGATACAGGACATAAATTACGGGGAACAGGTTTTCAAATTACTGATGAATGGATAGGATGCTTGTTATTGGCAGGATTAACGGAAAAATTCGCACCAATGATCATGGCCATAGAGCATTCTGGAATGGCAGTGAGCACAGACGTTATCAAATCAAAACTTTTAGATATGAGTGCAGAGGTTGGCAGCACTGGAAACGAAAGTGCTTTTTTATCAAAAAGTTTGCAACATCGTAGAAAACAGGTTGGCAGCAATGCAGAAATGTCAAAGTCAAAAACGTCATCTTCAAAACCTGTCAAGACGATTAGATGTTATAAATGTAAACAAGTTGGTCATTTTAAAAACCAGTGCAACTACAAAAACAAAGATAAAGAAAGCGCAGTGTTTGTGTCTAGTGGTTTTCTCTCAAACTCAACATACAACAAAACAGATTGGTATGTTGATTCCGGTGCCAGCACCCATATGACTTGCGACAAAGAACGTCTGTCAGATATTTCTTATAACCCATCGGTGAAACAAATTGTAGTAGCTAATAAAACAACAGTACCAGTGCTATGCTCAGGAAAGACGAAGTTGACAACAATAGTGGATGGTTCAGAGCATGATATTAGCGTGCGAAGTGTCATGTGCATTCCTAACCTTACTACTAATCTTCTCTCAGTTAGTGAGTTAATTCGAAATGGAAATAGAATAACTTTTGGAGAGAATATTTGCAAAATATATAACAAGAACAATATACTTGTTGCAAAAGCACATTTAGTGAATGGAGTGTACAAGTTAGACATTAAACAAGAATGTTTATTGGCAGTTTCAGCAATGCAAGATAACAGTATGTTATGGCATAGAAGGTTGGGCCATATAAACAGTAAAAGTCTGAACAGCATGAAGAATGGCGCTGTAGAGGGTATTTCCTACTCCGATAAGGCTGAAATTGACAAATCCCAGTGCATCACATGTTGTGAAGGGAAGTTAGCGAGATTGCCTTTCTCACACAGAGGTTCCAGGTGTGACAGTGTATTGGAGGTTGTACATGCGGATGTTTGTGATCCCATGGAGACAGTATCAATAGGAATGTCAAGGTATTTTCTTCTATTTATAGATGATTACAGCAGAATGTCATTTGTATATTTTCTGAAGTCTAAGAGCGAAGTGATGGTGTACTTTAAAGAGTTTAAAGTAATGGCAGAAAGGCAAACAGGCAAGTCCATCAAGGTACTAAGGACAGACAATGGTGGAGAATTTTGTTCTTCAGAATTTGAATGTTTTTTGAAGAAAGCAGGGATAGTGCATCAAAAAACGAACCCCCTATACGCCAGAGCAGAATGGCATGTGTGAAAGATTGAATAGAACCGTGGTTGAAAGAGCTCGATGTCTTCTCTTTGATGCTAAAATGGAAAAGAAATTTTGGGCTGAAGCTGTAAACACTACAGTGTATCTGCGGAATCGAACTTTGGCATCAGGTTTAGAAAAAACCCCTTATGAGCTCTGGACTAAAAAAAGCCAAATCTTAGCCACATTCATGTTTTTTGGAAGCAATGCAATGGCTCACGTTCCTAAAATAAAAAGAACAAAGTGGGACAAGAAGGCGGAAAAGTATATTCTTCTTGGGTATGCAGAGAATACCAAGGGATATAGATTATATAACCCTGTAACAAAGAGCATTATCACCAGCAGAGATGTTGTAATCATGGAGTCTACACAAGACTCAGACATGGTTCAAGCTGTGGTAGAGGAGAAGAAAGAAGATACAGCTAAGGGAGAAGAAGAAGAACAAGATCAGACCATGAGTGATCATACAGACCAGACATATATGCCAAGTTCATTGAGTTCAACAAGTTCTGAGGAGTTCTGTGATGCTGTGCCAGAAAAGATTCAAATAGAACCAGTTGAAAATTTTGACACAGGAAAGCGTGCGAGAAAACAACCAGAACGGTTTGGCTACAGTAATGTATGTGTTCGATGATAACAAAGCATGGGAGCTAGTGGACAGACCCAGTGATGCTCGTGTAGTTCAGTGCAAGTGGGTGTATAAAAAGAAGTTAAATAGTGATAACACAGTGAGGTACAGGGCCAGATTAGTCGCCAAAGGTTTTACCCAAAAACAGGGAATTGACTATACAGAGACTTTTTCACCTGTACTTAAATATTCTACTTTAAAATTGTTATTCGCTGTTAGTGTTAACTTAGATTTGAACATCACCCATTTAGATGTCACAACAGCTTTTTTAAATGGTCATCTTGAGGAAATTGTGTACATGCAACTACCTAAACACCTAAAATGCGAGAATAATGTATGTAAAGTCTTAAAATTAAAAAGAGCCATTTATGGATTAAAGCAGTCGGCACGTGCATGGTACAAAAAAGTTGATAATTGTTTACAGGAGTTAGGATATAAAAACTCTGTTCATGAACCATGTTTATATGTAAAATCTTCAGGAAGTGTTAAAACTTTTGTAGCATTGTTTGTTGATGATTTTTTAATTTTTTCAAATTGTAATGAAGAAGTTGTTCACCTAAAAGCCGAGTTAAGCATCAGATTTAAGTTGAAAGACTTAGGTGAATTAAGGCAGTGTTTGGGTATGACTGTTACAATAGAAAAGGATAAGATTTGCATTGACCAGAAAAAATACATAGAAAAATTATTATATAAATTTAATATGGAAGATTGTAAAACTGTAGAGACTCCAATGGAGGTAAATTTGAAGCTAGAGAAAGGTGATAATATAACTAGTAAATATCCCTATCAACAGCTAATAGGTAGCTTAATGTATCTTTCAGTTCTTACAAGGCCAGATATATCATATTGCGTCAGTTATCTAAGTCAGTTCAATAATTGTAATAATGAAACCCATTGGAAGCATGCTAAAAGAGTTTTGAAGTATTTGTGTTCTACAAAGTCTTATGGTTTAATGTATGTAAAAAACAATTCAGATTTAGTTGGATATGTAGATGCAGATTGGGCATCAGATAGTGTGGATAGAAGATCCTATACTGGATACTGTTTCAATTATTCAGGATGTATTGTTTCTCATGAATGTAGAAAGCAGCAGACAGTGGCTCTGTCCAGCACAGAAGCTGAATACATGGCCATCTGTGAGGCTAGTAAAGAAGCAATTTTTCTAAAAAAGTTATTATCAGAACTCATTAATAGAGACAATGTGCCGGTATTACTGTACAATGACAACCAGAGTGCACAAAAATTGTCAAAAAACTCCATGTACCATAGAAGAACCAAACACATAGATGTTAAGTTTCATTATATTAGAGAAGCTGTAGAAAAGAAACTTGTTAAGATTGCATACTTAAGTACTTTAGAAATGCCAGCTGATCTATTTACAAAAAGTTTATGTAAAGTGAAGCATACTAACTTCATGCAAAAAATAGGTGTTATAAAATTATATTAGAATATAATTAGCAAATATAATGTATTGTTTTTGATTATTTCAATAAGAGGAGATATTGGTATAAATATAGTAATAATAAACAATACTGTTTTACAATGTGACATTAACATCTGTATTAAAAAGAAATAAATTGTTTGTCTGTGGAAGCTACTCACCGTGTTTTAATAAAAAATAGCTACTGTTGATTGCTTTTGTAGAAACATGAAGACTTTGAAGTCAATGGCCCCTTGCCTAGACCTGGGTGTAGGCCTTGGCGTGAAGTCCAACCATTTGGATATGATTGAGAAGTTTAAAATTATAATACACTAGCAGCCTATTCCAGCTTCGCACTGGAGGACATTTTTTATTTTCTAGTAATAAGTGTAGCCTGTTACTCAGGGATAATGTAGCATTCTAAAGGTGAAAGAATTTTTGAAATTGGTTCAGTACTTTTTGAGTTTATTCGTTAAAAACCCTCATCCCTCCTTTTTTGTGGGGGTTTAAAACATATATTATAAAGGAACTCACCAAACTTCTTACAGAAGTCTTTGGACAGTTTCCACAGAGCGTCCCAGCCGACAGGTTCCACCAGCAACTCTGCTTGCATGCTCCACTGCTCCCGAGCCGTCCCGCGACCCGAGCTAAAGACGCGCAGCAACTCCTGCATGATCTCATTGTCACTGCGAGAGAATGTGTATACTGATGGCATCTGGAACAGAAATTATGTGTACTGAGGATCGCGCAGAAGTAGGTTTTGTAAGACTATATTTATTTATTTTTACTATATCAATAATCCAGTTTACTAATATTTCATCAAAATTTTTATTGAAAATTTTTTTAGTTTTATAACTAATACTTTTTTTCGGAAAACATAAAACAAATAATCAGTTAGCTATCTAAAAAACTGTTAGTTATCTGTGTTATGGATCTAGCATGTTAATGAAAAAAGGACAAAATTGTGCTTACTATGCTACACCCATAAGAGCACCCACTGTCCAAATTGTGCTCATTATGTTATAGATGAGTTTTATATATAATCATAATATATGTCAAAATATTTATATTGTTTTATTAAATAATCTACAAAAACTGACTATTGTTCTGGTCTTGATAGACCCTCACAGTCTGCTGCTCGTTTCAAAAACATATGAATGTGTCAATGGGAAAGGGTACACAGACCCAAAATTTACCTTGAGGTTCATAAAAAACATTTTTAAATACTCAGTATAATCCGTTTTAGTCGACACAAAAAACTGCAACAACTATACGGAAAAAAAACTTCTGTTTACAATGGAAAAAGCAAATAGTGGTAAATAATAATATTTAATATATGATTATGATGTATTTGAAACTATTTGAATCCGTAATTTAGGTATTTAGGTGAGAATTAGGTAAACACGCTTTCAAAATATAACCGGTGAAATGACTCATCTGTAAAGATAAACTTTAACGTAATTTACAGCCTGGAAACAAATTATTATTCGCAATTAGTTTACCTTTTACTGTGTATCCTTAGTACTGTTTGGAATGTTATATTTATCTGTTCTTCCAATCCGTTGCGTTAATTTTCTTACTCTAAATAGTTTTCAACCGCTAGACACCAAACTTTTGAAAATTCAAACTGGTTGTCACTTTTTTGACAGTTGTTTGGTTTGACACTTTGAATTTGTTTCTTTTTGGTAACATTCCGTTTTACGCATGGATTTAGTAAACGGACTGGAGCGAGCACTCTACCCCCAGGGCCAGTCAACTGTGTATTAGTGACCTTGGACTCAGGCGGGGGCTAGAAAACGTAATAAAGATAACGAGACTTTAATTTCTTGCCTTCTCTGTCTAAATAAAATATAATGTTACCATGTAAAATAAAATAAAATTTCGATTTGGCATAAAAGCGTTTCCTTTAGTCTAAATAGCTTAATATTTTTTCGGTTATTTAATTAAATTTGATCGCAAAATGTGGAAAGAGGGAACGGAGGCCTTTGCCTTGCAGTGGGACAATATAGGCTTATAATAATAATAATTAAATTTGAAAGTTATTACCTCATCGTTATCATCATCAGCCCGGAATCTCGCTTGCTGGGTATAGGCCTCC
This sequence comes from Noctua comes, assembly GCA_963082995.1. Lineage (NCBI taxonomy): Eukaryota > Metazoa > Arthropoda > Insecta > Lepidoptera > Noctuidae > Noctua > Noctua comes. Next base: position 11,704,052 of record OY720285.1, read on the forward strand.
ACTTTTTTCTGCCACGCTTCTCGGTTATCTGTGTCCCTCATCCAGATGTTTCCCGCGCCTTTGACGATATCGTCGATCCAATGAGCTTTAGGACGACCTTGGTTTCTTTGGCCTAACCTTGGCCACCACTCGGTCAAAGCCTGGCTCCATCGGCCATCTCCTCGTCTATCTAACCAGATGTCCTGCCCAGGTCCACTTCAGGCACACCGCCCGGTCCCCGATGTCGTAGACTTTCGTCCGACGGCGGGTTTCGGCGTTACGCACTCGATCTAAGAGGGTTATGGCGAGCATGGCTCGCTCCAAGACCCTTGTGCCACTAGTACTCGGTGAACAGTCTCCTTCGTGAGCGTCCATGTCTCGGCACCGTAGGTTATTGTTGGCAAGACACATTTGTTGAAAAGACGGGGTTTAGGCTCTGAGGGATCGTTTTGAACCGAAAAATATGTTCTAGTTTGCTAAATGCCGCCCATTCGAGTTGTACTCTCCTAGAAATCTCCTTGTTGGAATGCTCCTTGTCAAAAGATAGAACATGTCCTAGATAAACATAATGACCATGAACCATCTCCAGACTCGTTTCCAACCATAACAGCTGAAACAGAGTCGTCCGGAGTGCCTGACATCACCTTCGTTTTGGACATGTTCATTCTTAAGCCAACTTGTAGGGAGGCATAAAAAAAAGCAGGGAGGCATCAAAAAAGTCGTTACCTAAATTAGGATAGATAAATAAATTTAATTCTCTTTCTAAAATAAAAAAGATAGAAAGATAGAGGGAGATAGTATTTTGTGTGTACATAAATAAATAAATAATAAAAAAGGAGTCTAGTGATTTGTTGTTCTAGCAACACCACAAGATAAATGTCTGCCGTTGTGGTCCGTTTTTTATTTGCTCTAACTATAAATTAATTGTTTCCGATTACGGTTAGACTGCAAAGTTATTGACCTAAGCTCAATTTATTTTGCAAAAATCGTTCCTTCCTTATGCATTTTTTGGGTTTCGCCGCACTCGGGCTAAAAGGGTCACCAAAAAAAATGCATACTATATTAGGACTAGCTACGCCACTGGCATTAAGTATTTTGTTGATGGCAATGGCCTTTTCTCGTTCTTTTTTCGTTTGCTCAATACCTCCATGACCACTGTACCTGCTCAAAAATGGAGGAAAATAAAACTAAAAGTTTGTGACAAACACTATAATTTAAAAATCCGCCGCGCGCCGGCTTGATATAAAGGCTGCACACAACAGAACTTTTAGTTATTGTTTGAGATGAAGGAATCACATTCAACCATTTTTGATTAATTTCTTCTTTCGATGGAAAGCTGTAACAAACAATAATACTATTTATATACTATTTGAATAGGTAATATTTTAATATTATTTGAATAACGCGATCGATAGGTACAAATGGTATTTTTCATACGCATAATATTAGTAGTTTTAATGAAAACAACATGAACGCATAAGAGTCTTTCGTCTACAAAACGTTTAAGGCATGGTCACACTAATAGTAAACAGAATCTATAATATTCCTTACCAGTGAAATGATAAGCCTAGTGCCACAAACACCATATGATTTACTTTTACACGACATGATAAAACACTTTTTAACCATTTTCGATTCACCATACATAGTCACAGATCACAAACCCTTGCAATGGCTATTTAACCGTAAAGATCCCGGATCTAGCTTAGTACGCTGGCGACTCAAATTAGAGGGATTTGACCATGATATTATTTGATAGAAAGAGAAAATGAATACCAACGCTGACGCACTGTCTCGAGTTCCAGTTCAAGGTCCTCCATCAACCTCTGAGCCTCTACTACTAGATGTTGAAACAAAACTCGATGACCTCTAGAGGACCTTCTTATAATTCTACCATCTCCCATTCCTTTCTCCTTTGAGAATAATGCATTAGATCGCACGATACGATGATACACGATTTATGAAAAAAATTATTTGACGTTAGCATTAATATGTCTATTTTAGGACAGTCTAACGAAAAATATATAGGTACCTACTAAAAACGTTACTGGCATGGACGATGATTTTAAAATAAAATAATAAAGACGTCAATCCTCCTCATATAAAATCACAGTGTCACATTTTACAATATAATTATGTCAACAATTTTTTTTTTTCTTTTTTGATATAGAGAAGTAAGAAGATTCGGAGATTTTACTTTATTAGTGGCATTATGCACTTGTACGAAGTTGCAATTTTTATTGAATATACATAAGTTAGTAGTAATAAAATGACAGCTTGATTTTATTTTAATTTGTTTTTTGTTTGGTACAAGCCCGCCACACTTTTCCCAAACCACTGTAATTCCTCCACCACACACCACACTTTTAATTTGTGTGTACCCACCAAAGACATTAAAAATCGGTCTAGGCGTTTCGCAGATCAGCCGGAACAAACAGACAGACAGACAGACAGACAATTTGAAATTGAAAAAAATGTGTTTTTGTTTTATGTGATGTATGCAATCAGTAAAAAGCTCTTATTTTGGAATAGCAAACAGACACTTAAATGTTTTTATTTGAATAGATGTGTAGATAAGAATTAGAATTCCGTGTAAAAATTACAACCAATGGTTGTAATTTTGTTACCAATTTCAATGAAATTGGTAACAAAATTCGATTCAAAAAGGGAAGAAACCATTTTTTTAAATAATAATTTCACGCGAACGGTCACGGTCACGGTCACGGTCGCGGGCAACAGCTAGTAGTAAGTAAATACAATCTACGGTGGGTGACTACGTCTACCTTAAAGCCCACCTGAGGCTCAAAGAGTCACCTATTTGGAAAGGACCATACAAAATCATCAATGTTCACTATAATAACACAGCTACGCTCCTTATCAACAAGCGTCATGTGGCTCATCATTTTCGATCAAATGAAACCCGCGGTAATTGCAGACACTGTATTACTGTTAGAAACCGATTAAAAATAGAGATAAATAATTATATTATTACCATGTAAGTATTACCTAGTAATACAATAGGTATTCATTCTATTTCAGCGCCTCGGTCAATGCACATCAGGACTTGTTCATAACCATTTCCTTCTAGTTAATACTATATTATATGCGTGCGGTTGGCAAAACAAACCGTCTGTTCCGTGTACAAACCGGCTTGCGCAGGCAGAACTGTGGTGAAGCTTGTGCGTGTGGTAGGCCCTTTAGACATAGATAGGAAAACATACAAAAAATAAAGCGACCTTCAATTTGAAACCATATTGGGCACTCATAGTTCGATACAAGGATAGTAGGTAAATGTGAGTTAGATTCTATCTCACATTTAATGTCAGGATGTGTCGTGGTGGGCCTTGAAAGAGAAAGGTTTACCTGGGAAGTATGTAGAGTTAATTCGTGCTACGTCCGGTCAGCTGCTGGCAACACCGACGAGTTCAGTGTGACTGTAAGCTTGCATCAAGGGTCGGCTTTGAGTCCTTACCTCTTCCTGTTGATTATGGATGCTTTGACGTCGGACATACAGGAAGGGGCACCCTGGTGCATGCTGTTTGCCGACGATATCGTTCTTGTCGATGAAGATGGGTTTGAGATCCAGAGCAGATTGGAGAAATGGCAACAGAAGCTGGAGAACGTTGACTTGAAAATCAGCAGAATTAAAACTTAATACATGTTCTGCGATTTCGGAGGTCTCTCCAGTCCTGGAGTCACAGCGCTAGTTGGCGCGTTTCTACCTGTCTGCTCCGACACTTTCGGTATATCGGTTCACTCGTGCAAAGCGATGGCGAAATAGATCGCAGTGAAGTGAAATGGCGGCAGGTCACGGGAACAATCTGCGACTCCCGAATTCCCCTTAAACTTAAGGGGAAGATTTATAAAACAATGGTTAGACCTGCTGTCTTGTATGGATCAGAATGTTGGGCCACAAAAGGGATGAATGAAAGGTATTTGCTTGTGGCTGAGATGAGAATGCTAAGGGGGATGTGTGGTGTTACGCAAATGGATAAAGTAAAAAATGAGCACATAAGAGGAAGTCTGAAAGTGGCGCCGGTGACTGAAAAGTTGTGCGGTAATCGGTTGTACGGTCATGTGATGCCGAGGAATGAGGAAAATGTCGTGAAGAAAATTTTGAGTATGACTGTGGATGGGTATAAGAGTAGAGGAAGACCGAAGAAACGATGGATGGACTGTGTGAAGAATGACATGGCACGGAAGGAGGTGTCTGATGAGATGACGAATAATATAGAAGTAAGGAAGAAGAAGATATGCTGCGCCGACCGCAAATGAATTGGGACAAGGGCAAAAGAATGAGATGATTTAATGTCGAAACGTAGTAAACATTCAACATGGTTCGGCGGAAGTTTTAAACATGTTTTCGGTACTCTAGACGAAGATGACGCATTAAAATACGATTCCGCTATTGATCCATTCGAAATCATGAGAAAAAGCTCGCGGAACTAATGAAAGAAAACATCTTAATTATGATAAGTTTGTACTTAGGTCGGTAAATGAAAAGCGTGGGTAGGTATATAGCAAGCGTATAATGCTAACTGGCATGAGTACCGGTGACACCTTATAATTATACATACATATAGTGTGAATTGACAATTTACTAAATGTGGGTAACGGCAATACATCACAATACTCACTAATTATTACTTATCCTTAAAACTAGAATACTTACTAATTAGTACAAAACAAAACAATACTAAACTACACTGCAGTACAACTTATTAGACTACAACATAAACATAATAAAAAGCATTGACTCCATAACTATCTTCACGATTTACAACATTAGGTCCCTAATACAAGTTATAATATAAGTCTTATGGATACTAAATTATTAACTAGCTTACTCAAGCTACTTACTTAACGATTACAATATTATATATACCGCGTGACCGGGAACTAATTGATAACCTTGAAATGGGTCAACATAAAATTAATGGCCGATCAGAAAAAAAAAAAATAACAAAAAAAAGTACCAACAAACAAACCCATAACAGACTAACCAATTTGTTTTCGTTAACATATTTTTTTGGCGAATGTTAAACAGGTTTTATTTCATTATTACTATACAATACTAATCTATACTAATATTATAAAGCTGAAGACTTTGTTTGTTTGGTTGAACGCGCTAATCTCAGGAACTACTGGTTTGAATTGAAATATTATTTTAGTGTTGGATAGTCCATTTATCGAGGAAGGTTATAGGCTATATAAACATCAAGCTACGACCCATAGAAGACGAGCAAAAATAAAACAAGTCAGAAGCGACGGGTGAAACCGCGGGGCACAGCTAGTGTTTAATAAGTCTATTAATATTATTTAAACCCCAATGATCAGGCACAATAAATTTCCATTAATATACATACGTTGAACATGAATAGCATTAACTCACTTTTCACGTTAGGTATATGAATAACACCATTTTGAAATCTGCTTTAAGCACATATTATTTTAAAATTATTAGTCACTTTGTTTTCGATACTTTTTTATACTACGGACGCTTAAACTTTGTCAAATTGATTTAAGCTAAGTCTCGCGCCGGACGTCGGCAGACGATCTCCAGCCACCGTAGGCGCGGGCATGCGGGCGGCGAGTAATGGGCGACTCGCTGTCCGACCATGGACCATGCCCGGGTCGACGGCGCGTTGTGTTCCACGCGCGCCTCAAAAAGTGTTAGCATAATGACGGGGCAGGCTTAGGCCCTCTGGCCAAAGCCTGCCGGGGTCGCGGGACTCACAGAATTACCGTGACCGGGGCAGGCTTTGGCCCTCTGGCCAAAGCCTGCCGGGGTCGCGGGACTCACAGAATTACCGTGACCCTGGAACATAAAGGGCTATTGAAGGACACCATGGATTTTAGTCAGTACAAGTCTGACAGTCCCTCGAATCCCGCTCTGCCCTGGGTGGGAGGACTCATTTGATGATTTTACAAGGCTAAAAAAAAAAAAAAAAGCTAAGTCTCGCACTTCACTTCTTGTGTAAGTACAGGTATTACACCTACTGTACACTGATTTGGGATTTGTAATATACCGGTTCCGGAAACTATGATTTCGCGTAAATCGGAGTTATCACAATCCATTGACACTTGAACGAGATTGCACGCGAAAATCCACTGTTTATTCATAAGTGATTTCCAATTAATGTCTAATTCGCTGGCTATCGTTTTAGTTTCACATTGCGTCCATAGCACTAATCGTTTTCTTTAATAGACCACTTTCACACGTAGGATTTCTGCTTGTCAAAAGTATCGTCTGTATCGGATATTAGAATTTTAGAAGGTTCCGTTATACTTAATTGTAGTATGAGTTGACTTAAAGTATTTTCAAGACTCCAATGTCGTAAATGTGAAAAAAATATCACCTGTCCCATACAAAATTTCAATACCTACTCGACCCAAATGTATGGGACAGCTGAAATTTTATTCGCATTTACGATATTGGACCCAAGGAGAAAGTTGTTCAGTTTGATGGTCTGCAGCATATCCTTTTATATACTACTCATGCCAGTTCGCATTATAAGCTTTGTATAGACCCACGCCTTCCATTTACCGTCCTAAGTACAAACTGCTCAGTGGCGACGAGGTTGTGATAATAGCTCCTAGAATTGTATTCGGAATCGTGCTAACGGGTTAAGAATAAAATATCGAGTTTAAACATCGGTAAAATCGAGCAGCCGGGTGAACTACAAGGCGGTACTAGTTCAGACAAGCTAGGAAAAGCATTACACCAACTGTGTTTGATCGGATATACCCCGGCCGGTGAGCTTACCATTGCTTATTGATGACAACGTTATCAAGATGGAGGTAGATACAGGCTCTGCTGTTTCATGTATAAGAAAAAAATCGGTTGTCTGTAAAGTCGGTTTACTGACGATAGTTGAACGTGACAACGTCATAAGAAAATACTGATGGAATGGTTGCATTTTTCAAAAAACGAATGTGCGTTGAGCAATTGTTTTATGGAACGCCTCATTTTTTCGTGCGTGCAGCTGGCTCCATCGAATTATAAGACGTTGTCACGTCAAAAAACATTATGATAGGTACTTTAGTACTAGATCGATCGAGCCATTTAACTTAGTGCTCAAATTTTATGATGGTAGCAATGTCAAGCCATTTGGTGTAATAAGACCGAAAGTTCAGCACGATGTATTAAACACTGCAATCAACAAATTTGTCCCTAATTGTAAGCAGGCGCGGTCCCAGGGGGGGTCACAGGGGTCATGACCCACCCCCCCCCTCAAAATCATACACGCCAAATCTTACTTCATCGCTCAACAAGAGAAACTAAACTGTTTCGAGGCAGAATTCTAAAATTTTCCAGCTCGCTTCGCTCGCTAATGCATCTGAGTTACTTTTATTCTCATCTCTGTATGAATGAACAAATAGAACCTAATACACAGCTGAGCTCTCTTTGAGGTCTCTTCTCTCGCTCTTGCATTCTATTAGTATCAAAAGCGGATCCGGGAGGACGACCACCCCGCCTGGACTGGGCCTAGGTCGACCGTGATCATGTTTCTGAACTCATTGATTTTTAAATGAAAAAGCTAAAGATTACCCCCCGAAAATAAACCTAAGGCGCCCTTGATTGTTTTGTTTATTTAAATCCAGAGATAGTTGATATAATTTCGTTTTCCAAAAGTTGTTGATAATAGTTTAACACCCCCCCAATCGGTACCCAACCAAATTCCTGGCTATGGCCCCTTGTGACCCCCCCCAAAGACTTAGGCTGGGACCGCGCCTGATTGTAAGTCAATGATCTTCCGCTATCCTCCATGGTTTAATAAAGCAATTCTAAGGACGCTTAATAAGTTAAGGTTGCGCTTTAAGAAATATAAAAACCCGCTGGATGAGTAATTAGAGTTAAAGTTAGATAAAAAACTAAGCCAAAAATCGGTACAATATCCATTTGGAAAAATTAGAATCAGAAATTAAAGAAAACCGCAAATTATTCTGGACGCATGTAAAGGCTAAACGTGGTGGGTCTAGTGTCTATCCACTAATAATGACTGACAGACTACTATATCGAAGGCGCAACCATCTGCAACCTTTTGGTGACTATTTTGCGTCGATTTACACCTCTGATTTACACAGAATTTAAGAGCGACTCGACTATTCTTGACTTAATAAAGGTTAATAGCCAGTGCCTAACAATCCCTGAACTAGACAGTAATACCCTACTCAAAAACTTACAATCTGTGGACATCAGAAAAGGTGCAGGCCCTTATTTCTGCCTCTGCTACGGCCCTGGGGGGTTACCACGACGTCTTATAGCAGGAGTAATTCCAGTGTGGGAAGAGACAGAGCTATCCAGGTCGTCTAGCGGTTCACTAAGAAAGGGTTTGTTTTTAAATTCCACCCCTAATAGGGTGAAATGGGTTGTTGAATTTTCTATGAAACTTTTTATTCTCAGAGTCGATTGACTTGAAAATGTGTCTACATATACTTCAGTTAAAATGATGAGATACGTGTATCACAGTTTTTCCAAAATCATCCCCCAATTTAAAATTCAATGTCCTGACTGGCTGACAGATATACCAACGCACAGCCCAAACCGCGGGTCCCAGAGATATAAAAATTGGAGGGTGTATTTTTTGTGAAGAGTAAGTATCAGTTTTTCGAAATTCCTATCCCTTAGAGGGTGAAATGGGGTGTTGAATTTTCTGTGAAACTTTTTAGTCTCGGGGTCGATTGACTTGAAAATTTGTGTACATACTCTTTAGGTAAAATCCAGTAAATCCGATGTCCAATCTCAAACCAAGGTATCAATATTTCACGTATCTAATTTAATTGATAGAACTTTAAACTAATAGTTGCAAGTTATAAGCAAGTACATGTAAATCTATGTATGTATTATAGATAGATACATAGATTACTTATTATCCCAGAAGTAAGATCCCGTGGGAAATTCCCTAACTCCACGCGGGCGAAGCCGCGGGCACAAGCTAGTTTTGTATAATGCTCATGTCCCTGCGAATTAATTAATTTTAAAAATCAAATGTGGGAACGCAATCTCCTAAAACTGGTTGTAGGCCGGTTTTTGTTTTGCACACGCCGCTGACATTCAGAAAAAAAATTGTAAGTTCATTTAAATAAGTTGTACCAAGTGATATATTATAAGATGGGCTGTCTACAATGAAGTGGCTTAGTTACAAAACGATCGAGGTGACGATAGCTAGTTTTTAATAACTATTTTAATAGCTGCAGAAAGTGACAATAGTTGTGAAATTCTTAATAGTAATTGTGTGATCTTATTTACCTATTGTGTAAGTATTTTGAATTATTTTTCTTGATTAAAACACCAGAGGTTCTTTATTAAATCCGCTTCGGGTGTTTTAATTTTCGGCATTCAGATACAGACCCAGTCGCATATCTGCAAATGCATCCCATTATTTTGGACTGGTCTAGAAAACGCAATGACGTAGAGTGTTCTCCTTTGTGCACTCATGGGTGTAAAAGTAGGTACCCCTAACAAAGTTGAAAGGCACTTGTTCTCACGTGCACTTCTCGTCATTGTATTTTCTAGACCATTCCTAGTTTTCACCTTCTAGTTACGGAGATATTGGGGATCAATGTTCCTACTTTTCACAAGTATTTTTGTAAATACAAGTTTTTAATGTTTTCCCTTTACTTTAATTACTCCACGACCTCCATACTATTCAATGCATCCATCAGCACAATGTTTTGAGTCCTACCGAAAACGTGATTTTTAACGGGAAATAATAAGTCTCGCCACAAAATTATTTATTGGCCACGTGATTAAACTTCTAATTTTATAACTAAGCAACGGGAAAATGACATAGCCTCTAATAAACTAATTCGTCTTTTTTACAACGCCATCTAAATATTCTATAGAAAGCGTCAAGTAAAGATCATCAATTATTGTGACTTGTCCTTCTTATTTATACATTGCCACCTAATTTACTAACTCGGCCACGGATTTTACATCTCGTCACCATTTTACGTTTTACAGCTTCAACACAATGTCCTCAAAAAAATATAATTCAAGCTTCCACAGAAAGCATCATTTATTATAAGTTAGCATTAAAATAATACATCATATTCTTTTATCGTGAAAATAGCCACTGCATGATTTGGCGCGAGTTCGCGAAGCGACAGAACTCATAAAAATTCAACTCATTAAATAGGCACAACGGTAATTTTAATTAACGGAACAACAAATACTTAGGAATCAAGAGCGAGCGAAGCGAGTTCGGGACTTGGGGCACCCCGACTTTAGGTTAGTTAACCCTGCAAACAGAAATAGGAGCCCCGCGCAGCGGGGCTACGTCGACTACGCCTATTACAAAATATTGATATTATTTACCTTGGACTTTAGGTGAATTTCTGCACTAAAAACTTACGAGACTACCCAAAAAAATAGCTTAATACTTTGTGACTGGTTTAGAATATTTATTATAAAGTGGTATTTAGGTGAAACGTGATTTTGCCAAAAGAATCAAAATGATTGAATATCAACATTTGTAAAGCGAAGAGTTTGCCAAAGGAATGCATGTAAAGTGATTGTTTAAAAAATGAAACATCAGCGGAATACGTTGTTTGTGAAATAAATAGTAAATGAAACGTTGGTTGTTAACTAAAATTTGTGAAAGGAGTTTAGGTAATACATTAGTGAACCGGCCAATATACTATTTGATGACATTTTTAGCAAAATTTTGACGATCAATTAATATGGGATGAGTTACATTTTAAACGTACTGAGTTAAAAAATTAGAAGCTAAATAAATATATTTTTTGATGTCATTTAATAGTATCTTAGAAGTTTACTGTTAGAATGCATGTTACAAATTTAGATGCTAAAAAATAACCATCATGCTGAGTTGTATTTAGAGTGGTTTACATAGACGATAACTAGTGGCTAGGATAGTATTATTTAGATGCTCGTTAATTGTGGCTGACTTAGTAATTTAGAAGTCAACTTAAATTTTTGGAGGCGAATAATGTCATTAAAAAGAAGCCTGTTTAATTGGCAACCATTTTTAACCCCAATAAAAAGTCGCTGCCCAGCAATAATTTTTGCGCAGTGTTACTTAGTTTGATGTACAGAATGCTTGGTTGACGGCTTCGTGAAGGGTCTGTTTACACCTTGTAGTTAGACTGGAAGTGGAGTCCGATATAGTTGGGAAAAGGCTAGCCAGACTTGCAGATGTTGAAGAAAGGATACTATAATAGTTTAACGGGCTCAAGGGCGCGTCGGAACAAAAACGTAGCATTTAAAATACCTACTGACCGGTTTAGTTGATTAATGATTAGACTTTAAACTATTTTTTGTTAAGTACAAGTACAGCAATAACTATAGGTTAACATAAGTAGCTATCAAATATTGTTGATCTTAGAATTCGTATACCTACTATGGTATGTTAAACACTGTTCTAAGAATTCACGGTTTATGACTTAACTTACACTATCTTCCGTGATTTTCAATTAGCTCCAAAGGTAAGTGTAAGTTTATGTTATGTTAGTTTATTTGATTTGAAGTCCTCAGCCGTACGTCATTCACCAAGATTCTGGAGCGATTCGCCTGAGGGCGGACACCCCCAGACTCGGAAAAAAGAAAAGAAAAAAAAAAGAAAAAAAAGGTGAGGTAGGTACAGTCGGCAATGTTAATTAATTTACATCACGCACACATCCGTAACTGTCATTGTACGAGTCAGTAATATTCATACAGCCGCTCATTATTATTGTGTGCGTATACGTAATCTACCCTACACGTAGGGTTGCCAACCATACTTTAAAATAACGTATCCTACTTTATTTTTGGTAATTATACTTTATACTTTTGCATACAAATAAAGTATATTAAAATACTTTATTTTCAACCTTTGCTGTGATGCATAATAAAAACACTCATTATGGGTACTTATATTAACGGTACACAAGTTAAAACGGATGATGGAAAGGATTTATAATTACTGAACGAAATGTTAGATGTCAGATGTGATGTGAATGTGACAAGACAGTCGACATTCTGACATTGGTCATAGATGTGACTATCGACGAAATTGGTTTTAACGGGCGCATAGTGTTTTATGAAGCTCTTTTTTCGGACATCGCATTTTTATTAAAGTGGCTAATAGATATAATCACTTTAAAGCAAAATTTCGAATCCCCATTAAGTTATCAAGTCTAGTTTCTGAGATATATTTTTTTGAAAATCATCAAATTTTAAGTCGGATATTTAGAAAAAAAATCATTTCTCATAAACCAAGTATAATATGCAATAATGATGTTGAAGCATCGATAGCGCCTCTTATGCTGCATATTTCAAAACACAAATGAACATCATAACCTGGCTAGATCCAAATTTATACGAGATTTTTAGTTTTTAATTTTCTTAATTTTCGCGAGGATTCTGCCGTATTGGGAAAAGTTATTTACGCCAACATTGTTCTCTTTACTTCCCCAATACACCACTTAAATTTCACATCCCAATTCCGTGGAATCTAGAAACTACAACCTTTTTAAGTTTCGTCCGGATTTTATGTCGTCAGGGTTGTCATGCTCTCAGAAAAGAAAATTATATCCCGATCTGATTTGTTTTGTCAAAAAAAAAAAACTAATCTGGTAGCATTTTCGTTGAAATATAAATAAAGTGGTTTGGCTTATCTGGTAATGATAAAAATATTATTTGCATTCCAAGTTAATTGAATTGGCAAAAATTTTGACTTTTGACGTAGGACTCTGAATCCAGCTAAACTATTTTGATTTAAACCCTGGTTTGAAGTACCTACGTACTACATGATTGATGATACGCAAAATACACGCTCGCAATAGTAATAACATAAGCTGGGAGTACCTGCACGCGGTGAAGGCGGTAACAGTTTTCTGGCTAAAACTCCCACTAACTCGATTTGCGTTCTTCCGTACGCTTAGATGCTTTCGGGCTATAAAAATAGGTTTTAATAATTGATCTCGAATATAAATTGAGTTATAAATATCTGGGTAATAAGTGTGACAACCCTAACAAAAAAAGAAAATTTTGAATAACTTCTAGATTCCATGGAATTGGGATGTGAAATTTAAGTGGTGTATTGGGGAAGTAATGAGAATCATTTTGGTATAAATAACTTTTCCCAATACGGCAGAATCCTCGCGAAAATTAAGAAAAACTAAAAACCAAAAATCTCATATAAATTTGGATCTAGCCAAGTTACGATGTTCATTTATGTTTTAAAATATGCAGCAAAAGAGGCGCTATCGATGCTTTTAACATCATTATTGCATATCATACTTGGTTTAAGAGAAATCATTTTTTTTCTAAGTATCCGGCTTAAAATATGATGATTTTCAAAAATTAATATCTCAGAAACTAGACTTGACAGCTTAATGGGGATTTGAAATTTTGCTTTAAAATGATTTTATCTAGTAGCCTCTTTAATAAAAATGCGATGTCCGAAAAAAGGGCTTCATAAAACACTGTGGGGCGCTGTCAGTAGGGATTGGTCATCTCTTAGGGGCCGTCTCCACGAGCGAGAGAATCGCGGCGATATTATCGTCGTGTCACGTATAATTCTATACTCTCTCTTAAGGGCCGTCTCCATGAGCGAGAGAATCGCGGCGATATTCTCGTATAGAAATACGTGACACGACGATAATATCGCCGCATTTCTCTCGCTCGTGGAGACGGCCCCTTAGCTGCCATTTTTATTTTTGAACAGTTGATTATACAGGGTGTAAACAGACCCTTCACATACCCGTCAACCAAGATTCTGTACATCAAACTTTATAACTCGCCATCCACAGGCCCATGATTGTTTTCTTACGTTTACAATGATCTTCTATCGTTTTTCCTTCTTCTTCATTCAGCGTTCTTGCAAAATAACAAATGGTTAGTTAATCTACACATTATTAATAGTGAAATAGACGCGCTTCATATTTTAAATCGCTAAAGTGTCAACCTGAGAGTTGCGCACAGCAGGGCACGCCACCATAGTGGCGATAAGTCCCCTCTTTGAAGAGTGGCTAGAGAGGCGCCACGGCGCCCTCACCTACCGCCTGACGCAGGTCCTCACCGGACACGGTTGTTTCGGGAGGTTCCTGCACCGGATCGGGCGGGAGAAAACGCCCGGGTGTTTCCATTGTGAGGATCGTCCGGAGGCACGGTGGAACATACCGTGGAGGTCTGCCCCGCTTGGGTGGAGCACCGTCGTGTCCTCGTAGCGGCGATCTCTCGCGTCCGGCCCTGGTTCAAGCCATGGTCCGGAGCGAGAGGGAATGGGAAGCCGTCACCTCCTTCTGCGAAGCAGTCATGCTAGTGAAGGAGGTGGCGGGACGTGAGAGGGAAAGAACCTGACGTCCCAGCCGCGGGAGACGCCCTCTGCGTCGGAGGTCACGTGGTGGCTCCCGGCCACCGTAGGCGCGGGCCTGTGTCAGCAACGATGTAGGGGTCTACAAGGGCCGATGCCTGCCAGGGCTGCGGGACTGTTCGAAAGAGATACCGTGGCCCTGGAACACAAAGGGCAAAGAAGGAACATGGTTGGGTTTTAGTCAGTACAAGTCTGACACTCCCTTCCGCTCCGCCCAGAGTGGGGGGGGGGTCATTTGATGATTTTGCATCCGAAAAAAAAAAGAGTTGCGCACAGTTTATAAAAGACCCGGCAAAAGATTTAAAAATATTACATTTAAACTTATGAAGCATTTCTAAAAATGTTGATAAAGTTTCGGTGCTTATGTGATTATTGGGCTTCCAGAGCGACGTCGTCATTCTCACCGTTGGTTACGCAAACTTTCACACTTCGAGCTTGGATGTCTTCACGTCATAATACACTAAAAACACATTACGAGTATAACCAAAATGACAACCGATACTTGCAGGTGTACTTCCAGTCGATCTTGAAGTGTAGCGTCGTGTTGCAATGTAGTATTACACACGAGAGTGTTATTAAGCCGAGAGCTGCAGTAACAAATCCCCACCCGTATCAAACGACGTTTTTCAATACACTTTCGAAGAAATAAAATATTAGAACGGAAAGTATTTTTGTCAGGAATCATTAGGAAACTATGATTTAATTTGCTTTTTTTCTGCGCTTGATTTCGCCAAGTTGAAGAAGAAGCATAGGTATGATGCCGCTAACTAAACAGCTCATATGAAAAATAGAAAATTCAAATATTTTTGAATTTAGAACACAAATAAATGTTAATTTGTTCATAAAAGAAAATATTTGTTTCAAATAATCATTTTTGTCTATGTTATTCTATTTATAAACACAACTGAAATATTCAAAAAATATTTACGCCATAAAGACGCATATAGCTGAGAATTAAAAAAAAATCAATCACCGCCGACTATAGTCATTGAACCCATTTGGACTTAGTATAAGTATAGTTTTCTGCTATCTACGAATCTATAGGGTTCCGTTTTTTGCCATTTTTCAGGAGTTTTTGACGCCATTTTTAGGGTTCCGTAGCCAACCCTAAAAATGGCGTCAAAAAACTCCTCCTCAACGCCGTCAACTGTAATGTCACCAAGACACTGGCGGCGTTGCCACGTTGTATTGGCCGTAATTTTCCGTCAGCACAATGTTTTGAGTGCGTTCATTCAAAACATTGTGCTGCGACAAGCAGGTTACCACTCAGCATGATGCTCTGCTATGGGGGCCCGCAGCACAGCGCTGGTTTTCAGTGGTCACTCGTGAAAAAACGTTCGGAAGCCAAGACAGCATAAATATTTAGTTCCATGAATAAAAAAATAAAAGTAAAATAATGTAATTACATAATAAACTAAATATCATCAACATCATGATTTCAGTCGAAAGACGTCCACTGCTGGTCATAGGCCTCCCCCAAGTGTCGCCACTGTGGCGACCTAAATATAGTTAAACCTAAATTAAACTTTTACTACTACAATATAACATTAAAAAAAGAAATAAACACTTCACAAAATATAGAAGTAAGCTAAACAAAACAAAAAAGAAATACAACATGAAGACATGGCGTGAGTTTTTGTCTCGCCAGTCGCCACCATCCCGCGCATAACAAGAAATCCAGAATTGATAGAAGCTAACCATGAATAAATTACGTAAATTCTTGTTGCAGGATGCACTGGTCGCTGTACCTCATAGGAGGCGCATTGTCAGCCTTCTGGTTGCTATGGAGATACAAGAACAGGAGAATGATCCAGATGGCCAAGACGATGCCAGGTCCACGGGGACTGCCGTTCCTAGGGAATGCTCTGATGTTCATGGGACAGCCTGATGGTATGTCTCGTTGTCGTTACTACTGTATTTGTAAAGAAGTTTACTTGTCTGAATGAAGATGAAAAAAACAGCTGTTTCCTACGTGCAATCTTTTGACCTACACGGTCAAAATTTATGGAACAGCTTTTTTTTTTTAATAACCGATGAAAAATGTCTATGTGGGGGGGCTCAAAATGACGTACTGAATACTTGGTAACCGTTGCCACGTCGATATAGGATAGGTTGGGAATTTACACTTCCGCCATCTTGGATTTTAATTTAGGCATCATAACCCTCGACTAGATTCGTTGTCGTCCACAAGTTCCGTTAACTTATCTGTTTACCGTGGCGTGGCTGTTCGAAAAATGGTCAGAACGCGTTGTGGTCACCACTGCGAGGACCGCCCGGAGGACACGGTGGAGCATACGGTGCAGGACTGCCCCGCTTGGGCAGAGCACCGCCGTGTCCACACGGCGGCGGTAGGTGGAGACCTCTCGCGCCCGGCATTGGTCGAGGCCATGCTGCGGGGCGAGACGGAGTGGGAAGCGGTCGCTTCCTTCTGCGAAGCAGTCATGCTCGCGAGGGAGGAGGCGGGCCACTTGAGGGAGAGGACAGCGTCCTCCCTCCACCCCAGCCGCAGTGGTAGACGCCCACGGCGCCGGACGTCGGCAGACGATATCCGGCCACCGTAGGCGCGGGCATGCGGGCGGCGAATAATGGGCGACTCGCTGTCCGACCATGGACCATGCCCGGGTCGACGGCGCGTTGTGTTCCACGCGCGCCTCAAAGAGTGTCAGCATAATGACGGGGCCCCCTTCTAGAGGGCCAAAGCCTGCCGGGGTCGCGGGACTTATAGAATTACCGTGACCCTGGAACATAAAGGGCTATTGAAGGACACCGTGGATTTTAGTCAGTACAAGTCTGACAGTCCGTGCCGCTCTGCCCTGGGTGGGAGGACTGATGTGATGATTTTACCACGACAAAAAAAAAAAAACGCGTTGTGGTCGGTTTTTTCGGTTAATGAGCGTTTTCGACTTTTGAGCCTAACATAACCACTAAACACATGTTGCCAACTCGCTACTTCAAAAACCACTGCCAAATTCGTTACTTGTAGAGCAGAAAATTAAAAAAAAAGCCGCAATCTGAGATTTTTTTTTTTACTTTCTTTTCTTTCTTCCACAACTCGAGGAACTCAATAAAAAAAAAACCCCAAGAAAATCCGACCACTATAAACTTCGTTCCACATTATAGTCTAATCAATCGCACTCGACTAAAAGGGCTAAGAAGGAACATGGATCGGTTTTAGTCAGTACAAGTCTGACACTCCTTTCCGCTTGCGGTTTGACATTATGTATATTATAAACATTTTCCCCGTATTTTTGTTTGCAGAATTCATAAAAGTACTAAAAGAACTGATGGTGGAGTTTGGTGGTCTGTTCAAATTCTGGCTCGGTCCCGACCTGAATGTTGTTGTGAGCAATCCTGATGATGTCAAGGTACTAGTTCAAAAAAAAGTATAACTACTCGTTGGTCAGATAGACAGTCGTTCCATTTAACATATTGGGATTGAACTGCATCCAGTTTGACTGAAAGATGACTTGAACATAGTTGGGAAAAGGCTCGGCACATGATGATAATGTTTTAGTGGTTGCAGAAGTTACTGCTGAGCGTGAGGTCCGGGGTTCGATTCCCAAGTCGGCCCAGAATTTCCCAACAGCACCGCAGAGTCTGATATGTGAGATTACACGGGACTTAAACATAACTGGAGAAATGTGGCTGTACTATAGCGTTCATCTCTGTTTGACCCTTCAGGGATTACATGGAGCTTCGGTAGCTGGTTTAATTTGTCCTTGTATTTAATTACGACACGGTTTGCGCATTGGCTGAGCGGTTGGCTGTTGCGCTGCATGTCGCGGGTCGATTTCCGCACGGAACAAATATTTGTATGGCCTAGCCTACAGATAGTTTTTCCGGGTCTGGCTGTTTGTGTTTGTGAGTTTTAGTGTTTGTAAACGCACCCATGACGCTGGAGAAATACATAGTGTGGGCCCACGTTTTTTAAAAGAAATAAAACATATTTATATTATAATCTGACATCCTTCTGGGTATTTCAGTTACTGCTGACAAACTCGAAGACCAGTGTAAAAGGCCCTCAGTACAAGTACATGGTTGATGTACTCGGAGGTGGAATACTGAGCGGATCAGGTAAGAATACACACCTTTTTTGTATACATGGTGTGAGGGACATACAACGCCTAAACTCTTGCCATGAACTCAGTAGACAGAGGATTTTTGAATAACCGACCATAAGTCATGCGCCTTCTGGATTCATGGTAACAGTTAGCGCCGTAGCGCGCGACGCGTTAAATGAGCTCTACGCTCAATTAAGGCGTCGCGTACGGCGGCATGGCGTCTTGCGGATTCAACGCTCCGCGAGACGCCACCAAGAAGCGGCGCGTGCAGTGGCCTGCATTTTCACACGTTCTTTAAACACAAACAAATGACAATGAACGACGTTGACTACGGAGACGCAGGGCGTGAAGCGTCAAGTGCGACGCCGTGTGCTCCGTCACGAGAATCGCTTAGGTACATTTCACACGCCGCTTCTCCGTGAATAAAGTATTAAAAAATTGGGTGGCAGCAACGCTGCGTGCGCCGAGCCGCCACGTTGTAAGCCGCGTGCGTCGCGGCGTTGTCATCTTCGGGTTCCACCGCAATGTCATCTGCGGGCTCCGCCAGGCGCCGCAAGTAACGCTGCATTTCAAGCAAACTCACGTGACATCGCTTCTCCGTAAACGCTCTCGTACATCAACATATGTTTGAATTTATTGCGGACCACGCCGCACAACGCGCCGCGTCTCCGTAAATGATCCCTTACACCCTGTATGTAGCTCATGCATAAGTTATACGGTATCAAAAAGCGAGCAATAAGTCTAAGTTTCAGAGTTTAGTGGTAGGAAAGATAAAAAACATATGTTCTAAACTAGAAAAAATTCTGACTAACCGCGTCTACTGACCAGCTGATACTGATCAGCTGTAGTTACTTGAAATTATGAGCTGGGAAATCATTTTTATCTGTCGTATCATAAATCATTGGATATCAAGACCCAGGATTTCTGTTACGTTTCTCGACTTTGTACTGTATACCTAAAGGGTGTAACAAGACCCTTAACGATGCCGTCCCTGTCGCTCCCCGTCATTGCGATCATTTTCATTATCACAGAGGTTTTTTTCTGCTTCTGGATTGGCACTCCTATTGGATTTTAAGACTACTTTCTCTTGAATCTTGAGTTTGTCTAAGAGTCGGCCAGATAACTTTTGTGTGGAGAATCGTAACAATTCTTACCTGTTCAGCGTAGGGTATTAAAATTTTCGAGCTCGCTTCGCTCGCTCTTGGAGTCTTAGAGCTTTTGTTCTTAAAATTGTCTCCATATCTTAATTAGGAAATATCTTCTTCTGAGCAAATGGACTTTTCAAATAACTTGACAAAATTAGTGACAAAGTATGTATAGAATATCTAGCCAATCCGAGGTGCTAACATTTTTGAGGTGTTTATTACATTTTAGATTCTGAGAAGAAAATCAGCTCCGCAGCTGATGTTCTTCTCGGCATATAGTAAATTTAACCCTTAAAAATTATTTTTTATTCTCATCCTTCTGCCCCCCCCCCCCCCTCGCTCCCCCAACTCAAAAGCTGGCGACACCCTTGGCTGTTTCTGTATGTGAGTTTTTGTAATCACACCCACGATATAGGAGAAACTCATAACTCATAAATTTTAAAACAGCCACGTTTTAAAATTTAAAAAAAAAACTTCCGATAAATAAATTTTGAATTCCCTCCCCAGGTCCAATATGGCGCAAACACCGAAAGATAGCCAGCCCGAACTACAGCAAACGGGCTGTCAAGAACTACTGCGAGGTTTTCAACAAGGAGGTGGACGAGATGCTGAAGAAGTTCAGGAGTTTGGGCAGGGAACAGTTCGATGTGTTCACCCACGTTGTACAGACCACCAGCTATGCTGCTTGTCGTGAGTATATGTCTCTTTACCGTTTGGGCGTTTGGCCATGAACTCTGGAAACAAGCGTTTTTATGACAGTTCGACAGTATTTGAAAAAGTAAATTAAAGCGCATGCCACGTGTCACCACGACGCGAACATATTTTTGCGAAGGAAACGAGTGACCGCGCCTGTCCCTTATATGTAATATGCTGAGACGTGTGCTTAGTATGTATGCTTAGACGCAGGTGATGCAGGTCCACGCAGCGCAGGGCTGAGCAGATTTTGTAATGCATGAACGCACTAAGAGCTGCGTACGCTGCGGCGGCGCAGGCACTTGCGACGCAGTCATGCGTCTGACCTGCTCTGCGACTCGTTGCAGTGCCGGCACAGATATCCACGCGACGCGTGCATGTTGACACGTGTTTTGTACCTCTAATTCTTAATTTTGTTGCAATACCAGAACATTTAATTGATTTAGTGCGTTTTCAAGTAATCATTTTGCCAAATAGTTTTTTTACGCTTTTACAAACTGTAAAGTAGCAACAATTCGTTAATTTCATAATCGGAATCTGACTCTGAACTCATTGTGCTCGTAAACTCGAACACGTCTATATAGAACGCGAATGTGTCTTTGAGCTGCTGCATCGCAGCATGCTCTTGCGGCCTATGTCTGCCTCGCCTGCCCTGTCCTGCAAAATCTGTACTGTGCTGTGCTGCGTCACCTGCGTCTCAGCACACGCATAGCCTTAATGCTGTGTAAAGTGGACGTCACAACACAGATCGCCCGAGTCGTGACAGTAGTCGTACACAGAGTGGAAGGGACATCGACGCACGAACGGCTACCACGTTATTCAGTACATCATTATGACCTAACAAAAAAAATTCTATGTCATAGAAACAGAGAGTATTTTTTACATACTGTATAGTTACAAATGGGTATTATTTAGGTTCAATTAAATAAAATTATAAAAAACATTCTTAATTAAATTATCGGCTTAATTGTGTATATCCTGACAACTGTCATTTTAATCAAGTTGAATTTTAAGAACTATAGCAGGAATCTACGCAATTTAGTTTTATTTTAATTTATGGTTTGTTTTCTTTACAGAAACACTTATGGGTTTGACAAAGGAGCAGACCTTGAAAATACCACACCTTCAGGAGCTGATAGACGACAGTCCAGGGTATATTTTTATGTTTTACCATCCTGTTTTAATTTATCTCAAAACCGTGAAGGGATACTGCGTTTAGAAATCGGTTTGTCCTAGAACCGAAAATTCGAAGACATTTGATATCAACCCGCATGGCCCGTTCGGATCCACCACTTACTATTCCCTCTCCTAGAGAGGAGGCCTGAGTCACAGCAGTGGAAACTTGATAGGCTGATAGTGTGAGACCGAAGGTCGATTTTTGGAGGAAGCTGTAATCGGTTGTCACCACAACCTCCGGCCGAAGCGGAAGGTTTAATGACTCGTAAGAAATTCAGTTCAAAATTGGCTAAAAGTGAATACTTAGTTTTTTTTTACAAACAATTATGCTGATTGCATACAAACAACTTAAAAATAATAACACATCGTTATGCGTGCTCCTGCCCCTCCCGCGCGTCGCTAGTTCGTTAAACCGCGCTTATAACTCATCGCGTCAAGCGCGCCGCCGCCAGCGCGGCGGCGGCGGCGCGGCGCCGCGACCACGAAGAAGCTCAAAACTTTTTTTCATTATCTAGCTAACCCCCAAAAGTGGTCCCCATAATTATTTTTTTTTTAAAAATCACCGACTTTCATATTTGTACCAAATTTCAAGGTCTAATAATTTCGGAGTAAATTGGCTTTGACAGACAGACAGACAGACACGCGAGTGATCCTATAAGGGTTCCGTTTTCTTTCTTTTGAGGTACGGACCCTAAAAACCATCATTTCCCTTATTTAAACCCTTTTAATGAAAACCCCTTTACCATTTACAGTATGTACTCTGTATTATTCAGAAGAATGACAAGATGGTACTTACAAATCGACCCAGTGTTCTGGGTGTCCACTGACCACTATTTTCTGAAGAATTTCATGAAAAGCATGACAGAGTTTAGTGAGGATATCTTACATCATAGAGCTGAAGGATTGAAGAATTTAGAGAGCAGCAAGAAGGATCTTATGAATGTGGAGGATGATGATGGTGTTAATACTCAACTGAGTGTTATAGATAGGTTCCTGCTATCCCAGGAGTTGAATAAAGAGGAATTGGCACATGAGACTTTCACTATATTTACTACGGTAAGTTTAAAAACATAAAAAAAGACTTCATATCATTTATTCTCGACAACTTTTAAAGCCTACTTAGATTTGGTCTCGCTACTCGGGTCCTGGGCATGCGCACAAGTCATATATAACGACTAGCTTATGCCCGCGGCTTCGCCCGCGTGGAGTTAGTGAATTGCCCACAGGATCTTACTTCTGCGATAATAAGTAATCTATGTATCTATCTATAATACATACATAGTTTTTTTAGTTTATTTTTTTAAATTATATCAATTAAATTAGATACGTGAAATATTGATACCTTGGTTTGAGATTGGACATCGGATTTACTGGATTTTATCTGAAGAGTATGTACACAAATTTTCAAGTCAATCGACCCTGAGAATAAAAAGTTTCACAGAAAATTCAACACCCCATTTCACCCTCTAAGGGGTAGGAATTTAGAAAAACTGATGTTTACTCTTCACAAAGAACACACCCTCCAATTTTCATGTCTCTGGGACCCGCGGTTTGGGCTGTGCGTTGGTATATCAGTCAGCCAGTCAGGACATGGAATTTTAAATTGGGGGATGATTTTGGAAAAACTGTGATACACGTATCTCATCATTTTAACTGAAGTAAAGGGTCTTTCAAATAGGGCGGGTCGATGTTGACAGTTTGTGGCGGCCATGTTGTTTTGGCGGCATCTGTCAAATGCGTTGTTATTTCTTCAGTTACTTATGCCAAATCACCATGGCAAGTTACACGATTGAGCAGCACGTCCAAATGATAAAACTTTATTATCAAAATGAGTGTTCGTTAGTGCAAGCGTTGCGCGCATTACGTCCATTTTACGGCAGACGCAGTGGCCCTTCAAAGTCGACTCTCCAACGTTTGGTGACCAAATTCGAGACGACTGGTTCGGTAAACAACCAACCAACATCCTTACGTCAAAGGAATGCCAGACCGGCCGAGAACATCGCTGTTGTCCGTGAGAGTGTGCAGGAGACTCCGAGGCAGTCGATTTCTCGCCGTGCACAAGAATTCGGCCTTTCGCAGACTTCAACTTGGCGAATTTTGCGTCGGGCCTTGGGCCTAAACCCGTGGACAACATGTGGTGGAACCACATGTTGTCCACGACGTTACAAGACGGCGCTACGTGCCACACAGCGAGCGACACAATGGACTTTCTGCATGAACGGTTCGAGGGTAGGGTTATCTCTCGCAGAGGTGACGTGAATTGGCCACCAAGATCGTGCGATTTGACCCCGCTAGACTTTTTCTTGTGGGGTTTTCTCAAGTCGCAGGTCTATGCCAATAATCCGCAATCAACCGATGCCCTGAAAGTCAACATAACGCAGGCCATCGCTCAGATTCAGCCGGATCTATGGAGTAGAGTAATTGAAAATTGGACCTCTCGGATCCGTGCCACCGTTCGAAGCCGCGGTGGACATTTAAACGATGCCATATTTCATAAATAATGGCATAAATGGGCCTTTCAAATAAAAAAATAATTTCTTTAATATCTCACATACAGCTTGTTTTATTTAATTTCAACATCGACCCGTCCTTGTTGAAAGACCCTTTATATGTAGACACATTTTCAAGTCAATCGATCCCGAGAGAGTTTCACAGAAAATTCAACATCCTATTTCACCCTCTTAGGGGTGGACTTTCCAAAAACCCTTTCTTAGTGGATACCTACTCTCTACAAAGAGTACATTCTCCAAATTTCATGTTTCTAGGACCAGCGGTTTGGGCTGTGCGTTGATGTATCAGTCAGCCAGTCAGGACATTGAATTTTAAATTGGGGGTTGATTTTGGAAAAACTGTGATACACGTATCTCATCATTTCAACTGAAGAATATGAAGACACATTTTCAAGTCAATCGACTCAGAGAATAAAAAGTTTCGTAGAAAATTCAACACCCCATTTCACCCTCTTAGGGGTGGAATTTCGAAAAACCCTTTCTTAGTGGATACCTACTCTTCACAAAGAGTACACTGTCCAAATTTCATGTCTCTAGGACCAGTGGTTTGGGCTGTGCGTTGATATATAAGTCAGTCAGTCAGTCAGGACTTTGAATTTTATATGTATAGAAGATGACTCGGCAGGCGGGTTGTGGGCACACGAACAAATATTGTTCGACCCATACGTTGGGTGCTTGGCACCGAAAGTGTAGTGTATTTTTTTCTTGTCGATGGAACTTTTAAATAAGTTGGGCCCAGTAGGTGGACACGTCAATACCAGCATTAGTGAGGTATATTACGGCCGCAAAATTGTATTTTTAATTACTATCAATCAGTTAACTAAGCCTTTCGCAGTTTACTGGTGGACATAGACATCTCCTAAGTTGGACCACAACACTCGTTCTCTGCCTTCTGCACCCAGTTGTTGATACCAGTCAGATTTACAAAGCCGTTGGCTTTTATCGTCTAGCCGGGGTCCACGCTACGCTTGCCAAGCTTTAGCATCGATGGAATAATTATTTTATTGTATTGAGAAAGAGCAAATTATGATTCTGTCGTCTTTTTTGAGGATAATTATGGTAGGTTCAATAAAGGATTTGTCAAAATCAATCAGTCTTAAATACTGAACTTCTTGTCTCTTGCAAGACGCCTAAGCGACCAAATTGTGGACTAAGGTTATTATGCAAATGTAAAGAAAACACACGTGTGTAAACACCGAATACCATCGAGCAGTCGGTTAAAAAATCATGTTCATATCGATTATTTCAGAGTCAAGAACCAACGGCAAGGATTGCGTCGTACATCTTGTTAATGATGGCTTACCACCCTAAATGCCAGGTAAATGTTTCTTCGCTATTTACTGGGTAATATACGACAACCACGAGTCAGTATTATGACACTTGAACTAATGAAGGTCTACGAAATAAACTTGCAAATGGAATAATTTGTGTGTGTAAAAGTTCGTTTATCTTTATTTTATTTGCTCAATGGTATCGTCAAAAGGCCGCGAATTAAACCCTGAACTACCATATTCGAGTTATTTCCGTGGTTTCTGAGCCGTCTGAAGCAGCGAAAATAATTTTAAACGACTTTCTCTTTGGTATACAACACCATTTCTAGTATTATAAGCTCGCCTCCTATTTAACCTTAACTGGCGAAATGTGTGTGTAATGTAGATACACTTTCCTTCAAGGAAATACAGGCGTGAAGTCATGTTATGTTATGTGGAGAAGCTAAGGATGTCCATTTCCCAATTAATTTGGGGTCTGCGCAGCATATTTTGCAAAATGTCTTGTTCTTCGGTACTTCTCTATCAGCCGTCATTTTAGAAGTCACCCCTTCAACCCGCCTTCAATAAGCTTAAAAGTTACTTAATATATTTTCAGGAGAGACTCTACGCAGAAATCAAGAGCGTGATTGGCGATGAGGACAGAAACGTCACTGATGATGACTTTAAACAGATGCCGTACTTAGAGATGGTGTTCAAAGAAGTGCTGCGACTGTTTCCCATAGGAGCCGCGCTGCAGAGGACTATCAATGAAGATATTACTATTAGTAAGCAAGCAATCTATGTATTTTAGGGATTAACCACACTTCAATCAATTCAACCTAACGGAGTCCACTGCTGAACATGGGCCTTTCCCAAGCTGCGGCACAACGCCCTACGTGTACCCAGCTTACCATACTCGACGCGAAATTGGCTTATCCAGTCAGAGAGAGCATTTTGTGTATGCAATTATAACAAAAAAAAACGACAATCCCCGAGTTCCGAATCGGACGACGCGACTCGAACCGCGCCGACCAAAATATGTGACAAATCCTGTGATAAGTAATCGTCTAAAGACGATCCGAGTCCATCAGTGCGGTCCTCCATAAATAGTTGCTGAATGCCTTATAGGGTTTACCGAAAATTATTAGGACTTGTTGTTCCTACTTTTTCTACTAAAGATGCTTTTTTAAATGGTTCTACAAAAAGCAAGCACAAGTACAACGCATTTGACTTTTCAAGGCACATCACGGTGTATGTTTTTATATGGAAAGACAGACTGACCTTACAGTATTAAGCGTCAACTCCAGTTCCCCTTCATGACTTGTTCCCATATTTAACCGTTTCTGTACGTTCCAGGTACCCACACTCTCCCAGCAGGTTGTTCACTACTGGTTCCTATCTACCACCTCCACCGCGACCCTCGGTTCTGGTCCGACCCAGATCGTTTCGACCCAGAGCGCTTCAACCCTGAGAACGTGAAGAAACGCAACCCCAACTGTTACGTACCGTTCAGTTTGGGACCTATGGACTGCGCGGGTAAGCTTCTTCTTCTTTTCGTATTGACGTTACATCTACAGCATGTATCACAAATGTGTGTATCACAACAATACATACTCGACCAAATGTTGATGCCTAAGGGGCCGTCTCCACGAGCGAGAGAATCGCGGCGATATTATCGTCGTGTCACGTATAATTCTATACACTCTGTTACGGGCCGTCTCCGTTTAGTTTGATGATCTGTACCGCTCCCTTCAATATGACCAGATTTTCTTCTAGATACACGCTCTATTTTGTACTGTTTAACCCAATAAGGGGGGGGGGGGCACGTTTATTGCGGCGTCAGAGGCGTTCTTGTAGTGGACAGGGGCGTAAGTCAAAGGGCATTTGGAACAGTCCAGCAGGTCAGACATAGTCTGATCAGGAGCGCTGTACTTATATTTGGTGTGGAAGAATCAATAACACCCATTTCGCCAGAACATGTTTGCAGGATCAGCTTAGGAGAGGTCCTTGAGGATTGTGAAAGGCTTATTTGACGTATTTTATTAACATGTTTTTAAACATATAAATCGCAAATCCATTTTATTTATAACGTGTGTTTTCCTGTATTTTTCAGGAAGATACTTCGGGATAAAGCTAATAAAGACCCTTTGTACGAAGGTACTAAGAGAATTCGAACTCACCTCGACCGAGACTTACGACGATCTCCGAGTGATTATTTCTATTTCTGTAGCCTCAGTGAACGGGTTTCCTATAATGTTAAATCCAAGAAAGAAGATTAGCTGACATAGTTGATAAGAATATTTGATCCCCGTCCCACCGCCGACGAGGCAACGAGTAGCTATCGACTATATAGTCAGTCGCGCTTAGTAAAATACTGGTATGCACCTGCATCCGGTTAGACTGGAGGCCAATACCAACATGGTTGGGAAGGCAGACGATGTTTGGTACCAGCAAGAAAATGGGTAGTCATTTTACTCTGCAGTATGAGTGAGCTTCAAACAAAATTATCCAAACGTTGCTCGGTAACTCATTTTCACCTGTTGCTAGCTCTACTCGATTTTTGCAAATCGTCGGCGGTGAGATAGGTGCTTGAGAATTAATGGTTGCAAGTTAAAAATAAATATTTGGTCACGGGTATTTACGCAACAATGCGTAAAAGGTGCGCTACTCTAGTGCGCAGGGTGTGGGGCAGCACCAACAGTATCATAAACATGATCGCCTGGACTGTGTTTATGTGGGTATCTATTGTGCTATCACTCATGGGCTGTCGCAGCAGTGATTCACCGTTACTTGTTGTGTTGTTTTGTTTTATCAGTGCTTACTAACATAGTTGTAAGTTTTACTAACAGTTTTTGAGTCATGGATACTCAAAAAATAAAAAAAAGTAAATTCAAATAAAGAAAAATCTATCGTATTCTATTATACGTGCACTTAACTGTTTTTTTTTTCTCACCCTTGTTTTTTATGTCGAAAAGGATCGGCGTGAAGTTCTCCCATTGAAAAGGAATTGATATTTCTCTATTCTTCTTTCTTAATCTTGTGGTTAGTGCCTAACCTGTGTAGTTTTTATGCCGCCCATGGACCTCTGACTTGTATACATGCCGTCGAGAAATATCTCTCTCACCTCTACGAACTCTATACAAAAGTCCCATGAAAATTCGGCCACTATAAACTTCGTTCCACCCTTGAGTATTTTTTGGCGTATTGCACTCGGCTATGTATGAATTAACCCTTAATCTGGCAAGGCGAAAAATTATTGAAATATTGATTTCTGTATATATTTTTTGTATCGTTAGATGTTCCTAAAACCAGGAAAAATAATTTAAAAAACCTAGTATATCTAGATTTTTAGAAATTGCATGTCCAGTATACTGGACATTGCCAAGTTCGCCAGAAAGTAAAGGAAAAAGTCGATGTACAGTATAATGGACATTGCCGAATTAAGGGTTGAGTTTTTTTCTTTTTATGAGATCTTTTTTTATGCAAATATGGAGTTTAATGTATTATGCATGATGAGTCTTGGCTTACAAAGCCAGCCTAGATTCAGCCAGAAGCACAAAAACGCCCTGGGGCCTCAACTTCACGGAGCGATCTCTTTGTCCCGACGATTTTTTCTTGTTGGGAATGTTGGGAAGGCAAGACGCTGGTCAAGAGCTCGCGTTCCAGGATGACGTGGACCTGTCATGTAGATGTTCTGTTGATCTCTGACGAAGCCATGGACGAAATTTGAGAGTAGTAGGGGGAGGATCGGATACAGGCCTAACACTATCTCAGAACCTTTCTTAGCAAGTTCATCAGCGGCGTAACTAGGGATTCACTGGAGGGTGATCCGGTTTGATACCAAGATACAGTCGAAGAAAAGATTTTAGGATTAGCTTGTTGTAAATTTCTTTGGTATCTAGAGCTTTGGGCATGGTTATGCTCTCAGATAGGATTTGAATGCTTTTGTTGTAGTGCCGCATTCTTAATTGCCTAACGGCTGTTGCAGTTACTGTCAGGGCGACGCTTTTGCATTGGAAGATCAAAATCTGTATGCCTAAAGGTAGACCGTGTTTCAAAGATACTGTTGAAGTCAAGAAAGTGTACGTCAGCCCTTAAATTGCGTTTGTGTTTGAACCGTCTGGTACGTTCTCCGTTGACTCTTGACTGATTCCTTTCATCCTCCTTTGTTTTTATGTGGTAATTTTGATTGTAAATAAATTGTTTTGGTATCCGATCACACCAAGCAGCAATGGGTGATTGAAACACTATCGGCTGGTTCAGGATGCTGGTATAGTTTTGGCCCCATAGGTCTAGATGCATAAAGCCTGATAGCAGCTAACGCTGCTTTCTGCTGTGAGTATGGCCAAAAAGTGTTATTCAAAGTGCTGTTTCCATTGCTGCAGTTGTCGTGGTAGTTATATACCCATTAATTCCAAAGTAAACCGGTTTTTTGGAATCGATGAAGTTGATAACGATGGTTACAAGTTCCACCACTCGTCCACTCGAGCTCATTTATGATTAATTTTGAGGCGTGTAAAGTTTTTTTGGAAAACCTGTCAATAATATTATTGTTAGGTATCAAGAAATGAATAGAAACATACATAATGCGGATATTATTTCATAATATCATATCAATAATTGTTCTCTGTGTCGTTGGCAATGTCCAGTATACTGGACATTGCTAAACCATGCTAAGTTATTACGAACCTGGCAATGGGAAGTATACTGGACACGCTACTTTTACATAGAATAACGTAAAATCTATGAGTTGTATAATGATTTTAGTCTATGTGTACGTAATTGTATATATTCTAGAATATATAGTGAAAAAATATTTTAATTATCTATTATAGAACAAAAAAACCAGATAAATCGAGACTTACCGAGCGCGGTCACGGCGCCCTCATCCTTCCTGACATTGCGGCAACGACTGACTGGCCGAGAGCACGTGCTCATTGACAGTTATTTTTTATTTATATCTTTAAGGATAAAACCAAACTATTCGATATAATAAAACTCTTACATTGTTAAAAAAAAACGCTACAGATTTTTTCAAAGTCGATGTCCAGTATACTTCCCAATGTCGAATTAAGGGTTATGAAAAATAAAACATCTTTTTTGCAAAAAATAAAACCGACTTCAAAAACACAGAAAAGTGAAAAATAACTTAACTTCTGAACTCGGTGACTTTTATTTGTTTGATTCTGTTTTTTTGTCACCGACAGAAAACAAAAAAAACAACAAAATAACTCAACAAAAAAAAAACAAAAAAACAAACAAAAAAAACAACAACAAAAATAACTTAACTTCAGAAGAAGTTAAGTTATTTTTCACTTTTCTGTGTTTTTGAAGTCGGTTTTATTTTTTGCAAAAAAGATGTTTTATTTTTCCATTTTTAGTGTAAATGTATATATATTATAGCAAATATTTGTATAGGATATTACAATCCTATAGAAATATTTGCTATACATTTATTTTACATTGTTAACAATACATTTAATGGTAATAGGCTTATCCCCAATAAAATGGAAGTTAATATACCTAACTGTCGCAATCTGGGTGTACTGCACGCATCTGCGTACCCCATCAGAGCATACAGCCGTTACGTTGTGTTATGATATTGTGTAAACAATACACATCCAAGCGATTGCAGCAATCACAACAGATTTGCTGTCTACTATTGAAGAGTTCCATTGTATAACTCCGAAGATCAGATCCAAATCAAAAAAAAAAATCATCGAAATCGGTTCACAATTGTCGAAAATATCGATAATATAAAATTTGGAGAGTCCCCTCGATTTCTCCAAGATCCCATCATTAGATCCTGACATGATGACCATAGGACCACATGGAAAGTATACTGATTCAAACAATGCCCATAAAATTTGAGGGTTGCCCTTAATTTTTCTGGGATTCCGTCATCTGATTCTGACTTATACCTTCCATTATCAGCTCAGCAACATGAGATGATGATTACCAGGCACAAATATCTGAATTGTGTTGGAGAGTATATGAAAATCATTGTATGTGCCTATAAAATTTGAGGGTTGCCCTCGATTTCCCTGGAATCCCATTATCAGATTCTGAGTTGGTGACAATGGGACTACCTCGGGAGTATAGGCCTTCGAATAAAAAAAGAATTATGAAAATCGGTCTACAATTGGCTGAGAAATCAGTGAACATAGGTACATTAAAAATACAGTCGAACATAGAAACTCCTCCTTTTTTTTAAGTCGGTTAAAAATTGTCAAAGGAGTTTTGGTGAAAAATTTGTGAACAAACCGTTTACAGTACATGTCATGGTAATAGGCTTATCCCCAATGAAATGGAACTTAACATACCTAACTGTTGAAATAGAGGTGTACTGTACGCATCTGCGTACCCCCTCAGAGCATACAGGCGTGATGTTGTCATGGTGTTGTGTAAACAATAAACATCCAAGCGATTGCAGCAATCACGACAGATTTGCTGTCTATTATTGAAGAGTTCCATTGATATCTCCGAAGATCACTATCAGATCTTCACCAAATAAAAAATGGGACCACCGACACAAAAAAAACAAACAAAAAAAAGAATCATCAAAATCGGTTCACAATTGGCGAAAATATCGCTGAACAAACAAACAAAAAAAAAAAAAATTCAGTCGACTTGATAACCTCCTCCTTTTGGAAGTCGGTTAATAACATATTTATACCAACTCCACCGCAGCAGGTTCGCCAAAACATATTTTTTTCATTTATTTGAAGTACGTACCTAAAGTTTGCCATGTATTGAATTGTTGTGCCATGTATTTTCTGTGCGTGCATGTAGCTATTACTGTGTACAATTATTATGCGTTATATTTATAAAATGGTAAACTGACTGACTGACTGAGTGATATATCAACACACAGCCCAAACCGCTGGTCCTAGAGACATGAAACTTGGAGGGTGTGTTCTTTGTGAAGAGTAAGTATCCACTAAGAAAGGATTTTTGGGAATTCCACCCCTAAAGGGGTAAAATAGGGGATGGAAGTTTATATGAAAGTCCATCAGTTTTGAAGTTAGGATCTTCAAATTTTGTATTGCGACCCGCCCCGGCTTCGCAATCGTAGCACTGTTCTACCTAGGTAATATACATAGGTAGGTGAACTGTAATAGGTAGGTATGTGTACTTGTGTAGGTAGTAATAGTGATGATGCTATTCTACTATTCCGGATGTTTTAAATAGTGGAGACTACTTAAAACATCCGGAATTATATAACATTATATAACATTAATTATTATTATTTAAAAAACGTGTGCTATTTAAACTTGCCCTAATAATTCTTTTCTGTTAATTTTCTGTTACAATCAAATTTTATACATTTTTTTATTTTATTTTATTTTATTTATTTGGCTCAACAACAATTGAATCCTCTGCTTCAAACATATGAGATACATTGAATAGAGTCACAGACAAGTGTATCAACCTCTTACATGTAAGCACATCATGCACATACGCATACTACCCGTTACATTCAATTATTTTGAATATGACCAAGTATTATTTGTATGGGGGTTACACACTGCATTCGAATTTAATTTTTTCGAACTTAGAACGGAGAAAGAGAGAGTAACCAGACTGAAGTAGGAGTGGGCTGCCCATGTTTTAGGGTGCCGTAGCCGAATGGCAAAAAAGGAACCCTTATAGATTCGTCATGTCTGTCTGTCTGTCACAGCCTACTTTATTCAGAAACAATTAGTACTACATAGTTGAAACTTTGTAGGTAGATGTATTCTGTGAACCGCTTTGTGATTTTAATACAAATAAAAAGATTAAGGGGCTCCCCATACATGGAACTGAAATTAAAAATTTAATGTTAAGTATTTAATTTTTTGTTTTCATCAAACTTATACGTGCGGGGTGTCTATAGATAGGTCTTTAAAAATGACATTGATGTTCCTGAAACCATTTTTTCTCAATCGTTTGAAAGATTCTTCACTTCCTCAGTGGTCCCCAAAAATTCTGAAAAAATGTAGGATTGTAGAACGTAAAAAAACTTTCAACGAAAATTGTTTTTAATAAGATTTGATGTTCAGTTTTTGAGATATATGGGACTTTTCATCAAACTGCAGCAGTAACGTTTTTTCTTTTTTTTTTTGGATATTATAAATTCAGTAGCCTCGAAATAAATTATAAAAGATCTCTACTACTTTTCCATCGTAACCCTAACGAAGTACGGTCTCTCTCTATAAGCGTGACACTATGAGTCGACTAGATGTCGTGCCAGAAAAATACATTAAATTTAATGGCTGTCTCATTTAATGAATGTCAAATGCTTAAATTTAATGGATGCCCATTGCTTCCAATTGAATGGATGTCCAATGCTTGCAATTTAATGGATGCCCATTGCTTCCAATTTAATGTGTGCCCATTGCTTCCAATTTAATAAATGCCCAATGCTTCCAATTTAATGGATGCCCACTGCTTCCAGTTTAATGGATGCCCTTAACCTACCACGCGAAAACAGTGCGTGGTAAATGTCACATGTCTTCGAAGCAGGGACTGAAAGCGGTTACGGTTAAAGGTGGTTATACCTCAAAAACATACCTGTACCGGTTTAAAATAAAGGTTGAGCTATACCGATACCTTTATAAATAAAGGTTGGGCTGAACCGTTATTTAACCTTTATATAATTTCGGTACCGAAAAACGTGCAAGAACACGTTAGAACTTGTGTATTTTGTACATTTTGTTTACTGTACTGTAGGTACTCTTTTACTTACCGTACCTACATCTCTTTGTGCGTTGCCGACCGTGTGCCGAGTAATACGTCTTTATTTTGTCGATCGCTCATCAACGTGAAACATTACAATATTAATAAAATGGGAAGAAAGCGTAGAAACGCAGTTTATGCGTTTTTTTCATATTCTAAGGAAACAAATGTCTCGACTTGCCTAGTGATTGGATGTTCAGCTGTTATAAAAGTAAGTACCTACCTACTTTCTTCGTTTACCTATTGTCAAATTATTATGGTTTCAACTTTTTAAGGTAGGCAGTGTAGAAACTGTGGTAGTAGTCAATGGTATGGTTACACTGTCAATAGGCATACCATACAGCTGACGTGCGTTTGATTGCATGTACCTACCTATGTATTTACCTTCCTAATAACATATTCACTGTGCAGTGTATATTGTTATTGTATTTTACACATCAGTGTGTGAGGTAGGTACCTACACAATGCCGAAAATTGTTTGTGTTCGTTTCGCGTGTTTAAGGACTGCTCGGCCAGTACCCACCTAGGTCACAGAACATAGTACTCCAATGACTGGGTACTAGGTACCTATCTCACACGTATGGAACCGAGTTTCTGTACTACCTACATCTACATATTTTGTGTTGTGAACTTCGGAAGATAAATGTACCTACCTACATACTTGCAAAACCACACGTCAACGTTCGCAAATGGTCAGTACCTAGGTAGAGTACAAGTTTGCTTATAAGTTAAGTTAGTACCTAATCGAAAACTATCTATTTACGTGGTGATTAAAACTTAATAAACTATTATGTTTGCCAATTGTAATACTGTTAAATGAACCTATTAGAGGGGGGGAGGGAGGAGAAGATAGATACCTACCTTATGCTCTTGGTCACGCTTAAAATTGTAAATTCAGATGGCATATCAACGATCATACGTGCAAGCTTAGACCATTACTTTGCCAAACAATTAAGTAACGATTGAAAGTGTTTTACAATAATTATTAATAAACCATAATCTTCCTCACAATTTCACACGTTATCACGAGGCCCAAAAACGGCCGTAAGTGGTTGGTCAAGGTCACGATAAACTGCGCTAGGGTTGTCGCACACATAAATGTAAATTATTGGGATATTTTATTCTTGTTATCTTTATTTAATTTAAAAGCCAAAAGTTTTTATATCCTATGTTGTATTAAATTTATTGGGGAAAGGACAGTGCTCCACCTAAGTTCTCTACCTGGGTGGAGCACGAACTTTTCCCCAATTTATTAAGTAACAATCATAAATTTGAAGAGTAATTAATTTCTTTTCAGGG
Source organism: Noctua comes (assembly GCA_963082995.1). Classification (NCBI taxonomy): domain Eukaryota; kingdom Metazoa; phylum Arthropoda; class Insecta; order Lepidoptera; family Noctuidae; genus Noctua; species Noctua comes. Next base: position 11,739,204 of record OY720285.1, read on the forward strand.
CGAACATGGGACAAACCTTTTGTACCATTTATCGTCGCAACACCCATATGAATACAAAATAGTTAATGATCGAAATCGTTTAGCAAAAGACGAATCAAATAAAGAGAACGATTCAACTCTTGCAAATACTAGTACAGATAGTTACAACAACAACCAACCAACGACTTCAACTACATCTTCTACGAATAAATATACTTTTTTGAAAAACCAATGTGTCAATTTGGTAACGGTACACGGAAGACCGTTCTCCATAATTGAGGATTTAGCCTTTAAAAATATTATATCTATGACCGGCATAAGTCCAAGAGAAGCTCAATCTTTAAATTCTCATTCCATCAAAATGTTTGTATCGCAGGCAGCAGAAATCAAAAGATCTGAAATAGCTGCAGCTATAAAAGGGCGAATGATTTCCTTAAAAGTTGACAGCGCTACACGTTTAGATAGATCATTTTTTGCAGTTAATGCACAATATATACTGGACGGCAAAATTCTTGTAAAATATCTGGGGGTTACAGAATTGTATGCCAGGAGCACTGCTGAGTATCTAAAAGATAAACTACTTTATATAATGAGAAAATATTGCATTTTAGAACAGCAAATATACTCTATAACTACCGATAACGGTGCAAATATGATTAAAATGACCCAATTGTTAAATGACGGAGATAATGATTCCGACGAGGATGATACGGATACGGAGCCGCTTGAGATATTACTTAATAATAATGTGTATGACGTCGACAATACAGAGCCCGAGATTCCTTACAGTGTCACCTCGATACGGTGCGCTGCACATACATTGCAGCTTGCAGTCAATGATGCGTTGCAGGAAGACGAATCAATATACACTATAAATGAAGCTCGCAGTGTTGTACGCAAACTTCGAACTCCTACGATGCGAAACATGCTTAAAGCATCAAACAAAAATAAGCCGCTCCTGGACGTGGCTACACGATGGCATTCGACATTGGACATGCTAGAGCGGCTCGTAGATTTAAAGGAGTACTGTTCACAAACACCAGGCGAAGCCTTGTATGTGTCACCAACGACCTGGGATGCTTTAAATGACCTTATTACGTCACTAAAACCGGCAAAAATACTGACAAAGGTACTGCAAAGAGAACAACTCACGATTGGTGACTTCTATTACCATTGGTCCAAATGTTATTTAGAGACATCACGCTTATATTTACCTCTGGCCCAATTTATATGTAAATATATAAAAATAAGAGAAAAAGAAAAACAGCTAATGCTTAACCCAACATTTGTAAGTGCTTTATATCTGGATCCTAGATTTCATGTGGTCTTGTCAGCAGACGAAGAAGCATTAGCTAATAAACATCTTAACATTACTTGGAGACAAATTTTAAAAGTAGAGGCAATTTCTATGCCGGTACCCGAAGATGAATCTTCGAGCACATCGCAACTAGTTTCTGATGCTGTGGATGAAATGGAATCAATTTTAGCCGAAACTGAAAAAATAAAAAACCGTAACCGCCGTGACCGTTATGTCCAGACTCATGCGAATATAACAGCCCTTTTAGAGAACTTTTCTTGCCATCCACGAATACCGCCTACAGAAGATATATTAACATTTTGGAAAAATAAAGCCGTGTGCGAACCTCAACTATTTCGTTTGGCAACTACAGTTCTAGCTACACCGGCTACTCAAGTTAGTGTGGAGCGTTTCTTTTCATACCTAAAATTCATTTTAAGTGATTTGCGGTACAATTTAAACGACAACATAGTCGAGGACATTTTAGTCTTAAGAAATAACAGTTAAAACTTGTTTTTTTTTTTAATGTTTGTTTTTATGGATAAATAAAAGACAAAATAAATATACGTTTGCTTTTATTTATATTTCCCAGTGATTATGAATATTTATGATTTATGGTTAAATGTTATTATAAGCTTGTAATTTATTCATTTCGTGTAGTTCAAAGCAATGTGATAATTGGTGAATAAAATCTTCTCTTCTTTCTCTTGACATCTTAGTCATTGCTCTTCCAATAATTAGCCCCAATGTGTAACATTTTTCAATCTGCATCTAAATTGTTCGTTCGTTCGTCATTAATGAAAGGATCCGTATTTACTCCGACAGATATTTTATTAGTCACTTGATTATTTTCTATCTCCTGAAACAAAAAAATATAAATATGTATTAGTAAAGTAACAAGGTCTTCGTCTTGCTTGCAGTGGGGATCAAGATCCATGGATTGATGTCCAAATATGTTGGATTCCCTGACAATAATGGTACATACCTTACATATTTTAGTGATTTCTGGTATTTCTGTAAGTTTAAACTAAAGTAATAATTTTGAAATCTACTGTTACGCGTCCGTCGTGTCTGTCTACCATCCAAACCAAACGATAGCAGGCCAGGCGCGCTCTGCATTTTAGGTATGAAGCTACAAGTACGCGGCGGGCTAGACATGGTCGCACGTTAGTTCGATACTCACTCATTCGGTGCATCGAACGGATGGGATGAATGGATGATTTTATGTTGTAGTTGAAAGAAAAGCATAATAAGTACCTCCCTCGACGTGACTTCTTTTTTGCCCTAGTGTTATTAGAGCCCTCGCTGATGCTCGTTGTCCAATCTAACACTCGGCGCAACAATAAGTCACTGCTCGGTGCAATAATCTACTATTAAAGATTTTGTAGAGTAAATCTCCTGTACTTGTAAAATGAATAAACTTTATATAGGCTTAAATATTATTTAAGCCTATATACAGTTCTTCATTTTACAAGAACAAGAGATTTACTATAGGGCTGTCCGGATAGAAAAATAAAATACTTATGGATAGCTTATTAAGCTAAGTACTCATAAATATTTTATTTTTCTATCCGGACAGCCCTATATTCCGTCAAGCAGCTAAGGCACATGAGTAAGTAAACGGAACAGAGTTAAAGCTTCTAAAGAACGTTCAAAATTGTTACCTATTTTGGTAGGGTTGTCACAATATGTTAAGACAAATTAAACAAAACATTTGTTATACAGTTTTATTATTGAGTATGATACAGTCCAGTGGCGAAAGGTGAAAATTCAGTCAGGGGAACCCGAAAAAAAAAAATGAGAATTACATTTTTTTTAGTTTTTTATCTCTGTTTATTTTGACCTTATTTTCGTTATCAGTGACCCCGAAAACCATGAAAATGATACCCATGACGAAAAAAACAAAAAAAAAATGTTGGTGCCATCGAATTTTCATTTTGACCTCATTTTTGTTATCAGCGACCCCGAAAACCACGAAAATGACACCCATGACGACAAAACCGAAAATTTCCGTCGGCGCCATCTTGGATTTTCATTTTGACCTCAGTTTCGTTATAAGCGACCCCAAAAACCACGAAAATGACACCTATGACACGAAACCGAAAATTTTTGTCGGCGCCATCTTGGATTTTCATTTTGACCTAATTTTAGTTATCAGCGACCCCAAAAACCATGAAAATGACACCCATGAAGAAAAAACCGAAAATTTTCGTCGACGCCATCTTGAATTTTCATTTTGACCTAATTTTAGTTCTCAGCGATAGGGAATGCAAATCCTTTCTGTTTTAAAATCCGGATTTTTAAGAACGGATTTTTGGTCCAATCCGGATTATCCGGATTTTACGGATTTTTCATGAGTATACCCATATTTGTTTATTAATATGATTTTTCTTATATTTGTGTAAATGGGTTAAAAAAAAACACAAAAAATTAAAAATATATGATTTTTTAAAAATTTTGTTATTTGAAGTTATTCAAATTAAATACCATAATTTTGGTGTTATAGCCATAATATTCTTATTATTAAAATAATCAGTCTGTGACTCGCGTGCTGAGTAACGTCAGTTAAATAATTAATAAGTATGTCGGATCCGGAGATAAAATGAATCGGAAAACGCGTCAGTGGGCACTGGTGACATGAGGCGAACTACTTACCAGTCTACCCACACCACAGCGTGCTTTTACAGAGCCCTGAAGTTCAGCTCGAGGCGAGGGCGACAGTCAATGTCTGATCGCAGTGGAGTTGAGACGTCTTGAAACTGTACCCGATTCATTGTGCCCCGTGTTATTGTGTTAAGTTGTAATCTCAAGTAATTCGTTAGTTTTGCTAGAAACAGTGTATCGCACCCAGTGTATTTTCATAGCACGAAACCCATCCTCAGCCAACATGATGTACGAGCCTTACGAAATAAATCCTGACATATACGACAAGTACAAATTAAAATAAACTCTGAAGAACAAATATAAAAGGACAAATAGACTCCTTGTCAAATTATTAAACATAACAAAAGTAACAAAACAGTTTAACTTCACTTAATCAACATAGCACTTATTCTTATTAAAAAAATCAGTCTGTGATTCGCGTGGTGAGTAACATTAATAAAATAATTAATAGGTACAAATTAAAAGAAACTCTGGAAAACAAAAATAATACCCTTCTTGTCAAATTATTAAACATAACAAAACAATTTAACCAACATAAATTTAGCAACAAAAAAAAACTGTTTTCTTTTGACACATAAAATGTGACCTCAAAAATAATAAAGCATCTAAAGTGCAGTCGTTTAACCTGCTGCGAATTCGGCTACACATAATTCCTGCTGCGGAAAAAGCAAGCTCTGATTCGACGTTTTTAAGGGGGAATGCACTGAAAATGCTTGTAAGCGGCCTCCATGTATCGTCCTCGTGAACCACTATCCTCGAATAACGCCATCTCCATTCGCACTAAACTGGGAATATCAGTTTCAGGCTTTCGGCTGAATAAAGCAGCCCCCGAATTACAATTTCTTATTATTCAGAAAATCCGGATTCGATTTTCAAATCCGGATTTGGAAGTCTAGTAAAAATGAGCGGATATCCGGATTTTTCGGATTACGGATAGTCCGGATTGCATTCCCTACTCAGCGACCCCAAAAACCACGAAAATGACACCCATGACAAGAAAGCCGAAAATAAAGTGAAGCATAAAATGCAGGGGGAGTATAATAAAAAAATGTAAATAAGTTAACAAAATAAGAAAACTAGTTGGTACCAAATACGATATAGACCATTACTCATTCTATCTTGTTCTCCCATACATACTTTCTTTTTCTGTCCTTGTCGTAACTCGATAATCTTCGGCTTACCGGGCTCCTTAACTCCTTAGTTACGAGGGAACATAGAAACAGACATTACATACATACAGGTCAAACACATAACCCTCCTTTTGGGCTTCGCCGCAGTCGGGTAAAAACACACCGAGTAGTATCCTCTTCTTATTAAAAAAAAGGATCATACAATAAAATATAGGTACTTACTTGAAAAAGTAATAGTCAAATATTTACTTACCTATTGTACTCCTTGGGATAGTTAAAGTATGATATATTTTTGTTTTTTCTACTATTATTCATACACACAGTACAATAAACAACCATTTTAATTTTAATATTCAAACTTGCAACCAATCTTGCAACTGACAAAACAAACAACGTGCCCCTTGGTTGCCATGGCACCGTGCCGTGCTAACCCTGAGATTGTCCACTGGCTGTGACAGCGTAAACCGGTTTTTTCCAGTCTCGCCGCGTACGCGACAAGCGGCCAGTGGTCACGCACACATGCCCCGCGTGCTTGTAGAAGTGCAACCGATTCGCGCGGTTGTATGAAGCTTAACCTCTGTTCCGTTTTCCTACTCATGTGTGGCTAAGGTATGTTGCAGACGAGAAAAGACACAAAATAAGTGCAATTTAGCTTGCGCGTTGGCGGAGAAGTGATTTTGTAGGCTATTATAAAAGCGGCTTTCTTATTACGTTAGTAGTACAATAGTAAGTTATTCTATGACGATAGGTACTATTGCGACAAGACGCACCGAGTGAACGAATGCGATCCCGCGCTCGCCCGGAATCATTTGGAACCGCGGAGGATTGTGAGGAGTCTATAAGGTTTACGTTTCCGCGTTCGGAACCGCTCGGTACCTTTGATTTGAATCAGTACCTACTTCCGGAGTTCCGTCGCTGGAGCCGGAAGTTTCGCTCCGGGTTGAGAACTCTGTGTACTTACCAATCTACTTATTGCGGGGCTACTTGCATGGTGAAAAATACCATTTCCTTCATCCCCATTACTGTCCCACTGCTGGGATTATTTATTATTAAGTGTAATCAATTATAAAAAGTCATTAAGTATCATATTTTATATTTTATTTCAAACAACCCAGTGGCGGCGTACCTATCTATGATATAACACGTAGTACCTAATAACAATGAGCAATTTAGTTACAAAAATTGACTTACTTCGTTGGTGTCACTCTCAAATAAGTCCGGTGAACTTGGAGAATCCAGTTCTGGAGTTGTGCCTTCGGGGTCTATTTCATATTTTTTATATTTATCAGACTGACACACCAGGTCGAATTCTTTCTCATCAGCTGTAATAGAGTCATCTGAGCTTATAGATGACTCATCTATGATGACAGGTTCACCTGCAATTTTACAGTTTACTTGTATTTCATGTAAGTATATTATGTTGCCTAATTATACTTCACAGACTTGTAGGTACTTACGTTTACGTATATTATGCTCGACACGTTTATGAGGTAACATTTTTCCACAACACTAAAGAAAACCTTAGGTAAGAACTCGGCTCAGTCCGGCAGTCCTGCTAACACAGATGTGTCCTTCCGATTGGAAATAAAAACCAATACTGAGCTATAATAATGTGCAACAACCAGCAAACGAAAGACAGACAGAGTGGCGAGGCGGTGCGTCAAAGAAAACCCCTATCTATTAAGGTTAAGGTACTGCTACCGAAATATTTATAACGGTTGTAGTACTTCTACCGAAATATACCGTTACGCATTTCCAACCTTTAAATTCCGCTACTGAAAAAAAAAACGGTATCGCAATATTTCGGTAACCCTTATTTAACGGTATGACGTCATACCGAAATTTAAAGGTACCTTAATTTTTGGGTAATTCAGTCCCTGCTTCGAAGTATTGGTTTAGGACATGCCGGTTTCTTCACGATGTTTTCCTTCACCGTTCTCAGAGCATCGGTGATGAGTGTCAACACAAAATGCCTGCCTGGTTTCGAACCCACGACCGAAGTCGGGCTAGGCCATCACCACTGAGATACACACATATGTTATTGCTACATATTATATTTTAAGTTTACCTATATTTTGTTAAATTAAACTAATTATCTTTGATTTTTATAATAATTATTATTATAATACATGATTATACATTGGCTTCACATTTAAGTTACATAGTAGGTACCTACTTGTAACTTAGTGACCTGTATAACCATATTTATTTATTCATTGATTGACAGGCCTTTTCACTTAGTCCAACTTATTAAAAATTGCAATTTTACCGAACAGTTAAGTACTGTTGGTATCTTTCTTATTACTTAAACAATTGTTTCTTCTTTTTTCTCTTTATGAGAAGAGACACTTGTCCATAAGTGACAGAGTATAGTCTGTTATTATTATTTTTATGTTCACTTTACATTGCACACATTTATCGCACACTATTATTATTCTTGCATAATATCTACTTCACATAACACAACATAACATCAAGCCTGCACTCCCCCAGAGGTGCACACAATACACACCAAGCCCGCTGTGTCCAAAACCCATGCAACACAGGGCAAGCCTACTTCCATTAACTAAGCTCAAATCGAGACTCCTTGGCTGCTACTGAGAAATTGCCAATGAATAAAACCCAACAAGGCTCTTCTTTTCCTGGGAATCGAAACCAGGACCCCACACCAAGCAGCCACGCTTGTGACCAACGAGTCATAGTCTCATCATCCTCGTGACCCTGTCCCAATTCATTTGGGTTTGCCGCAGCATGTCTTTTTCCTCCACTCTTCTCCATTACTCATCATCTCATTAGACACATGAGTCATACTAGCTACCTACTTCTCTTTTTTTTTTGTCTGGTAACAAATAACCATCACCAAATACCTACATACTAAAATTATAGACTTTACTCATATTGAATACACAAAATAAATTCAATCAAATCACTCAGCTTATTTTACAGCGAATGTCTGTAATTTCTTAATTGGATTGAAGCTGTTTGAGGTGAATTTTCAAATAATAATCATTCCAAAAAAAAGTTGGTAACCAATAATTCGTACAGTCCAAGTTATTACATCTCTTGTTATAGCGAAGCACTTGATGGTTGTATACGAATACTTACTAGTTAGTTCAACATGTTCCAAAGCAATTGTAGTTCAATACTGTTGGCATCTATCTTTATCCTCGTCGCCACTTGTAGTATCCTCTTGTAACTTCCTAATAGGTTGATAACATAATTTACAAATTATTTCACAGGCTCACCATACCACCAAGCCCCCAGTCCAGGGTACGCTTCACCTTCCAACTTCCCGCCATTCGTGGTGACTGACAGTTGTCATTAGTGACAGCTACCTGACTACTTGTGGCTGTGACACAGTGTTTCTATATCTTACAGTACAGGGACCATAACTCTTTTATACCATTCAGTACGTGTGGATGATTCTTATTTAACTTAAGGTGCAGTTCTGCCTGGCTGTCCGATAACCAGAACTACGAAGGGGTTAGGTACCCAGTCAAAATCAAAATCAAAATCAAAATATTTATTTCACATAGGCCTCGATGGGCACTTATAAAACGTCGACAAAAAGGTGCACGGTTCGGGTTGGTCGTTTCCTATGGAGAAGAACCGGCAAGAAACTCCATGGTTACTCTTTTCAAATCATTTGGTGTTACAGTATTATGGATACAGCATTTGCACTTAAATATGGGGGGACAGCGTAGGCCCGACAATAAGTCGTTGCTTACTACACAAAAAATGTAGAACAAAATAAAAAGTTAACAAAAGTTAACAAGCAGCTGGGAATCTACAAAGCCTACAATGTCCACACATTCACAAACAATCGATAAAAAGAATCTATACAAAGGTAAGAAAATATTGTAAAATACTAAATTAAACAAGTGACACAAATACTGTTGTCAGTGCTGTAACTATTTTGAGGAAAAGATATAAATGATTTGAAAATTACTCTAAAATCTGATTCGAAAGAAGAGAAAAAATTTGAGAATAGTTAGGGACATCCACATATTTGTGCCGTTTATGAGCTACCAGGGAGGCTGCAAGCGCAGAAGGAACTAAGGCCAAACTTCTTTATCTTCAACGTAGTCCTTGATTTTGTAGTGTGCTTTTTTAATAAGGACACGTTTGATGTGGTTTTTGAACTTTCCATCGGTCAGTTCTATAACTGACTTTGGCAACTTGTTATAAAAGCGTATGCTGTTTATAAGAAAAGACTTGCTACTTTTTGTTAATCTAAATTTAGGTATTACAAGTACGTAGGTAGGTATTATTAGTAAATGGGTTTCTGAAGGTCGAAGGGGTAGGTACCTGTGACACCTTAGGTTATTACGGAATGACAATTCACTAAATGTGGGTGACCGCGATACATCGCTTCCACTCTAGAATCTTACAAACAAAGGATATTGAAAGAAAGAAAAAAAAAGATTATTATTTTTTAGTATGAGTTGACTTAAAGTATTATTAAAATTACAAATACTTTAAGTCTACTCATACTACAATTAAGTATAACGGAACCTTCTAAAATTCTAATATCCGAAACTGTTGACAAGTAGAAATCCTACGTGTGAAAGTGAACTATTAAAGAAAACGATTAGTGCTATGGACGCAATGTGAAACTAAAACGATTGTCAGCGAATTAGACATTAATTGGAAATCACTTATGAATAAACAGTGGATTTTCGCGTGCAATCTCGTTCAAGTGTCAATGGATTGTGATAACTCCGATTTACGCGAAATCATAGTTTCCGGAACCGGTTTAATACAAATCCCAAATCAGTGTACAGTAGGTACCTGTACACAAAAAGTGCGAGACTTAGGGATATCATCTAAAGATGAAAATCTTCATTGATATTCCTATCGGGGGGCACGGCAGTGCCCCCGCCAAGTCGAGCGCGGAGCAAACACTGCCGTACCATCCTTTACTGGAACCATTTCGCCGCATTTCAGGCCCCTATTTGAGAACCTCTGGATAAGACCAGAACGCAGAAATTTTTGTCATCCAGTAAGCTATAATCACATACTTAAAATCCAAAATTTCAAGTCTGTAGGTCATTTAGTTCCGAAGTTAAGCGAAAGCAAAGTTTCGCATTTATGACACTCACTCACTCATGAATCATGATCATCAAAATAGAACTAGTACTTCCCATAAACTCAGAGCTGAAATTTGGTACAGAGTTAGGGTTTAATGGCCACATAAAGGGAAAACTATAAAAACTAGGATAATCGAAGATCTGGAGTACCTGGTGAACCCTGATTAGAAAACACAAGAGCCCAACCAAACTATTAGAGATCGACATACCGCCTTTACAAAAAATATTCAACTTGGTGGGCCGCTTCATTTGATGTTAAAAATCGAAGGTCTAAAGTATCTGATCAAGAACCCTCAGCTGGTCTCAGCTGTATTAGAGATATCTTTATGCAATATATTTAATATCAAGGATATCTGGGTAAAAACAACCTGCATAAAGACGCATAAAGGGGTCTGTCAAGGGGTCTTTAATGATTTTTTATACTGTTTGTTTCAGGCTCGCCTATACATAAGAACCCTCAGCTGGTCTCAGCTGTATTAGAGATATCTTTATGCAATATCTTTAATATCAAGGATATCTGGATAAAAACAACCTGCATGAAGACGCATAAAGGGGTCTATCAAGGGGTCTTTAATAATTTTTTTCAGATCATGGGATATCTTTTCCAAGTGGCAATTTTCCATCGTCAATGGGTAGCGGTTCTGGCGATAGATTGGTGCAATGGTGTCATGGAGCACCTGGTTTTCTACCCTTGTGTACCCTTCAACGGCCAAATAAATCAATATGCCCACGATTCTACAAAAAGAAGTGAAATCCCACCAAAAACATTCTGTAAAAAACTAGCCAAGTCGTATGGAGCTGCTTGTTTATCTCTAAAAAGTAATGAAATCTAGACAAAGTCGTGTCAAGTCTAAGGTTCCTTACTGCGATTTCTTTATTATTATAGTTAATGTTGTGTGACTTGGCCGTTGAAGGGTTCACAAGGGTACAAAACCAGGTGCTCCATGACACCATTGCACCAATCTGTCGCCAGAACCACTACCCATTGACGATGGAAAATTGCCACTTGGAAAACGTTGATTCAATAACCAGTCAATTGTAGGCTTGATAAAGCTGCGTATTTGAATAATACTTAATGTATAGGCGTGCCTGAAACAAACAGTATAAAACATTATATCCAGTACAGACTGACTTCCCTTGTGTACCCTTCAACGGCCAAGTCACACAACATTAACTATAATAATAAAGAAATCGCAGTAAGGAACCTTAGACTTGACACGACTTTGTCTAGATTTCATTACTTTTTAGAGATAAACAAGCAGCTCCATAAGACTTGGCTAGTTTATTACAGAATGTTTTTGGTGGGATTTTGTTTACACAAGGTTTAAATCAGAGCTAAAATAATTAATGTGAAAGGACTGGCAAACTTTTTACTTAAAATAAGCTCAGCCTTAGTCTATATCTTTGTTAGAAGATAGCCTCCAGCGACACGCGTATTGCGACAGCAACTACGGTGAAAAGAAATTTTAATGAAAGAAATTGCCTAGAGCATTACCACGAGTCACCGGGACGCGACGTTAATCATCTGAAGAAAACAAGTGACAAACGCTGTGTCGCTTGATGCATGTTGTGTCGCAAGTCGCATCACTAAAGCCACGGTTACACGCCTTGACACTCAGACAAAAAGTTAGTTGATACAAACTTTTTGTCTAGACTGGACTGAATGGGGATATATAAGATGGACTGTTGATTATGAAGTGGCTTTATAAAACGATCGCGGTAACGATAACTAGGAGTTCTATTTTAATAACTTCAGTAACAATAGTAATATATAGTGTGGGAAATTCTAATATAATAATAATTGTGAGATTATTTACCTATTGTGTAAGTATTTAAAATTATTTTTCTTGATTAAATCATCAGAGGTTTTTTATTAAATCCGCTTCGGGTGTTTTAATTTTCGGCATTCAGATACAGACCCAGTCGCATATCTGCAAATGCATCCCATTATTTTGGAATGGTCTAGAAAACGCAATGACGTGGAGTGTTCTCCTTTGTGCAGTCATGGGTGTAAAAGTAGGTACCCCTAACAAAGTTGAAAGGTACTTGTTCTCCATTGTGCTCTCCTTAGGGTAGACCGATTTGTCTGCTTATAAAAACCCACCCGCAATAACTTCAGTTTATCCGTGATCATGGTGCTTGCAACAGCGCCGAAATATCGGGAACTCATAAAAAACAGTAAATATGGTAAATATCCCGTTTCGAGTATTAATAATAATGTTAGTGACCATGATAGTTTAAAATCTTATAATAAGGTAATTATTTCAAAAAGGGTAGTATTTAAATGAGCGAAAATAATTTCAAATTAAAAGTGTCAAAAACATTGAAAATGGGCTACTGAAATACTAAGTGAGCGACAAACAGTGGGCGAATACAAATGTTTAAAACAGCGACTTGAAAATACAAATTTGAGTTACTAGTTGTTCAATACGATCAGTGTGATAATTCAAGGACTCTGAAAAAAAAACCTAAAACAAGGTTATTAACCACCAGATTGTAGATAAGACGTAGTCGACGAAGCCCGCTGTGCGGGGCCCCTGTTTCTGTTTGCAGGGTTTAATTAAAGTAACCTCGAGTCGGGTTGCCACAAGTCTCTCTCAGCCTTCGCTCGCTCTTGCTTCCTATATTCTCCTTGCCGCAATGACCGGATAAATAGTTACTTGTTACAAGAGTACAGTATATTGGTCGCCAATTTAATTTTTAATCGCCCGATTAATAATTTCCCTTTCAAAAACCAACAATAAAAACCATTGTATTCCGCAAACGGTCAAGTTCAAAATGATTATATTATTGACTCGCCCTTAGTCTTTTTTTTCTGTGGGTCTAAGCCGACAAGTCATCGCAGCCGCTTATCGGCTGCTTTGGTGCGCACTCCAGGGTTGCTAGATCAAGTTTCTGAATTTTCCCCATGTTATTTTTTTCCCAAAATGGTACGCTTTGCAACTTATTTCTCCATTACATTTTTAATTACGGTTTTACTTTTGAAAAAGACTTGTTCCAATACGGATTTGCCCGACAACCTGTCCTCCCAGAGACAGGGACATGTCGCTCTCCACTATTGTATGGAGTTTCAATTTATACTGAGGAGCGTGCGTGTGTGGAGTTGTGCTGAAGATGTCATCAGTGAATGGACTTTAACTTTGATAGGTACCTCTCGGAAACATGACATTTTGAACATTTTGTGTCATACAAAAGTCATTTTACTCTGCAGTATGAGTGAGCTTCAAACAAAATTATCCAAACGTTGCTCGATAACTCATTTTCAGCTGTTGCTAGCTGTACTCGATTTTTGCAAATCGTCGGCGGTGAGATAGATGCTTCAGAATTAATGGTTGCAAGTTAAAAATAAATATTTGGTTGCGGGTTTTTACGCAACAATACGTTAAAGGTGCGCATCGCTAGTGCGCAGGGTGTGGGGCAGCACCAACAGTATTATAAACATGATCGCCTGGACTGTGTTTATGTGGGTCGTTGCTGTGCTATCACTCATGGGTTGTCGCAGCAGTGATTCACCGTTATTTGTTGTGTTGTTTTGTTTTTATCAGTGCTTACTAACATAGTCGTAAGTTTTACTAACAGTTTTTGAGTCATGGATACTCAAATAAAGATAAATTCTATTCTATTATATTCTACTAGCTGTTGCCCGCGACTTCGTTCGCGTGGAAATTTTGGTGTGCATGTGTGAGACTGCCACGTTGGTCTAGTGGTCGCAAGCGCGACTACTAAGCGTGGGGACCGATGCCCGGGTCGGGCAGTGTTAAAAAAAAATGTTTATTTCAATTACATAAAGTTATCACACACATGATTTGGAAGATCACCTTTTAAGCAAGGAGATGCTTCTTTTAGGGGGCATCCATTAATTACGTGAGGCGATTTTTCGACACCCCTCCTCCCCTGGTGGGATATCGTGAGATTTGGCTTGACCCCCTCATCTCCCTCCTTATCTCACGTGAGATTTATCAACATGAGATTGGGCGATATTTGGCGCGAATCTGGATTTGTGCCCGGTTGATGGCAATAGGCTCACCCCCTACTACATGGGACTTTAATATAACTGGCGAAATGTGTGTGTACGATTAGGTACACGTCTGCCCAAACCTTCAGGGCTTTAAGGCGTGACGTTATGTTGTGTGAGAACTGACTGCCAGATCAAAAGGTGATAATGTACTGATGACTACAAAAGGCGTCCTTTTGGGTGCTGTAATTCAGGGCGGCAGAGGTCCGAAACAAAATTTTTATTCTAATCCGTTCTGTATACAACATTAAATGACTTTTAGACCTCTTTAATTCGGCCCTGTCACAAAATCCGTTCTTAGCGAACGTCTACTAACTATAAACTACCTCACTGCCAAATATCAAGTTTGGAGCACAAAAAGTTAAGGACTTTCATCCAAACTTGCGAGAGCCCTTAGTCCTCCTTAACCCGGCGCTGTCGCAAAATCCGTTCTAAGCGAACGTCTACTAACTATAAAGTACTTCCCTGCCAAATTTCAAGTTTGTAGCACAAAAAATTACGGACTTTCATACTAACTTGCGAGAGCCCTTAGATCTCCTTAATCCGGCCCTGTTGCAAAATCCGTTCTTAGCGAACGTCTACTAACTATTAACTACCTCCCTGCTAAATTTCAAATTTATAGCACACAAAATGAAGGACTTTCAAACAAACTTGCGAGAGGCCTTAGACCTCCTTAATCCGGCCCTGTCTTAAAATTCATTCTTAGCGGACGTCTACTAACTATAAACTACCTGCCTGCCAAATTTTATCTTTATACGTCAAGCGGTTTTCGACCTTTCGCTTTCATATATTTAGATAGATTTCTCATAATTAAACCTCTCTTTCAGTACCAAATTTTTAGTGCAAAGAGTAAAGACAAAAGGAAACAAAAACTGAATCAAACAAACAAAGTCACCGACTTCTGAAGCTAAAGTTATTTTTCACTTTTTTGTGTTTTTGAAGTCGGTTTTATTTTTTGCAAAAAAGTTTTTTATTTTTCTATTTTTAGTTGTAATATCTTATACAATTAATATTTGCTATTCATTTATTTTATATTGTCAACAAAAATAAACAAATCTGGTTATACTGCACACATCTGTGTACACCCTCGGAGCATACAGGCGTTATGTTAGGATATTGTGTAAACAATAAACATCTAAGCGATTGCAGCAATCACGGCAGATTTGCTGCCTAATTTTGTTGAGTTCCATTGTACCTATATCTCCGAAGATCAGCATCAGATCTTCACCAAATTTAAACGGGGCCAGCGCCGCCGAATAATATTCTTCCAAATAAAAAAGAAATCATTGAAATAGATTCTCTATTGGCAAAGGTATCGCTGAACTTACACACAATGATGATTACCAGGCATAATGCCTGCGAGTATGTGAGCCTATACAATTTACAAAATTCCCTTGATTTCTCCAGGATCCCAACATCAGATCCTGACCTGATGACCACGGGACCACATGGGAAGTATACTGTAGCAATCGATGCCCATAAAATTTGAGGGTTGCCCTTAATTTTCCTGGGACCCCATCATCAGATTTTGAGTTGATGACAATGGGACCACATCAGGAGTATAGACTTTCGAATAAAAAAAGAATTTTCAAAACCTCCTCCTTTTTTGAAGTCGGTTAAAAATTGTCAAAGGAGTTTTGGTGAAACATTAGATAACCGTTAACAATACATGTCATGGTAATAGGCTTATCCCCAACAAAATGGAACTGAGCATACCTAATTATCAAAATGTGGGTGCACTGTACACATCTGCGTAGCCCCTCGGAGCATACAGGTGCGATATTATGTTATGGTGTTGTGTAAACAATAAACATCCAAGCGATTGCAGCAATCACGACAGATTTGCTGTCTATTATTGAAGAGTTCCATTGATATCTCCGAAGATCACCATCAGATCTTCACCAATTAAAAAATGGGACTATCGCGAAATAATATTCTTCCAAACAAAAAAAGAATCATCAAAATCGGTTCACAATTGGCGAAACTAAAACCTATTTACGTAAATTATTTTTATCATAGAAATCGCGCATGAGGTTACCAACTAAATTTTAAACATTAATATCTTTTGCGTCTGTTGGTCGATTTTGATAAAATAAACGCTAAATAATACCCAGAACAATGCTTCTTATATTGTAATATTTCGATTTTGAATACAATGAGGGGTTTTTACGTGATGCGCGCACAAACGAACAGACAAACCGACAAACAGACAAAAATTTAAAAAAATATTTTTTTACTTTCTACTACTTATTTCTAGCACCTTCCAGTGATTTTTTTGTAAAAATATCTAATGTACAGACACGGAAAGTCTACGATTTTATTATATGTATAGATATAGATATAGATTATCCCACCAAAAACAGTCTGTAAAAAACTAGCCAAGTCTCGATGGACCTGCTTGTTTATCTCTAAAAAGTAATGAAATCTAGACAAAGTCGTGCAAAGTCTAAGGTTCCTTACTGCGATTTCTTTATTATTATAGTTAATGTTGTGTGACTTGGCCGTTGAAGGGTACAAAACCAGGTGCTCCATGACACCATTGCACCAATCTGTCGCCAGAACCGCTACCCTTTGACGATGGAAAATTGCCACTTGGAAAACGTTGATTCAATAACCAGTCAATTGTAGGTTTGATAAAGCTGCGTATTTCAATAATACTTATGTATAGGCTAGCCTGAAACAAACAGTTTAAAAAATTATTTCCAGTACAGACGGACTTCCCTTGTGTACCCTTCAACGGCCAAGTCACACAACATTAACTATGATAATAAAGAAATCGCAGTAAGGAACCTTAGACTTTGCACGACTTTGTCTAGATTTCATTACTTTTTAGAGATAAACAAGCAGGTCCATCGAGACTTGGCTAGATTTTTACAGAATGTTTTTGGTGGGATCTCTAATACAGCTGAGACCAGCTGAGGGTTCTTCATCAGATACTTCAGACCTTCCATTTTTAACATCAAATGAAGCGGCCCACCAAGTTGAATATTTTTTGTAAAGGCGGTATGTCAATCTCTAATAGTTTGGTTGGGCTCTTGTGTTTTCTAATCAGGGTTCACCAGGTACTCCAGATCTTCGATTATCCTAGTTTTTATAGTTTTCCCTTTATGTGGCCATTAAACCCTAACTCTGTACCAAATTTCAGCTCTCTGAGTTTATGGGAAGTACTAGTTCTATTTTGATGATCTTGAGTGAGTGAGTGTCATAAATGAAAACTTTGCTTTCGCTTAACTTCGGAACTGAATGACCTACAGACTTGAAATTTTGGATTTTAAGTATGTGATTATAGCTTACTGGATGACGAAAATTTCTGCGTTCTAGTCTTATCCAGAGGTTCTCAAATAGGAGCCTGAAAATGCGGCGAAATGGTTCCAGTAAAGGATGGTAAGGCAGTGTTTGCTTCGCGCTCGACTTGGCGGGGGCACTGCCGTGCCCCCCGATACGTGCACGTATTTTTTTTTTTTTCTTACCCTTTTTATGACAAGAAGGATCGGCGTGAAGTTCTCCCATTGAAAAGGAATTGGTATTTCTCTATTCTTCTTTCTTAATCTTGTGGTTAGTGCCTAACCTGTGTCAGAGTTTTTATGCGGCCCATGGACTTCTGACTTGTATACATGCCGTCGAGAAATATCTCTCAGGCATCCTGATTTTTTTTTTTCCCACCTCTACGAACTCAATAAAAAAAGTCCCATGAAAATCCGGCCACTATAAACTTCGTTCCACCATTGAGTATTTTTTGGCGTATTGCACTCGGCTATGTATGAATTAATGAAAATAACATATTAATACTAACTCCACCGCAGCAGGTTCGCCAAAACATATTTTTTTCATTTATTCGAAGTACGTACCTAAAGTTTGCCATGTATTGCATTGTTGTGCCATGTATTTTCTGTGCGTGCATGTAGCTATTAATGTGTACAGTTATGTGTTATATATTTATAAAATGGTAAACTGACTGACTGACTGAGTGATATATCAACACACAGCCCAAACCGCTGGTCCTAGAGACATGAAACTTGGAGGGTGTGTTCTTTGTGAAGAGTAAGTATCCACTAAGAAAGGATTTTTGGGAATTCCACCCCTAAAGGGGTAAAATAGGGGATGGAAGTTTATATGAAAGACCATCAGTTTTAAAGATAGGATCTTCCAATTTTGTATTTAGGCTGACGATTGAAAATAAATTTATACGTGTCTCAGCGTTTTTGATAATTCTACCCCCGAAGGGTTAAAAAAGGGGATGAAGGTTAGTAACTATGTTTGTTCGGGTGGGATATTTTTCAACATCCACGCGGGCGAAGCCGCGGGCAAAAGCTAGTGTGTTATATAGCTATAACATACACGTGATTTAAGGAGAATGCTATGGTACCCCGCGATATTCAAATGTTCTTACGTTTTTAGGGTCGTTCCAACAAAAAATAAAATCGTCGTTCCAATAAAAAATACACATAAATTACAACTTTCATACAAGAAATTTTCATTCGGACATACGGATGTGGAATGAAAATTTCTTGCATGAAAGTTGTAATTTATGTGTATTTTTTATTAATATCTGAGAAACTCAACGTGTGTCATTTAAACGTCGAAATGTAAACACAAAAAAAAAACTGTGTTTCCGAGCTAGCAAAAAAGTTGGCTACCGTTCGAAAAGTAGCATAGGTACATGTACACAGAACTCTAATTATTGTAATCATGCAGTTTTAACTGCTTTATGAATTATTTAATGATTTACGCAGTTATACTAAAATGTGACCATCAAAATGTTGTTTTATTATGTGCCTATCTAGCGACCCGCCCCGGCTTCGCAATCGTAGCACTGTTCTACCTAGGTAATATACATAGGTAGGTGAACTGTAATAGGTAGGTATGTGTACTTGTGTAGGTAGTAATAGTGATGTTTCAAGCTTTCACGGTTTACAACTATACTGTCACTTACGGGATATACACAAAGACAAAGACTAAGAAAGAGGGTAGATAGATTTGTCTGCTCTCAACAATTTATTTTTCCATCCACCCGCATTCTCCAGTCAACCCGCGATCATGGCGCTTGCAACAGCGCCGAAATATCGGGAGCTCAAAATAATGAACAATCACGGAAGATATCCCGTAAGTGACAGTATAGTAATAGTGATGATGCTATTCTACTGTTCCGGATGTTTTAAGTAGTCTCCACATTAATTATTTTTATTATTTAAAAAACGTGTGCTATATTTAAACTTGCCCTAATAATTCTTTTCTGTTATTTTTCTGTTACAATCAAATTTTATACATATACGCTTACTATCCGTTACATATACAATTATTTTGAACTAGCTGTTGCCCGCGACTTCGTTCGCGTGGAAATTTTGGTGTGCATGTGTGAGACTGCCACGTTGGTCTTGTGGTCGCAAGCGCGACTACTAAGCGTGGGAACCGATTCCCGGGTCGGGCAGTGTTAAAAAAAAAAAGTTTATTTCAATTACATAAAGTTAGCACACACATGATTTGGAAGATCACCTTTTAAGCAAGGAGATGCTTGTTTTACGGGGCATCCATTAATTACGTGAGGCAATTTTTCGACCTCCCTCCTCCCCTGGTGGGATGTCGTGAGATTTGGCTTGACCCCTCATCTCCCTCCTAATCTCACGTGAGATTTATCAACATGAGATTGGGTGATATTTGGTGCGAATCTAGATTTGTGACCGGTTTATGGCAATAGGCTCACCCCCTACTACATGGGACTTCAATATAACTGGCGAAATGTGTGTGTACGATTAGGTACACGTCTGCCCAAACCTTCGGGGCTTTAAGGCGTGACGTTATGTTATGTGTGAGAACTGACTGCAGATCAAAAGGTGATAATGTACTGATGACTACAAAAGGCGTCCTTTTGGGTGCTGTAATTCTGGGCGGCAGAGGTCCGAAACAAAATTAAATGGCGTTGAGGCGACGATATAAAAATCGGTGTATTTTGGCACTATACAACTTTTTTTCAAACTGAACCTTGTTTAGCGCTTTTTATTCTAATACCGTTCTGTATACAACATTTAATGACTTTTTGCGAGAGCCCTTAGACCTCTTTAACTCGGCCCTGTCGCAAAATCCGTTCTTAGCGAACGTCTACTAACTATAAACTACCTCACTGCCAAATAATACCAAGTTTGGAGCACAAAAAGTTAAGGACTTTCATCCAAACTTGCGAGAGCCCTTAGTCCTCCTTAACCCGGCCCTGTTGCAAAATCCGTTCTTAGCGAACGTTTACTAACTATAAACTACCTCCCTGCCAAATTTCAAGTTTATAGCACACAAAATGAAGGACTTTCATACAAACATGCGAGAGCCATTGTACCTATATCTCCGAAGATCAGCATCAGATCTTCACCAAATTTAAACGGGGCCAGCGCCGCCGAATAACATTCTTCCAAATAAAAAAGAAATCATTGAAATAGGTTCTCTATTGGCAAAGGTATCGCTGAACTTACACACAATGATGATTACCATGCATAATGCCTGCGAGTATGTGTGCCCATACAATTTAGAAAATTCCCTTGATTTCTCCAGGATCCCAACATCAGATCCTGACCTGATGACCATGGGACCACATGGGAAGTATACTGTATCGATCAATGCCCATAAAATTTGAGGGTTGCCCTTAATTTTCCTGAGACCCCATCATCAGATTCTGACTTGATGACTATGGGACCACCTCAGGAGTATAGACTTTCGAATAAAAAAAGAATTTTCAAAATCGGTCGACGATTGGCGGAGAAATCGGTGTACATTAAAAATACATACAGTCGAACGTAGAACCTCCTCCTTTTTTGAAGTCGGTTAAAAATGATCAAAGGAGTTTTGGTGAAACATTAGATAACCGTTAACAATACATGTCATGGTAATAGGCTTATCCCCAACAAAATGGAACTGGGCATACCTAATTATCAAAATGTGGGTGCACTGTACACATCTGCATAGCCCCTCGGAGCATACAGGCGTGATATTATGTTATGGTGTTGTGTAAACAATAAACATCCAAGCGATTGCAGCAATCACGACAGATTTGTTGTCTATTATTGAAGAGTTCCATTGATATCTCCGAAGATCACCATCAGATCTTCACCAAATAAAAAATGGGACCATCGCGGAATAATATTCTTCCAAACAAAAAAAAAATCATCAAAATCGGTTCACAATTGGCGAAACTAAAACCTATTTACGTAAATTATTTTTATCATAGAAATCGCGCATGAGGTTACCAACTAAATTTTAAATATTAATATCTTTTGCGTCTGTTGGTCGATTTTGATGAAATAAACGCTAAATAATACCCAGAACAATGCTTCTTATTTTGTAATATTTCGATTTTGAATACAATGAGTGGTTTTTACGTGATGCGCGCACAAACGAACAGACAAACCGACAAACCGACAAACCGACAAACCGACAAACAGACAAAAATTTAAAAAAATATTTGTTTAGTTTCTACTACTTATTTCTAGCACCTTCCAGTGATTTTTTTGTAAAAATATGTAATGTACAGACACGGAAAGTCTACGATTTTATTATATGTATAGAATAGATATACAATTAATTTGTTCGAACTTAGAACGGAGAAAGAGAGAGTAACCAGACTGAAGTAGGAGTGGGCTGCCCATGTTTTTAGGGTGCCGTAGCCGAATGGCAAAAAAGGAACCCTTATAGATTCGTCATGTCTGTCTGTCGGTCACAGTCACTTTATTCCGAAACTATTAGGACTACATAGTTGAAACTTTGTAGGTAGATGTATTCTGTGAACCGCTTTATGATTTTAATTAAAAAAAAAAAATTAAGCGGACTCCCCATACATGGAACTGAAATTAAAATTTAATATAAAGTATTGAATTGTTTGTTTTCATCAAAGATATACGTGCGGGGTGTCTATAGATAGGTCTTTAAAAATGACATTGAGGTTCCTAAAACCATTTTTTCTCAATCGTTTGAAAGATAGAAACTTCCTAAGTGGTAAAATGTGTGAAAATTCTGAAAAAATGTAGAACGTAAAAAAATTTCAAAGAAAATTGTTTTGAATAAGATTTGATGTTCAGTTTTTGAGATATGGGACTTTTCATCAAACTGCAGCAGTAACTTTATTTTTCATTAACCGTATGTAATGTGAAAAACAAAGAAGGGCGGCGAAAATGGACCCAAGGAATCTAAAAATTAACGAAGCTCCATGCAAGTGTAAATATTAAATAATTATAACTAAAAATATATAAGATATTTATTTAAAAAATATTGAATTTTTAGGACACGGGAATCAAAAGTTATAAATATTTTAATTTACTCAAAATTAAGTAATCGTGCAATTACAAAACGCAACATTTTTTCCGATTACGTTCCAATCCAATGACATGTGTTTTTGCTCATGGGTTTTCTTACTATAAGTGGCACTTTCTCTTTGTTTTTATTCATTCTATAATGTACAATATTTATAAACAACATGTAAACTTGATATTAAAACGCCAATTAACAAGGCAAAATCATGTAATAAAAATGAAACTATGGTGATTTCGTAGTATATGTTATAAAGGAACGTTATCAATGGTGATTGATTGAGTCCCGTCACTAATGTCACTGTAAGATCTGTGATGATCTATTCCAGTGTTTTTCAACGGTTAATGAACGACCCCCATAGGGGTCGCGACCCGCACGTTCATTAACTAATTTCCCCCATCGTGGATTCGTTTTCTTCATCTGCTCTTTCAGTCTAGCAATAAATTCCGTGATTATTCATTATTTTGTGCTCCCGATATTTCGACGCTGTTGCAATGAACAATCACGGAATATATCCCGTAAGTGACAGTATAAGTTTAGTTGTAAACCGTGAAAGCTTAAAAGAGTGTTTGAATAAATCCCCTGTTCGCACCACTCATGGCTTTTGCTCTGTCACTACAAATAGCAATGCATTTCTTTACCCAATTGATATTCATATCTTGCGTAGCTTCAAGGAACATGTTAAGCAAGCATTGACCTGTAGTATTGGTGGGAAGTGCTCACAAAAGAGTATTTCTTCCATTAATTTTTCATTACATTTAAAACGCACAAAAGCTACAAACTGCGCACAACCCGCAATATCCGTAAATTAATCAAATTGCAAGGACACAAAAGTTACTTTCTTTTATTTTTTTCTACATAAATATCACTTATCCTGCGTTTAATTGTCAGACAGAGGTACACTTTTGAGCTTTTCGACCTCTTGTTTGCCAAACATAATCAAAGTGTGAGATTTTTCTGCTTGTCGCGACGGCATCTGTCTTGGTTATACGTATGCACGAATAAGCTGTGAATACACGAAAAAACGCGAAGGGTCGGGGGTCGCGAAATATTTTTTCTTACTGTGGGGGTCGTGTCATGAAAAAGGTTGAAAAACACTTTTATCCCATCGTTCGATACGTTTGTATTTTTGCGTGGGATTTTATGTTTATCATTGCGTGGATTCTCGATGAATTGGCCTTCACATCTTGAACTGACGATAGTGCACCCTGACTTGGACTACCGCATTCTTCTTTGAACAACAAGTTGCTGTTGATTTGGACTTTGATTTTAACTAACATGCGTTGCGTTTATTGCCATTACGACTTGCGCGCTACGAAGGCATCGTCTCTCTGATGAAGGTGCTCAAGGTGCTCAATGGATCAAGCCCCGCCTGGTTAGTATGATAATGGGCTTATGATGAACACTATTTATATTTTTTCTGTTATTTTGTGTGACTACTTTTTACTGGTACCTATTGTTTCAGTTAACACCTAATGATGAAGTGTGTGTACCATGCTATTTGGGAGCGCTTAGAGGAGTTCCCCTAATGTTGTACCCACAACAAGTACAGAGGAAAGTACCCTGTACCTTCTGAACAGAGAGCAAATTGTGGATATTGAAATGGTGGATAGTGCTTACAGAAGTTCTGCTGATTTTGCACACTCCCCAAGTTCAGTAGAAATATATCCTGTAGCTATTACCTTTCCTATATTTCATGACAAACACCCTTTTATTTTATTTGCCAGAATTAAATCTATGCACAAGCACATAGAAAGCAAGTCCTATTAAACGTATATCGTAGTAGATAGAAGGCTACAGGGGCGGAGTGGTGTATTAGGCTATTGTTGTCACTGTTCTGTTGGGACACGGACAGCGGGTTGTTGCTCTCATGTTTTTCATGAGCATATTATGGTATATGGGGCTGCCAGACACCAGAGCTATATTGCTGCACCAGCTTCCTTTTTAGATAATCTCTTAATAAGATAATATTTTTTTCTATAACACTGTTGAAAAATATTAAAAAGAAACATGTAAAACAATAAACGAGATTTATTACGTCACATTACACATTTTTTATTTAACTAACCCTGCCTTTCAATAGCTGTACTCGTACATATATAGCTAGTGAGCTCTGGCTGTTATAATTTATGTAAAAGTATATCTTCATTCAGCGTAGTAAGAATCGTTCTACTTGACCATAATTTGCTTATAGATCAAAGTCGTAACAACATAGTTTTAATAGTGATTGAACTAATTACTAGGTTAGTAATCAGTATAGTCTCTAGACGCAGTCTGGCAGTTTTATGATTCATCAATTAGGTACAGGCAAAAAATTGGGGTTTTGGCTTAAGACAAGTAAATAATAAGTACATCAGAATAATATAACACGACCCGAACCAAAATTATTACCTCCCCTGGCACCTGTCAGTTGCCTACTACCAAAAACCAAAGAGAACCAAAAAGCACAGAGCATCATCCAAAGAGGCCGTGTACAACGCGCCACGCCTTTTATACCCTTTTACTCGGACCGGGTAGGTTGGAAAGGGAATTATCTAAGAGTAGTTTATTCGAATCTTCCTTTATGATTAATCCTAAACACTATTATTTTTTGATTCATTTTAAATAAATAAGCAGACATTCACAGTTAAAAACCTTAACCGTAAGATTTTTAGGTTATCTTGTATAAAGACGTATATCTCTTTTCTCCCAACTTGTTCGTCTTACTTTCCATTTGCTTTTTTGTTAGTCTTTAGTCGTTTTACAAGTATGTATAAGTTGCCATAATGAATGCTACCTCTAAGACTGGGTCCCAAAATACATGGAATCTCGCCAGCCTTCTTTAGTTTAGCTGTTGAATGTAATACAATACAACATAATATGAATGAGCCTTCAAAAAAAATTATTATATTTTTTTAGCTGTCCATGTTAAAGCTATTTACATGGTTATAAAAAAAAAACTAAAAGCGACCGGGATGTTCCAACTCCCTCAAAAATTCTCTAGTTTATCCTCTTGCTAGTGATGTGCCACATGCCATAAAAATCTTTTTACAACTTAGTGAATTCGCTAGAATTGTGAATCGAGTGACAAAATACTAAATTCCAAATTATATTTAAAAAATATATTAATCGGGACCATTATTTACCATACAGTACGTGTGAGTGATACTTATTTAACTTTAAGTGCAGTTCTGCCTGGCTGTCTGACAACCAGAACTACGAAGGGATTAGGTACCCAGTAAATGGGTTTCTGAAGGTCAGACAGGTATCTATGTAAAATACCGTTTATCTCTCTGCTGCTTCTGTATGAACTTAATTTTTCAGAAGCAGCTGAAAGTTGAGCCTGCTCCAAAAACTTTGAGAATGGTTAAGCAGATGTTATCGTAACATATCTGGCAATCTACTTTAATATTATTGATACCAAAGTAACTAACTCAATCTGTTCTGCTACCTTTTTATGCATTTACGTCGGAACGGAAATGGATGAAAGGAACATCATTCAATTCCGTTAGGAGTTTAGAAAAAATATACTTTTTATCCCGGTAGTGCATTCCCGTGGAATAATTTTAAAACATCTTTCGGGCGAAGCTAATATAATCTATTTCTTTTTAGTTTCCAGGTCGATTGTACGCCAGTATGCCCCAATTTTGGTCAAGTCGATAGTAGTATGGGCGCTGCGTTACGTACGCTTAGAGCCTGCGGTTTGCTTGGGAGGAATCAACCTGGACGTAGCTGTATCCGTGAGCGTCGTTGGCGCACACACCTTTAAGGCAAGACCGAGACATAATGGCAGAACAATCGCATAGTAGTCCAGTCTGTGGGGGCATAAAAACGCCTTTGCCTTACAAAAGGTCGAAAGTTAAAGCGGTTTTGACATATATTGTTTAGGTATGGGGGCCTAATAAAAATCCAAGTTTTCTTCGACCTTGGGAAGTGAACGCGCGAGCCGCCATCTTGAATTGAATGTACCAAAGTTAGATTTTTTTCAAATACTGTCTCAACTTTGTGGCAAAAGTGTCTATGGGAAGTATAAAGAAAACAAAATTACTTTTATTTCTTACACACATATTTATTCTGTAAGTCTTATAGGTAAGAAGTTACAACTGGCAGGAAAAAAAATTTACAAAAAAAATATTCAAGTCTATTTTAAAACTTATTCTCGTTTCGTTCGTTACTATTAAAATGGACTATTTTGTAGAGGATGTTAGGAATATACTACGACTTCACGTTCCCATGTAATGTTCCCTAATAATGCCAAAAGAATACGCGCTCACGTGACCGAAGCCGCGGGCACAGCTGGTATACTAATGAACTGACTTAGTGTTAATTTAAACTAAAACCTGTTAGTACGTCTTTGTTAAAGGAACTCGTAGTTAATTTCTGGGGGGAATCAATTTACATCCACATTTCGCCAGTTATGTCTAAGTCCCATGAAATAGGAGGCGAGCTTATTGCTATCAACCGGGCTCAAATTCAAACTTCGTAACTTCTATTGAAAATTTCCTGGTGGAAAATTAATAACACTTTGCCCGACCCGGGAACCTAACCCAGGACCTCATGTTCGCTTCCGACCACGAAACCAACAATAAGATCTACGCGATTTGCGGTATCAATCCTTTAACATCTTGCAGACCTATCGGTAATTTTAACTATCTACATTAACAGGACTTCTCATAACCCAGGCTTATTTTTTAAAGAAAGTTTTTCTTTGTTTGTAGCATACGATTTGCATTAAAAATGCTTACAAATTATAGCTACAAAACTCAATAAAATTCCAAAATGAATTAAGGAGCTCTCCGTGACATATTTAAATACAAACTGAGAAAGGATTAATGATAATTTGCAAATAGAGAAGGAAAAAGACTTCTAACACAGCCACAGCAAGAACTTTTATTCGACTTCTGTTCGCTTTACTACTTTTTGGAAATATCATCATCATATCATCATCAAACCATCATTCTTCTGCCCTTATTCCAATTTATTTGGGGTCGGCGTAGCATGTCGTCTTCTTATTATGGTTATCTACTACTTATTGGAGAAATATTTGACGAAAAAAATGAGAAAAATAGGAATGTAAACCATATCAATACAAAAAAAAAGTTGGAAATCTCACAGCATCAAAAAAATAAAATTTAAAAAAATCACAAAATGTGAAAATAATATCGGGGTTCGAACATGCGACCCACAGTTTACAGTGCGATCATGAAACCGCTACGCTGTTAACTCCGTTGACACGTGTTTTAAATAGCTGTTCTCTTGCACGTCATGGCTGAAACGTTAATTAAACAATTAAAAAATACGTACATAATGCAATACTGCTCACCCCCTTAAGCAAGCAGCTTGATAATATATAGCCTAACATTTGAAGAAGCCTATTACAACAATTTTTGCAAAATTTGAACAGGATCTATGCAGTACTTTTTGCGCCAAATCGGAACATCGAATTTGATTTTTTACGATTTTATTAAATGTAATAATAATATAGATAGATATATCTATATCAAAGTAAAAATCTAACAAAACTACCCGTAATAAACCGAATTAATGAGATAATGTGCATTGGATATGCATATGTATGTACCTTTTGCTACACTAATTCTAAAAATAGTATGCAGTTTCACCTCTTTGCAGCAGATTGACCTTTATTCTCATTGTTTACACGATAGTCAGTCAAATTAGGGTTTCACGATGCAAGGGATACATAAGATGGGCTGCTGACTATGAAGTGGCTTAGTTATAAAACGATCGAGGTACCGATAACTAGTAGTTCTATTTTAATAACTTCATATAGTAACAATAGTAATATAAAGTGTGGTTAATTCTAATATATAAAAATTGTGAGATTATTTACCTGTTGAGTAAGTATTTAAAATTATTTTTCTTGATTAAAACACCCGAAGTTTTTATTAAATCCGCTTCGGGTGGTGTAATTTTCGGCATTCAATACACAGTCGCTTTAGTGAAAAAATCTTTATTTTGGAATGGTCTAGAAAACGCAATGACTAGGAGTGTTCTCCTTTGTGCACTCATGGGTGTAAAAGTAAGTAGGTACCCCTAACAAAGTTGAAAGGTACTTGTCCTCCATTGTGCACTCCTCGTCACTGCCTTCTAGTTACGGAGATATTGGGGGTGAATGTTCCTACTTTTTCAGAAGTACTTTATTAAATATAAATTTTTAATGTTTTACCTTTACTTTAAATAATCTTCCACGACCGTACTATTCACCACGTGCTATTCAATGCATCCAACTGCACAATGTTTTGAATGCGTTACATTAAGTCCTACCGAAAACGTGACATTTCACACATAATATGATGTCCATAATATTCTGCTGTTTCCAGCGTACAAATATTTCAAAGAATTAAACCATACAATGTCGAGAATAAGGAAAACGTTAACTACTATGAAATACAATGTCAGGGGTTATTAGTAACAATGACACAAGGGTTATTAATTATAATGTCAAGAATTATTAAATGTAATGAAGAAAAAAAAAAGAAAAATTTCAATGCAATGTCATAGAAATTAAATGCCATTTAATTATTAGGAGGTAAGTTGTCGTCTAATTTATTTTTTAATTAAATTTTTCATTTAAAAATTCATTCGTTGTGTAGTAACTTAATTTTCAATAGAAAGTTAAATAGTTTCTTTTTGAATGTCATGAAGTTAAGACTTTTAAAAACATTAGGCAATTTATTATAAATTTGAATTGCCATACAGTAAACATTATTCGAAAATAGTTTAATTCTTTGTTGAGGTGCACATAATTTGTGGATATTTCGACTTTTCCGTATTACAACATCATTGTGTACTTGAAATAGAGCTAAGTTACGTACAAAGAAGCTGAGTTCGAATATATATAAATATGGGAGTTGTAATATTTTTAATTTTTTAAAGATTGGGACGGATGGGCTTTAGTCACGGATCGTCGGATCGAATACATTTTTTTTTTTGGGCTCGGAATGCTTTAGTAGTGTTAACAGAATTTCCCCAAATAATGATGCCGTAGCGGAGAATTGATGCTAAGTAACCATGATAAGCATAAAGTGCTGCATTGATACCAGCTACGCGAATTATTCGGTTTAAAACAAATACAAATCTTTGCAGCTTAGAGCATAATCAACGAGAAAAAAAAATCTCACTAGTTCGACGATCGAACTAATGAATCGAACTAGTGGGAATAAACGAATTTGTCAATGTGTACTTTCCAGTTGCAATATTTATCTAATGTTATCCCCAAAAAGTAGCACTTTCAACCTCTTCTGCAGGATTATGTGTATATCTAATTTCTAATTGGTGACGTTTGCTATTGTAAGTTTGGTACTGTATTAGTTTGTTTTTTTTTTCTGTGGGTCTAAGCCGACAAGTCATCGCAGCCGCTTATCGGCTGCATTGGTGCGCACTCCAGGGTTGCTAGATTAAGTTTCTGAATTTTCCCCATGTTATTTTTGCCCAAAATGGTGCTCTTTGCAACTTATTTCTCCATTACATTTTTAATTACGGTTTTACTTTTGAAAATGACTTGTCCCAATACGGATTTGCTCGACAACCTGTCCTCCCAGAGACAGAGGGGCATGCCGCTCTCCACTATTGTATGGAATTTCAATTTATACTGTGCAGCGTGCGTGTGTGGAGTTGTGCTGAAGACGTCATCAGCGAATGGACTTTGATAGGTACCTACTCATATCTCGGAAACATGACATTTTGAACATTTTGTGTCATACAAAACTTGTTTTTATTGACGCCAGCTTTCGATTAGTAAAGGTTTTATGCATGGCCGCAACTTTGAAAAAAAGTTAAAATGGCGGAAGTAAGGCTGGCCAGGTTTCATACAAAAATCTTCCAAGTCCTTTATTAATATTTCAATTCGGAGTTGAAATATATTTTTACTGATGTAATTTAACTAGATTGTATTTATCATTACAATATTATGAAGGGTGTAAATAGACCCTTAACATATCCGATAGGCACTTGTAGTCCCCGTCTTTGCGATCATTTTTTTGTTCTAGACCATACCTGGGAACCTTCTAGTTACAGAGATATTGCGGGTCAAAGTACCAACTTTTTCACAAGTTTTATTTTAAATACATGTTTTTAATGTAAGATTTTTAATTTACACACCTCCACGACCCCCGTAATATTCAATCCATCCATCAGCACACAACGCTTTGAGTGCTTTTCACCCCAAAAAAAAAGTCGATCCCCAGCAATAAATTTTTGCGTAAAGTTACTTAGTTTGATGTACAGAATGCTTGGTTGACGGCTATGGTAAGGGTCTGTTTACACCCTGTATACCTAAATTTATAAATTAAAATAACCAAAAGTTACTAACTTAACAATTAACTAAAAAATGGCGTCAAAAAACTCCTCCTCAACGCCGTCAACTGTAATGTCACCAAGAGGTTGGCGGCGTTGCCACGTTGTATTGGCCGTAATTTTCCTTGAGCACAATATTTTGAGTGCGTTCATTCAAAACATTGTGCTGCGACAAGCAGGTTACCACTCAGCATGATGCTGTGCTATGGGGGGCCCACAGCACAGCGCTGGTTTTCAGTGGTCACCCGTGGAAAAAAGTACGGAAGCCAAGACAGCATAAATATTTTGTTATTACATGAATAAAATAGATTAAATAAACAGTACATTGATTATAATATAAAACAAATATAAGAAACAAAATTGTAATTTGTAGTCTGTAATATAATGTACATGTTATGACAGAGAATGGATTAGGAGGAACGTTAATCCCAAATATCGACGCCATCCGCCATTCCGCCATATTGTCTTCGCGTGACATGATTCTTTTGTTGGTAGATAGGTTGTTGGGTAGTTTAAATCACACACAATACTTGATTCAAACTTCAAACGTTTATTTCTATTAAACCATTTACAAGTTGAGCCACCCGTTCGCAAACATGATTGTTCATAAGGAGAAGAACGGGCTAAGAAACTCCTTACACACTCTTTTAATTCGTGTTACAGTTCTCATTTACACAACGTAATATTGTTCACTTCAAAAACCACTTTCAATTACATACTTCAAATGTTTTCTAATCGCGAGCTAACTAACTCGACTTCTCGTTGTACCTCCGCGTGTTCTGTGTGGGCGGAAGTGCCACACACCCAGTACAGTAATTTATTACATAGTAAGTTCATTAAAACTTACAAACAATACTAGAATACTTCACAATTAATTACTCTAATAATTAAACAATGCCAATATTCATAAATGCAAAGGCGTTATTGAATTAAAACTTATTAGTGGCTTCATTACTTTTTTACAACAATGGGATCTTGCTTAAAACCATTTCCGGCAGATCAAAGGATTTAATACAAACAGGTCTTTCACTAATACATTGCTCTGTAAAATAATCTTGTTACTTTTTAGTTGGTAATTAGTTTCAGAAACTGATTTAGTTATAGATTCAAATTATAAATTTGAGTTATTGATCATTAAAATCGTATTCGGCGCCATCTTCCACAACATTGTGGAATGTTGCCTCAAAACAAATCTTAGTGTTAAATGAGCATTGTTAAAATCCCAATTGTCAAATATTTGCTTATCTTAATTTTAACTATAGTTCTAGCTAAAGACTTTCGTTTAATAAATTAATCTTCAGAAGATCTTATCACGAACTATCTCAGTACTAGTTAATACAGAGACCATTAGATGGCGCTTATCTCTTCTGTCAATCGATACAGATCATTGTAATAATTGTACTTGCAACCCACAGATGGCACGATCAATGTTATGATGGATGAGACATTTGGTTATTAATTAAATTAACTAATATTCTTAGCAGATAAGACGCTCTTGCGGCGACATACATAATAACCTAAATATAATTAAACCTAAATTAAACTATTTTAACTACAATATAACATTCAAAAAGAAATAAAATTAACGATACACAAAATATAAAAGTATGTGTACAGGCTAAACAAAAAAACAAATACAACATGAAGTCATGGCGCGAGTTTTTGTCTCGCCAGTCGCCACCATCCCGCGCATAACAAGAAATACAGAATTGATAGAAGCTAACCATTAATAAATCGCGAAAATTCTTGTTACAGGATGCACTGGTCGCTGTACCTCATAGGAGGCGCAGTGTCAGCCTTCTGGTTGCTATGGAGATACAAGAACAGGAGAATGATCGAGATGGCCAAGACGATGCCAGGTCCACGGGGACTGCCGTTCCTAGGGAATGCTCTGATGTTCATGGGACAGCCTGATGGTAGGTCTCGCTACTATTTGTAAATAAATTTACTTGTTTGAATGAAAGTGAAAAAAAACAGCTGTTTCTTACTGTAGTATCCACTTGTAGCAGAGCAGATTGATAACACAATTTACTAACTATATCACAGGCTCACCATGCCACCAAGCCCCCAGTCCAGGGTACGCTTCACCTTCCAACTTCCCGCCATTCGTGGTGACTGACAGTTGTCATTAGTGACAGCTACCTGACTACTTGTGGCTGTGAGACAGTGTTTCTGTCACCGTAAAATTGTAAAAACCGTTAGATAATAAACAATCTCTCGAGATTTTAATCTGTCGAAAGATTGTGAACCATAACGTACTGTTTACAATTTTACGCATTACTTTTCGGTAGATTATAATCTATCGAAATGAAACCGTCAAATTGTGAAATGGCATGCGACGGAACGCACCTCGCGCGCTTATTGGTTGAACGTCATGTGCCCCGCGCCGCATTCATTTGCTAATATGGGTAATTACATAAAGTTGTTAACTACTTGTGTATTTGTGAGAGAATGTCAATGCCAAGTGAATGTCAATGTTTCAATGCTTTGAAAAAAAATCTATAGTAAACCCATTACATAAGAAGCAAGAAAAAGACCTGATGCAAAATTACAGACCAATATCATTAACATTACTATTAACACTAACGGGATATTTACCATGTTTACTGTTTTCTATGAGTTCCCGATATTTCGGCGCTGTTGCAAGCACCATGATCACGGATAAACTGAAGTTATTGCGGGTGGGTGTTTATGAGCAGACAAATCGGTCTACCCTCTTTCTTGTTCGTTTTTTGCACTCAGTACCGCTACCACTGTCACTCGCAACTCGATTCTGCTCCCGACACACGAAACTCAGTGTCCGCTCGCGAACTTTTGATAGTTAAAAACCACCGTACCACCTCTTATATCAATATCATTAATTTAATTATCTTCTTTTCTCTATCTTCGTTAATACTGTTACCAAAATTATCATTTCCAGCTTCCATCTCTACGCGGACGATTTGAAACTGTATCGACATTTCTTGCTGGCTGATGTGGAATCAGCAATCGGTGCCATGAATCATGACCTGGAAAGTATCTATCAATGGGCTAAGTCGTACGGCTTACAGATTAACCCTACTAAGTCGCAGGCCATGATCATAGGCAGCAGATACTATCGCACTGCACTTGACTTGTTATCTTTGACTCCATTATGTCTGGGCTGCTCAACCATTGCCTATGCTGAATCAGCTAAGGACCTTGGTGTCTTATTAGACAGCAATCTTTCCTGAGCTCAGGTGAATGAGGTTAGTCGTAAGGTGCACTTTTCTTTCCACTCGCTTAAATCCTTACAGAGCTTTTTGCCCTCTAAAACCAAAATTTACCTAGCTCAAACTCTGATTCAGCCGATCATTGATTACGCTGATGCCTGCTATTTGGATGCCACTGAGGAGCTGTTGAATAAGCTGGAATGTCTGCAAAATCTTTGCATTCGTTTTGTGTTTGGCTTGAGGAAATATGACCATGTTTCTCACTTCCGCAAGGAACTCAAGTGGCTCCCTATCCGTCTTCGCAGGAACACTCGAATATTATGTCTCCTCTACAACATTCTTTATAACCCTGCATATCCCAGCTACTTGCGAGATCGTTTTTCGTTTACCCGTCCTTCTGATGTTCTGTGTAGATCCCACCTCAGGCATCATCTTAATTTCGCATCCCATAAAACAGAATTCTATTCTAACTCCTTCTCTGTTCACGCAGTACGTTTGTGGAACTCGCTTCCGCCTAACATTCGCGATTCTAAAACTTTATTTCTGTTTAAAAAGCAAGTCAAAGAACATTACCTCTCCTCTATAATGTAATATTCTGGATATATATTATAGGTATATATTTACAGGACTAGTATTTATTTTATATGTGTATATTTGTATGTATGTTTATTTTATATAGGTATAATTTTGTTTTAAGTTCCAATTTCAATTTTCCTGTTTTGTCTTTTCTCCACACTGTGTCTACATCTTTAATTCTACTTTCTTGCAGGTCTGCTGGAAGAGATTTCTCATGAAATAAGCAGTACCTTTGTGCTCTTCTATCTTAATGTAATGTCTTATTAAGTATTTTGTGTGTACATAAATAAATAAATAAAATTAATATCCGTTTTCTCAAAAATATTTGAAAAATATATTTCTCAAGAACTAAGGACATCATCGTCATCTGCCTAGCCTTTTCACAACTATATTGGGGTCGGCTTCCAGTCTAACCGGATACAGCTTAATACCAGTATTTTACATGGAGCGACTGCCTATCTGACCTCCACCACCCAGTTAGTACAGGGTAATACGATACCCCTTGGTAAGACTGGTTGTCAGACTTTTGGGCCACTGACTACCTAACGACTATCAAAGATCTACAAATGACAGCCGGGACCAACGGCTTAACGTGCTTTCCGAGGCAGGGAGGAAACTCGGTATGTAATGGGCGGTCACCCATCCACAGACCAACCTGGGCAAGCACGGCTTAACCTAAAGATCGACCCGAGCGGCTGTTATTATTTAGCCACGAGCTCCTCCTCCACACAAAGGAATTAAGCACATAAAGGGTGTAAATAGACCCTTAACATAACCGAAAGGCACTTGTTCTCCCCGTCTTTGCGATCATTTTTTTGTTCTAGACCATACCTGGGAACCTTCTAGTTACGGAGATATTAGGGGTCAAAGTTCCAACATTTGCACAAGTTTTTTTTTTAAATACATTTTTTAAAAGAAGATTTTTACTTTACACACTTTTGAGGCAACATTCCACAATATTGTGGAATATGGCGCGGCAGTGGCGAAAGGTGAAATATTCAGAGAGGTAAGCCGGAGCAAAAAAAATGCTTAGCTAGGCTGAAAAACATTAAAATGTTTGAAAAAACCATCTAGTCTTTTATAACTTATTGTCATATCTGGGCGAGCACGACCTAACTATATTACGTGTTTTTTATTTTCAAAACTTAACCTTGAAAAGCATTTTGACACCGTTATTTTGCTAGGTAAACAAGAACTAGCTTTTCGCGGCCGTAATGAAGGCCCTAATTCCGATAACCGCGGTAACTATATCGAAACTTTGCTATATCTGAGCAAGTACCTACGATACAGTAATGGATTCGCAATTAGAATTATGTTCTTCAGTTCAGAATCCCGTGTTTTCTGGTCTCTCTAGTGACATTCAAAATGATTTAATACATAGTATTGCATCAGTTTTACGCGACCACATTAGACTTGAAATAAATAAAGCTCAATTTCTGTCTGTAATGATTGACGAAACTCCCGATGTCAGTCATAGGGAGCAATTAACTGTAATTAGGTAATTTAACTGAAACTGGAATCGAAGAACGATTCCTTGGTTTTTACGATGTTAGCGGAAGTCGAACTGCTGAAGTTCTATCTAATCAGTTGTTAGAAATACTTGACCAGTATCATTGTATGCCTACAATGGTACAGGTCAAGTATTTCATCGCCATCCTACTGATCTCCTACTTTGCAAATCTACTTACTCTAAAGTAGTAATTTCAACTTACCCCAAATACCTAATAACAACGTACGTCTACGTAACTGATTTCACTACACACAACAACAACACATGAACACAAATAAAGAACTATAATACATATCACTATTATAAACCAAGAAATAAATTCTAATAGGTGAAATTAGCTAATAGATTCAAATACAATAAATTCAATAACATTACGTCAAATGGTATGTCAACACAAAATGTCATCAAGCATTGAACGAATCCCGATTCGATACGAAATTCAACGACCGACAACGATATTTCTCCATCTCGCTCACGCGCACGCATTTTCTATTACTGTCTCTATCAAGTAACTCGGTTTGAACCCGGCTTACTTGTGACCGAATGTCGCGGGTTGGCTGTTTCCTTCAAGTGACGTCATAACGTTTATTTTGTATGGAAGTTTGAACTGCCAAAAAGCCGATCGCTCCTGCGGCTTATTTTATTGCAAAATGTTGTTGGAGAGAAAATTTTGTTGATTTAATGTCCAATAATGTAGGCGTTTTGTGATGTTCTCTACTTTTAAATGTACTAATTGTGTCATTTTTCAATTACGGTGGTTGTGTTCCAAATATCTGAAGGGAAGCCGGTGGGAATGGGCTTATATGGACGCTTCGTCACCGATGGCGCCGAATACGATTTTAATGATCAATAACTCAATTTATAATTTGAAACTACAACTAAATCAGTTTCTGTAACTAATTACAAACTAAAAAGTAACTAGATTATTTTACAGAGCAATGTAACGTCTTTGCATTATAGTATTGTTTGTAAGTTTGAATGAACTTACTATGTAATAAATTACTGTACTGTGTGTGGCACTTCCGCCCGGACAGAGAACACGCGTAGGTACAACGAGAAGTCGAGTTAGTTAGCTCGCGATTAAAAAACAATTGAAGTATGTAATTGAAAGTGGTTTTTGAAGTGAACAATATTACGTTGTGTAAATGAGAACTGTAACACGAATTAAAAGAGTGTGTAAGGAGTTTCTTAGCACGTTCTTCTCCTTATGAACAATCATGTTTGCGAACGGGTGGCTCAACTTGTAAATGGTTTAATAGAAATAAACGTTTGAAATTTGAGTCAAGTATTGTGTGTGATTTAAACTACCCAACTACCTACCTACCAACAAAAGAATCATGTCACGCGAAGACAATACGGCGGAATGGCGGATGGCGTCGATATTTGGGATTAGCGTTCCTCCTAATCCATTCTCTGTCATAATATATATTATAAATATTTTACCTCGTATTTTTGTTTGCAGAATTCACAAAAGTAGTGAAAGAAATGAAAGTGGAGTTTGGTGATCTGTTCAAATTCTGGCTCGGTCCCGACCTGAATGTTGTTGTGAGCAATCCTAATGATGTCAAGGTACTAGTTCAAAAAAAAGTATAACTACTCGTTGGTCAGATAGACAGTCGTTCCATTTAACATATTGGTATTGAACTGCATCCAGTTTGACTGAAAGCCAACCTGAACATAGTTGGGAAAAGGTCGGCACATGATGATAATGTCAAGTGGTTGCAAGCGTTACTGCTGAGCGTGAGGTCCCGGGTTCGATTCCCAACAGCAGCTCAGAGTCTGATATGTGAGATTACACTGGAGAAATGTGGCTGTACTATAGGGTTCATCTCTGTTTGACCCTTCAAGGATTACATGGAGCTTCGGCAGCTAGTTTCATTTGTCCTTTTATTTAATTATGACACGGTTTCCGCGTCGCGGATTCGATTCCCGCACGGAACAAAAATTTGTATGACCTACAGGTAGTTGTTCCGGGTCTGGTAGTTCGCGTTTGTGAGTTTAAATGTTTGTAAACGCATCCATGATACAGGAGAAATTTATAGTGTGGGAACATGTTTTAAAAAAAAACTCACATCCCTATGGGCTTTTCAGTTACTGCTAACAAACTCGAAGACCAGTGTAAAAGGTCCTCAGTACAAGTACATGGCTGATGTACTCGGAGGTGGATTGCTGAGTGGATCAGGTAAGAACACACACTTTTCTTGTATTGATATAAATAGATTCAGTTTTAAGTAGCTAATAAAAATTAAAGAAATCAGCTGTTTCATAAAAAAAATTATGGGCGTATTTTTTTAATAACCAACCATAAATTAAGCTCCTTCTGAATTCATAGTAACCGTAGCGCGTCAATGTAGGACTCATTTACGGCGTCGCGTACGGCGCACAGTGTAAAAGGACCCTTCACATAGCCGTGAACCAAGCATTCTGTACATCAAACTAAGTAACTTTACGCAAAAATTATTGCTGGGAAACGACTTTTTTTTGGGGTGAAAAATCACGATTTACGGTAGGACTCGATGGAAAGCACTCAAAACATTGAGCTGATGGATGGTTTGAATAGTACGGGGGTCGTAAAGGTGTGTAAAGTAAAGATCTTACATTAAAAACATGTATTTAAAAAAAAACTTGTGAAAAAGTTGGAACTTTAACCCCCAATATCTCCGTAACTAGAAGGTTCCCAGGTATGGTCTAGAACTAAAAAATGATCGCAAAGACGGGGAGAACAAGTGCTTTTCGTTTATGTTAAAGGTCTATTTACACCCTTTATTACCTTTATACACAAATCTAATTGAAATAAATGCTTTGAGTTTGAGTTTACATAATATACCTACATATTCCTCCGTGGTAAATAAATTTTGAACTCCCTCCCCAGGCCCAACATGGCGCAAGCACAGAAAGATAATCAACCCGAATTTCAGTAAGCGGGCCATCGAGAACTACGGCGAGGTTTTCAACAAGGAGGTGGGTGACCTGCTGAAGAAGTTCAGGAGTATGGGCAAGGACCATTTGGATGCGTACACCTACATTGTGCGGACCGCCAGCCACGCTGTTTGCCGTGAGTATATGTCTCTTTTTCGCTTGGCCATGAGCTTTAGGAACTGACTGTACTTATTTGAAAAAGCAAATGTCTCACCACGACACGAACGTATTTTTGCCTCTGGTCCTAGAGACATGAAATTTGGACGGTGTACTCTTTGTGAAGGGTAGTTATCCACTAAGAAAGGGTTTTTCGAAATTCCACCCCTAAGAGAGTGAAATGGGGTAGCCAGGTACTTCACCTCTAATTTTACTTTGATTCAATTTATATAGCTACCTACTTTGACAAATTATTTACGTCCATCCTTACCAACAAAAAACTTTGTCTTTGTCAAAATACGAACGTGTAATATGGATACCTATCTATAGCCTGTATATGTTTAAAACCAGTTCGTATTAAATCATTGTATCAGCCACACAAGTTTTTTTTGTTAACATACAGCCCACCAAATTGAACCTTAAAACAACCAATGTAATGTAAGGAAGGAACATAATTATTATTATTCGAAGAAACGAGTTGGATCATTTTCTAATGACCCAAGCCATAAAGCTCTTTCCAATTAAATAAAAGAAAGAAATAGAGAAACTATTTGGGGTTAGGTTAGGTATTAGGATACCTAACCTAACCCCAAATAGTTTCTCTATTTCTCTACATATAATAAAATCGTTAAAATCCGGTCCGATGTTCCGACTTGGCGCAAAAACTACTGTATAGATCCTGTTCAAATTTTGCACAAATATCTGTAATAGGCTTCTTCAAATGTTAGGCTATATATTATCACGCTACTTGCTTAAGGAGATGAGCAATATTGCATTATGTTAGTATTATTCAATTGTTTATCGTTTCAGCCATGATATGCGTAACAACGTCTATTTCAAAGTATATGTCAGCGAAGCAAATAGAGAAACTGTTTCATGACCGCTTTACGTGCATCACTTCGCAAGTTCGGTCCCCAGTAAAATAATTATACTTTTTGTAGTTGGTTGTAATTTTTTTTGATAGAGATTATTTTTATTTATTTTATCTATTTTATGTATATTTTTCCACGAGAACGATGTCGCGGGCAACAGCTAGTATCTAATAAAAAATAAAATTATTTTATTGGTTTTATTTAATTACTTTTTGCTTGAGTGCTTTTATTGGTCACAAAATTAATTTAATAAAATAATCAAGTTAAAATTTAAGAACAGAATAGCAGGAATCTACGCAATTTAGTTTTATTTTAATTTAAGGTCTGTTTTTGTTTTTTTTCAGAAACATTAATGGGTTTGACAAAAGAACAGACCTTGAAAATACCACACTTTGAGAAAGTGATAGACGATAGTCCAAGGTATATTTTTATGTTTTACCATCCTGTTTTAATTTATCTCAAAACAGGGATACAACGTATAGAAATCGGCTTGTCACAAAACCGAAAATTCAAAGACATACATGTGGTATATACCTACTGTTCTTTAAAACGGGCGACAATGCCCGGCTGAAGAACTATAGGCCCATCTTACTTCTAAGCCATGTTGTTTTTGTTGTTGTTTTCAAGAGTCATCACGAATCGTCTGTTTGACGATTTTCAGCCTCCCGAACAAGACGTATTCCGAAAAGGCTTTAGCACCGTAGACTACATACATACGCTGCGGCAGGTTATACAGAAGACCGAAGAGTATAACCCGCCTCTCTTTTTAGCGTTTTTGGACTACGAAAAAGCCTTCGATTCGATCGAGACTTGGGCTGTACTGCAGTCTCTCCAACGGTGCCAAATCGACTATCGGTACATCGAGGTGTTCAAGTGTTTGTACAAAAACGCCACCATGTCAGTCCGACTTCAGGACCAGACCTCGGAACCTATCCTTCTGCAGCGAGGTGTGAGACAGGGAGACGTCATATCTCCGAAACTGCTCACCGCTGCACTGGAGGATGTCTTCAAGGTTCTCCACAGGAGAGGGCTAGGAATCAACTACAAAACAAAACCGGTTATTTGGCATATTTTTTATTACTAAAAACCCCGGGTTTTGTTTTCAAGTTTACGGTTTTTCGAGTTTTTTATTATTTTCAAATGGCAACATTACTACACCACTTGTCAGTCAAAACAATGCATTTGATGTCAGCAATTTTGTTTTGCCAAACCAGCAATTTTGTTTTGCCAAACGATGCCAACGGTTGTAAGTGAAAAGAAGTGTTGTTTTATCGTAGTATTGGTAATTTGGAAACTTTTTCGTAGTATTGGTAATTTGGAAACTTTTAACTCTTTTCGATAGTTGAGTGAAGGAGTTAAGTGAATTTGTCGTGCAGATCAGTTATTTTGGACCCCCTGCTCTGGGCGGAGCGGACTTGAGTGGACGGAGTGTCAGAATTCTACTGACTAAAACCCATCCATTTTCCTTCTTTGCCCTTTGTGTTCCAGGGCCACGGTATCTGTTTCGAACAGTCCCGCAGCCCTGGCAGGCATCTGCCCTTGCAGACCCCTACATTGTTGCTGACATCTCATTGAGGCGTGCGTGGAACACGAACGCGCCGTCGACACGGCCTGTCGTCATAAGACGGCCGGACGGCGATCTAGCTCATTACTCGCCGTCCTCAGGCCCGCGAACTACGGTGGCCGGGAGCCACCCTGTGATCCCCGACGCCCGGGGCGTCTCCCGCGGCGGCTGGGAAATCACGTGGGACGTGAGGCTCATTCCCTCTCACGTCCAGCCACCTCCTTCACTAGCATGACTGCTTCACAGAAGGACCATAACTCGAGGCGTGTAGGTATGACTCGCGTTCCGAGCGTTTGTATGAAGATACAGTACTGTAGATATTATCACCGTGCTACCACGAAGAAGCGTCCCTCTTCCCGCTGACACGCGCCGCCCACGTTCACAGTCGGCCTACCTCGTTGCTAGTGAGTGCGCTCGCTCAACTGTGTGGCACCATACCTAAACTATTGTACGCGAGCCTCATACCGCGTTGGGTAGTTTTAAGATAGTCTTATAATAATACCATCCCGTTCGCATCATTTCTCTGCCCGCTAAAGCCACTGCACTAAAATACTAACAAAACTATGGGTCTGTGGGTCGTCGTTACTTGTACTATTAGACGAGTGTTTTAAGAAATACTAAAATTACTTATCCTTTATTAAAACTCTTTAATAAAGACCCCTTTTTCATTTACAGTATGTACTGCATAGTATTCAGAAGAATGACAAGATGGTACTTACAAATCGACCCAGTCTACTGGGTGTCTAGCGAACACAAAGCTCAAAAAAAATTCACGAAAATGATGACGGAGTTTGGTGAGAGTATCTTGCATCATAGAGCTGAAAGATTGAACACTTTAGAGAGCAGCAAGACGGATCTTATGAATACGGAGGATGACGCTGAAGCTCAACTGAGTGTTACAGATAGGTTCCTGCTGTCCCAGGAGTTGAATAAAGAGGAATTGGCACAGGAGAATTTTACTATATTTACTACGGTAAGTTTAAAACAAGTAAAAAAGACTTCATATCATTTATTTTCGACAACCCTTAAAGCCTACTTAGTATTGGTCTCGCTACTCTCGGGTCCTGGGCATGAGCACAGTCATCATAGCTACGTATAACGACGAATCGGAAGGCGGGTTGTGGGCAGACGAACGAATATTGTTCGACCCATATGCTGGGTGCTTGGCACCGAAAGTGTACTGTATTTTTCAAAACAGTTCCTCAAAAACTGGCCCTTATCCCACTACGGTTAGGTTCAACCACAGTCAACATTCAATGTATTTCACACACGTTGCTTTTTTCACTTATCACAACGAGTGCGGAAATAAAAATTTCCACAGAAAACTACTTAAAGGTATACCAATTTTGACTTAGTATAAGACTAAGTCCAAATTGGTTCAATTCCCATTTCCATTTCCAAATGTAAAGAAAACTCACGTAGGTATGTTAATAAAAAACCTAATACCGAATACCATCGAGCAGTCGGTTAAAAAAGATGTAGGTATAAATTTAATATTTCAGGGTCAAGAACCGACAGCAAAGTTATCGTCGTACATCTTGTTAATGATGGCTTACCACCCTAAATGTCAGGTAAATGTTTTTCACTCTTTACTGGACAGTATACGGCAACCACGAGTCAGTATTATAACACTCGAACTACTGAAGGACTACGAAATAAACCCGCAAAATGGAATAGTTTGTGTGTGTATAAAAATTTGGTTTATCATTATTTTATCTCAATGAGATAGACAGTGATGCTATGAAGCGATCACTACTTAAAAGTGTCGTCAAAAACGCGAACTACCAGAGTCGAGTTTTTTCGTTGTTGTTGAACCGCCTGAAACAGCGGAAATAATTTAACACAATTTTCTCATTGGTATAAGACCGCCTCCTATTACATGGGATTTAACATAATTGGCGACATGTGTAATGTAGATATACTTTGGCTTACCCTTTCGAGGAAATGTAAGCGTGAAGTCATGTTATGTTATGTGAAGAAGCAAAGGATGTCCTTTTCCCAATTCATTTGGGGTCTATGCAACAAATTTTGCAGCATAAATTATCTTCTTCTTCCGTACCTCACCCTATCCAGTCGTCATTTTAGAAGTCACCCCTTTAACCAAAAATCAGCTTGCTTACAAGTGATACTCCATATTTTCAGGAGAAACTCTACGCTGAAATCAAGAGCGTGATTGGCGATGAGGACAGAAACGTCACTGATGATGACTTTAAACGGATGCCGTACTTAGAGATGGTATTCAAAG
Organism: Noctua comes; assembly: GCA_963082995.1. Taxonomy (NCBI): domain Eukaryota; kingdom Metazoa; phylum Arthropoda; class Insecta; order Lepidoptera; family Noctuidae; genus Noctua; species Noctua comes. Next base: position 11,782,993 of record OY720285.1, read on the forward strand.
AAGTGCTGCGACTCTTCCCCGCAGGAGCCGTGCTGCAAAGGACTATCAATGAAGATATTACTATTAGTAAGTAAGCAATTTATATATTTTAGGAATTGACTACACTCCGCTCAATTCAACCGAAAGGAGTCTGTTGAACATAGGCCTTTCCCAAGCTGCGACACAACGCCCTACGTATACCTAGCTTACCATACTCGACGCGAATTTGACTTGAGCCGGTCAGAGAGAGCATTATGTGTATTCAATAAAAACGTTCGATCGAGACTTGGGCTGTACGGCAGTCTCTCCAACGGTACCAAATCGACTATCGGTACATCGAGGTGTTGAAGTGTTTGTACAAAAATGCCACCATGTCAGTCCGACTTCAGGACCAGACCTCGGACGGAACCTATCCTTCTGCAGCGAGGTGTGAGACAGGGAGAGGTCATCTCCGAAACTGTTCACCGCTGCACTAGACGATGTCTTCAAGGGTCTGGACTGGAGAGGGCTAGGCATCAACGTCAATGGCGAGTACATCTCTCACCTTCGGTTTGTCGACGATATAGTCATGGCTGAGACCATGGAGGACCTCAGTACAATGCTCGATGACCTAGTAGCTATTAGCAATAGAGCTTCCGAAAGACTGGGTCTTAAAATGCACATGGACAAAACTAAAGTCATGTTGAATGCCCATGTAACACCCACTCCTATCAAGATCAAAGACTATACACTCGAAGTTGTGGAAGATTATGTCTACCTGGGACAAACGGTCCAGTTAGGTAGGTCTAACTTCGAGAAAGAGGTCAATCGTTGAATCCGACTCGGCTGGGCAGCGTTCGGGAAGTTTCGTGGTATCTTCTCGTCCAACTTACCGCAGTGTCTCAAGACGAAAGTCTATGACCAGTGTGTGTTGCCAGTGATTACATACGGGACCGAAACGTGGTCGCTCACAATAGGCCTCATCAAAAGGCTTAAAGTCACCCAAAGAGCAATGGAGAGGGCTATGCTCGGAGTTTCGTTGCGTGATCATTTTAGAAATGAGGACATCCGCAAGAGAACCAAGATTACCGACGTAGCCTGAAGAGTAGCCACACTCAAGGGGCATTGGGCAGGGCACATTGCTCGCAGAACGGATGGCCGATGGGGCCGAAAAGTTCTTGAGTGGCGACCGCAAACCGGAACACTTTGCGTTGGAAGGCCTCCCACTAGGTGGACCGATGACCTGGTGAAGGTTGCAGGGATCCGCTGGATGCGAGTCGCACGGGACCGGTCAATGTGGCGACACATGGGGAATGCCTATGTCTAGCAGTGGACGTCTTTCGGCTGAAATGATGATGATGAATAAAAACGAAAAAGATGTCAATCGCCGAGTTTAGATTCGGACGACGCGACTCGACACCGCGGCGACCAAAATATGCAAAAAACAAAGCAAATGCGGTGATACGTGATCGTCTCAAAAAAATCCGAGTGGATCAGTGTGGTCCTTCACAAACAGTTGCTGAATGCCTAACAGGGTTTATCGAAAATAGGTCTTGTGATACCTACTTTTTCCACTAAAGGTGCTTTTTTTATAAGGCACAAAAAAGCGAGCACAAGTACAAAGCACCTGAGCTTTTTAAAGCACTTCAAGGTATGTATGTTTTGAACAGTTTTTGAACAGTTTCTGTACGTTCCAGGTACCCACACTCTCCCGGCAGGTTGTTCACTACTGGTTCCTGTCTACCACCTCCATCGCGACCCTCGGTTCTGGTCCGATCCAGAGCGTTTCGACCCAGAGCGCTTCAACCCTGAGAACATGAAGAAACGCAACCCCAACTGTCACATACCGTTCAGTTTGGGACCTATGGACTGTGTGGGTAAGCTTCTTCTTCTTTTCGTATTGACGTTACATCTACAGCATGTATCACTAATGTGTGTATCACAATAATACCTACTCCACCCAAATGTATAGGTTTGCTGATTTAGTTTCGCGATGACGATGTTGGTCCCATGGAAAATGTTGTTCAATTTGATGATCTGTACCGCACCCTTCAATATGACCAGACTTTTCTGATACACGCTTTATTTTATACTGTTTTAAGCCAATAAGGGGCCACGATTATTGAAGTCAAAGGGCATTTGGAACACTCCAGTAGGCCAGACATAGTCTGAGCGCTGCACTTACATTTTGAGTTGGAAGAATCGATAACGTCCCATTTCGCCAGATTATATATGCAAGGTTAACTTGGGAGATGCCCTTTTGTCGTACAGACGTTAGGTTTGAAGTAATTGTTAACATATTGTGTTACCAGACTTCCGATACTGGTTATACCAGCTCGACGTCACTTAATTACATTTTCGATGATATTTAATGAAGTCAATAATTCTGATTTGATTTTAATAAGTTGTATTAAATTGTAAAGTAATTATTTAGTGATTTTTAGTTTGATTCATAGTAATGTTAAATAACCAGAATACTCTTACTTTATGACACCTTCCGCTTGTCAGCTTCCGGTGCACCGAATATTATATTATAATTAGTTAAGATTTTAATGATTATTGATCAATAATTTTGTTACTAGCAGTTATTTAATATTACAAAGCTTATTGAGTGATTTGATTGTAATGTTTAGGTTTTTGTAGAAATGTTTAGAAGTCGATGCGTCGGGTATGTAACCGTCCAGTGAGAAAGTTGTAGTGGAAACTCTGACGAAAATAAATCCGTTATGGTGCATCCATATTTTTATTTGGACAATCGAATCTGGCCACCGTCTGCACATGTTTGGAAACATTAACTGCAAATGCATTTTACGTCTAACTGTTTTTTTCCTATCTTTTTCAGGTAGACACTTCGCGACAAAGCTAATAAAGACCCTTTGTACGAGGGTACTAAGAGAATTCGAAATCACCTCGACCGAAACTTACGACGATCTCCGAGTAATTATTTATATTTCTGTATTCCCACTGAACGGGTTTCCTATCATGTTGAATCCAAGAAAGAAGATTGGCTAACATAGTTGATAAGAATATTTGATACCCGTCCCACCGCCAACGAGGCATCGAGTAGCTATCGACTATTTTCCTCGCTCTAAAAACGTGCAACAGATTTAGGTGCAGCATATCAACCAAAGAGATCACATAATGTTCTAACTTCTAACCACCAGTGCTTCTCCTTTCACTAGTTTGTCGCAGCGCCAAGACCTACTATAAAACCCCCCAAATCATACACGCCAAATTGATAAACCTTCGTAAAATAGCTTTTTTCGGATATAAATTATTACCTAATTTCCTGCTTAATCGTTCATCAAGAGAAACTAACCTTTTTCGAGGCAGAATGCAAAAAATTTCTCGCTTGTTTCGCTCGCCAATACATCCTATACTTTTTCAATTCTGCAAAAGTTGACAGAGTGCTTCTATTCTCGTTTCTGCATAAATTAAAAAAAGAAGTGGTGCCAAAATTTTCCAGCTGGCTTCACTGGCTAATACATGCTATACTTTTGAATCCTCCACAATTTGATTAGGCCTAAAAAAGCTCTTAATTGTTTAATTGTTCGCGGTGCGGGGAATTCTTTAATTGCCGCTATTTTGTTTGGATCCATCCTAATACCGTTTGGAGAGCAGAGTTCCTCCTATACTCATTCCTGTGTGAATCAACAAAAAGAACTTAATTTATCCGAGGAAGGGTACAAAAATTTTCGAGTGCCTACACAACTCCTGTATGAATGCTCAAAAGAAAATCTAAACAACTCGATGTAGTGCTAAAATTTTCGACCTCGCTTTGCTCGCTCTGACTAATTTCGTTTTTCAAAAGTTGTTGATAATAGTTTAACACCCCCCGCCCCCCCAATTGCTCCCCAACCAAATTCCTGGCTATGGCCCCTTGTGACCCCCCCCAAAGACTAAGGCTGGCACCGCGCCTGCTTTAGATTGCATGGATTCGCCATACCGCGCCAAAAACTATTCACGTTTGTATGTTTGGTTGACAATCAGATTTGAATAGTGTTGTCTCGTTCACTCATACTGCACATATTATTTATCATTTCATGTGGGATGTGCGACTTCGCTCAACTCAGTGTAGGGACTTTTCGTGCGACCTCATTACGGTAAGGGCACATCTATGCTTGGTACACAATACTGCTGTCATTTGTAGATCTTTGACAGTCAATACAGGTAGTCGATGGCCCGAAAGTCTGACACCCAGTCTTGCCAAGGGGTATCGTATTACCGAGTACTTACTAAGTTCTGGAGGTCAGATAGGCAGTCGCGCTACGTAAAATACTGGTATATGGTTAGACTGGAGGCCGACCCCAATATAGTTGGGAAGGCAGACGATTTTTGGTACCAGCAAGAAAATGGTCAGTCATTAGACTCTGGAGTAGGTATGAGTAAGCTTCAAAAAAAATTATCCAAACCTTGCTCGATAAGTCGTTTTCAGCTGTTGCTAGCTCTACTCGATTTTTGCAAACCGTCGGCGGTGAGATAGGTGCTTCAGAATTAATGGTTGCAAGTTAAAAATAAATATTTGGTCACGGGTATTTACGCAACAATGCGTAAAAGGTGCGCTACCCTAGTGCGCAGGGTGTGGGGCAGCACCAACAGTATCTTAAACATGATTGCCAGTCACCTGGACTGTGTTTATGTGGGTCGCTGCTGTGATTTTCCATTATTTGTTGTGTTTTGTTTTTATCAGTACTTACTAACATAGTCGTAAGTTTTATTAACAGTTTTAGAGGCATGGATACTCAAATAAAGATAAATTTTAGTCTATTATATTCTATTATACGTGCACTTAATTTTTTTTTTTTCTTACCCTTTTTTTATGACAAGAAGGATCGGCGTGAAGTTCTCCCATTGAAAAGGAATTGATATTTCTCTATTCTTCTTAATCTTGTGGTTAGTGCCTAACCTGTGTCAGAGTTTTTATGCCGCCCATGGACCTCTGACTTGTATACATGCCGTCGAGAAATATCTCTCAGGCATACTTTTTTTTTTTTTTACTTTTTTCCCACCTCTACGAACTCTATACAAAAGTCCCATGAAAATCCGGCCACTACAAACTTCGTTCCACCCTTGAGTATTTTTTGGCGTATTGCACTCGGCTATGTATGAATTAATGAAAATAACATATTAATGCTAACTCCACCGCAGCAGATTCTCCAAAACGTAACAGTGCGCGAACTGAGCTGTGTGACTGAGCTGCAAAACCGTTTCCACCGGCAAAGCTGTACGTTACTTTTGTTCGCCGAGCGTACAGTGCAGCACATTTGTGAGCAAACATGTTAGTCGAGAGCCCAAGTAAAATTGTTTGCCTCATGACCAAAAGGCGTTTCTTAGGCAAAGAATCTGATTTTAGCATTCGTCTCGTATTATAAGGCATTTATTTTTTATAACGAACCAAAACCAAGCTGTTGCGAAAACATCAATACCGCTTTACAAATTCACTTATCACAAGAGTAAATAAACACGGAATGAGACATAAAGAGAGCATCATCATCTGCCTAGCCTTTTCCCAACTATATTGGGGTCGGCTTCCAGTCTAACCGGATACAACTGAATATCAGTATTTTACATGGAGCGACTGCCTATCTGACCTCCACAACCCAGTTAGTACTGGGTAATACGATACCCCTTGGTAAGACTGGTTGACAGTTTTGGGCCACTGACTGCCTAACTAACGACTGTCTAAGATCTAAAAATGACAGCCGGGACCAACGGCTTAACGTGCGATCCGAGGCATGGAGGAAACTCGGTATGTAATGGGCGTTCACCCATCCACAGACCGACCTAGGCAAGCACGGCTTAACCTAAAGATCGACCCGAGCGGCTGGTATTATTTAGCCACGAGCTCCTCGAGACATAAAACGAAAACTGCAACAATAAATCAATAACACAGTAGGTAGGTCCAGCACAAATATGTCAAAATATATAATAGTGTCCAGCCAGTGGATACCAAAAATTTTAAATGAACGAATTGTTGCATGGTAGGTAGGTACCTATTATGTACGAAAAATCCAAGTCTAATATATATAACATGTAACGAATTATGCTCTTTACCTAGGTACCTATTGGGACATGGCTTTCGAATTAATTAAAAAATCCGAAAAATATTCTCATAAAGTAGGTATATCGTATCTACCTACGGAGATTGGTTCAATGACCTGCGAGTGCGTGGATACCTAGATATGATTTCAAATAGAAATAAAACCTATACAGGTACCTATTTAAAATATCTAATTTGTACGTAATGATGAGTACCTACAACGAATCTCAAAATTAGGAACGAAAATAAAGCGGTATGTTTATTACTTCGGAGAACAGTTTAGTAGGAACAGATAGCCGATGCAGAGTGCAAACGAATATAATTTTTAAGTAAGTACTGATAAGGTCCATAATCAAGTGAATAAAACCTACCTATTATACCTACGATATGATAACCGCTTCGCTTGTTTATATTTTATTTGCGTGTGATGAGCAGAAATTTGAAAAAGGAAAACGTCTAGAACGAATTGGAAAAGAACGGACATTTTACTTTCAAATACAATCTGCTCGGACAGAATAATTTAATGACTTTTTTTAGGAAAATTAAACAAAATTCAAAATAAATTGTTCAAAGTTCGAACAATATTATGTGACTAAATTGTGTTGTTAAAAATGCGAGAACGTAGGACTGGTAGGAGTATGGATATGAAATTATTTGTATAGAACCGTTTAACCTACTTATTTTAGGCGGGTTTATAGCAAATGCATTTTTCGTAAAATTATAAAATAAGTTTTCTACACGACGATTACCATTGAAATTTGGATAAAATATTTAAATCATGTTAAAAGTTAATATGCATTCGTATTCATACCTACTTGATAAACAAATTGAATTTTAAAAATTAAATTTCAAATACTTACCTACTGTAATGGCGGATAAGATAATGACGTTTTGATGTTGGATTATGATCGATGAATATTGTGAAAATAAATGTTTTGATTTCAAGAGTTGTGCCAAAAATCGTGGAGAAATATAATTATATGAGGTAATTAGATCGACTTAAATGTGTTACTTATATTTAAGATCTAAAGGACCCTGGTTTCGGTACCTACCAAAACATATGTGCGAGGCCGAAGACATGGAGGCATTGCCTCCACATATTTGGCGGCAGCCTAGGAATACTATTGGATGAGGCTGCAACGATCAGAACGCTCATAAGAGAAAGAAAGGAAATTCTTACCTCCAAGTTCTTTGCGTCCTGTCCAGTCCAGCTTGTCCAATGGGCATAAATAGTCACACACAACACACACAAAATAGTAACACATCATTTCCTTGGTTTTATAGAAACATTGGTAACGTTCGGTTCGGTTCGGAGATGAGATGAGATTGTACTAGACTAGTTTTTTTTTTTCTTTCAGGCCTCATGAACGTTTGTTTGAAGTACGACTCAAAAAGTTCTAATTTCAAATCTGAAAGCGGCGCGCGGCGCTCACTCAGATCGTTGCAGTCACAGATATAGATAGTATATCTGTCTGTGGTTTGGTTGAAGTAATGTCAAAAGTAATGCAGTCTTTGTATTGTGATATTTGTTAAAAATATAAAATATTTGTTACATATTTTCTACACACACATGACGTGTGTGTGTGGAAATAGATAGATTAGACATACGCTCATATACGTTGTCTTTTCTGTTACTGCATCATCCGCCTGCCTTTTCGCAACTGTGTAGGGGTTGATTTCTAGTCTAGCCGGATGCAGCTGCCACCAATATTTTACATGGAGCGACTACCTATCTGACCTCCACAATCCAATTAATACTGGGTATGGGTAATACAATACCCTTTGATAAGACTGGTTGTCAGATAGTCAGTCAAAGATCTACAAAGGACAGCTTGGCTGGGACCAACGGCTTAACGTCCTTTCCGAGGCACGGAGGAAACTCGGTGTGTAATGAATGGGCGGTCTGGTCACCCATCCATGGACCAACCTAGGCAAGCGCGGCTTAACCTAAAGATCGACCTCTTCTTCTGAATTTTGGCTTCTCCCTACTTTTTTCGGTTACTTATATGTAGAATATGAATGACTAGCATTCACATTGTCCCATGTTAGTCGAGACAAAAAGGTGGTAGTACGTGTATCTATTTAATAGATATGGAAACACTGTCTCACAGCCACAAGTAGTGAGGTAGCTGCTAAGTCCATGGGTAGCTGTCACTAATGACAACTGTCAGTCACGACGAATGGCGGGAAGTTGGAAGGTGAACCTTATCCTGGACTGGGGGCTTGGTGGTGTGGTGAGCCTGTGAAATAGTTAGTAAATTGTGTTATCAACCTGTTAGCTCAGCAACAAGAGGATACTACACGTGGCGACCAGGATAAAGGTCAGAAATTCAAATAATAAAACTTAGTGGAAGTTTGCAACGAGTAGTCGACAATAAAAGAAAAACAAACTTTAATAAGTATAGATACTGGACTATGCTTGATACATAATTCATGTAAATTATAATATACCTACTGGCATTTAATATTTCAAGTTGAAGGAACAATTCTGTTATTGTCTTATCATGCCTAATGCATTTACATAATTGTGTTGTAAACAATGGGTTGCATTGGAACTATTGGAAGAGATGGATCCCACAGTAATGGATAAATTCTATGATGCATTGCCTTTAGATCATCTTAAAACTAACTAGATATTCAATATAATGAAGAACCTACATAAATATGTCAGCATGTTACATGAGTAAGTCCACATTCATAAAATACATAATGAACTTAATTAATTAGGCATACTTACCTGCACATCAAACTAGAATAAGGGCAATTTGATGATTAATAATTAATTAGTATTCATAGACATGTAATTATTGGATACAGGACCTAAAATATTTCTATATAAAATGGTTTTGAGTTTCACTTCTCTGTTATTAGCAGATAGATAGCAACAGTGTTGAACTACAATTGCTTTTACAATCATCAAGTGTTTCGCTTTAACAAGACATTTAATAACTTGGACTGTATGAATTATTGGCAGCCTACTTTTTTTTTTAATTGGATTGATTATTATTTGAAAATGCACCTCAAACAGTTTCCACCCAATTAAGAAATTACAGACATTTGCTATAAAATAAGCTGGGGGATTTGATTGAATTTATTTTGTGTAGTCAATATGGGTACTGAGTATCTACATACTCCGTACTCATATTGACTACACACTACTTATCAAACTACACTACTTGGTGATGGTTTTTTGTTACCACATAAAAGTAAAAGAAATAAAGTAGTATGAAGTCCTACAACTTACCTATTAATAAAAAAAAAAGTAGGTAGCTACTATGACTCATGTGTCTAATGAGATGATGAGTAATAGAGAAGTGTGGAGGAAAAAGACATGCTGTGCCGACCCCAAGTAAATTGGGATAGGGGCAGGAGAATGATAGACTAAGACTCATTGGTCACAAGCATGTCTACTTGGTGTGTGGTCCTGGTTTCAATTCCCAGGTTGAGAAGAGCCTTGTTGGGTTTTATTCATTGGGAATTTCTTAGTAGCAGCCATGGAGTCTGGATTTATGCATATTTAGTTTATGGAAGTAGGTTTGCCCTTTGTGCATGGGAGTTGGACATGGCTGGCTAGGTGTGGATGTGCTATTGTGTGCACCTCTGTCTGGACCTTGGGGGAGAGCAAGCTTTATGTTATGTTATGTTATGTGAATTAGATACTATGCAACAATAATAAATGTGTGCAATGTAAAGTGAACATTAAAATAATAATACCAGCCTGTTACTCGTTTCACTGATGGGCAAGAGTCTCATCTCATACAGAGGAAAAAGAAGAAAATAAGTGCTTAAATAATAAGAAAGATACCTACCTAAGTACTTGTTGGTAAAATTGCAATTTTTAATAGGAATAAGTTGGACTAAGTGAAGACGCCTGTCAATTAATGAATATGTCGGATCCGGTCAATAGTGCGGATAAAAAATGAATTGGAAAGTGCGCCTGTGTGCAGTGGTGACATCACGCGACCTACTTACAGTCACAACACAGCATGCTTGTACAGAGCTCGAGGCGAGGGCGACAGTCAATGTTTGATCGCGGCGGAGTTGAGACGTCTTGGAACTGTACCCGATTCATTGTGCCCCGTGTTATTGTGTTAAGTTGTAATCTCTAGTAATTCGTTAGTTTTGCTAGAAACAGTGTATCGCACTCAGTGTGTTTTCATAGCACGAAACCCATGGTCTACCCACATGATGTACTAGCCCAACGGAATAAATCCTGACATATCCGACAAATAAATAAATATGGTTATACAGGTCACTAAGTTACAAGTAGGTACTACGTAACTTTAATGTGTAGCAAATGTATAATTATTTAGTATATTAATAATCTAGACATGTGGTAGCGTGTCAAGCCAAGTTCAAGCTAACAGAACTGGCGAGCAGCACCGTGTGCACACGAACCATTTCGAGCCACTTTTGACCCCCTCATAATTTAAAAACTATTTCACATAAACATGTCAAATTTGGCTCATAAACTGAGACTTGCGAGATACCTACATAAATGTGCTCCAAACATCAAAAACACACCTCAAACGGTTATTTAGAGATTAACGTCCAAAAATCGTCATTTTTATCACTGACTGACCTACAGATCAAAACTAACCCAGTTCCAGATGACCCAGAAAGTTCAAATAGCAATAAAGTGACGGAGTCATTCTGCGCTCGGAGCAATGTCTCTTTCATTCTGGTTAATCAGCAATATTTATTTAGTTAACCCATATAGTGTAAGGGTTAATTCGTATAATGGTTAATCAAATATTTGTGTTAAAGGTTGTTCTTTCACTAATGTTCACTTCTCACAGTGACTTACCGCGAAACGAATGGTTGTATGTATTAGTATCTCACACTCGCAAATTAACTATAGTCGATGCCTTTGACGTAAAGTCGATTTACGCGATCGACACGTCACTCGAATTTAAGTATGACACTCGCATTAACCATACTGTTAACCTTTTAACTCGTCTTATTGGTCCCTTGTTTTTTGCTATTTCTTTCCTTTGTTTTGTATGTAGCCGTTGTTGCAACACGCGTGATGCGTTATCGACCAGCTCGTGGCCAGTTATTTCAGCGGTTACAACATCTTATTTGGTTTTATTCTCACAAGTCTAGGGGACAATAGCAAACACAACTGTCATCCCAGAGTCCTCTACGGAATCTGTTCATAAATAAATCCAATAAAACCCTTTGGGCAGTAGCCAACCACACACATTACCTACCTGGTCGGAATCCTACCATTTCAATGGAGAAATATCAATTCCTTTTCAATGGAAGAACTTCACGCCTTAGAAAAAAAAACAAGGAGAAGAATAAAATTGTTGCATGTATAATGAAACCCGTAAAAGAATATATATTTTTAGATATAACCCTTAAAAAATAAAATCTGTTCACAAAAACATACATTCTTAAGCACCTATCGCCGCCGCCGCCGACGATTAGCAATAAGCGAGTAGAACTAGTTATATTCAAACTTTATGGCGGCTCGGAAGTTAGCTGCGAGTGACGTTCTGCGCAGGTATAACGGTTCAAACTTTATGGCGGCTCGGAACATCTTACGTAAAGCTGCTCTGACGCCAATTTTTTGTATCAGCGGGGCGCAAAATACGCATATTTTTGACTGTATAATGGGCAGACCGTTACTCGCACGTAACTTCGTGAGCAACGTGAACAAGTTTTGGCGTGGTATTCCGCATCTGTGATTGCAATCTACGGTACCAAGCGAGTGTTCCGACCGCCATTGAGCGTCGCTGAGCGAGTATTTTCTTTTATAGGTCTTGGCGCTGCGACAAACTAGTGAAGAGAGAATTCCCGCTGGTGGTTACAAGGTAAAACTGCGCAGAACAGAAAAACGTGATGTGATCTCTTTATCTGATATGCTGCACCTAAATCTGTTGCACGTTTCTAAAGCGAGGAAAATAGTCGATAGCTGCTCGTTGCCTCGGCGGCGGCGGGTATCAAATATTCTTATCAACTATGTTAGCTAATCTTCTTTCTTGGATTCAACATGATTGGAAACCCGTTCACTGAGGCTACAGAAATAGAAATAATCACTCGGAGATCGTCGTAAGTCTCGGTCGAGGTGAGTTCGAATTCTCTTAGTACCCTCGTACAAATGGTCTTTATTAGCTTTGTTCCGAAGTATCTACCTGAAAAAGATAGAAAAAAAACAGTAAGACATAAAATACATTTGCGGTAACAGTTTCCAAACATGTTAACGTAATACGTCAAAAGCTTTCGAAATCTTTAAAGGCCTCTCCCAAGCTGACCCTGCAAACATGATCTGGCGAAATGGGTGTTATTGATTCTTCCAACACCAAATATAAGTGCAGCGCTCCTGATCAGACTATGCCTGACCTGCTGGAGTGTTCCAAATGCCCTTTGACTTAAATATACTTGATGACTTCAAGAACGCCTCTGACGCCGCAATAATCGTGGCCCCTTAGGCGCGGTGGCGTGGGTCAAAGTAAAGCGTGTATCAGAAAGTCTGGTCATAGGAACAATATCGTCAACGTGCAAGGCATTTGAGTGGAGCAGGATGTGATACACACATTTGTGATACAGATGCTGTAAATGTAACGTCAATACGAAAAGAAGAAGAAGCTTACCCAAACAGTCCATAGGTCCCAAACTGAACGGTATGTAACAGTTGGGGTTGCGTATCTTTACGTTCTCAGGGTTGAAGCGTTCTGGGTCGAAACGCTCTGGGTCGGACCAGAACCGAGGGTCGCGGTGGAGGTGGTAGATAGGAGCCACTAGTGAACAACCTGCTGGGAGAGTGTGGGTACCTGGAACGTACAGAAACAGTTAAATATGGGAACACGTCATCAAGGAGAGGCGGAGTTGACGTGTAATACTGTAAGGTCAGTCTATGTCCTTGACCTTGATCAGGGTTTATCTTCTTGTAATCCTTAAAAGAAGATAGACCCTCATGTGCTTAAGAAAAGTCAGATGCGTTGTACTTGTGCTTGCTTTTTGTACAAGCGTATAAAAATCACTTTTAGTGGAAAAAGTATGTAACAAGACCTAATTTCTGAATAACTTAGGCATTTAACAACTGTCAAAGGGAGAACCACACTGGTCCACTCGGAGTTTCTTGAGCCGATCACGTATCACCGCATTTGTCGCATATTTTAGTGGGCGCGGTGTCAAGTCACATCGTCCGAATCGAAACACGGCGATTGACGTCGTTTTCGTTTTTATTGCATACACATAATGCTCTCTCTGAGCAGCTCAAGTCAATGTCGAGTATGGTAAGCTAGGTACAAGTAGGACTTCGTTTGGTTGAATTGATTGAAGTGTCCCTAAAATACACAGATTGCTTACTTACTAATAGTAATATCTTCATTCACAGTCCTCTGCAGCACGGCTCCTATAGGGAACAGTCGCAGCACTTCTTTGAACACCATCTCTAAGTACGGCATCTGTTTAAAGTCATCATCAGTGACGTGTCTGTCCTCATCCCCAATCACGCTCTTGATTTCTGCGTAGAGTTTCTCCTGAAAATATGGATTACTACTTTTAAACATGCTGATCTTTGGGTTGAAGTCACCCCGATTTCTAAAATGACGACTGATAGAGAGAGGTACGAAAGAAGAAGATTTGCTGCAAAATATGCTGCGCAGATCCCAAATGGATTGAGGAAAGGACATCCTTAGCTTCTTCACATAATATAACTTCACGCCTGTATTTCCTCGAAGGGTAAGCCATAGTGTATCTACACACACATTTCGCCAGTTATGTTAAGTCTCACGTAATAGGAGGCGAGCTTATACCAATGAGAAAGTCTTGTCAAATTATTTTCGCTGTTTCAGCGGCTGCAGCGGCTTCCAGTCTAACCGGATGCAGCTGAATACCAGTATTTTACATGGAGCGACTGCCTATCTGACCTCCACAACCCAGTTAGTACTAGGTAATACGATACCCCTTAGTAAGACCGGTTGTCAGACTTTTTGGGCTACTGACTACCTATAACAACTGTCAAAGATCTACAAGTGACAGCCGGGACCAACGGCTTAACGTGCTTTCCGAGGCACGGAGGAAACTCGGTATGTAATGGGTGGTCATCCACAGACCAACCTAGGCAAGCACGGCTTAAACTAAAGATCGACCCGGGCGGCTGTTATTATTTAGCCACGAGCTCCTCAAGTAAAGTGATAAAATAAAATATAGCAACATTGTATACCTAAAGTTAAACCAACTATTTACAGACACAGAAACTTCTATTTTGCGAGTTAATATTGTAGACCATCAGCAGTTCAAGTGTCATAATACTGACTCGTGGTTGCCGTCTTTAAGTCTCCAGTAAGTAGCGAAAAAACATTTACCTGACATTTAGGGTGGTAAGCCATCATTAACAAGACGTACGACGATATCTTTGCTGATGCTTCTTGACTCTGAAATATTCAATTAAATACATGATTTTTAACCGACTGCTAGATGGTATTCGGTGTTTAATAACATAGGTACGTGTGTTTTCTTTACAATTGCATAATAACCTTAGTCCACAATTGATCTCTTAGGCGTCTTGCAAGAGAGAGAGTAGTTATTTAGTATTTTAAGACTGATTGGTTTTTACAAATCATTCATTGAACCTAGTTGCTCTCTTTCTCAATAATTTATAATAATTATTCCATCCATGCTAAATCTTTGCAAGCGTAGCGTAGTCCCCACCTAGACGATAAAAGCCGACGGCTTTTTAAACCTGACTGGGATAAACAGCTGGGTACAGAAGGCAGAGAACGGGGTGTTGTGGTGCAACTTAGGAGATGGCTATGTCCACCAGTAAACTGCGAAAGGCTGAGTTTACTGATTGATAGTAATTAAAACTGAAATTTTGTGGACATAATGTACCTCACTGATGCTTCTATTGGCTGCTATAAGCCACCTACTGGGCCCAACTTATTTAAAAGTTCCATCGACAAGAAAAAATACACTATTAACGCTTTCGATGCCAAGCAGCACCCAGCATATGGGTCGAACAATATTCGTACGTGTGCCCACAACCCGCCTCCCGAGTCGTCGTTTTACGTAGCTACAGATGAGTTGTGCTCATGCCCAGAACCTGAGAGTAGCGAGACCAAATCTAAGTAGGCTTTAAGGGTTGTCGAAAATAAATGATATGAAAAGTCTTTTTTTCTGTTAAAACTTACCGAAGTAAATATGGTAAAAGTCTCCTTTACCAATTCTTCCTTATCCAACTCCTGGGACAGCAGGAACCTATCTATAACACTCAGTTGAGTATTAACACCATCATCATCCTCCACATTCATAAGATCCTTCTTGCTGCCCTCTAAAGTCCTCAATCTTTCAGCTCTATGAAGCAAGATATCCTCACTGAACTCCGTCATGATTTTCATGAAATTCTTTAGAGCATAGTGGTCGTTAGACACCCAAAAGACTGGGTCGATTTGCAAGTACCATTTTGTCATTCTTCTGAATACTATGTCGTACATACTGTAATTGGAAAAAGTGTTTTTAATAAAGGGTTTAAACAGGGAATAATGATAGTTTTTATCGAAAGTTCAGGATCTAGGCTTTTCCTGATCTATTTCGTGTCATATTGGTAATTTTAACACCACTGGCTAGATATCCTGTCATTGTTTTTTGACAGACTTATAACAAATATTCAAAATCTCAGTAACTCTCGTCAATTGTGTAACAATTATAGTTGCAGCAGAAACGTGAGCAGCCCTGCCTATTTCTTGAGATATCCACTAAAAGACGTGTTGAACCAGCCAGGCAAAGAAAAGTTTTTTAATTGTAATCCCCTCGTACTAACCTAAGCGATCGGTCGCAAGAATACGTAATCGTCGCATTCAGTATTCGTGTACGTTACCCCAGCAGGAAAGTGTCTCCTAGAGTGATATGAGTGGAACGTATAATTAGTGTATAATCTGCTGTGAATGTGCAAAAAAACGGAAAAAAAGATTCCTGCTAGGGTAACGTTCTTCCAGCAAGAAAATTCTAAACGAATATATATATAGTGAAAATATTCAGCTTGGAATGTTTCGCATTAAGTAAATATAAACAAAACACAAAATATGTAAACAACGGCTGGTTATCCGACCAAATTCGAAAGACTACAAAAAAGCGACGGATTCATACATATCTATGACCTTCTTTACTTACTCACGAGTCGGTTGAAACGTGTTTTGCCTGAGTACACTGAAGTAGAAAAGTAGTAATAAAATAAAGTTGTTATTGGATTATATTCTTCTAACTGTTTCTGTGACTATTATTATATGTTTAATTAAGAGCTACTCGTGTAAGTTTATTCTACACGCGCACATGCAATGGTTTTAGAGGTACACGATTCTGCAAAACGTTACCCTAGCAGGAAATGCAATATCTCGAAAACCTGAAGACGCACAACCTCCATTTTCGATGCACTTTTTTACACAAATATAAGCTCTCCCCCCATGAACAATTTTTCTCTCTCTGATCATTCGTTTAGAATTTTCCTGCTGGAAGAACGTTACCCTAGCAGGAATCGTTTTTTCCGTTTTTGTCCAAAACGACAAAGCGCACCAATTTTTTATGTGGTGCACATTCACAGCAGATCATACACTAATTATACGTTCCACTCATATCACTCTAGGAGACACTTTCCTGCTAGGGTAACGTACACTCAGTATTCATTCTTATGAAGTCACTCACTTGTTTGGAAAACCAGAAAGCGCCTTACTTAAAAATATATCCTGCCTAAAATATCTGACTGACACACAATCAGCCCATAGTGTTCCACCAAAGCTTCGGCTTCAGCTCCGGATAACTTCGGCCAAAAAAACCAAGAGCAGAAAAACGCACTAGCGACGCGCGGGGCAGGCATATCGAAGTTTTATTAGTTTTTGGCAAAGTTGCTTTGTAATTTTATTCATCTCGCTAAGTTTTTTATATACACAAAAGAATACAATTCTCTTTTAGTCAATTTTGAACAGAATTTCTTAGGGTCATTAAACCTTCGGCCGGAGGTTGTGATGGCAACCGACTAATCGGCTTCAGCTTCGTCCAAAAATCGACCTTCGGTCGGACACAATCACCTCTCTAGGAGAGGGAATAGTACCAAGGGTGTAGTAGTAAGGGGCCGTCTCCACGAGCGAGAGAATCGCGGCGATATTATCGTCGTGCCACGTATTTCTATACGAGAATATCGCCGCAATGCTCTCGCTCATTGAGACGGCCCCTAAGTGGTGGATCCGAACGGGCCATGCGGGTAGATATCAAATGTCTTCGAATTTTCGGATCTAGGACAAGTCGATTAAATAAATATAAAATAGAATTGTAAAACATAAAAAATATACCTTGGACTATCGTCTATTACTTTCTCAATGTGTGGTAGTTTCAAGGTCTGCTCTTTCGTCAAACCCATAAGTGTTTCTGAAAAAAAAAAAACATTAAAAAAAGAATTGCGTAGATTCCTGCTAGAAGTACCTACCTAATATTTATGCATTATTAAAATATAGCGCGTGTATGTTAATTGCAGGAAAATATAAACGCTTTGTGAAATACGGGGAAAAATTATCGATTCAAGTACAGTGGTAAAATAAAATAGCTAGATCTAGTGAGTGATGACATAATCTTAGCTGTACCCTGGCCTCATCTAGCCAAGAAGCGGATACTGTCAGTTGCCTCCAAGTTATTGAATGACAAAGCATATGGCAGGTACACCACGTTTGCGATTTAGTTTCCAAATAACTTAAACTTTGTGTTTCTGGGGAAACCACATTAATACCCACACATACAGTTCAGTTTCCGCTACAACATCAAACATTATATACCCCGTTAATAACCTCAGGCTATGCGACTTTTAATGGCGACTTTACACGACGCGCGCATGTCATTCGTTTTCTTCGCGTGATTACCTTCGCGTCGCGGTAACACGTGGCATACTCATTTCTTTCCTTTGTTTTTTCCACTACTGTCAAATTGCTGTGGCCCTAAACATAGCCAAGCGATAAAAAGACATATACTCACGACAAACAGCATGGCTGGTGGTTCGCACAACGTGGGTGTACACATCTAGCAGTTCCCTGTCCAAACTCGTGAACTTCTTCAGCAGGTCATCTACCTCCTGGTTGAAGACCTCGCCGTAGCTCTCGATGGCCCGCTTGCTGTAGTTCGGGTTAGCTATCTTCCTGTGCTTGCGCCATTTTGGGCCTAGAGAGTTCTAAATTTATTTTCGACGAAGGTACAGGGTACAGAGTCACTGACTGGTAATTAGAGACCGAAACTTAAACACGTGATTGTACTCATGATAACAAACAACTTTCCCAAAGAAATTGGAATATCTATTAAAAAGATTTTTTTAATAGATATTCCATGCACATTTGAAAATCCTGAAGCCACTATGAACTAAACCACTATGGACATATTATAAGATTTATTTCATTTCGTTTGCTTATGTGTACAATATTTTAATTCACGAGCTCGAAAAAGCTAAAGTTTACAGACGCGATAAAATCAATTCAAAAGTCATTCATTCATAATAATAAGCTGTAAATATTTCAGTGACCCTCACAATATCAGCCCTCCTTGATGAAATCTATTTAAAAATATGGCTTTTCAGGTCATAATTACTAGTACCTAACTACAGCTGATAGTGTGTAGCAGTAGTTAGGTTTAGGGTTGAGTTTTTATTTATTTGTGTATTTCTTGGTTGGTACGAGACCCTGTGCTGTGAGTCCGATTCGAACTTGACCGGTTTAGTAAAGTATTTACTGCTTGCTGTTTGTTTCCGTGCAACTTAAATAATCTGTAAAACTAAATACAAGAAAGGTGCGTGTTCTTACCTGATCCGCTCAGTATTCCACCTCCGAGTACATCAGCCATGTACTTGTACTGAGGACCTTTTACACTGGTCTTCGAGTTTGTCAGCAGTAACTGAAATACCCATAAGGATGTCAGATAATATAAATATGTATTATTTCTTTTAAAAACGTGGGCACAAACTATGTATTTCTCCTGTGTAATGGGTGCGTTTACAAACATTTAAACTCACAACCAGCCAGACCTGGGGGGTTCTTATGACGTCTTAAAGCAGGAGTAATTCCAGTGTGGGAAAGAGACAATGCTATACAGGTCGTCTAGCGGCATCTATTTCCCACACTAGAATTACTCCTGCTTTAAGACGTCATAGTAGGCCACCTGGGGAGTTCCTATGACGTCTTAAAGCAGAAGTAATTCCAGTGTGGGAAAGAGACAGAGCTATACAGGTCGTCTAGCGCCATCTCTTTCCCACACTGGAATTATTCCTGCTTTAAGACGTCATGGTAGGACACCTGGAATAACTACCTGTAGGTCATACAAAATATTTGTTCCGTGCGGGAATCGACCCGCGACACGCAGCGCCGCAGTCAACCGCTCAACCACAGAGCAAACCGTGTAGTAATTAAATAAAAGGACAAATTAAACCAGCTACCGAAACTCTGTGTCATCCCTGAAGGGTCAAACAGAGATGAACCCTATAGTACAGCCACATTTTACCAGTTATGTTTAAGTCCCATGTAATCTCACATATCAGACTCTGCGCTGCTTTTGGGAAATTCTGAGCCGACTTGGGACTCGAACCCGGGACCACATGCTCAGCATTAGCGATAGAACATTATCATCATGTGCCGAGCCTTTTCCGAACTATGTTCGGGTGGACCTCCAGTCAAACTGGATGTAATTAAATACCAATATAAGCGACTAAATATCTGACGAACGAGTAGAACTATTTTTTTAACAAGAGATAAATAGTTTAACTAACATACCTTGAGATCATCAGGATTGCTCACAACAATATTCAGGTCGGGACCGAGCCAGAATTTGTACAGACCACCAAACTCTACCATCAGTTCTTTCAGTACTTTTGTAAATTCTGCAAACAAAAATGCGAAGCAGTCAATCGGCTTTCGCTTCCCTCTCGCTCCGGACCATAGATTAAACCAGGGCCGGGCGCGAGAGGTCGCCGCCGCCAATGTGCGATATTCGTAACTTTTATATAGTCAGTGTTCTTTGAGTCGTCGAGTTTATTTTGAGAATAGTGCTCCGAAAAGATTATGGTTTTACTACTTCCTCATGCATACTCTTCTCCTTGAAGAGGGCTACTTTAGGTTCCATTGCTGGGATTCAGCCCTCCTCGCCGTGGGTGGGAGTTGATCATAATCCACCTCGCAAGCACACTGCGGCTTGTTGGATGATTACATTGACAAATCATCACCATCATCATTTCAGTCCCGGTGATTCGGGACTGCTTCCATATGCCTCCCCTTTCTTCTGCCATACTTCTCGGTTTTGTGAGTCCCTCCATCCATTCTGTTTTACGCTATATTGACAATTGCTATTATCCAATGACAATTATACACAATTTTCTGTCCCCAACAGCCTCACCCAGCCCAGACAATTACACCACATTCCAGCCATCATAATTATTTAATAACAAACTGAACACTGGATCAATTAACTAAGAAGGGGGCAGAGGTCGGATAAAATGATAGTCTACAGTTATAATAATGCTGTAATTCCCGCCATCTGCCGAGTCGTATTACGAGACAAGAAAAATGGGTGATTATGGCGATATAGCCTGTTTAATTGCAATATAATCATGTGTAATTGTCTCATTCTATTTTAGACGGTTACGGTTCTTGCATTATCGGGGAAAATAAAAATAAACCGGTCTAGTCCGGTATTTCACAGGACTATTTCTTGAAACAAGTGGATAGTCAGATTAACAGGTTTTACATGCGGTCAGGTCTACAGCCTTATAATAAATAAAAGATGAACTGTAAAAATATTTGTAAAAACCCTTCGCGCGCAAGTCGGCTCACTCTTGACTGGTTTCTTTAATAGCCTCCTGGTTTTAATTGTTTGTTTGTTTGTTCTGGTACAGTGGGCCCAAGTATTTGGTTTACAGTTTATATGTGTGAGTGAAGTCATAGTTATGCACACAAACACAAAATTAAATTAACTTGACTTGCTGTACGAGCCGGTAATATTCATACAGCCGCTCATTATTATTGTGTGAGTAAACATATTGTACCCTACACGGGGTTTATTTTTTTTATCTTTACGCTTGTCGGGTAATCTAGTAAAAATAATATAAACGAGTTTACAATAAAGCCCAACATTTTATACTAACTTAACATGGTAACCATAGCCGATTGGTGTAAGCGCTTGCGTTAGCTAGTGATCTAACCTCGACGACGCGAGTTCGAACCCAACTGAGGAATTATTTTTGCTACTTTTTACTTTTTGTTTTTTAATAAATTTATTTTGTGGCCAAAAAAATTACTCAAGCAAAAAGTAAAAAGTAACTAAATATAACCAATGAAATAATTTGATTTTTTTATTAGATAAACATTGCTATTGTTTGCTTAGCTTATCGCTTGGGTCATTAGCAAATTATCCGTCTCGTTTATTCCAATATGTTCCTTTCTTATATTGGTTGTTTTAAGGTTCAATTTGGTGGGGGCTGTATGTTAGAAAAAAAAACTTGTGTGGCCGATACAATGATTTAATACACTGTTGTTTATCTGTTTTTTTGACAAATACAAAGTTTTTTATTGGTAAGGATTGACGTAAATAATTTGTCAAAGTAGGTAGGTATATAAATTGAATCAAAGTAAAATTAGAGGTGAAGTGAATCAACATGTTAGATAGTAAGAAATTATGACAACTTCTAATCGCATAACAATAACATCACTTCACCATACTTTCAATAATTTACGAGTTGTGGTTTTAAAAAAAAACGTTTTATACCTACCTACTTATTACTAAGTTTTGTATTTGTTCTAATTTGCTTAACAAATATGAACATTATTTGCATAAAAATAAGATTCATATTCGTCTACTAATTAAAATAAATTCGACTAATAATGAGTCGGCAATCCTTCGTTTTCTATTACTCCTTGTAACCTTCTGCTCATGAGATCTCACAGTTTGTAAGCACACTTTTATGCGGGTGGACAAGAAGGGATCAGCCTTGTGCCTTGCCACGATGTCGTAGTGTCGAGTCGATGAATTTGCCTTTGGTTTTGGCCTAAGATGTTCTACGTCTCCAAAATACGCATATCGGCGGACCCATAACTGCACGGTTCTCCCCTGTGGATAAAAACAGTATTTATAATACTTATAATAATAGCTAATATTATAATAAATACACACTATACTTTTATACTATATATACACTATGTTTATTCAATATACTTATATATACCTAATTAATATTACTTATAATAATACAATACATAAATATAAGATAAACACTGACATTAGCAAACATTATAATCTATTTTTATTTACGTTATTCAAAGGCTTTTCTTTAATCTGTCTAAAGGCTAGATCAAGCTAATTTTAGACCAAGCTAATTTTATCATAATCATCATACGATTACAAATTAAAAAAAAGAAACTATAATAATTCAGTTATGATAATATATTATTATAACTATGGTAGGTATTGCACTTAAGTTACATTAATTATTTATTCCTAGTAAACATCCCTTTCAATGTTTACTAGGAATAAAGAGAATAGAGGAGTTAGTTAAAGTGAAGTAGGTATAACATCAACGTAATATCTAACTGTTACTCACCGATATCATTAAGCGCCTTGTAATTTCACTTCATCTCATCGATACGCTAATCGATAACAATTCAAATTGAGTCAGCCCAAAATTTGGCGACGAGTTTGGCTCTTTCAGTAGCGTCCTGTGATGCATTTCACAGGAGCAAACAACAGAACAGGCAGGACACGATATAAAGTGTCCCATCGTTTGTTAGGCAGCACCACATTTACACTCACAATTTCACATAATATAGATACGTTTTGCTCATCCAAAACAACGATTTCCACCTCTTTGAACATTGATAAATGTTGCATGGTTGGATCCACAGAAATAAAACCACACACATGCTCAAGAGTAGTAATCAATAAACTCAGTAATGCAAATACTCGTAGATTGACAAATAAGAATGCTCATTTTTTATAAATGAAGGTGTTTGAAAACAATATTTTTAAATTGTCGGTAGTTGTTGTCTAAACAGTCAAAATCAAATAGCCTGAGAGTTCAATGTTTGTCTCAAACGTTGGAATTGTTATAAATTCTACTTTAAGTAATGTTTTAACAAAATAATGAATACAAAAAGAAAAATAATATACTATTGCATGCATGATTTGAACTTACGACTTCTCGTTCAGTGACCAAAGACGATAGCCATTGTGCCACGATTGCTATATTAACATCATGCAAAATATTATATCTCCTTCAGCACCATAAGTGAATGATGACTATATATTGGTATAGGGTAATTGATGTGCCACACGCACACTAATAAAAACTGAGCTCGCTCGTTTTATTTTGTGTTTGTGTGCATAACTATGACTTCACCCACACATATAAACTGTAAACCAAATACTTGGGCCCAGTGTACACAATCGATACTCAGAAATGGTATCTACCTATCATTGGCTTCCTTCCTACTTATCTTATGGAAAATTATTGATGCGGCTTGATTGTATATCGAAAAATTACCCTACATCGCTTCGCTTTGGTTGTCTGACAGTGCCTCGGTTCGTGTACCAAGCATGGTACCTATTTCACTAACCTAACCTAAATGGTGAAGTTGTCTAAAATTAAATGCTATATGAAGAGTCATAGACATCCGCAAGAGACACTTGGGGGAGGCCTATGTCCAGCAGTAGATGTCTTTCGGCTGAAATGCTGATGATTCGATGTTTTCTAAAGTTAGAATAAAAATGTTTTCATTATATTGTCAATAATTTTTTGTATAGAAACCTTTTATCAAAACATGAAAGGTTTATTTTACGTATTTCGTTACTTAATTTAATACTTTACTTTCGTTAATTTTCCAACCACAAAAACCATGGAAAAATCAAAATTTTTGAGTTATGTCATCCTTGTACAAACGAGCGATTTGTTTTTTCTTCGCAGTCATGTCGCAACACGCGATTAAACGCATAGCGCGTGGCAAAGCGGTTAAGGTGCATCCAGACCGAAGTTACTTTTTGCAGAGCAACATTATTACATTAAGTAACTTTTGCTGTGGTTGTTATCCATTCTCGCCTAACACCTGAAATTATCAGTACCTATATCTATAGACACAGATATACATCTGCATTCAAGCAAGTACCTAGACATCCTTAAAAATAGTAACGAGACCATCAGACCTACCATCAGGCTGTCCCATGAACCGCAGAGCATTCCCTACGAACGGCAGTGCGCGTGGACCTGGCAACATCTTGGCCATCTCGATCATTCTCCTGTTCTTGTATCTCCATAGCAACCAGAAGGCTGACAATGCGCCTCCTATGAGGTACAGCGGCCAGTTCATCCTGCAACAAGAATTTACGCGACTTATTTATGAGCTTCGGCGCGCGACTTCGTTCGCGTTAAAAGACCCTTAACGAAGCCGATAGTCACTTATTCTACCCGTTATTACGATATATTTTTTGGTCTGGACCGTACCTGGGAACCTCTAGTTACGGAGATAGTTTGGAGGTCAAAGTTCAAACTTTTTTACTTGACAAGTTGATTTTTTTAAATAGGTACAGGTTTTTAATGATAAAACTTTACTTTAAATACCTCCATGAACCCTGTCCTATTCAATGCATTCATCAGAACAATGTTTTGAGTGCGTTACATTGAGTCCTACAAAAAAAAAACAAAATTTTTCACCCCACAAAAAAAAAACCCAGCAATATATTTCGCATGGATAACTTCATGCAAGTACTTATTTTTATGTTCAGAACGCTTAGTTGACGGCTTCATAAACGGTCTGTTTATTTACACCTTGTAATGTATAGCATATGGCACTCGTTAGTGTAGCTTTCCGTCAGTGTTATATTTTTGCAAATCGGTTGTGTACTTTTGGAGATTACCGACCGCCTACTTTCGATCTTAC
The DNA here is from genome assembly GCA_963082995.1 of Noctua comes. NCBI lineage: Eukaryota > Metazoa > Arthropoda > Insecta > Lepidoptera > Noctuidae > Noctua > Noctua comes. The sequence goes on from OY720285.1 coordinate 11,807,884, forward strand.
AAATTTTACCTCTCTATAATGTTAGGGAAGACAAGCTTTGTGTTCGATGGGATTTCCCACTGGCATAATGACCAAAGAAGCAGTCCAGCATAGCCTAGAGCCAAAATTTTGAAGACATTGATAGCCACCAGCCCACAAATGCGTGGTGGATATATGCGCGCTCTCTCACACTTTCAACTGCCCTGCTAGGTAGGCGATGTTGTTAATCCAAACCTAATCATATTTACACAATTTTTTTTTTTCGGATGTTTTATCATCAAGTGACCCCCCCCCCCACTCTGGGCGGAGCGGAAGGGAGTGTCAGACTTGTACTGACTAAAACCCATCCATGTTCCTTCTTTGCCCTTTGTGTTCCAGGGCCACGGTATCTCTTTCGAACAGTCCCGCAGCCCATCATATTTACACTTTGATGGAAAAGTAATTGTAAGATAATATTTTCTTTAAAATTGCCTGGATAATTAGTGCGGGGCAAACTTGCCCAGATATCGCACAAGATAGAGAGGGTTGGAAGGAGAAAAGGGGGGCCTTTGCCCAGCAGTGGGACACATGACAGGCTAACAATAAAAAAATTATGTCAATGAATTTTGGTTATTATTTTTAAATTTATAGATACCTGGGGTAGGTTGATACCGCACGAAATGCAGATAAGTAAGTTTCTTGCAAGACCTTATAGTTATAATATGTGTATATATGTGTGCGTGTGTATGTATGTAATGTGCGTATGCGTGTGCGTATTGTTATAATATGTACTACTTTACTTAACTTAGTTATTAATCCTGACCATTAAAATATAACAAGCAATAAATTGTGCATTCAACATCAATAATTATGATCCACCAATAATTGTTTATTGGTACTAAAAAGATTTATAAAATTAATATTCTTTGTCTAGTGGTCGCTAGCGCGTTTTGAGCATGAGGTCCTGGGTTCGATTCCCAGGTCGGGCAAAGTGTTATTGGGTTTTTCCATCAGGAATTTCACAATAAAAGCCGATTGCAATAGGCTCGCCCCCTATTACATGGGACTTAAACGTAGGTAACTGGCGAAATGTGAGTGTAATAGTAGGTATGCCTCTGCCTAGCCCTTCGGGGATTACAGGCGTGATGATGTTATGTTTATTAATATTACGTTAAACCATAAATAGTGCATGTAGTTTTAGCCTGTAAGTGATTATCGCACGTATTAATAAGGGATTGATTGTAAATGTTTTGTGTGTACACCCACCGTGGGTGAAGTTTCTGGCAAAGAGCTAATTGCTTATATTTATTTCGGTTACCTACTACGTTACACAAGGTAGAAGGAAAACCGACGCTAAAAGAATTCAAAAAATCAATTAAAAAATTCGGGGACATTGAAATTTATCACCCTTATGTAGTTAAATTGTAATCAGTCATAATAAGTCATAATCAGTGATAATCGGATGCATATTTACCTAAAGTTACTTTTTGGTTAGGAAATTATGGAAGCGGCTTCATAAAACATTTTTTTTTTAATATAAATCCCGGGATTTCAGAAAATTCGGGAATTCGAAACTAGTCTGTAACATGGTGAGGAAACGTCGTCTTTAGCATGTGGTATTTATTTTAAAAAAAACAGGGGATTACATAATTATTAATGTGTATTTACTTGAAGTTAATTTTAAAATGAACAATAGGAACTTCCTTCGGGTACCTGCACACAAGTAGGAATATAATTTGATTTTATTACCCGATTTGATTCTATAATAAAAACAGTAAATTTGTTGATTCCGAAATCGCGGGATTTTTTCGATAATAAAAGTGCATTCCTTAATATTAGCCAACACCTTAAACTAAGTTAATATTCCTACACCCGATTTGATTCTATAGTAAAAAAAAAAAAATTTGTCGATTCCGAATTCCCGGTATTTTTTTATACAAAAGTGCATTCCATAATAGCCAACACCTACACTTTAGGTAAATATGCATCCGATTATCCGATCACTGGTCATAATACATGTTAAAATAGCAGGTACTAATTACCAGTAACCTTATTTATCGCGAGGGAGCTTCAAAAAATCCAGCCCTGCCAAAAATCCAGTAAATCCAGTCTACATCACAAAAGAAACTCCCTGGGCAAATATCAGTTTTCGTTGATGAATCAATCTTTTGTTTAAATTTTATATTTTATGTGCTACAAACAGAAAAAACTAACGCGCACTGGGCCCGCGTGGTGGATTCCCCATTCCCTTTTAAAGAAACGAGACCCGTGTCTCAGCAGTGGGTACATCATAGGCTGATTATGCTATGCTAAACAGAAAAAACTGATTTTCTAATTTACTGTTGTGTCCCAAAATTATTATGGTACAGTATGGAGTAGTAGTTAATTGTGATATTTCCCTGACTTTCAACGACCCTTTAAAGATAATTATCACCCCCTTTTTTGCGAGCGGTTAGTTCTTTTTTTGGTAGGATTTATTATTTTTTCATCTGCAATATAAATAATATAAACCATTCAATAAATAACTTTACTTAAAATTTTACAAAAAATCTAAGTACAATTCATTCGCTCTTTTTCCCTGAAACCTTTTTCATTTCCCGCGCAAACTTTGACACCACAGATTAAAAAAAATAGCTTCACGTCACTCCAAATCAAAAAGGTCCTATAAAAAAGATGTATGTTACTTACCTTTAAAAGTAAAACGTCCTACCACACACAGTATCAACAGCTAACTACCCTGGGTACGTGACTACATGACAGTAATTGTGAATAAAAATGTACTAAATAAAATATACGTGTGAAGCATAATCATATGATGGCACAGAAAGGCACAGTTGTTGTGGAATTATTTACTAGGATGGAGACAGTGTTGAGTGTCTGAGAAAATATAAAAATAGTTTTACCTGAGTGGCGTAAGATAACTGTATTTCTTGGTTTTCTGGCTTTTTTTTTTTTTGGCAAATGCTTCACGTCTAACTTTTTGGTCTTCTTATAATATTTATATTATACCAGCTAATGCCCGCGGGTTCTCCCAGGTGGAGTTCGGTAATTGTTCCATGGAATCGTACTACCGGGATAAGAAATTATAAACCGGGTCATAAACTATCTGTGTTCCAAATTCCATCCAAATCGGTCAGTAGTTTTTGCATAAAAGAGTAACATACATCCTCACAAACTTTCGCATTTATAATATTAGTAGGAGCGATATTTCCGGACATAAGTATCTAGCTTTTCGGCCCGCTCATCGAAACTTTTTCCGGCATTGTTATTAATCCGAACTTTTCAACTACGACGGTTTCTTTCAGAAAAAAAAAATTACATGGATACTGAAAACAGAAACTTTTTGGCAAACATCGAACTTTTCATCAGAACATGTCGAAGTGGAAACCCAACTTTTAAAATATTCAGGAGAAAAAAGTTCAAAATTATTCCATATGGGTACTATATTAATAGATATATTTGAAACGGCTCCTCTACAATTGTACCGAGGAACATAACCTGTAACAAATGCCGACAACTTGTTATATTTTCCTCGGTTAACATTTAAACCTATAATTTTAGTAATTAAATCATTCTCCGGTTAAATAACTTACTTAGAACGGGTGTTAGTAGTTACTGTTAGTTACTCTACAGTAAACAAAGCATTGTACAAATAATGCTGCGCGTGCGCAATCGTGCCCGGTTGATGGCAAATGGCTCGCCCCCTATTACATGGAACTTAATCATAACTGGTGAAGTGTGGGTGCAGTATTAGGGACACCTCTCCATAACCCTTTGGAGAGGGTTAGGTGGAGGGTGGTGGGAGGGTTATGTTTATCCTACTCCTCCGCTATTCTTTTCTGATTAATTTCGTTGCGGGATCCAAGACAGTTAAATAGTTTCTTTGGGACTTCGTCAAGCTTCATTGTCTCTGCGCTTTTCTGGCGGTGGCCATTGTTGATTCTGGCTTTCAGGAGTTGCAGTGGTTTGGGAATAGTCTGGTGGGCTTGTCCCAAAAAAAACCCTTCCGAGATTCAGGCGTGGTGTTTAGTCGCAAGCGCTACTGCTGAGCATGAGGTACTGGGTTCGTTTTTCGGGTCGGGAAAAGTGTTCCATCAGGAATTTCTCAGTAGTAACGCGAGTCTGGATTTAGGTATTAAATTAATATGTCATCAACGGGGCGCAAAACCAGACTCCGTGGTTGTTTTTCTTTTTTCGGGTGTGAAATCATCAAATGACCCCTCCCGCTCTGGGCGGAGTGGAAGGGAGTGTCAGACTTGTACTGACTAAAACCCATCCATGTTCCTTCTTTGCCCTTTGTGTTCCAGGGTTGCGGTATCTCTTTCGAACAGTCCCGCAGCCCCAGCAGGCATCGGCCCTTGCGGACCCCTTCCTGTGTGCTGTTACTCCGTGGCTGCCACTGAGAAATTCCAGATGGATGCCCCCTTTTACATGGGGCTTAAACATAACTGGTGAAATTTAGGTGTACCTACTATTAGGACCAGCTCCGTCTAACCCTTCGGGGATCACAGGTGGGATGTTATTAGTATGACATGATTTATGAGCCTTAATAAAGGCGATAGTAAAATCTTAATAACTACCAGCTATAAAACCATATTCTAAGGTATAACTTCAGAATTATTAATCGTACCAGCGATACCAAGGTTTTATTATTACCTACTTCTTAATTGTAGCCTAGACAGAAGGTTAGGTCTATCAAACAGGTAGATACGTAGTCAATTATTCTGTACTACTTTACGATCCTGTAATAATTGTCGACTTAAAGACACCGCAGTAAACGGCGACCCAATGTCAAACTACACACAAAACAAATACTGGCAAACACATAATCCAGAAGACCAAGTACGTGGCGAGGCTGCAGCTACTTGAGTCGAGCTGCAAGGCGTTTGTGTTGCGGATACCAGCATGTTTTTTGTACCTCGTCTTGGAGGAGGACTTCTGGCCGCTGGGAGTGATGTTCCGTCGCTTCAAAACAAAAATATTTTATTTCTCATAGGCCTTCATGGGCACTTATAAAACGTCGAGAAAACGGTGCACGGACCATGCACCTTTGTGCCACATGAACGCTCAGTGGCATAGTGCACTAATGTTGAAGTGTTACTCATATAGTTTGAAGGTTCTATTTACTAACACAAATTGTTTGTAAGGTATACAAATTATACATTATTTTTATGGTCAAAGTTGCCTGAAATAAATGTTTATGTTATGTTGAATGGATCTTAGAAATATTGATGACTGAATTAGGTAAATAGGTATAATTTATTCGTTATGTTCCGCTATGCTTGACTACCGCTATGGATAGAAGGAAAGATGGTACAAATGGAAAGGAATTAAGTTTTAATCTAGAGTATCTAGATAGTTCTACAGCCAACATGCTATTATATATAATCTTTGAACTTATGTCATATTATTTCTCTCTACACAATCTTACGGTACGGTGATTAATGTAAGATTTTTACTTTACACACCTTCACGACCAACGTACTAATCAATCTATCCATCAGAACAATGCTTTGAGTGCTTTCCATCGAGTCCTACCTTAAAACGTGATTTTTCACCGCAAAAAAAAGTCGATTCCCGATCTCGATCGTCGATTCATTCTTTGTCCAATCTATATCTGTGGAATGCGCTTCCCCAGGAAATCAGGATGTTAACCAATAGCTTATCTTTTAAGTTTAAAGTTCGCGAGTACATTCAGAAGAAGCTGGCAGTTTCGTCACGACGGTGATGTTTTCCCCATTCTTTGTTATTATATTATTTTAGTTTATTCGTGTAAATGTCTATTTTCATTTATCTAAATTTTGATATATGTTTATAGTATTTGATATATATTTATAGTATTTTATATATACTTATAGCTAATCTTAGTATAAATTATAACTATTTTCAGATACACCTACCACTGTTTGTCTCTGCATCACCCAAAGGTTGACTGGTAGAAAATGCCTATGGCATTAAGTCCGCCATTGTACTTTTGTGCTTGAAGTGTAAATAAATAAATAAATAAATAAATTCCCAGCAATAATTTTACGTACAACATACAGAATGCTTGGTTGACGGCTGTGTGAAGGGTCTGTTTACAGCCTGTACATCTTAAATTATTCGCTCATACTCATCTCATGTTTACCTAAGAACAATAACAAAGCTTACGTAATAGATCTAAATGAAAATGTAAACACGGTTTTTGTTATTCTAGTCACACCAGTTCCACGCATTTACCTATATTATTAGCATTCTAGACGGACATTGTTGCCGAAATAATATAATAGCCTAGTAAAGTAATAAACCTTGCCAACGTATTTCTACGTTGTAGGCTTTTTAATGTGTTTGTGTCAAAACAAATGGTTTGTGGTTAATGTTTTATGTCATCGCTTTATGGAAAAACTTGTTGTTGTTCAGCAATTTTTGATGCTTAAATGGACCAATTTGGACGTGCTTAGACTCTTGGCTTCTTTTTTAAGCGGAAATCCAGTCTAAAACTGCCGGTTTGAAAATAAAACAAACAGCTATTACGTAGTTTTATGATGAAATGCGTTAATCTGAACTATGAGTTTGCCTATCCTCAGTTAGCCGACAGTGCCTCCCAGTTACTTTGTTTGTGTACCTATGTTAATAAAACTGGGTACTCAGGGTAGTACAGGTTTTTCCAAAAGAAAAGTTACCTGCTTAAATAAGTTTCGATACTTATCTTTTGTAAAAAATACTTGTAATAAAAAACGTTTTTTTTTTGTAAAATTAGATTGTCCACAAACCCGCTAAGACGACCACTGACCGCGATCTCTCTGCTCATCACCATCTATTTCGGATATATTATCAAGTTCAAGTGTGGCTTGGTAATAAACTGGACTGGACTATTAAATATTGTACGCTGGTACGGAACCGTGTGCGAGTCAGACTCGCACTTGGCCGGTTTTAATCTTTCTCTCATTTTCTAAGCGTCAGGAGTGTAACGTGAACTCAACTCAGGAATTTCTTTCTAAAAACATTGAAAAGAATTTCGATAAATTGCTGTCGCTCAAACATTTGCTACGGCGTAGCACTAGCTACGCTGCAAAATGTTTAAGAGGGGAGGGGAGCTGCCAGTTCCCTATACAAATTTTGTCGAAATCGATGTTTCGTATTCCCCTTTTTTTCTTCCTAAATTATGCCTCTAGAGTTATCATTTTTTTTTCATAAAATCAAGGTCTACTGTAGACACGTCCCTGTCGTTTCCTTTTTTTCAGCAACTAATAACGCTGAGCGCAGACTTGAGTCACGACAGTTTTAAGACAGACTTGCCTCACATAGACAAGTCTGTCTTAAAGCTATAATCGTTAGTCTGACTTGTCGTGTCGCAGTGCAGTTCTAGTAGGTATTAAACAATTTTGTCTATGAGACGTTTTGTTTGAAGTTTGCGCGGCTTCAAAACTATCGTGACTAGTGTTGCCAGGTGTCCCGATTTGCGCGGGACGTCCCGATTTTCAGGGGTCTGGGGACGCGTCCCGATTTGTACCTGATCGGGACGCTAAATGTCCCGATTAATCAAAAAATGAAAAAAAAAAATCATAAAAAAAATATATAAAATATATAAAAATATATGTATATTTACGCTACGTAATTTTTTAACACGGAACGCCATCTATTGGCTTTGGATATATTCAAATATGGCGATGCATACTTATACTTATTATTCCATTTAAAGAAAAAAAATACATTTAAAGTACGATTTTATTTTATAACTAGCTGTGCCCCGCGGTTTCACCCGCCGCTTCTGACCTGTTTTGTTTTTACCCGGCTCCTATTGGTCACAGCGTGATGTTATATAGCCTATAGCCTTCCTCGATAATATGAGTATCCAACATTAAAAGAATTTTTCAATTCGAATCTGCAGTTCCTGAGATTAACGCGTTCAACCAAACAAACTTTTCAGCTTTATAATATTTTTTTAATTTTTAATTTAATATAATTAATATAATATTATATAGTATATAGTATAGATTTCTACTAGTCGAGCAAGACTGATTACTTCTTATGTAAGATTAAATAGACTTAAAACCCCTTGTTTTTTTTTGTTTACTGTCCCGATCTGCAACCCTAAATCCCGATTATTTTGACCTCATGTACCGATTTACAACAAATCGGACCTGGCAACACTGATCGTGACTCAAGTCTGCGCTCAGCCTAAGTAAATAAATATGACCCTCCTTTGACAAAAAATGCCTCATTTTTACGGCTGTGATTAGAGAACTACCAGACAAATTCCAAAAGTTTTTAACATAAAATAAATTGATAGGAACCTAGACATACTCTTTCTTAAAATTTTAATCGGATTGGCTCAGTTTTCGAGGAGAAAAAGTGGAATACGAAACGTCGATCTAGTCAAAATGTTTGTGATATAATCGGTCTGAGCTGCAGCTGTCCCTATCGCACTCTACGGGGGCAGGCTTGACGCAGCGCAATGGCAATAGTTTCTTCAAATCCCTATTTTTCAAATTTCTCGCAGGTTCTGTCTCCTCTTAAGTTCAATGGTAGTTTTGACTGCTTAAGGCCCTAGCACGAGCGCGCGGTGTAAAAGTAAGGTCAATGCGTCGATTTTTTAAATTTAAAATACTCGTTTCATATATAATATTCATAATTTTAGGAATTTATTCATATGTGGAAGATTCTTATTGTGCTTGTTGCAAACAATTTAACTGAAATTTAAAGTATTATTCTATTTTCAGCCTCCTCAATCACACGCCATTCAACTCGATTTTCAGCAACTCTCATCCAGTTGCTACCAGCCACCCTGCGAAGATCGTCCCTCCACCGAGCCTGAGGGCGTCCCACCTTGCGTTGAATGTGTGTAATTTTTCAAAAATATTTGATTCTCAACCTGGTTTGAATGACTGTTGAGTTTGATTTACAGTGGAAATAAAACACCAATATCTCAAATGAAACCATTTATTCTTCCAATGTCCCGCTTCCTGGGTCTCGTTTTAACATTGTACCCGTCAGCAGCGGACACAGATATGGCCACGTTCAGCTTGATGTTGTCCAAGGAGCCCGCAGGCTCCAGGTGTGCGTACCGCAGCACCCACACTACTATCGTCTTGATCAGGGCTGTAGCGTATACTCGACCTGGAAATAAAACAAATGTAAATTGCTGGTTGTTTAGCAAAGCGACGATTTTCGAGAAACTCGCGTTGTTCTCTTCTTCGCTACAATGTATGCGGAACCCGGTTTCGGTTCCATAGTAAAACCCGAAAAAAACCGGGTTTTACCACAGTTGTCAGACTTTCGGGCCACTGATTTCGTTATAGGTGACGTGGCTTTAAGAGTTAACAGTAACTGGCGCCTTTCGGGTTGAAATCCAAACTAATGATTTTCATTTCCCAGTAGCCGGTTATAGCAACGGGCTCGGCTCGTATCACAAAGGACGTTAAGCAAAACTGCCTCGTTGGTCTAGTGGTCGCAATCGCGACTGCTGACCTTGAGGTGCTGGGTTCGATTCCCGGATCAGTAAAATTGATTTTGGCATCAAGAATTTCTCAGTAGCAGCCATGGAGTCTGGATTTCTACCCGGTTGATGGCAGTAGGGTCGCCTATTACATGGGACTTAAAAATAACTGGCAAAATGAGGGTTTACTATAGTTCACCTCTCTACCCTTCGGGTACGACAGGCTTGATGTTATTTGAAATATGTTTTTTTTTTTCTTTACAACGTCCAGCACAGGTTTCTCAAACAATCTTCTTCTTTTTCCTAGCGTTATCCCACTTTAAGTGGGGTCAGCTCTCCTAATTTTCTGGCGCCAGGACAATCTGTCCTGGGTTATCGGGTCGGGCAGTTCTTCCTCCAATAGGAGCTTCGTCATGCTAGTCCACCTCGTAGCTGAAGGTCGTCCTCTACCTCTCTTATAATATTCTCAAACAATCATTATAAAACAAATGTATCACCTAAACAGTCCATAGGTCCCAAACTGAATGGTACAAAAGCGTTAGGGTCCCGTTTCTTCACGTTTTCTGGTAGGAATCGCTCCGGCATCACCTTGTTGGGATCCTCCCAGTAACGAGGGTCTCGGTGCAGGTGGTGGATCGGAAGCACCAAGGAGGTTCCCGCTGGGAGGGTGATCTTTCCTGTGGATTGAGAAATTGGTGATGGATATTTACTGCTGAACAATGGTACCAATGCGCATATTAGCTCGCAATTTCTCGTAGGTAGGAAACCTTTGGAAATAGTACATTTTGTTACAAGTGGGTAAACTTTGTTATTGCAGCCAAGAACTGCAGTAACAAATTCTCACGTGTATCAAACGACATTTTTCAATACACTTTGGAAGAAATAAAATAAGAGAACGAAAAGTGTTTTGTCATGAATTATTAGGAAACTATGATTTAATTTGTTTTTTATAATCGCACAGTTCTGATAAATTTAAAAAAACCACTAGTGTGAAATACATACATTGCATGTTGAACCTAATCGTAGTGTGACAAAAGCCAGTTTTCGAGGAAGTGTATTGAAAAATATATTTGTCGTCATCGTGAGCCTACTGTACCTAGTTCTCTGCTGGAGATAGGGCTAGTCTCATCTAGCTGCTAGTCAAAAAGAACATTGTTCCGCCTAATAGAAGAGCCTCCTATGTTAGGTGTGCTAGACACATGTTCCAGTAGGCCTGATTCGGCACAGGCCGGGCGTACGAAAAGTATATGGCTCACGGCTGTGAAATATCAATCAAAAAGTGCCAAAAATCGACCTAACGTCTGGGTAGAGATAAGGTTACTTGTCCAGCCAGGTCAGACTCTTGAGTGGTGAAGACGAATGGGTTTCGTCTTCACCACTCAAGAAGACTTACCCGGTAATAGGTTAATCCTGTGGACTAGGGCTATTTCGGTCCTCTTGGCTACTTCGACTGATGAATATAAAATATGACGGCACACCCACACCTTACCTTCATTAATAGTAATCTCCTCTTCCACTGTCCTCTGTATCATCACAGCGATGGCGAAGTACCGCAGTGTCTCCTTATACACCATGTCTAGGTAATGGAGCTGCTTCAACTGTTCACTGGTGACTAGAGCATTTTCTCCTACCACTTCCATAATTTCGTTGTACACCTTGTTCTGGAAATGTATAATTGTTGTCGTTTAGAAAGGAAAAACATTTATTTATGCATTTAATGAGAGGCATAAACACAGGGGCGTACCAATCAAAATTGCGCCTAGGGCACGCATCATAGTTGCGCCCCCTTCGTAACTTATCTTAATATAAAAAACACTAAATAAACAATCATAAATCATTTATTTTGTTTTTTTATTACAAAAGTCCGTAAAACCTTTACAATTGCATTTACAGCTGCCCCTTCCTGACCTTCTGAGACGCAAAGATATCGATGATGTTTTCGAAATTAGTTGTTTTCGTCTCTTCTCGCTCTACACTGAGCAAATTTAGCATCGCATAATGAAGCCCTCAAATATGAAAGTATTTATTTCAATTTCAGGTTACTAAAACATCGCTCTCAACTTGCGATGGATACCTACTACCATTATAAGCAGAATTTGAATATAAATGCACAGATTTGGAAATATGCTTTCAACCCCATACTGCACAATAAATTCTAGTAACTCTTTAGGATTTCTTCAGGTTGACCTTTTTTCTTGTAGATTCCTAGATTCGAACATCCAATATTTCTTTCCACCGTTAACATCGCAACTATAGAAATCTTTAAACACTTTGCCACCAGTATGAAATAGTTTATTGTAGTGTATTTTGATTTTTAAATTTAATAATTGTCGATTTTTGCGCCCCCCTTCGAAAGGCGCCCGGGTGCCCTACTTGCCCCACCCTAGATACGCCACTGCATAAACAAATAAAGAACATAATTATGACGAGTTGGGGAAAATTGCGATACATCCACAACTCACAACAATCGCTCAGCAAAATGCTGCGACAGCATACCAGAGACAGCACTGGTTTTCAGTGATAACGGTTAAGATGGAAGTGCCAGGTGTAGCCCGCGAAATTCAAATTTTCTTACGTTTTTTGTAATTTACGTTTTTTTTAATAGGCTGTATGTTGAACAAAGTATGATAAAAATTTAAGAAAATTTGTATTTATTTTCTTCTTTCTTTTTTCTTTCTCTCTTTTTCTTTTCTTTTTTTTTTATTATTATTTTTCTGGCGTTTCCACCTTAAAAGAGGTCTCCTCCGTCGGTCCATCTATTTGTCACAGGATGTATCTTTTAAACCGTATTAGGTAGCTACTTGAAACATTGAAAACGTGTCTGTGAGCTATAGATATTATATTATTGGTATATAATATAATAGCATTCCTGGGCTGCAGCTGGAAATTAGCAGCAGGTTGTACACCTTGTGTTGCCATCTGGCATTACGCTGAGCTGAAGCCCTATTGGCATTAAAAGCTTTGTTAATTTATTTTAGTTTGTTTAGTTTTTTGGGGTTTTAAGTTGTTGTAATACAAATAAAATCAACTTCTTCTTTTTTTTTTAAAGTTAAGTTGTAATACCGAACGATCCCGTTTTTTCCATTGTTCCTTAAAAATTCACAGGCACTCCATGGCAGGAGACAAAATACCTATTTTAGGGTTAGATGTAACAAAAGAATAATGCCGAACCTGATTTTAAACTAAAAAAACATTTTCTCTTTTGATTTTATTATGAACCATAAAATATTACATTACTAACGTTATACATAATATAAAACACATGTTCTAATTAACGAATTACACGGTAGGGTACTACATCATTTAAATTGCAACAGATATTAAAACAGACAAGCAATTAGAATAATTATTCAAATGACTACATAATTAATTATGAATAATAATAAAATATGACAAATTATAATTGTCGAGATAACCGGAAAATTACGAGTAATTAGGGCTGCCATACTTCTGAAAATTTCCGGAATTTTGGGAATTCTAAAACGTTCGGATTTTTTTCCATGACTTCGCTACCGTTATTATAGGAAACGAGGTTGTGCCCGCGGCTTCGCTCGCGTTAATTTAGAATTTGTCAATCAGTTCGGGTTGCACTCTGCTTGTAATAATATAATTCAATCACGATTCGTAACACACGTGGCGCCATCTATTATCATAAGAACGTTATTTTGGTTTCCTCGGGAACAGTCCTTCTTTTCGGAATGAAAGGTACCCACCCTATGTCCTTTTCTATACACCTGACAACGTATATGCAATTTGAGGATGATCCGTGCAGTGGTTAAAGCGTGAATAGGTAACAGACAAACTTTGTTTGGCATTTATAACATTAGTTAGGATAGGATTAAAATTATCCCAAGAAAACGTTTTAAATATGACACTCGGGGATAATGTAGCTCCTCAATAGTAAAAGAATTTTCGGAATCGGATCAGTAGTTCCGAATACCCCACCCCCTTTACATATATACCGTTATACGTTACCCCCTTACATACATACTTACAAAAAAATTAATATAATTTTTTTTTTTCAAAATATTAGTATAGTTTGCAAAAAAATAGCAGTTTAAAATTATACAGCAAAATTCAAAGGAAAAAGAAATTGGTATTACCTTGAAATATCCGGAAACCTTTTTCATAGATCTGACAACCCTGCGCGCAGTAAGTACTTTGAATTTCCTTGTATTAAATTATTTATCACAGCCTTGTCCTTATTAAACATGGATGTAAGTGATATTCAAGATTGACGGCACATTTGGCGCAGTGGCTGAGCGATTGGCTGCTGCGCTGCGTGTTGCGGGTTCGATTCCAAATAACAAAACAAACAACGACAAATGTTTCTATGGCCTACAGTTAGTTGTTCCGGGGCTGGCTGTTTGTTTGTGTATGTGAGTTGAAAATGTTTGTTAACGCAACCACGATACAGGAGAAATTCCTGTCGTGGGGCAAAGATTTTTTTTTTTTTTTAATGTGGTTGCAAAAGAATTGAAAAAGGCAAACGGTTAATTACCCAGATTTGACCCTACAACATCTATCATCGCCGTCTATTGCCATCTTATTATCTATTAAAAATATATCACGTACGTACCTGCCAGTCTGGTAAGTGGGCGAGAATCATGAGAACCCCCGACGCTATCTTAGCAGCCGCTTCTTGACTCTGAAAAGTACCACAAGCTATCAGTGGCGAAGCGTTAAATTTATCTAAGAGGAAGCCGAAAATAAAAATTTACACTGTTCTTTTGTATTTTCATTTTGATCTTTCGTCGGTGCCATCTTCTAATAAAATTTTATTTTGACCAGAGTTTCGTTATACTGATAACGAATATACGACCCAGAAAACTATGAAAATGACACCCATGACCAAAAAACCAGAAAATGGATCAGGTTAAATTATCCGTAGTCACACCAGTGTGACTACGGGTAAATAAAATTAACCATAGTCACACTGGTGTGGCAATTTGGTGTGACTATGGATCGGTTGGGAAATTTTCGTGGGCGCCATCTTGAATTTTCATTCAGATCTCATTTTCGTTATAAGTGACCCCGAAAACCATGAAAATGTCATCCATGAGGAAAAAACCTCGTGACTGCGAAAAAGGTTTCCACTCAGCATGATGCTGTGCTATGGGGTGCCCACTGTACATCGCTGGTTTTTAGAAGTCACCCGATAAATAAGATATCGGAATTTTCTTAATATCTGTTTTGTACGTTATATTTTAACCTTTTCACCGCCACGGACTTCAATAGAAGTTCCAGATTTCCGTGCCACCAGCGCCCACGACTTCATTAGAAGCTCTTAACTTTTAACTACCTATAAAAAAACATAAAAGTACTGTATTTAAAAGCTTCGTTTCATTTTATTATTTAATATAACACGATCTAATACCCTGTTTTTTTACTTTTTCACACAAAAGTAGCCCTTATTTGTCTTAAAATCGGCAAAAACATTTATAGCTTGGCGCTGGCGAGGCATCGCGTTCTGTGTACGTTGGCGGTGAAAAGGTTAAATATATTATGCTAGATGGAGTCGACATTTCCAATCTGACTCACCTTAAAAAGACTGACTCTAGCAAGGTCAAGGTCTCTTTCATAAAGTTAAAATATCAATATTTATTTTTACTCGCGTAATTTTTTTGTAACGGCTAACCAAAAAAAAAATACTCACCGTAGTAAACAAAGTAATAGTGTCCCACTTAATTTCTCTTTCACTCATTTCTCCAGACCGTATGAATCTGTCCACAATGCCCACACATTCTTCATCAGGGGTGGACACCTCCAGGGCTTTCCTTCTCTTCCTCACGATGTCAGCAGAGAAGTCATCGACCAGCTTGATGTAGTAGTCCTCCAGCCTCTTCTTACCAGAAAACCAGTTTATGATAGGGATTTGAAGCCACCATCTTGTCATTTTGGCGAAGATCAGATCGTACAACCTGTGGAAGATGAATAAACGAAAGCGTAAGTGGCTAACTCCAACAAACGTGGGGATGGCAGTACTGAGTGAGTGGAATGGAGAGTGTGTGAGAGGGAAATAGGATAAAGTAAGACCGCGCTGGGCATTTAGATGATTTAAAATAAAATGTGATTTGTATTCCTTGTATGTATCCCCAACAAATCTCAATACATCAGGGATGCTTAGTTTCCACAGTGCCGCAGGCCGCTAATTATGAACTTATTTATATTTGTTTTTGTATTAATTTGCCTAGGAGTCAAACTGGAGTTAGGAACTAGGTCATGGTACCAAACAAAGTAATCTATACTTATAAAATATTATTATAAGCCTGAAACAAAACGTTCCTGCAATAAGATTGTTTTGGGCCCCTGGAGCAGCTATATTGAAGGGAAAAATAAATGGCTGGTCCTTGAGACCAGTCAGGACCAGCAAGTAAGATAGACTGGTAGAAAATGCCCAAGGCATTAAGTCCACCCTTGGACTGTGCTTACTTCTGCAAAAAGTTTTAACAAATAAAAAATTAAACTCACTCTCGTGTTTTGGCAACCATCTCCTCCATTCTGAATAGATTTTGAGAATCTTCTTTAGATAATCCCATGAGCGTTTCTGACAACAAAAGCATTCTTTAAATTAAATTGAATTCTAATCTATTAAGATTGGCAAATAGTTTAAATAAACCATGATACAGAACATGAGTCTAGACCGCAGAGTAAAATAAAAAAAATCTTCGTTTGTTTAAAACGTATGAAACTATCAAAATGTGTGAAACAGACGGTTTGTATCCGTGTAATACCCGTCGAGCGTCAAAAATTTCAACACTGCCATAATTTTGTTCAAACTACGGGGGCTCGGAAGTTAGCTGCGAGTGACGATCTGCGCAGGTATAACGGTTCCAACTTTATGGCGGCTCGGAACATCTAACGTAAAGCTGCGCAGAACACAATTTCGGGCCAGCGGGACGCAAACGACGCATCGTTTTGACTGAATAATGCGCAGACCGTTACTAGCAACTAATTTCCAAGCCGACATAAACAGAACCATACTATGTAACAGCAGTACGAGTCGATGTCTTTCTAGTACAAATGGAAAACACTTACGGTTTACACTCTGCGTCGTACACTTAACAATATCTTTATATACGTCAAAGGACACATTTGGGTCCTTATGGCTCAAGATCCTGGCCAGCTGCTCAGCTTCCGCATTGAAGATAGGCGTGAACTGCTCTACCGACTTCTTGTTGTACGAAGGAGTTGCTATCTTCCTGTGATTGCGCCAGGTTGAACCTTCAAACCTTTTATTTACATAGGCAGCCTTTAGTGTTCCCACTGCTGGGACACAGACCTCCTTTCGTTGAGCAACATGGGCTCAGTTGGGGTTGGTAGATGTCAGTCTTCGATTTTTTTGGTTTTAGGACATGTCGATTTCCTCAAGCTCTTTTGCTTTGTCATTAAAACTTTTAAATTTTATTTTTAAAGAACATTTCGCAGGTAGCGGTCGCAAGAGTGACTGATGAGCCCCGTGCTAAGCAGTCCTGAGTTAAGGTTTCGATATGCAAAGTCAGGAAAAGTATAACAGGGCTTAAACATACAGACAGATGGGTTGCTGGGGAATTTGCTCCACCACTACTCCACAAGGGCGGGTGTAGTGACTATTTTATGCAATGTCGACGTTCAAAAAGTGCTATATGCAAAAAAGCAAGTGCAAGCAAGTGATGTATGCAAAAAGAAGATATGCTGCGCCGAGCCCAAATGAATTGGGATGAGGGAAGAAAAATGATGTACAATTTCTAATTTCCTAAGGTTTTTGAGACTCATCATCATCTGCCTAGCTTTTTCCCAACTACGTTGGGGTCGGGTTCCAGTCTAACCGGATGCAGCTGAATAACAGTATTTAACATGGAGCGACTGCCTATATGACATCCACAATCCAATCAGGACTAGGTAATACGATACCCCTTAGTAAGATTCGTTGTCAGACTTTCAGGCCACTGACTACCGCTACACTGACTAAGGTATTTGAGACAGTGGGCCATAAAAAAGCAGTCAAATTAAAGATGACTTACCTCCCGCTAGAATACCGTATCCAATAAATGGTACAAGGAGCTCGTACAACGGTCCTTTCTGGTTCACTTTATTGCTGGTCAGCAATGCCTGAAATTAATCAGGGAAAACAGATTAAGAAAAATAACCATAGTAAGTATAAAAACCTCAATCGAAGGTTCCATAGTTTTTTTTTTCGGAATAGCCGAGGTTGGCCGAACATAAGTTTGGTCAACTACGACAACTGAAGTATTTACCAGTATCTGGTATCCGCATGATGGTGGGTGATAATAGTCACACACTAACAAACTAAACTTAACTGTTTTATACGTGTCACAACCGTAAAACCCTAAATGAACTAGCCTAATCTAACATTGTCACAACTCAATCCACATATCACAAATAAAAGATTTGATTTGATTTGATTCAATAACCCTGGGAAAAATTTTGATGCGCTATGGCCTGACTAGGAGGAGAAGTAATGTATTCAAAACTACAGTAGTTTCAACTGTGGCGGTAGTGGGACCAGCTCCCATACATTTTTGCCCGATATCCTTTGTCTGATCAAAATGAGACCGATCTCATTAGATCGGCCTACAACTCATTAGATAGCTATAGAAATAGTGCATCAACCTGATAAGATTCGAAACGGAATATGAATCGATTTTGAGGGGGTAAGACCTGGTTTAGACCAGGGAAGAATGGCGCTAAAAGCAAGAAATCTATACTCAGTCTAGGGTGGAACAAAGTCTTTCGAATCAGATTTTTACAATAGTTTTCAAATCATTTATATATCTTTTGCTCAAAATAGTTAGAGCACTGATAACAGTATTTGTGTCACATGTTTAATTTAGTATTTTACAATATTTTCTTACCTTTCTATAGATTATTTTTATCGATTGTTTGTGAATGTGTGGACATTGTAGGTTTTGTAGATTCCCAGCTGCTTGTTAACTTTCGTTAACTTTTTATTTTGTTCTACATTTTTTGTGTAGTAAGCAACGACTTATTGTCGGGCCTACGCTGTCCCCCTTTACTTAAGTACAAATGCTGTATCCATAATAAAATTGTAACACCAAATGATTTGAAAAGAGTAACCATGGAGTTTCTTGCTGGTTCTTCTCCATAGGAAACGACCAACCCGAACCGTGCACCTTTTTGTCGACGTTTTATAAGTGTCCATCGAGGCCGTTTTTTTTTTTTTTTTATGTTAAATAAAATATTTTGATTTTGATTTTGTTGTGAAAGATGATGATGGATGACGAATCGATTTCTGTTGGTTGATGCCCCAAACTTAAGCTGACCAAGTTTATCTACTCTTAACAAAGGCAAACAAATATTTACGAGCGATAGACGGAACAAGACGAAGAAAATCGTAATCCAATAGTTGTTACTACTTAGTAACATGTGGGTCTGTCTAGTGTCATGCTCCCGCTTGTCAAGTAGCATTCGTGTGTCAACATCATAAATATTCGGGATCAACATTTTTGTATGAAAATATTCCCCATGTCCGCTCTATAACTCTTAGAAATCTCTGACTACTCAGACCTACCATTTTTCCATCATAAATAAAGTCTTATTATAATGCTAAATGCATTCGGCCTAGAACTATGTAGTTATAATTATGCGAGAATGCACGGCAAGTAATAAAATCATTCCAGCTTCAGCCGTCTTGTTTGTTCAAGCTACAAACGAGACACGGCATTCTATGCCGTTGCAAGTGGGTAAGTTTAAGGCCGTTCACGAACTCGGAATATGACTGAAACACTTAGAAAAGACTGAGTGATTTCGAACCAATTTTGGGCGAATGACAACTTGCTCTAGGAGAAATCCGAGACAACAAAACATTTTCTCGCAGCGGCAGCCACGGCCATACTTCTTGAGAAAAGAAGTATTTGAAACAAAAACTTTTAAGTATAAAGACTCATCATCTGCTTTCCCAATTTCTATGTTGAGGTCGGGTTCTAATGTAACCACGGTGCGACTGCCTATCTGACCTCCAAAACCCAGTAAGTACTGGGTAATACTACCTTATCCCTTAGTAATTACTGTTTGTCAGACTTTCGGGCCACTGACTGCCTGTAGCGGCTGCCAAAGATCTAAAAATGGCAGCTGGAACCAACGACTTAACTGTATGGATGGTCAGCCAACCACGGATCATGGCAAGCGTGGCTTAACCTTAAAGATCACGAGAGTCTCTCTAAATAGAGCTCCTACTATAAAAAAACTATCAGAAGCAATGTCATAGAAAAACTATGACCCCATGTCGCAATGAGGCCATATTAAAGCAAAATCCCATAATGGCAAATAGATTACGATATTAATCGCTTTGCCACATCTTTATTGTAGTTGTATATTGAAAGTGTACGTTACCCCAGCAGGAAAGTGTCTCCTAGAGTGATATGAGTGGAACGTATAATTAGTGTATAATCTGCTGTGAATGTGCACCACATAAAAAATTGGTGCGCTTTGTCGTTTTGGAAAAAAACGGAAAAAACGATTCCTGCTAGGGTAACGTTCTTCCAGCAAGAAAATTCTAAACGAATGATCAGAGAGAGAAATATTGTGCATGGCCTTGTGACAGAATAAGTTTTAAGAAAATATTTATAATTTTCAAATAATTGCGGTTTTTTGAAAACTAGAAAAAAAATCGCAGCGCCTAAATGAGAAAACGTAGAAGCTCGCTGAAAACTGTATTCGGACCTTCTTGACGCTTATAATAACCATAAAAAGTTTCAAAAGTGTAGATGCATGCGTTATTGAATAATATTGGTAAAAGTCAAAACGACGGTGTCATAAGTTTGACGGCAAAATACAAGAAACCGGTTCAACCCAAGATGTGTAGGTGTAAACCAAAAATTAGTGTATTTAGTCAAAAATATATAGTGAAAATATTCAGCTTGGAATGTTTCGCATTAATTAAATATAAACAAAACACAAAATATGTAAACAACAGCTGGTTATCCGACCAAATTCGAAAGACTACAAAAAAGCGACGGATTCATACATATCTATGACCTTCTTTATCGGACGTATTAAACCTAAGCTGTTGTCCGTACAGTCGCGTTCAAACGGTTGTTGGCAATTATATGACCTAATTTTGGAGGATAATAAAAAATTATATTAAATGCACCTTGAGACCATATCAAATGAAAAAGATTATTTTTATTCCCTTAATTTTGATTCTTAAAGTAATTATAGCAACAAATCACAGATCAAATTACCTACCTGTAAATATTAGAACACAAATAGTGCTATCAAATTATTTGTACCTTGTGTAGCCATTATTATTTAAAATCACAGATCAGTTTTTCAAATTAAATTTTAAATCACTGATAAAACGCCACCAAATCAAAATTATGTGACAAGACTTAACTAGCTTTAATATTAAAATCGTAGGTTATAATATCCCACATACGTAATACGATAATGGAAACACGTTGTTGCAACACATATCTTTGTGCGGTTGACAATGTATACACTAAATACATTTCTCAAAATTGTACCAAAATTTCTTTGCTTAACCCTATACAATTTTGTCTATTCTACCATGTAGAACTATTACATGTGGCATTATATTTCCCGCGTCGTTGGATTTTACCATATAGGTCATCATAACATTCAAATAAATTACTATTATATATAATTACTATTTTTCTGTAGCAGTGAGCCCTGTAATTTCCAATGCTTTCGGGTTTTCAAGCGGGTTTATATTCTATTAAAGACAGAATTGAGTAGTCCTTATTATTTATTTCAATGATAAAAAGCAGATCATCCAACCAGGCGACACGTCACGAAGTTCAAAAATGATAATGTCTTTAACATCGTATAATGAATGACACATTTCCACTGCGACAAATATAACACTCTGGAGTAAATTCTCTTCTCAAACATGATTCGCAAGCTTCTTGAAGGTGGTTGATACCTTTAGTATTTATTATATCCAAGTTCAACGGCAAATACTTGCAATTGTACAATTTATTTAACGTTTTATTTAAACATATAATAATAGTCACAGAAACAGTTAAAAGAATATAATCCAATAACAACTTTATTTTATTACTTCTTTTCTACTTCAGTGTACTCAGGCAAAACACGTTTCAACCGACTCGTGAGTAAGTAAAGAAGGTCATAGATATGTATGAATCCGTCGCTTTTTTGTAGTCTTTCAAATTTGGTCGGATAACCAGCCGTTGTTTACATGTTTTGTGTTTTGTTTATATTTACTTAATGCGAAACATTCCAAGCTGAATATTTTCACTATATATTTTTAACTAAATTCACTAATTTTTGGTTTTGCACCTACACGTCTTGGGTTGAGCCGGTTTCTTGTATTTGCCGTCAAACTTATGACACCGTCGTTTTGACTTTTAGCAATATTATTCAATAACGCATGCATCTACACTTTTGAAACTTTTTATGGTTATTATAAGCGTCAAGAAGGTCCGAATACAGTTTTCAGCGAGCTTCTACGTTTTCTCATTTAGGCGCTGCGATTTTTATTCGAGTTTTCAAAAAACCGCGATTACTTGAAAATTATAAATATTTTCTTAAAACTTATTCTGTCACAAATTTACACAAATTAAGAGCTACTCGTGTAAGTTTATTCCACACGCGCACATGCAATGGTTTTAGAGGTACACGATTCTGCAAAACGTTACCCCAGCAGGAAATGCAATATCTCGAAAACCTGAAGACGCACAACCTCCATTTTCGGTGCACTTTTTTACACAAATATAAGCTCTCTGGCCATGCACAATATTTCTCTCTCTGATCATTCGTTTAGAATTTTCTTGCTGGAAGAACGTTATCCTAGCAGGAATCGTTTTTTCCGTTTTTTTCCAAAACGACAAAGCGCACCAATTTTTTATGTGGTGCACATTCACAGCAGATTATACACTAATTATACGTTCCACTCATATCACTCTAGGAGACACTTTCCTGCTGGGGTAACGTACACATATTGAAATGCCTTTGCCTCTCGCACAGGACAAAACAAAATGATTAACAATAAAACGGAAAATGTAAAAAGTAAAGAAAAAAATAGCTTAAAAAACAACATAAAGTTCCGGCAACCCGTAACTTATTAAAGTTTGCACCTGCATTTCGTGCATTAAGAATACTAAATAGTGTCTCTCGGCGATTGGACATATTTTCTTGCTCTTTGGCGGAATTCCAGAGGGTGGCAGTTTGTATGTTGTCTACTGTCTAACTTATGCTTATACCCAGACCCGTTACCGGATTATTTTGTAATTTATGACTACTTTGTTAGCTTGGGTCTTACCTGTAAAAACAAATGTGTGTGTTAAGGAATAATAAATAAATAAATAAACATGATACTTACTCTAATGTCAGTTGGATTCTTTACGCAAATATTGAGATCGGGCCCCAGCCAGAACTTGAAGTATTCTCCATAAGTTTCACACAGCACTTCAATTTTGTTCAGAATTTCTGAAAGTTTTAGAAAATTATTATTTATTTAGGTTAGCCAACAATTATTGTTTACACAATACATTTAGAACAAATTCCTTGTTAACACTTTTATGAGTGCAATAATTACGTGCCGGTATGGTGATACCGGCACGTAATTATTGCACTCACATGCACCATTTATGGTTTTGCATACACATACGTAACATTTCTTAAAATAGTACATACCTACTTAGTCATTTCAATAGCTATATCTTTACACACAAATTGATAAACAATAACATTAATACAAATAATATAATTATAAAGGGTGTAGGTAAATAGACCCTTAACATAGCCGAAAGGCACTTATTCTCCCCATCTTTGCGATTATTTTTTTGTTCTAGACCATACCTGGGAACCTTCTAGTTACGGAGATATTGGGGTCAAAGTTCAAATTTTTTCACAAGTTTTTTTTTTAATACAAAATCTTACATTAAAAATGTAAGATTTTTAATTTACACACCTCCACGACCCCCGTACTATTCAATCCATCCATCAGCACAACGCTTTGAGTGCTTTCCATCGAGTCCTACCGTAAAACGTGAATTTTCACCCCAAAAAAAAAGTCGATTCCCAGCAATAATTTTTGCGTAAAGTTACTTAGTTTGATGTACAGAATGCTTGGTTGACGGCTGTGTGAAGGGTCTGTTTGCACCCTGTATGTATCAAGGGAAAAGAAAATAATCTGAAGGGAAAGCGTTTTTAAAATTTAAAAACACCCGATATATCATCATCTACATAGCCATTTTCCAACTATGTTGGAGTCGGATTCCAGGAGCGACTGCCTATCTAACCTCCACAGTCCAGTTATTACTGGGTAATACGATACCCCTTGATCAGACTAGTTGTCAGACTTTCGGGCCACTACAAATGGCAGCCACTGTAATGGGTGGTCACCCATCCACGGACCAACCTAGTCAAGCGCCGCTTAACCTGAAGCGAGCGGCTGGTATTAAAACATCCTAAGAATATTAATGGAAAAGTACTACGCAACTTGGTGGTCGCACGCAATGGCTGATTAGAAGACCCAACGTTGTATTTATTCATTTTTCATTTACGTTTTTTTTTCTGTTAGGTAGGTATTGTTTACTAACATAGTTTTAAGAGCCATGTTATTAACAATTGGGCCTAGCTGCTAGTAGTAACTATCTTTTGCTCGCGGCTTTGCTCCCGTTATGTACAGAAATTAATCCACGGGGACGTTTTATATAATAATATAGCCACTCTGAAATAATGTAGCTTCCTGTTAACGAAAGAATTTTCGGAATCGGATCATTAGTTCCGAAGATTACCCCTAAATACAAACAAATACCCCTTACTATTAATACTAACGGGATATTTACCATGTTTACTGTTTGTTGTTTGTTGTGCTTGCAACAGCGCCGAAATATCGGGAACTCATAACAAACAGTAAACATGGTAAATATCCCGTTAGTATTAATAGTAATGTTAGTGACCATGATAGTTTAAAATACCCCTTTAGAATATTAAATAGTATAGATGTGTTTTTAGTTAGCACCTCCCATTCTAATATATCTGAAGGATTTATCAAAGACGGACGTGGAACGCATACGTAAAAGTAGGTACTTAAGTCATTAAAGATTTTCCGATGATCTCAAACGCCTAGAATGTGTGTCGCAGAAGAACTGAATATTCCTACCTGTGATATCATCATCATCTATCTAGCCTTTTCCCAACTATGTCGGGGTCCGCTTCCAGTCAAACCAGATGCAGATAGAATACCAGAATTTGACATGGAGCGACTGCTTATATGACCACTACAACCCAGTCCTGAGTAACTGGCTTTTTCAGTGTTTGTCAAAATGAAAATCCAAGACGGCGCCGAGGAAAATTTTCGGTTTTTCCTTCATGGGTGTCGTTTTCGTGGTTTTCGGTCGCTGATAACGAAAATGAGGTCAAAATGAAAATTCTAGATGGCGCCGAGGAAATTTATTGGTTTTTCCATCATGAGTAGGATAGATAGGTACGTAGGTAATTAGGTAGATAGGTAGGTAGTGTAGGTATCTACCTACACTACCTACCTATCTAGGTAGGGTAGGTACTGTAGGTAGGTAGGGTAGGTGGCTGGTAGGTAGGGTAGGAAAAGGTGCATTGCAACACATGCCGGGCACAGCTAGTTGTATATAAACATAACAATTTCCTTGCGACATACAATAGTACTCGTAATTAAGCAGGTAAATTACTAGAACACCGCGACGAATCATGAGTGTGTGGATTAATAACTCTCGTTATTTAATAACTGGCAAGGATTTTCCGGTATTACAGGTACAGGTAGGTTACTATTACATAATTGTTTAACGGTACCTATACCTATTATGTTGCAATTAAAACCTGCGCAACAAGTAAGTTCGCGGTATTTTAAAGTTAACTTGTTTCGATAAAATGGTCGCTAGAAGAAAATAAATGCCACTCTGATGACATGTACAGAAGCGTTTAATAGAGGACTAGCTTATGGCCGCGGCTCCGCCCGCGTGTAGTTCAATAATTGTCCCACGGGATCATACTATCGAGATAAAAAGTATCCTATGTGTTCCAGGTTACAAACTATCTTTGTGCTAAATTGCATCCAGATAACAAAGAGCAAACGTCCATCCATCCTCATAAACTTTCGCATATATAAAGGGTGTAAATAGACCTTAAGATAGCCGATATATTTTTTTTTTCCGACTGTCCGGAAAAAAAATCATTTTACACTTTTTCAAACAAAATGAAATGTATTTATTTATAGAAGATAACCCAGAAACTACCCAAGCAATGCCAATAATACTTCCTCTACCAAATGAAAAAAGAATCACTTAAATCGGACCAGAAATCACGGAGTTATGTGGTAAGAAACATAAAAAATAAATAAAAAATATACAGCCAAATTGAGAACCTCCGCCTTTTTTTAGAAATCGGTTTTTATAAACTACCAAAAACTTTGGAGACTGAAACTTTGGATTGAAGGTCGTTTTAGAAACACAAAACGCTTAAAAATCGATTGTTTCAGTACAATTTAAAGTTTACGTAAACGCGATCAAACGCCCCTTGCTTAGCAGGCGTGCAAATAACACCATCTAATGAGAGGGCACTTCCTCGTGAAAAATTAAAGCCTTAATTAACAAAAACAACTTACCTCCAGGATTAAACATGAAGATGAGCGCGTTACCAAGTATAGGTAACGCTGGTGGACCAGGTACTTTAGCTGCCAGCTCCAACAACCGCCTGTGGGTCCACCTCCAGTACTGCCAATATAAGAACCCTGCTGCCGCGGCCGCCGCCAGTGCTAACGCCCACGTCATGGTGATGGCTGAAACATAGTCATCACGAAGCCGTCAACCAAGCAAACAAACAAACAGCATCAAACTAAGTAACACTGCGCAAAAATTATTGCTGAGAAACTACTTTTTTTTTGTGTGAAAAATCACGGTTTAGTAGCCGTACCGTAGGGCTCAATTTAATGCATACAAAACGTTGTGCTGATGAATGCATTGAACAGCTATTTAAAGTAAAGTTATAACATTTAAATATTTCGGCTTTTTCTGGGGGACTTTTTACACCCTTTGTAACGAATAATCCTTCTCCAAGACAATTAGTGCCACAACACACCCAGAAATAACGTTTTATATATTTACTTAAGTAACGTATGCTGTTAAATTAATATTGATGTGTAAAAATAATGAGCTCGTGGCTAGTTACAGTAGTTACATCTGCGCGGGTGGATCTTCACAGTTAAGCAATTCAAACCGATCCCAGCTAAGGGTCCGTCAGAGGAGAAAAATTCAGGCACTGGAGGCTCTGAAAACAGCCTATTTCAGGAGGAAGAGATTTTATGCAACAGACTATGATTGCCCAATGCCCATTACAGAAATATTCCTCTCTCGTATAGCACTGTAATAAATTACACCTAAGGCGATTCCCACGCGAAACCGCGAGTTCGCGCGGAGCGGGTGCGGCGAAAACGTATTGGCTGTGCGCCGCGGAGACGCGGTGAGCACCGCTCATCCGCGCGTTCAGGCACGAGCACCAATATGTATACACTTTCCTAAATTTAAAAGCAATTTTCGCGAGAAATAACTATTGTAACTAGGAGATAGGATCTTTTTCATATAAATATCAGTTTCAGAATACTATGTTCGTAACAACATAAAATTTAAACACTGTTTTAAGCTATCACGGTTTACAACTAAACTCATACTGTCACTTACGGGATATCTTCCGTGATTGTTCATTATTTTGAGCTCCCGATTATTTTAATTCGAAATTTTATTCAGAACAGTAGGAGAAAAACACGATTAAAAGTTGTTAAGTGTTTACATATTGGTGCTCTTGACTGTACGTGTGTTAGGCATCAACGGATTTGTACTGCTGAGCATGGGGTCCTGAGTTCGATTCTCTGGTCGGATCAAGTGAAATAGGATCAATCCATCAAGATTTTTTTCAGTAGCAGCCACGGAATCAAGATCTGTGCCCGGTTGATGGCAATAAGCTCGCCCCTTATTACATGGGACTTCAACATAACTGTCGAAATATGTGTGTACTCTTCTGCTTAAACCATTTGGGAATTACAGAGGTGATGATGTTATGTTATAATTAACAAACATAATTGAAAATACTTACACAAAAATGGCTCTATTATTATTTTATAGAATTTCCCACACTATGGTCACTTTATAGAGTAATTAAATTAGAGCTAGTGTTATCCTTACCTCGATCGATTTATAATTAAGTATTTCAAGTTAAACATGTTAACTTTTATATCCTCTGAAGCCACTTAATGAACTGATAAACTGATAACATTGTGTCTGAATTTAACGTGTTAAATTTACATGTAATAATTATGAATTTGCTTTTTTGACTTTTTACTTGGGAATTTGATTTTGTATTGTATTATTTTGATTGTGCTTTTGATTTTGTTTTATTTTTGTATCTAATTTTTGTATTGTATTTTGATTTTGCTTTAATACTTGTATTTAATTTAGAGTTTGTTTTTAATTTTTCTTTGATTTTGTTTTTAATTTTTGTATTTAATTTTGATTTTGTATTTAAACTGAATTTTGATTTTAAATCTGTTTTTAAACTTTGATTTAAATTTTACTTTAGTCTTTAATGTAACATTAATTTATTATTTTATGGGGCATGCGGTAAGAAAGAAATAAGAAATTGTTATTCTAATCTTTGATATAAGAATCTTTATTTTAAATTGTACAGTAGTAAACAATTGTTGATTGGCCAGAAATAATAAATAAATATATACTACTAGCTTTTGCCCGCGGCTTCGCCTGCGTGGATGTCGTAAATATCCGATTACTTACCTTCACCCCCCTTTTTAACCCCTCGGGGATAGAATTATCAACAAAGCCGAGACACGTATAAATTAATTTTCAATCGTCAGGCTAAACACAAAATTTGAAGATCCTTACTTCAAAACAGACAGACTTTCATACAAACTTCCATCCCCTATTTTACCCCTTTGGGGTGGAATTCTCAAAAATCCTTTCTTAGTGGAGACCTTCTCTTCACAAAGAACACACCCTCCAAGTTTCATGTCTCTAGGACCAGCGGTTTGACCAGTGTGTTGATATATCACCCAGTCAGTCAGTTACCATTTTATATATAGATTTTTAGAATTGTAACTATCTTGAATAACGTATTTTAGCAACAAGTAAATTTACTTACTTACTTTTTTCCCTCAGGAAACTTCTCACTAGCAACTGCGAATTGAGCCCGGTAGATGGCAATAGGCTCGCCTCCTATTACATGGGACTTCAAACATAACTGGCGAAATGTGGGTGTAGTATTAGGAACACCTCTGCCTAACACTTCGGGGATTACAGGCGTGATGTTATGTTATGTTAATGGACTTAGTTCTGATAAAATGATCCAACCCACCACAATATCTTATTAATTCTGTTAATACGTCAAAATAATCCAACATTCTAAGTATGTAGTATTAAAATCAGTCCCATCCCAAACGTATGCCTAAAACACATATATATAAAAATAACCAGCGTTAACTATTAAAAGATATTAGAATAACTTCGCAAAATGAGAGAAATTTGGATGAGGATTAGTACATTTTAGCAAAACTAAGCTTATTTAATATAAATTGAATTGTACGCACTTAGAAAATAATGTATCACTGCACTAGAAGCTCTCAATCGACTGGTAAATAGTTGTACTAAACGGCACCTTTACTTAATATGTATGGCTTATGTGAGCAAGCTGCAGTATAAGGACAATCTTACAATGCCAGCACAAGAATAAGTAAGTACCTACATTAGTAGGCATAAAATGCGTTTTATATGGATATCAGAAAGCTTTAAAAATCGTCCAAGCGCAAGTCGGACTCACTCACAGAGGGTTCCGTGACACCAAACAATATTTTTAGCGGTCATTCACGTGGAAGGCCACCCCTATTTTTCGGTTTATAGAAGACACCTGCTCTCCAAATTTCAACTGTGTGGTACCAACGGTGTCGGAGTGGCTGTGACATTAGGACGGACAGACACAACTAGAACGGCTATAACTGGTCCGCATTTTGCCATTTGGCAACGGAACCCTAAAACCGGAGGTTAAAAGGACAATCTAACCTACTATAGTCTAAAGAGGTAAACATTTTTGTTTGTTTGTTGGTTACGTAGACAATCTCTGGATGTATTGATCCGATTTCAAAAATTCTATTACTGTTATAAAGAAAAGATACTTGTACGCTGTAGCGGAGTAGCGAAGCAATGGGTAAAAAAAACGGTTTGAGTTGCACTCATTGGTGCAACTTTAGATCGAAAACTCTTTGCGACGATATCCGCTGCAACGAATCACAATTAATCGAATGAGGTTACGTTGCGAACTTTGACGTTCTAGGATGGTTTTTCACCAGAAATGTGTAAAGTAGTTCGGCGGTGCAACGAAGCGTAGCGAAGCTCTGAAACGGTGTGTAGCTGATTAGTGCAAGATGCGTAGCGGATTCTTTTCAGCACTTGTTCCCTCATACACATCTCTCGTTCTTTTTTGTATGTTGAGATATGGAGCTCCTCCGCTAGACCATTTCCACCAGAGTTACGGTAAGCGAGGCTGGGAAAATGAAGTGGATTACTTCACATAGGTAGGTTTTTTCCCCTCGCACCACTTAGCTACCTCGGATATTTGGAAACGCCTAAGGGGCCGTCTCCACGAGCGAGAGAATCGCGGCGATATTATCGTCGTAGTTTATAGAATTATATGGACACGACGATAATATCGCCGCGATTCTCGCGCTCGTGGAGACGGCCTCTAAAAGTCTTAGGCTGCGGAGAAACGGAGAAATATTAACCAATAGGATTGCATAAAATCTCTGCCTCGCCCCAGTATGCAATCCTATTGGTTAATATTCTCAGTTTCTCCGCTCCGCAGCCTCGCTCTGCTTCAATGGACAGGCAGCCTTAACCACAGTGGTTAAAAATACTATAGATAAAGAGTGTTCCATCATCGCTATGGTTGTTTTTGCGCGTGGCCATAGTCGGAACTAACGAGACCATCGTGTTTTTCCGATACAATTTCCACAGAACGTATGAAGGCAGACGAGGAGAAAGGTGTCTATGTAAGGATCGTAGCAGGCAGCGCGGAGTTCGATAGTTTCTGTCTACCCCAATGCGAGGGAAGCGTAAACGTATTTATTTATTTATGATTAGTCGAGTGAAATTAGAGAAATAGGTGGAACGAAGTTTATAGTGATCAGATTTAAAAAAAATAATAATGCCGCTTGCGACGTTTGCGATTTTTTTTTTTACTTTCTTCTCCATTACTCTTCTTAGAAGAGTGGAGTTCCTACTCAATAAAATAAGTCCCATGAACATCCGACCGCTATAAATTTCGTTCCACTTAGCACAGCGCCCTTTTGAAAATTTCATTCAAGTACCAAAAGAACCATTACGCGCTCTACGCACGTTGCTATTACTAAATCTAGTGAGTAGCCATAGTATTTACGCTCATAGTAATGTCACTCACGTATAACTAGAAACAGAAGTTTTGTAGATAAAAATCTTAACTATGTTTTCCTCCAACTAAATAGTGTGTATGAGCTAATAATATGTTAAATAAGGAGATGGTTTTTAATATTCCGAGCATACACACGTCTCGACATACAATGTAACTGCCTCGTTGCCCTGGCGTTCGACACACAGGTCCGACAAAGCGATCTTGGCTTTTTTCGTCAGGAAATTCTCAGAAGCAGCCCGAAGTTTGAATTTTGATTGTAAGTTTATCATCATACTCCTGCCCTTTTACTAATTTATTTGGGGTCGGTGCAGCATGTCTTCTTCTTTCATATTTTGATCGACGCTTCCAGATTCCAGACACTCGGGAAATATCCATAGAGCAATTTCAAAATTCCGAATTGTTTATGCGGACTTTTTATTATACAAATATGGGTATGTCGGGTATGTCAGAATTTACTCCGTTAGGCTCGTACATCAAGTGGGCGGACCACGGGTTTCGTGCTATGAAAACACTGGGCGCGAAACACTGTTTCTAGCAAACTAACAAATTACTTGAAATCAATCCGACACTGAATATCGTTCTCCCCCGAGTTGGACATCAGGGCTCCGTACAAGCACGCAGTGTTGTCTGTAGACTTGTAAGTAAGTCGCTTGATGTCACCACTGTACACTGGCGCGCTTTCCAATTCATTTTATGTCCGTACTATTGACGGGATCCGACAGGTATTTTCTTATCTATTCATGGACTGCAAACATAAGGTATATGTTAAAACTTTAAAATTAAAATAATAATATATTAGTCGATTTTCAATCACTTAAGAAGTGCCGCTCTGTATGTGTAGCAGTTTGATACTTAGTTTGACAACTAGTACATCCCTATTTATTGCTGTCACTTCCCTCTGTCAGTTTATAAACGTCGTGTTAGTCAGGAGGTTATTTTCTTGACTGACTAGAATTTTGAATTAATTTCCCTAAAATAGACTTACGTCACAAAATTCCAAATGGTAATCTGTTGCCTTATAAGCACATAATAAAATCAATATGGCATCGCTGTCGAGGTTGCAGAAATTCGCGCTCCTTAGTTTGAGTGCAGTGGGAGGCGGCTTAGCCTATTACCGGATAAATAATGATAAATCTGAGAGAAGATACAATGCTCACAACTCCTGGACAACGAATTTTACACCCAGTGTCGTATGGGATAGGAATTGGGACCAGTAAGTACCTACTTCACATTAAGATACCCTTGATCAAGTATTTTCGACAGCAAAAGAGCCGTTATTGTTTGCATGATTAGTACGTAAATAGCGTGTCTGACTGAAGTAAATCAAACCGTTTTATTTACCTTTTGTATTCAAATCGCAATCTTGTCGTAGATAAAAAGGCCTATTTATGGAAACAGAGTTCAATACCATGCATGCAGGTCATGACCCAATTAGTAACATCGATGTTTTGATGCTAAATGTGGGCGGAAGGTGCATAAAAATAAAACGCGTGTTTTTGTGGAGTTCATTTACCTTGTTTTGACCTTCAAATGTGTATTGATTCGTAAAATACCTGGATATTAATTGTAAAAATTATTATAATTTATAATTAGCTACGATTTCAATCAACAACCACAAATTGTGCTTTCTTCTGGAACCTTACGGTTTTATAAAAAAACCAATGCATTTTGCGTAAAATACTTTTGAAGCGCCAATTTCCATGAAAAGCAGATCCTGTTGAGCTCATCCTTCAAGAATCTTAAGGGAATTCCCCTGCCAAGATACTTTACCGTTAGGAACCGCTAAGTTAGGCAATATCTGCCTGGAAGTTAGCTCGAAAAGTAATATAATTTGTCATAGTTTGCATTTTTTTAAAGTAGTTTAAGGGAATTCCCCTGATCAAAACTACATTACCTAAATATTCAAGGCAGGCATCTTGTTGTTAGGTAATTCCAATAAGAATTTATTCTGAGGGAATTCCCCAGACACAAAAACATTAATCAATCACATCTTGTCTACCTTGTCGTATTTTTTCAAATAGTTCTTTTGGTAGTTTTCTAGAACTATAAATGAGCCGATTCCAAATTCAGAATATAACTATGTTTTAAATAAACTGTACTGAAACCAATGAATGGACTATGTGACAGATGATATGGCTTGAAAGGGGGTGACACATGAGATGCGGACGTATAGAAGATGACATGCCCAACCCGAAATAATAAATGAGGATAAAGGCCAGGAATAAATGATGATACTCAAAAGAAACCCAAGCCAAAGCTAGTCAGTTAAAGCTCATTCAATCCCAGTTATGTACAGACACCAGCACATGAAGCTACTTTTTTTTTTTAATAGCCTGTACTGTCCCACTGCTGGGCAAAGGCCTCCCCAATTCCTTCCATGTGCTCTTTTCCCGTGCCTCAAAATAAGCTACTACATTCTGTAAAATTTCTTTAATCGATTTTTAACTTTATCGCTAAAGCATGCGGTTCAAGGTTGATTGGGAAAATTTGTCAGTTTTGGGTAGCTTGATGTGCTGAAAACTGTAATCCGTGCTAAAAATTACCACTTGCCATTTTAGCCGAGAACCAGAATCTTTAGTGAAACCAATAAAGAATTTTGGGACCCCTGAGGATGACAACAAATACAATGAGAAGCTAGAGAAAGCAAAGAGCAGAGCCGTAAGGCATCTGTTCCTGATCAGGCATGGCCAGTACAACATTGATGGAGCCAAGGATAACGACAGGACTCTTACGGAATTGGGTGAGATTAGTGTATGTGACAACTAGCCATAGAATATATTTTTGGAGAAAAAGTGTAAATGAAGAAAAGTTCTTTCACTCTTCTCACAACAGAAGCCATGAATGAGCATTAATCATTACGCTTGCTGATGGTAAATTGACAATTTCAGACTTGTATCAATTATAAGTCAGAGTTTTTTTCACATTGTTTAACAGAAACCATAGTCCAAAATATTTACTGTTATGTTCAACACAGCATATGTGAATAAGCTGTGTTGAACATAACAGACAAACACAATATTTTTTATGGCCATTACATTCAGTTAATAATTTGTCTTTATGAATAATTGACACAAACATAAAACTTTAAAAATGACAGGACAAAGGAATCTTATGTGTACAGTCTTGTTGCCTACAAGCTGCATTGAGTAAATACTCAATTTTAATATTGAATGAGATACTGTATTAATAATATTTTGATTATGGTACAAACAAATCCTTGTACAGAGTCTACTCAAATAAAAACACAATCTGGAGCAAATATTTGACACATTGCAAGTAAACTGTCAGTTCAGCTCTATTCATCTTAATTCTTATAACCACAAGATCAAATATATTTAACTTAAAGCATAACCTGCCTTAAACATTCCCACTGCTGGGACACACGTCATGTCACAACTTAGGTCCTGTATGAGTTAAAAATCTTCGAATTCTGTATCTAAAACATGCCATTTCCTCACAATTATTTACTTCACTGTCTTCGGAGCAGTGGCAGTTAATTAATTAAACAAATAGTGCCTGCCTCGTTTTAAACCCACAAATAAGTAAATCTGGGTCTTTACAAAAATATTTATCACAATCAAATTCAACATTCACAGGCAGACTCCAGGCCGATTACACCGGCCAAAGACTGGCTCTTCTGGACATCAAATGGGACTGCCTGGTCCAGTCCACCATGACCAGAGCCCAAGAGACAGGGCAGATAATAGCCAAGCATCTGGACAAGAATTTAGAGGTGAAGAACTGCCAGCTGCTTGAAGAAGGGGCTCCGATTCCTCCGGAACCACCTGTCGGACATTGGAGACCGGAACCAAAAGTAAGTTATTTTTAATTAACTTTTATTTGAATTGGGGTCTAAGGCACTATATTTTGTATTGCTCAAAAAGCTTACATTTATTTTAAAATGATCCCACTTAGATGTAGGACACATGTCAGTAAAAGAGTGATAATGTACATTGTGTTGTTCATTAGAAACACTAGTTAGGGTTTAGAATAAAAATTAAGGGTATGTGCACTCGCTGCCCCGGATAAGTGAGGACTAGTCGAGACTCAAGACACCTTAAAGCTCACGCTACGTTTATTAGTATTTGCTTGCTGACTGTTCACACTACACTGGCAAGTACGCTGTAAACCAAAAAACTAGTACCTAGTTGCTAGTTTACTCGCTTTCTGCTAATCATCGGCAGTGAGACAGGTTGAGATGCAATTCGATTCTGTTATGGCTGTTAAGCAGATTCATTACTAATGAGTTTTTTCTTATGTTTTTTTAATAATAATCCACTTGGACTTACTTTTAAACGGTTTTTATTTAGCTTGCCCTTTATGTTTGGGTCAAATTTATCCACTGAAATTTTACTTTAATATTACATTAATAAATGCAGCCTTGGAACTTTGCCACATAAACAAAAATAAGTGTTTTTAATATTTATTCTGCAATCTTGCTGCCCATCCTGTGCGTACATTTGAGCATGCTTCAAGCATTTCAAAACATTTCCCAATGCATTTGTTTTTAAAATCCGTTGATAAAAGTGTCTGATTTGTCTTTGTACCGATTAAGATCTACAGTGACAAACAGATATACACGCTGCAAGCACAAGGCTTAAAATGCATATCAACTTATCACCATGAGTTATCACCAGTTTCACATTTGCACTCATAATTTTTATTATTTAATTTTTAGCAAAGAATTTTCTTTTTTAATGTTCTCAAGTTTTATTTGCCGTCATATTGGAACTGTGATTTTAGTCCCTACATGTTTTTCTTAGACTTATTTTACAACCGATGCAGTTTTCTATATACAATGCATTATAATTTATCAGACTAAGAAACTCTTTGGAAATTCAAATTATCAGATCACCTCGGGATAACCTGACAATTCTTGCTGATTGCATAATGTGATACAGGCATCTAGAAATGCATTTTGAACATTTATTTCAACACTAGCTGTGCCCCGCGGTTTCACCCGCCGCTTCTGACTTGTTTTATTTTTGCTCGGCTCCTTTTGGTCGTAGCGTGATGTTATATAGCCTATAGCCTTCCTCGATAAATGAACTATCCAACACTAAAAGAATATTTAAATTCGAATCGAATCGAGATAGAAAAGAGTAGTTCCTGAGATAAGCGCGTTCAACCAAACAAACAAACTTTTCAGATAAGATAAGTTTTGAAACTTAAAGTTACTCTCAGGAAATTCTATTAACAGGAGCGGCTTTTTTAATTTAGTTTGATCCATAAGATTTAAATCGGTAGATGTGCTCTCACTGTGCTTAGATCACGCGAATATAAAACAAAAGAATACAATTTTCAGTAAGAGCGAGCGAGACCAATACTTTTGAAACGCATTATTTGACACAGTAGCGCGAATTTTAGGATTTAATTCTTTCTTTGACCTCACCTACCTATCAGGTGAGAAACGGGTTTTATCGACGGAAGAACCGAAAAGAATGACAGATTTCTTTGTTGATCTGTCATTTTGTCGATTTATCCGTCGTAGGTCAACCTTTCTCACTTATTAAATTTAGTAAACTAAAGTTTGTGAAAGCCTTTTTAATGCATGAGATTTGACAACAGACTGTTATGACGATATTAACCTCATATTTTCGGGTAAATGATGACATCCAATCATCGGTAGGGCTGCCAGTAGATATTTTTAAATTTTTCGGCAACGTTTCTGAAATTATACAAAATTGAATACCAGGATAAAAATAGTGCTTAATTTTTTTAAACATACCTTTAATGATTAATCACGTGAACTTACTTACGTTATTTTTTATTTATTATGGTACTCACAGGCTTAACGCGCATCCATATAGCAACTCAAAAAATATCACCATAGAAAACTCAGATAATAGAATTTAGGCTTTCCGTATCCAATTATACAATCTGGCAGCCCTGATCATCGGCTTGAAAAAGTAACGGCCAGAATCATATATCAAAAAAAATCGTTTTTTACAGCTTTTAAAGCAAAAGCCGATTGATTGGGTGGCTAAAATACCTATGAATTTTCCATTAACTAACTTATACGACATTTATACGACCCAGTTTCGCATTTTCCATTTCATAAGTATGCTGTTGCATTTTGAATGTTAATATTCATGTATGTATGAAAGAAGTTTATCACGTAGCCAATATTAAGACAGGTTTCCACCATAGCAAAGAGGAAATGAAAAAAAAGGCTCTCTGCTATGTTAAAAATCGGCCCTATTTGAATGATCAACACTACGCACGGCATACCTTTTAATTCATTTTATTCATTACTTAACTTTATTTTTCCTATACCTATAACCATACCTATAACCTATCTTCCTCTCTTTTTTTAAGTTGTTTGTCACCACATTAACATAAAAATATTGAAAACTTTTTAATAATGCGATTTAATAATGCATCTAATTTAAATAACCCGTGACGACGACAGATAAAAACTTGCCTTAAAATTAGCTCACGTATCTTTTTGGGCCGCATGCGCATGGTATGATAAAAATCAAGCGGGCCGTATGCGGCCCGTGAGCTAAAGTCAAGCATAGAAGTTATAATGCGATGCGGCATATGAGCTAAAGTTTGATTACGACTTTCATAATGTGTTTTAAGTTTAATTTCCGGTCACAAAAAAACCCTATTCACAATTTTTTTTCTTAGTGTTTTTTTTTATTTTACACATTTGATGCACAAGTTTAATATTCGGTCGCACCTCATTGAAGTGGAAGCGCATGGAAAAAGGCTCATGGATGAACTGTGCACTGTTAGTCCTAATACTGATTTTTTATTCATATTTATTTTGACCTCCAATCGAAACTCCACTCTCTCCCCAAACACCTAAGTTTTATTTTATAATGAAACTGGCGCGTATAATAACCTCCTTTTTGGCACGTACAGCAGTTCTTTCAGGATAGCGCGAGAATCGAAGCTGGCTTCAGGCGCTATTTCCACAGGGCGCCCCCGGATCAGACAGACGACACATACACCCTGTTGGTCTGCCACGCCAATGTCATACGATACTTTGTCTGCAAGTAAGTACCAATTTGTATGGTTCTCGAATATTAAATTGACAATAAAAGCGCTCGTTGATTGGTGTACAATGCAGTGTATAGTAATAGGTCGCAACCGCAGTTTCCTCCTTATGCAAGCCACAAAATATGACGATCTGCGATTGTGACAATATTTCGCATATATATTCTTTTACGCTGCCGTCTAAAATGAAGATAAAGCTCAGCATTATACGACATAATGCAGGTTGACGATTTAGACGCATATGATCGTCAGTTATGGTCGATATGCGTTTCATAGCAAGTCTTTTTAATACGAGTAAGACGGGTAGCACCACTTCCTTGACGATTGCCGGTAAACTAGATCGCCACCCTCTATAGTCATTCAGAAAAATAAATTGTATAATTACGAACACGTCGTTTGTCGTTTTGTTAAAACGATCTTTTTATTTATTCTCATGTTTTCGTCTCTTTGTTTTTCAGAGCACTCCAGTTCCCACCTGAAGCTTGGCTCCGGATATCTCTGAACCACGCGTCTATAACCTGGATATCCATAATGCCGAACGGCAACGTCGTTCTCCGATCGTTGTCGGATACCGGCCACATGGAGCCTAAGTTCGTCACTAGCCGGTAAAACAGGTGTTTACGAGTGGTTCATACGGGTGTAGTTGCT
This sequence comes from Noctua comes, assembly GCA_963082995.1. Classification (NCBI taxonomy): domain Eukaryota; kingdom Metazoa; phylum Arthropoda; class Insecta; order Lepidoptera; family Noctuidae; genus Noctua; species Noctua comes. Next base: position 11,846,342 of record OY720285.1, read on the forward strand.
AGCGCTAGTGTTACTGGCATGCCAGTAGAGATTACTGGCTTGTCTTGAAATGCCAATTGCTGTTCCTTCTTATAGATGCATCCGCAACTAAGTTACTTTTTGTTGAGTAAGTTTGCAAGGTTATGTATGTACTTAATGTTAGAATTTATAGCAAAAGTGGAAAATTATTAAATGTGATAACGTTTAAGTTAGTTTTTAAACTGTCATGGTCACTAACCACCTGCAATAACTTCAGTTTATCCGTCCGCAACAGCGCCTAAATATCGGGAACTCAAAACAAACGGTAAACATGATAAATATTTTCTAGTGTTAATTATAATTTTATCATGTTGCTCAACTTGTGTGGATGCACCTTGCTAAGAATGATAGCAATTTGTATGAAAATGGTTTTTTTTTGCACTATAAATTGGTAAAACAGGTTACAAGCGTTTCGTTCACGAGTTTTTTCCCTAGAACAGCTTTAAGCTAATAAACTTTTTATGACCGCTGATATGAGACAACCATGATGTCTGATACTTTTTTAAAACAAGGCTATTGTGGATGAAACGCTTTAGAAATAATGTTTTTTATTAGTAGATGCTATCACTATTACAACTAGATGAGGGTTATTATTCAGTGATATAAAAGCAATAACTATGTTCTGTAATGATTTACCATATCACTGAATAATTTACCTACTTTTTTGGATGTTGCCTTTGCTGAGCGCTGTAATACAGTACTCCGTTTTTAATATAGCACACTCAGGTTTAAAATAACTAACGGATTTGTGGAGTAGTGACTTCTTGGTCACTTATTTCATACTAGTCACCCGTCCCGGCTTTACACGGGTGCAATGTAGATACCATTGTGGGGCAATGTGGAGTGATTAAATACATACAGGGTGTAAACAGACCCTTCACGAAGCCGTCAACCAAGCATTCTGTACATCAAACTAAGTAACTTTACACAAAAATTATTGCTGGGAATCGACTTTTTTTTTGGGGTGACAAAACACGTTTTACGGTAGGACTCAATGTAACGCACTCAAAACATTGTGCTGATGGATAGATTTAATAGCACGAAGGTCATGGAGGTGTTTAAAGTAAAAATCTTACATTAAAAAACGTGTATTTAAAAAAAAAACTTGTGAAAAAGTTGGAACTTTTACCCCCAATATCTCCGTAATTAGAAGGTTCCCAGGTATGGTCTAGAATAAAAAAAATGATCGTTAAGGGTCTATCTACACCCTTTATAAACCGTCCTCTTGAATTACTCTATCGATTGCTGAAAACTGCATTAAAATCCGTTGCGTAGTTTTATAGATCCCTGCATACAGACAGCGGGAGCGACTTTGTTTTATACTATATAAAGATGTGCAATATTAATAACCAGGCACTGTACCGCCTCGTAAGCACAAAAGCGGTAACAAAAATCCCGAAAACAGGAATTATGAATCACAATAAAATTGATCAGTCTTTTTCAGTACGAAAATGAGATATAAAAAATTTGAATTCATTTATAAAATTTAAATATTCCAATCAAGTAACTGTTTATTTTGATTCATACATCTGATGAAAGATTTTACAAGCTGTAAGATGCAAAACAAAAACCGATTTTTAAAGATACCGCTTTTTGGCTTCAAACAGTACAAAGCTAAGTAGTTAGATGGGTATGGCCACTAGCGCTAGAATAACTAAGTTAAGAATTAGACAGTATTGAGAGTAGTAAAGAACACATTATAACACACGTTACGTTACAATCATAGACACAAAAATCAGATCAGAATAAGGATTTCGAGTGGTTTATTATAGTGTGTTCTGTACTTAATTAAATCTGTATTAGAAAAATGAGCACTGGGATTGGGATGTCACTAAAAAGTAAGTTTGTAGCACAGATATAGATATAAGAGCACCTACTTCGCGTGCCCGGCTTACGCATTTTATGCTTAACGTGGCTACTTTCGCAGCAAACAAATTTGTTTAAAACAACAACGTTACAAATTAAGAACTTAATTCTATAGTCATCATTTCATCATTTTCCTGCCCTTGTCCCATGTCACTTGGGGTCGGCGCAACACGTTTTTTTCTTCCAATCTCCTCTGTCAACCGTCACGCTATCATTCACTCCTTTAACTTTCATATCATTCCTCACACAATCCATCCATCGTTTCTTTGGTCTTCCTCTCCCTCTCCATCCATCAACGTTTATATTCATCACTCTTTTAGTCACATGCGATTAGTCCCTCCGCATCACATGTCCATACCAAGACAGTCGATTCCCTTTCAACTTTTCTGTAACTGGCGCAACTTTTAAACTTATAAGAACAAAAACATAGTCTATTTTGTATAGTAACTTGTTCGTACGCACGACGGCCAATCAAGCTATGCAAAACCAGTTTATGCGGATCTCTCATTGTATAGAAAATCTATATAAAGCGAGGCCAAGTTATACTGGAAATGTACAGCATCATGTGCAGCCGTGTGTACAGCGCTAAATAGTGCTTACGGCGTCATAGTAGGTAGTAAAAAAATGTCACGATTGGTTTTTATACGGATCGTGATACTTGAGTTATCTAGGTATATCTGTATCTGTGGATTGTAGAAAATATGTAAATGTTAGAAAGGATTGATTCATGTGGGAGCAGTTACTATACTCGTATGACTAGTACGAATCTAAGTATGTACAGGGTGTAACAGAAAGGATATGCTGCAGACCATCAAACTGAACAACTTCCTCCATGGGTCCAATATCGTAATTGCGAAAAAAAAATCAGTTGTCCCATACTAAATTTCAATACCAACTCGACCGAAATGTATGGGACTGCTGATAATATTTTCGCATTTACGATATTGGACCCATGGAAGAAGTTGTTCAGTTTGATGGTCTGCAGCATATCCTTTCATATGACTATAACCTTTCTGTTACACCCTGTATAAGATCACCATGGTAACCAATCATTCAAATTGCTTAACTTGCCAACCAAGCCAGTAACTAAGCCCACCTGAATTAACCGTAACGGCCAATATTCTTCTAAAATAAGGTGAAGGATATCGATATAGTCAATTGTATTGTTAAAACGCTTTAAACAGGACTGAAATGAAAAAAGGTACATGGTAATCACAGAAATGAGTTCTAAATATATTTGAATCGAACTCTTGCTGTTACATTGTCAAATCAAATTATATTCTCGAGCGAGATACAAGAAAACGATGGTACATACAGTGCTGCAAGATGCTGGAAGAGCTCGTGACTAAATAATAACAGCCGCTCGGATCAATCTTCAAATTTACGTCGCGCTTGCCTAGGTTGGTCTGCGGATAGGTCTCCACCCATTACATACCGAGTTTCCTCCGCGCCACGAAAAGCACGTCAAGCCGTTGGTCCCGGCTGTCATTTGTAGATCTTTGACAGTTGTTACAGGTAGTCAGTGCCCCGAAAGTCTGCGATCATTCATACCATGGAATATCGTATTACCCAGTACTAACTGGGTTGTGGAGGTCAGGTAGGCAGTCGCTCTATGTAAAATAGTGGTATACAGCTGCATTCGGTTAGACTGGAAGCCGATCCCAACATAGTTGGGAAAGGCTAGGCAGTTGATGATGTAAAGTGATACAAGTTTCTTTTTTCGCTTCAATGGAATAGTCGGAAGGGGGCTGTTGGTAAACATATGTGAAATAAACTGTAGAAAATGTATTGACTAAAACATGAAGGCAACGTTAGTTCCGTTTATGACCACTCGCCGTCAGATCCATGTACAACTGTAATATCAGGTATGTTTATTTTGTTTAAAAAGGGGTTTTCTACTAACCAGTATTAGAGAGAATTAGTCTTTAACCTTTTTTGTAGTACTATTTGACTAATTGGTGCGTTATTATTCAATTAAAACACTTACTGTTAGAAACTAGACATCACACAAGAACTCGGGCGAAGTATGCTTATTTTTACTAATGGCTAGTAAAAAGCACAAAAATCTGGTATATAATAAATTGGAACAGCCCGGCGGGCTAATCTCTGCGGCCCGACAGGCTAATCCATGCGGCCCAATGAGCTAATTCATGCGGCCCGATGAGATAATCCATTCGGCCTGATGAGCTAATTCATGCGGACCGATGAGCTGATTCTTTTAAAAATCAAAGATGTCTTGTTGGCGTAAAACTATTTTATGGATCGATAGTTTATCGAACCTAATTTTTTGTGTGATTTTGTAATCTAATACTTAAATACAGCTGCCAAGATTACTTTTCAAGTCAAAAATGTTTTGATTACAGTAATAGCAGCTTAAAACGAAATGCCAAGACTCAAGTTTGTAAGGAGCAGAACGGGTAAGAAACTTAAAAGTTATTCTTACTGCACATTGTAATCGCTGTTTAAGATCAACTCCACTGATTATTCGAAAAGGAACTCTTTGATTAGTATTCAGAAAGTTCGAATTGACTGCAATTAAATTGTTTAATGCGTCGATTTTATCGAAATTAGCTAATTATTACCTGACTTGCGATTAAATGAACAATGTATCAAGTCAAATTGACCGAAAATAAGTATGATTAAGTATTATTCTTCTAGTGTTCTACTGAACCGTTATCATGAGGTATGATAGTAGTGAAAAGGCACAGCACTCTTAGTAAAGTTGTTAAGCAAAACCTTGCTTATACAGGGTGAATTTTTCAAGTGGGCATGGATGGCCAAAATCCGAAACTATAAGAATAGCGACTCCCTTTGAGTATTTAACTCTTGATTTTTGAAAAATTAATATTCCTAGCCAGGGATCGAACTCATTGATGTCGGACAAAAATACACTGTATTATATTACACCATTCGATAGTGTTGCTAATAAGGATCAAATTCTTCTAAGTAATGACATACGCAAACTTAAGGAAAGATTTCATGTTTGATAAAATACATAACATTACGCAAACACTGTTTCAAGCTTTCACGGTTTACACATATACTGTCACTTACGGGATATCTTCCGTGATTGTTCATTATTTTGAGCTCCCGATATTTCGGCGCTGTTGCAAGCGCCATGATCGCGGGTTGACTGGAGAATGCGGGTGGATGGAAAAATAAATTGTTAAGAGCAGACAAATCTATCTACCCTCTTTCTTTGTCTTTTGCTACGCGCACTATTGGAACTCGACACTAAGTCACGGCAAAACACACACACAATATCACCAGGTTTTGTGGAGTCCTTATTACGACACCGGCTGCTACTCTTGAGCTTACTCAAAACTGGATTCCACGTACTTGACAATTTGAAGCCATCCTCTCGATTTTTTTTTTCCATCCACCCGCATTCTCCAGTCAACCCGCGATCATGGCGCTTGCAACAGCGCCGAAATATCGGGAGCTCAAAATAATGAACAATCACGGAAGATATCCCGTAAGTGACAGTATATTATGCAAACAGTTAGTAGTAATCATTGAACAAAATCAGTATTGGCGCCAACTCGCTTTTAAGTTCTAATTTCAATCTTTTACCGTGGCCTTTAACCGCGAAGAGTTAAAAAAATCACTCTGTATATGCATGGATATCTTGAACGAAAATTTTATTGTGTAAAATGGATTAATCCATTCAAGGTCGAAATGAAGAATGTTTAGAACAGCTTATTTTGTGACAGTGTAACAGCACGCTTTTAGTAAGATTTCACATATAACAGCTGTCAGAAAGTAGGAAGACGTTATTCAATAAAAATGTAAGCATGTCAATTTAAATATTAAATTCGCCTTAAGTGTACTGCCATAGTTACTATAACCGACCATTTTGATAACTCGAGATTGTTGTTGAAAGCCTTGGGCAGTAAAATAGGTAATAAAATTTTAATTTTAACAGGCTTTTTTCAATTATTATTCAACTTACTTCACTGACGGTCTGCCTCTTTTCACCCTTATGCCCCTAATAATAAGGTTGAAAAGTGGTCCACCTTCAGTGAACTCGATAGTATCTCTGACAGAAGTAACCGAACAGCGACCTTATTACAAAGAAAATAAAGATCAAAATGTTCGAACCTTGAACTGTGTAGGGGTTGCAAAGATAAGTTGCTGACTAAAGACCATGTGTATAGTATCTTCGTTTTCAAGGCGCTCTCTTACCGGAGCATTCAACTGTAATATAACAAATCGAAGATTCGATTTTGAGCATTACCTTACGAATAGAACATTCACATGTAATCAGTAATGAGATTCGATTTTGTTCAGGAACAAGTGATTGTTACAAATCGGTCGTTACAGGTTACGCACTGTAATGCTCGGTGCTCTTCACCCACTTGGGGCCTAAAAATACCGCTTCAGCAGAATTATAATGGATAATATTATGAATTACGTTACAATTCGTAAAATGGTCACAAAGTGTCCAAGTGTGTGTTAATTCATAATATGTATTCTGCGTCTGTGACCAATTCATATTAATATCCTATTACGATTCTGCTGAAGCGGCCATTTTAGGCCCCCTGACGATGTAATGATCGAATCTGAACTGTTACAGGCAGATTCTCCCACTGAGGGAGCCCCTTCTAATGAAAGTTTTGTGATACCAACTCACAGTGTTTTATGAAGCCCTTTTTTCGGACATCGCATTTTTATTAAAGAGGCTAATAGATAAAATCATTTTAAAGCAAAATTTCGAATCCCCATTAAGCTATCAAGCCTAGTTCCTGAGATATAAATTTTTGAAAATCATCATATTTTAAGCCGGATATTTAGAAAAATAAATATTTCTCATAAACCAAGTATGATAAGCAATAATGATGTTAATAGCATCGATAGCGCCTCTTATGCTGCATATTTTAAAACACAAATGAACATCGTAACTTGGCTAGATCCAAATTTAAATGAGATTTTTGGTTTTTAGATTTTCTTAATTTTCGCGAGGATTCTGCCGTATTGGGAAAAGTTATTTATACCAAAATTATTCTTATTACTTCCCCAATACACCACTTAAATTTCACATCCCAATTCCATGGAATCTAGAAGTTATTCAAAATTTTCTTTTTTTGTTAGGGTTGTCACAGTTATTACCCGGATATTAATAACTCAATTTTTATTCGAGATCGATTATTAAAACCTATTTTTATAGCCCGAAGGCATCTAAGCATACGGAAGAACGCAAATCGAGTTAGTGGGAGTTTTAGCCAGAAAACTGTTACCGCCTTCACCGCGTGGAGGTACTCCCAGCTTGTGTTATTACTATTGCGAACGTTTCTTTTGCGTATCATGAATCATGAAGTACGTAGGTACTTCAAACCAGGGTTTAAATCAAAATAGTTTAGCTGGATTCAGAATCCTACGTCAAAAGTCAAAATCTTTGCCAATTCAATTAACTTGGAATGCAAATAATATTTTTATTATTACCAGATAAGCCAAACTACTTTATTTATATATCAACGAAAATGCTACCAGATTAGTTTTTTTTTTGACAAAACAAATCAGATCCGGGTATAATTTTCTTTTCTGAGAGCATGACAACCCTGACGACATAAAATCCGGACCAAACTTAAAAAGGTTGTAGTTTCTAGATTCCACGGAATTGGGATGTGAAATTTAAGTGGTGTATTGGGGAAGTAAAGAGAACAATGTTGGCGTAAATAACTTTTCCCAATACGGCAGAATCCTCGCGAAAATAAAGAAAAACTAAAAACTAAAAATCTCTTATAAATTTGGATCTAGCCAGGTTATGATGTTCATTTGTGTTTTGAAATATGCAGCATAAGAGGCGCTATCGATGCTTCTAACATCATTATTGCATATTATACTTGGTTTATGAGAAATGATTTTTTTTCTAAATATCCGACTTAAAATATGATGATTTTCAAAAAAATATATCTCAGAAACTAGACTTGATAGCTTAATGGGGATTCGAAATTTTGCTTTAAAGTGATTATATCTATTAACCACTTTAATAAAAATGCGATGTCCGAAAAAAGAGCTTCATAAAACACTGTGCAACTATCTAATTCAGAATGAAGTTTATGAAAAGATTTTCTACCAACTTATAAGTTAAGCTAGATAATATTACAATGTGTCCTAAATTGTTAGTTGTTAGGAAATCTGTTATCTCTTAGGTTGTATAGTTTCTTGTATCATATCAGATGTGTAATGTTTCTTATCATTTTAAGAGTAAATTAGTTTTATGTACTTTATAGTTTCCTCATAATATTTTATTCTTATTATTTGTATTACCCACGGCGGCATATCAAGCTGTACATAACCAGTATAACCTGACTTCGCTTTGTATGAGCTTACCCTACGATGAGGGATCAGCTTGATTTGGTTTTGCATAGTTTGACTGGCCGCCGTGCGTACAAAACTGTATTGTTTATTTGACTTTAGTAACGCATATTTTCACTGTTTACAGCGAGTTTAAGAACACTTGGAGTGTTGATAAAAAAGTTTGGCTTGCCCTTCAGTGTAAATAAGTATTTTATTTAAGGACGTATTAATATCATAGATTGTTAATGAAATTGGATATTCAGACCTTGTTTAAGTGCCATAGACCAGGAGTTCAACTACCAATAACCGCTACCGAAGTATGGCACACGTTGGCTGGCTATACCTAACATATTTTATACATTTGTTGCATAATCAAGATAGTTCGAAGAATGTATGTTTTCATTTCAATTACCACTAATTCTAGTCAAGTTTAGTGAATTATTTTGTTCACATTCAATGTTAAAACTGTACTAGAGGATGTGGGTCTCAAGCTCAAGCGGATTTGTAAAAAAAAAGCACAAACCGTTACTTACGTGATTTTTGATCGATATTTGACGACGTTGGAACAAGAGTGATCTAAGTGACATTTTCACCAATACTTAGGTTATTACACAATGGCATAGACAAATCATAATTCTTCTTGCCAAAAATGTAAATCCACTTCAGTACTTTCTTCCTTGAGGAATCACAACATGTCGCTATAGAATTGGTGCCGGTCTGCAAAGTGAAGGCCATGCCATCTAAGTAATGAGGTGCACTTAACTATAGTTGTGCCCTAGATTACTTTGGTTCCATCGTCGTCATTTGGTCTCAAATTGCTGCAAATACCGCCAGGGAAATTATTGTTAAGCAAATTGACACTACAACAAATTGACGTGTTATAGTCAATTCATACAACTATCAAAGAACAGGGATTTCAATATGGCGGCCTATTAAAGTTACGAAGTCAATTTGTTTAACAATTAGTTTCCCTGACATTCAAAATGGCTATCTGAAACCGATAAAAACATAACCAACAAAAAGTGAGAATTGTGTCTTGGACCCAGCCATCCTTTTTGGATAACCTCAAGTAAAGCACAATAAACCGTTAATTGTAAACCTTTGCCTGTATTTTCTTTGATTAGTACCAGTGATTAGTAAGTAATAATGCAATGTACAAGTATGTTAAAAAAAAACCTTTAGAAGAACTTTCATTTAAACTTACTAGTCATTTAGTCTAATCAAGGTGCCTTATGGTACTCTGCGAAACTAGACTTACAGGTTGTAGTTCAGGACATCGACGCGCTTTTTTTTTTATAACGAATTTATGGTTTGCGCATCGTTGTCCTTAACAGCCTGTATAATAACATTTGTAAAAGCCACTCCGTAAACTAAACAACTTTGTATCGTATATCGTACTTGCCAAATTACCTCTAGCAAATTGTTACAGTGAATTTGTATCATGTATAAATGACTATAGTTGTAAATATTTTGTAATGTTGAATAAAATATGCATTAAATTTTATGGCTTATTTCATTTCACCCACCTAACCTTTAACAAAGTATAAATTGGAATACCTATACCAAAAAAAAAATTATAAATAAAAAAACACGCTTTCTCGTATTCTGCTCAGCAAATACTTTATTTGATACCCTTATCTTGGGAATGCATAAAAAATAACTAGTCCGCCATATTGGATTTAGAAGGACGTCACTTAGCTAACCATGTATTGCCATCCAAACTAAACCTGTATTTAAAATTTCAACTCAATCGGAAACCGGGATGTGGGTCAAATTTAACTTCTGTGATTTTTTACATGGTTACAAATGAAGCTAAGCAGTTAAATTACAGAATTTACAGCGGTGTTGTAATGTATTACGGCCTGTTAGCTAAATTTTAACTACAGCAACTGCGTTTCAAACCAGTAATTTAAAAAAAAAAACATGACACCAATAACTAAGAAAAAAAAAAAATCTTCCTGCCCTTGTCCCAAGTTACTTGGTGTCGGCGCAACACGTTTTTTTTCTTCAATTCTTCCCTGTTAACCGTCACGCAATCATTTACACCTTTTTCTTTCATACCATTCCTCACACAATCCATCCATCGTTTCCTTGGCCTTCCTGTCCCGCTCCGTCCATCAACATTTATATTTATCACTCTTTTAGTCATGCGATTCTGTTCCATGTTTACAATTTTAATAGTAAACTTTGATCGATTTATAACCAACGAAACAACAACAAACAACGGTCGAAATAAAGCAAATGCTTTATTTCGACCTATCAACAGCATCCATTGCATTGATTTGGTTTTGCAACCTCGATTTATAAAACAAACCTTTATAAATTCCCAAAATAAAAGCATTGAAGAACTGCAACTATTGCCTCGTTGGTGTAGTGGTCGCAAGCGCTGCTGCTGGGCACGGAATCCTGGGTTCAATTCCCATGTACGGAGAAGTTTTAATGGGATTTGCCACAAGGAATTTGTCAGTAGCAGTTTGGATTCCGGATTTATGCCCGCTTGATGGCAAAAGCTCCCCCTTTTACATAGGACCAGGCGAAATGTGGGTGCACTGATAGTACAGACGCCAGCACATCAAGTTGATTGGGAAAATTTGGCAGTTTCGGGGATTGCAGGCAGTTGTTACCTAGAGTGGAATGAACATCACCGCATAAACGGTTACCATGATGTTCACTACATCATACCAACCCCAGCTGCTTCCTAAAAAAGTACCATACCTATTAAACTTACAGGGTCAAAATATATGAAACAGCTGTTTTTTTATGACCGATGAAAAAATCTATCTGGGGGCGACTTAGCATTATGTATCGTATACGTCGTAAACTTGTGAGTCGATGTCCCTTTCACCCTGTATTATGTGTAAAGAACTGACGATCAACCTTTTTGCCACGAACAGCAGTTTTATCAAGACAGCGCTCGGATAGAAGCTGGCTTCAGGCGCTACTTTTATAGGGCGCCGCCGGATCAGGAAGAAGATTCTTATACGCTGCTCGTTGCCCACGCCAATGTTATACGGTTCTTTATTTGCAAGTAAGATATTTTTTCTCTTACCACTCGTTTACAAAAGATATAGCCCCGATATTTGATTGTGTAGCGTGTACTATGTGAAGGATGATATCGCAAGAATGGGGTATCTGATGAGATGATGAGTATGTAGACCCTAAATAAATTGGGATAAGGGCGGGAGAATGTGATGATTTGATTGCGTAGCGTGTTGATTATTACACTACCTAAACACTGCTCAATAGTTAGCACTAACTAAAAAGTATCTGATACTACTTAATGTCAGATACGCTGCTGACAATCCTGTAAGGAGGTCCTAAACTTGGCATTGGATCACCATTATGAGATTGAAGAAACACTCAAAATTGTTATCCCCTTTTTTGCCGCTCTTACTGTCTCCGAGATCTAAACTAGATAAGCCCCAATTTTTGAGTCGGGTGTATTGTCATTGAGTTTATCAATAATCCCTCATCAGCAATCTGGAAAGTCCTGGGAATGAAGACTTGACCTCGTGCTTTCTGTTTTACAGAGCCCTCCAGTTCCCACCTGAAGGTTGGCTGCGTATGTCTGTGAACCACGCGTCCATCACCCAGCTATCGATATTGCCGAACGGCAACGTGATACTGCGATCCTTGTCAGAATCTGGTTATATGGAACCTCAATACATCACGTACATGTGACGAGGAAGAATTTAGGATCGGTTAACTCATGCATACTAGTGCTGATGTCTACCGTTAGTCTTAGTAGCAGTAGTAATTTGAAGGCGATTGCTTTTTCTTCGCCTTCTGGCTTTGGAAATATTAAAAATTCTAAATTTTTTCGCAGAATAAAACCTAAGAATATATATTTCTCGAATTCGCAAAATCTTAAAAATATCTTGTCCACGAGTGATTGTTTTCTCATGAAGCGACTTTCAAAGCAATCATTCTCCTGAGCAGCCTGCTGTCTCATCATCTACGTTAAGAGGCAAGTGGAGCTGCTACTCTCCATACAATGTATTCTCCTTTTTTCTGCCTGAATAATGCCTCTAAAGCAATCTTTTTTTTTTCATAAAATCAAAGTCTTCTATAGACTCCTGCCATTTCCTTTTTTTCAGCAAATAATAAGTAAAGAAATTATTCAAAAATAACAAAAAATTACCTAAAGAAATTGATAGTAACCTTGACATACTCTTTCTTAAATATTTAATGTCAAAAATAATTGAATCAGCTCAGTTTTCGAGGAGAAAACAGGGGAATACGAAACGTCGATCTCGGCAATTTTTATGTGATATAAAATCGGTCTGAGCTGCAGCTAGGGTTGCCGTACTATATTATTAGTATTGTACTATGTTTAGGGGCATTTATTTAGAGGAATAGCGAACAATACTCTCGATCCCGATTTTGACGAAAACGGAAACTGCGTCATTAGATTTTTGAAAAATCAATATTCCTAGCCAGGAATCGAACCCGTTGATTTCGGGCAAAAATACACACTGCATTATTACACCATTCGATAGTGTAATGTGTAATAAGGATTAAATTCTGGGAACACTTGTTTTAGACAAAAAAAGCAAGAAAAGAAAAAAATTAGTTTTATGAAAAAAAAAGCTACAAATATTTAATCAATAATATATATTATTATTATTTTATTTTTTCTTAAAATACTATATTTTTTAAAGTGTTCTATATTTTATAGCTTATCTTTTTTTTTTCTTTTTCTTTAGCTTAGCTTTTTTTTATAGTTTAGTTCGCCGAAGGAATGTTGGCAACCCTAGCTGTAACTGTCTCTATCGCACTTTAGTGGGGCAGGTTTGACGCAGCCCGACGGCAATAGTTTCTTTAAATACATACCTCGCAGGCCCTGTTCCCTCTTAAATAAATCTCCAGTTTCCGTCGTAGCTACCTACTTTTATTCGTTGTCAGAAAAAAAATGGTTTTTGTAAGTACCTACCTACTTGTCAATGCTGGCTGATTAGAAAAAAATAAACAAAGTCATTTCATTCATACTCCAATGTGATATTCAGTTCAATATGTTGTAATAAAGGGAGAATTGTATCCAAATGTAATTGATGTGATTATTTATTAATCGTGGTCAATAGGTTAATCTCGGCTGTCGCTAAGGACGAGTAAAATACTGATTATTTTCGGCAAACAACGCTCATACATGAGCCACGGATCTGATTAATAAATCTTCTGTTACATATCAACGTAGGTAGAAGCATTTTGGTGGGGTTCTGAATCATAAAGAAAACAAAACATCTGTTCAAGAACATTTTATTTGTATATTGGTTCTGTATTATTAATGTACAACATCAATATTTGCGAAATATCAGTTAATCTTTATGCCTATTCATGCATTTTATAAGACAAATAAAAGCTCTGATTATATAAATTCTTGTTAGGATATGTTGAAAAGTTGAGGTAAAAATAGTTGATTATTTAATTGATAAAATCTTAAAGGAGTTATTACAAAAAATAATTGAGTTAAACAGTGCTGGGCAAAACAGCGTTACATACATATTATTATGAAGAAATATAGGTTCACACAATTTAATGTTAATAACTTAACATATTCTTAAACTTAATATAAAATAAAATAATTTCAAAAGCATTTCAATGTAATCAATCCTTTGTTACATTTTCAAACTAGTCAATACATTAGTTATTCGGGCCGCATGGATATACCTCAACGGGCCGCAAGCAGCTTAGCAGGCCGCATGAATATAGCTGAACGGGCCGCATGCAGCTTAGCGGGCCGCTCAACATTATCGGCAATTCGATGTTGGGTATCATTGATTTTAGAAACTAATCTTGCCCAGCACTGGATATTAATTTCCTTCGAATCTTATTATTTATAACGAGAGGCAAAAACATTAAGCCAGTAAAAGTGTGTATGACTAAATGTAAATAGTATCCTTAAAATAGTCACAAGCAAGGTAAGATTTACGTTGCAACTATTATCTCACTCTTGATTACAATAACCTGAAAGATAGTTAAATGACGAAATATTTACAATATTATTATTTAGTAAAAATTGGTGTTTTATGGAAAAATCACTATATTTAAAATGGAGTTTTTTGGCCGTGCGGTCCACGGCTCAGATAGGCCCTTCGTCTCTTTCTGTGAATAGTGTTAGAGACGACTTTGTTCACCTGTTTAGGGTTGTATCATCAGCCTGTATCAACGATTGCCATTGATGACATCACTGCAGAAGTGCAGACCCACCGTCATACTGCTAGAGACATGGCGTTCTGACATGGCATAAGATAAGCGAGTCAAACAGCTTTTGGCTTGGTTTCAAAGGATCGCGACGCAAATGCCTGCTAAATTGGCTGTAGGCTTGTAGATACAGGCCGTTTTTAGGTAGATAATTCGAATAATGTGGAGAAGTAAGATCTTTACTTTATAATTAGGTAGTACATAGTTATGTTAATTAAGTATTATATTTATTAATCATTTACCTATCAGCTAGCTAATGGTTTTAGACGACGACGCGCGTGTGGTTCAATTATTTTCGTATTACACTATTTTGACGATATAAAAGAACTTACAAGATTTTAAACTATCATGGTCACTATCATGGTTAGTATTAATAATAATAAAAGAACTTTTTATTAATTAATAAGTAAAAACTAATTTATGAATCCTTTATGTGGCTAAGTCAAAGTTAAGCGTTAAAATAACTTTGATTTTGAAGGTGAAACGCCTTAGGAAAGAATTCGTTGTAGCTTCCTATAATTTATAGATATGGCTCAATTCTACTATGTTACATGAGAATGAGGTGCGATGTTGGAACATAACTATACCAGTGGCGTCCCTAGGGGCTAACAATGCGGCCAGCCCATAAGGCAGACTGTTCAGAAACCCTAACATCGTGAAGAATAGAAGGTTACAAGAGCAAGCCAAGTTTGTAGGGTTGTGTGAAAGTACCACCACTAGGTACATGACGTTGAAGCAAGCCTGCTAGCATTTTACAAACTTAAATAATAGGCCACTTAAATAATATTTTGAAACAGACAAAGATAGCTAACATTCGTTTTGAGATTCATTCATGAGTTCGGCGGGCCGCATTACTGCTCAGTGGGCCGCATTGTGGCTCACAAGGCCGCATAGAGACACAATGGGTCGCAATTCAAGTGAAGCGCTAGTCTAAAATATTCTTACGAGTGTTTATTCTCAAGACCCTAAAATAGTTCAAGAATTTTCTTCAAATAATTTTGGAAGTTATCTTTAGGCGCATCCAAACTGCATATTCTCAATATTTTAGTATTAACAACGTAATAAATAATTAAAGCCAGCGTTAGCGTAAAGCGGTCGATGTGGTTACGTAGCCAGGATATGTACTATGGGTCAGTAAGGCTAAGGTTTAATTTTGCTTGGATGTCCTATGGGCTCAGTTGGGGGTACCTTTCAACTGCAGAGGTATTTAAATTTTGTGGAAAATTGCGACACATTTAGATAGTTAAGTTAGATAGCTCACGTTCGAATGCAAGCCGGGCTTTTTGGCTTATATGCTCATTCGCCACCGGGTGCAGTGCTGTGCAGTTATCCAGGGTATATTGTAAGTTGGTCGAGATCCTTTGCTTACCTACTTGTTATAGTTACAAAACGATTGGAAGATTGCTATTCGAAGCTCCAAAGCCATCATAAAGGTATTCTATGTAATCTATGAAAACACTTCCGTAGATTCCATGAGACGTACATACATATTGCCGTTTGGTGCGTTTTCATAGACACGCAGAAACTAGCAGTGTTGCTACGGTCTATCACTGCGATTTACCAGCTTTGCAGCGGTTGCGGTCGCTTGTACCTTCAAAAACAAGCTTGCTGACGTTGCAAAATTTATGTGTGCCACAAAGTTCTTTCCTCCTAATCCTGGCTACGTCCTCGCGTGTGTTCGGTAGTTCAGTTGGCGGCGACTGGTCGCGGCAACAGCAGGTCTGGCCCTTCAGTCGTGTCGTCCTCATCTTCGTCGTCAACGGCGTCTTCTGGCTCACCCAGAGCGCGGACGAATTCTGTTGAATAGATGGGTCTTTGTAGTTTCGTACATACACGGGGTGTAACATAATAAGTGCAAGACCTCTCGTCTGGTGTCTTAATAACTTTTGGTCTTTGACTTTTGGAAATTCATATCTTTTTTTTAGTTTTACCATACATTTGATCAGCTGATCGCGTCAGTTCTTAACCAGTAGAGCGACACGGACCTACAATTTAATATGTTTCTTGAGCAAGAAACCAGCCGGTGGGCCAGGTGCCTAAGCTACACACGTGTACTTAGCTTCGTTTTGTATATTATCCTGGCGGGATCGCACAGTTTTATAGACGCTGTGCACGGGTGCGTGCCTGGCAAACAAAATAAAACGCACAGCTAACGTGTCACACCACTACATGCATTACCTGCGAAGCACTAGACCGTAGATGTCGACTAAAGTGGCAATACTCACCTAAGAAGTCAATGCGGCCGTCGCCGTCTGCGTCCACCTCTTTGATCATGTCCTCAACTGAAACATCGAGGGTTGTGATTAGAAATTAAGCTTCTTCTTAGTGTATCGAAAGTAAAAAGTTTAACTATGTTTGCTCAAAACTCAGCTCTGTGGTGTAAGATGGAAGGTGACCATAGTAAGTCTATAGTCATAGGGAGCCTAGTACCTACGGAGAGCTCGACCATTGATCGTTTCGCCCTACTCGTGCCCTAAGATTTTAGATCAATTCTAGTCGATGTAACCACCAGTATAAGAAATAGGTACTTAGGCTCATTAGAGCCTACCTACTTTCCTGGGTCCAACTCCCAAACTTGTTCTCGTGAAGGGTTATTTTGTCCCACGTGCGCAAATCAAACAGCGCAACCATTTCGCATTAAGAAAGCACAGTGATAGATTTTCAACTCAAAAGTATTAATCTTCAGGCCATAGATGGCCATGACGCTATCGCAAAGACAAACAAGTTACTCACTCTCCTCCTCAGACAGGTCCTCCCCCAAGCACTGCAGCACAGCCCTCAGATCAGACGCACAGATGTAACCCCTGTTATGCTTGTCGAACACCCTGAACGCATCGCGGAGCTCCCTCTCCTCTTGTTCTGCAGAACTGGTGCCACCTCCAGCACCGCACATCGACTTGGAGAGGATGCTCACGAACTCTTCGAAGCTGACGTTTCCGTCGCCTGGGGAAGGAAGGGAATTTGGTTTTAACTAGCTTTCTAGTATTGGTACCTTTTTTTTGTTAACGACATCATGTAAAGGTTCAAACTCGTGGTCCGCGTTGGTACAGTTGTACTCGGATCTTTGTACAAAGACACAAATGTTTACCAACAGCAGCCACGAAGCCCTCGAAGCACTGCTGTTTAAGCGTTGCCATACCAAATTTCTCAAGGAATGTAAAAAAAAATACGAAAAAAGTAGATTAGGGATAGACATAATGCATAATTTTCTATGCATGAAATGGGACAGGGTGTGTGTCGCCTATTAAAAGATTCGTATTTGACAGCCAGGACTCAGTTACGCAGTTATTTACCGCGATGATTCAAACTCCGATCTTTTGAGGAATATCTCCAGCTGCAGTCACTCACCGTCACTGTCCACCTCCTGCAGCATATCCTGCAGCTCCTCGACCCTAGCGAACTGTCCGAGGCTGCGCATCACCCTGCCGAGCTCCTCCTTGGTGATGGTGCCATCGCCGTCCTTGTCGAACAGGCGGAATGCCTCGCGAAATTCTGGGGATATGCATTGAATAAGGTATCAGTTAAAGGTTAAACTTGTTTAGTATTTACTTACTTAATGGATAGGTAGGAATAGATAGATAGTTAGCAGTACCAACGCCTTTTTTTTCGGATGGGAAATCATCAAATCCCCCCGGTCTGGGCGGAGCGGAAGGGAGTGTCAGACTGACTAAAACCCATCTATACTGGCAAACTTTCTGATCAATTTGGAACTTTCCAAGTAGGTAGTAGACCACGGTGGGCTGAGTACATTGATTCTGAATGATTGAGAGTATCCAGTTACCTTTCATCTGCGTCCTGGTGATCCCGGACGTCTCATCAACGATGGAGGCCTTGCGGTCCAGGGTTGTGTCGGCTGCTGGCTTCAGGAACGTCACCTGACGCGGTGGCTTCGACGGCGAGGTCTGCTCTGAAAGCTGCTGGCTGGAAACAAGGTCAGAAAAGCTAGGTTAATACTTGCACAGACGAGAAACATAACCGGTCAAATGCAATGTCGTGGAGATGTTAAAAGTAAAAATCTTACATTAAAAATATTTATTATTAGTATAAAACTTGTGAAAAAGTTGGAACTTTGACTCTGTAACGAGAAGGTTCCTGGGTATAGTCTAGAATACTCTAGAACAAAAAAATGATCGCAGAACAAGTACCATTCGGCTTCGTTAAGAGTCTTATTAGACTCTTTATGCTTGTAAGTTTCGGTATCGGCCGATAAATCAGTTTGATGGGCTATTCGATTGCCTTCAAACTAAACTAAACTATAGCGATTACCTTATCCTTCGGTGATAAAGGTGTGAACTGCAAAACACGTACACAATGCAACAAAATTAAATTAACGCCCGTGTATCCCGCACTCTTAGACCAACTAAAGTCCGTCGCGTAAATAGAGTACTAACTGTGAGAAAAACCAAACAATGACTATTAGAAAAATAGGTTTTTCCAACTATTTATAGTTTGATATTTTTTATAGAATTTTCATAAAAAACAATAGCTAAACCTACACGAGCGTGTCTCCCTCTCAATGAAAATCGTTCGCGATTCACTTTGACGGTTATAATAATGGATACCTACCTACTTAGATGTTATAGGTACATACTATAGCTCGTACAGTCTGCATATTGACGCGGTTCATTGAATACTGAACGCACTAACTTCGTAGGTACGGCTTTCAAAGTTATTTCGTTAAGGTATTGGTAAACTCAAGAGGGTCTAGTAAACCCACTAGGGCCACAGGGAACTTGGTAATTTTGATTTTTACTGGGGTGTAGGTTCCGCCCGGTTCTGCTACTTCTTCTTTGCAGCCAAAGCATAAGGGAAGTGGGAAAGAATGGGAGAAGAATATCTCATGTAATTTTTTACATTCAAAAAGCGTTGTATCAGCGTTATTTGAATAAATACATATTGATTTTGAGAGTGTAACTTTTTTCAACGAGTTTTTTTTCTGTACTTTGCGGCCTCCTACTACGGTGTATGAGAGAGCCTTTATGGGTGGGCCTTTCCCCAGCAATGGGACAATATAGGCTAAGGAAAAAATCTTAAACCAGACTCAACACCCGTAATTCTCACTTCTAAGCGTGCCGATAGCAAAAATAAATAAATATGTTTGGCCCAAAATTCAACTAAACAAACCGGCAAACGAATTCACTTTGATATCTTATACATACGTACATAAAGCAAATACAAGGGCCGGGTAAACATTAGTTATACATACATAATAGGATAATTCCTCGGGCGATGGGGCGACCCAACAATGTTTGAACAAGCCTTGCAATACTTGGCCCCGGGGTCGCAAATAGAATAATTTTTAAATTGGATCGTTAGAAGTCGGGCGCTGGGCTTCGAACTTCGTGGTTTTTTAAACGTTTTATGGATGAAAGAAGGGGGAAGAATTTCATTGGGCTGAGTATGAAATGGTGAACCTAAGATCATCATCTGCCTAGCCTTTTCCCAACTATGTTGAGGTCGGCTTCCAGTCTAACCGGATGCAGCTGAACACCAGTATTTTACATTAGCATAAAGCTACTGTCTATCTGACCCCTACAACCCAGTTAGTACTGGGTAATACGATATCTCTTGGTAAGACTGGATGTCAGACTTTCGGGCCACGAAATTGTAACGACTGTCAAAGATCTACAAACGACAGCCGGGACCAACGGCTTAATGTGCTTTCCGAGGCACGGAGGAAACTGGGTAAACATACAAAAACCTTCAACATTGCTTAAAAACTAGGTCACATGAATTTAGTGAATTAAACGTCATACAGACAGAATAAACCCTGACTCCCAAACTAGGAGATCCTGGGACTTGGGAGTCAAAAATTAAACAAATATCGAGGCCAAGACGAAGCCTATAGTCAATTCTTCGCCGTTAACAGAGAACAATAATGCCATTCCTTTCTTCAATGAAAGTACTTTTCAATAAAGCGAAGTGTCCCAAGAATTGACCGATGTACTCAGAACATAAGTTTGTCCTAACAATGGACCTCGTCGGTACCTAAACTTGTTCTACGCATAGTTGAGTCTTGAGTCGATTGTCTTGGGTCAACAATTTATTGATCTTGTTCAAGAATTGCCGAGTCGACAAACTGACATTTAAAAGAGTAAATATTTAAGCTTGGTATTTTCAAGAATCCTTTCGTCGCAGCGCATGCAAAACCTGATATGTGTGTACACAACAAAAAAAATATTTTAGCTTTCATACACGAATGTAATAAGTTTTTTACCTCACCGGGCGCATTCGCCTGTAATGTAACAGTTCAGATTCACTTGTTTCCACACAAAATCGAATCTTGGACTGTTACATTACAGGCGAATGCTCGCGGTGAGGGAGCACCATTAGACTAAAATAGATATTTTTTGGCATATTTTGTTCTATTTTTTATTTTTTCAGAAGATTCATTGATTTCTTCTTCTATTCATTCATTACGAAAAAAAACGAAGTTTTTATTTTGTCCTGAAAAGTTCTTAAAATGCATGTATTCGGTTTGGCAAGCGCACCGACGATTTGCTTTATTTTTTTGAGGAGCTCATGGCTAAATAATAACAGCCGCTCGGGTCGATCTTAAGGTTAAGTCGTGCTTGCCTAGCATTGATTAGGACTGCGTTGTTGGTCCAGTGGTCGCAATACGGTGCAGCGCGACTGCTGAGCATAAGGTCCTGGGTTCGATTCGGAGTCGAGCAAAGTATTATCGGGTTTATCCATCAGGAATTTCTCAGTAGCAGCCACGGAGTCTGGATTTGTGCCCGGTTGATGGCAATAGCCTCGCTCCCTATTACATAGGACCTGGCGAAATGTGGGTGTAGGTACTATTAGGTACACCTCTTCCTATAAACCCTTCTGGGATTTCAGGCGTGATGTTATGAAGCATTAATTTAGAATTCACTTTAAAATTCCACTTTTTATTTTCTGAATGTTGTAGGTAGGTAAGCAATCCAAGTAGCTACTTGTTAAAACAAAGCCGATAAAAATTTAATGAGCCAGAGCTACGGGTACAGAGTTCCTTGTAATGAAAACAGTACGAAACGCGGAAGCTCAAATTGCCAGAATCTTCATGTTTCATGAACTTAATGTTTGAAAGCTTCGTTCAATATTTAAGCGTTTTCGTCTGGTCAGATCGAATTTGAACTTCTGTATCTGCGTTGGGATTGTTTCCTGAAATTTTCATCAGGAACAAGTGAAGATTTAATGCTCTTCTATATCTTCTTATTTATAAACAAGCTCTGAGCCCGATGAGCATTTCCTTCGGCTAAAATGACTAACTTTAAATTCCTTTACTTCATCATCACCATTATTTCAGCCGAAAGACGTCTACTGCTGGACATAGGCCTCCCGCAAGTGTCGCCACAGTGACCGATCCCGTGCGACTCGCATCCAGCGGATCCCCGCAACCTTCACTAGATCATCGGTTCACCTAGTGGGAGGCCTTCCAACGCAACGTCTTTCGGTTCACGGTCGCCACTCCAGAACTTTTCGGCCCCATCGGCCATGCTTAAGGGAATTAACTGTCAAAAATACTTCCTTACTGCTCACTTTCGTAATATAAGGAACTCTCGCTTAGTGTTTTCCTCTTTTGGGTCAGCTTCCAATCTAATCATCATCTGCCTAGCCTTTTCCCAACTATGTTAGGGTCGGCTTCCAGTCTAACCGGATGCAGCTGAATACCAGTATTTTACATGGAGCGACTGCCTATCTGACCTCCACAACCCAGTTAGTACTAGGCAATACGATACCCCTTGGTAAGACTGGTTGTCAGACTTTTTGGGCCACTGACTACCTATAACGACTGTCAAAGATCTACAAATGACAGCCGGGACCAACGGCTTAACGTGCTTTCCGAGGCACGGAGGAAACTCGGTATGTAATGGGTGGTCACCCATCCACAGCCCAACCTAGGCAAGCACGGCTTAACCTGAAGATCGACCCGAGCGGCTGTTATTATTTAGCCACGAGCTCCTCCAGCTTCCAATCTAATCAAATGTAGCTAAACACCAGTGTTCTCAAATCCAGTTTAATCTGCACGTTGTTTGTCAGTGAATGTACGAACTCAAGATTTTTACAAAGCAGATTTTAATTTAACCTTAAAAAAACACCAGCATCCATGATCCTGAAACCCACTTAACAATATGCCTCTTAAAATCTTGAACACCATCATTAAACTGAGATTGGCATCTAACCAGCCAAACGGTAGTTTAGCGGGAGATTAACGATAAAAGAGACGTTAAAGCCATCCGTACCGTAGCCGGCTGTAGAGAGCGATCGATCCGCCGGCTCCGGTAGATACTGTCAAGTGTAGAATGTATTTGTTTTGTGAAAGTGACCTTTCTAACGTCACCAGGGGGAATCGTTTCAACCAGTACCTGAGTTATGGAGGTCAAACAGGCAAGTAAAATACTGGTTTTCATCCATCACCTTGTTAGACTGGAAGCCGAACCCTGCAACCCATTGTTGGGAAAAGGTTGGGAGAATCAGTAGTATTAAAGACACTTTTCTAGATGTTTTCTAGCTGATTGGTCATATTTTTAACCAAATTCAAAAAACGAAGAGGTGTTCAATTTTTTTTTTAATGTTTTTTACCTCATATTTCCTTGATTGCTGGTCCGATTTATGTGATTCTTTTTCATTTGGTAGAAGCTCGCGCCGTGGTCCCATATAAATTTTATTCACATTGATTGGCTAGATTATGAGTTATCTTCTATAATAAGTACATATATTTTTATTCTATGTCTAAGTGTGTGCTAGTAACTTTTGCTAAAAAGAAAACGGACTTAAAAACACAAAAAAGTGGAAAATAACTTTACTTCCGGAAACAAACATGTTTCATTGACTTTTTTGCCATCGACTTTTGTTAAAGTCGCCGACTTTTGATTGCAAGATAAAGAACATAACTATGACTCCTGTAATCCATTGTGGATTTGCTTGGGCAGAGGTGTACCTATTTAACCCACATTTCGTCATCCCATGACATGTAATAGAAGATGAGCCTGTTGCCACCGCCCAACTGGTGAGTTGGGCCCTGCCTAGTACCTGCGCCATCGATCCCTGCCGACTGTTGAGAAATTCCGTGACCATTTTTATGGTTTTTTGCAGGTTTAAACATTATTAACGTATCACATCATCTTGCTTACTTTATTTTTTACAGTTTTACGTGAGCTACTCGTTCTCTCACTTATAACTTCTATCACACATAATCGCTGTTTGATCGATTCTTGATTACGTAACTACATGTATAAAGGGTGTAAAAAGACCCATAACGAAGCCGGAAGGCACTTGTTCACCCCGTCACTGTGATCATATTTTTGTTTTGGAACATAGCTGGGAACTTTTTAGTTACGGAGATATTGGGGGTCAAAGTTCCAAGTTTTTCACAATGTTATAACTTAAAATACCTCCACGATCCCCGTACTATTCAATGCATCCATCAGCACAACGACTGTCAAAGATCTATAAATAACAACCGGGACCAAAGGCTTAACGAGCTTTCCAAGGCACGGAGGAAACTCGGTATGTAATGGGTGGTCACCCATCCACGAACCAACCTAGGCAAGCGTGGCTTAACCTGAAGATCGAACCAAGCGGATGATTTTGATGCAGATTCACCATCATTTAGATTTATACCGGTAGGTGTATGTATGTGTGCACTACATATAAATTGAACGTTAATGTAATAAAGAAATCGATGTTTTGTCCTTATAAATCCTTAAAACCGCGCGAAGCAGAGACGGATCTCTAGTAAACTATCCGCCGTCCAAAATCAATCTGGAAACTATGTAGGTACGCCAGCACACCAAGCTACCCGTAACTGTCAAATTTCCCCAATCAACCAAAATCAAAATCAAAATCAAAGCATTTATTTCAAATAGGCCAGTTACAGGCACTTTTGAATTGTCGAAACAAAGACAATTATAGCTACAGTCCCAGTCACAAGGCATAAAAACTGTGAAAGTACTGTAGTTGCCCATTCCCTAACGTAGATCTCTATGGAGAAGAACGGGCAAGAAACTCCATGGACACTCTTTTAAATCAGTATACTTTTACAAACTCTTGGTTACATCATTCATGTTGAGATGGTACATTATGTGAGAACGATGTAGCAAGATGTGTACGTTAAAAGTGTCCATAGTAAACAATTCAAAAAAAAAAAAAAACAATTCAAATAAGCCGTGGCAACCAAGAGATGACCAGTCACAACTGACAGCGCCCGTTCACGAACATGACGCATGTATCAGCACCATTCAACTCAACCATTTTGAAGGGAACTAAATGATCCGACACACGCGCCACCATCAGCGAGACATTTGAGTGAGCATGACACACTCCTAACCGCCAGGGCACATTCAAGTCAAGAAAAGACGTAGGTTTCCCGCGAATGACAGCTTTCTATTACATAGTACTCACACAATATGGGCTATGCGGCTATATAATACTAAAGAGATTGAATTTATACAAAGCAAAGATAGTTGTACAATCTTCAGCAGCTCTAACATACTGTTTAATGCTTCTTCTTCTTAGCGTTTCGATGGCACCCTGAACCTAATGCTTCAGCAATAAAGTTGAAAATCTATTAAAGAAATTTGACAGATTGTAGTAGTTAGACATGATGGCGTCTGTACATTGGCTCTAATGACTTTTCCGCTTACTACATATTTCTTTTCACGGAAATTGAAAAGCTATGAAAAACTATTTCGCTTTGAATGGTTTTTTCAACGAAGTGTGAATAAAAACGAGGTTTTCATCGTTGGCTGAACGCTAATGGAAAAGTAATGCCATCAGAATGTTTCAAAACTAGATCGGAAAATTAATTAAACTGGTTAAGTCAATACGGAAGAAGATTAAGTGCAAGCCTTTAGAATTGGTCAGGGCTGACCTAAACATTCCAGGAACTAACCCTTGGGTAGTTAATTAAAGCCTGATCACGCGACGTCTTACAAGGTGGAGACGACAATACGACAATTATTTTGGCCAAGGTTTTTGAAGTAGCGAGTTGGCAACATGTGTTTAACGTTTATACCGATGCGGGATTCGTTAACCTGTTGGTGGTAGCCTATTATCTACACTATGTAGAAAATGCTAAAAATGAAAAATAACGTCCTGTGAATAAACTGCATACAAAATTCAATCGAAAATATCCAGTAATTTTCCATTGAATTTTTGTATGCAGACTGGGAACGTCATGAGTTACATACAGTTTAATTTATTGTCGCATTGTCGTCTCCACCCTGTATATCAGTTAAAGACGCTTTGACACGATCAGAGTATGCTCGGACCAAGTGGACTAGGATACCTACTCGGACGCAACTCGTATTGTTGCAACCCGTAATCCAAGCGCACTCGGATGATGGCGTCTGATCCGAGTAGACTCTGATCCGAGCTAGCTCGGATACGAGTAGGCTCCGAGTAGGTGAAAAAAATGGCGGATAATAAAAACAAACAAGCGTCTCGTACCAAAAACAAGTGGTCAGAGCGTGAAACAGCTAGATTTGTAGAACTGTAGGAAGCAAAAGAGGTTTTCTGGAACGTAAGGTTAAAGGAACACAAAAATAAAGACGCCAGGAACGCGGCTGTCTAGCGTCTGATACGAAGTTTTGATTTTGATAGGTAAATTCATCATCCTAGCTCAGTCTACAGCAGTCCACTGCTGGACATAGGGCTCCTCAATCGCACTCCAACTTGATTCTCAGCAACTCACATCCAGTTGCTACCAGCCGCCTCGCGAAGATCGTCGCTCCACCGATCCTGAGGGCTTCCCAAGTTATGCTCAAATGTCTTGAGGTAATTGCATAGCACATTCAAAATAATCGTAATGATTTATTAGAACAATTCTAATGACTCATTCTAACTGCACCATCCAGGACTTGAATTTGGCAAATGATGAAGCTGTTCAGGGTGCTACGTACTGGTCGAACAAAATCTGAGTCATCGATTCGAAAAGGAGAATAATTCTAATGCGAAAGTACAGTGACTGATAGCAATTAGCTGACCCACCTTTGCATAAATGGTTGAGATTTTTAAAATACGAATCGATAGAATTTTATATATTTTTTATATTTTATTTATATGAGCAAAGTAAATAAAATGTAAAAGAATTATAAAATTCTTTTGATTCGTATTTCACAGGTAGATAATTGAAAATTATGAAGTGTATTTCTGTTGCTAAAACAACACATAATAAATTAAAGGGGGCTCCCCTACTACGACGGTACGGAACCTTTCATGTGCGACTCCGACTCCCACTTGACCGGTTTTTTTTAAATTACCGATGAAATATTTCTGATAAAATATTTAATGATGTACTGGATACGTGTGGTAAGCGTTTGTGAGTCGACGTTCCTTCCACCCTGTATAACAAGACATGTATTTTTTAATCGTAGCAGGTGGCGTTGTGTGTTTACTGTCTACCCCCATGGAAGAAGGCGTGAGTTTATGTATTTGTGCATTTTTTTACAAATATCTGAAACCACTGAAACGTTATAAAAGGACTGCACAAATGAAGTCTATGTTTTAACTATCAAACGACGCAACCCTAGAAAGATAGCTGGGGGAAATCGGATCGGATCACACTGCGACGTTGCAGTTTCTACACTCATATTTTTCTTACAAAAGTATTTACTTCGAAGCGACGTTCTTTACAGACACGCCATTGTTGTAAGATATGAAGAAATAAAACTTATTTATTTATGTACACACAGCGGCACATGAAGCTGTACATTACCAGTATAACTTGGCCTCGCTTTGTACACATTTTCTATACAATGAGAGATCCGCATAAACTGGTTTTGTATAGCTTGATTGGCCGTCGTGCGTACACAAAATACTTAACAGGACAATACAGGGCACAAAGGTACAACTAAAACTAACTAACAGGTAAAAATTGTGAGCAAGGGGGAATTAAAATACAATATTGTTACGTGTGAAAGGACCAAATCAGTCAATGAAATCACCAATTCTGCCACCTTATTGGCATGTTGATGGAAATTTTAATCATAATGAAAGTATAAACATACCCGTTTTCCATGATTTGGAGTTTCCTTACTTTTCTGCACCAGGACAATCTGTTTTCGGATCAAGCAGGGCTTGCCGTACCACAAAGAAACCTCACGGCGTACGTGATAGTGCCTTTGCTCCAAATTATTTTTTTTATTTTTTTATGTTGATTAAACTGACCTGTCAGAAGGGCTGACCGCCACAGCTGGTGGTCCTCTGCTGTCAGAACGAGTGGATTCGTCCGGAGGACCTGGCTCGCCACCACTGCTGCTCGTTTGTCTCGTCTGGAACAAAAAGCATTACATCAGCACACCTGTGTTTCTCGAAGGAATTAGCAGAGGTGTATTACACCGACACTCTCACTCTATACGATTTGTCATTTCGAATAAGCGACTTTAAATCGTTATAGATCGTAATTGGTCATTCGAAATGAAAAATGAATACGAGAAACCTAACCTAACCTAATGAATGAATATGACAAACCTAAAGATTATTTTCAAATACCTTTTCAATGATACGGGTGAATATCAAATCAGCAAATTTTACGTGTCCACGTTGAGAATCGAGGTGTAAAATGATAGGATGTTTCTGATTTTTTTTTGTAGTGATCTACGTAACTTGGTTCAATTAGGGCCACATTTATTTTTTTATAAGTGTATATAAATCATCAGGGAAAAAAGAAATCGCCTTCAAATTCAAGTTTGGTGGCTTGTCCCAGTTCCATTTTTTGATGTAATTGCGTTCACCAAAGTAACAATTTGAGGTACAATAAAAAATAAACAATTTTGTTAGTATATGCATTAGTCAAATTATCTAAAAACAATTAAACCATATTATAAAATCATATTTAAAAGCACAGGACACTCGATCAAAGTTTGTCCAAGCAAAAGTCAAAATTTTTCTGGCACTTTTTCAACTTGCTATAACATGAAGTTTCGTGCGTGTGTGATCAATCGCGTTATTTATTTCGCATCTATCAGTCGTGCCATTAGTGCGATTAGTGTCAGGTGTGTAATTAGTGCGGTGATTACCCTCCAAAAACATAAGTACTCGCCTTGGGCGGAAAGGGGGACAAGAATTGTTCAATTTTTGGTGGATCGATTTACTGATGATTTTAAAGTGTTAAAATAGTAAGCTACATGCTATAGCTAACGATTTGGGTGACCCATAAATCAATGACATTATTTTAATTTTAACTTAGAACCCTTATTTTTTAAGATTTTTTTTATGCCTGGTTCCAATTTTGGTGGCTCAACTTTGGTGGTTTTGGTGGCGTTTTCACGCCACCAAAATTGAAAATGACCCGCCAGATTTTAATTATGTACTGTATATGTATTGTTATTACCTATATAGCTAGTTTTTATGTTGGAAGACAGTTGGATTCGCAAACAAATACATGTTATGTACTTGGCAGTTAGTAAGACCTATTATTATAAGGGTTGCATACTAATGACCAAGTTTCTTATTCATATATATTTATTTTGTTGCTTTTTAGAATGCCAAAACAGACCAGCGAAGGGAGGCTGCTTTAAAGCACTTCACCGTTGTCATTGAGGACTTCAACGCGAATCTAGGCAATTTGGGGTTGGACGTAGGAACCACCGGGGTCACCAACTGGCTAGTTTTATGGAGAAAGAGGGCCTCTATAGGATGAACTCCTTCTTCAGAAAGCGTGAGCATAGGAAGTGGACCTGCCAGAGCCCCGATGGTGCAACTTCAAATGAGATTGACTTCATCATGTCAACCAAGAAGCGTATTATGTTCAATGTTGTCTCTACGATCAATTCGTTGAAAACCGGAAGCGATCAAGGCATAGTAAGAGGCACATTGAACATCAATATCAAGCTTGAAAAGTCTAGACTGATGAAGTCTACGCTCTGTCCAGCACAGCTCCAAATTCAAAACCCCGAGAGCTGCTGCAATCTGAAAAGCTTGAACTCCAGACTCGTTTCGAGTGCCTAAGAAGCTCATTGGACGAATACAATGATAAGTTCGTGGAAACTGTCCATACGGGTCTAAGTTCTTCAAGACACGTCGTGCACATAAGAACAAAAAACTCTCTGATCATACTCTCAAGCTCATGCACGAGCGGCGTGAGATGATCCTGCAGTCTTCAGACGAGGCGTGGAAATACCGGCAGCTCAATAGACGGATCTTTAAATCCAGCATATTAAAGATGCAATTGAGCGGCTCCAAGGCATTTGCAAGAGATCTGGCTATTGGGCAGAGCCAGCTCGCCGAACTGAAGACCGACCATGGCAGAATCGTATCCGCCAAACCGGAGCTACTGAGGGTGATCGAGAGATTCTATGGGCAGTTATACACTTCAACCAGTAAACCCGTTGTAAATCTAGCAAATGACCCAAGAGCTAGACTGACCCGACACTATACCGAAGACAACCCGGACGAGATCTGGATGCACGAGATTAGGATGGCTCTGGAACAGCTTAAAAACAACAAAGTACCGGGTGATGAAGGAATTACGGCCGAAATCCTAAAGGCGGGTGGAAGCTGTTTGATTCCGTCATACCCGAGGGGAAAACCCCACAGGCAAGGTGCAGGGGTGTGGTGGTACTCTTCTTCAAAAAAGGCTACAATGCCCGGCTGAAGAATTATAGGCCCATCTCACTTCTAAGCTATGTCTACAAGTTGTTTTCAAGAATCATCCCGAACCAGCCGGATTCCATAATGGCTTTAGCACCGTACACCACATACATACGCTGCGGCAGGTTATACAGGAGACCGAAGAGCTGCCTCTCCTTTAAGTGTTTGTGGACTACGAGAAAGCCTTCGATTCGATCGAGACTTGGGTTGTACTGCAGTCTCCCCAACAAAAACTCTACCATGTCAGTCCGACTTTAGGACCAGACCTCGGAATCTATCCTATTTATAACAAAAGAGAGTTTTATAAACCGATAAAAGTTATTGATACTTCCCGAGAATTTGTGAGATTAATCACATTGAGCTTTATTAGTGAGATTGAGGTTTCTGACGGAGAAATCCAATTTTGGTGCCACTGATTTTCAATTTTGGTGGGCACTTTCTATTTTGGTGGGTGATTTTCAATTTTGGTGGCCACACTAGACTTTGAACTAAAATATCTCAAAAAGTGATGGAGATATTCTGAGCCCTCATGAAGATCTTTCAAGCTTGGACATTTTATTCTTATACCAGATCGTTATTTTTCACGAAAACTAAAGAAAAAATTGAGCCACCAAAATTTACAAAAAATTAACTTTGTTGATATTCACCCATACACCACTTAACATAGTTCGTCGACTTTCATTCTTTTTTCGCAATGGTATCGCCATATTGAATTTTGACGTATGGATTGACGTAAGAATCATCAAAATCGGCCTATGCGTTTCTCTAGAGCGCCACAAAGGTACAAACATACATGTGTACATACATAAGCTGATAAACACATTACCCTTCTTTGCGTCGCGCAGTACTACATCTAAGAAAAGCCTTCGCTGCCAAAGCTGAGGCTGGTTTTGACTTATTCAGTCTTAAGGTCACCTCAAAATCAAGCATCATCATCTGCCTAGCATTTTCCCAACTATGTTGGGGTCGGTCTCCAGTCTAACCGGATGCATCTGAATATCAGTATTTTACATGGAACGACTCCCTATGTGATCTCCACAACCCAGTTAGTACTGGATGATACGATACTCCTTGGTAAGACT
Organism: Noctua comes; assembly: GCA_963082995.1. NCBI lineage: Eukaryota > Metazoa > Arthropoda > Insecta > Lepidoptera > Noctuidae > Noctua > Noctua comes. Next base: position 11,877,388 of record OY720285.1, read on the forward strand.
GGTTGTCAGACTTCGGGCCACTGACTACCTGTAACGACTGTCAAAGATCTACAAATGACAGCCGTGTTTTCCGAGGCACGGAGGGAGCTCGGTATGTAATGGGTGGGCACCCATCCACGGACCAACCTAGGCAAGCGCGGCTTAATCTGAAGATTGATCCGTGCGGCTGTTATTATTTAGCCACGAGCACCTCAAAATCAGACAAAAATCAATTTTAAAACACCAACTAATACACTGTACATAACTATTAATGGCGTCGGTACCTATAGTATACGAACCAACTTTGTCACATTTTATTATGATTGCCATTAGGACAACGAGGGTATAACATTGTGTGACATGCAACAGCGTTTAGCTGATCGATTCATAGTACATGTACTATGTATTGGTTAACCCAAGCTATGCTTCAATTTTATTAGGGGTTAAAGTATGAAATTGCCGATTTGTATATGGACGATTTCGTGAAAAGTGATATTTCCATATTAATTTTTTTTTTTTTCTGAGCAACGTCTGAACCGAATATGTATGATTCAATTACAATAGTTAGAGTGAAAAAAGCTGCGTTGCACTGCGTATCGTAAATTCTCAAAACAGAGTCTGTGACAAAAATATACCCAATTGAAGAAGTGAAACCGACGCGGCGACGGCACAGTGTTTTGACACACTACCTTATGAGGTAATATGCAACCAACTAGTACGGTTTTTAAACTTTAAAAGGTTCGTCGTTTAACAATCAATCCAATAAAAATGGAATTAGGAAAAAATATAACTATACGTCAGAGTTACAAACAGAACAAAATGTGAGAAAAAAACGGCAATGTCATAGATAAAAAAGACCTATTATTATACTCTTGATCTGAAAACTACTGAATTTTGTTGAGTGAGTTCGTCGTTTCTTAGATAGTGTAGTGTGTGTGTTAGAGAGGTGCTCGACATGCTGTAAAAATTCATGACCTTCGTAGTTTGCTCGGAACCTGACCTACGACGAGAAGTATTTTTGATGTCTTTACTTCTTATCTACACACTGTATTTCCTCAGTTATCCTTCAATTATGCTGTGACATAGAACGTTTTTAAGTACATTAAAAATGTCTATAATATTGCTGTCAAAAAATTTGTACTAATGTAATTTCACGCAATCACGCCTGTAATCCCCGAAGGGTTAGGCAGAGGTGTATCTTATAGTACACCTAAATATATTCGCCGGTTATGTTGTAGTCCCATGTAGTAGGGGGCGAGCCTATTGCCATCAACCGGGCACCAATACAGACTTCGTGGCTGCTATTGAGAATTTCTTGGTGGAAAAACCCATTAACACTTTGCGGACCTGGGAATCGAACCCAGGAACCTCAAGTTCAGCAGTCGCGCTTGCAACCACTAGACCAACGAGGAACCAATGTGTAATTAGGAAAAGCTAAATGTCTTTTAGTTAAGTCTGATTGGAATGGCAGCTTGAAAACTAAACCCTGACTACTCAGTGCTTAGTATAACAAGAACTCACAACAACCCAGCTCATGAGGAGCTCGTGGCTACATAATAACAGCCGCTCGGTTCAATCTTCGAGTTAAGCCGCGCTTGCCTAGGTTGGTCAGTGGATGGGTGACCACCCATTAGATACCGAGTTACCTCCGTGCCTCGGAAAGCATGTTAATCCGTTGGTTCTGTCGTTGTCATTTGTAGATCTATGACAGTCGTTACAGTCAGTGGCCCGAAAGTCTGACAATCAGTCTTACCAAGGAATATCGTATCATCCAGTACTAACTGGGTTGTGGAGGTCAGATAGGCAGCTGCTCCATGTAAAATACTGATATTCAATAATGGGAAAAGGCTAGGCAGATGATTATGTTTGATTTTGAGGTGACCTTGAATTCGATCTTAAGACTGAAAAAATCAAAACCAGCCTAAGCTTTGTCAGCGAAGACTTTTCTTAGATATGGTACTGCGCGACGCCAAGGAGCGTAATGTGTTTATCAGCTTATGTATGTATGCTTTTGTGGCACTCGAGACAAACGCTGGGCCGATTTTGATGATTCTTACGTCAATCCATACGTCAAAATTCAATACGACACCATTGCGAAAAAAACAAGAATAAAAGTCGACGAACTATGTTAGTAGTGGCCTGAAAGTCTGACAACCAGTCTTACCAAGGAATATCGTATTACCCAGTACTAAGATGGGTCAGATAGGCAGTCGCTCCATGTAAAATACTGGTATTCAGCTGCATCCGTTTAAATTGGAAGCCGACCCCAACATAGTTGGGAAAAGGCTAGGCAGATGATGACACAACAACCCAGCATTCCAAACTATTGAAACTTTGAACCGGAATTCCGTCTACTCCAGTACACTTTAACGCGTAACATATTCAATGACAATTTGCTGGACCGATCCGATCAATTTCCATTCAGCCTAAGCCGGCGCTTTACCGCGATTTTCACACGAAATCCGGTTCTTTCCGATACTTTGATCTCCGCAATAGAGGAATATATTCCGGATATTTTAACATTTTGTACGTATTTCGGTATTTTCTTGTTGGAACTGTATTGAAAAATCGGTTTGTAATATTTTGAATGGATTACAATGGAACTGATGGACGTTACCGAAACCGCCAAACTAGTCGCTCAGTTCTGGACTGACACAATTTAGATTGCCATCGACACGCTAAGAACAAGAATCTGTAAAGGCGAGAGCCTTTATAACGAGTTATTTTATACTGCGTGACGTTGATAATGTTTAAATGACTAGCGAACTAGCTAATTGTGTTTTTTGTGACAAATCGATGATAGTCTAAAAAAAAACTTCACATCCGATAGTTTTACAATATTAATGGTCCTTGGCTACAAATGGCGACCCAAAAGCCGTTTGTTTTCGTTCATCATCATTCTCTTGCCCTTATCCCTTACTTATTCTCACTTATTTGGGGTCGGCGCAGCATGTCTTCTTCTTCCATACTTCTCTATTACTCGTCATCTCAGCAGACACCTCCTTTCTTGCCATATTATTCTTTACACAGTCCATCCATTGTTTATTTGGTCTTCATTAAAAAAATATTACTTCCCTATTTGAATCGAATTTTGTTAACAATTTCAACGGTTTTATTTTTTTCTTGCACGGAACCCTAATCCTTTTGCTAAAATAAACGTTATGTTACTTTGTATAACATCAGCTATCTGCCAGAAAAAGCCGTCAAATTTTTATAGCCGTTTCGGAGATTACCCGGAACAAAACTAAAATAAAAATTCCTAAACTCACCATGATCCCTTTGAGCTGATTCACCAGCGGCGAATCAGCGAAGAAGTTGTTGACCGCGGAGAATATGTTTGTGCGTTTGTTCGTCGCGGCACAGCAGGCGTTCCCACGCCCGCCCAGCTTGCGCTAAACAAGCAAACATACACTTTAGGATACTGTACACAAACATACATACAGTTTCGGATGCTGGAATCTAGTTCACATGTGAATGAGGAAAACGGTCGCAGATATTGAGCAGACTGAGCTTCGAGCAAAACGACTGCGAATTACTGGAACAGATTTATAATATTTGGTGAGACTATAATGTCAGCGTGAGATTTACGACTTCATCTAAATGGAATAGTTCAAGATCCAGACTAAAACTGACCTCCATCCTCGTTTACCGAAAGAAAACTGCTTTTTCGAAATCTTAATACGTGAACAAACATTGTGAATGCATTGTCTGATGAATTTATTTAGCAGATGGTTGTAGGTCAATCTTCGTCGGGGTCTTAGACTAAGACGACAAAAAACAACCGCATCATTAGTTATATTTGAACGCCAGCTTTCTTAACTCTAAAAGGAGATCATTTTTTTTAGGCCTTTTCTGAAAGTCAAAGCCAATAAAAAAATGGCACGTATTGTTAGAACTAGCCATTTGGACCAATAGTTAATATGGCACAAAAGTTAAAATCAATAAATGTATAAAAATGATGAATCATCGAACTTGGTTCAGAGCAATCATACAACTTTTGCGCCATATTAACTATTGCTCCAAATGGCAAGTTCTAACAATACGTACCATTTTTTTTTGTTGGCTTTCAGAAAAGGCCCAAAAATGTATGGGGCCGAAATGATCTCCTTTACGACAATGGGTCCTTAGAACAATTTTCCTTATTTCAATGTTAGGTTTAGATTTCCCATTACTAACCCATCTCTACAAATGACAACACAACATAACAACGCGGCAGAAATCTCCAAATGAACCAAAGCAGAGACTGAGAGACCCATATTTCACAAGTTATTACAATAGTGCACTCCACGAATCACTCATTTATCAAACAGCTAAACCTAACACAATTTCTTAGAGAACCCGCAAACTTTAGATGAACCGACTGCAGGAACAGCAGAACTATGTATAAAGACTAAGTTTTGGCAGCTCAGAGAGATTGATGAAATGTATTTCAAAGTAGTTTTAGCGCTAACAGGTTAACTCAGTTTCAGTTCAGATGAAGGTAGGTATTTGCAATAACTTGGAATTAATATTCCAAGTTGTGACGCAGCCTGAAGTTCTGGCTGATTTTCAGTTTGAAGTGAATTTGACAACTGTAAAATGAGCTTGTAAAATGAAGATCTTTTCGCTGTTGAAAAATACAACAGAGTATTTTTGTTTACACGTCTTATTATTTAACATTACTTTAGAAGAACGAAATGTCTTTTTGACGGTACTTACTAATCATTAACACTAGAAACGGGATATTTACCATGTTTACCTGCCCCCGTAGCATGACCACCGTAGACAAGGATTTCTTTGACGGAAGAATCGACAAAATGGCAGCCCCCGTAGCATGACCACCTTAGACAAGGATTTCTTTGACGGAAGAATCGACAAAATAACAGATTGTGTCGACACAATGACAGATTTCTTTGCACTATCTGTCATTTTGTCGATTCTTCCGTCAAAGAAATCCTTGTCTACGTGGTCATGCTACGGGGGCTGTTGTGTTTTTTGTTTGTTCGTTTGTTTGAGTTTTGTTTATGTTGTTTGTTTTATTTGGTACTTACTTAGTTGAGTACGACTGTGAATGGGTATAAGAGTAGAGGAAGACCAAAGATACAATGGATGGACTGTGTGAAGCATGATATGGCTCGAAAGGAAGTGTCTGATGAGATAACGAGTAACAGAGAAGTATGGGAGAAGAAGACATGCTGCGCCGACCCCAAATGTATTAGGACAAGGGCAAAAGAATGATGAAGACTTACTTAGACACGCTTGAATCTTAAATGAGGCCAGAATTTTCCACTATGTTTTTAAAGATCGAGGAAAAAAAACACTATTCCCTATGTAGGAATAAACACATCACTTCCCAAACGAGTACTGTTTACGAAATCCCAAAGTATATAAACAAAACATAGGTAGGCAAGGAGTTTCACCTTGCAATCAAAACTATTTGCGAATTCAACAGCTATGGTTTATGTCAGCAATCTATCTAAATTCTACTAGCCAAAGTTAAACTGGAATGAATACACTTATTGCAGATCTGTTTATATGTTCCACAAATGTGTGGATGTAGAATGATTCACGAATATTTGTGGCTTGGAAGCAACACATCACGTGGTACCTAGCCCCGGTGACATCGATTTCCGATGAAGTACACTTGATGGTGTTGGATTGATCGAACTGTTTACATAACTGTTAGAATCGCAATATATAGAGGAATGGAAGATATCGATCGGTCTACCAACAGCGTTTGCGGACCTTGTCAACTAACCTACACATAAAGTAAACACTACAGGTCTTCCTGTATAACTCCGGCCGGGCAAAGTGTTATGGGGTTTTCGGTCAGTGGATCCATGGAGTCTGAATTTGTGCCCGGTTGATGGCTATACGCTCGCCCCCTATTACAGGGTAGGGTACACCTCTGCCCAACCCTTCAGGGATTACAGGCGTGATGTTACGTAAAGTTCTGTCCTAACTATATACCTGTGCTTAAAGGCAACACCGATGTCGAACACCAATGGCTTTGATTCGGTCCTTTGATCTGTGAAGAGGAAGAATCTTTTCTCTTCACGGATCAGAGGACCAATTTTGACTACGAGTCAATCGAGAAACGAATCATCGAGAAACGGGTCAATCGTAATAATATTAGCAGTTTATTGAAAGCAAAAATCTTCAAATAATCATCCTGAACAAAAATCTTCAAGTAAATCAAATATAATTTTCTCATCAAAGCTCTAAGGACTATTTCCGTCAATTCAGCCAGATAAGTAGGTACATATCGAATTCATAGCCGCCATTTTGAAAGTCGTTATAACAGCTACAAAATCAACTGGTTGACAGCTGTCAAACGTTTAATTGCGCGGGAAACGTGACTGCGCATTGTTTTATTATTGTCTTCAGATTCGTTTTTCCAGCGTTCGTAAAAAGGAAATAAATATCTTAGCAAGCTAAATTAGTTCAATTTAAATTCTGTAGCTTCAGCAAAGTTTGTTTTTGCAATTTTTATCATCATAATTTCCTTCTTTTTATTTCGCTGCTTACACTTCGTCTATCACTTGGTTTGCGTCATTTCTTAAAGAAGTTAAGACAGAGACGGAAAAATGTGTCTAATACACGTTTAGAGCTCATAGGATTTAGACTGTGATTTAGATTCGATCTATGTGCCTGAATTATAGCAATTCTAGCTTATGCCCACGGCTTCGCCCGCGTTTAGTTCACTCATTGTCCCACGGGATCCTACTCATCTTCCTGCCTTTGTCCCATGTTATTTGGGGTCGGCGCAACACGTTTTTTTCTTCCATTCGCCCCTGTCAATCGACACGGATTTACTTCATCATAATTTACTTCTTTTTCCTTCCTACCATTCCTCACACAATCCATCCATCCCTTCTTTGGTCTTTCTCTCCCTCTACATCCATAAACATTTATATTCATCACTCTTTTAGTTACACGCGATTCGTCCCCCCTCATCACTTGCTCGTACCACGGCAGTCGATTGCCTTTCAACATTTCTGTAACTGGCAACTTCCAAACTATCTCTAATATACTCATTCCTTCAAGAATGGATAAAGTAAGGAATCAACACATCCTCCTCAAGTCCTCAACATTCTCATCTCCGCTACATGCAATCTTTTTTTAGCCATCGGCTTGACAGCCCAGCATTCCCACGGGATCGTACTATCGGGATAAAAGTATGTATAGTATTGTATTGTATAACGGGCTGGTGTCAGCAACTCCATGTCAATGCGCGTATTTTGCGTATTTTTTAATGTATAGTAAGTAAGATATGTGTTAATCTAGGTATAAACTCCAACTCTTTTGTGCCAAAGTTAATTCAAATCCGTTGAGTAGTTATTGCGTGAAAGAGTAACAAACAGCCTCACAAAGTTTCGATTTAAAATACTAGTAGGACGTACAATGTTAAACACGCTGTTACCTCATGTTTTCAATAACCAAAACGCAATTATCTATTGTAAACTGTAAATTTGGCAAGATTCATGAACAGTTTTGACTGCTAAAAGATATCTGTATATTTCCTTGACGTGAGCCAGCTCTTGAGCTCTAACACATCCGCTGAAACGCGCTTCAATAACAAATAAACACATTTATGGCATTATTTCAAATAACTTATTTGTAAATGAATTAGATTTGGAAGTAAGAATCTATTTTTTATTGTGAAAATGAGGTAGTAACCAACGAGACATCAGTTTGTTAATGTCTATTTCATAACCTAAAAATGGTCCTTTCGCTAGGGGAACAATTTTTCCGAAAGAAATGTTTTTGCTGAAGAAGACTTTTGACCATGCTCAGTTGCTACTAAGAGTGTACCAGGGCTGCGACTGCCGTCTTTTTTTTCTTGTAATACGTACTTACCTACATCGAATTCTCCATGATTTCTGGTGCGATATATATACGTAATTCTTTTTTCATTTGGTAAAGGATACGCGCACGGTGGTCCTATATATCTATACTTACTTATAATAAATCTGTAGAGAGGTCAATTCTGTACATGAAATATATTTCCAAAATAACTATCAGGGGGTGATTAGGGATCGATACTGATGCCAAAAATGCAATCAATAAAATTTTTGTCTGTCTGTCTGTCTGTCTGTCTGTCTGTCTGTCTATCTGTCTGTCTGTATAACCGTTATAAAAACAAAAACTACTCGACGGATTTTAACGAAACTTGGTACAATTATTTTTCATACTCCTGAGTAGGTTATAGTATACTTTTCATCACGCTACAATCAATAGGAGCAGAGCAGTGAAGGGAAATGTTGGGAAAACGGGAGAAGTTACTCCATTTTTTAAGCTTCCGTCGCGTATGCAATCTTAATGGTTAAAGCTACACAGAAATCATGTATGACGGAAATGTTCTCCTTAAAATTATATAAAAAATATCCCACGACAGCATATGTCTATCTTTTATGGTTGACTCACAATATCACGTGTAACTCCCGATAGCTTAGCAGTTCGAAGCTTTCTGATTATGTTTGTCTACTCTTACGTTTATAACACTCTCAGTCATCCCTGACTGGGTGATATCAACACACAGCCCAAACCGCTGGTCTTAGAGACATGAAACTTGGAGGGTGTGTTCTTTGTGAAGAGTAAGTATCCACTAAGAAAGGATTTTTGGGAATTCCACCCATAAAGGGGTAGGGATGGAAGTTTATATGAAAGTCAGTTTTGAAGTTATGATATTCAAATTTTGTGTTTAAACTGACAATTGAAAATTAATTTATACGTGTCTCAGCGGATGAAGGTAAGTAACTATGTTTGTTCGGGTGGGATATTTTTCGACATCCACGCGGGCGAAGCCGCTGGCAGAAGCTAGTCCCACATATAATTAGAATAAGATCCCAGAGGGAATAGATAGTTTTTTATTAGCTTTGCTTTGGTAATTTATGAGTAATCTTCTATGATACGCATTTTGTTTTTCTTCGTTTTGGTTGATAATCTCTTAATATGTTCAAGTTACAATGTAAAAAAACACATGATAAGAATTTGTGTGGAATGCTACAGCTAACAAGTAACATTTAAGTAATTAAAACTATTAAAAAGCCCGACTACAAGTTGTATTATGTAGCTCTTTATAAATATTTGTAATCTCATTTTTATTTCCTTAATTTTGATACCGTACTTGATAAGTTTGGTTGAAAAAAAATATTAACGTTTACAATTTAGCGCCAAAAATCCGCCATTTTGCTTTTTTTTAGAACACCTATCTAAGGACCTTTGGGTTTTTGAGACGCATCTAATGATACCGTAATCGTCGACATCCATCCAGCCATTTGGAACATACGAGGTAATAAATAAAGAAACAAAGAAACATACAAGAAACGCAGTCGGGTAAAAGGGTCAAATATTTTTTTTTTTTCGAAATTAATTATTAAAAAGTTATCCTTAATTTGACTTTCAAACATTAATAACATCAGTATTACTGTTACTACTGAATTGATAGGCAGGCTATTGAGAAAATGACTGTTAACGTAAGATATTTATGCAAAATAAACCAGAAACTTTTAACAGTTCTGCTCATAAATAAGGAGAAAAACAAAGTATTAAAACCCACTTATCATTCTGCGGAGGCTGTTAAGATTCATCCGAGCGAAACGGGTCGTCCTGTTACTGGCAAGTTAGTGCCTTAACCGGTATAATATAAACTGCAGCCATTTGTTATAAAAAATAAGTAATAGAACGCAGAAAAATGTCATGGCTACGAGAAACCTGACCTCTTACATTGTTGCGGTTAACAAGAGCTGATTATTAATTTTGCAGGGCGCGGTAGACAAAATATTCGTTTATTTTTTAAGGTATCCAAGAAGTTTTGGTAGCCTTTATCTAACTATTTATAACCTCACGCCTGTAATTCCCGGAGGATCAGGCCGCTATGTAGGTACTTATACTGACCAGTTTTGTACCGAAAAGACCAGATTCGTCTATAGGACCAGTAAATATTCCGACGGCAACTTTTTTAAAGTCGATGGCGTTGATCTTATTGACTCAATTTTTTCAAAGACCATTAAGATACACAGGGTGGTACCACGTGTTCAGTACATGAATTTAACCCCCCCCCCCCCCCCTCCCGTGTACCTCAGACAGAAATTTTTCGTCGGTTATTAAAAAAAAGGCAGCTGTTTCCGATAAAACTGCAATACCTACACGGTTAAAAAGTATGGAGCAGCTGACTTTTTTGCAGACCTCTTTTTCAAAGATTCTCATTTTTGTTTTATTTTTCTGGTCAACTACATAGGTATTTGTAACTCCTACTAAATAAATAACAACCCCAGTTACTGTTATAAAATGCTTAAGTCATATAAAAGCTGCGATTGAAAAGAAAACACAACAATGCGACTACTTATCGACCCGAAGTCCACGAGACGGAAAGGCACTCTCTGTGGACTTAATGGAATAACATTGTGCACTTGGAAGCTTGGCTGCTTGGATACAATTTTTAGTTATTACTAGCTGTTGCCCCCGACCTTTTTCCACCCGCAATTACAAGGGTTTTAATTTTTTTTGCACCGAACCGTTATTCTTTTTCTAATTAAAACTAGTCCAATTTACTCCTTATAACATCAGCTATCTGCCAGTAAAAGTTTATCAAAATCGGTCTAGCCCTTTCGGAGATTAGCCGGAACAAATAGACAGACAGAAAAAGATTTTTGTAATAAGTACCGAAATACTTCCATATGGAAGTATTACGGTACTTATATCGCAACCGGCGGGCTTGTATACCAGATAATGACATAAACTTGGAAGTCGCAAAAGTATAGTATGTAAGCATCATAGCAGGTGGCGTTCTGTAGTTTCCTTCTACCTACCCCCATGGGCAAAAAGGCGTAAGTTCGGGTATTTGTTATTTACGGACTGAGGGCCTTTTCCGAACGTGGTTCGGGCTACGAGCATGATACTGCACGTTTCGACAGTAGTTTTGGAAAATTTATCACTGTCAACAACGTTGCAATGCAGTTTTGTAATCCACGGGACTGTACGACCTGTAATACGGGAAGGTAGGTATTTACACTTTTATACAGTATAAATACCTTCCCATTAAACTTGCATAAAAAAAGAAAAATGTATTCATTGACATTAAAACAAAAAACACTTTAAAACTAAACAAAATCAATAAGCAAAGTTTTTAATGCCAAAAGGGCCTCAGTTCAACATAATGCCAGATGGCAACACAAGGTGTAACACCTGACGCCGATTTTTAGCTGCAGCCCCCCGAGTGCCACACGCTCAAAAACATAAACACATAGTATCATATAAAATATCTTGTACACAAAATCAAATAAAATGTTGTCGCAGGAAGCGCACAGCGCAAACAAACTGCCCAAGAACCTTTGAATAAAGAGTAGTGCGACATGTCCCACTACGCTCCAAAAGCTTGGCTTTGTCTCATGAGACAAAGCCAAGCTTGTGGACTTGTGTTGAGGCACCACCAATGTATAATAGCCTCTCTACTTATTGAAAATTATCCTTATCCCAATTTTCCAATCCAAAGCTTTTGCTACGACTGTAGAAACTATTATCTTCCTTTTAAATTATTTTCTTTAACGTCGGTTTAGAACAATAACCTAAAAGTAAGAACACTACTTTTATTTTTGTTTTGTGAAATTGGTGTTCAGAATTGCTGTCTTCAAAGAAAATCGATGTTCCATTGTTAAAGAAAATTCCGAGACAGAATACAATGTTTGGCCCACATTTACAAAAGGAGTTATTTCTAAAGAAAGAGGTAGACCGTACCTACATTTTCCAACTGGCCATTAATTTTGACGTGAATAGCTTCACGCGGTGTTGGGTCTAAACCTTTCACTTTTTGCAGGATACAATTAAAAATTAAATGTCCTTATTGTGTTAGAGAAATAAGGTAATCAGTGGCCCGAAAGTCTGACAACCAGTCCTTACCAAAGGGTTCCGTATTACCCAGTACTAACTGGGTTATGGAGGTTAGATAGGCAGTCGCTCCATGTAAAATACTGGAATTCAGCTGCATCCGGTTAGACTGGAAGCCAACCCCAACATAGTTGGGAAAAGGCTGGGCAGATGATGTTGATTATCAGTGAAAATCTTGACGTATTTATAATTATTTTTTGTTGAAACTTGAAACATAATATTGTCCAAAAAATCTCAAGATTTACTTCTTACCCTTATTCAGCTTCTGACGGTAATGTAAACGGAGGCCTCATGATACTTTTACATATTGCCTAAAGAGTTAAGCTGTATAATGTGGACAGGAAATATAAATCCTTCTTCATGAAGAAGACTAACCAGCTGTAAGACTTTAATCAACACTGCACTGTATGACTGCACAAAATACATAACAAGTTTGTGAACAACCTTTGCCAAAAGAAACTCAAATGGAGTTGGACAGGACACTTAACAAGACACAGTTATTGCAGGTGGAAGGCTGTCACCGAATGGTGTCCAAAAACTGGGAAAAGTAATGTGGGTCGTCCGGCCGCGAGGTGGGTAGACGACATAGTTGAATTCGGGGGAAATCGCTGGATGAGGCTGGCATAGGACGTGGAGATTGGCACAAGAAAAGAGAGGCCTAGACCCAGCAGTAGGTGAATTCAGGCTGTGGATGACGAAGACTGCCAAAAGAACCAGATCCCATAAAGAAAGTCCCATAAGATACACTCTATCCACCAACAGAAAATTTCATAAACACCACGCACCATTCAGCAAAACATGACCCAACACTAAAACAGGCAAAATGCACATTTTCACAATCAGCAAGTCTAAAAATAACCCTCAATTATTCTACCTAATGCATGGCAAATATCGCCATAAACAATTTAAATCCGCCATCTTGTTTCGTGCTCAAGAGCGCGTAAATCGCGCGATAATAACAGTCAAGTGTTTCGCGGGATCCACACGTAGGGGCTGCGTAATCTTTCAAACGATTGCCTTGACAGATGTCACTGTCTTGGGGGTTTTGTTTTTCTTTTTTTTGTTATATGTCATAGAGGTTGGAGCATGGTGTGTTGGCGTTTATTTTAACTTGATAGGCCTCTTTTCACTTCGTTTGTTTACAGAAAGGGTTAAATTCTGTTTTATGGAACTATGTAACCCTTGTTTTGTTCTTTTTGTGATCCGGAATTAAAAAAACTGTCTGGTTTTTAACCTAACCTTGGTTTTAGTTATGTCTGAAAATTTTCTTTCGTTTTTTACGTTAATAGTATTACTGGCTGTTGAAATTAATAGCCCTAGTGAAAGGCGGACGTAGAATGCCTAAAGCTTAATCCCCCTATTTATTCTGTAAGTATATGGTCATATTCATAATGTCGTCTAAGAAAGAGATAATAAGCACAGACATAAGAAATAATGCCTTAAAATGGCTACATAAAATAAGCTATTTTCACATGGACCTCAACTTTATATAACTCCGAGTATAAAAAGTTTAAATGAAAAATACTTTATGTTGGAACTTGGGCTGACCTCAATATTTTTGGGACCGGATACAAAAGCACATGTGGGCCCGGCATTGTTTTTAAAATTGCAGTGTTTACGTAAGTACTGTAACTTTTTCGTGATATTTTGACCAGTGGACCGTGAGATCTGTATTTTACAGACTGTAGATGTCTCATATTCGACTAGTTGTATCTTCAGTTTCAGACGAGGCTAAAGCCAAACATGAAAGACAATTTCGAATTTCGAACGCTCAAATCTGAAGCAACTTATTCAAATTCGGGATTCAAAACGAGTTTATCCATTCGGGAATACACTAGTTCTTCCTACGAAGTTAAACCGGACCTGACTAAAATAAAAACGAAGAAGGAAAAGCCGGTGTAAAAACAAAATTAAAACTTACAGGAGGCGCAATCCAACACTGCAAAAGATTAATCATTGTACCAGATGCCTCCACCAATCACTCGAAAGTTCGGCGATTCGAAATTTAAACATAAAACTGTTGATATATCTGCGCTGGCCAGTACACAACCGAAGTCTTTGGGCACAGATAATGTACTACCACTGAACCATCTTTATTTATTCTATGTTTTGGGAGCTTGCCACATCTGCAATTATTGAAACTGATTGGTTTTGCTCATCCGTTATGGGAAGACTTGCTGATGTTCGTGAACTTGCTTGCATACTTCACTCTATGCCCTCGGAGGCTGAGTTACACAAACTTTTTGTCACTTGATGGACCCCTAGCCCATAGACAAGTAGGTAACTTCAAAACAACGTAATACTTCTTTCACGTTCAAGTCTTCAGAGGCGTAAGGTGGGTGTTGTCAGTCAGTCAGTCACGGAGGTGTTTTCGTTGTTTCTCGTTCCAAAAGAGCAGAGCAGCAGAGAGAAACACTTGGATGGATATATGGACGACATACTTGTAGCACAAGGACAGACGGTACACGATTTAAAAAAATTCAGGAAAATTAATCACTATACGGAGTTATATAACTCGGTTCAAAACTGTAAACTGACTGAGTGCGAAAAATCACCTCGAAATATCCGCTGTATTTTGAAGAAACTAATGCACAGTAACTGGTCTTCAGAAATAACACACATAAAACGCTAAATTCATTTTGCAGCACTAAAAAAAACGAGCACACCGCATTTTACTACAACGCTCCTGAAAGTTTCAGGGTTTAACCACAAACTGAACACGGAGTATAACACACCTACCTGTATGCACAAACATGCTCCCATCTGTCTACGATCTGAGTAAATACATACTGATTCTAAAACCGCTTACGTTAAATTAGACTACACTACGCGAGATTAAATGTTTAGGTGCCTCGTAGGTATTGAGACTGGAAGAAAGAATATACTTGTGAATTAGAGAATTTCAATTCTGCGGTTAAAAGAGGTCGCCTCATAACCCTACAATGTTAGTCAAGATACTGGCCACAATGGCTTAGCTAAACAAAGAGATGCCATTACAGTTCCGAGGTAGTGTTTAAGTCTTTTTCTATGTAGGTACTAAACATGTTTGTATCTTGAAACTGTCACGTACTTTTCCAATTTATGTGCAAGTAGGTAGATAAGTTCTTAAAATTATGTGATGAGCTAGTAGCATCATTGTCATCTTGTTTGTTGTTAGGTACTGTAAGTCATATTGTAGTCACTGTGAAATCATCTTCAATGCTCTGTGCGGAGATTACCCCCTACATACAAACAAATTTTACCTCTTTATAATATTAGTATAGATTTACTTTACTATCTTATAAATGTATTTTAAATTAAAGTTGATTTTCGTGTCCGTCATTACGACCACATTTTTCCTCGAAACTAACCAACCGATTTTGATGCGGTTTGCACAAATTTATTCCGGTATTAATTTATTTGATTTAATGTGTATCTATAGTACCTATATTCAAATTAAACTTACCTACATAAAGAAATCTAGATGTTTTAGCAAGTTATAAAATCCGTTTGATTCAGGGGCGGGTCTTCTTAACTTATCGATGGTAAATAGTTCAAAAGTGTTTAGCCCAAAACTCAGCCACGCGAACCCCGCTCACTCACTCATTTCTACCCATCATAATTCCAATTCTTTCTATCCTAATGACTACTTCTTGTGATTCGTCCTCTTAAGAGGGAACAGGGCCTGCGAGGTAGATATTTGAAGAAACTATTATATGCTTCTTCGTCAAGCTCACCGCCGTAGAGTGCAATTAGGACAGCTACAGCTCGGACCAAAAAAAAATGAGAAAAAGTCGACGTTTCGTATTCCCCTTTTTTCTCCTCGAAAACTCAGCCGATTAAATTATTTTTGACATTAACATTTTAAGAAAGAGTATGTCCAGGTTCATCAATTTATTTTATGTTAAAAACTTTTAGAATTTGTCTGGCCTCCAATCACGGCCGTAAAAATGAGTCATTTTTGACATATTTGGAGGGTCATATTTTCTTTACTTATTAGTTGCTGAAAAAAAATGAAATGACAGGGACGTGTCTACAGTAGACCTAGATTTTATGAAAAAAATTGATTGCTGTAGAAGCAAAATTTTTTTATTTTTTTTCAATTTCCGCAGGAATACGTATTTATGGAGAATCGTAGCTCCTGTTCCCTCTTAAGATTCAAGATGGCAAACTCATTTTATTGTTTGTCTAGACGCTAGCTTCAACTAAAAAATGCAGTGTTTCAATCTAGACATCAAAAAGTGTTAAGAAAGATTTATTACTAACTAGCGACCCGCCCCGGCTTCGCACGGGTGCAATGTATACATATAAACCTTCCTCTTGAATCACTCTATCTATTGCTGAAAACTGCATTAAAATCTGTTGCGTAGTTTAAAAGATCTAAGCGCACAAAGATTTGATACGAGCGATTCTCCAACTACTATATATATGTATTATTTGACAATAAAACTATCCGCTCATTCTTTCCCTCTAGCTTTCGGAAAAAAGTGTAAAAAATGTCAGTGGTCCTATTTTCTGTCTGAAACTATATATTTTCACAACCTCGTTTCGTCCTCAGTTCGAAGAGTCTGTTTGCACCCCCGCAAAAACTGCTGGACAGATATTAATGAGACTTTCAGAATCGTTAAATTGTTCAAAACTTGTTTAAAATGTTTGCGCATTTTATAATGCGATAACTTTTCTGAGAAACTATTAGAAATGTTAGGTTGTTTTGATGCAAAATGTTAAGGAATATTATAGATTTCTTTGTGGTTTTGACTGAGCAAGGAAAAACGTGCAAATACCTATCAAAATAAGTAAAAAAGTTGTAAAGGTCAGCGGTATATGCAAATGAACGCTTCGCTAACCTACGCTGACGTTATCTTTTTATTCGTCCTTTTTTTAAATTTTCTACTAAATAGTAACGATTTGAACGATTTTTTGTGAATGTGTGGACATTGTAGGCTTTATAGATTCCCCGCTGCTTGTTAACTTTTGTTAACTTTTTATTTTGTTCTACATTTTTTGTAGCAACGAGTTATTGTCGGGCCTACGCTGTCCCCCCATACTCAAGTACAGATGCTGTATCCATAATAATACTGTAGCACCAAATGATTTGAAAAGAGTACCCATGGAGTTTCTTGCCGGTTCTTCTCCATAGGAAACGACCAACCCGAACCGTGCACCTTTTTGTCGACGTTTAAAAGTGCCCATCGAGGCCTATGTGAAATAAAATATTTTGATTTTGAACCAGGGTTGGCTCGTTTTTTTTAAAGTAGAAGTCTACGTTTCTCACAAAGTTACAATCTAATCAAGGCTCTATTTATCTACCTAAAAGGTCTGTTTTTGTAAAGGCAAGACTTTATCTGAAAACTTACTAAGAGAAACAAATGATAATCGATCCTGATGCAGATATTCTGCTACATGTAAACAAATATACCAAACTACCAACGCATAATACCCTAATAATCATGCGAACTTACTAAATCCTATCTGTACCAATTCATTATTAAAATAATTGATTAATGTATATGCCACTGTGATAACAATAATGATTAAACCGTCCTGTAGTGGAGCAAACTGATAACTAGGTCACGAAAAGCAACAATCCATTAAAATTTTAACAAAAATCCTATATGTTTTGTCATTGTCCGTTTCGAGTCGAAAATATGTAAGATTTTCACGCAAATTAGTAAAAAACTACATTTGTTTTTCCATAGAAAATTGAACTTAAATGATCATTATCCCACCTGTATGCATTTGGCTCCAAAATTAACAAAATATCTTACAAATAAACTGTTGATTTCTGTATTTTTTGACGAGAGAATAAAATATAACGAAATAAAACTCACCTTGGAAAAGAAATCGTGTGATGATTTTGTTGTTTTTCAGTTTGAGCACGTGGTGCGGCGAAACGCGGGCGTTTACAGAACGACAACGGCTACACTGAAACTGAAGGATGCTGAGAAACTGCCCTATGTCAAAATGTTCGCGCACGCGCTGTTCGAACCCATTTTAAAGGAGCGTTCCATCGCCACGACAAAAAAAAAAACTACTGAATTTCAATTCGCGTATTCCTTTTTTAAATAATAAAAGAAACAAATGAAACGCGTGTTGATGTCTTGAAGTCTGATTTTAAAATATAAAGATGACGGTATGAAATGAAACCAGCTCCATAAATTCTTACTAACCTGTTTTCTGTATTTTTTATTGTAACACGTATAAAAATTATAATTGTGTTGTTTTAAAACGCAAAACATGTGACCTTAAGTTTTATTTTGATGTTTGATGTCATTCAAAACAAGTTTGTTTCGATTTATTTCGTCTAGTCGGAGCAATATGAATTTATAATTACTTCCAGTTAGGAGCAATGCGGACATTATACCAAAAAAAAAAAATTTTTTTACTTAAAGTTAATTCCCACTTTTTCCCTATTATGGTCTTTTATTTCTTACAAGTACTATTTAAATACTAATATATATAATATATCATATTTTATACTATTATTTTCATACTCAGTCATACTATTTACAACCACTGCTCCTGAAAGCCATATTCTACAGTAGCGACCTCTATAAAAGCGCTGAAGGACAGAAGGAATGAAGGTCAACGAGTCTCAGAGAATATCCCTTAAATCAGATACGTAATACTAATTTTCTAGAACCTTTACCATGCTAGCGATAATCACAGATAACATTAATTATGTTAATGTCATAATTAATGTTATCCGGTATCGGGAACAGGGTCCAAGCTACCTGTTGTAATTTCTTACAACAGGTAGCTTGGACCCTGTTCCCGACACCTACAATTTTTATATTTTTTAAATGTTTTTTAAATTGTTTTATTTTCAGGAATATTTTAAAAAAATGTATTAGATTTGTATAGAAATAAATAAAGGAAATACATTTACTAATGTCTTTATTTATTAGTACTTTTCCTCCAATATATCGTAATTCAAGGTTAAAACCGGTGCGACAAGTTTTTGGTAAGATTTTCCTGTACTACATGTCGCAGCAGTGAAAACTCCATTTATTTAAGATTAACAACTTGCAATCATATATACGTATACACAGCTAAACATGCTGTAAGAAGGTTATTTAGTTAATACATTAGCAGCCCTAATGTATTTCTAAAACATTTATTCCATAGTTCGTACTTACATAGGTAATAAAAAAAATTACAATACCTAAGTCAGTGGCGAAGGTTCCATACAACTCGATTCCTACTGGCTTCCCTTTGAAAAATGGCACAATCAGTATTCTATAGACAAATAAAATAATCACATTACAGATATGTACTCCGGCTAACCTCCTACAAAATTGACCCTTCGCTACTGCTAAGTATACCTAAACATGAATGGAAGAATTATGGTTGATTGGAAAATTCATAACCAAATTACATTTCGAAGGGTAACCAACAGGACCCTATTACTAAGCCTCCGCTGTCCGTTCGTCTGTCTGTCAGCGTGCTATATCTTATGATCTGTAAAAGGTAGACAGTTGAAATTTTCACAGAATGTGAATTTCTATCAACAAATAATTAAAATAAATAATTAATTAATAAATGGCGACACTTGGGGGAGGCCTATGTCCAGCAATGGAAGTCTTTCGGCTAAAATGATGGTGATGATGAAATTAAAAATTAAAGGGGGCTCCCCTACTACGATAGTACGGAACCGAACCCTTGATGCGCGAGTCCGAGTCACACTTGGCCGGTTTTTGTGTAGATATCGACATATAATGTCTATTTTTCACAATTTTGAATTACCATGTTTATTTATTAAAACTTTAGGCACATTTAAAAATACAAAAACAAGGAGGTCTTAATTTAAAAACAACAAACAAACAAAACAAAAACAAATTTACAATTTTTTTTTTTTTATTATTTCGGCACTCTCTACCGGTCTTCCTTTTAGGGATACATTGGTGTAACGTAACGTAAAATGTAACATGAGCTGTCCAGACTTATGCATTGCAACATGAAATGTAACGTCACAGCAAGGCGAATTTTATTGGTTTAGCGTGTGTTACAGTGCATGTTACATTTCACCAATGTGTACCCAGCATTAGGCTGACGTTTAGGCACAGATGCCAGCACCTCAAGCTACCCGAAACTGTCAAATTTCCTTAATCAACCTTGAACCTAATGCTTCAGCGATAAAGTTGAAAGGAATTTGACAGATTGTGGTATCATAAATCATATTTATTTCTGTAAATTGGTTTACAAAACTCTTTTACAAGTCACCATGTTTTCTTTTAAAACTAGATGGGGCCGGTCTTTCGTACCTGACTACTCTGAGAAGAAACATCCAAAACAAACTCAGATGAGAGATTTTTTAAAGTCCAGACATTGCTCGATGTGCTAGCATCTGTACCATCAAGGGCCGACCCAGCTATCATGTCAAGGGGGGTCACATAGTTGAGATCTAGTCATGACAGGCTCGAATTCGATTACAATAATAATTCAAATTAAGAAGAAAGTGTTTTATTGCTATATGTCAAAATACAGGGTGATTGGAAGCTGGGTGCAAAGCTTTAAGGCGAAGATAGTACAGACAATTTAGAACCATTTAAGCCATGGTTGTCTTAGACGAAGTCTTACCCTTTTTTTTAACCTAATTTTTATGTTTTTTTTCGAATATTCCCAAAATTTTAACTAAACTGCTTGTTTATGGCCAAATTGAATGATAAATGAATTAAATTTTATTTTATTAAAGTAATGTGTAAGCAATCTAGCAAAACTAGCAAAAGCTTCAAATGTTGTTTTAATTAGTCTGCCTAAAATTTAAAATGTCTCCCTCAAATTGGTTTGTAGGTCCTAATTTCAGTAATTTGTAAGATGTCCGCGTAAATGATACCTCAAAAGAAAGAACGATTATCAAGCATGTTTTCAAAAAGGTTTGACCAAAATTGCCCCCTGCGTTTTTTTTTTTAAATAAGGTTTACAAAAAGTATTTATGAATTTTTAAAATTTTTATGAACTTTAAATGTCTGTAAAAAAAATGTGTAACGACACAGAGGCCTTGAACTTGTTTTGTTAGATTGCTTACACATTACTTTAATTAAATAAAATAAAAATTAATTCATTTATCATTCAATTTGGCCACAAATAAGCAGTTTAGTCAAAATTTTGGTAATTTTCGAAAAAAAAAAACATAAAATTTGGTTAAAAATACTGGTAAGACTTCGTCTAAGACAACCATGGCTTAAATGGTTCCAAATTGTCTGTAATATCTTCGCCTTAAAGCTTTGCACCCAGCTTCCAATCACCCTGTATATTTACTGAATTAAATAACAAAGTCAACTTTTCTCTTATGTCTTCTCCCAAAACGTTTTAAAATCATAATTTTCCCAGTCCAGGGGGAGATCATGATCCCCATGACCCCTACAACCTACCCTACCTACCCTGCCTACTTAATTTTGAAATTGAATTTCAAAATTGGAAGCTTTCCCAGCTATGTAGGGGTCGGCTTCCAGTCTAACCGGATGCAGCTGGATACCAGTATTTTACAAGGAGCGACTGCCTATCTGACCTCCACAATCCAGTACTGGGTAATTCGAGACCCCTTGGGAAGACTGGTTGTCAGACTTTCGAACTACTGACTACCTGTAACGACTGTCAAAGATCTACAAATGACAGCCGAGACCAACGGCTTAACGTGCCTTCCGAGGCACGGAGGAAACTCGGTATGTAATGGGTGGTCACCCATCCACGGACCAACCTAGGCAATCGCGGCTTAACCTAAAGATCGTTCCGAGCGGCTGTTATTATTTAGCCATGAGTTCCTCCTAGAATTGATCCTATCCATGTTATAAACCTTTTTGTTGCTAAGGGATCTGTATCTTCCGCAAACGATAATCCGGGCTTTTGCTAAGCTTACTTGGGAACATGCGTTTTTTAGCAACTGGACATATCCACGTTGTATACAGGGTGAGGCATTATAATAATATTTCCAACTGTCCATTCGGTGAAAAACTTTCGGTTTGAGGTGGTCATGTTAGAGGCTGTTTTTTTTTTACAAGTCTGGAATTTAAGCTCAGTGTCCCGAATGCGAGAGGGAATTCTGAAATGTCCGGAATTTCTATTAGTGAGAGTATTAAAACAGTATATTATGATAACATATTTTTTTGTGAAATAAACATTTCCTAGGTTGATTTAATTAAAAATAATAATCTATACTAATCTTTACATAGTATAAAACAAAGTCGCTCTCGCTGCTTTTATGCTTAGATCTTTTAAACTACGCCACGGATTTTAATGCATTTTACAGCAATAGATAGTGATTCAAGAGGAACGTTTATGTGTATATACCCCCGTGTGAAAAAAAAATCAGCTGTGCCATACATTTTGACCGAGTAGGTATTGCACATTCGTAGGAAACAGCTGTTTTTGTTTAATAACCGATGCTATGTGGCCTCCACATAGAAATTTTTCATCGCTCAGAAAGATATACTGAATAGGTACCTACGTGGTAACCGTTTTCGCGTCGGTGTCCCATCCACCCCGTATAGTTGCGAACGTTGGTGCCTTCGGTACGGAGTTACTAATTCATTACAGTGTGTAAGCATGCCTTGGTTTTAAAATCAGGCGCTTTCGCAAACCATTGTTAACTTAGTTTTTCGAGTTTTTCAGAATTTAAGTCTATTTTTATTTCTTTTCAAGGATAGCTTTGACTGAAAATATTGAACTTAGTAGGTGGTGCTGAATACAACGAGTTTATTTGTCATTCCCATAGATCCCAAAATGCTATCACCAAAAGATTCGAAAGTGCTATTATATCATTCAGTATTGTCTAAAAAAATTCCCAAAACTTTCTTATGGGAACTATTTAAGGGCCATTTTTCGTTTTAAATCACATTATGGTCAATTTGATTTGACAAAAAAAGAATTAAAGTACTTAACAATCAAAATCTTTGTACTCAAAATAGCTTCATCCGGCCACTAAAATTATAGGGGCCTTTGAATAGAAATGTTGAAAAGAGATGGCAATATTCAACCAGTGATGAAGGAAAGAGAGAATCCGCATTATTTTTGCAATGGTCGAAATGGCGAGGGGAGACCAAAACTCAAGGGGTTACAAGGAAAATCGTGTCGGTCTTGCGTTTTGTTGTAATCCGCAAACATGACCTAAATAGCATATCAACCTCTGCCAATATCCCCAGATTAAGCCACAGACGACGCATAATCATATCATAAAATAGGTGCCATCCAATTTACTGAGCAAACAAAATCTTAGCTCTCGCAGAAAATCTCGCTCAATGCGATACACAGCAGCCCCGCCCTCATCTCACAGACTCTGCCGCTACAGAGTATAAATTCGCCGGGCTGTGTCAAGGTCAATCCAGTTCAATAACTTCATTCGTTCCGTTCATCTCGCTCATTCGTTCGTTGACGCATGCGCAGAGGCGAGCAGTTGTACCGTTTGCCGCGTTTATTCATTCCAGTTCCGACCGGTAGTACGGACTCACATACTTTTTTGATTAACTAAAAAGCATTTTTTATATTAAAAAATGGAATTCGTCGGCAAGAAATACAAGATGATCTCCTCGGAGAACTTCGACGAGTTCATGAAGGCTATCGGTAAGTTTATTTATGCTGTAATATCATTGTAATACTTCTAAGAAAAAATCAATGTTGGATGCCGGCCGGTTCGCCCAGCTACCACGCCGGTCCGACGGGCCGACACCTTTTTGCGCTTATTTCACTTGAATGTTTCTCTATTTTCGCTGTTATAAAGGTGTTCTCTTCTCGTTATTTTAGGTTCTTTTAATTTTCTTGTGGAAAATTTAGCTCGTAAATGTAAATCGATAAAATTTCATCTACCTACTTGGAACCATTTTAAGATTCTTCCACTTTCATAAATGCATTTTTTTACATTTTTAAATAACACGCTGTATATTTTTTACTACATCCGACTGAAAATGGGCTAAGACAAAAATTTATATTTTTTGTGATTTGATTTATTTTTGAAGAAAGCAGGTAGATGTTTTCTTGTGTTTTTTAACCATTTCCCTTGTAAGTCCAATAGAAAATTATTCCATGAAAAATATTTCCTTTGTTAGTCAAGATTTTCGAATCGGGATCGATGAGTTATTGAAATGTCGTGAACGTTCATGAAAGCTATAGCTATAGCTAGCCCAGCCCATCTGTTGCTTCGAGACATCACGAGTAGGTAATTGCTTCAAACAAACCTAACCAATCTACCTACCTTCTGATATTATATACTAGTATGTAATAGGTATTATTATACACGTCTATGCTAACAAAATTAGTTGTGCCTATTGTACTGAAAACCTCGGACTAACAATGGTGTTTCAGGCGTATGAAATGTTTAAGGTACTGTATTTTTTATGTCCTATTGTGTACCTACATACCTGTGTCCTGTATTGCGTTTTATGTCCCGTATTTAGGTCACCTGCAATCGATTGACCTAGCTCGTAGCACAGCCGTTCTAGCTTCATTAGCAGTGTGCAATACGTTCCACTGAGCTTTTGCTTTACTTTGAAACGTTAATATTTTCTTAGATGTAGGTTTGTTAAAAGATACAATATACCAGTGGCGAAGGTTCCATCCAACTCGATTCCTATTGGCTTCCCTTTGAAAAATGGCACAGTCAGTATTCTATTGACAAATAATTTAATCACATTAAAGATATGTACTCCGGCTTACTTCTACAAAAATTGACATTTCGCTACTGGAATATACTTTATTGTAAGTACCTACCTACGCCACAATTGTTGCACAGCTCTATTGGATTGTAAGCAGAAGCAATCTGTTGCTTCTTTTCGAGTCTTTCATTTACATTTTAGACTTTTCCAAAAGGTTTGGTTGAAAGCGGTCGAACTTTAATAGAAGTTCTTTGCAGTTTTTTTTTGAATAATTAGTTCTTTACATACTTAACATCACGCCTGTTATCCCTGAAGGCTTCTACAGAGGTGTACCCTATAAGTCACCCACATTTCGAACAAATAACTGGCGACATGGGGGTATACTATTAGGTAGACCTCTGCCTAATCCGTGGGGGATTAAAGACGTGATGTTATGTAACTAGAAAATTTTTTTTTAATATAAAATGAGTCTGTGGTCACAGCACCTCGACCTTTGCTACTGAGTAATAATAAGTAAACTATACCTGTTAGTAGTGTTAGTTAATCCATTGCATTATGACCGTAGATACGAAAGATAGATAACTGAATAATCCTGCTTATCGTATAAAACCCAACTTTTTTGCAAAAAATATTAATCTATTACGGGACATGGAATTTTTTCAATAGAAATCCGTCCTATATCGAAGTTTTTTTGATAAAAATGCACACCGTTCTGATAAAAATGAACTGATAACAGAATGGTTTTGGTACCACTTAACGTGAATAACTACTTTAGTTTCCAAAAAAATTACAATTACGCAGAAACAAGTCTGCCAAAAAAACATTAACTTTCAAAATTTCAGGTTAAAGAAAAATGTTTTTAGATCTTGCTATAAACTTCAGTCGCTTACTCAGTATTATATCGAAGAAAAAAAAACATAATATACATTATGCAACTAAGTAATGCACATAAAACGTACATATTACCGCATTGCAGAAGTAAGATAAACCGGTTGTATTAAACGCCCCATGCAGCCTACGTGCATTCATTCCTATTTATATTGTTCATTCTCAACTACTCATGAGTGAGTTTTATGTCAGAAAAATATTTAATGTAGTTTGTACGTGCTTAGTGCTGCTTTTATTAATTAAAAAAATTTTAGACGTGTCTCTGGTCTGTTTAATCAAGCCTGTTTTGTTTGAGATGACCAGAGTTTTTTTTTTTCTTTCTGGCTTCGCACTACGGTTTAACCGCAGAGTTGTTAATTAAACAGAGCTTATAATAAGTGACGTTCACGAGACTAATGAGACTATTTCTCGGGAATTGTGTCACATAGTAATAGATATAAGGAAAAGTGGGACTGAGAGGAACATGTAAGGCCTTCCTTTCATTTACCTTCCTTACACAAAGTGATCGGTACCTAAGTAAGTAATTTAAATAAGTAAGGTAATTTATGTGTACGAAATTATTGGTAATAGAAATGTGTACTAAACTATAATAAGTAATGGTAAAAATGCTCATAATGCTTTTTCACAAAAATTTGCAACTAGCATGTTTGTAGGGCCCTCGACCTTCAAAAACTAATGAGAAAACGAGTTAGAAAGTAAAACTAAATGGAAAAAATACCGATTTCAAAAAGGTATCATAAAAACAAGAACTTCCTGAAGATACTGTCATGAATTTCTTGTAACTAAGAGATAATCTAAATTGCTCATAAAATTTTACCGCTGATAAAAAAAAATAGCGTTATTCACTTTTACTAAAAATTTATATGACCACATTGACCACCTGCAATGAGTGTGCCGATTATTCATCTTATCGGGGCTCAGTGGGGGCACAATAGGCCCCCTTGTACTCATGGCGATTTAAATGATAACTTGTTGAATGAGACTGTTCATTGGTAATAGGTTAAATTGATACATTCTTTCTTGATGAGAGCTTCAATGTTGGGTCAGCCATCAACTCCGATTAGGTCAGATAGTCAGTTGACCGCGAAGAATTTGAAGGCATTATTTTATTCTTATTAGGCTTTATTCACTCTTCTTTGATTCTTATGGTTCTATCCAGTGGCGTGTCCAAAGTTTCCAAAGGTTTTTCCTTTTAGACATTCTTAGGAACTGGAACATAGGTAACTAACTACACCTTCGGGGAATCCATATGCGTGATGCTATTGTGTTGCTGTAATATTTTTTCAAAAATATTACAGCGCTCATTGTTAAATTAATGATTAACAATGAACAATCACGGAAGATATCCCGTAAGTGACAGTATATGTGTAAACCGTGAAAGCTTGAAACAGTGTTTAAATTAATGATTTCTTGAACTAGCTGTAAATCCTATCCTATAGTTTGTTTGTTACCTTTTCACGCCTAAACAACTGAACCGATAATCCAGAAATTTTGCGAATTCGTTGTCAGATGTACAGAAACGGACATAACCTTTCATCCCGAAAAAAAAGTACTGTTCCCGAGGAAAACAACAATAACGTTCTTATGATAATAGATGGCGCCACGTGTCTTTCGAATCATGATTGAATTATATTATTACAAGCCGAATTGATTGTTAAATTCTAAATAAACGCGAGCGAAGCCGCGGGCAAAAGCTACTGATCTATCGTTACGTTTGGAAAATTATTCCACTCAATCTTCTAAATATAAGCTGAAATTAACTGTTCGTCCATCATTCGCGTGTTTTAAACAATATACAAGCCAAGAGCCACGGTTTTTCCAATCTCATCCAGCAACGTTTATGAGTAAAAAAATCTTTCAGCTTGGTTGCATATTAGGTGCCCC
Source organism: Noctua comes (assembly GCA_963082995.1). Classification (NCBI taxonomy): domain Eukaryota; kingdom Metazoa; phylum Arthropoda; class Insecta; order Lepidoptera; family Noctuidae; genus Noctua; species Noctua comes. The sequence continues at coordinate 11,904,573 of OY720285.1, forward strand.
GCAAATTATTCACTTCCTTCATTGGATAATGGCGCAAAAAAACAGACAAGTTTTTCACTTGTCTCGTTTTTGCTAGATTCAAGTAATTGTAGTGGCAATGTCTGAAGAAGATTAGCATGGTTGATGGATAAAGCGGCTGAACTTTGAACTTCAGTAAGATGAAAATTATATTACAAAAAAAGACAGGAAATGTCGCCAAGAAACAAGGTCTGTTTTTGTATTCATTTAATTACGGAACGATAACTGAAGAAAAAAAAAACAATTAACTTGTTACGTATACGCCTAATTATCTTTAAGCGTTAAAACGAGCATTAAAAATAACCACACACAAATTTTTCATGATCTGTCACCAGAAATGCATAAAAAAACATCATACCACTCGTGCGATTAATATCATTCAACAAAACAGAGGTTAACAAAAAATTAACAAAACCAGACAATACGGAGTTAGATTCCTTCAGACCTTGGACTTAGCGCGGACTTTGACTCGAGACTCGACTCGGAAACCTGCCAACACTATTTACACTACTACAAAACTGACTTTGTGACAAATAGTTCGTGCATTTTACCTATGATTCACACGAATACAAAGGTCGACGATCTGTAAAAGTTTTTGCGTAACAATCACATCATGCAATCTTCGTCTTACCTGTTTAGCATTTTCATTTTTCCAATTTCATACTTAGGCTGTTTTCAATATTGACTGGCAGTTACTCCCTAAGACAAAAAAAAAACAAGAAAATTATGCTTGTTTTTGTTTCTTCTTTTTTCGAATGCATACTGAGCTAACCCATTTTAAAACGACTGGCTGTTAAACACTTTTAAAAATAAATCAAACTTGACGGCTTAACAATAGTTTCAATAAAATATGGTAGTGGAAAATTTTATGTCTTCATTTATTATTTACAGTTTTACACACTTACGAGTAACATATATTTATTTAGAACGGTAATAAATAATATGTTTTGCTGTGATAACAGTCCCATTTATTTGATGGCAATAAAAAATCGGTTAAGTAACGCATAGAAGTAAGCATTGTTTGATTTCATGTCCAGAATTGTGACCGTTGATTGACAATAAATCCAATTTAAGCAAGCCAATTTTCCGAAAAGGCTGCAAATTATTAGTTTATGGCTTTATTTTTATGACAGCCAATTAATACCATGTACTTATCTTTATAATTTCATATTTAAAAAAAGATATGACAGATAATGCACACTAATCTGTACTCTATGACTCATCACTTTTTTTGAACGACCTCTGCCAAAAAAGACATTTTGCTGTATGTTTGCATGGCAACTACCATAAGTACTTAGACTGTCAATTGATATTACGTGCAAATCAATATTGGTGGAGATATGTATACCCTTGTGGTCAAGATTACGTTACATACGAGAATTATGTCAATGCACGTTGGCGTTCTTTGCGAATATGAAACTGGCGTAGGTTTTTGCATAGATTATTATTTTTGCGACATTTTTATAGCTTTTCTTGACGTTGTTCGCGCTTTTTCTTGAATCCATCTTTCCATTATTTCACTAAGATACCGCGGAATATTTTATGATAAGAAATAGAGAGCCAATTTTCGAACAACCGTCCAAAGTCCCCTTACATAATTTAAAAGTGCATCGGCCTTAGAAATAAACGACTCGTTCCATTTATGTAAAATCTCGGGCATTGATTACTCAATCAACTTGTTAAAGCATGCGGGCAACCAACAATACGGGAGATTTATATGCTTCAGACCTACCACAACGGAATATCCTTTCAATTAATTAGGAAGGATCGCACGAGAATATCCCGACATAGTTTAGCGATTAAGCTGCTATTGGACGCGGCCGACTGTCGGGCAATTGTCGTAAAATGGACGACAATCAGCTTCAATTGCCGTCAATAAGATACGAGACGGTTTGTTGAGAGTCGGCCATTTTCTATAACAATACTGATCGCGAGTTCCGTTTTCTATTTATGTGCATGTTTGATTTGCATGCGTTTATTGGTCCCCACGGTCAGAGGTTATGTCGTATGATTTTTGTATAGAAGCTTCTAGGACTTGAGATTTTATTGATTTGCGGGGCGTACACAGAGTAGTCAACGCAATAGTGGACGCCATTAAAGCTACTAGTTCTCTTTCTCGAATGGAAATGATATTTCTGGAGCATCAAACAATATTTCTAGTCAGTTGCATAAGCAGAACATTGATAAATAAGTCACCCTAGTTTGAAAATAGACTGTCCGTTTCCCAACGGCACAGTCTTCACATTGCATTATTTGTAGCATCTATTTATTCATGAATAGGACAAGTTTATTAATAACTGGTTGACGTTTTGAATAGCAAAATATGGAGATAAAACGTCCTACGGACAAATGGTTGAACACTGTCCTTCAGTGTCCTCTAAGAATTTGTATACAATGTTCCCAGGAATTGATCGTCGAGTGACATTTCAATACATGAATAGCTTGCAGTAAATTGATCTTTAGAATACGAATATCCTCTCAGACATGTGATCGGATGAGTCAGGATAGACACAGATTACCATCTCGACCGATTCAAAGATCAATTGATGGCAATAGGCTGAACAGTCAGCCGTTTCCTTTGCCTTAGTCAGAGCAGCGGATATGGTCGGTGTAAGCCTACGCAGCCATTTTATAATCCGATCTGTCATTTGAACTTGACATTGTGTTGCGTTTGCGTGACGAAGATTTATTGAATGCCATAATTTGGTTTGCAAGTGTGTAGTTAAAAATAGACTTCATGCACATGGCCTAAAGATAGTCATTTGCGACATAAATTTACTTAATTCCTGTTTCCTATGCATAACATTGCAAACAAAAATCAAGTTTTAATTAAAATAAATTGTAATTAAAATACAACTCTAATGAAATACAAAAACCAAGTGATAGCTGAAAATAATTAATTAATCTGCAACTCAATTAACAAAATAAAAGTATTTTTAGACTGTCAGTAGACCGTTAACAAAAACAGGAAAATATTTTATTTGGTTTTGCAATTTTAGATTCGTGAGTTTTTAATCAATCGAGGGTGCACTGGTTGGTGCATTCATAATGGTGTTCTGTAAAAACTTGCATTATTTTAAAATAATTTGCCATTTTTTTACTGTAGGTGCTTGTACTGCTTGCTACTTAATATATATTTTTCATTCATAGTTTTAATAAACTTACATTACATAATGGAAAACAAAACATAATGATCATATCGAATATTATTCACAAAGTTGTTTATTTACCGCAGATACTAATTACGTTTTTGCTTTTAGTTATAGACTTGTTGAATATAAAAGACTTTCTTTATTTCTGAGCCACATTGTATGCAAATATGGTGTCTGTTACGACGTAGCAAAGTGCACAGTATCAGAATCAATGAGCATAGACAATATATGTGTTTTCTTGTCAGTGCGAAGATCAGGCTGTATTATCCAGTCCACCAACTCGCATTGGGAACCTGCGTGGTGGATATCGCGCAGCCCCTCTCACAGAGAGGAGGCCTGTCTCCCACTATTGGGGACGTTATAGGCTGGCAATAATATTGCTAATTTTTAAACAGCAAACTTTTAAATCGTTTTTTGACTTATTTCACAAGCCCAAGAGCTTATGAGTTAAGGGGAATTAGACGAATTAGTCTTTAATACATATATTGAGGTTGATAAAGTTCTAGACTTTAGTACTCTCATAAAATTGTTATCAATTACATAATAACCTAATGCATTAGGACGATTATGTAATTTATATTGCTATATTTAAGTATGATCCAATCAAATGATATATCACTGACTTAATCTTGACATTGTAAAACTTACTTAAAGCTTTAGTATTATCGTTTGATAGATTACCTACAATAGATAGTGACAATCTTTATATTATTATGTCCCCCACACATGTGCTTAACGTCCGCTTTAGGCGCTAAGAATACTAATCACTATCGTAATGATTAATAGTCTTATAATTACCTTAACGCCGTTTCCAGTTTACACCAGCACGCGTAACATGACCATGTTCTGTCATTTTGTCGATACTTCCGTCGACAAAACCCGTTTGTACGATGTCACGCGTGCAGATGATCCTGAAGACTGATAAATCATTAATAATTATAATAATTAATCCGCCTCGAATCATGCGGCCAATCTTGGCGGAAATAGGAAATAGGCCATCGGTGCGGGAGATATTATAGTGCACAGGTTCACTCTGCATCTGTGTCTCCGCGTGAGCTCTTCCCTCACACTCATAGTCCTATGGGACGGCCAACACGACCGGAGAGAGATCAGACGCAGGACCAGCGATTTAGCATTTATTTATTTAAACTTCATGTACAATAGTGGTACATAGGCGGACTTAATGTCACAAGGCATTCTATAGCAGCATTATTTCCGAGCGAAGCCGAAAGGCATTTGTTCTCCCTGTCATTGCGATATATTTTTTGTTCTAGACCATACCTGGGAACCTTCTAGTTACGGAGATATTGGGGGTCAAATTTTATACTTTTTCACAAGTTTTTTTTTTAAATACATGTTTTTAATGTAAGATTTTTACTTTAAACATCTCCACGACCCCTGTACTACTCAATCCGTCCATCAGCACAATGTTTTGAGTGCGTTACATTGCGTCCCACCGTAAAACGTGATTTCTCACTTCAAAAAAAGTCGTTTCCCAGCAATATTTTTTGAGTAAAGTTACTTAGTTTGATGCTTGGTTGACGGCTTCGTTAAGGGTCTTGTAACAATCTGTATTAACGTCATTAATTAAGCATGTGATAAACATCTAGGACCTACCTTGACTAGAAGGTCTATGCAAAAGCCTTCATTGAATAAAAAAAAATCTACAATAATTTGAGACAAATACAACAATCTTCTCAATTTGAGCGAACACGACACGATTTTACAATTTATTCCAATTATATTACTACTGAAGAATAATATAAACGTATGATAAGTGCATAAATATGCCTATTAAAAGTGCATCGGCCATTTTTTATCTTGTGCACAATGCTGCAATGCTGATACGGTAGGTAAATGGACATTGAACCTCTTTATTTATCTCACTGGCATTCAATCTTAGCGCCGTATTTATTTTTAAATGCGAATGATGAACGAGTGAACGAAAGACCTATTTTCGGTTTGTTAGGTGGTGATGAGTGTGTCACTACACTAGTGAATGAGTTCATTGTTGTTTAATTAATAAATGGAATAGAGTGCCTTCTCTGTCTGAGAAGGTCTTTGCCCAGCAGTGGGACAGTAATAGGCTGGTATTATATTATATTAAACAAATAACGGGATTGAACCGAGTTATAGTATGACCACTTTAAGTGTGTGTGGCGTTGCTAGTCAAGAAAATTTATATCGATATGTCAAACTTGCTACATTTATTAAAGTTCTGTGTTTACCCGCCTGCACGGATAAGTTGGTTGAAGTGTACCACTTAAATTGGTAAGTTATATGAATGCAAAAAATACATTATTTTGTCAGAAAGATGTTTAAAATCACGTTAAAAACTGCAGAAATCCACCTGATAAGATCTTCGCATACTCGTTTTGCTTTGTTCATGTACCTTTAGTCATACTTAAAAATTAAATATCTAATCATAAAATCTTCATCAGTAAGTTTAAAACGAAAAATCGGATTCGTAGTCGTTTTCCTATTGCAAAATAAATGTTTTCCTTGAAACTAATCAAACTACACGTCTCTCTGACTTTGAGTCAGCCAAGTTGCATCAACAGCAATTTGTCATGTCTTGATAAGCGGCAGACGACGTTAATCAAATATTTATTAGAGATCAGAGGTGTCAAGTGGTGTAGTAAACATCATGCTTACTTATTTAAATAGGTAGGTAGGTATATTTAGTAGCTAGCAACATACTTTGGTTGTATTACGAATTTTCCGTGTAATGTACACCGAAAATTCGTAATAAGAATTCGTCATATGAATAACTTTTATATTTCCTAGGTTTATTGTGGTTACGGTCTACAAATACATAAGGAACATTTACTTTTACTTTAGGAACTAATGTTGCTTTGTGAAATCCTTATCTTACTTACTTACTAATACTATAAATGCGAAAGTAAGTTTGTTTGTTTGTTACCTTTTCACGCCTAAACCACTGAACCGATCATCCTGAAATTTTGCATATACGTTGTCATGTGTACTGACACAGACATAGGGTATCTTTTATCCCGAAAAAAACTACTGTGCCCGAGGAAAACAACAATAACTTTCTTATGATAATAGATGGCGCCACGGGTCTTTCGAATCATGATTGAATCATAATATATCGACGGCACGGTTGGCGCAGTGGCTGAGCGATTGACTGCTGCGCTTCGTGTCGCGGGTTCGATTCCCGCACGGAACAAATATTTGTATGGCCTACAGGTAGTTGTTCCGGGTCTGGCTGTTTGTGTATGTGAGCTTAAATGTTTGTAAACGCACCCACGATACAGGAGAAATTCCTAGTGCGGGGCAACGTTTTTTAAAAAAATAAAAAAAAATAAAAATTATAGAAACTTCAGTTGTGTGTTAGTTTAATCGTCAAATTCTAAATTAAGGCGAGCGAAGCCGCGGGCAAAAGCTTGTATCTAATACATAATGGGCCGTAGCAATAATTGATGAAAAGTTGTAGTTGCTGCTTCAAGTGCGAGATTTTTTATAAATCCAGACATGTATCAAAATAATGAACTATTTGTAATTTTCTGCTCTACTGAAAATCCGAACCAAACATGATTGATCATTGGCTGTACACTTGTACAGTATCTATCGAAAGGCCAGCACTTTTTTTTTTTAAATCTTTATTACTTCGGAACTTTTAACAAGATGTTATGCCAGTTCCATCGTAACCTAATCCAATCATAACACATAACTTACAAGTTAACTAATGAATAAACTAAAGCAGCCTCTACTGACATTGGTTTGGCTAAAATACTATTAAATATGCCTATATCTAACTTATTAATATTTAATTTATTAACTAAAATGTTTCTCTCAGGTTCATTCCGGACACACTCCAACTTTTTATTTAAAATCATCTAAAACTCGAAATAATTTGATACACAGAATTGAAGTAAGCATTTCATGAATTGCTGAAGCTTTTCAGATTGTTTTAAATTTAAACAGTAGATTCGGTTTTCACTGCTGAATTACCTATCATCATTATCTGCCTATAGACCGACCTCTTTAATGAGTCCTCGCGAAGGTATCAACCTTCGCGAGGACTCATTGATCTAATACGTGATCAACCCTCAGAATATTCCATTTAAATTGATATTTAAATGGAATATTCTGGGGGTTGATAACGTATTGGTTCAATTAGTATCGCAATACCTACGTGGATTATGGCTATTTTAAAGCAAATAACAATTAAATTAACAATTTAATAGGACTTTGGGGCAAGGCGGAGTTCTCATTAAAGCAGTCGGTCTATAGCCTTTTTCAAATCACATATTTTGGGGTCGGCTTCCATTGTAACCTGATGCAGCTGAATACCAGTAATTTACATGAAGCGACTGCCTACCTGATTTTCAATCCTGACTGTACCGTAGGTACCTACTTACCAAAATTATCAAAATTTTACTGGGTATAGAGATAACCTATCTAATCTAATCAAGTTTTTTGGTCACACCTCTTTTATTTACCTACATACTTCTACCTGTCTATGAGACACCACAAATAATAATAGAAACATTTTTCAGAACTGGCGATAAAGAAAAAATATCAAAGGGCCCGACTTGTAAACGTGATAATTTAAATAAATATTAATATTTGGTAAGATAAGTAACTAATATCTGATAAAACTAACATTTCCTAATAAGATAGTTAGGTAGGTACGGACTTTTATTCGATTTTGCAATTTTTACGACATTTTATTAGGTTATAAATCGCTATTGAAGTAGGTAGGCAGGTTATGTTGTACCTACATTTGGCAGTCAAACTACTACCGGTAGTCCGGTAGCATAGATTTTTCCTTACAAGCGGCGACGCATATCCCATTGAAGCGCGAGACGTCAAATCTTAAAATTTATTTGCCACTGATTAGGCGCCTATTCCAGAAAAAATCAAGGGCAAAGGAATCATATTTATTAATTCCTGTTCAAGAACTTTATATCTATGATCGATAAGTGCCACTCTATAATTCAAACAAATTGTTATTTGATTGACAAAAACTTTCCTCTAAGCGTTCTAAATTGAAAAATTGCGCCAATTTAAAGGTCATCGGCCTTGACGTCACGCCATGCGACACTACAGCGGCACCGACCAATGGCGACGCGCCGCGCCCACTATTCAGCCAATGGGAGCGCAGAATTGTTTATCGATTCATCTGTGCGTGTTGATAATAATTGGAGGCATGAGATGAGAGAACTTGTGACTGATTTTACAGTGAACGATTTTGACTATATTATTATGTTTTGTTATACGGAAATCTGATTCTTATCTATGGAAATATGCGTTTTGTTTTGTCTCTCCCTATTTGGTACATACGGATGCTCATTTGACTGAAATTGTAACACGAATCTTCGGAATTCGTAATGGGAGCCAGAATTGGCGGGAAGTTAGTCATATTCATCGTGGGTGGTTGGATAGACTAGACTAGAGTGTCTAACTGTAGAATGCACTTGAAGAGCCGCATTCTTGCGCGTGCATTCCTGTGCCGAGGCGTTGCGTTGGTCCACCGGGACTTGCCTTATAAGTACTTAGGTCCGTATCTAGGTTCATATCGGTATTTTAGTTCTTATAGATGCACATGGATGTTTTGGCGCGTGGTTTTATTCGGAACTAACGCCGCCGCCATCTTTTCCATTGACAAATTTCGCAAATATCTACCAACAGTGCCCCCCTGTATGTCATTCCAGCGCCAAAAGAACTATTGAGCACTGTAGATGCGGTAATCAGACTTTAGACTGTACGTTGTAACAGAAAACCGCCATCTTGGAAACGTAAAACAATGCATCGTTTATGTTAAGTAAATTACCACATGATTATTAAGCTAATGCAATGTTATTTAATTAGCTATCGGTTACGAGCAAAAATATGTTGGTAGGTAGGAAACCTAGCACGGCTAGATAATCTAAATAGTTATAAAAGCTGCAGAATTCTGTGTAATATTTTCCTTAAGTTTATCCATAATAGACCAAAAAGCAGTGCGTACAAGTAGACTTTGCCCAAGTATAGCTGAAAAAAAAAAAAACTGTCTCACACCTCTGCCTAACAGTGGCGAAGGTTCCATAAACTCGATTCCTACCGGATCCCCTTTGAAAAATGGCACAGTCGGTATTCTATAGACAAATAATATAATCACATAAAAGATATGTACTCCGGCTTACCTCTTACAAAAATTATTGACCCTTCGCTACTGCTGCCTAACCCTTCGGGGGTTACACGAGTGATGTTATTTTATGATTAACTAACGTGACTTTTATGTTTTATATTCGCTAGCTAATTTTATCTACTCTGTATTCAATGGAAACAGTAAAATGACCAAAAAATTAAGCATTACATAGTAAAATTTAGGTTTTTTTTTTAGAAAGGTCCGGTTCGTTTTCGTCAGGACTTTTCATATTTCGAAATAGTAAACCTATATCCGTTTTTATCATCAGTAATTTCTGAGTAGCAGCGGAGTCCAGTTTTGTAACCGGTTGATGGCAATAGGCTCACAACTGGGAAAAGGCCTCTGCCTAACCCTTCGGCCTTCGGGGATTACACAGCAGTGGCGAAGGTTCCATACAGAGTTGTATGGATCCTTTCGGATTCCATTTGAAAAATGGCACAGTCAGTATTCTATAGACAAATAAAATAATCACACTAAACATAAAGGGTGTAAATAGACCCTTAACATATCCGAAAGGCACTTGTTCAGTGTTCTCCCCGTCTTTGCGATGATTTTTTTTTTCTAGACCATACCTGAGAACGTCAAAGAGAGGTCAAAGTTCCAACTTTTTCACAACATTTTTTTAATAGGTACATGATTTTAATGTAAGATTTTTACTTTACACACCTCCACGACCCCCGTACTATTCAATCCATCCACCAGCACAATGCTTTGAGTGCTTTCCATCGAGTCCTACCGAAAAACGTGATTTTTCACCCCAAAAAAAAAAGTCGATTCCCAGCAATAATTTTTGCGTAGTTACTTAGTTTGATGTACAGAATGCTTGGTTGACGGCTACGTGAAAGGTCTGTTTACACCCTGTATGTACTCCGGCTTACCTCTTACAAAAATTGGCCATTCGCTACTGTTACACAGGCGTAATGTTATGTTACTATCCGATTATATAGATGGTTCAGACAGGATTACTTTTTTTATCCAACTGGCCAGACGTGAGATAAAAATTGTGATGTAGATAAAACATTTTAATAACAGACACACAGGGGTGACCTCGTGAGATGAATCATGTGAACTTGAAATGAATTATTCTTATCAGTATATTATATCCTGAGCGCCCAGACAATAGGATTTAGTGTTTAGTCATATACTTTACATACGTATAAGTACCTATATCCTTGCTAAATAGGTCTTATTATGACACAAGCGTCTCTAAGTTCAGAGACTGTCTTTAGTAGTTACGAATGAATCATAAGATCAAAACTCATGGTATATTCCCGAAGGGTGAGACGGATGTGTTTCTACAGGGACCTGGAAGGTATAACCACGTTCACAGGTATACTTACCTATCATAATGAAATTGTTTTTCAAGTTATTTAACATCTTTGGTGTGATTATTTTTATAATATGTAATCATAATAACATACGTTTTTCTTCTGAATACAAACAATGGGTTATGAATGGCAATGAGCAAAACAAACGCTCAGTTAACATAATCGAGAATCACAACAAAATAAACACGAATTCTGACGATTTATCACCTGTTGCTATTGGACAATTTGCCAGCAAGCATTCCTAACAACTTATACCCTAGTTGAATAGATGATGCTCATATCAAAGAGCGATTTTCACCAATGCAACTAAATGCCTGACTTATGTCATTTGTAGATCTTTGACAGTCGCTACAGGTAGTCAATGGCCTGAAATTCTGACAACCAGTCTTTCCAGTATTACCCAGTACTAACTGGGTTGTGGAGGTCAGATTGGCAGTCGCTCCATGTAAAATACTGGTATTCAGCTGGATCCGGTAAGACTGAAAGCCAATCCCAATATAGTTGGGTAAAGGCTAGGCAGATGATATTTTCTGAATGCGGTTTAGATATGAGGATCGTGTTCAGTTTCATTGCTGATAATCACCCATACACACACGACAGGCATGACACACACAGACAGCTGACAGATTTGTCTGCACCTATATTTATTTACCATCCACTCGCATTCTCCAGTACTCCCGCGATCAGGGCGCTTGCAACTGAGTCGAAATCTTGAGCTCAAAATCTATACTAATATTAAAAAGCTGAAGAGTTTGTGTTTGGTTGAACGCGCTAATCTCAGGAACTACTGGTTCGATTTGAAAAATTCTTTTAGTGTTGGTTAGCCCATTTATCGAGGAAGGTTATAGGCTATAAAATTTCACGTGGACGAAGGTCGCGGGCAACAGCTAGTAATGAATAAACACGAAAGTGACAGTAGAAGTTTAATAACTCAGTTTGTAACCTTCTCACCGCCAACGTACACAGAACGTGATGCCTCGCCAGGCGCCAAGCTATAATTGTATAACGAAGTATACAGTAAACAGTACTGATGAGGGTATCGTCATATCGATGAATGAGATTTACACGCTTTAGATACAGTACTTTTATGCTTGATAGGTAGTCAAAAATTAAGAGTTTCTGATGAAGTCGTGGCGCTGGTGGCACGGAAATCTAGAACTTCTATTGAAGTCCGTGGCGGTGAAAAGGTTAATTTCTGTATCTAATCCAGATCGTTAAACATAAAGTAAAGAGCCAAGTTAAGGAAGTAGGTAGGTACATCAATATTGTGATTGCAACGAGGATGTTTATCAGTCTCCAACAATGGTCGTCTACGCGTTCGTACCGCCATCTTGTGAAAACATCCTTCTTTTCAAGTAAATGCGTTGGATTAGAAGGAAACTATCAATCGATGATGCATTACGTTGAGTCATTGAGGATTAAACGCCGGCCTAAATGTCCGACTGCCTTGGTCTACTCGCAAGCGTTACTGCTGAGCATGAGACCCTAGTTCAGTTCCTAGGTCTGATAGTTTTATTGGATTTTTCCATCAAGAATTTCACAGTGCAGCCCTGTGTTTAGATTTGTACGCGGTTAAACATAAATTGCGCAACGTGGGTCTATACTATACACCTCTGCCTAACCCTTCGGGAATCACAGACGTGATGATCTTATTTCAATGTAACTAGAAATTATCGACTGATAGGGGATGCTGGCTGAGGCAGTACCCGTTTTGTCAGATTCTCAGTCACCAACCTAAGTTCTTATGTCGCTTCGCTTACAAGAATTCCTCATAATAAATATTTTTTCTTTCTTTCATCATCATCTGCCTAGCCTTTTCCCAAATATGTTGAGGTCGGCTTCCAGTCTAACCGGATGCAGCTGAATACCAGTGTTTTACATAGAGCGACTGCCAATCTGACCTCCACAATCCAGTTAGTACTGGGTAATACTATACCCCTTGCTAAGACCGGTTGTCAGACTTTTTGGGCCACTGACTACCTAAAGACTGTCAAAGATCTACAAATGACACAAACTCGTTATGTAATGGGTGGTCACCCATCCACAGATCAACCTAGCCAAGCACGGCTTAACCTAAACATCAACCCGAGCGGCTGTTTTTATTTTGCCACGAGCTCTTACAAGAATTACTTCGGTAGAAAAACAACGAACATTTTGCTTTGACTGTTCCCCGCCGACTACCGTTACATGGCGTGTAAGATTAGCATACATAATTATACAATTAAAAAGTAAATTAGTCACGAAACACCGTCGGCATAGAGCAGTGATGGTCCAGTGGCGTCGGCGCTGACTTACGAGCCGCAAGGTCGTGGGATCGAACCGACACAGCCATGTATTCTAAAATAATTTTATCACCACTGCTCTTAAAACGGTTTAGGAAAACAATGACGAAACCGGCACATACTAGAACAGAACATTCGAAGACATGTGACATCTACCAACCTACCAACCTGCACTGGGCCAGCGTACTAGATTACAGCTCAGTCTCTCTCATAGAGAGGAGGCCTGTGCCCCAGCCGCGAGCCGTGGGAAACTTTATACGGTGATGTGCTATCCTTTTGCTACACCATCGACATAGTGTTAAGAGGCTAAGCCGCAAGCATCAGTATAGTTCTGTTCATAATTTTTGGAGGCTCTGAAGTCAGCTGCGAGTGACCGTCTGCGCATTCATAACGGTTCAAACTTTATGGCGGTTCGGAACATAACTGTCCCATTAGGGTAAACCCTGTAGTGATAATCTAAGCTGTTATAAATAAATAAATAACATCTAACGTGAAGCTGCGCAGAACACAATTTTAGGTATCGCGGAGCGCAGTGGACGCTTCGTCTTGACTGTGACATGCGCAGACCGTCACTCGCAGCTAAGTTCCGAGCCGCCATAAAATTTGAACAGAAGTAGAAATTTGGACTGAAGTGGCCAATAAAGGTTTCCGCACTTTATAGGTGGGTGGTAGTTATTGAAAAGATTTGTTGGTCGAGTTCTGGACGATAAGTAGGAATATTTTGGAGTTAGTGGTTATTGTTCTTATTACTAACTTAACAAAAGAAGTACTTTGAATAGTTATGTAGCAGAAAAGCAGAAGAGGTCCATGAGTCGCTAGAAATTTTGTTTTTTTTTTTTTGAGCGACCTTGTACCAGATTTTTTGAGGATGCATAGGTACAATATATGTGCGTAGGAGTTGGTATGAAAATTAAGTTTGTTGTAGTAGGTACCTTTCCTTTGCAATCAATAGGTTATCGATATCATTATCAACGAGGAAAACGTTGACCCCCCGGCCTCTCTCCATGACTCAACAACATGAGGTAATGTCATAAACTCTGCAATTTCTACAGGTCGTTGCTCAGTGCCATAATAATAGTGATAAGGCATTCATCTAGATGTAGTGTTGGTGAAAAGAGCCATTATGTAATACCTGTAATTAAAACTAGCGCTTCGTCTGCAAAAATTGTGATCGGCTAATAATATGAAATGAATATAAAAGCACTCGCAAATATGTAGCTTTCTACCAGTGAATTTTTTTTTAGAAAAGGATCATTAAGTAATTCTGGAGATTACCTACCCCCTACATACAAACTAATTTTACCTCTAAATAGGTATTGGTTTAGGTAAATTAAGGAAATTTCGAAACGCCTAGTTGACGCTTCCCGTGACCCAAGGGCTGGCTTTTACTTTGGCCAGAGGCTAAGTTTTGCCAAACAATGTGGCAACGCCGCCAGTCTCTTAGGCACATTACCAGCTGACAGCGTTGAGGAGTTTTTTGATGCCCTTTCATAGTTTGTTGTTAGTTTACTTATTTTAGGTTATTTAATAGTTTTTAATTAATAATGCTTATTAGGCATTAAACTAACTAAATACATTAGTATTTAGTTAGTTTAATGCCTAATAAGCATTTGTTTAGGTAAATGTTTCAATATAAATCAATCTTCTTCAATATTACAAAAAATAAATCGTCGATCCTTTATTTTATATTTTAATTTATAAAATAATATCAACATATCACGTCTTTCAAGTTTCGCTAACTAACTTCATTTGACCCTGTACAGTCAAAGTCGAAGTTCAAAAAACTAATAATGGTCTTATTCGATTTTTAAATACCCCAAAGGAAATTCAAACAAGTCTTTTGTCGCTTTATAAAAACCGGTCGAATGATACCTACTGTGTTGATTAAATTTAAAATATTTTCCACTCTTCGATCATAAAACGCACTATTTTCTACAAAAATGTGAAGTTACCTCAACAATTTTTGTAATTGTACACTAAACAAAGGAAAAAAGCCTTTATCTCGTACTGCAAAGTTTCAAAATCCTGTAAACAATTCCTAAATGGATCAGTACTACCTTCTATGGCTAACGATTTCCGATCAGTAGCCGCTTGCGCATCGCATGTCCCATACTAATGCAAGTTCATTACTAACGTGCAAAGAAATATAGCCTCTATATGCATGAGCCGTTAATTGCATATTTCTGTGTATGGTCAGTTTTTGCAGTAAGGCAAAAAGGTAGATACAGGTTCATCTATTAATAATTGATAGATCTAAGGCCCGTCATGCAGTATTGTTCGATTGTTGCAATGATAAAGTATAAACTATCGAGCGATTTTCTAACTAATTACGATTAGATAAGATACAGAGTGGAATGGACACCGACGCACAGACAGTTACCACGTATTCAGTACATCTTTTTGAACACCCTGTTGTATCTGTTAGCTTCACATGTAACTAACTGTGTAAAAAATCTTAGAAGTTAAATTTGACCCACTTCCCGGTTTCCAATTGAGCTGAAATTTTGCATACATGTGTAGTTTGAATGACAATGCATGGTTAGTTAAGTGACGTTATTCTAAGTCCAATATGGCGGATTTCCAAAGATGGCGGATTGTTTTTTTTATTACCATGATATTGGTATCAAATGAAAGGGTTTGGTGAGAAGAATACGATAAATGAAGTGACGTGATTCTAAAGCGTGTTTTTTTAGGTTTTTTTTTAAGGAATACTTTATTGCCAGCATTCTATGACCAATATAAGATTTTAAACTATCATGGTCACTAACATTACTATTAATACTAACGGGATATTTACCATGTTTACTGTTTGTTACGAGTTCCCGATATTCAACCGGGAGGATGGGTTTCAACTGTCGAGAGCCTGGAATCCAGTGGTCCAGCTGTGTAAAAAGCGGAAAAGTGCCGAAAAAAGTTCGCGAGCGGACACAGTGAGTTTCGTGTGTCGGGAGCAGAATCGAGTTGCGAGTGACAGTGGTAGCGGTACTGAGTGCAAAAAACGAACAAGAAAGAGGGTAGACCGATTTGTCTGCTCATAAACACCCACCCGCAATAACTTCAGTTTATCCGTGATCATGGGGCTTCCAACAGCGCCGAAATATCGGGAACTCAAAACAAACAGTAAACATGGTAAATATCCCGTTAGTATTAATAGTAATTCTATGACCAATACCGTACCGCGTGGTGGCCAATGAATTTCTCCACAACCGTGTACAGTTCGTATTGTTTTCGTTTTACAAGTCTGATCAGCTGATATTAATGAATGAACGACTAAAACCAATTAAAGTATTTGTTTCGCTCGTGTTCTTACAGCGGGTATTTATTTAGTGATAAGGATTTTCTTTCAAGCGCCTTACAAAATTCCGTTTTGTACTCTGACTTGATTACTTTCAATTAATCAAATACCTTGTTAGGTATCACCAGCTTGGCTATCGTCCAGTGGCGAAGGTTTCATACAACTCAATTCCCACTGGCTTCCCTTTGAAAAATGGCACAGTCGGTGTTCTATAGACATATAATATATTGGTCACATTAAAGATATGTACTCCGGCTTACCTCTTACAAAAATTGACACTTCGCTACTGCTTTCGTCTCTAGTCCTTGAAGTATTGTTCAAAAAGAAGGATTAAAAAAAACTGTCAAGACTAATAAGAAGTGGTATTTACAAGGCAGACGTGAGGCTTCGTTGTCACTAGTACCATTAACAGTTCCGAGAGGTAACGCCTAGAGGGGACGCCCTAAAAGGACATCATCATCATGATCATCAACAGTCCGAACTCACCCACTGCTGGGTATAGGCCTCTCTTTTCTTGTGCCAATCTCCCCGGTCCTGTGCCAGCCTCATCCAGGGTTTCCCCCTATGGCATGGAATGGTGACCATTCGTATTTTCATTAAACTCTTCAATGTATACCATTTATACTAATTAACTCGTCTATTTACATTATTCAAATGATTTACGAAACTTGCAAAATAACTGACCTTGTACTGCTTGTACATCGTGTGAACTAATGTGCTACAAATTACAATATGATGCATAAAGTGCCCTCAGTCCAAAGTCCAAAACTTTATTTTGCTTCTTGTGTACAAAGTTCAACTTTTAGTAGTCATTGAAATACCGTGTTCATCAATTAATCTGAGTAAAAAAAATCAAATATCAAAACCAGCAAAGTGCTTGTTCTATCACAAAGAGCAGGGTTCCGTTATCAGTAAGCACATGATTGTCAAAATTACTGTGATATTATAAGTTTTTAAACGGGTCAATAACACTGAAAACGGGATATTTACCTTGTTTACTATTGAGTTCCCGATGTATATTTTTTTACGTATAAGAGAGAGGGTAGACCGCTTTGTCTGCCCATAAACACCCACCCGCAATAACTTCAGTTTATCCGTGACCATGGTGCTTGCAACTGCGCCGAAATATCGGGAACTCAGTAAACATGGGTAATATGCCGTTTTCTGTTATTGTGAAGTCCGCCTCTAAGACGACCCACTGACCGAGAGAGACGGACAGACGCGCAGGCCGAGGCTGTGGTTGCCAGTTGGCTACAGAATAATAAAAATGGTTGTTTGTCCAGTAAAGGGGTTAAAACTACAAGTGGTCTCGCAGGGTTTTTAAACTTGCAAACCCCTCATCCATCTCTTGGCGAAAAAATAATAAATTTAGAAACCACTTCTCATGTCTTGTTGGAAAGATTAATTGTTCTGCTACTTCTTCTCCAACTAAAACACTAAAAAGTGGCGAATATATCATCATTTTTGACGTTCAAAAAGTGCTTATTCTCACCTTAATTCGTTAAAATCTGTAACCAGACTATGATAAAATAAATAAAGCCACTTTACAACAGGTGGAAATAACACCTGTATCAGGTATCTAGGTTATAATTATCCAGCGTTACTTGGCACTCAATGGCGGCTGCTTTCCAAGGCAAATGTCAACATTAAATCAAATCCAGCACATTCGGTCTAGTTCCTCATTTCGTTACGAGCCAAATGGTGATTATCCTTCTTTTGTCAGTTCACATTTATATTGTCTAACCAAAACATAGGGACCTGAACAGCTATGTATGTTGATTATAGATGATTAGCACAAGTTAAATTCTACTTCATGAGCCTTGGTTTCGTGCGACTGTAGCCCCCGTAGCATGACCACCGTAGACAAGGATTTCTTTGACGGTAGAATCGACAAAATGACAGATAGTGCAAAGAAATCTGTCATTGTGTCGACACAATCTGTCATTTTGTCGATTCTTCCGTCAAAGAAATCCTTGTCTACGGTGGTCATGCTACGGGGGTAGGAGAAGAAGAAATTAGCAGCGACTTCCATATTCCAACACACAACATATTCCTGCATAGGAAACCGCACGGGAACCCTAACATGAACCGTTGGGCAGAAGACCGCCACAGACAACACCCATTTGGGCGGAAGGTCCTCCCTTTTCAATCTAGGATGGGTGCTCCCAATTCCTCGTAAAAACTTTGTCATTGGTACAAACTAAACCCAACTCTCCATCTTTCCCAGGTGTGGGTCTGATCACCCGCAAGGCCGCCAACGCCGTGACCCCGACGGTGGAGCTCCGCAAGGACGGAGACAACTTCAACCTTGTCACATCCTCCACCTTCAAGACCACGGAGTGCAAGTTCAAGCCCGGCGAAGAGTTCGATGAGGAGAGGGCTGATGGCGCCAAGGTGAGACACACTTTTCAGTCAACATTCTCCTGCCCTGATCCTAATTCATTTGGAGTCAGCGCCACTTCTTCTTCCATACTTAAACAATATCGACGCGAAATCTGTTTGAGCCGATCAGAAAAAACTGTATGTTCAATAAAATTATGCAATTAAAGTGAGAAAGGCCTCATCTCACCTAGGATTTGGACGACGATTCGATGCGACTCGACACGACACCGTACTTAAGCCGATAATTTGAGACCGGCTCAAACTGATTCTGCGTCGGAAAGCTTGGTCGATCAAGATATCTGACATAATAATCTGTATTTTATCAAAGTAAAAAGATTTCCCATGCGGCTACATTAATTAATCATGTACCATTTAAAATTACAGGTGAAGTCGGTGTGCACGTTCGAGGGCAACACACTGAAGCAGATCCAGAAGTCTGCTGACGGCGTGGAGATCAGCTACATCAGAGAGTTCGGACCCGAGGAGATGAAGGCTGTAAGTATAACAACCATCAAAGACAAAATCTAAGTTAAGTCCCGACTACCTAAGATGGTCTAGTCTAGTGGCAAGCCACTACTGCTGAGCGCTGCTTAAGTCTTGGGTTCGATTTCCAGCTCGGGCTAAGTGTCACTCAGTAGTAGCCCGGACATGTGCCCGGTTGATATCAGTATGCTCGCCTTCACGGCGCTTGTTATCTGCCTAAAAGTGCGTGTAGGCACACATACTCTGACTTGGCTTTACACGCCGTTGAGGAATAAATCTCAGGCATGCTGGTTTGGTTTCCTCACGATGTTTTCCTTCACCGAAGAAAGCGATAATTATACAATACGCACATGTATCTGAAAAATCAGAGATGCGTATCAGAGTTCCAACTCGAGACCTGTAACTTGGCAGTCTGACGGTCACTACAAAACTAAAGTACAAAGTAGATGACCTCGGTCAAGATTAACAGAAAACTCTAGTAATAAACAATAAATTAATTTTACTGCCCATAAACCAATAGTACATCGTTATCATCTAATTGTGCCATAAACTCGTAAATTATAGGTACAGCTGTTGTGGTAAATTGGACAAGCTTGATATCAAATCGATTTCACGGATCCTCGGAATGTTTGTTTGTTTTTGTTGTTATTCTAATTATTATTCCGTTAGTTTAACTAAATTATCGTATTGCTATAGTCTCAAGTGTGGGTGTTATTGGGTTGTTCCATCAGATACTTGTATATGTCACCGTAAAATTGTTAACTGTCGAAAAATTGTGAACCGTAGTAAACTGCTTACAATTTAACGACGGTTTCACTTCCATAGATTATAATCTACCGAAAAGTAATGCGATTAAATTGTAAGCAGTATGTTACGGTTCACAATCATTCGACAGATTACAATCTCGCGAGATAGATTATAATCTAACGGTTTTTTACAATTTTATGGTGACATATACACTGACTGACTCGTTAGTCTAGTGCGACTACTGAGCTTGAGGTCCTGGGTTCGATTCCCACGTCGGACAAAGTGTTATTGGGTTTTTCCATCAGGAATTTCTCAGTAGCAGCCACGGAGTCTGGATTTGTGCCCGATTGATGGCAATAGGCTCGCCCCTATTACATGCGACTTTAAAATAACTGGCGAAATGTGGGTGTAGGTAGGCACTAAGTATAAGTACAACTCTGCCTTACTCTTTGCATAGATAGGCGTGATGATATGTTTATTATTTTACACAAAGTAAGTCGTAAAAGCACCATTGACAGACATGGATGTAGTAAGTATGACCACGTATTAATGTCAATTGCACTTTGATGATATTAAAATGCAACGGTGCATCATCTAAGCTCATCCTAATACGGTAGACAATAGGCCGATTGCCTATAAACACATTAATGAAATGTTTATCACCTACTTAAGCACTTGATTGTATGTTATTGCATTCGCCAGGTGCTTCCCTGTTCATTATCATTTGCACAACTGATTACCCGGACTTAGAAAGCCTGATCGAGGTTCCCATATTTGTCTCAGTAGGAATCAGGGGTTTGAGTCGCGAGTTGAACTAAATGCAGCAGCCAGGATTGTGGATTTGTACACCAAGTATTGAGCTAGGCCTATTGCCATCAACCGGGTATAGTACCTGTGGTAATAGGTTCAGTTCAGTCCCTCAAGATAGCTGGCTAATTGCTGGTGTATCTCTGGTATAAGGTGATACAGAAGTGATGATGTTGTGTAATACACAGTGGTGAAGGTTCCATACAACTCGATTCCTATCGGTTTCTCTTTGAAAAATGGCAGTCAGTATTCTATATACAAATACAGGGTGTAAACAGACCCTTCACATAGCCGTCAACCAAGCATTCTGTACATCAAACTAAGTAACTTTACGCAAAAATTATTGCTGGGAATCTGGGAATCGACTTTTTTTTTGGGGTGAAAAATCACGTTTTACGGTAGGACTCGATGGAAAGCACTCAAAGCATTGTGCTGATGGATGGATTGAATAGTAAGGGGTCGTGGAGGTGTGTAAAGTATTAAATCTTACATTAAAAACATGTTTTAAAAAAAAACTTGTGAAAAAGTTTGAACTTTGACCCCCAATATCCTCCGTAACTAGAAGGTTCCCAGGTATGGTCTAGAACAAAAAAATGATCGCAAAGACGGGGAGAACAAGTGCCTTTCAGATATGTTAAGGGTCTATTTACACCCTTTATATGTAATCTCATTAAAGATTATGGACTCCGGCTTACCTCTTACAAAAATACTTATTGCTTACCTATATTAAAATGATATCTCTCGTTTCCAGGTGATGACCGCTAAGGACGTGACCTGCACCAGGGTCTACAAGGTCCAATAAACTGCTTCTCAAGACTGCGGGGCGGAGCCCTACCTGTGTCTATACTGCACAACTATCGTTACTCTATAAATTATGTCTTTAGGCTACTAGTGTCATCGTGTACGTTCGAATTTGGTTCGTAAACATCATGAATTAATAAAAGTTATTTTTGTATTTTCATTGTATTTGCCAAAGTTTTCTTACGCGGTCGCGTATCGTCTTCATGTTTTCAACTGTTGTATAAGTTTTTCAGTGCATATTTAAATAAAAAACGGTTTTTTTGTAAATAATTGAGTTTTATTTTTTTTAATTTAGGTATTAAGTACATTATATACAGATTACAACAGATTAGAACTAAAGTAATAATAAAAATAAGACTAAAAGAAAGTAAATATAAACAACGACGACAATAGGACACTTAGGCGTCAAAGTACTCCTCGCTGTCATCTGGAAACGTGCCCAGAAGAAGGGCAGCATTGCCACGCTGAATGGCAATGCTAATTCTTTGGCCAAAGAAAGAGTCAGCCCTCTGGCCACGCGAAGTGTCGACCAGAGGGCTGTATGCTTTCTATCGGTATTAAGTAGATAATATACAGCTTAGATTACAATTATCATCTTTGTAAAGACGTAGTACCCAGTCACTTGGGAAAGTGTTGTTATTTATCAGCAAAGGTAAGTTGTTTTTGATCTGGGTTCGATTCTCAGGCAGGGCGAATTGTTATTGGGTCTTCCCATCAATAAATTTATCAGTAGCATCCATGGAGTCTGGATTTGTGCCGGGTTGATGGCAATAAGCGCCATCTATTACATGCGACTTAAAACTGGCGATGTGTGGGTGTCCTATTATATTCGGTACACCTCGGCTTCATCCTTCGGGGATTACAGGCGTGATGTTATGTTAAGTGAGCAGGTAAATGTTTGTTGGTAATGCTTTATGATGTGGTATGAGCCCACTATGAGCCCATCTAAGATAACAAACCCAATATAGTCCAGCCAATTATAATCCACTTTCGCAGGTATTTTTTTTCTTTTATCTTCAAGTATTATAATTTATTATAATTAGTAGGGAAGTGACCAAATAGGAGTAGAGGAAGACCAAAGAAACGGTGGATGGAATGTGTGAAGGACGATATGGCTAGAAAGGAGATTTCGAGAAGTATGGAAAAAGAAGACATACTACGCCGACCCCAAATAAATTGGCATAAGGGCGGGAGAATGATTATGAGTAGTGAAGTGACCTGACCACTGTCTTCAGCAAACGGCACACGTACCCATTTACCATTTAGTGCCTGCATAAATCTCCCGTTTGCTCTTTGGCAAGGCCGCTCCACCGAGCCTGAGGGCGAACCACCTTACGCTTGCGATTTGCGGTTTTCACTCAAGTACACGTCTACCCCAACGGTCATCGGTTCTACGGCTAATATGGCCGGCCCATTACCACTTCAGTTTACTTATTCTGTGAGCTATGTCGACAACTCTGGTCCTCTGTCGCTTCACCTCGTTCCGGATGCGATCCCTCAGTGAGACTCCAAGCATAGCTCGCTGAGGAGTAATATAAGCTACTTGTATTTTGAAAAAAGGGTTGGGGTTCCGTGTTTATGTAATTAAAACGTATCAAAACTGGCTAGTCTATAAAAAGATTAATCAGTCGAATAATAAATGAAATAAATGCATATTCATTAATTTATTCATGCAGCTAGGTTGTTATTTATGAAAAATCCAACACTAACAACAAGGTCATACAGTTACCCAAGTTGAAATAGAAAAAACTTGATGAATTGAATGAATACACAATAATAGAATGTGCATTTATAAAAAAAATATTATTTTTTATTATAAAGTCAGGTGGCCATTTTAATTGAATTCAACATTCTGACTGTTCAAAAATTGTTACGCATCCAAAGATACGTTTACGGGATGGAAAATTGTACTTCAGTTGATGCTGAGCTGCTTGGTACCTTTCAGTGAACGAAACCATAGAGAGATCTAATTCGATCCCAACGCCATCTAGGGCAGCGAGGTGTAAACTTTCAACTACGTTTCTGAATTTTCATGGGTATTTCAGTGTTTTTTTTAGTTTCACATAACAACGGAGCTGTAGGCGAGGTTGTTATAGAGCCAATACACTTTCGAAGTAATAAAATAATAGAACGAAAAGTATTTTTGTCATGAATTAATAGGATTTTTTTCCGCGCTTTGCTTTCGCCAGGTTGAAAGATAAGCAACGCTATGAAGCCGCTAAACAGCCTAATATGAAAAATAGAAAATTTTAATATATTTTTTTAATAATTTTCAAGAGCTATCAATAGACACGCCACCCCACACAGCTATGCTATACACGTACAAATATTTTTATCAATCCTTTGTTCCAAGAATATAGAGCTACTACAGACCACTATTTTATTTTTTTATAATTTCACATCATTTTTGTGTAGAGCCTGTTCATAGAAGACACACTCAAAATTTCAACTGTGTGGTGTCAACAGTCTCGGAGTAAAATGGCTGTGACATACGGACAGGGGCGTATAGCTATAAGGGTTCAGTTTCTCCCCATTTGGCTACGGAACCTTTGAAAGAACTTTTACGATTAGTGGGGATGGCTGTCTACCTACATAACTTTTTAGAAAAAGCGTTTTAGAATACAGATAAAAGATTGCAGTCAAACTTCATAGAATAGAGACATCTAGTGTCGAGTAGTGTAATTACTTTCAAATTTCTGCAAAAAGCGACATCTAGTCAAAATCTTATAAAGCATTATACTAACTGGTTATCTTAATTGTAAAACTACTCGACGTTAGATGTCACTCTTCCTTAAATAAAGTTTTTTCGTTTGTTTTTATTGATTATATTTGAATAATTATTTTAAAATGACCTACGAATTTAAACGATTACCTATTAAGAATTTGTTTCAATAAATTATTTCAATTTTAACGTTGTAGTTAATCAGCAATCCTACAACATTCCTATTTCTTCTTAAAATTTGTAATACTCGACATTTGAGGTTTCTTGACACAGGATCAGAAATCTGTAAATAGGTATCTGTTGTAAATTATTACGTATAAAATACACTTACTATGTTTATTTATTTATCATCCTCCCGTGTCAAAGTAATATCCACATTTTTCTCACTTTGACAACAGCGCACAATCACTATTCTCGCATGACAGGTTTTATGCTATAAAATTCTATAGTCACCGACACCGCTTGAAGGTCGGATGGTTACCGTAGCTTTTCATTTTATTCGGGCTATAGAGGTTTTGCGGGCGTTGCTCGACGCGTCCCGCTGCGTGTAGATCGTGTTTAGTTTATCCGTACCGTGATAAAAGTGGATACGTTCGCATTTTGCGGTGTACGGAACGCGATTTTAACAATTATCGATAATTATACGACATCTGTCAAAGTAAACTATTCCGGAATTCTGTGTAAACGATGAGTTTCGTGTAATATTTTTATTCTAAAACAACAAAATTATAATGCCGGTGTGATAAAGTGTCCTTTTTCGTGTATTGTTAGATGTATGTGGATATAATGCTTGGAATTTGTGATGTGTATTGTGTGTAACCACAGTTTGGTGTGTGAGGATTACACAGTTGCTTATTCGGATTAAACATACGCAAAAGTGAGTAAATATTTACACTAACTGCTTACGAAATATTGCGCTCAGCTATTGTCTAACTGCTAAGATAAAGTCATGCTTACTTATAACGAACAAAAAAAAAATATTTACCGAGCATGTAGGTAGACTGAAGCGTCTTACGTTCGTTGGGGTCCAAATACATAATAACGAAGAGATCAATAATTTAAGACAAAAAGTCAATGGTAGTAAAAAAATAGAAATTCGTAGATGCTTTTACCATACTCCTCAAATAAATATAAATTCTAGTTCTGTGTATTGAAATTAAAACTGTACATTATGTCATAAATATAAATCAATAAAACTAAATACTTAATCTAACTTGTTAAATGAAATACCTAAACCATACTACATTCTTGTATTTTACAAATTGTTTTTACCAGAATTCACATGAATTTATAAAAAATGTAATCACCACAGCAATTACCAAAAATATGTCCTTCTAAATAAATAAATTATCATTATGATAACATTAACTTCCAAGTCATTAATCTTACAATATTGATATCTCAAGGTTGTCATTAAATTATGAAAGACTTATTACTTGCCTACATATTATTTTACAATCTTTCACAAAAAATCTGCTGCTAGTTACAATTTTTTTTTTGTAATAAAAAAAAAAAACTGTAACCTAAGGCTGAAAAGTTTTCTCAGTACCAAGAAATAAGAATAAATTTTTAACTTTCAAGTTATTGTAGATGATCAGTTTTATCAAATCTAGTGCCCAACAAAAATTAAGTGATAATTATACCCACCAATCACAATTAACTACCCAGGGCTTTGATCACCTTTGCTTTTCAAAATAATGCAGAAAACATTAACAAACTTTTACTAAGGATCCAGTAAATAATTCCAGATTCCCCAGAATTGGAATTTTACAATGCTTATTTTTTTTGAATTGCCTGATCCATACAAGAATGTTTTTTCTACTCAATCAAAATGTGTGAAACAGAAGATTTAAAAAAAAATACTACACAAAAGAATTCTGTGCCTAGAAAGGTCGAAAATCATGTTCTGAAGTTATGGTAAAAGTTGGAACATATTGTCCCTTACATCTAGTAGGTACCTCCATGCTCATTAGCTCAGAACATTTGTCATTTAATTTTTAATTAGTAACAAGGAATATGTGTGGTAGGTACACATGTCATTGATGCAGCTATTTACAAACAAGAAATATTAAAAAATACACCACAAGGAGTTTACAAATAAAGAAGATCTTGTTTATGATCTTACAACAAATTAAATACATAGTGATGTGAATTTACCTTGATTAACAGCTAATAAGTATCTGGATGGACGTAGGAAGTCCTTTGCCTGCTGTCAAATGTCATTGAGCTTGATATCAAGGTCTGACTGACTTTTCGGAGTGCCCACAGTGAACTTTACTCCTTTATCTATGGTAATACGAAAAAAAAAATGTTTCGTCCTGTGTGAGTCTAATAAATACTTTTTCTTTCTGTTTATCCCATCCCTGAAGGCTTGATTTTCTAAGTCTTGCCCACCCTTGGCTACTACAAAATTTAGCTTAAAAAAAAGCATATCTCACATAATAAACACTAGTGAACCAAAATGTTATCATTCCATAATTATCATGCTTACTTTGCTCGAAATTATATTTTTTTTGACATACACCTGTTGATGTGAAGTTCGATGAACTGAATGTTTTAGGATCACTTGAAAGTTAATCAACCCGTAATTATGAAAGAGTAATATAAATATATTATTATACTCTTTATGCTGCTTTAAATATAATAAATGATTTTTGTATGGATTGCCATTAATTAATGGTTTTGACTGCCACATTGGTCTAGTGGTCGCAAGTAGTTGTGGATTCAGTTCAAGTTCCCAGGTTAGGAAAATATGGGTTTTCCCATCAAGTAGCAGCCATGGAGTCTTGAATTGTACTGGTTGATGGCAATAGACTCTCCCACTTAAAGTTAACTCACAAAATGTGAGTGCAATATTGAGTACACACCTCTGAATGCCTAACCTTCCCGGGATTACAAGCGTGATGATCTGTTATTAAATTAAATATTTTTAACATATAATTTGTTAAACGCAAGTGGGCTACTACTATTATACTTTATACTACTACGCCTTTTAAAACATTTAATGAATGAGTCACTGCAATAAATCAAGGTATAGAAAAACTAGTTTTTTATGGACATTATGGTGGTCAGGGCAATCAATTAACAATATGTCGCAACTATATATTGAAGGCAATATAATGATGTATGTGGATTTAATTATCACATGCTGTGTGACAGAGACAAGCGTAAATAAAAAAAAATTGTGATGCAAAGGGTAGGTTGGGGATAAATTGACACTGGTAATGATCTTGTGCTGTAATAGTACATGTATCTCTGCTAAACCCTTCGGAAAATATATAATAGTAAACCAACTTCTGTTAGATTTACTTCGACTCTATGACAACTTTTGTAATAAGAAATAAGTACCAAATTATTTAAAAATAAGTTCTTTCATTAAACAATACACATCTTATAATTCAAAAATCACGTGCAAAAATATTCTTATTAATATCATATTTTTTGTCGCCAATCATTAATTCAATAAGACTACCAGAGCTCCAGTATAGCTCAAATAAAACATTATAGGTACCTTTACCCCATAATTTATTTTAAGAGTTTCGGAGGAGTGAACGTAATTTAGGGGGACGCGCCGGGCAAGGGCGGGGTGTGAGAGGGGCGAATCAATACCTCGCCCGGCCGCCTGTCAGCTGAGCTGTGACCCCTTATACCCTGGCTGTTGACACAGTCTGGCTCGGACGTCATTGACTGAGACGTGTTAAAGTGCTTTATTAAAAGATTAAAAGATCTTGTCACGCTTGAACACTTTTAACTTTGATGAAGAATTAAATTAGGCCATTTTTTTTTCTCGCTCATTGTATTATTCAATGTGGCGACACTTGGGGGAGGCCTATGTCCAGCAGTGGACGTCTTTCGGCTGAAATGATGATGATGATGATTGTATTATTCTATCATTTTATTTTGATGGTGGGTATAAAAGATATGGCTCAGAAAGTTTTCATTTTTTAAATGTCTTACTGCATATTTCGGGACCCTGGGATCCTGGGCAATTCGCAGAGGCTCATAAATGAAGTAAAGTACTAATAGACGAATATTCACTGTATCAGTTATTATATATCTACCTATACCTGTTTTGTTTATTTTGATAAGAGACAAGATATTGTCAATAAAATTCTTATGTTGTATTGACTGGGTTTGTTTATTTACTGTAATAACATATACTAGCCGATATAATATCGTGAGTTCAGTCTAAACGTGTTTGCAAACAAATGATGACCAAACGTAGATTATTTGACTCATTCAAATATGTTTAGGCATACCTTCTTAATTGCCAGCTAAGTGATAAGCATGGCAAAAAAAAAACTTAAACAAATCGATAGTCATAGAAATAATGTCATCATAGTAAAAATGTCTCGTTTCTTTCGTCGTTGTCATTGTGGATTGCAAAATGCAGACCAAATTCTAGTTGCTAAATACCTACTCAATGTTTGAGCTGAGTTATGAGATGTTAAACACAGTACACCATGAGTTGCGCATTGTAACTGTCGCAGTTTCGCTGCGTTGACCTAGTCTACATAGATTACAGCACATATTTGACTAAGCAATAGACACTTCGAAGTACTAGATCTGAAATACGAGGCATAGTGGAATTAAATCTTTTTTACAGTTCTATTTTGTGTTGTCGAAACTCTTTGGCTTTTCAAGACTCGCAGACATGAACAAAATAAAGTTGTGATACCAGAAAATAAAGAGAAACTGTGTCCGTTCTTTATCCTCTGATTCCTCTGCATTTCTGTCTGGCCATTAGCTAGCTAGGATGACGTTAAATGGATCCGTCTCTCGTGTATTTTGGGTGCAATTAACTCCCAAATATATTTTGTAAATACTCCCAAAGTTTAAGTAGAAGTAGAAACAAACCCAAATACCTACCACAGCTTTACTTACTTAAATAATAATCGTAAGTACCGAATACTGTTACTTATTAATACCTAAGCATTTTATCGTAATACATAAGCTTGAATGCCACCTAGGTCGACGTCCTTGAACTCAATGTGAAAGAAACATTTTTATCAACGACACAATCTTTCTTAGCCTCCACTTAGGTGTTATGAAAGAATTATTTTGTCGTCTAGAAATAGAAAGCGAAACAGTAATTGGTTATTGAATAATGCTTTAGACGGTTAACTTTCTTAAACTACGCTATTATTTTTTTATTTTTAATAGCAAGAAATTGAAGTACCTATTCCAACAGTTTTTTTTTAATAAAAATGCTTTTGCACTTGTGTTCTTAATGTTTCCAGTACCGTACCTTTTGAACAATAAATAAATGTGAAAATATGCAGTCCCGTCTGATCCTAATAAATTCAGTAAAACTTCCCCTCTCTTGATCAAAGTTTCGCTCCATGTTTACCCATAAATAACTATGTTTACCATTTTTTTTGTTTTCCGCCGCGGTTGTAAGGCTGTCTCTACTATTCCATTTTGCCCTATTCTACCTTATGCCCCCATAAAGTGAAGATTTATGAATATTGTCAAACGTAACTAGATTTTTGCTAAGGGGAAAGAGGGGAACTTTGGACCGCCAACGCCTTTCTTTTTTCTACACGTGCAATACAACCTTGAAAAAAGAATAAATACAAAGTCACGATTTCAGAAGCATGATTGACAATTATTATTTTACTTATTGGCTTGTTGTGACTAAGTAGTTATTAGTTAACGAAAGGTAATTAAATAGATACATGCTACATATTTTTTATTATTTTTTTCCGTTGCCTCCGTTGCGGGTTCTAAGACTGTTGTAACAGTTCGAGCATGAATGTTACGACGTTTGCAAACAATACAAAAATCCTATTCTTGCTTAAATCCCAACCACGAAAATTATAATTATCACTTTATTATTCTACAGACCTGTCACACTGCTGGGTAAAAGCCTCCATTCCTTACTCCTTCCATTTCTCACAGCTCTTGGCTGTTGTGGATCAATGTCTCATAATGGCGTCTAATTCGTCTCTCCATTTTTACTTGGGTCTGCCAAGTTATCACTTTTCGTTATTTGACAACCCTTCACGCTCCTCGCCCTCTGTTACATGTATGGGACTTAAACGTAACTGGCCAAATGTGGGTATACTATCAGGTACACGTCTGCATAACCCGTCGGCCATTACATGCGTAATGTTCATTCAGATGTCAATTTTGGCCAACAATCATCTGCCATTCAACATCATGTCCAGTCTCATTACAAATGACCACTTACGGAAGTGCAAACCCTAACCCACATCACGCTATCCCACAATACTGCTCCACTTAGCTTAGGTACTTGTAGTTGGTGCATTACATGGCACTGGCGCATAATGACGTCATTCGGTCCGCAATGTGCAATGCACATGTACCGGTTGACATTGGGATCACAGCGCTTTGTGAATGTACTCGCGACTCGTGTTCATTGTGAGAATACGAAGCTGGATAGGTTTTGTTTGTTTGCGAGAAAGATCGGGTATCTTTTTCTGAAGGTAGACTTAAGATGCTGTATCAGAAGAAATTTCATAGAAACGTGACATTTTAAAGCATTTAATCACATATTGCCAACTTTGTGCCAACAGCACCCAGTTTGCTCTTGCAAGCAGAGTTTGCGTTGTCCCTGCTATCGGTCTGAAGGAAAAGAAATGAAGAAGATTTTAGACCATGGTCTGTCAATCATTTCAATTTTACTAATGAGAACACACTGAACGAAATAGTATCTTGAAAATCCCTACAGGGTCAAAACGACCATATTTCATTATTACAAGAAATATTTTACTGCTAAATCGTGTCAAACGCGTGACACAATTCCAAAGAGACGACAAAAACGATTTGAATAAGTTCTAGGAAGATGTGCATTGTTTTATGTTCCGATTACTAATCCAGTAATCTGAAATTATGCACATGATACAGCCCAGTGTTAAAAGGAGGCCGTATTTTATATTCACCAGCATGCTTCAAAGCACATTCATTCAGGTAGACCTAACTAAAGACATAGTATACTTGGTACCGTTGCCACGAACCCCAATTTTATGTAAATAAGTCTGCCTTTCGGTCTAGACGCTTAAAACATCTGATTAAGATCTGCAAAAAGTTCAACCGTATTATTAAAGCTTGTAGTCTAGGTAAATTGAACCAAAATTGCTTTTGCTGTAACTTGGGGAGTTACGTTACGAGGTCTGCAAATGAAAATAACTTCTGTTTGAAATTGCCGAAATTGAGACTCCTCAGGTATAAGCTTTTGTAAGTATCTAATGACATAGGATAATATTCATTGTCTGCCTAGCTAGCTTTTTATTTTTCCCAATAGCTTTAGGGTCGATTTCCAGTCTTACTTGGTGTAGCTGAGTACCATTATTTGATGTATTATTGGGAGTATCTAAGGCTTATCGGCTATTCATAGGAAGAATCACAAGAAAAGTTTCTCATTCCAAGATCTGAAAGATTTAAATCAGAACACCTTGCTATCATCTCCCATCTTGCTTTTCACATTTATCTAGACGAAATCCTTCTTCTGCTGTTTTATTAATTCACGTGTTTGTCTAAAAATAATCAGTTTTCTTTTATTTCTAGCGACTCGTATTTGTTAATGCTCAGGTTATTCACCTCCGTAATTCAGACTATAACCCCACACATGGCATGCCGAAGTCAACAATGAAATCGAATATCACAGAGCTTGCAAAACACACGTTAGGTCTAGCTCGCTCTAATACACATAGGTGGGTAGTATTAGCTCGTAGAAGCGTTGTTCAGCTGCTTCATTGACCCACTTCCAGTAAAGCTCTTTGTTACACTGTGTCAACTGTGTGCTTTACTCCCTTTTTGCGAGGGTATTAAAAGGTTTGTTCTGTTCACTGCTTTCTTTTCCGGCTTTTCCGAGGCTTGTAAGCTTGTTAGCTGCAGTTGTTCTTTTTGTGAGACCGTTGGTCCTGTTTTCTGAGGGCATTAGTGCTTTTGGACAGGTACACTTGTTTGTTCTAGTCTGTGTAGTGTGTTGTGGTGGATTTGTGGCTTTTCGAGGAGGTACTCTAGCCTTAGTTGGTCCAGAAGAACATTTTAATCCTTTTACGAAACTGCATTGATTGGTGATAAAATTGATTGATAAAATAATACTACGTGATTGACGTTTTTTCTGGCTGACTGTAGCATTAGTCAAAATTATATGTCATTGGTATAACAATTTCTCAAAAAATTAAGAACAGTCTCTTAGGAACGTTTTCCTGTAACTACAACGGTTAAGGCCCCTACCAACCCATCTTAAAAATATTGCTTATCATGGTAAATAGAAAGTCGGTTGCAAGACATTCCAGTACTACACGAGTTGGAACAGTTATGATTGTACGAGATAAAATACTTCAGGCACAGGCAATCATGAAAACTATACCGGTCCAAAAGGCATAATTACTGCAGCAGCCGGCAGGAAAGTCTAAAATAAAGTTTATTACGCTATTTTGCAGAATACTACTGTAATAAAACTCAGTTTATTGTAACTAAAATAAGCAGCACTGAAAATACTTAAAAATTTACAGTTAAGCGGATTCTTGCGCTATAAAAAAGTTATTTAAAAATCACTACGAGATGTTCCCTCTCTTACTTCTAGCTAGTAGACCGCTTGTCTCCTTACAATAATCAGAGTTCAGCTTCTTCTTCAGGCCCTGTTGAACCGGAGTCAGGCTCCAGTTTTCCGGCACTTATGCTGAACGTTTTTAGCGCAGCTATGAGGCACAACTGTCAAAATCACTATGTTTCGTTCAGTTTTTTTGGTGTGTTTTTATTTATTTAAACTTCATGTACAAGAGTGGTAGATAGGCGGACTTAATGCCACAAGGCATCATAAAATATCATCGTGTGTGTTAGTTAAGTCAAAACAAAAAGCCTTGCTTTCTTTCCTGAAATCCATACAAGCAAAAGGGCCTGTGTCCAATCCTTTGGCAATGTTCCGATCTGCAGCACCCACTACCCTACCCCTGATCTCCGAAAAGGCTCGCGTTCACAGACTGTAAGAATAGGTAAATTGTGGTATTATCTGTTAACCACCTGTTCTTTACAAAGCAAGACTGTGATCTTTAACCCACGGGGACTGGTTACTGCTAAGTACTACGTGACTTTGGGTGTTGCCAATACATTTGGTAATATTTGCAGGACTGGCATTGCGTTTGCGTCACTTTGCATACCTTTCATTACGTGTAGTTACGTCGCTTTGAAACGTGCCTTGCCGTTTCAGAATCGTCTGTTCCTTTTCTTTGCTCGTTTTGTTGGTTGACGAGTTTTCTCATTAGGTATTCTAGGTGGCTAGGGTGGGTGGGGGTGGCAAATTGCGGTGTAAAAACGTCCATCTGAACTTCTGGGGACATTTTTTGAAGCTCATTGACAAATTGATACCACTCTATTTCAACTTTGCGTGTTAAAGCCATTTCATATGAATTCATACAACAAGAAAGGCAGTTGTAATTTTAATATAAGGACTGTTTAAGTCAGTAGCAAAAGAACGAAACAATGACAAAACAAAAACAGAGTGGTTATTTTCCCTGAATTTACTGTACCTTTAATAAAAATGTATGGTAATTGGTAGCTGATCTCAAAAATAACCATCATGCACTCTCAAACGAAGTAGGACACTCGCTTTGTTCAAAATTGAACAGCTACGGCTTCATTTTGCTAATAACACAGGATGATGTTAATTACCACTCCAGTCGCTGCTACCGTTTCGTGTAAACGTTCGTTGTTCTACTAACCTGCCGCTATCCCGGGCTGCGTTTATAACGAGTCTATTAGATGGGCTATTTTAATAACACTGGGATAACTGGGACTCTGGGAGAACTGAATTAAGGGAATATGGGAGAAACTGTAATGAAAATTGGAGTGTTTCTTCTTTACTACACTATTCAAGGACTAATACTACCAGTTTTAGTTCTTGAATTCGAATTTTACAGCTGTATTTTGCTGGGGATTTCTTTCTGCCACTTCTTCTCTCCAGGTAAAATACTAGGAAGTGAGGAAGTACGATGGTTTTGTGGGACTGTCTTATTGTACATTTAGACGTTCAAAAACTGCTGACTTTGAACCTACTTTGGATAAATGACTTTCGGATCTTGATTTTTGTATTGCCAATGACTAGTCTCCTAAAGTAAACCTTCTTCAGTCAAGAATGTGAGACATCGTTTATTTTGAAAAGCTCTTTAAGACCCATTTGATAAAACGATTTCTAATAGCAAATTGCTATCTAACATTAGTTATGCGCATCTGTAAGCAATTTGCGGCAATCGATCATCTGACGTGTGATCGTTTGAATGCAAATATACCTATAACTACTTACGATTTAGATTATAAGCTTTAGTTGATAGGTAGATGAGAGCAAAACTAAAATTATAACAGAGTGGAGGCATCGATTCAACAGCTTTCGAATAGGCATTTGATGAAAAGCAGTCAAGATTTGACTACGTTAACTTGATGTGCAGTTTTGCCTGTCCAGCTATACCCCCCGTTTTAAGACTAGTTATGGAATCTAGCGTATATTTGCGGAAAGGATCTCCTAATTCCATAAGACCTACAACTTCTTAAAGATAGTAGGTCTCACTTTTTTAGCCCATAGACATCCGAAGTAGGTTATGAGCTCTTTTTTGTCTGCCATTGTCCACGGTTCTATTCCTCATCCAGGTGTTTCACAACACTTTGATAAAATCTTTTACCTAACGCATACCATTTTCAAAATTCTTAAGTTTCTTTGACTCTTAAGTCTTTGACCACCATTTGGTCAGTCTTTACTCTATAGTCTATCGGCTATCTCCACGTCTACCTAGATGTCCTTGCCTCCTCCACGAGATAATCTAGTTAATTCATGTCCTACGTATTACGTACCTACTTGGACCAAAGGCCAAGCCTATTCATTGATGTGTCCACTGTGTCCAGCCTCCATAGTTATATTTTATTTGCTATGACAAAATTGATAGATGAGAATCGTGTGACACACTATTTGATGTCACAATTGATCAGTGAATGAGCGTTGAAACTATTATTGGCATCAATTGATGTCTTGTCGTAGTATAGACTACTATTCATTCTGTATTACCGTAGTATACGTAGCTAATAGTATGAACTAAGATGACCTAGTAATAAAGTCAGCTGTCTCGCTAGATGCCTTCCAATATTAAAGTCCTTTCATGTCTTCGATATTGCATTTTTTCTTTTGAGTTTATTCAGTCTGGTGCAATCTTTGCGATTTCTTGGAGATTACAGATTTTTCTCTGCGAATATGAGAAGATTTTTCTTATGCAAATGCTGGCTTTGATTCCATGGATATTGCTGGAAAGATCATGCTTGGACAGAATATTTTTACTTTGCTACCAATCTTTCGTCCAGCGTTATGGATTTACTGCTATGTTGATGATGTTATAGTACCATGTGTATTACGCAAAATACTATTACGAACCGGACGATATGAAACTGATCAACGCCTTTTTATGATAGTAATTCGAAAAGGAAATGACTTCAGTGAATTCCATAGCATTCCGGATATTAAACGGCTAGACTTCCTCTTACACGCTCGACTCTATGATCTGTCGACATATCTGATATTGAAAACATTCCTGTTTTAAACTTCCATCATCACTGGTATGACTTACCTATTCTAATAATCATGATCTTTGTTTATGAAATCTGTTTAGACGATAAACTATTTTTATCTTTGAAATTACACAATGCTATTGAAGTCGCGTTTTTTGTCTATGTAACTGACAGATGTTTGGAATTAAATTGTTTGTACATGAGTAAATACAATGTTACATTGTTTTAACAATCACAACACAAATTCTTCACTATAGTTGTACAAATGTACAACGATATTTTGGATCGTGGCTATAATCTGAACTAACACTGTCATCTTAGTTTTTCAGTGTGCGGAATTCGCGTAGCTGAATTTTGGGCCAAGCAAATTTGAACTTTTTTTGCCATCGACACGCTAAGAAAAAGAATACAATTTCCACAGACAATTTCACGAATATTAACTAACAAGCCTCTCCTTTTTAACATTTCATTGAAGCGTCAAAAGATCTTTGTACCACCGTAAAATTAACACCCAAGTTCGCAAAAATAAATATAATTTTCGTGAATGAAGCCACGAACTTTCTAAATAGCACGTTCTAAATACAGTTTCCGCATTAGCGTGGGTAGTTATTATAACATTTGTGAATCATGGTGCTAAATTGGGTGTAGGTATAGCGTTGTGCTGACTTCGGGCCATGAAAACAGCTGGAGACGAGGGACACTTACCTACTTTATTTATTCTTTGCAGGCAATAAGAATTCCTGTTTGGTAAGCTGTCAAAAACAATGAACTTAGCATTAGTACACAAAATCTCTAGAATGAAGACAAAAAGTAATTTATTTTTAACAATCAAATAAATATAAATGACGAAAATTCAACCAACAGTGCAAACACGAGTGTGTCTGCACAAAGAGTGCAACAAAAAGCTAAGCAAGATTTTTGTAAACCCATTGTTTTGCAACTCTTGATACTATTTTAGGTATAAGGTACTATTTTAGGTATACGGTAGAAGCCTCCCTTCAAAAGGGTTCTGAGTAATCCAAACTTGGGGTTTTCTTGGAGAGCACTTGAATTATTTACACCCCTATATATTTCGTAAATTCACCCCTCTGGCACGTTGTAATTCGGCAAATTGTTCACTTGAGGCACCATGTCGGTCGTAAATGCTGTTTTCTTCAACAAGGTTGATTCTCTTTTCTTACATTGACGATTTCCTTTATGAAGTAAAATACGGGCGTTGCTCAAAAGTGTATTTAAGTTTATAAGTAAAATTACAGGTGACCTAAGCACCTAGGCTAGCCTCCCCACTCTTTCAAAGTTTTGCCTTTTTGTAATCCCTTGTTTTGTACTAACTACCACCACCACGGTGTACCTGCCTTCTAATTAGTTTGTGTTCTAGCGGTAATGAACAAGTGAGTACCTAAATTGGTTTTGAATCTATTGCACTTAAGAATAAAGTCTTTATCTATTTGTCCACGTACCGTATTGATAAATTAATCAGTAATTCCGATATCCACATCCCCGTCGCCTCTATGTCCTCATTCAAAATTATTCTTTAATATGTGGTCGTAAACCGCAGACATTGACCTTCTAGTCTTGAAATAGCGTTCACTACAATCCAATGTGCGTTGAGAAACATAACCGTCATAGTACGGAAGTACGACACCATATCCGACTTGGGTCACCCAGTTACTTTGAAGTTGATTGGCATTTGTTTATTATTTGACTTTGGAATGTGCGATGATTCAAAGAAAAATCTTTTCATTTATATTTACAGCTTATTTTCGTTACTGAAGTTTTCGATGGCCTGACACATCTGAGCGCAAAAATAATTCATTTCCAAGTTTGAAAAGGCAGGAATTCCAAATTTAATTTCAAAACATGTCAGATCAGGAAACACGGAGGCCTGCGTGCTAAAAAGAGAGATATGAAACATTTTTCTTTTGTTAGAGTATACTCTAACAGTATTACTTACTCGTTGGTGTGAAAGCACACCACGTAATATATTCAAGGAAAACTGCATTAAATTACTGACAGGCTGGCGTTTTAGTCGGAAGGATCAATACTCCCCAAATGCTTCCTTGGAAAATGTTTTAAGCGCAACTGAAAACTTATGAAAAATCTGCTTTGTGCCAGAACAAATTGAATAATGTTAATTTAACGAAACTGCAGTTGGTAGTTCCTTACTATATATATTAATTAGTAAATCAAGGATATGAACATGAACACGATTATTATAATGACATAAGTTCACATATTGGTCAGAAATTTTGGAAATAGCTGGGCGAAAAAATAACTAGAATAAAATGTCAGATAGTCTAGGAAGGAACAAAAAAAATAGTAGTACATGTATAACTACGTACAAACTGTTCATTTTAATAGTCATTTATAAACATGCGAACTGACAAAGCACAGTCGTAAATTTCAGTTGCTCGTTATAAAACCTCCTTTATGGATAACAATACTCTATCAAGTAGCAAAGCAACAAGTTAGCAAAGTTATGGTTTATGACCACCTTCGAGCTTTGCAGCCTAATTTCTTTGCATGAATCTTGTAATTGGGCTTTTCCATAAAGAAACTCACAGCGGGAGCCTGGGTCTGGATTTGTGCTCGATTACTGACGAAATATGGGCGTACTATTATGTTCACCTCTTCCTTACCCTTCGGGGACTACAGGCGTGAAGTTAGAATTATTGTAATTATTGCTGGCTGATAGTGAGGTCTGTAATCTGGGAGCGTAGAAATACTTGGTACAAAGCCTGAATAAATTACAAAAACTACTAAACGCAAGATTTTGGCTTTTGCCAAAGAGGGTCGTACTCTGGCTTCGATCAAATATGCTTGTAAATAAAAAATAATAGCTACTTACTAGAAAATATATATTAAGGCAAAGGATGGCGTTATTAAGAAGATATGGAACCTCTTCTCAGCATCTCGAGTCCAGAGCCAGTTCTTGGATGACCTTAGTCGCCAACGTTAAAGCGCTTTTACTACACTCTTGGAAAAGTGCGGGTGGCTTATTTTATATCTGTTTATTTATCTTATACTACAGGTCATTCATTGTGACGGTACTCGGATATCCAAGGGTATCTCTGGCTTTTGAGGACATTTAAGGCACTTTTATGTTTTCCATTCATACCCTTTATGAAATATAATATCCTTAAATCTTGCTGCCCCTCTAACTAAAATACTTTACGGGTTTGCTAAAACACCAAAGTCACAAAAAAAAAAAACTTTTCAATTCAATACAGCATTTCAAAGTAAATATAGTCAATACTTCCTCTGTGGCTGGAATGTCGGAAGCAGACATTACATTAAAAACACACTACTCAACATAATCGACACGACTCTCCTAAAACAGTGCTGCTTAGCATATGAAATCCATCTAACTGTACCATACATGGACTACTACTTTTTAAAGGCGAAGGAACGTCTTTTAAAAACTTTATAAGGCCAAAAAGTATAATGAAAGGCAATGATATGCTTTTATTCAGCCTTTAATGTCACAGTCCAAAAAAAAAACATACGTCCTCCCCTCTCCCCTAATTATTGTCAATGCTTCCTGTGTTCCGTTCCGTGACAATCGGGTACGTTGACCGAGACTTACGACCGGATGGACGGACTATCGGATATAAATTGTACTACAGATACCTAACGGGCCCCCCAGTAGTGACTTGACGAGAGTTTGATGCGTAAAACGGTTTATTTTTCGGCGTATTCTGAGAGAAATGAACTGTTTGCTTTTGATGTCCTTGACTTATGAGGAATGCGGTGTTGAAACTTGTGTGATTAAAGAATTATTATGATGAGTTTGTTTGCTTTTATTCTTGAATATTTTTCGTTTTTACTTTTTGCATTTGTGACTTGAAATGGCGAAATGTGGGTGCAGACTAAGCCTTCGTGGATTACAGGCGTGATGGTAATATAACTTTTATGGTTTATAGGTACGTAAGGTTCATTTTTCGTAATAATAATTCGATTTTCATCTACAACGTTGATTACTGCTAGCATCAAGTTTGATGAAAATGGTCATTTCTGTACGCAAAGATCAATGCCCTTTGCCTTTGCCTTTTTTTTTTGGGCAGTGGACCATGTATTTCTTAGTTTGCCCTGCGATTGGAAAAAAATATGATAAAGCCTTTTTGTATATTTTATAAAGATTGTTTTGGAGAAGGATTAAGTAGGTATTACCTAAGTAGTTAGCAGGTAGCTAAAAACCGCAATTGACACATGCTTGACAGTATTAGCATTTGGAGAGGAAAAAAAGTATTTTTATCACACTTTGTATTGCTTAAATCAAATCTCACAGTTAGTCTACTTGAAAACTTGCGATCTCTATTGTATAACCGCTAGTGTTGTTTCCATACAAATGGAAACGGCGACAGTTTTCCCATGATCATAGACTATAGAGGCTGTTAACCACAATAGGGGTGTCTGTAATCACTCTCTCACTCATACATTCACTGTTTCTGTAAACGGTTCATTATTACGTTCAGGAATTGAATGACGGGGAAATTAATAGGTTTCCACGTTTTGTTTTGTATTTTAATTGCGAATCCTTCAATGTACCTTATAGACTATACTACTTATTGGTTTATGGTATAAAAAAAAGTGGGAGAGGAAAAGATGTAAAGGGGTTCTCAAAGAAGAAGGATCAAAATTCACCCACGTCCTACAGCAACGAGAAGTATCTCAAAAAAAAGATAAAAATGTATATAAAAAGATGGCATATTTCCAAACTCCATCCTTACAGTCTAACATATAAAAAAATTGCTATGAAAATTCGTTCAGGGGAATATCGACAATGAATGTACTACTATACTACCTGATTATTATTTGAGAAATACTTGGATATCTTGACTTGAATCCAATTATTCAATTATCCATCATCGAATAACAAAGGTTTTTTTCACTTATTCGACCACCGAACATCGAACTAGTGAGATTTGATTGTTTGATCATTGGCATTGTTGAATAGAATAGAGTAGACTAAGTTAGAGTAGGGTAGACTTATAGACTATGATAAATTCCACATAATAATCGATATGGTAATCCCATTTTTAATACTGTTATTGTTTATTTTTTCTTTTGGTTCGTTAAAAGTTTAGTGTTAGCCAACTATCCTGACTTGTGATAAAGCTCTATTGACCGTAAAAGGTATTTTTAAGAGGAACATATTACTTTATAATTGTAAGATGTTAAGATTTTTTAAATAATAATGCGTATTCTAATAATTTTATTTGTAGAACATAAGGAAACAAAAGAACAGACGTCAATATTAATAAAATGAGCGCTATGTAAATTGTAAATTATAATTAGAATATTTGAACTTCATTGATGGTAAGTCAATGAAGTCCAAATATTCTAATTATAATTTCTGAATAATTGCTAAAAAATAATAGGTTATAATAATAGTAGGTTTTCATATTTTTCATTATGTAGTTGTTAATAATAATAAATGACCTATTTTGTTGACCTATCGTGAAGGGTTTGAAAATAATGTCCTCATAAGGTGCTGGATCCAATCACGACACATTCGAAGAAGAGAGTACTTTGCCTATATGCTTTACAACACCGAATTTGAAGGGAGAAATGCAATAATTGAATATTGTTGTTCATGCATACATGGGCGCAGGACACTGGGAGTATGCGCCCATATTATGACGATCATATATTACTTAGGTTGGATGAGAAATAATCCAGAACCTATGAACCATCCGGCACAATTCTTAAATAGTGTATTAAGAGATATGGAAATTGAATAAAAGTTATGTAAAATATTTTATATGCGCCCGACCCAGTTCTAGATAATGGTAATATCACGCTGTATGGGGATCGACTTATCGTTTCTTACATGACTGTTGTTGCCAATAAGCCTGACATTGTGGTGACAGATCGATTGGAGCGTAGCGTAATGATTGTTGACATAACGGTCCCGCTGAGTTGCTGGTTGATCTGAGGAGGTTCTAGGTTGGCAGTTGGATCAAGGGCTTGATTCAAAAAGCAGAACTTCTGGACACAGCACGTATTGTTAGGAGGTTCCTCTCTCAAGAGTCCTAACAACCGGTAGCTCGAAACCTGTTCCCGAAGCTGGTGGGCTACTTTTTTTATATTTTAATGTTTTTGCCTAACCCTTGGGATTACAGGCGTGGTGTTATGTTATGTTTAGTTTTTATATATAGTTTATAGATTCCTATATAATTATAATAAAAAATTAAAAAATGTAAACGGTATCTGATATCATGAAAAAAAAAAAAAAACTGTGTATAGTTGTAACATAGTCTGCCATGAGTCTACCCTACTCTATCTTAGTCTACTCTATTCTATTTAACAATGCTAATGATCAAACAATCAAGTTATAATTCTCACTAGATCGATGTTCGGTGGTCGAATAAGTGAAAAAACCTCTGGTGCTCGATGATGGAACTCAATAATTGAAGTCAAGTCAAGATAGCCAAGTATTTCTCAATATTGTATCGCCATTATATCATATCATCATTATAGAAATTACTGCCCCTGAACTAATTTTCTTAGCAATTTTTTTAATTGTTAGACTGTAAGGATGGAGTTTGGAAGTATGCCATTTTTTTATACATATTTTTATCAATTTTTTGAGATACTTCTCGTTGCTGTAGGACGTGGGTTAATTTTGTATGAACCGTGCTCCTTCTTCTTTAGATAACACATGTGACAGCGTGGTAGTAAGCAAGTTGGCATGGATCTGATTGTAAAAATCGAATAAAATATATTCTTACAATAGTTTGAACATCGGTGGTAATTTAACTTCAAAAGTACTGTCGGTACAAGTGTAACATATCAAACTTGTCTAAAGTCACAGATAGTATTTTTTCTATGATATCTATTCTGCCTCTCTGTAGGTACCTATCTTAAATATCTTTGATGGTGTCTCATTTAGCTAGTATACAGGGTGTAAACAGACCCTACACACAGCTGACAACCAAGTATTCTGTACATCAAACTAAGTAACTTTACGCAAAAAATATTGCTGGGAATCGACTTTTTTTTTGGTGAATAATCACGTTTTACGGTAGGACTCCATGGAAAGCACTCAAAGCATTGTGCTGATGGATGGATTGAATAGTACGGGGGCCGTGGAGGTGTGTAAAGTAAAAGTCTTACATTAAAAACATGTATTTAAAAAAAAACTTGTGAAAAAGTTGGAACTTTGACCCCCAATATCTCCGTAACTAGAAGGTTCCCAGGAGTGGTCTAGAACAAAAAAATGATCGCAAA
This sequence comes from Noctua comes, assembly GCA_963082995.1. NCBI lineage: Eukaryota > Metazoa > Arthropoda > Insecta > Lepidoptera > Noctuidae > Noctua > Noctua comes. Next base: position 11,947,500 of record OY720285.1, read on the forward strand.
GGCGGGGAGAACAAGGTGCCTTTCGGTTATGTTAAGGGTCTATTTACACCCTTTATACATAAGTACAAAAATACAACAAATATTGCATAAATACCTATTTATATCAAAACGGATTAAATCCCAGAACTGTTTACTTAACTTTGAGATTCAAAATACTTATTATTATTCATGAGGAAGCCAATGAATATTTATTATGCGGAGGATAAATCATTGATTTAGCCTAGTAACCTATTAGTAAAACAATATTCAATGGCTGAGATATATATAATAATAATATATGACCTCAATGTAGATGTAATTTTCCTCTTACGAATTGATGATAATTATTATTCACCTTTACGAAAGACATGCAAAATAAACATAAAGGGTGTAAATAGACCCTTAACATATCCGAAAGGCACTTGTTCTCCCCGTCTTTGCGATCATACTTTACACACCTCCACGACCCCCGTACTATTCAATCCATCCATCAGCACAATGCATTTTTTTTTTTTTTTAACGTGTTAAAATCATCAAATGAGTCCTCCCACCCAGGGCAGCCACTGCGGCTGGGGTGGGGGGAGGACGCTGTCCTCTCCCTCACGCGGCCCGCCTCCTCCTTCGCGAGCATGACTGCTTCGCAGAAGGAGGCGGTCAGCACAATGCTTTGAGTGCTTTCCATCGAGTTCTACCGTAAAACATGATTTTTCACCCCAAAAAAAAAAGTCGATTCCCAGCAATAATTTTTGCGTAAAGTAACTTAGTTGATGTACAGAATGCTTGGCTGACGGCTATGTGAAGGGTCTGTTAACACCCTGTATAAACAGTAGATAATTTTGTTACTTTTCTAAAATATCATGACTTACTTAAGCCAGGTGTAAAATCAATCAGTAATTAAGACTCAGGAACATCACCCTCTTCTCCGTGAAAGAAATTGGGCCATAAATGCATAATACCCCGCGTGGGCTCAATGCTGGTTGGTAGATGCACACACGTCTTCGAATTTTTGGTTCTAGGACACGCCGTGTCCCTCACGATATGTCCTACAATATTTTCAAACGTTAACTCCTTAACGCTATCTAAAGTCATGATTCTTCACAACATAATATCTGTTCTCGCTGCCTGACTGCCAGGCATGCGGCAGCGGCGCTAACCGCTTCGATACACTGATACTTCCTTGTTTCATCCAAGTCGAACGCACACCGTATGTCGTTTCTATCAAAGAGTTTCCAATATGAAAGCACCTTGAATGATAAACGATATCAAGGGGAAATTTCGTTATTGAAACTGATCGCGATCAGCAGTGTCATTATTCCGTAACAATGATGACACTGACAGCCCTTGAACGCGGTTTAGGCGTGAGTTTCAATTGTCACATCGGCTCTTAAAATGCTGACCAGCATTCTGTCTTCTTGAATAGAAGGGGATTTTAAAAATGTAAAATCTGTTGGCAGAATTTTAATTTCGTATTTGCATTGTTCCAGTCGCTCCATTGCAGCACCAACTAGGCTGTTGATTGTCCCCTATTCTTTTATTTTAATATCTTTCTTCCATACATTTTCTAAAGCTGAAGCTCTGCTTTTTCTTATCGCAATGTATTTTTCCTCTAAATGTACCCTTAACACAAGATTCCTTTCTCGCAGCGAAGGACAAATTTCAGACTGTAAGCTGATCGTAGATCTAACCTAGTCACCCATTTTCATTGGTCTGCGATTACTATCAACTGAATTGTTCTTTGATTGATAGTATCATTTCAGCTCCTTTAAACGCACTATCCTCTAACTCAGCTCCAATCAATGATGCATTAATATCATTACTCACATCCAAATCCCTTCCAACAAAATTCATTCTTATGTCCCACAACTCGTCTTCAAACGATTAATTACTTATTCTCTTATCTATCCGATTAATTCTCGAGCCCTAAGTTTTCGCTCAATGGCGCTAAGGTATGCGGCAGCCTGATACTTCCTGGTGGGGAATCTCACTGAGTAGGGTAAGTAAGTACTGTGACTGTCGCGACAGACGACCCGTGAGAATAATTGAGGACGGATTGATGAGGATTGTTTTAGAATTTTGTAGTGATTGTGTTCTTATTTGCTGACTGAAGTCGATCTTCTTTGAGCGATTACTTTTAAATGATTTGGGCCAGTAATCTGCCGCCATTAGCTTACAGCATCAGTGGTGGTCAGTAGATCCTCGCAAGTGTCGACTAAAGTAGATTTTAGAAATACATAAACGGTTTTCCTCGTTTCTAGAACTACAAGCATAGTTTTACAAAAAATATTAACTTTTTCCGAAGATTTTGCGCCATAGCCATGGCGCAAAAGATGTACACATGAGCAATTTGGAAATGCGTCGCGTTGTCTTCTAACTAGTTTGCTTTGCGCCGAATATTTTCACCAGCTTGGCAAGAAGCTCCTTCAAATCTGGTTAGCCACAGCAATATCCATACACACATAGGTAATCAGTAACGTTCTCACTTCTGGGAGTCAGTGTCTGAGAGAGGACCGTTCATCACGCGGCCGTAATCCACCACGCAAGCCCCATGCGGGTTGATGGGTGATGCGATATCCTCCCAATTCATAACACTGATTTAGAAAAATGCAGCCTCCGCAATGATACAGATGTAACATTTTCAAATGATACACAAACCACAATGAAGAGATAAAAGTTTACACTACCAAACTGTTTGTTTTTATTCTCAAGTTATTTGTGTGCGTTCTCGTCCGTTTACGTTGTTATACTCATCATCTCGTAGCGTACTCATGCGTAAGGGTTGACAGACAAACTGAAAATATTATTAGTTATTTTATTTATTTATTTATTGAACACTTTTTTTCGGATGGGAAATCATCAAATGACCCCTCTCACTCTGGGCGGAGTGGAAGGGAGAAGGGCATGTTCCTTCTTTGCCCTTTGTGTTTCAGGGCCACGGTATCTCTTTCGAATAGTCCCGTAGCCCTGGCAGGCATCGGCCCTTGCTGGCCCCTACATATTTATTTAACACTTCAAGCACATAAGTACAGAGGCGGACTTAATGCCATAGTAGTAGTGGTAGTGCCTTAGTGCCATAGTTTAGTGTAAATTCTTTCCTTACCTTCTGCTTGCTGATGAGTTTAATCCGCTACTTCTTCCCAGCTTCTTCTTCTTTCGTGTGGTTAGTGCCTAACCTGGTGTCAAGAGTTTTTATGCCGTCCATGAATCTTTGACATGGCTTTACATGCCGTCGAGAAATATCTCTCACGAATGCTGCTAAAACATTTTAAGTGGTGAAGAAGCTTTGGGGGACTGTCCTAAGTAATGTTTGACGTTCTAAATTCAAATTATGTATTAGATTTGATCGAAATACCCAGAAATACCCCTGGTTCGCGAATTGGCTTGTCAACCACGTTCAGAGATTGCGAATGTGTGAAAGTATGACAAATGTGAACAATGGGTGTTGATTTTAAGAGCGGCCATGTCCGGTTGATTTTAAGAGCGGCCATGTCCGGCAATACGGATCTGTTCCGGATATGGTGATGATGAATGAACATGAACATTCTTTTGATTGCCGATTATCGTTGTTGTTAAACCCATCATATAAAGGGTGTAAATAGACCCTTAACACAAACGAAAGGCACTTGTTCTCCCCGTCTTTGCGATAATTTTTTTTGTTCTAGACCATACCTGGGAACCTTCTAGTTACGGAGATATTGGGGGTCAAAGTTCCAACTTTTTCAAAAGTTTTTTTTTAAATACATGTTTTTAACGTAAGATTTTTACTTTACACTCCTCCACGAGCCCCGTACTATTCGATCCATCCATCAGCACAATGCTTTTAGTGCTTTCCATCGAGTCCTACCTTAAAACGTGATTTATAACCTCAAAAAAAAAGTCGATTCCCAGCAATAATTTTAGCGTAAAGTTACTTAGTGTGATGTACAGAATGCTTGGTTGACGGATATGTGAAGGGTCTGTTTACACCCTGTATATATTCTAAAATAAAAATTGAAGTGTCTGTTTGTAATGTCAAAATAACAGGTTTTTACTGAATGCGTATGAAAGTATATACGGTACTTATAACAAAAAACATTTTTTACTTTTTTTTGTCTATCTGTTTGTTCCGGCTAATGTCCGGAACGGCTGGACCTATTTTAACGGAACTTTTACTGGTAGATAGTTATTTTTATAAGGAGTAACTTAGGCTACTCCTTATAACAACTCCATCCAACTTAGGTTTTTATTTTAGAAAAGAAATAGGATTCCGCGCAAAAAAAAAAAAAAAATGATTTAAATAGGGAAGTAATGTATTAATAATCATTTCACGCGGACGAAGGTCGCTTACAACAGCTAATACACACGGCGGCACATGAAGCTGTACATTTCCAGTATAACTTGGCCTCGCTTTGTATAGATTTCCTATACAATGAGATCCGCATAAACTGGTTTTGTATAGCTTGATAGGCCGTGCATGCAATATAAAATTGAGTTACCTGCTATCAAACGCCAAGACGTTGAAGTCGATGACATGCAAAGCTACAAATTCTATAGTACGTTTTCGTTTGTAGATAGAATTTAATCTCTTTAAATACATTTATTCCTAACGTTGTTTTAATACTAATTGTAAGCTAGCATGTTCGTGATGCTAAGCGTGAAATTATGATAATTGGCTAATTAAATTCGTTGTTTTAGTGCCGCACACTTGTTTCGTCTGACTCAGCTGTTGTGGATCAACACTCTGGCTCGTAATGCGATTAATAGGGCTACCAATTTACTAGCATAATGTAATGATACAATATATCAATCTATCTATAATGGTAGCCAAATTGGGTATCGCTAGGAAATTATTGGGTAGCTTAACTGTTGATGAAAATCGATCGAACGGCTCGCATTTTTTTTTCTTCTAATTATTAAACCTTGCTTTGAACAAAAGAATTCAATTAAATGGCGAATAATGACTGAATTCCTCGATGTGCATCAAAACGACGACTTTTATAAAAGTTCTGGAACAGAACTTATATTTATAAGTTCTGTTCCAGAACTCTGCCTGTCACTAAAAACTCCTTGTACCAGTAAAAAAATATTTTTCCCGCTAAAAAAATCTCCACATTTCAAATACTGGTGAAGTGGCAGCCCTGAAAGTAAACGAATAGAGAAACAGATGAAAAAGCATTACCGTGGCTCTGATTGCGTAACGAGGTGGTTGAACTCTGGCGTGCGTGCGAATCCAATTGTGTGTGATTGTACCGACAGTGTTGGAGCCTCTGCCATGTGGTTGGCTCATGCTGATGGCCACTGGCAAGATTTTGTAAACCTAACAAAGTTTAGTTTAAAAGAAAGCCTTGCAGGAATCCTTAAGTTGAAATGGTTCTGGATGTTAGCTTCATTGATGACGGTTTTGCTATAATGCGATATGATTGGTTGATGCTGACTTATAAGATTTTAAACTATCATGGTCACTAACATTATCATTAACACTAGAAACGGGATATTTACCATGTTTACTGACTTGTTTATCTGTGAGCATGGTGCTTGCAACAGCGCCGAAATATCGGGAACTCAAACAAAAGTAAACATGGTAAATATCCCGTTTCTAGTGTTAATGATGATGCTGTCATGTTCATTAGCTAAGTTTTCAAGTCTTTAAAGATAGAAAAAGCAGGTTTATTAATCTTTGGTTAGGTAGTGGTGATGTAAATGGAAGACCTAACAGAAGTCCTAAATATTCTTCGCGATTGTAGCTTCCTTGCCAATGAATGGCTTTCCCATGTGATTGGCTCTTGCTGGTGAGGTTTTGAGGTCTTTAAACCTTACTAGTAAAAGTTAAGTTAAATGGAAAGCCTTGCTGGGTTCCGTGAATTGAAACTGTTCGGGATTGTTGCTTCTTTGTTGAAGGTTTTGCCATATTGCCATGTAGTTGGCTCATGCTAGCATGGCAAGAGCAATGATTGGCAAGTTACCTACATTGTCCCAAAGACCTAACATAGATGCGAACACAATACCCCTTAAGACTGGTTGTCAGACCTTCGGGCTTAAATCAGCCGCACTAAAGTGTGTAAATAGACCCTTAACATAACCGAAAGGCACTTGTTCTCCCCGTCTTTGCGATCATTTTTTTGTTCTAGACCATACCTGGGAACCTTCTAGTTACGGAGATATTGGGGGTCAAAGTTCCAACTTTTTCACAAGTTTATTTTAAATACATGTTTTTAATGTAAGATTTTTACTTTACACACCTCTACGACCCCCGTACTATTCAATCTATGCATCAGCACAATGCTTTGAGGGCTTTCCATCGGGTCCTACCGTAAAACGTGATCTTTCACCCCAAACAAAACGTCGATTCCCAGCAATCATTTTCGCGTAAAGTTACTTAGTTTGATGTACAGAATGCTTGGTTGACGGCTATGTGAAGGGTCTGTTTACATTCTGTATATTAAGTATCATCATAGTCACCCAATCAAATAGCCAAGGATAGGCTTGGTTGTTTGATTATACATCTGCTGCCTGATTAAACAACTCTGTAAACATAGATGCCTCTTACACCTCGTGTATCCTACTCATCAGTGTTATGAACGTGTGACATGTTTCAATCATATTTTCAAGTTCAAGCATATTGTCCTATGCTGACTCATTTTACACCTGTTCTGATGGTCATGATAGTTGATAGTTAATACATTCTCCACTCTTTTTATTGTATTAATATCATACAATAACGTCGCGTGTACGCGTGTAAATTGTGTAAAATTAAAGTGTATTGTGTTATAAGTAATTACAACAATAGTGTCTGTTTTAACTGCTAATGAACTTGCTTCTACTTTATTGTAAGCTTTACTCTGTTCCATTTTCTACCACGGTTGAAAGACGTGCTGTTAGATTCAATAAATCGTATTTTCCATCAAGCCCAGGCATAGTTTTATTCAAAATAGTTTGTGGTACTTCGAGCCGGATATTAACCAACAACCTATGGTCCATTACACTCTAATGATAAGATTTGGTTTTTGGTATAACTATGATAGTATCTAATCTAAGACAGTTGTGTACGCTATAGTATTATCAAAGTATAGACAAACACCCAATTTAAAACATCAGGAGTTGATCTAACTACCCTCATTCAGTCTTACAAATTGACCTACCTACCTACACCAACACTACGTTCACTTACCGGTAACAATGATATAACTGCAGTAATTAATACACAGCGGGTTGCGTCGCATTCCAAGGTATTGTTGCGGCCTGCGCACGCGTCGTTTCAAGTCACAGTACCTTGATCAATGTGGCTTTGTGTCCTGTGTACATGTTCAGAGTGAAGAAAAAAGTAGTTTTATGCACTTGGAGAATCGAGTGGACGAAACTTGTTCGAAATCTTAAATATTTGAAGAAAAAATATAAACAAGAGATGTTTTGGTGTTCGAATTGTGAATGTTATGAAGCTGTGTAATTTGTAGTGCATACCGTAGTATGGATTGCGTATGAAAGTACCGAGTTTAACGTTCAACACTGAATTTTCAACTTCAGTGTAAGTTTATATTGAGAATCGTCTAAGTAAGTGAAAACTGTGCAAATATTATACGTAGTTCAATGTAACGATGAGTGATAAGTCAGTGATGTTAAAAATGGACTACAAAACTATAAACGTTCCACGGTTCTATTGGCTTTCTAAGTGGGTTAGTATGAATTATGCATAGGCTTCATTATTTTTTTGCTAAGTTAATAATATTCTTATCGTTATTTGTTGGAAAGTGGTCTATAAAAGACCAAAGTAACGGCGTGCAAATAATAAAGTCTCAAGGACCACACCTTAAATAAGATTCATTCTGTGTTTTTAAGTCACAGAAATACTGTTTTAATAAAACTATGACTCATTCACATATGGCTGAATAAACAAAAAGGCAGGTACCTTCTTGAGTACGATTTAAAAAAATGGATTTGTAAAGTGTACGTGCGATAGTTAATCTGAAACTAAATAAGACATCAATATCGTAATATTTCCAGCACTTAGTAATGTACTTGTACAATGATACAAGTAATCTTTAAGCACCACTTGTAGAGAGAGCCTGTGAGGATAAAAATTTTGCCTTCGTGTTCTAGTAGCTTCTATCTTGTACTCTTGTTGTTGCCGTTTACTTACCTTGTTTTTTATCATCATCATACAAAATTACAAACAAACAAAATAGTTTATTGTCTCAATTAGCATAATCAGTACATTTAAACGTGTTTGGAGCCTCCTTTTAAGCAAAACAGTGCCTGTATTGGGAGACTCCGCGCTTCCATATCATTGCCGTAACGATGTGGGTATATGTATAATTATGTTGTGGTGTGTATAGTGAATGGTGAGGTGTGTATAGTTTATGATGTGTTGTGTATAGTGTATGGTGTGGTGTGGTATGGTGATGAATCATCCCTAGAATGTTCGCCATACTGCTGCCTATTTCCATCAGCATCCCTAGAACTTTTCATCTACCGTGTAGGCTTTAACCGTCCTCCTTATACCTTATATATGCCAACCTTTTTCCTATCTTCCTGACAAAATGAATAACGTACGCCCATAGACCTCTTATTGCTATTAAGTCTTACTACGCTTTCTAAACCTCTAGTCGGTCTTCAATCCTGCGATCCACCACTATATGCCTTATGTCAGTAAAAAAATTAAATTCTTCCACAGAACTGGTACCGTATTATAAAGGGTGTAAATAGACCCCTAACAAAGCCGAAAGGCACTTGTTCTCTCCGTCTTTGCGATCATTTTTTTGTTCTATACCATATTTTGGAAACCTAGTTATGGCGATATTGGGGGTCAAAGTTTAACTTTTTCACAAGTTTTTTTTTTAAATAAATGCTTTATTGCAAGATTTTTACTTTAAAGACCTCCAGGACCCCCATACTATTCAATCAATCCATCCATCAGCACAATGCTTTGCGTGCGTCCCATCGAGTCCTACCGTAAAACGTGATTTTTCACCGCAAAAAAAAAGTCGTTTCCGGAAATAATTTTTGCGTAAAGTTACTCTTCTTTCCTTCTTTCTAGTTTGATGTACAGAATGCTTGGTTGACGTGCTCTTGAAGGGTCTGTTTACACCCTGTAGATGTGGAATTCTGGACACAATTTGCTCTCCAAGTTCTGATATCCGAGTGAGCGTGAAAACGCAATTTTAGAAGCAAACAATTTCTTTGTCCCACCACGCATTCATTCTTGTGTCATACTTTCTTGCACAATGATCGCTCATTACTGGTCTCAATAAAAAAAATCATCTAATTGAATGAGCAGTCGAATGTTGAATGATTCATCTCTGTTACTATTTATAGTCCATCAATTACAATAAAAACTAAGTATTCTTTCTTTGATGCTAGATTTTTTTGTATCCCGTGCCAAGATTGTATTTTTTGCTGAGTTGGATGACTGCGTTTATTCTCCAGTCTTCCTATTATGAAAGCGAAATGTGGTGTTTTCGTATTTTTGATCATTCAACAAATTGTTTTCACTGATATTAAAAACGCTTCTACATTTGATTTTATTGTTATTCTTTTGATCAAGAATGTTCACGTATTTTAATATTAGAAGACAGTAGCGAAGAGTCAATTTTTATAAGAGGTAACCCGGAGTATCTATCTTTAATGTAAATATATTATTTGTCTATAGAATACTGACCGTGCCAGTTTTTAAGGGAAGCTGGTAGGAATCGAGTTGTATGGAACCTTCGCCACTGTTAGAAGATTAAAGTCTGGTGCTTTTATAGTTAAGAACTTACTATACTTAAATATCGGAGGAAAACTACTATATCACATAGTAGTATTCCTCCGATACGTCAATGCAAGTACGAATAATGTCTAGATGCTAATATGTTTTCTATTTCAAATCAATCAATTTGAACAACCATATGATTGATTTCATTCGGAGTCAACGGTCAAGTATGACGAGAAGCACTGATTTATGGAATGTCAAGATTCTCAGGTTTATATTCATCAAAACATGAGCCATTGCAATATAATTTTACGAGCCATTAAAGCTAAAACGTAACCCCCACACGTTTCCCATAGTACGTGAAATCGTAAAAGCATTTACCGATTGGCACCATTTTTTACTATGTATGTCCAAGAGATATTTATGCCGATGGTGACGTGAGTTACCGCTATGCCGTGGTTGGCAACGTGTGTGGAATATATACTAAAAATGTTTAAAGACACAATAGCACATGTTAGCGTTAATGTTTTTGTATTTAAAATGAGGTTCTATGGCGAGGTATTATCTATACCAAAGTGTTCATAATTATTTTAACCATTGACCATTATGGATATTACTAATTTGTGGAACGACGTCAGTAAAAAAATTTCAACTTATCAACAAAATTATCAGCACCCCAATTAAGGAATACCTACTACTCTATGAATTTATCACAATACGAAGGAATTGAAAGTAAATTCATGTTTCAAACATTCGTCCGCTAGATAACGTAATTACGTAAGCAACGCAATGAATGTTTACGAATTGTCAAAATGCAAAATAGCATTGAAATCATGAGTGTGTTGCTCAATTACTCCGCAGACTTGTCCTGCCGTTCGTCCGAAAGCATACAAAACTTGTCAGCTAGTCCAAAGGACCAATAAAAATGTGTGCTCCTTCGATCCGAATTTGAACATGTTCTATCTATCACGTAACGTATCCCGCTGAAGTCATCAGTCTCATCTCCCTTTCCCTCCGTGGTCTTTAGTTGTAGACCCCCATTAACCACGTCAATTACTATGATTTACAGCTGAGGTAAACTCCTTTTATGTCGGCTAATACCATTAGGGGTGACCATTAAGTTCTGACGCATTTCTACTGTCTAACTAATTGAATTGTCGCATTATCGGCTTGCTCGTTTACGATTTGTTTTAGTTTCATTTCTAGTGTTATTGTTTCTTTATTGGTCTTTTGTGGTTATTGAATTGGCGAGAGCTTTGATTTTGATTGGATTAAGTTATGAAGTGTAAGTTAAAAATATAGCTTGATGAAAGTCTGTTATGACTTGACTCACACTATCTGGACTGATACGATTTTGGAAGTGTTCTTCACGGCAATATAATATAGCTCGTAATAGAATTGTTTGTTTTGTACTTTTCCTGTCATCATCGAATAACGTACTTTTGTACTCCTTACAATACTCGACCTCCTTTTCTTCTAGCTCTAGCTGTTCCTTTTCATCATTTCGTTCAGATGGTCCGTCAATATTTTGAACCGTCCTCAATTAGGTACCTTTCTGTTCATAAACCAATGTTTTGTAACTTTTGTCTTCATGTAGTGGGCCTTTTACCGTCCGTTTAAGTATTGTTTCCACGTTGCGAGTTAGTCAGTGTTCGAGAATTTTAACTGTAACCTAAATTCTTTCACGTAGTATTAGTCTCCCATTCACGTAACTGTAAGTTATTTAGTTTGAGTCAGCTTGTACTGGTATTTTATATCATTGCTTTTCCGTCGTGTTATTTTTGCAAATTCGCTGTCTTTTACCTGTGTCACATCTTTATATTATGTCTTCTAATCTGTACCCTTATAATAAAGTCGCTTTTCGCGTATGTATGGATTTTCACCATGATCTAGAGAATTTCGTTTGGAAGGGTTATGTGTATGTATAACAAATTATTTTGTCGTTTTGGACATCCCACCACATCATTAAGTACATTGCACCCTTACGAAGCAGCAGCGGGTTTCTGTTAGACCGTCATCTGATTTTAATCGATTTAATAGCTAATCATAATCCGGATGCCTAATAATCTTCCAGTCTGGTAGCCAATTGCTTATGTCAAAGCGTTGACGCTTAATAATAGGTTAGAATCAGCCCTTTCCGGTCCTTTGATGCCTAATTAAGTTGAAAACGATACGGGTCATTGACCGCTGACCATTTTTGGGATCCCTTTTGTACCAATTTTTTTATTGATTTACACAAACATTTTATAAGCCTATGGTTGGCTTATAAAGAACTTGGTTCTTCTTAATTATGTTTAGATTGGCTGCTCCTGAACAATTGTGAAAAATCTTTAGAAAATTTGTGCTAATGCATCCATTGAATGTTGAACCTTTCCTACAGCACAGATTCTACAATTTAGTTCAGCCTTAGTACAAATTCAGTCTAGTTTAATAATAGACTGAATTTGTTTGTAATTTAGGCTGAAACCAGCTGTTTACGCGTCTTCGGTTAAAAATAAATTCATAAGACGGATTCGTATTACAGTAACGACAGATGGGACAAAGCGAATAATATCGTCATCTACTTGCAATAACCAAGTGATTGCTGTTGGTACAAGTATAACGTGTCGTATATTTTGCTGTAAAGCCTCCCTGAGACATGACATCACCGTTTTTGTATGACATTCCTTCTGATACCCTCTCAATATCGGAAATGTTTAGTCATAATAGTAATCAGCTGAAACTGATACTGTAAGGCTGCATCGTCCTCAAATGACTTCAATTGTTTCGATTCAGGGCTAATGTGGACCACACTTGGTTTTGTCCAGCTCGTCCCGCCGTCTTCTACCCGGTCAGCCGCGACGCCTTCTGGCTGTCCCATACAAAATTTCAATAATTACCTGCTTGACCAAAATGCATGGGACAGGGTAGCTGATTTCTTCGCGATTATGATATTGTTCTCATGGAGAAAGTTTAATTGTTTATAACTACAGTCTTAAATACGACCACACTTTTCTGAAACACGCTGTATAGTATTTTAAACTCTTTGGTTTATACAGGGTGTTTAGGTAAACGTGGGCAATACTTTAAGGGAGTGTAGTACTCATAAATATGAACAACTCTTACTATGGGGCTAACTATAAAATTTGATTTAAAAAAATCTGCTGTTTCCTACATTTTTTCGAGTTACGCACCCAATAATGTGTGGAGCAGCTGATATTTTCGCGAATTCATGGTCGGTCCCATAGTAAAAGTTTCTTATTTTCATGAGTACTACACGCCCCTAAAGTATTGCCCACGTTTAAAAAAACACGCTGTATAAAACGGTGACGGCACATAATCGGCCTCCTTGGTCCTTTCAATAGCGCACGCGCTGTCATCGGATATTGTCCGAATCAACTATTTGTTCATTGACCGGAACAAAACAGCTTTTATTGGGTTTCTATTACACTACTATCTTAATGCCCGCATTGCTATTGTTTGCCTAGCGATTGTAGGCACGTCATTAACTGGTACTGGATAAAATACCGTTACTGTTGATAACTTTGACGCTCAGCCTTTTTGGTCGTTTGAGACACAGTTTCGCATTAGACAAACCAGCTACTCGGCTCAGTCGGCTCACAAAAGAATGCTTGCATTTTTTCAAAATAAATCTAAGGCTCATCCTGCCAAATGAGCTCCAAAACACGCAGTTACAAGTCACCTCTGCGACGGCCATGATGCCTTACAAATGCCAAGCCTAACTAATTTTAAAATACGGTCGTAAAGAAGAAAGAACGATACGCATTTGACCCACAAACATAACATACTAAAGCTCTCAACTCTTTGATAGATTTGATCCCCCATCAAAGCATTCATAACCCATCAAACACTCCTACATTTCTTCAAGTAGGTACTTACACCAATTGATTCGAATATAAAAGTGTACGCATCATAATCAGGCTCGTCCCGTCCGTGACGCGGCGTCTCGTAGTCTGGCACTCTGAAGCTGGACCAATGGGGTCAACGCCCACTGACCGTAATATGATGCTTGTTATACCACGCGCAGGATATGTCATGTCCTTTCTCTCGATTTTAAATATAGGAATGCTTGGAATTCTTGATTTATATCGTGCCGATTGGCTCGGTCTTTGGTATTGTGTTTTGAGGAACTCAGCAGCATTTAAATGGGTATTAATGTGACCAAAAATTTTTAAACTAAGGTTTAAGAGACAAGTGCTATTTTCAATAGCTACTGCTTCTTCTGGAGCTCTAAATATCACAGATCACGGTCTAAAAGCGTATTATTTTAATTGGTTCTAGTATTAGGCCCTAAACTTCATTTACATGGACAGGTTAAGTTGTCCACCATACAATGTTACGCAGGGATACATCTGGGGAAAATAAACACCGCAATCTATCCCTCGCAATCAGAAAGTGACAAGATCGCAAGACGCAAAGCAGCTTATATTAAACTATGGACCCATAAAACATCATTCATTTCTCAGTAGTAGCCACGGAGTCTGGATTTGTGCCCGGTTGATGGCAATAGGCTCGCCCTCTATGACATGGGACTTAAAGATACTGGCGAAATGTGGGTGTACTTTTCAGGTACACCTCTGCTTAACTCTTCAGGGATTACATGGCGTGATGTTATGTTTATGTCATGGACTCGTAAAACATTGCAAGCACGCTAGACAATGATTTTGTTGACGGAAGAATCGACAATGATTTTGTTGACGGAAGAATCGACAAAATGACAGATAGTGTAAAGGAGTCTGTCATTGTGTCGACACAATCTGTCATTTTGTCGATTCTTCCGTCTAAAAAACCCGTTTCTACGGTGGCCATGCTACGCATGCTGGAAAATAATAAACTGATATTGGCAAAGACTTTGAAAGTGAATCTGTAAAACAAAACAATGACGATATTTTTGTCAAAACATTTCCTATTTTAACACAATCTACAGTAGGTAAGTATTTACAGACAACCTTGATAGCTTGCCCTATGACTCATATTAGCCCGTTATTAAATACCGGGTCTTGGCATTATCTATGTTAATTTATTTTTTTATTATTTATACCTAAACTTAGTCCATTATAACGTTACTTTACGAGCTTAAAACTTAAAACTCGAATCCAAAGACCAGTTGTCTAGCTTTTTTATGTTTCATGTTAGACACCATGTTTTATTAAAATCTAATTTACTATATTCATTGGCATAATGTGTGAATATACAATCTTTTAGAAGGATTAGTGTTATATTATTGTAGATGATGTGCATCATGCGACATGCAGTCATCATCTTAGCATTTTTTTGATATTCTTACTTACTTGGTGCTTGGAGTAAAGGTCAAAGATACTTCGGATCTATCTTCTAGTCATCTTGCCACACACCATGACATCACATAGACAAGAGAAGTTAATCCATCAAAATCCTGACATTACTTCATTCACAGTTACTCTTTTATTTTCATTCACCATTACTCTTTTATTTTCATTCACCATTACTCTTTTATTTTCATTCACCATTACTCTTTTGTTTTCATTCACCATTACTCTTTTATTTTCATTCACCATTACTCTTTTGTTTTCATTCACCATTACTCTTTTATTTTCATTCACCATTACTCTTTTGTTTTCATTCACCATTACTCTTTTATTTTCATTCACCATTACTCTTTTGTTTTCATTCACCATTACTCTTTTGTTTTCATTCACCATTACTCTTTTATTTTCATTCACCATTACTCTTTTGTTTTCATTCACCATTACTCTTTTATTTTCATTCACCATTACTCTTTTATTTTCATTCACCATTACTCTTTTATTTTCATTCACCATTACTCTTTTATTTTCATTCACCATTACTCTTTTATTTTCATTCACCATTACTCTTTTATTTTCATTCACCATTACTCTTTTATTTTCATTCACCATTACTCTTTTATTTTCATTCACCATTACTCTTTTGTTTTCATTCACCATTACTCTTTTATTTTCATTCACCAGTTAAGTTTGTTACATGACTACTCCGTTCAGATATTTGAATGAATAAGAAATTCTAATGAATGAAATCTGCAGCACTGTTGACAGTTCGAAACATTCACAAATTGAAGAATTTCGTCTTCATCCTTTTGTTGAAGAGCAAACATTTCAAGAGGCGGTGTTTAGCAAGGTACTACGTAAATATTGCTCCTCTTAGAACAGGCTAAACAAGAACAGGACATTGTTGGAATTCTGCTAGCTGTTTTTAAACGGCACATTGATTCTGATTCTTGAGATATCGTCTATAACATCTTTTAAAATCAAGAGGTTCTACTTCATCTGAAAGTTGAAATTTTCTTCTAAAGGGTGTAAATAGACTCTTAACATAGCCGAACGGCAATTGTTTTCCCCGTCTTTGCGATCATTTTTTTGTTCTAGACCATACCTGGGAACCTTTTAGTTTGGGAGATATTGGGGGTCAAAGTTCCAACTTTTTCACAAGTTTTTTTTTAAATACATGTTTTTATGTAAGATTTTTACTTTACACACCTCCATGCCCCCCGTACTATTCAATCCATCCATCAGCACAATGTTTTGAGTGCTTTCCATCGAGTCCTACAGTAAAACGTGACTTTTCACCCCGAAAAAAAAGTCGATTCCCAGCAATAATTTTTGCGTAGTTACTTAGTTTGATGTACAGAATGCTTGGTTGACGGCTATATGAAGGGTCTGTTTACACCCTGTATATCTTACATAATTTTTCTGCGAATATTTTAGTCAACACTAGCTTTTGCTCGCAACTACGCTTCTGTTATCTACGGAAATTAACCCACGGGAACATTTAAAATGAAGCCTATGATTACACTCGGGAAAATGTTGCTTCCCGTTAGTGAAAGAATATTCGGAATCGGATCAATAATCCGAAGATTATCCCCTACCAGTAGCGAAGTGTCAATTTTTGTAAGAGATAAGCCGGAGTACATGTCTTTAATGTGATTATATTATTTGTCTATAGAATACTGACTGTGGCATTTTTCAAAGGGAAGCCAGTAGGAATCGAGTTGTATGGAACCTTCGCCACTGCCCCCTACATACAAACCTACAAACACATACCTCTTTATAATATTAGATAACATCACACCTGTAATCCCTTAAGGGTTAGGCAGAGGTGTACCTAATAATACACCCACATTTAGTGTTGTTAAGTTTTTAGTGTTGTTTTAAGTTATCAGTCCCTTTTCCTTTCCATAATGTACCTGACCTTTCGATATGATATTATAAATTAGCCAGGTGACTCTGCAATCCCAGCCAAGTGTCCATTAAACACACCAAGGACTTGAACCATAAAATAACAATAAAGAAATTCCTTGATACGTCATTCCTATGCTGAATATTGAATGTCGAAAGCTTGAACATTTGAATGATTGCCAATATCCTGTGTGTCGTTGATGTATGTGCTAGTATGAGCCCTCTGAAGTAAGTTATGTCAAACATAACATCACGCCTGTAATCTCCGAAGGGTTAGGCAGAGGCGTACCTAATAGTACACCCACATTTCGCCGGTTAGTTTTAAGATCCATGTAATAGGGGGCGAACCTATTGCCATCAACCGGGCACAAATCCAGACTCCGTGGCTGATACTGAGAAAATTCCAATAACATTTTGCCCGACGCCGGGAATCGAACCCAGGACCTAACACCTACACAGTATTTAAAGTCTACATTACCAAGCCGCGTACAGCAGCATGACCGCGGGCGTCTTCCGCGACACGCGGTCGTAGCAGAAAGTATGCTGCGACGCGCGATCGTCTCCGTTCACAGCAACGTATACGTTCGCAAACGACGGTACGGAGCCGATCGTATTCATCGACATCCTGCCGAACGCGGTGGGCTGTTGCCGCATCCGTTCGTATCCTTTCCGATCCGATGCGATACGAGCCGTTTGGTGGAAATCATCCTAATCACGGAAGATATCCCGTAACTTTAGTTTTAACCGTGAAAGCTTAAAGCAGTGTTTAATAGTAATGTCAATGTTAATGCATGGATATGGGTGTATGATGGCGGTGACACTATTACCTAGAATAACTAATTTATGAAGATTAGACTGGTTAAATCCGAGTCTTGTGCAGAAGTCCATGTCAAAGAAGCTTTGGAACGAATAGGATTTGAATATAGTTCCCAGAAATGACAGACCTTTGGAGTTAGTATTGGTACAACTCTCTTGGGGCCATTCTCCATGGATGACGGTGGGTGTTGTACGAGCTTCTGTTGATTTAAATGGGCTGTCTGAGTCTGAGTCTGCGCCTGGTTGCTTAGCCACTAGTGTGGTAAACTAGTGGCTAAGCAACCAGGCGCAAGTTGACCAGTAGTCGTTTCAGCCTGGAATAGGAGGTCTACAACCAGCAATGGGTGCATTGCTGGTTGTAGACCTCCTTTTCTTCTACCACACTTCCAGTCCCGAGCTTCCCACATCCAGGTGTTTCCCGCGACTGACGATATCGTCAACCCAATTCGCTTTTATGTTGCCGGTTGCCAGGATATGGCGTCTGATTTTCCTTAAAGATTTTTAGATGTTTTAAATACAAATATAGATATTTATAAATAGGATCGTTGCGGTTAGATAAGAGTAGATTAACTGCTTTATTTAGGGATTGCTGGTCACCTCATTAGTTATTTTTGTAATACAACGGTTGGTAGACATTTTCCCTCAGTTTGTTCGCATTTTGCCATTAGTCCGGATTGGAATTCAGTGTGGTGTTGTGAGTTATGGCTAAAATCTAAACAAAGAAATAAAATTGAAGTGTCTTTTTGTTATTTCAAAATAACAGCTTTTTACTGAATGAATAATATAAAACTATTCGCTATTTTTAAATTTTCGTCGGTCTGTCTGTTTGTTACGGCTGTCCGAAACGGCTGGACCGATTTTGACGGGACTTTTACTGGCGGATAGCTGGTGTTTTATAAGGAGTAAATAAGGATACTTTAATTTGAGAACAAAAAGTCGATTAAGTTCAACGCGTACAAAGTCGCGGGTACCTGTACTGATTCTGGTTAAGCTTAAAATAACAAAGATGGGCCAAAAACCGGTGAGTAGAATATTTAATTTGAATTATTGATATTATGATGGCGTCAACCACAAGTTCGGTTTAAAACAGTTAATTGGCGTATTCTTTAAGACCATACTTATAGAGAAACCCGACAACTGTTTTGCCATATCCGACCAGGCATCACACCGGTCTGGTCGGAGAATCCTCCCTTTTCTATGGAAGATGAAGAATTTTACACCCTGGTCTTCATATCCTTATAGAATTTCAATTCTAGGACATGCAGTGTTTAATTTACAATATTTGCCGACAGGATCTCCTGGTCCCTCTCTCAGGATAATCACTGATCATAAGATGCATTCTTGTCTATGAACTTACATGATCGTTTGTTCAGCTGTCATAATTTCACTCCTTAGTCTTCTGTAAAACCCTGGCTACCACACTCCTTCCCATAGATATTATACAGGGTGAAAACAGATCCTTCACGAAGCCGTCAACCAAGCATTCTGTACATCAAACTAAGTAACAATACGCAACAATTGTTGCTGGGAAACAACTTTTTTTTTTGGGGTGAAAAATCACGTTCTACGGTTGTACTCGATGGAACACACTCGAAGCATTGTGCTGATGGATGGATTGAATAGTACGGGCGTCGTGGAGGTGTGTAAAGTGCAAATCTTACATTAAAAACATGTATTTCAAAAAATAACTTGTGATAAACTTGTAACTTCAACCCCCAATATCTCCGTAACTAGAAGGTTCCCAGGTGTGGTTTCGAACGAAAAAAATTATAGCAAAGACGGGGAGAACAAGTGCCTTTCGGCTTAAGGGTCTATTTACACCCTTTATAATAAATGTTTATTTAACAAAGCTACCAGTTTCGGTACGTTAAAATGGTCACTTCTGAAAACGCTAACCCTGACACCGCCACCTCAATTTGTATGCTCTTCTTAACCGACACATAACACGCAGAATGTGTTGACAGTTATTTTGAGATACCATCGTTGTTGTAACGGTACCGTACGTGTTACTATTGTTGTTATTTTAAGTGACGTCAGTTTAACACATACTATGTAATTTTAACCTGCGTGTTGTGTTTTTATTTTTACTTGGTAGTGTTTAATCATGTTTTTCAGTGTGTAGGTAGTTAGTTACGTTTTTGTGACCTAGTTCTAGGGAGGTTCAAATAGTTGGTTTATTAAACTTTCTATACTTTATTAATAACCATCGTACTACCTAGTCCTAAATGGGTTGTGGAGGTCAGATAGGCAGTCGTCCATTTAAAATACTGGTATTCAGCTGCATCCGGTTAGACTGGAAGCTGTTAGGGTCTAACATAGTTGGGAAAAGGCTAAGCAGACGATGATGACTTTATCTACATGAACTTTACTGACGAAATAATTCCCGAAATGATCGCTTCAGGAAATAGAAGTGGTTGTAACGTTATAATTAATGCGTATTCTAACGACCATTTAGGGATAATAGACACATACAGACGTAGCCTTGCCCACCGGCGCAAAGTTGCATGTTTGTCGGACTTTTACAGATTGAACTTCAGTGAGTGTGCCCAAGACCTTCACGAGCTCATTCCACCATCTCCCTTCTTCCACCGGGAGTCCAGACGTACTGCAGGTTATCACCCATACCTTGCCTATGTTCCACACATTCGCTCGAAGCGCTTTGCTACACCGTTAATTATGCGCACAGCCAAGGAGTGGAATTCCCTGCCTACATCGGTGTTCCCAAGATCATATGACCCCAATCTATTTAAGTCGCGAGATAATAGGCTTCTTATGAGTTAGCTCGTTCCATCGTCGACCTCATCTCTGTCCTCAGGACTTGATTGAAGTCAAGAGTAGGCCCATTTAATATAAAAAAAAAAAAATGTCTGTATATCCCCATTGTTGAAATACGAATCGCTTTGAAAGCGATCGACACTCGTCTAGTCTCGACGCCTTAAGGTATATACAATAATAAATTTGATGAGACGGGCAGTTAACCTATTCTCCTACTAGCAATTAATGGTAATTAGAAGTCATAAATGTCGTTCGTACTGGATAAGCAAACAATAATTTATTGAATGACTATTGATAACAGTATTGTGTAGAAAGTAGGTTATGTAGTACATTTTAACGGGTATGTATCTGCGAAAAGTGTTTTTGTTATGGATGAATTACAAATTCGTAGTTTACTAATCATCAAAAATAACTTATGTCTGAAATCGTCGTAAAAAGCGATTATCGCATTCCATTAACTTTTCTGAAATCGCTCAACCGGGTTGAGTAAGAGGGATGCTCGAGCCTCTTCTCGGCCTCTTCTTGTACAGAGACGAGAAGAGGCCTTTGTCCAGCTGTGGGACAATAACAGGCTGATATTATTTTGCAAGTTTTAAATGTGAGTTTCATCCCGTAACAAATTGTTCCGCAGCTCACAGAAACTTCATGCCGCAATAAACTCGTCAGTTTTTGGCCTAAAAACAAACAAACGTTTAACACAGCACCTGCCATACTCATAATGAGGATGAAACCTAATTACTCTTGTTTACAACCAACTACTTGTAAGTCATAATTGCATACTATGATAAGATAATGTTGTTTTGTTGTTTCTAATGATACGAAGTTCAAACGCCCTAGAATGCACCGACTCGTCTGGTAACATAGGAATTGAACACACTTGTCGAGGCGGAATCGGTTTGAGCCGATCAGAAAGAGCATGTCCCATGTAATAAAAGAACAGGGATGATGAGTAATTAAGTGTGATTAGTTCCATAATGTAACATCACATCACGTCTGTGTTCCCCAACGTCTGTCTATCAACGGGACACCCACTTTTCGCCATTTGCCATCAAACTGACTCGACACAAATCCAAGTTGCTATAGAGATGGAGATATTCATATTTGTAAAAAGCCAAAATCACTTCCTGTCCTGGGAATGGAATCTAAGACCCTTCCAGGATCCTGCAAGAATCCTTGGTCTGTATGTTCACAAAGCCCAACAAGACAGCCTCAATGCTTTCGCTGTAAGTTTACGTAAATTTTATCTCTGTCTTGTGGCGTCGTGCTTTATGTAGCAGCAATGGGTAATTGGGGTAGATTGGATTAAAACAGGATCCCACTTAAAAACATTTGTTTAGAGAGCACTGAGCACAGAATCTTAGGTTCCAAGAGTCTATAGGTCTTTCACTGGTAGTTTGGTTGGCATATAGGTACTGCCCTGGGCTATGTCCGTTAGAGGACACCGTAGCTGAGGCATGCGGTCTTTGGCGCAACGTATTGGTGTGACCACGAGCCCCAGGGCTGCAGGTTGGAGTCTAGTGCGCAGTTGCCCTCGGAACACACGGCGAGCAGAGTGGCGTGGATAGGCAGGCATGCCCCAGATGTTACTGTGGTGTGGATGCGGTTAGCGTATTTGTCCTGACGCTTGTAGAGGCGTCGGACCAGAAATAAGATCCAGCAGTCGTCTGGAAGAACCCCTAACACGAGGTGTTTAATGAAAAGGATTGGCAATGAGCAGGATAACTGCTTGATTCCGCCTAAGCGTCTAAGCATCTTTTATAACGATTGGGAACGCTGTCTAGTGAAGCGACAGCGTTTATGCCATAGACAATATTAGTCACTTTTGGAAATCGACTAATTATGATACAGTCTTAGTCAGTAGTTTGCTAAGAGAATACCAAATAGACTGGTGACTAAAGCTACATATTTGATAAGGATTTTCTCCACTTTCTTAGTTCTTATAATTCCTAGCTACGCGTGTCCTAGGGTAATCTCCATGTAGTGTTGGCTACAAATTAACTGTCACATTATTAGAGATCTTTTGTCTACGTGTTTGATATAATTAATGAAATTGATTCTTTATTCTTTTGAGTATATAGCCGAGATTAGTTCGTACTTTGGTTTAGATCTAAGATGGGAGAAGTTTTGGCCCAGTGGTTACGGCCCGTTAGTTCGTGTTAATTTATTTTATTATCATAGCACTTGAAAAAGGTGACAGAAAATATCGTGGGGAAACTCGTATGTCCTAGAACCAAAAATTCGGGGACTGTGACATCTACCAACCTGCTCTGGGTACACTGGGGTGGGTTCCGAAGTGATTACGACCCTCTCATAGAAAGGAGGCCTATGTCCCAACAGTGGAAACGCTGGTTCATGCAGGGCTTAGATATGATCCCGTCTCTATCGTGATCTTGTAGTTTGGCAACAGTGCGACAGTGACAGGACTACTGTTTAGCCAGTGCAAAAGCGAATCAAATTCCATAAATCTCAGACTAAGTTTTACTAAATTCTTAATCCTCCCTTTTTGCAATCCCCTGTGATTTGCGCTCAGCACATAGTATTCAGTCAAATCATCTTGAGTATAGCCAGTTTGTCTTCTCGTTGTCTCATGTATTACCTACATGGTATTATTAATTATTTATTTTACAATACTTATACTTTCTTTTAATGTAATACTAATAAAAGCGATAAAATTTGTTTGTAAGTGTGTATGTAGGGGATAATCTCCGGAACTAAAGATCCCATTCTGAAAATTCTTTCACTGGCAGAAAGTTACATTATTTGTGGGTGGTATAGGCTATACATTATATTTATATCATGTATATTAGCCGCGCTATCACAATTTTTGCGGACGAAGTCGCGCTCGAAGTGCTAGAAAAGGAATATGTCAGTCATTTATAATACGGAAGCTCTCTGCCTCCCTCTACGTATACGGTTTGGTATTTTATGTCTTCAGTCTTGAAGGGTAGACGTTTTTGGGGCTTTGTTTTGTCATCATCAGTCTAAAATTTTCCCAAATAATTCCTCCCTACCATCATCATCTGCCTAGCCTTTTCCCAACTATGTTAGGGTCGGCTTCCAGTCTAATCGGACGGAGCTGAATACCAGTATTTTACATAGAGCGACTGCCTACCTAACTTCCACAACCCAATACTGCTAATAAGTTTCTTTTGTCATCATCTGCCTAACATTTTCCCAACTCAGTTGGGGTCGGCTTCCAGTGTGCTGCGAATAAACTGGTTAACACAATACACTTTAGAAGGCTAGGGGCTTTGTAATGATTCAAAATCATTCATCTTAAGTCCAATCTGAAAATATTTCTATCCATGTCTAGCTTCTTAAAACCCACACATCAAATTTATTAACACCACGCTTACTTACCTTTACCTTTCTCGTCTTCGAAAGCGCAACAAAGTATGAAAATATTTGAGCTTTAAATAAATGCGACTGCGGTTGCGTCAATAAATTTTATGGGTCGGCTGCCGCGCAGTCAAAGATTGTGTTGCTCGGATATCCAGCGCACTTTAACTAAATCGAAGGGAAGAGATGTGGGGCTGTGACATGGAATATGTATGTCTCAGAGTGCTAGCTTCGTACAAAAGTAATCTAGTGAAAAAACTTTATATACAAATATGTGTGTGCATTGCGTGATGCAACGTTGTCGTTTCGGCTAATGGAGTGGTTAGACAATGTTACTCTACCTATTTATACACAAATTTTTTGTGCACTCATTTTCTAGATTGAACAAAATTAACAAACATATGTGTTTAAAACTAGTGTACAGTTGGCGGTCTCATCGCACACGGACTTCATCCAAAAGCTCATCAGCCAATTGCAGCTGTGTGTAGCTAGATATAGGCCTACCGTTTTGCACGCACGACCCCTCGCCCAAATCCGTTAAGATCGTCCCTCTGCGTAGCCTTATTTCCATTCCAAACATAACTACATGAAGTTTCGTCTCTGTTGCATATCTACTCTTGGGCATATGGGTTGTATGATGTATTATTGTATGGTTCTGACTGGTTCTGACAGTTCTGTTAATCAAAGTGGTACCGTATAGGTGGTATTGTATGGCGTGTGTGTAGTTTATTGGTCTTTTAGGGTTTTACTATTCTTTTGAGAAAAATGTTGGTCCTTTGGTACATTTTTGTTAACTGTAAGTTTTCTCGTTGTAATATGTTGTCTAGAAAATATCTTTATTAGCGACAAGATAAGATCAATGTAGGTAGGTACTGTTGAAATGAATAAAAAAACAAAAAATGAAATGTCTTTAATGTCGCCTTGAGTCTAGCGCAGTTTTTTTTTTTGTTTTTTTTTTTTTTTACTTGGTAAAATCATCAAATGCGTCCTCCCACCCAGGGCAGAGCGGGAGGGACTGTCACACTAACTTGTACTGACTAAAATCCACGGTGTCCTTCAATAGCCCTTTATGTTCCAGGGTCACGGTAATTCTATGAGTCCCGCGACCAGTCTAGCAATGATTTATCCTTTTCTATTTGTATTTGTATTCTTCAGGTATGGCTAAACCAATTGTGCATGCGCCAATCTAGGCATGACTATCGCAGTTTTTTTCACACTCTTTTTCTCTCTATTTGATTGATTCGCTATCGCTGCGTTTCCAATTGTTGAAAATTAGAAGGTTTTTTTTTTTGGTTATTTTGGTTATTCTTCGGCTTATAGGTTAATTATTGTGTTAATTAAAACTGCCATTTCATCATCTTTTTCCTGACCTTATCCCAACTTATTTGGGGTCGGCGCAGCATGTCTTCTTCTTCCATACTTCTCTATTACTCGTCATCGCATCAGTCACCTCCTTTCTAGCCATGTCATCCTTCACACAGTCCATCCATCGTTTCATTGGTCTTCCTTCTCTTCTTATAGCCATCTACATTCATACTCTGCATTCATAACTGCCATTTCATTCAGTGTTATTTTGAGAACATACGTTATCGTTTTTTTGTAGAGGAGAGGAGCTCGTGGCTAAATAATAACAGCCGCTCGGGTCGATCTTTAGGTTAAGCCGTGCTTGCCTAGGTTGGCCTGTGGATGGGTGACCACCGATACCGAGTTTCCTCCGTGCCTCGAAAAGCACGTTAAGCCGTTGGTCTCGGCTGTCATTTGTAGATCTTTGACAGTCGTTATAGGTAGTCAGTGGCCCAAAAAGTCTGACAACCAAGTCTTACCAAGGGGTATCGTATTACCTAGTACTAACTGGGTTGTGGAGGTCAGATAGGCAATCGCTCCATGTAAAATACTGGTATTCAGCTGCATCCGGTTAGACTGGAAGCCGACCCTAACATAGTTGGGAAAAGGCTAGGCAGATGATGTTACCGTTTTTTTGTGGAAAGATAAGGAGAATTTTTTAAACGCTAGTTTAAAATAAGTTCCCAAAATAATACACAACTTTGTACAGACACCAGCACGTCAAGCTACTACAATCTGTCAAATTTCTTTAATAGATTTTCAACTTTATCGTTATAGCATTAGGTTCAAGGTTGATTGGGAACATTTTACAGTTTCCGGTAGCTTGATGTCCGCCCGTCTGTACAAATGATTTTAGTGCAACGAACTTTGATGAACTACCAAAAATGATAGCTATTGCGTGCGGTTACGAATATTGCACAATTAGGGCACTGCAGAGTACTTTTGCCAGGAAAATGATAATTAAACTATTGATAAAAATAATGACTTCATTTAAAGTTATTATACTGTCAGTTACGGGATATCTTCCGTGATTGTTCATTATTATGAGCTCCCGATATTTCGGCGCTGTTGTAAGCGGCAGGATCGAAAAAAAAAAAATCAATCAATATTATTATGATATCGGGAGCTGAAAATAATGAACAATCCCGGAAGATATCCCGTAAGTGACAGTATAAGTTTAGTTGTAAACCGTGACAGCTTAAAACAGTGTTTGACTTCATTTAGTTTCAATTCCAAGTCATAGTAGACACAAACTAAGTTAGAATAAGAATGGACATGATAATATATTTTTATATTCCCTCTTTTTTATTCGAGTTCATGCTTATACAAATAAATGTCTTGTCTTGTCAGCGCGGTATATCTTCTTTCACATGTCCCTAGCATCCACCAGCTCAGCATTATCACTTTTCAAGTAAACATCAACAAAAAAAAAATGTGTGTTTTTGATGGTTGGAGGTCCTTAATTTTACAAGAATCCCTTCATTAACATTAAAAAATCAGGTTTTAAGCTGCGTCTAATATGACTAGAAGGCAGTGGCGAAGGTTTCATACAACTCGATTACTATCGGATTCCCTTTGAAAAATGGCACAGTCAGTATTCTATAGAAAAATAATATAATCACATTAAAGATATGTGCTCCGGCTTTTAAAAATTGACCCTTCGCTACTGCTAGAAGGCGACTTCAATATAGTCAGGGAAAGGCGAGAGAGATGTTATATTGATCAACAAATAACTAATTAAATTAAATTTTGTTTCAGAGCCAAACCGCCATGTTCAACTTCATGAAAAAGACCGCGGTGTTGACTGGCGGCGGGGATGTGGGGGGCGGTGAGGAGCGGGACGGAGAGAAAGAGAGGCGGAAACGAGAGAAGAAGGAACGGAAAGAGAGGGAGAAACGGGAGAGGATAGCGGCCGGGCTGGAGGAGCCGCTGAGGCTAGAGGAGGTAAGTTTGAGAGAGGAACTTGTGAATAGCTCATATTGCTAATTTGGTCGTAAGGCCTTCGTTTTGCCAGGGCTGCGGGACTGTTCGAAAGAGATACCGTGGCCCTGGAGCACAAAGGGCAAAGAAGGAACATGGATGGGTTTTAGTCAGTACAAGTCTGACACTCCCTTCCGGCTCCGCCCAGAGTGGGGGGGGGGGGGGGTCATTTGATGATTAACCATCCGAAAAAAAAAAAGGCCTTCGTTTGGAACCGGTATTTTAGATGTCAATGAATGGAGATTATTCATTTAAACTAACTAATATAAGAGCTCGGGCTAGACAAAATAAAAACTAATTTTAAAATAAAACTTGACAATAACATGTTAGAAAATGTCGTGGAATCGAAACAATAAGCCAAATGATCGTAAGGCGAACAACATTGTTTCCATGACCAAGTGACTGCCGAGAATGGCGCCCGTTCACATAAGATCACACCACTTTGATATAAAATAAACAGTTTCACATCATTATAGTAAATGTGGGCTGACACGATATCATAATATACACAATTATAAACTAATAAACGAGTCCGACTCGGCTTGGAGAAAATTCACACACGCCCATAATAAATTCAAAATAACTGGACTCCAAAATCATGCAAATTCAGAAACTATAATCCATAAAAATGCCTACTTATTTAATCAAGCTTCAATTTCTATAACTGTTGAAAGATGAGCAAAAGTCGAAATCTCTGATGACGGTAATAAAAAATCTATGGTAAAGGCGCAGCTACATTGGCTGTTTAAGAATCGCGTTACCCAGTGATCGGGTAGTGGAGGTAAGATAGGCAGTCGCTTCATGTATGATACTGGCGTTATGATGCATAATAGACTGAAAGCCAACCCTAAGGCTGCTGTCCATTGAAGCGGAGTGAGGCTGAGGAGCGGAGAAACGGAGAAATATTAACCAATAGGATTGCATAAAATCTCCGCTCCGCTCCAGTATGCAATCCTATTGGTTAATATTTCTCAGTTTCTTAGCTCCGCAGCCTCGCTCCGCTTCAATGGACAGGCAGCCTAACATCATCATCATTCTCCTGCCCTTATCCCATTTTATTTGGGGTCAGCGCGGTTTTCTTCTTCCATACTCCTCTATCATCGTTGTCTCAGGAATCACCCCCTTTTTAGCCATATCATCTATCACACAGTCCATCCATGGTTTCTTTAGTCTTCTCCTACTCTTCAAGCCCCTGGTAGCCAACCGTGGCATAGTTGGCAAGAGGCTGGGTTGATGGGGAAATACATTTGTTGAATAAATCTGTTGGCTGTGGTTATGGTCGCTTCGTCTTTCAATTCGTAAACAAGATCTTCCGGTTTTTACGCTGTTTATACAACGGTATCTTTATAAATTGGGACTCGGGTGACGTGTCAAGGTTTGTTTTGTGTAATTAATTGGGACAGCGGAACACTTATTAATTCGTCTCGTTTGTCCGACTTTGATGCGTTCATTCTTTTGTTTCCGTTTGCAATTAGAACTGTGTGGTCTTGGCTTAATAATAGATTTGCGTTCGTACGGTCCTGTAGATTTCGTAATGCCGGGTACACATTGGTAAAACGTAACATGTAATGTAACACACGCTGAAACAATGTCGCCTGTTGTTGGGCTACATTTCATGTTGCATTGCATAAGTCTGGACGGCTCATTCATGTTACATTTCACGTTACGTTACACCAGTGTGTACCCGGCATAAGAATAAGTTCTTGACGGAAGATTCAACGTTAAAAATATGGCCTAGATTTGAAACAGTGTCTACCTATCCTTAAACTGCAGCTTGAAAAGATGGAAGACATTGGGACTCCATCCGAAAAAAGCTCTCAAGAGTTTAAAATTGGACAGGATTATGAAAAGTCGAGGAGTATTTAGTTAATCCTATTAAACAGTAAACTGATATGGTGTTAATTGAAAGTTCATTCACCGTTTAAGTCGAAAAACAATTAAGTCCCAGCTTTTTACGCTTTCACTTTGTGCGGCTTCCGCTGGCTACTAATGATCACAAAAAAGCGTCAAAATAATTTTGCGGATAAACCCAGCCAAAGCCAAGTCTATTAGTTTTTATGATCCCTAAAAGTACGGTATGCATCATCTGTCTATGTCCAAAATAATAACGGCAAACGTTTTTCTAGAAAATACACTAAAAACTGTTAGCAATCTAGACCGTTCTTAAGCTTTTTCTAGATTTTCTTTACTTATACTTTTTCTTACAGTCACGACATCTTTGTCAGTCGAGACATCTTCAATATTTTTTCGGTTAGTGTCATCATTTGCTTTGTCAGTTTAGCTGGCTAAATCAAGCCTGACTACTGCTTGAAAGGTGATTCCAAACTTTATAGTGTTATTTACATAAATGGATCAAATAAACATTTTATTGTTGTGGTCATGATCGATCATGCCAGTACGTCTGGAGTTCTGTGGAAAAAATAAGGAGTTGAAAATTCAACAGTAGGCTAAAATTATAAAAAAAACAGGCTTTTAGCTCCAGCTTCAAAAAATATACCAGATTACTAGTACTAAGTAGCTTTACTTTACATAGCCTATAGGAGTTAACTAAGTAATAATACGTAGCGTTGGAAGGCCTCCCACTAGGTGGAACGATGACCTGGCGGTTGCAGGGATCCGCTGGATGCGAGTCGCACGGGATCGGTCAATGTGGAGGAAGGCTAAGTCCAGCAGTGGACGTCTTTCGGCTGAAATGATGACGATGAAGTAATAGTCGAGACCACCCAGAACTATCCTATTTACATAATTCATTATAATTAAATAGAAACGCCAGCAGTTACTAACGCATCAAATTCTTGCGCATGGCCGCCTTTCGCATGATTAAGATTTATTGATCAAAATAAACAAATAGTGGCATTTGTAGCATTGTTCAACTTCACGACTGTGAAATGTCAGCGATTTCTATCGCTTTATCTAAGGCTGGCCTCAAGCTTTAAATTCGCTAAAGCATTGTTTGTACCGATATTCAGTTCTGAAGACTAAGGTTTGGGAGTTCAAGGAAGGGATGAGCATAGCATGGTTCCACCACTTCTTCTTCCCAGCAAAAACACTAGGAAGTGATGAAAAAGGGTGTGTTTTGAACCTTTTTTGGGAGACTGTCTTATAAAGGGTGTAAATAGACCCTTAACGAAGCCGAAAGTTATTTGTTGTCCTCGTCATCTCGATATTTTTTTTGTTCTAGACCATACCTGGGATCCTTCAAGTTGCGGAGGTAATGGGGATCAAAGTTCCAACGTTTTCACAAGTTTTTTTTAAAATACATGTTTTTTTTACTGTAAACACCTCCTCGACCCCCGTACTATTCAATCCATCCATCATCACAATGATTTGAGTGCGTTACATTGAGTCCTACCGTAAAACGTGATTTGTCACCCCAAAAAAAAGTCGTTTCCCAGCAATAATTTTTTCGTAAAGTTATTTAGTTTGATGTACATAATGCTTGGTTGACGGCTTCGTTAAAGGTCTTGTTACACCCTGTATAATTGGTTCAAAAAAATGTTTTCCATTTCAGTTGTGAGTAGTCAACGACGACGATGCTTGTTCTTTTGAGCCGTACTGGTAATATTATGAACCAAATTCCATTCTAAATGTCCAGAATATTGTTCTGGTAGCTTTAATTTACATTCTGAGCTACGGATTTATAAAGATCTGCTTTATTTTACAATCCGTCCGTTCATTGATCCCAAAATTAACACTACCAGACTTTCCAATAACGCAAATGAAGTAGCAGATTGGCAATACAGACCCAGCCTTACCATAGTTGTGATCTTTCCAAATCCTCAGTGAGGGTGTGTCGCAATAGGTCAAAAGTGCGAGGTTGCCTGCATTCACTTGTTCTTTGCTCTGTACTTCAAATGAATGGTATTTGGACCCATAAAATTTACGATTCCTATTAGTATCCATTATTTGCTTTTTGATGATGAGTGATAGTGTAATGTGGCATTGTAGATTTGTGGCGCAACGTTAAGCAAAGTTTGTTTATACCGGGTCTCATTTGTAGTTTTTGAGAGTCGTGACAGGTAGTCAGTGGCCCGAAAGTCTGATAAACCAGTCTTACCCAGGGGAGTTACTTGGAAACTGGGTTGTGGAAGTCAGATAAGCAGTCGCTCTATGTAAACTACTGGTATCCATCTGCATTCAGTTAAACTGGAAGCCTGGATGATGATGAGCGTTAATGTGAGTGGAGAAATTGTAGTACCGTTTAAATTGTTGAATGATTTGAGAAACGTGGTCTCGTTCAGTGCAGTGAATGGAGCAATAGATCTTTAATGTATTGCAATGATTTATGCCTCACATCTGTATAGTTGCCACAATTCACACGAATACGGCCGCTGCAAACATAATCTGGCAAAATGGGGTATTATTGGTCCCTCCAACACCGAGTGCGAGTGCGGCGCTCCGGATCAAACTGCGCCCCACCTGCTGGAGTGTCCCAGGTGTCCGTTTACCTGCACTCTTGACGACCTGAATAGCGCCTCTGCCGCTGCAATAAACGTGGCCACCTACTGGGCCTATACCGTCTAATATGGAAGGAACATCGATACGATAAGAAGAAGACACGAATAAGCAATTGAGTAAAGGGCTTGGTAATATTCCAGCTTGTTATAAGCGATGTCTTGTTTTGTCGTGTCATACTTCCGACTTAGATATAGTGGTTGTAAATATACTGAATCGTCCATTAATGGAATTTTCGTACTATTATGCGTCATCAAACTCACTTCTTCTGTCATCTGTTCAACTACCGCGGTGGTGGGCTGTTGCACCACGTAGATAATAACTATACAGCTACATCCAGTTAGACTGGAAGCCAATCCCAACATATTATAGACGGGTAAAGGCTAGGCAGCAGTAGCGAAGGGTCAATTTTTGTAAGAGGTAAGCCGGAGTACATATCTTTAATGTGATTATTTTATTTGTCTATAGAATACTGACTGTGCCATTTTTCAAAGGGAATCCGGTAGGAATCGAGTTGTATGGAACCTTCGCCACTGCTAGGCAGATTACTAGGGTTTTTTTAAACTAAATAGAAAAAGCTTTACCCAAATTACTGTATCTTCTTACGATTCAGGATTTCCACCAATCGGCTATCTTGATTGAGGCCAGCGGGATATTTGCGTAATATACTCGCAAATACGATGACAATGCCTTTCATTTTGACAACACAATTCGACCAATCACGTTCATTGTGTTACTTCCGTTGTCGATTGTCAAGCAGACGAATTTGCCATACACGTGACCAATGGATTTGGTGTCTCTTTCAAAAATCTTCGGAGAAAGTAAAAAGTATTATTCAATTTGGTGCAGAATAGTGGCATGACGCAGCCACGCTTTTGTTTTTTTTTCCGTATGGGAAATCATCAAATGACCCCCCCCCCACTCTGGGCGGTGCGGAAGGGAGTGTCAGACTTGTACTGACTAAAACCCATCCATGTTCCTTCTTTGCCCTTTGTGTTCCAGGGCCACGGTATCTCTTTCGAACAGTCCCGCAGCCCTGGCAGAACGCAGCCACGCTAAACTATCGACGCACGCTTCACTCCAGCTCTTTACAATACAGAGTTAACACAACTGGAACACAATGACAGACATCTCACTCATATTGACCTAAATTAGCACCTAGGTACAGGCTCTCATCGAACAGACAATATACGTCAATCAATTTAATGAGAATCGATTGTTCGCTTTATCGATGATATCACGGATTTGCTTTCATCGAGTGGGTTTATCGTTATCGATACCTTTCGATAGTGTTGTGCGTAGGTATGGCCCCCCTCGGAGTTTTAATTTAAAGAAAAGACAATGTTATGGTTACGATTAGCTTTATTTGATATCTTAATTTATCTCTTTGTAAGGGACAAAGCATAAATATATCAAAGAAACATCATCTGCCTAGCCTTTTCCCAACTATATTGGGGTCGGCTTCCAGTCTAACCGGATGCAGCTGAATACCAGTATTTTACATGGAGAGACTGCCTATCGGACCTCCATAACCCAGTTAGTACTGGGTAATACGATACCCCTTGGAAAGACTGGTAGTCAGACTTTTTAGGCCACTGACTGCCTAACGACTGTCAAAGATCTACAAATGACACCCGGGACCAACGGCTTTACGTGCTTTCCGAGGCACGGAGGAAACTCGGTATGTAATGGGAGGTTACCCATCCACAGACCAACCTAGGCAAGTGCTTGCCTAAAGATCGACCCGAGCGGCTCTTATTATTTAGCCACGAGCTCCTCAGCTTTAATTTACTATAGAGAAGATATCAAAATAAATGTGTTCCCATGAGTTGTGTGTGTGTGTGTTCCATGTGTTTAAGTGGCGGCTTAAAACAACAAGAAATAATTGGAAGTAGATTACGATTTTGTTCGCATTGCCCCGTCTAACGTTAGTATACCGCCGATCCCAATATAGTTGGGAATAGGCTAGGCAGATGATGAGTAAATTAAAGCTGAGGATTTAACCAATGAGGCGTTCAAATACTGCTTAGTAAAAACAGTACTCTCCAATCAGTACAAGTACAGTTTTATCGTTCGAACAAACGCTTAAAAGCGTCTTTATTTGTTAACTTGGTTTGTACAGGATTAGTCCGTTTGTTCTGGGTGCGTCTGCGCAACAACACGGTGAAATTCCAATGAATTACGTCAAACAACGAGGCGAAAGGAGTATATAGGGATCGTGGCAGCTGGAGTTCTGTTGTTTACTTTTGTGTGTTTGTTTGTACGTCTAACATCAACTGTTTTGTAAACAAAGTGGGGAATGATCCTAGAAATGTGTTTTAAGATAAACAGAGCAATGTATTCGAGTCCATACTATGCAAGAATTGATAGGAATTCATAAGCCTGATGTTACTACGCAATCTCGTGGCCACCTTTTGCGGGACTTCGTCATTTTCCTCGTACCAGGCGTTATCTTGAGCAAATATTCAGCCGATAATCGCATGAAACTGCCACGCCTATGACATGTGCTTCAGATAAAACTACAATACAGGACACTTAATTTAATCATTAAAAAAGCAGTTTCAAGACATACCATACACGCCAGCAATCCCCAATGGGTTAGGCAGTAGACCCACAATCCATTTCACATGTAATAGGGAGCGAGCCTTTTACCAGGGCCTTTTTTGATAGTGAGAAGTCCAAGATGGGAAAAACCAAAACACCCTACCCGTCCTGGAAATCGGACCCTAGACCTCATGCAGCAATAGTGCTGGAGACCACTAAACCAACAAGGCTGTCTAGAAAAAGAAGGCGAGGCAAGAAATATTATAAACTGTTTAACTTGACTGCATATTAAATATTTAATTTCCATTTCCTTGCACCGCCAGCCTGGAGGTTCGTTTTATAACTGGAAAGTCTATTATTCAATTATTCTCGAGAGGGTTATGTAAGTTTGCATAGAGAAAGCGACACTGCTTTATCCTCCAGCTACAAAATTCCGCTGGGATGGGGTTCCAACTAGCAGCATAAAATTTTCGCTTTTAAACTGAAGTAAGAGGAGCCCGAAATGAATTATGCAATAAAGGGGGAAGTTAAGTAGTCCGGCAGGCGGCCAAATTTTGTCTTGCTCCTCGCCACTGTACGCATCGAGTACAGCGGCGAAACAGTGCCAATACAGAGCTGAACCAGTGCACTTGACCGAATGCACCGCCGCTGTATTCAGCTCATATAATCAAGGCATTCATGATAGACCACAAGCATGCTTATATATGTTCCCACTGCTGGGACACAGGCCTCCTCTTAATGAGAGGGCATCCATAATGAGAGGCCACCATGCGGGCCCAGTGCGGGTTGGTAGACTTCACATGCCTTCAAATGTTTGGTTAATGATAGAAATTGGGAATAAATCCTAGTTGCCTGGCTTAGACCTCTTTGCACCATAAATAATTAAATGCGATCTGCGCTAAACATATTCAAAACATAATTCTGTCGTCTTCGAACGATTGAGACAAACAGAAGGATATGTGTGCAAGCGGGCTTTACTGAGCGTTCTCATTAGCGAATCAGCCACATAAAAACATGTTGTCTGGTGAGATAAAAGATTTAAGCTAAGAGAAGAGGGAGAGAGGAGGCACGATTTGAACATGTTTTTGTAAATGTTTCGACAGTGCCTTTGCTTTACAACAACCTGTAAAAATAAAGAACTAATAAATAATCATCGACGTCGGAACTCGGAAACTATCTGATCAGAAATACGGAACAAACATTGATGTAATTTATTGAATAAAGCGATATCCTTCGGAAATCCACTGTCTAAACATGGAGGGGACCTTTCCTTGCTAGCAGAATATAAATCAAATACGGGACACAATGGTAAAGGCGGACGAATTCGATCTTTGCCGTTCCGTTGGTGTGTTCGATGCATTTTGTGATATGTTTGTGCAATTTGTGAATTTGTGTATCTGTGAAAATGTGAGGATCGATTTGAATCTTCATCATTATCCTGCTCTAATGCTCGTCATCTCAGCAGACACTTCCTTTCTAGCTATATTATCCTTCACACAGTCCATCCATCGTTTCTTTGGTCTTCCTCTACGCCATCCAGATTCATAGTCAAAGTTTTCTTCTCTATATTTTCCTCATTCCTTCGCATCACATGACAGCACGTCAATGAGTAGTGTCTTAGTAGTCAACCTTAATACGCACAATTTTGCATATCACACTCACCTTTCTAGTGCTATTCATTTTGACACATTCATCCCGCAAAAAGATTCACTAAAAAATCCCATTGGAGCATACGCAGGCAAAAAAGCCAGCCTGATTGAGAAGTCAGAAGAACATTATCTCAAAAGTAAGCTTACCAGCCACGTATTAAATCATCGCAAAATACATCAACTGCCTTATAATAATTATTTAACTCAAGTCTCCGTTGTTTACTTAAGGTACATAAGACGGTCACTTCACATCTAACGGTTCTCAGAGATTCATCTTCACGTTTCCACATTATATGGACGTTACGGTTGGCGCACTTGTGTACTTACCTGCGGAACGAGAATTTCATTAGGATGGGAGTAGATTGAGGAATATGATGGACTATAATACTTTACTGCTTTTATAATTATTGAAATATTTGAGATCTACTAAGGAAACAATAGGTACCGTATGTATATCCAACCTGTTCTCAATCAATCTCTGAAATAAATTATGTTGCTGTAGTGTTCTTGGAAAGTTGCATAAGTACAGGATGTTCAGCCTATACTGTTCCCACTTCTGGGAAACAGGCCTCTAGGGACCAGTGTGTGTTTTCTATACTATAAACTTTTTGAGAATTGTGGTGATGGAATAAATTACACAAGCTAGAGTGCTTGTCAGCGTACCTACTCGAAAGTCGTCCCCATATCCACTGGTCCACTGTAGCGGCAATACAAAAAGTGCTACAGCGTCATCCATGGCACATGAAAAACTACTCGCGACTTAATATTAAGAGAATATCGAGGAACTTTACACCCTGTTCTTCATACTCTAAATCCACCATTGCTCCAAGATTATTCATTAAAACTTCATTCAATCTTTTCCAAAGTACGGTAAGCATTGTCACATAAAACAGTAGCAATGACTCTTCAATAACAATGTAACAATTCTTCACCTATGTGTGTGGCTTAGCACGTTCCGACGATTCTCTACCGAAAGTGCCTCTAGCCAGCCATTCGTTAGCCAAGCATTTGGACGGGGCCCAAATTCTCCGGCTTACAGACACTGGCTAGACAGGATTTTGCCGGCACGCTTTAAAAAAAAGAAAACCAAAACTTCCATAGAAAAAACAAAAGATAGCCAACCTCTGACCGATGGACAGATAGATATTCTTCGTTAGAAAGTCGGAGATATTCATTGTTGAGCAAATGGATTACCAAACGCTTCATGTAAAATAGTGGTATTCAGCTGCTTCCGGCTAGGCTGGAAGCCGGTCTCAACATAGTTTTTAAACGGCTGGGCAGATGATGATCGATTGTAAATTCCATGGCAAAATTCATCACTTATTTATCCAACCCAAAAATGTTTATCAAAGGTTTTGTCAACAGCATAAACATTGAGCTATTGTTCTCATTTAGGCTACGTTTTGTTCACCATTCGTTTAGTAGTGATCTAGTGAAATGGACGTGAAATTTAGTATAGACGCTACTGGATTGAAGATGGTGGGATTGGCTTTGACAGCTCTGGTATTAGTTATTTTGTTTAGTGTAAGTGCGTGTTTTCTTTTGTTTTACTATTCTGTAGTTGTGAATGAAGCTGATTCAAACTACTGTCCTTTCATGGTGGCTGTACAAAAGTTGTTTAGTTTCTTGGTCTAAGACACCACACGAGAGTCTTGCGTTTACTATGTAACACCCTGTATAGTAGCTCTCGTCTAGGCTCAGTCTTTATCGCTTGCTCTCTGTCTCGTGTGTGAGATAGAGAGAACTTTCGGTCAAGACTGTACACTATCACAGTTATTTTACCTCTAGCTTTTAAGTTAGCGACATTGAATGTCGCCTTCGCCTCGAGCTGAACATCAGGGCTCTGTAGAAGCACGCTGTGGTGTGGGTAGATTTGTAAGAAGGTCGCGTGACGTAACCACCAGCGCACTTGCGGTTAATTTTATGTCCACACTAATGACCGGATCCGACAAATGTATATCTACATCTGTGGGTTCCCCTGTAAAACTATTTATTTTCCACAAACCTCAATTTAGCCAACTTAATAGCTAGCGCTAAAATAGCTATTAAGGGACTGAAGATTAGTGTGGACCTTTTCAGTGTTAACTCTCACTCAACTAACTAACTCTTTATCTGACTTCTTATTACCAAATTCTGCTTGATTTTCATTGTGAAGTTTTGCACTAACGGTATTGGGTTCTCATTTATAACTAAAATGGGTTGTTAAAATAAAAGTGTTGTCAACTAACATAATTATGTTGATAACTAAATTAGTCTTCCTTTCGCTGTTCTTCTAAAATCTGACGTTGACTGTGTTATACTAAAGACAGGTTGGCCGAAGCAAAAGAAAACCTATTCAGGTGGAGATTCATAGATGACTCTGCCCTGGAGCGTAAATGAGGTGCTGCCCCACAAACGATAGGACACTTGATATCGTGTCCTGCCTGTCCTGTTGTTTGCACATCACAGCCTCACGGGAGCTGATGGACGCTACTGAAAGTGCCAAACTCGTTGCCAAATTTTGGGCTGACTCAATTTGAATTGTTATCAACACGCTAATGATGGTATCTTTTTTTCATTGTGAAAAAACACATCGTGCGATATTTTAAGAGCGTAGTACATTTTATCGTGGAGATCTTTATTGTAACAATGCAGTGTCGATTTCAGTCAATTAATAGCACTTTTCTTTACACACGTCGTTAGAAAGGTGTTTTTAATAAACCCGACAACGATTGTCTACAATCGGCCCTCTCGTAAGAGCTCCACGATTTTAAAGATTATATTGTAAAAAGACCCTCAACGTAGCCGAAAGGCAGTTGTTCTCCCCGTCTCTGCGATCATTTATTTCATTCTGGATCATACCTGGGAGCCTTTTAGTTACGGAGCTATTGGAGGTCAAGCTTACTAAATACACGTTTTTAATGTTATAACTTTAAATATCTCCATAACCCCTGTACTTTTTAATGCATCCATCAGCACAAAGTTTTTATTGCGTTACTTTGAGTCCTACCGTGAAACGTGATTTTTCATATAGCGTATCATAATTGTTGCGTATAGTTACTTAGTTTGATGTACAGAATGCTTGGTTGACGACTTCGTGAAGGGTCCATCCTTTCGAGTACATTTATTTTAATTACTATAGTCAGTTATACTGTGTATAACGTTAAAGTGGACCATTTCTGAGAAGTCAAAGATTAATTGAATGTCCCAATGATGATTCACAAGAGGATTCCCTGTTATAAGTTGTTTATTTATGCTATGTTGTTGTGGATATTGTCCACCATGTCCATGATGTTATTTTTGACTGCCTGACAGACATGTGTAAATATGATTATTCACACAGGCCATTGCATACATTGCGACCCCCAATACTAAGAAGAGCGAAACAGACAATATTATATTGCTTCAAGGCATCACTCAGACAAGGATCACATTTTCTCTGAGAAATCTTCTGAAAGCCTATCTATACCCGTATCTGTAAACAAGTCACATGTTACAAGTTACTTGAGTAAATTTCATTATTTAAGGTAAGATTTTTATTCTATAGTGAGTTAGAATTCTTAGCATTGCTTTCTTTGACAGTTCTTACTTTGTTCAAATTATTGTCTATTGCATAAAATTGATTTGATTGATTGAAACTTAACTTCAAGTAATTACTATTAATACTAACGGGATATTTACCATGTTTACTGTTAATAATAATGTAATAAAAAATGTTCTGTCTGTTGTGTCTGTTCTTAATAGTAATGTTAGTGACCATGATAGTTTAAAATTTCAAGTAATTACTTTAACTTGACTATAGATGGTGGACAAGTTGATATCTATCCAATATAGTAAAGGAACAAAAAACAATCACCTTCCTCCATCTTAAAAAGCTTTAATAGTTTTTTAATTGAACGTAAACAGTCCGCCTTTCACTGCGATACTTAGTTGTTCGGGTCTATCAGACCGCATCCGATGGTCTGATGGACCCGTCAGGTCTGCCACAATTACGCCGTTGTTCGGAAGATTCTAATCAATACTCCAGCCTTGATAGGTTGTACGATTTCATCCAATTATGGTAGGGAAGACTGTGTGAGGTGGCGACTGAATTGTTTATTGTTACATTCGAATAGAAGAATAGAATAGAATAATATTTATTTGCCTAAAAACATGGTATAAAAAGATAGAGAGTAGGTTAATATTAAAATTGCAAATATTTATAATAGCCCTCCTCCTTTCTTATTTTTGTTATGCCCGACAGGGCCCACAACGATCCAAAACGAATGTATATATCCTAATGTATGTACCTACCACCTAAGTTCACATTGTGTAATGCAATAAAGTATTGAGTATTGAGATGGTCAAATACAAAAGAAATCAAGAGCATACATGTTGTTGTTGTTGGATTTGTTGGAGTGTGTTTTTTAATTAGAAATAGTAGCTGTATGCTTAGTGCGAGTTTTTTTTACGTATCGAGCGCGTTAACGTTTACGCAAATTAGTATGGCGCTGGGTATCCGCCACCTAGCGGCACGAATTGTCGCTTACCCAGCGCCATACTAATTTGCGTAAACGTTAACGCGCTCGATACGTAAAAAAAACTCGCACTAAGCATACAGCTACTATTTCTAATTAAAAAACACACTCCAACAAATCCAACAACAACAACATGTATGCTCTTGATTTCTTTTGTATTTGACCATCTCAATACTCAATACTTTATTAAATTTGTTAAATTAGTATGGCGCTGGGTATCCGCCACCTAGCGGCACGAATTGTCGCTTACCCAGCGCCATAC
The DNA here is from genome assembly GCA_963082995.1 of Noctua comes. Lineage (NCBI taxonomy): Eukaryota > Metazoa > Arthropoda > Insecta > Lepidoptera > Noctuidae > Noctua > Noctua comes. Next base: position 11,987,993 of record OY720285.1, read on the forward strand.
TAATTTGCGTAAACGTTAACGCGCTCGATACGTGAAAAAAACTCGCACTAAGCATACTGGTGTTGTCCAGGTAATATAGTATTGAGTGTCACGTCGGTTTAGTGGTCGCAAGCGCGACTGCTAAGCATGAGGTCCTGGATTCGACTCTTGGGTCGGGCAACGTTCCATCGTGTTTTTCTATCAGGATTTTCGCAGTAGCAGCTACGGAGATTGGATTTGTGCCCGATTGGTGACAATAGGCTCGCCACCTATTACATGGGACTTAAATATAACTTGCGAAATATGGGTGTACTATTAGGTACAGTAATAAGGTTCACGGGCATCACGGGTGAACATAATTGCGGTGATCATCGTTTTTTTTAATTCTAAATGGGCTTACTCAGGACCTCAATCTAAAAAAAATAAATAAAAAGTATAGAATAAACAAAATAGTTTTTAGAATAAGTTAGATTAGAAGATACCTTAATGATAAGTCCTCATCTCCACATATTATTATCTTTCTTTTGCTGTGCCCGACAGGGTCCACGATTGTTTCTTTTAAAAAATGTCTACCACCCAAGCCTACATTGTGGAATGCAATAAAGTATTGAGTATTATTTTCTATCTCATCATCTTGGGGCTCGGGTAAATTCGTAGTCATAAAGCCTTGATTTTATGTAAGACTGTAAGATGTTAACATTAAATAATTAAGATGAGAGACATAACATAACATTATGCTATGTGACCAACATTTTGCCAATGTTCAAAATAAAAATAGGGGACGAGTCTATTGATGCAATGACGCACTCAGTGTTAATGCAAATGTTGGCCATGCGTACTTATCACACATCGCAAACACCCACGCAAATACTCTCAAACTCAATACAGGCTTCTTTTAACCGCTTTTAATATTTTTTTGTGTTGTTATCATAGTCTTTTTGTTTTTGTTAATCGTATTGTATAAGATTCTGTAATATGTCCTCTTGGGAGAGGGCACTGGCTCTTGTAACATAGGTCTATCACATAGCACAGGAGTCTGGGACTTCATAAATGTAACCACTTTCTTGTAAAATAAAGATTATTAATTTCGTTATTTCATACTGGACTGTTACTACTAAATTGGGGGTATTCTTCTAAGCGCAACCAACTAAGCGCAACTAAATTATTCCTCAAAGCGCAACCATGGTTGAAAAAAATATTAATGAATCCATCATACCCCTCTCTATTTTTCATCATGGTTGCGCTTTGAGGAATAAACATATAAATTTCTTTTAATTTGAATTTGTGAGCGCAACTAATGCGCTTGGAGGAATAATTTAGTTGCGCTTAGTTGGTTGCGCTTAAAAATAGTTGCGCTTTGAAAAATACCCCCTAAATTGTGGTAAACCGCACATAACTTTTAAAACAAATTTTCTCCTTCTACATCATTTCATTATGATTTGCATTAAACAAACATGCATCATCTTTCAAAATTTTATTCAAGTCATCTATTAAATTACTTCTCTGAACTTTCTTGTTAAATTACAATCAAGATAATAATCTTATTTGCTTAACAGCATCTTAGTATCGTTAACCTACTGATATACAATATTAAATTAAATATAAAGAGATGTCGAACACAATCTTGAGTTAAATCAATTCGGAAGAACTGGTTTCCTGATACACTTTCGTTGGCTATATTCATGAGTCTTTATTGTGAAGAATGTCGCTCCCAAATTACAAGAACTCGTCAGGCTTTTTAACCGTTTACAATACTGCTATAAGTCCCGTCATCGCGAAACTGAGAGTCATCAGACCAATTGCAAAATCTTTAGTCTTAAACCCAACGCAAATTATCCCTATCGCTACATCTTAGAGATCAATTTCGTCTGCGACCGCTCCTTAGCCGATATTAACATTATTTCCCCAAGCGTCAGCTGTTTGACAAATTACTTCGGCCACTTCATCAGTTTCCCATTTGCGAGTGACTTGTTCCTTTAAAACGATCGGATTAAGCTTAGTGTTACTATTTACTATTCTATTCAAATATCCTGTTATGTTCTCTCGATTAGATTTAGTAATTCTATTAACTGTTACATTTAACCTTCATGCCCATTAAGCCGTATCGAACAGATTTGACCAACAATCCACTAAAATTACTTTTGTCGTTCACAGGTCCGCCGATCGCTGAAATTGCGGGGCAGACGCAAGGAAAAGGAGAAGCTGCCGTCGGGCATAACAGCTGACTACACCGCATCGCTGTTCGCCCACCTGGAACAAGATTCAAATTATTCCAATTACCCGCTCATACCTACCTCGGGGTCCAACTCCAATCTGAGCGACGAAAATAACCACCTGTCGCCCGGATACCCCACTACTCACACTTGGAGTAAGAAGGAAGGGGTCCTGCAATCCGACAGCTCGGAGACATCACTAAATTCATTAAATAATCCGAATAATGCCAACACCAGCCCTAGACAACCGCCAAATCTACCTCCTATACCACCGCGTCCTCCAAAACGTGGGATCCTAAAAGGTCCACGACTCAGCAACACTAGTTCCAATTCTGTAGAAAACAATGTCCAAAGCAACGATGCAGTTGACAATGTCAATGGTCAGGACACCAACTTACTGGCACGAAATACTCAGCAGAATGAGCTGATGGCATACGGCAGTATACCGCCTTCCAAAAGCACCTCATCCAGCGATGATATGCAACATGTACAGAACTTTACCAAAAAAGTAATTCATAGTCCTGTGGAGACGCAGTACAAAAACTATAAGAATAATTCGAACCCGTCGATAACTACCCAGGATGTTGACGAGGCACCAAAGACGAATGGGAACAGCTACCTTGGAGTGACGTCCACGTCTCCAAGCGCTGATTCTCTTACTGATACGACAACGAACTCTTCTTTCGCTACTCCGCCGTTTTCTACCTCACCTGTTGGCGAGTCTCAAGGGTTCCATCGATGGTCCAGGACTAGCAACTTCGATGATGTCTACCTGCCATTGCCTTCATTGTCTCCTGTGCGGTTGTCGAAGCCTAGATACCTTACTATCCAAAGGCAGAAGGCTCCTAGAAATGACTTTGGCTTCAGTCTTCGCAGAGCGATGGTTCAGGAACGAATCTTCATTGGAGATATCAATGGACATGATAATGCTCTCCTAAATGGTGATAACAAGTGTAATAATATCGGATTGGTCAGCAAATTGACGTTCAAAGCTGTTATTTTGGCTGAACCTGGATCATATCCTGGAGCTAGTGAGACTGGACTGTTACCTGGTGATAGACTCTTAGAAGTAAATGGTATTAACGTTGAAGAGAAGAGCCGAGAGGAGGTCATCGACCTCATCAAAGGAAGTAACGACTCGGTCACTATTAAGGTGAGTTTCAAAGTATTCATTAACATTAATTAAGTATGTCAAAGTTCTGTGTTTGTAATATTTCGATGAATTAATTAGGAGTCACATTTCACTTGATTGTATGATCATGTTTCATGACATAGAATTGCATTTTTAAATTAGTTATCAAATTGATAAAACGATTTCCGATCACTTTATCGTTTGGCATAAAGATAAATGAATTTCAAAGGAGTGATAAAATATAACTTGTAGTAATATCATTTGTGACTCGATGCACGTAGAATGAAGTTTAAAATACTGCATTGGGTTAGGTATTGGGCAGTCTTCCATTTCTTAATTTGTAGTAGCATATAGAATTGTGATATTAAAAAGTAGTTCCATGTAATGAGGCTGGTTTAAAATCCTATTGGTCTATGGATTACTTTTTTAAATAATTTTCAGAAATCGTTTAAAATATTTGCCGTATCATAACTTTTCTATTCCTTTTTTTATTAATCCACGATGTTTGTAACAACGGGACATTTTCAAGGTATTACTCAGTTACTGCTGGTGAATTAGACAAAAAAGTAGGAAATGCGGTAATGGTTTCGAAACGGCTTTTAGACCGTTACCTACAAACAGTAAAGTTGTTATTTCTGTTTATAGTTTAAGACTTTCGTGACATGCGAATTACTTGTGACCACTATGCTGATTTTATTATGATTAGCTATAGCCCCAAAGACAAAATCTATTTCGATAGGCGGCACATGAAGCTGTACATTTCTAGTATAACTTGGCCTCGCTGTGTATAGATTTGCTATACAACGAGAGATCCGCATAAACTGGTTTCGTATAGCTTGATTGGCCGTCGTGCGTACAACGCGAACAAAATCGGTATTTACTTGTAAGAGCCAACTGGTTGCTGTCTGTACAAGTGTAACGTGCCAAACTTCATTTTTTACGTCATTTTGCTCTAAAGTATCACTGAGACATTGACGGGGCCCCCCTAGAGGGCCAAAGCCTGCCGGGGTCGCGGGACTCATAGAATTACCGTGACCCTGGAACATAAAGGGCTATTGAAGGACACCGTGGATTTTAGTCAGTCCAAGTCTGACAGTCCCTCCCGCTCTGCCCTGGGTGGGAGGACTCATTTGATGATTATACCACGTGCATTTTGCTGATGGATGGATTGAATAGTACGGGGGTTGTGGAGGTGTGTAAAGTAAAATTCTTACATTAAAAACATGTATTTAAAAAAAAACTTGTGAAAAAATTGGAACTTTGACCCCCAATATCTCCGTAACTAGAAGGTTCCCAGGTATGGTCTAGAACAAAAAAATGATGGCAAAGACGGGGAGAACAAGTGCCTTTCTTTTATGTTAAGGGTCTATTTACACCCTTTATAAATGTTTCATCTGTAATTAAAAAAAAAACAGCTGTTCCACACATTTTGACCATTTTGTAGGAAACAGCATCATCATCTGCCTAGCCTTTTCCCAACTATGTTGTGGTCGGCTTCCAGTCTAACCGGATGCAGCTGAATACCAGTATTTTACATGGAGCGACTTCCTATCTGACCTCCACAACCCAGTTAGTACTGGGTAATACGATACCCCTTGGTAAGACTGGTTGTCAGACTTTCGGGCCGCTGACTACTTGTAACGACTGTCAAAGATCGACAAATGACAGCCGGGACCAACGGCTTAACGTGCTTTCCGAGGCACGGAGGAAACTCGATATGTAACGAGTGGTCACTCATCCACAGACCAACCTAGGCAAGCACGGCTTAACCTAAAGATAGACCCGAGCGGCTATTATTATTTAGCCACGAGCTCCTCAAAGTCAAGGATATTAATGTCAAGCAAAAATAACTACTGTCAAACATTGACAGTATTTTCAAAACGGCTAAGTATAATACGGCAAATTAGATGTAGGATGTCAACTTGCTCAACTATTACTTTCCCTGACAGTACACCATAAAGGGTGTAAATAGACCCTTAACACAAACGAAAGGCACTTGTTCTCACCGTCTTTGCGATCATTTTTTTGTTCTAGACCTTAACTGGGAACCTTCTAGTTACGGAGATATTGGGGGTCAAAGTTCCAACTTTCTCATAAGTTTTTTTTAAATACATGTTTTTATTGTAAGATTTATACTTGACACACCTCCACGACCCCCGTACTATTCAATCCATCCATCAGCACAATGCTTTGAGTGCTTTCCATCGAGTCCTACCTTAAAACGTAATTTATAACCCCAAAAAAAAAAAGTTGATTCCTAGCAATAATTTTTGCATAAAGTTACTTAGTGTGATGTACAGAACGCTTGGTTGACGGATATGTGAAGGGTCTGTTTACACCCTGTATAAATTAACTTAAATAAATATAGTGACACAAAGTTGACATTTAATGGCATGGCATGTTAAACTGACCTACAAAACGTTAAGTCTATGGTGTTAATGGCTATATTAAATGATAATTTTGTTATTAAGCCTAAGAGAAAGTGAACATAACTGGCAGGTATTTGTTTAGTTTTCATAACCTGTTCTAAGATCTTACCCTGGCAGTGGCGAAGGTTGCGTATAATTCGATTCCTACGGGATTCCCTTTGAAAATGGCACAGTCAGTATTCTAAAGACATATAATATAATCACATTAAAGATATGTACTCCGGCTTACCTCTTACATAAATTGACCATTCGCTACTGAACCCTAAGTTTTAGTGCCGATATGATAACTAGTTTGTAAAGTCACGACTGTGCACAGCACTGACACTAGGGTAGACACTAGGGTAGTAGAAACTATAACTATAATTATATCATCACGCATGTAATTCCCGAAAGGTTAGTCAGAGGCGTACTTACATATAGTACACCTGCATTTCACCAGTTGTGTGTAAGTAGGGTTGCCAAGTTTTTTGGCAAAAAATACGTATAAAATGGTTTTAATAGGAAACAAAGTATTTGCAAGAAAAAGAAGTATTTTTTAAATATTGTGTTTTTATTGCTTTAAAAACGTATTTTTGTGTGCTTTTTAATTTTTGTACAATTTCGTCGATAGTAACATCTATGACAAATGTCAGAATGTCGACTGTCTTGTCAAATTCACATCACATCTGACATCTAAAATTTCGTTCAGTAATTATAAATCGTTTCCATCATCCGTTTTAACTTATGTGTACCGTTAAATAGTTAAGTACCCATAATGAGTGTTTTGTTTTTTTACGCATCACAGTAAAGGTTGGAAATAAAGTATTTTCATATACTTCATTTGTATGCAAAAAAAAGTATAAAGTATAATTACCAAAAATAGAGTAGGATATGTTATTATAAAGTATGGTTGGCAACCCTTGTAAGTGCCGTTTAATAGGCGGAGAGCCTATTGCCATCAACTGTGCTCAAGTCCTGGCACCGGTCTGCTACTGAGATTTTTTTGATGGAATAACCCAATAACACAGACAGGACCTCATCACTGAGAGAAGTAGTCCTAGTTAGCCTATGACTATAGTGAAAGGCAAATCTATTGAAAAGTCTATTCTAAATTGAAAAGTAATGCTCAGGAAAATAAAACAGATGTTAATCAACACAAAGAAAATGTGTGTCGGTGTGTTACCAAATAACTCGGAAACGACTGCACCGTTTCTTAACATACTTCGCACACGCAAAAGGCGTTACAGTTTTTTTATATAAGTGTTTTTGTTCCGGGATGTCAGTGTAGTGAAATTGCACAAGATACTATGCAGTTGGGAAAATTCTGGGACATAACACAGATTAGATTTATCGAATAAAATAACTATACCTAGGCTATAATTAGGTATTAGGTTTATTACCTAGGTTATTTATCTAAGGCATATTGCCGAACACCTGCGCCGACCCCAAATAAATTGGGATAAAAAACGATCAGCTACCAGTAGCGAAGGGTCAATTTTTGTAAGAGGTAAGCCGAAGTAATATCTTTACTGTATAGAATATTACTTGTCTATAGACTACTGACTGTGCCATTTTTCAAAGGGAAGCCGGTAGGAATTGGGTTGTATAGAACCTTCACCACTGTCAGCTACATTTGTTTAATGAAACAATTCACTTACAGCCAACGCAAAGAGATTTAGCTATTCGGTTAGGGTAGTATAGCAAAATGACATAGTTATATGCCATATGCCAAGTTTGACACGTTACACTCTTACTGATCGAAGCACCATTGGTTATTGCAGATAGATAACGATATTGTTCTCTTTTTTTTTGTCTATCGTTTAAATATTCAAATGTATAATTTTGAGCCTAAAGGCCCTAGTAGCACGAGCGCGCGGTGTAGACGTCACGAAAATACGTCGTTGTTAAAATACTCGTTACACATATGACATTTTAAGAATTAATTCATATCTAGCATTTTATTCATTCTTAGCTATATTGTTGCAATTTTTATGTATATTTTGTTTTGTGTGCAATAACGAATAAAGAATAAAGAATCTATTGATGATACCGATAGTGGTAAATAAATAGCAAATAATTTAAGTAAAATGCTATAGAATAATTGTATTTTTAACCGAGTTCCAAAAGGAGGAGGTTATCAAGTCGACTGAATTTTTTTTTTTTTTTTCGAATCACAAATCGACCTATTTACGTTATGTTTACACTGCGCGCTCGTACTAGGCTCTCAGGCATTAAAATCATATCTCCCTTTAACCCTGCATCTCATCATACAACACATACACAACATTACTTTCTCCCGCGCACCGGTGTTTACAAGAAAAACCACTTTCCAGTTCAATTTGTATACAGTGGTACACTGTGGTGGTACACCACTATTTATTTAGGTTTCGATACCGTAAATGTCTTCATTGGCTGAACGATCGACATTTCTTGTGCCTTGGTATGACTCAGTACCGCAGTAAAAGTAAAGGTTCTATTTTTAAATGGTTCTGTTTTTTTTCTGTAGCATATTATGTTTGTGAAGATAGTGTTAATTTGAATTTAGAAAATGATTTTGGATTTTTCTTGTAGTTATTCTTATTCATGCCAGTGATTTTTGACACTTGGATTGAAAATATGTTCCACATTAAACTAAGAATTGTTGAAAAGGCTCGCGTTTGATCACTGTCTAGCTCATAGAAACCGATCTTGCTTACCACAAAGCACGCACATCCGAATCTACCACGGAATTGATGGGACCCTGAAACCTTTCAAGTTGAATTCCCCTGCATATGTTAATAATCAAACTATCGGTCCTGCTATCATCCTTGATTGAAATTCCCCCTTTCAAAACTTTCTTACTTCAAATGCAAATATTTATAAACAGGTGCAACCGATAGCGGAGCTGTGCGAGCTGTCTCGTCGGAAGGCGGCAGATGGCGGCGGAGATGTGGACCTGTCTGATAGCAACGTCAGAGGCGGCACGCTCAGCAGGTCCGGCAGTCGGCGGTTCACTAATTCACAGGTATGTGTGGCTTTCATAAACCTAACAGACAGATCTATAGCTGGGAATTTTGTTCTGCCACTTATCGCTAGCTAAAACAGTGAGAAGTTGCGCAGAGTGGGCGGTTTGGGGGACTCTTATGTAATTTTTGACGCTGAGTGTTGATTATGCATGATTTGAAAAAATTACCTTTGATTTTAAATACTGACCTGCTAATTCCTAAACGACACTTGAATTTAAGACGCATATATTGCTGATGAAGAGTCACATGCACAGCATGACAGTAATGGCAAGATTCATAAGCGTGGCATACGAATGTGAATATTAATAGTATATTAGTAATGATTGACCATATTCGTAAGATGCATTGTAATGTCAACGTGCGTTCTGTGAATCTTGCCCTAAAAAGTTAGAGAATTATTGCATTTGAGAATTTGTCAATCGGCCATAAGAAGTTCTGCAATTTCGCACTCTAATTTCTTCGTGTTAAAAATTAACACGAAGAAATTCCAGCGATCTAGGAGCCGTTATTATATTATGTTTGATACGCGAACGGAATTCTTTTATAATGAGAAGTCGACCTGGGATGGTTCCTTAAGGAACGCCGAATACGATGCACACATGTTTTCATTATTTGTCGTATCGTAATAATTTACATTCTTTAACAGCCTGAAAGTGTCTGAAAACGTCTTCTCATAAGATAATGATTTGAAAAGACAATTTTTAGATGTAATAAAAAACATTTCATATTGCTGCTGCTGTCGAAAGCCTGTAAGAATTCGAAAATAATCTTTGCAAGAACAAAATAAAGGGAGAAAGCCGACTTTGTTTTAATTAGTTTTGTACCTTTATCTTTGTAACGTTTTTACTTTCTACGGTTATTTGAAGGGCTTATCTCAAGTTGTGTCAGCTGTCTACTTGACTTCGTAAAGACTTATCGTAAGTCCTTTAATATTTCATGCATTTCGTTGAGAATTCTAAATAACATTAGTTTTAAATCTTTCATCAACTTTAACCAAGATATTATGTGATTGATATATCAGTGGACAGTAATAGATTCCATACTTACGTTGATCATAATATATTCAAAATTTATAAAAAACCAATAGCTATTACACAATTCGTTTCTTATTCCTTCATAAGTGCTTATAAATCTACACGATCAATAAATCCTAAAGGCCTTTTGTTTTCCCCAAAATGATTTTTGTAAACGATTGAGAATGCTAATAGGATATCTGTTTAATTTTACAATCGAGTGCTGCAATGCAAACAAATCTAACTTACAAATGATTTGTGTTTGGTAAACAAGTAAAGACTGTGGCTAGAATATTGGTGCTTTGATGGCATTTGTGTTTCATTCTGTCTGATGGATCTCATGTTTGTATTAGGTAATCGTCACGTCGCCGTCGAATCGTTTGGTGTTATAAATGTGCTGCTAACAGACTTAAGTAGATGAATTTCATTAGCAATATTGATTTCTGTTTTTCATGCTGCTTATTATCAGATTAGATTAATTCATAATTATTTGATTTCTTGCGTTATCATCTTCTGTGGTATCTCAATTAGAGTCATTGAAAACTTCTGTACTAATATAAATCTTTTGAATAATTCCTACTAATTATTGATTTAATAAGGCCAAGGGCTCATTTACACTTTAAAGTTGTATTTCTGTATTAAAATCATTCGTTATTAAAATTAAAGTCCAGCCCTTCAACCACTTTCAAATTCATTTTCTTCAATATTTACACAACCAACTTGATTGACTGTTAAATAATTGTCTACAAACTAATACACAATAACTGTCATTAAAACAAGGTGACGACAAGCGTTTATTTTTGCACTAATTACTTGTAGTAAAACGCCGACAACTTTATTCATTAGTTTCGTGTTGTCATGCGATGTTGTGTGTTGTTTGCTGTATCACTTTGATTCGCGTGTTTGTAAAGTATGGATATTACATCGTAGTAGCTGTTGGGTAATCTTTTTTTATAATAAGGTGTCACAATAAGGCTGATATTGTTATTGTCTTCAGAAATATTGGGTTAAAAGTATAAGAGTGTCGTTAAAGGTGGATATGGGATTATGATTAGATTGAATGGCGTTTTTTCTATATGTATGTATTTTAGCTTTCATTTTATGGGATATCCATTATCAATCACTCTTGCGAATACAGCTTTGACTTTAGAACTTCTATTTGAATCCAGACTCTTTATTTATATCGATAAGTTAACCGGCTTTCCTCTTTATCTTTAAACCATTTTCCGTATCTAGTCTTAAGCACCAGCTAACTGTCTCGACTTCTGCGGAAGTTAGGCGCTAATCAGTTGTCTGCAGCCTGTCTACTAATACGACAAGCACTGAAGCTTAGAACCCCATCTTGCCGCTTGGCCACAAGCTACATGCTCAAGCGACAGCGACCAAGGGGAACACAAATGAAAGAAATGACTAAGACCCGATTTTCGTTGGATTAGGACAGTAGTGACTACAACTACAGGGGCGAGTGGCGGAAAGCTAGACCCACTACTGCCCGATCGGTAATATACCTCTGCCCTTACCCACTTGTACAGGGAGTCAAGAAGCGGCTGCGGTCTAGGCGGGCTATGTCCGTAGTCGTCTCCTTGATGTTTCGGCCCATAAGGTGGTTGTCCTTACGCACTCTCTACTTCGCTAAACACTTTACCAATGCCACGAGTTACTGCGACTTGCGACGCAACAGTACTCTCGCGTATGAAACAAGTCACACACGCTCATGACACTTTTTGAAAGGTGAGTCGCAAGACACATCGCGTGAGGTCGTGGACGGGGTATCTGCTTTCAGCTGCCACACTTTTAACACCTGCGCCGACCGCGCGTGCCTCTAAATGTTTGCCGTTATCTTGAGATGAAATATGACTAATGAGCACGCGTCATTCGTGTAGTCGTGTGGCTTGTTACAAGTCTGTTATAGGCCTTACAACTGTGTCTAATACAAAGCGACAAGCTTGTTCCTTTCATTGGGTGCTAAGGAATATTACCTTATTTTGGCAGACTTGACAATGATACAGCTATAGCAAGTATCATAAGTTGGATAATTGACCCTGAAAAGTGTTTGCTATTGAAACATTCTTGGATTTTATAAATCCAAATTGAATGGTACTTCATCATCATCTGTCTAGCCTTTTCCCAACTATGTTGGGGTCGGCTTCCAGTCTAACCGGATGCAGCTAATCACTAGTATTTCACAACCCAGTTAGTACTGGGTAACACGATACCCCTTGGTAAGACTGGTTGTCAGACTTTCGGGCCACTGACTACCTATAACGACTGTCAAAGATCTACAAATGACAGCTGGGACCAACGGCTTAACGTGCTTTCCGAGGCACGGAGGAATCTCGGTACGTAATGGGCGGTCACCCATCCACGGATCAACCTAGGCAAGCGCGGCTTAACCTTAAGATCGACCCGGGCGGCTGTTATTATTTAGCCACGAGCTCCATGTGGTTATGCTTGATAATTCATTACTAGGTGTACTTTATGATCTGTAAAGGTTCTGATTCTCGTCTTCAGATCTGGTCTTTCTATGCAGCGTTACTGGAATTTCTATGGCCTTCTCTCGTTTCGCAAATGTATAGGATTCAATTCCAGTACGTCGCTTTCTGTCTAGGATGCATTGGAAATTGTTTTTAGTAATAACAACTCTAGTATACAATTTACATAACCTGTTTCGTTATTATAATGTTTCATTGATAAACAATATCAAAAAACATGCCGTACCTACATTATCATTATTCATACCGAGTGCATTGTGCACAGTCTAAAGTTACATCATGGTTGCGCGTGTCAAAACAATATGTTCAAGCTATTGGCGCCAATGATCTTAAATAGGGTTGCAAACAGAATAAACAGAATTCAAATTATACCAATTTCAAAAATTACTTCGCTTATTATTTTATCTTGCAATTCAGTACTGGCACGAAATAATCCGGAGTGGATAGGGTTAGCAAAACGCCAGACGGGCAAAATTGAAAAAAGAACAACAGGCTTGTATGTTTCAAAGAGTTTGGTTGAAAAGAGATTTCTATCGAGTTTGGTTTGACGCAGAAGTGTGAATGAATAAAAAACATGTGGCAGGGAAATGGGCTGTTTTGTTAACGTTGTTATGATTCTTGTAACTGAATAACTTTCAGTAAGTACCCAGAAAAGTTTTAGATCTCGCTTGGAACGATAGATAAGTAGGATTTGTAGTATGAATGACCAAGACATCCCTTTTTTGACGCGGTAGCGCAAATCTAACGAATTCAAATCTCTGAGTACTAGTAGCTTTGGTGGTGTGATCGATTCCTACTTCCTACTCATTGTTTATTAATATTTTTTTCTCAAATAATCATAAGTAAAATAAACTAGTCAACAGCATTTACATCTTTTATTTAGCCGTTAGATAGCACAGGAATACCTATTTACATCAGAACATGATCTCATTATCCAACAATATACACAAGAAGAACTTTCCGTAATTAACTCAATAGCACTCTATCTTGTGCATACAGACTCCCGTATTCCTAGTTCGTTCCACAGTGTAACTAATTACAGTATCTCAACGGGACCATTTTCACAAAGTAAATGTGTAGACGAACGGATGTGGTACCTGTCCCAACTGTCAGTATGGCCGAGTAAGTTTAATAATATGCACTTAAATATCCCCCCAACCGAATGTCGACCATGGCGGCCAATCTCAACGGAGATTAGCCGAGTACGCAAGAGGTATTATAGAGCACAACATGTGTGCATAAACACAGATGCACTCTTTATTTAGCCATTACTATCGTAGTCCGTTGATACGGCAATCTGGCACGACCGGAGAGCGATTGAAGGACCAACGGCTTAACGTGCTTACCGAAGCAAGGGGTGTCATACCACCAAAATTCCAATCTCTGAGCTGCTGCTGAAAAAACACTAAGGTTGATTGAGATTATGTCAAAATTTTTGACATTTCCTGTCAAATGTATATGCGTTGAACTACTGTAATTGGTTACACTGTGCTCGTACATTTCCTCCCCACTTTAGTTTTGTTTCCCGTTTGTTGGTTGGTCCCGGAATGGGGGAGGATTTTAATGTATAGTGGTGCATTGTGACCGCTGGGTTTTGAATGTAGTTTTATAAAGCCGCTTTTTGTATTGTGCCAGTAACTTCCAGGGAAGCTGCGAGTTCATAGCAGCATTTGCTAAGGAAATGTAGGCTTACTTGCTAGTTCTTCTTGTATAGACAAGAAAGTGGGTTTCAGATCCTCAGGAAAACATTTATGGTGTAATAAGGGTTTTATACAAAAACAAATTAAATTAGCTAGTGAAACTCCGCATACGTGATGGGCATAGATAATTAGATACCTAGTCAATACACAACAAAGAGAAAAAAAAAGAGTAACTAAATTACACTCGGTCCTACTAGATAGACATAGAATATACCTTATTTGTACACTGAAATTGATACACAGCAACTTTACAATATTTTGGTGGAGATTCATAGATAACTCTGCTCTGGACTGGAAATGAGGTGTTGTTTCACAAACGGTGGGACACTTGATATGATGCCCTGTGTCCTGCCTATCCTATTGTTTGCACATCACAGGAGCTGATGGTCGCTATTGAAAGTGCCAAACTCGTCTCCAAATTTTGGGTCCAATTAATTTACATTGTCATCGATACGCTATGAAGAAGAATATTTCTAATTAATTCTATGGGTACATAGACGGCGGTCTCCAACGACATCCTTTTTTCATTTTATATATCGATACTCATCACGTCCCTCGTATTTCGCTAGCTAATTTACTTTGACCCTCTGTGTATCTTTCCAGCGGCATCTATATGCTATAATCCAAATCCGTTCAGCCGTTACGGCGGAAACATTCATTTTGCACCAATTATAATAAAATAAATTTGTTTTAATACATAAATGCAGGTGTACCATTATGATTTTGCAAGTTGCTTTCAAATTGGAATATCGAGTCTCGTTTTCTGATTCAGTTAAGACATCTTATTGGATAAAAGTCCAAGTGCACATGCATAAAAAACTTGAATCTGACTTTTAACGGTCCATTGATTTTTAAATACTTAATTATTAAAATTGATTAGTGAAAGCTAATTGCGTCGCAAGTCTGTCGGATAAAGTCTTGCACGACCAATTTACTTTTAGTTGTTAATCAGTTGGCGAAGGTTAATTGGCTGATGAACTTTTTAATTTTAGAATTTGTATCACGCATTAACATCTTAATCGCTATTAAATACAGACCTTTTCCAAAAAGGAGGTTTCTTCTCAAAATGTCCAAAGTATTTACCTGTTTACCATACAAACGAAACAGCAACCTATCAGTGAATACGCCAGAGACAGTTCACTGACCTACAAAGCACCCGCTTTCGAATAATATTTTATTCGGAATTATTTTATCTGGCAACCCTGATCTCGGGCGGTTGGCAACATTGTGACATGCTGTCATTGAAACGTAACTGAAACTCGGTTATCGCAATCTTACTTAACTATTGCTGCGGTTTGTGTTCAAATTATTGTCTTTTTACTGATTTGACGCTATGAAGTCTAATGGGACTTATTTCGTTCTAGCATTTGAGTCATACAAAAATATCTTTATAACATGTTACACCCAGGTATCAACAATGGCAAGACTAGAATCATCATCATCATCATTTCAGCCGAAAGACGTCCACTGCTGGACATAGTACCCCCCAAGCGTCGCCACATTGACAGGTCCCGTGCGACTCACATCCAGCGGATCCCTGCAACCATCACCAGGTCATCGGTCACCCTAGTAGTAGGCCTTCCAACGCAACGTCTTCCGGTTCGCTGTCGCCACTCCAAAACTTTTTGTTCCATCGGCTCTGCGAGCAATGTGCCCTGCCCACTGCCACCTAAATTTAGCAATTCTTCGGGCTACGTTGGTAACCTTGGTTCTCTTGCGGATGTCCTTATTTCTGATTTGATCACGCAAGGAAACTCCGAGCATAGCCCTCTCCATTGCTTTTTGGGTGACTTTAAGCCTAGAAGCAGCTAGGCTATTAAGAGCTATTGGTATTAACATAGGTAGATAAACTCACGCCTTTTTCCCATGGGAGTAGGCAGAAAGTACACATTGTCACGATCCTTATACTTCTTTTGCTTCGTCGACGGTCGACGGCACGCAAGTGCGCCGGTCGCGAATACTATCCCTGACCTTTCCGAATAACATCACCAATCCATCAATCGTCAATTTTAAATTCTTTAATCTTTTAACGAATTTAGTACGTGCCTACATCTAATCTACTAGCATCTAAATAATTCGTTTTCCATATATCAATGCGAACAAAGATGATAAAAGAATCCATCTATGAACGTGTACCATAGTAATTAACTTTTTCTCTTATGCGTGTGTATATCTCATTCACTACATGCCATAACCGACTATGTTTCAATAATTAATATTACATCATTAAAATGTAAGTAAATGATACTTATTGAGTGCAAAGTCTTACTCAATCTATATTGTAAGCATTTGTTATAACTTGACGCACTGAATCCAAACACGAACGTTACGCCTCCAAATTATTTGTTACAATGAATAAAACGTGTAATGAAAATGAGGAATGGCAACACTGAGTAAGTATAATAAAAAGTTAACAGAGTACCTACGCAATTAATTGTGTTGTAATATTACTACTAGCTTTAGACTGTGGGATAATTTCTTTTATCCCACAAGAAAATTCTAGGACAATAATATTCTATGTCCCAAACCAGGTGTTTCACCCATTAGACCTGGGGGTCAAAACTTTATCAAAAGCTGCCAAATCTGGTAATGCATAAAAGGTAACAAACAGAGTTGCTTTCGCATTTATTATATTGGTATGGATTAGGCAATAGTTTTAAGGGCAAAAGAGAACGTATGTATGGTAAAGGCTACTTTATTTTTACAGATCATAATAAATTGGCCAAATAAACTCAAGACTTTGCCTAATACAAGATGGTCAAAATGAAATATCGAAGAAACGATCTTCGAAGCATTAAATGACTTTTGCATGAAAGTTCTGTTATAAAACAACTAAAAGAACATTACCACTCCTATGGGGTCCGCCGTAATCGGGTAATTATTATAAGTCAGAAACGGAAAAAAACAAAATTTTAAGAATGAAAGAAGAATTAAGTCCCACATAGTCCAAACAGTTTATTTAGTCTAACAGCCGTATCGAATCACCAAATAGCTCCGAAAATTACTCGATAATTTTCGAACCCCAAGCATAAATACATAACAATGACACCCGACTACGGAGGGTTGATTATATTGAGCACATCGGGGTCATTTCGACCTATTTGTGATAATTAAGATATAGTGGAAGTGGACGGCCAAAGGTTAGTTATTGGAAAAGATATTGATTTTCCATTTGGGATGCAGTACACTGCAGTAGTTCGGGGTTGAACACGAAGTTCGGAATGTATGTTGCTGAAGCGAATTGAGTTACCAGTTGCAAAAATGTGAGTTTTGTGGTGAAACTTTACATCGGTATTTGTTTTGATGTTAATACAGTAAATTTGAATACTAATCGTTTACTTGGTTAATTGGTACCTAGTAAATTCCCCGAAAACAAGCGAAAAGGTAATCGGTTTTCGAGTGTGGGAAATATTTTTTAAATATGAAAGTACCTACGAGTCAGCTTCGATATCTCTGATGGGAATTTGCATCTGGAATAGGAAATCTAGTTTAGACTACTCGAAACGTTTGTGAATGCATCAGGTTGTAGATTAGCGATAGCTTAACACTTTCTCTCTTCAATCTTATGGCTAGTAATAGTACCTTCTGCTAATCTGGCAGCAAGCTTCCAAATATTAAATACTAATTGGAGCTATAAGGGCCACAGCCGCTAGCACAACTTTAATTCTTCACACCCCTACATACACCCACAATACGCACACATCCACACCCCGCCTTACCGTTATTTCATAACACTAGTCCATTCAATACAGCCACTCTACACAGTTTGTGCGCTCATTGTATTTCAAGAGCCGACTCCACGTCCCTTTGATGTGGTTGGCAACGAGGGGGTTCGTAATACCTAGACAGGGATTTGTTTTTCTAGACTTTTCTATGCTTGAAGCTGCTGTGAGATTTTAGAAAAAGAATCTTGCGTTGCTTAGCTGGTATTTCCATTAAAATAACGCGATTTGTGATACCTTGTCAGCTGTTGGAGCTGCGACATCAACTCAGACTATAGTAGTTCTTACCACTGATCTTATAATAATTTCGGAAGCTGTACTACTCGAGAGCGGGCCCATTTCGTAATAAAAAAATAAAATAATAATAATAAAAAGATAATGGATCATATTATCACCTTCTGCACAGATTGCCTCAGGCCATAATTGAAGTGAGAATTGCACAGAAATTGTCACTTTAAAATAGCTGTGCAGTTGGAGTGACAATGAAAATGGTACTGACAATTTGCCGGCTGCATTGCAGTCCGTCTGTCTAGTGTCTGTAATGAACTGGAGTTTTGGTCCAGTACAGCGTTGCTATGAGCTATCTTCAAATACCATTTTACCAATACGTTTGTCAAATGACAATCCCGACTAACAAACTCAAAACATATATTTCAATAAGACCATTACAGGCACTTATGAATTGTCAAAAACCAATAAGAGAAGCTACAGTCCCAGTCACAAGGCATAACCTGTGTAACGAGGTAGTGTAGTTGCCCATTCCAAGGCGTTATCTCTATGGAGAAGCATTCTTCTTCTTTGCCCATTGGCAATAAACTCCATGGACTCCTCTTTTAAATCAAAATTTTGTTACAAAATCTTGGTTAGGCATCATTCATGAAGTGACTATGAATGGACGAAGCAATATTGACCATCCGTTGATCGGTGGACCATGTCAGTTGGCTTCCCATTAAATAAACACTCTCAAAGTCCTGCAAAATATACGGTATGCTCGCATATATGTTGATTGCACTTAGCGTAGAGGGCTACGTCCGTCGAGAGGCTTCCAATTTTGTTGATGGTGTATATTCGGATATTCCGATGGAGTGATTGATATTGCAGTGTGGAAAACATAAATAACGCGTTTGTGAAAGATCCGAGAATGACCGAGAGAGAAAGAGGACCACCCCAAATCCTACCTGAATTTTGCTGGTCTTCTTTGATTATTTAAAAGGTGGATTTGTTAGCACTGACCGCATACAGATGCATATTCGATTCCCGTGCACTCTGTGCTCATCAATTATTTGTGCATATACAGTGCGGGATAGCACTAAAATGCGGTTGAGAATACACCGGTTTTAGCCTTTACTCTAATTCAAGTTGCACTTACGAAAAATAAGAAAATAGTAATGGACGTATTTGGACATTTTGATAATAGCTATATAAGATGCCTATTTGAGGTAACTTATTCATTCGTTCATGAGCTATCAGAAAAGTATTAGTTTATGGTGGAAAGGTGGAAAATTTCCAAAACAACCTAGTTTAGACCCCAAGTTGTTGTTGGTCAAAATTATTGCAAATTGGGTCTAGTTTCACCCATTTTAAGAAATGCACCCAATTACGAACCACACTCTACCATACTTATAATCCGCCGACCAATAAATCTAGGTTCCATGTTCGAAACCAAATGTCTGTTCTCATTTCTACCCAGCTAATTGGTCCAATCACAGCCACTCCTACTATGTAACACTGAAACTATCCAACATTTAAACCAAAACCCAGCTGTAATAGTGAAACCGTTCATTAATTTTACAGGCACGGCTCGACGACCCCTCGGCGTCGTTAGGGTTACCATTTCGGAATTTGAAAAGTCTAACAAAAAGCCGGCCATGTGTATAAAAGTCCGAATTTTTTAATTTTTCTTTTTACAGTACACATTTAAAGACTTTTTTTTTAATTGCCTTAAGTCGAAAAGACCGAATTGGGGTCCAAAAAGCTGGGCAAATCTGGAAGAATGGTAACCCTACCCGCGGTAGCTAGCTCGTCTATACGGTCCTATACAACTCATAGTTACGACTTCACGAGTAGGCACTACGCGGTCCTACAGGACTACATAATTTACTGACGTAGCGAGCGTTTCTAGGTTTATCAGAACTGGATCCAAACCACGGATTATTTGTACCATATTTTGTTGAAGAGAAAACAGTGTGAACGATTTAAAAAGTCGATGCAGCTTGTCTATAAATCGATTAATGAACAGACATACATGTACGTAAACTCTCGCCTTTTTACCGTAGGTTAGGGTAGGCAGAAACTAAAGAGGAGCTCGTGGCTGTATAGTAACAGCCGTTCGGGTCGATCTTTAGGTAAAGCCGTGCTTACCTAGGTTGGTTTGTGAATGGGTGACCGTCCATTACATACCGAGTTTCCTCCGTGCCTCGGAAAGCACATTAAGCCGTTGGTCCCGGCTGTCATCTGTAGATCTTTGACAGTCGTTATAGGTAGTCAGTGGCTCAAAAACTGACAACCAGTCTTACCAAGGGGTATCGTATTACCTAGTACTAATTGGGTTGTGAAGGTCAGATAGGCAGTCGCTCCATGTAAAATACTGGTATTTAGCTGCATCCGGTTAGACTGGAAGCCGACCCTAACATAGTTGAGAAAAGGCTATGCAGATGATGATGGTAGGCAGGAACTAAAGTTCGTCGGGTCGAAGATGTCGTTGAAAGGGGTGGCCTATACCCAGCAGTGGGTGATAGGATGAGACAGAAACTACAGAACGCCACCTCATCATCATCTGCCTAGCCGTTCCGAGCTATGGTCGGCTTCCAGCCTACACGGATGCAGCTGAATACCAGTAGTTTACATGGAGCGACTGCCTATCTGACCTCCACAACCCTAGTCTTGAGTAACTACAGAACTCCACCTGCTACTCCTTAAATACTTCTTTTGCTTGGTTACTACTTACTTGGTACTAATACAGATTGTCTATTCTATGATTTCTACGTATTCAATTTGATCCAGCCAGTTGAATAGGTTACACTATTTAGTGTTTTCATTTTCAGAAATTCTAGTTTACACAGTTCGTTTAATGAGGAAATCAAAGACTGCCCTTTAACGAAGGAGACTCGTTAGTCCTTAAAATAATTGAAAAGCCGATGCGAGCAAGGAAATCCAATTATGCACGTCGCTTGACAGTTACATTTTTTTTTTTTTTTTTCTTTTTTTTAAGCTTTGTCTGTTTGGAAATGCAGTATTTGGAAAAATATATTGAAATTGAAGGAGATCGTGAAAAGTTTAAGGGAAGGTGAATTTATCTCAATTTTCAGGTTCAAATTTAACCGTTAAGTTGTTGGAACAGCGTTTAGAAGTCAACGACAACATAAATATTTTAACATAATTAGTAGCCACCGGCTGCCTTTTAATACTTTAGTAGCTAACTATGGTAGTAAGTTTATCTTCTACTAAATAAGCAGCATGTTGTTTATGTTTAGACTAGAAACTACTAGAAATATACAAGGTGTAACATAATAAACGCAAGACCTCCCGTGTGGTCTCTCGTACCATGAAACTAAACATCTTTTGTTCTACGAGTTCTTGAAATTCGCAAAATAAAAAAATTCTTTCTATAGGAACGGACGCAATCAGCTGATCCACATGTATGGTAAAACTAAAAAAAAATTATGAATTTCCAAAAGTCATAGAACACAAGTTGTTCAGTTTCATGGTCTGAGACACCACACGAGAGGTCTTGCGTTTATTATGTTACACGTTGTACAAGCAAATAAATCATTCTTGATAGCTTTTCTTACCTAGATTATTCGTAGAACTAAAATCACGAGTTTCGAACACGTTGCGACCAGAGGTCCTAGCACGAGCGCGCGGTGTAAATGTTACGTAAATGCTTCGATTTTAAATTTCAAAATACTCGTTTCACTTATTGCATTTTCATTATTTTAAGAATTTATTCATATCTATGGATGATACTGATTGTGCTTGTTAGCAAACAATTCAACTAAAATCCTATAGGATAATTGTATTTTCGATTAAAAAATCAACGTATTTACTTTACGTTTACGCCGCGCGGTCGTGCTAGGGCCTCTTGGCCGTCTTTAACCAATTGGGGGGCCCTGGGCAAGAGCGAGCAAAGCGAGCTCGATTTTTTTTGTAACCCCGCCTGTGTAATGTGTTTTTGAAGCGCGTAGAACTTTAATTTAAAATAAAATACAGAAAAATATAGGTAGTAAAATTTTAGTATCTTGCGGTCCTGCCTGGGATAAGTTAAGTTTCTTTTGACAGCCTCTAAGCTTTGACAATTACAGGAACTTCAGTTACAGGGCCCTGTGCACGTACCCAGTGGAAAAGATGGCCCTGGTTGCGGCACACAATACGTCCATTATTTTAACCACCTACCGCTGACGGCTGTCCATCCATTCGCTTGATGAATGAACGAATGAATTCATTTTCACAAATAATATTGATGATCATGTGGTACGGAGAAAAATCAAGTACAATACTTTACATGCGTAATATGAAATATCACAGGTAATTTATACGAAGAAGTAAAATTTGTTTGTAAGTTTGTATGTAGGGGTAATCTTCGGAACTACTAATCACATTCCGAAAATTCTTTCACTATTATAACGGGTAGCTATATTATCCACGATTATTATAGGTTACATTTAAAACGTTCCCGTGGTATAATTTCCGTAAATAACAGGAGCGAAGCCGCGAGCAAAAGTTAGTAAGGAGGTAGGCAGAAATTACAGTATACCATCCGTTAAGCTCCTTAAGGTGCGTCCAGATTAAGTAACATTTTACAAAGCTTTTGCTATATAACACGTCTAATTTAAACAACATTGCTAATCTCTCTATTGAATCATGTTAAATAACCATGTTTTATAACATGTTATGTTATTAATGTGGACACACCCTAACATACTCCTTTTTGCTTGGTCCACGTTCATACATCTGGTCATACACGCATGCGGTTGAGTCCTGCGCACACACTAACCTTTTTTTAAGAAAAGAAAATACATAAGTAGTATAAAAGTATATTAACCCGAACAGTTTTTGCTGTAACCTCGTTAATTAGCAGTTTTACGTTGGTTTCTGTATCGGTACTGTGAACCGCACTTCGATCTTAACACGCCAAGTACATTAACTAACCATCTTAATAAAACACACACTAAAATTGTAGTAGGACTTGTGTTTACTGTAATATTTTGAATTTGTGTAGGAATTTATTAAAAAATCAGCATTACTTATAGTATTTTTTATTATTACAATAAGATCAGTAATACCGTATCTGTTCAATAAAACATTATTTTATAACAATGGTTTTCATACTCAGTATGTCAAAAGTAATATTTCTACACTAGAAGTCTTTATCACAAGTAAATATTTTATCCATTATAGATTTGCGTAAACGAGAACAAAAATGTTAGTTACAAAAGTTGCCATTATACATAGATGGCGCTAGTTTGAATGGAGATTCGAAATTCAAAAGCACTTTTTTTAATATTCCTGGGCAAATGTTATATACAGCCTAGGATTTATGTTGGGAACTTTTTGATCATAGATTCAACAAGCATGTTTGTCCAATCTCCATTTAAATCCAGCTTATATCAGGTGGGTGTTATAGTGTGACTAGCGATCATGGTCGTATCTTTGACCAGTTTATAATCAGAAAAATTCGATCAGCACATCTTGTTTGCCAAATTTCCACCTTATAGCTGGAACCACTAAATCTTAGTATTGCATTTCCATACTTCATTTTACGGCTTCTAACAGTACAGATGTAGGACATAGGGGACATATTTTAGGATTTTTCTTGCTTAAATCAATCAGCATCGGAAACATTTGTTAAAAGTTCAGGTTTTTATCAAAACTTTGCATTTCATATTTAGCAATAACATTGCACACTTCCATCTTAACCTTAGGTATCAGATTAGGCTGTAAATTTTTGACACTAGCAGCCATACTGCGGAAAAATACATCTATTTCATTGGTATTTTCTTTCAATATCTTTTCTATAAGTTTGTCTATGGTCTGCGACCTCTGTTCAGGTTGCTTCGTGTCTTCTATATACTGGACTATTTTTGGTCCATTCATGAGTATAGGTTTAGGTAGTATTTTTATAGGTGGTATGTTTTTAGGCACAGGTATTGCTTTCTTTCTGCCTGCATTCTTTCTGCATATTTTCTTTGGCGGTTCCGTCATCTCTTGTTTTGGCAGAATTTGGATGTACGGCTTTAGAGGTACTTGAGGTCCATCCACAACCGTGATCTGTAAATTATAATGTAGTATGTTAATACTTAGACACAAATATCTGTAACCCAAAGCAGTTGAGTAATAAAGTATTGGATGGTTCAATCAAGGAAATTATATACTAACTGGAATGAGGACGTGCAACGGAAAGCCGTTCCGAGCGAGAAAAATACCTAGAGTGGATGGCATCTCTTTCTAATAGGGTATCCAATATTTTACTTATATTTGGGACAGTTTTTTTTTTATAACTTACTAGCACCCTGCTCAGCTCCCCGTTTTGCATGGGTAACAGATTATTCAAAATTACGGGGTATAAAAAGATAGGGCGAAGCCGAAACCTACGCCTACTGTAGAACTCTGTAATGGGATAGGTCTATAAAGTAAAGAATACGTAACACTAATTTTCTTTAACGGTGGTCTACATGTTAGGTTACATCCTTCATTTGTAAAGAGATTTTAAAGCGTACAGGGCTGCAATATTTACATAGATAAAGTATGAGTATCTGGCATATTCAAACAACTGAACACGTAGTATTTGATAAATTTATTAATCACACTATACATAATTAAATGTATGGTTTTATGTAATTGTTGGTTTTTAGTATATGTCAGTTATCTTGAATTTAAGTACCACGATGCTGATGATGGAAGACGGTTGCAAACTAGGCAATATAAAAAAGTAATAAATAGTATATAAAAAGTAAAGATAGAATTCAAATGTTTATTTTCAAGAAGTTATTTTGTTAATATAAAATTGAGTAATTGATTACGTTTTGCTAATGCATTATAAATAACAAAGTTTTGAATTTTGTACGCATTTGCTCAAGACTATAAATACCGATATGGATAATAGAATAGGCGTATTCTTTACAATAATTTCATGATCCCCGTTTACATATCTAAATCATTGTCACCCTAGTCGTAATTTGTAAACAAAGTTATAAGAACTAACCTGAAAAAGGAAATTTCATCCAGCAAACCCGTCATTATTACATCCCTTCACACAACTCGATTTCACGATATTTAAAGAGGAAGATTTCACTTAAGTAATGTAAAAAGAACTTGATAACGCAAAAATATGACTTCAGCGCGAAATTGTATCGGCCATATTGTTTGTTTAAATGAGTGTCAAATGTTGCCATTCAGAAATAACTTAATTCATAAACAATTTAATTTATATTAAGCTTACTTTATTTCGCAAGAAATTATTATTTTACTATTTAGTATTTGAATATTAAATGAATCCCGTTACGATTTATGTGCTAGTTTAGCTATCAACGCGATTTCCGATTACTAAATTTAAAAAAAAAAAATATATTTTTATATTTTTTGTGTACTGGCAATTGTTAGACAAGGACACAATCCACTCTAGGTATCTTTCTCGCTCTGAAGTTTTCGTCCCCCTTTGAATGAATTAAAGTAATATGAACTCTAACTGTTTCAGATAAAGTTCATTTTCAAACGGTTTTTTATATCAAAATCTTGTTCGTACTCATTCCAGATATATAAGTTCCTTGGGTTCAATAGAAGATTTTTCCAGTAGTAACAATATTATTTGTGATTATGATTTTAGATATACATAAATATTTCGTTATTCAAAGTATCTAGAATCTATTAGTTGATTTAGAATTAAAGTTGAACAATAAAGACTTCCTATCTTCAGAAAGCTTCCATAAAATAAGGTTGATCTAGTCAGACTTATTACAGACAATGCCACAGTAAAGTTGCTAAATATTTTGACTTGTGCCAGAGGCCAAGATGCGGCAGACCAATCATCATATTTTCAATTACATTGTATACAGTATTCATTTCATCATTATCCTGACCTTATCCCAATTTATTTGGAGTCGGTGCAGCGTGTATCCAAATAATAACATAAAATATTCATAATCACCTCATAATACTCCTGGTTATCTGTAATAACCTGCTGCTCAGTGGCAACCGTCTCATCCTGAACTTGTTGTTCTTCTAATGACTCCTCCTTCTGTACTGTCTCCTCGATGCCATCTAACGTTGCATCCAGGAACTGTAGCTTCTCATAAATGTTCACCTTGGTGCGATGCATTGTCCCTAAGCGCTTGATCCTTGAGTAGCCATCTCGGAGACCTCGCCAACGTTTTTTGCATTCCTCAACTGGAAATGTAAGAATAGTGTGTTAATTCTTTGTTGTTACATTTGTAGCTCCAATATCATCATCTGCTTAGTCTTATCCCAGCTATGTTGAGGTCATCATTTTACAGTCTAACTGTAATTTAACTGGATGTAGTTGAATACCAGTATTTTACATGGAGTGACTGCCATCCGTCTTCCACAACCTAGTTACTGTGGACTGATGTCAGTAAATTCTGCACTTACACACTAGTTAATGATGCTTGATTCAATGGGATTAGTGATTATTGTTACATCCCAGATTATTACTATGAAAAGAACTGATGGTCTTTTACTTGTTCTTTGGTTACATTTCCCTTTAAAATTGAATTGCTAACTAATCTGCTCTGTGACCTTAATTTTAATCACAAATTGTTTTTATTACAACTGCGTTTATAGTAACCGACACTTAGTAACACGCACATTAGATCTGTTACAATTTAGGTTATTTTCTCACCATATATTTAATTCTGTAAGAAATAGTTAACATACACACCAAAGAGTCGTTCCTTAGCCAAAGAATATTGATTACAGAAGCCCACAAGGCCAAACATTTACTTTACCACTCCTGTTCGACAGGTCAAGATTGTTTATATTCAATGACAACATCAATCAGCTGATTTTATTACGAGTCTAAAAATACTAAATCTATTGAACAATACGTAGACACAATAATACCGAATATAGGTCACTCTAAGCTATATCGGGGTTATAGACAAAAATCTAAGCGAAATTCGTCGAATTACAAACACATTTCCACTATTTTTGAAATCAAATTTCATTCTGATAAAGCCTTGCGGTTGCCCTCTGCAGCACGGGTTCACTGCAAAAAATAACGAATGGACGCTTACCTGGCTTCGACAGTTGCTCCGCTATTTCCTTCCATGTAGATTCCCTCGCTAATATGTTTTTCCGAGACGGATCGTACACATTGTACAAAAAACTATGAGGTTGCACTAAATCCACAAGCTTTTCGTCTTCCTCCGAGGTCCAGCCAACCGCGTTCAAAGGCATTTCCAACTCTCCGTTTTCGCTTGCGTCACAAGATCTAAACAAAATGTCCGCTGCCTATCAGAGTAACGAAAATAGCCGCGCTGCGCAGCACGACGTCACGACCTAACGATGTTCCTCTTTTGTTTGTGCATTCCGTTGTTCTCATTGGTCGTTCGCGTGACGTAGAGCTTTTATCACCGCTATAGCTATGCCATCTAGGGGCGAGTAGCAATATCACGTAAATATAGTTAGCGCCCTCTACTACTAAGAACTTAGTGCTACGGTAAATTGACACTAGATGGCGTGAATACAATTTTGTTTTCAGAACCTGAATGTTTTTGTAAAATAACATTCTTCGATTTTTATAAATTGGTACCTAGTTTAGAATAAAATGCCTCTGTTATAAAATGATGATCGACTGTCCATCGAACCAATTTCATCTTTCCGTACCTTTGTTCTTTCTTTGATCCTAACGCAGTCTGCGCCGGATGGCAGCTTCCGTTTCCCGTTTCCTGACTGTAATATCTTCATTTAGCTCGGAAGTCGAACTTGTCCTCTTTTATAAACATTTTTATTGTTACTTTTCGCGGTTTTACATCAATTTCCTCCATAATAAGGTACCTACCTATTAGGATGAACTTAATATTAAATGGACCAAATCCAAACTTGTTAGGTGCGAAATTACATATTTCTGTATGTTTTCCTGTCTCCATTTCACGGTTAAATGGATTTGGATGTTGTAGGGCCAGAATAGATGATGGGTTTGGAAATAGAATACTTTTTGTCCCAGTGACGGTCTGCCACTTTTCACCCTTATGCTCTAAGTAATAAGGTTGAAAGTGACCTAGTACGTTCCCGTGGGATACTTCCCGACCTCCTCGCGGGCAGAAGCTAGTTGCTACTAAAATACTTTTCCGCCAGACCATCAAACCGCCGACCTCATGCTGGACAGCCGTTTCTGCGTCTTCTAAACCAAAAATTCCTTATTCTAATCATCATGATTTTTCACACAATCCATCCATCGTTTCTTTGGTCTTCCCCTATTTTTACAGCCATCCACATTCATACTTACCGCATCACATAACCACACCATCCCCCCGTAGCATGGCCACCGTAGACAAGGATTTCTTTGACGGAAGAATCGACAAAATGACAGATAGTGCAAAGAAATCTGTCATTGTGTCGACACAATCTGTTATTTTGTCGATTCTTCCGTCAAAGAAATCCTTGTCTACGGTGGTCATGCTACGGGGGCTGGGCATCCCATCCCTTCTTCTAAGCGTCCCTAAGATATATTTTATCTACCTACATGAAAAACTTAAACTGTCACTTACGGGATATCTTCCGTGATTGTTCATTATTTTGAGCTCCCGATATTTTTTTATTATTTCACTGCAATTTTATTTTATAAATAAACAATAACTTCATTTCGTAAATTAAAGGCAAAGTTAACTATTTAGTTACTAATTGAACGATTTTGCGCGGACCGCGCAAATCGTTCACGTCAGTAATGCGCGGTCGATTATATAGTTAACTTTGCCTTTAATTTACGAAATGAATTTATTGTTTATTTATAAAATAAAATTTAGATTCTATTAAAAGGTTACCTTACGACTAATGTGTAATTTTTAAATTTTCTTTAAAGTGTTTTTAATGTAAAGAAAAAAAATCTTATTTGTGTAGACGTTTTCCAAAAATTACGTTTTTTCAACATTTTTTTTCTGCTATATTTCGTATTGAAGTCAAAAATGTTTATAGTTCATATATGAGTAAACCATATAATGATGTTATTAATATTTTTTAATGTTCAGAATATTTTGTAGGTTTTTGTTCAGCGAAGCTCAAACATGTCTCGCTCGTTACTTTTGCGGAAAAGCGGTTTTGAATATGGGTGATTGCCATTAATACATGCATTAGTTTAAACATTTGTTCAGGCTATCTGCAAGAATAAGAATTCGACTCTAATAATATCAAAAAAGAAACTTCAAAGTCTTCTTGTGTTTTCCACAAGTAGTGATCAAAATTGTTCAAAACGGGTTGATTTTGTGCACGGCCCCTTAAGAGAGTGTATAGAATTATACGTGACACGACGATAATATCGCCGCGATGCTCTCGCTCGTGGAGATGGCTCCTTAGGAACAGCCGCCAGCACATCAAGTATCCGAAACTGTCAAATTTCCCCAATCAACCTTGAACCTAATGCTTTAGCGATAAAGTTGAAAATCTATTAAAGAATTTTTAAAGATATGAATAGCTTGATGTGCTAGTGTCTGTACATCGCTATCTAATCTATGCCCGATATTGCTGAAACTAAACAAGGAATAGAGATTATGAGATTCTTTTGAACTTTTGTGAAATTAACTGATAAGTTCATGTACGTAAACACTGTTTTAAGCTTTGACGGTTTACAACTAAACTTATACTGTCACTTACGGAATTTCTTCCGTGAAATAATAAAAAAATATCGGGAGCTCAAAATAATGAACAATCACGGAAGATATCCCGTAAGTGACAGTTTAAGTTTTTCATGTAGGTAGATAAAATATATCTTAGGGACGCTTAGAAGAAGGGATGGGATGCCCAGCCCCCGTAGCATGACCACCGTAGACAAGGATTTCTTTGACGGAAGAATCGACAAAATGACAGATAGTGCAAAGAAATCTGTCATTGTGTCGACACAATCTGTTATTTTGTCGATTCTTCCGTTTTATTACGAAGTAGGTTATCTAAAGGGTGTAAATAGACCCTTATCAAAACCAAAAAGCACTTGTTCTCCCCGTCATTGCGATCATTTTTTTGTTCTAGGCCATACCTGGGAACCTTCTAGTTACGGAGATATTGGGGGTCAAAGTTCCAACTTTTTCACAAGTTTTTTTAAATACATGTTTTTTATTAACACCTCCACGACCCCGTACTATTCAATCCATCCATCAGCACAATGCTTTGAGTGCTTTCCATCGAGTCCTACCGTAAAACGTGATTTTTCACCCCAAAAAAAAAGTCGATTCCCAGCAATAATTTTTGCGTAAAGTTACTTAGTTTGATGTACAGAATGCTTGGTTGACGGGTATGTGAAGGGTCTGTTTACACCCTGTATAATTGTATTCAGTTAAATACATGCATATGTTAAGGCTAAAGATGGGTGTCAACATAAACTTAAGATTAGCCGTAACACATACATATACTCACGCCTCTTTCCCCATAGGGGTAGACAGAAACTACAGAACGCCCATCATCATCATCATCATCATCATTTCAGCCGAAAGACATCCACAGCTGGACACAGGCCTCCCCCAAGTGTCGCCACATTGACCGGTCCCGTGCGACTCGCATCCAGCGGATCCCTGCAACCTTCATCAGTTCATCAGAACGCCCATATTCCGCCAAATTCCTCGCAGGCCCTGTTCCCTCTTAAAACTAAAATTGAAATAATCAAAAAGTCACGCTTCACATATTGATATAATATACCTACATAGGGTAGCCGATGAAGTGTGTTTCCGTCTAACATAATACAACTAATGTCCTTTTTATAGTTATTTCTGTACCATAGAAGTTATATTTTTGTACGAACGTATATTTTATTTAATGTTTCATTTCATGTTTTAGTTCAATCGGAGTTTGGGCAGGAAATTATGTTTCGAGTAATTAGGTAACTAATTATATTGTTTGTTTATAGGGAAACAACTTTAGATAAATATTATGACTTTAGGTAGGTATACAAGTACTTACGGTAACTAAAGCGTGCTTCATCCCACTGCTCGACAATTGCTTCTCGCCATGACCTTCAGTTCTTCTGATCAAGCGGCTTGCAGGGCCAGCTAATGTGGACCACCGGTCATCCAAACAAGCAAAGTCAAAAAATAAAATAAATAATAATATGATTTCTCAATGTTATAGTGATTAAAGCGTAAAATTATCGCAGCTGCTTGTATTGTAGACGAGGAAAAAAGAGAAACGGCATAGACTCGACGCATCAGTTGTTTTCACTGAAAATTGACAGAACTGACTTATCAATCAATCAATCAAAACGTTAGTTAGTACGGCTTTTAGATATAACTCAATTCAATCCTATTCAATTTAATTTAATTTAGTTTAATCCAATTTAATTAAATTCAATCCTATTCAATCCAATCCAACTCAATTTATTTTAATCACTTATAAGCTCATTGATTGCCTTAAAAAGTTATATTTATTCCTTATTGTATGATTAAATATAACAAGTAAATAAGCAAAGCGTCGCAAAATCTATCGATCATCATCAAATGCCTAGCCTTTTCCCAACAATGTTGGGGTCGGCTTCCAGTCTAACCGTATGCAGCTGAATACCATTATTTTACATGGAGCGACTGCCTATCTGACCTCCACAACCCAGTTAGTACTAGGTAGTACGACACCCCTTGGTAAGACTGGTTGTCAGACTGTTTGGGCCTCTGAATACCTAACGACTGTCAAAGATCTACAAATGACACCCGGGACCAACGGCTTAACGTGTTTTCCGAGTCACGGAGGAAACTCGGTACGTAATGGATGGTCACCCATCCACAGACTAACCTAGGCAAGCACGGCTTAACCTAAAGATCGACCCGTGTGGCTGCTACTATTTAGCCACGAGCTATCGATGTATTACTTAATATTTAATTTACCTATCATACACCATCCAGAACCACTTTTACCCCAAATTCCTAATTACTTCCAAGTGTAGCTTAATACATAAAACATTCTAAACCATGCACCATGCTAATAACAACAGATCCTAAAGGCTCT
The DNA here is from genome assembly GCA_963082995.1 of Noctua comes. Taxonomy (NCBI): domain Eukaryota; kingdom Metazoa; phylum Arthropoda; class Insecta; order Lepidoptera; family Noctuidae; genus Noctua; species Noctua comes. The sequence continues at coordinate 12,019,811 of OY720285.1, forward strand.
ACTTACACCTTATCTTATACACAATGTTTGTCATAGATACAGATACAGAGATACACGCCGAACTAAGCTCCTCGACTAAACAGTTAAAATCTGCGCCGCGAACACTGCGCACGCGTCGCTGTCCGTTACGATACGAATACGAATATCGAACTTAGAATTCGACGTTCAAAAATTTGAAATCGGTAATTTCTTGTGAAGTTTTTTGTTTACGATTCGAATTTTGATTTGAATATAGTTTTTTCTTTTTCGGAAAATGGTTTACAGTGTGGTGATGTGATTTTTTGAATTTGGAGCGTGGTTTTAACGGTGCATATCGGCTTTAATACAAAGTGTTCGTTAAGCAATACATGTCATAACCATAAAACAGGAACATTTTTTTTGACAGTTGTCAACATGACATATCTGTCAACTGTTTCACGCTTGTAATGCGGTTGCACAAAGTCGTTTTGACATTGTAATTTAATGTATTCTCGTCTTGGTTAATTGATTAAGTAATGGACGGGTTTAACTACGGTTTGTAACTGGATGCTGTAATTGACAGACGTGTGTTAGATATTAGTGAGATAATAACTGTTATTTAATCTAACTAGGTAGTAATGATATGGATTTTAGGTGTTAACGTAACGTATTAAATAGGTCTTTTACTGTGTTGTCAGCACTTTCGTTACCCTTCATTTTAGAAAAAACATCAATTATTTATAATGCGCTTTATCATAAGAATCATAAGCTCATAATCAAGGTTTATAATGCTATGATGATTATGAAATTCAAAAGCCATAATCGGTTCAGTTTACGAAAAGATGTTCAGTTCAACTTAATCAAATTTCCTAGACATTATAAATATTGTTTAACCCTCATACGGGAGCTAGACGTTTAAAGCCAGCCAGTGATTTATTTTTGCACTAAAAAACAGACAAAAAAAAAATTGACTTTGACAGAAATGCTCATCGAACCTTCCTGAACACGGGAGGGTAATTTGTCTTTTGTAGTGATTGTTTTGATTGACCATCTTATTTTTTTTATTTTATCGTTTACAAACACACAAGAGAGAACATAAGGAAACATCATAACATAACTTAAGTAAGAAACAGTAGAAATGAATGAAATCGGTGCCGACTACCATCAAACGAACAAAATTAAAGTATAAAAATACCTAGCGAACATTTTACCATAAACGATAGAATCTTTTATGTCAGTTAAAATGATGAAGTGTCTATGGTTTCATGTAGATGGCCGGTATTTTGTGGTTTACTAAATGTTCGGTTAAACCGTTACGGACAAAATGTGGACCGCCTCAGGACACCGGACACTGACAGACACTTCGTTTAAAAAAAAAAAAAACGCTCAAAAGGAATACAATTATTTACTTCTATGAGGAAAAACATAATAATTAAGATAATAGGCGGTTCCTCTCTCTGGAGCCCTGACCAGCGGCAGCCTGGACCTTGTTCCTGATGCCGATGGGCCATCTATTTTCTATATTTTTAAATATTTTGTTTACTTTTGTTTTTGAAAATATTTAAAAATGTATTAGTTATGGGAAAGAATGAATAAAGAAGATAATATAAGTGACGGTTTCGCTTGGTAATAGACTAAAATTAAGTTATAAAAACTTACAATTTATACATTATTCAGGTGGTGCTTTAATAGCCTTTTAAAAGTGATTTCGATTCCTAGATTACTTTAGGTATAGAGTTATAAAGATATCTCATATACGACAGTCTTTCTACCGTAGTTTGCCTCGGTGCTCTTAAAATTATATGGTTAGCCTGCCTCGTCATACTTCAGCATTATCTGTCCAAGTCCGGAGTAAGGAGCGGCGGAATCTTTACAGAAACATCAAAAGTCTTTTCGAAATGCCAATGAACGGATTCTTCACGAGTCCTCTTAGGGAGACAGCGAAGAATGTTTAAGATGTAAACTTGGAGTTAGCAAAGAGAGAAGTGTACGAGACTAAAATTATCTCGCTCGGGGTGACCTTTTCAGGCATACTGTCTGGGTGTGAAGTTTTAGGTCTTGCTTCGTCATTTATGGCGAAGAACTTGGCTAGCAGATATAATTTCTACTATAAATCGAGTATAGTATCTATCATTCGTACTCTTTTGAACAAGCAATTGCATAGAAAGAGGGGGAGGTCGACCTTGAATCTCACTAACTCCTAGATATATCCTGTCTATGATTCAACCGCTTCATTCTGATACAATGGTCACAGGATTAACACTAACGTTACCCAGGCTAACATCTGAGATATTTGCGTTTAAGGTGTCAACAACAAAGGCGAAATTCACCAATTAAACATGACTCTTGAAAATGAACGCGATCAGCACATTTAAACCGCGTTCAAGAGCTGTTAGAATCATCACTGAAATATAATATGTACACTGCCAGCTCTTAAACGCCGTTCAGTGTCGTTGATGAAATCCGCTGTACTGTAACCTGATCGGAACTTTGAAAATTGAATTGCAATTTGGCTAATATCAAAACTTTGATTGCATTTTGGTAACTCCTGAAACAGTACTTAGCAGACTAACAGCACACTATGTAGCCATCAACTTGACACATATTTATGTGCTGCGCGCACGCAAAAAGACAATGAATGTGCCATCGGATCCTTCGGAAGTCGTGGTATGCGCTCCATGTAACTGTCTCGCTGTAAAAGGGAAGAGGGATGCAGGGTTGGCACTTCTAGACTTGATTTTCGCGATTTGGCTACGATTTGAACACTCAAAAGGTTAGCATAAAGTACTGTTGTGAAATCGTGAACTATACTCCTAGTTTTATAAAAAACAGATTCAACTTCTTGTTGAATGCACAAATTGTGATCTAGTCTCTGTCTGGGTGCCCTTGCACTCGAACTGCCAAGGACGGTTTACGGACGCGCTGCGGATACCGCTAAAAGACAGATACTTATTTTAGTTCAAGGCCTCCTAATTTATATGCATCGGCAACTTCTGTAGACACTTGATGGGTCTAAAGACCTCGGTATAGTAGTAATATTGTGACAGCTCGCCGCACTATATCTTTATTACCCAGCTAACTTCCATCATGCGCGGAATTATAAACAGTAATGGCTTACATTAAATAAATATATCATTATAAAGGCGAAAGTAACTCAGGCTATTTGTCGGTCTGTCTGTAACCTTTTCATGCTTAAGCCCCTGATGGATTTCGATTCAATTTGGCAAACGCAAAGACCTTGATTTGGGTTAGGACATAGAATAGTTTTTGTCACGATGGCTCACGGATAGGACCCATCTACCGCAGCCTCTGGGGTAGGAGTGGATAGGAGAGGATAATTCCCGAGCTCCATGCAAACAAAGCCGCGGGCGACTGCTAGTACTAAACATACTAATGAAATACACGAATTTATATGTAATATACTCCAAAAACGCCATTTAATTACGCCGGACGTCCGCAAAGTGACGACACATAAATTCTATTAAATGATGACAATCATAAAATACTCAGACGGTAAGTGTCAGCCCTAATTGGAGATACATCGGTGGCTCGTGGCTAGATTATTTTCGTACGATGAACGTTAAGTCGCCGTGTGTGGAATGAATGTGGCTTGCTTTATTTTTATATGAAATGTGTTTCGTATTGCGGGTATCGGGGAATTAGCTGCTTTTGAAGTTGAGCAAAGACAGATTCTAAGTGATGAAATAAACGTGTGTTTAGTTTTCTAACCAAATCAGTAATTTGCATTCAATATTTTGGTTGGCTTTGGTTTTGCCGTTGACCATAGTCATTATATCATCAATTAAAAGAAAGGGCCGCCTATCTTGAGTTTTAAGGCTTATACTGACTTAGATTATAACTATGTAGAATTCTCCATGTTAAGGCACTGAGCGACATAGCATAGTGTTGCCAAATTCCTTTTTGGAATTCCGCTGCCAAATGGCAAAAACGGGACTCTAATAATATAATTTCGCACTGTCCGTTTGACAGGCATTTTGTCCGGTATTTTTCCTGAAGATAATACAAAAATGACATTCGCAACCTGTCTAACTAAGCGCTTTTTCTATTTACTCTAAAGCGGCCAGCCAGTTCAAATAATAACACAACTAATAACTTGTAAAGTAATATGTGTAAGTTACGCTCACTCGTTGTTTGCACAAAAATTTCACTGCACTAGAGATCTGCCCACGCGCTGACTACCAGTAAACAAAATGCGCCTTCAGCGGTGAGGGCTACCGAGTTTGAATGATGCGTCTTTTGACAGAAGAATGTAGTTTCTTTTTACTGTCGCTTTGGTCTTGTGGTCGCAAGTCCGGAATGAGAATTTTCCTTCGTTGGTATACAATTTGGCAAGTTCATGTGCACACTCTCTTAAGGTTTGTACAGACTGGTCCGGACAAGTCACGGACGCGTCTCCGGGCACCGGGCCCGGACGGATAATGCACTGAACTAGAAATCTGTCAGTGTCCGCAGCAAGTCCACAGTCTGGTCATTTCAGTTTTACTGAACCTTTAAAGTTTGTTACTCTTCTTAAACTATTTTATAATTATAACTTATAGGCTCGATTCCGGGATTCCCGGGGCAATGTTTTTGTTTACCATAAACTAAGCCAGAAGTGGACCATAGATAGGACACTCGCTAATAGTAGATCATCATCATCTGCCTAGCCTTTTTCCAACTATGTTGGGGTCGGCTTCCAGTCTAACCGAATACATCGAAATACTAGATTTTAGATGGAGCGATTGCCTGGCTTACCTCCACAACCAAGTTAGTACTGGGTAATACAATAGCCCTTGGTAAGACTGGTTGTCAGACTTTAGAGCCACTGTTTACTTACAACTGTCAAAGATCTGCAATTGACAGCCGGAACCAACGGCTTAACGTGCTTTCCGACGCACGGAAGAAAATCGGTATGTTATAGGTGGTCATCCACGGTGCAACCTAGGCAAGCGTCGCTTAACCTGACGATCGACCCGAGCAGCTGTTATTTAGCCACGAGATTAATAGTGATTAAGTCTTAAATACAAAGCATGGAGTCTGCAATGAAGTTTTCTGTACAAATATCGTAGCCGAGTTCATGAAATTTCACGTCCTATTTTGACCCTAAGGGCCTCCGCAGACGAGGGACTTTTGTCTGCCGGATAGAAATGACGGTTCCTGTTCATTGGTTGTTGTGTTGTTTTTTCACCTATTGGTTGACGTCCATTAGTTGTTGCAAATTGTTCGCGGACAAATAGTCCCTCGTCTGCGCAGGCCTTAAAACAGATTACTGATACATATAATTTACCAGTAGGCTATAATTAAAGTGAATTAACACATTCTTCTGAGAATAAAATTACTTCAAACCCTATGACGGCAATTAAGGCAGCCCATAACAACATGGCCAATAGCCCAGTAGCCGAAGAATCTGATGAAATAGTAAGTTTATAACACGGTCTACACTTTATTGAACTAAATTATTAATTAAATCCCAGCACGTTTGATTGGGACCGTTGTAATTAAAATAACAATTAAACGCCAGATATAATGGTGGCCCGATAGACATTTTGCATATTAATTGATCACTTTATAATCAAGCCGGTAGGTGATAAGGTATGCCTACTTCGAAATAGAAAATGGCGACCCATTTGCCGACTTATTTTTTTACAAATAGATGCAATAACTTTCTTCCATGGATATGGATCTTTTGACACGTGGGGGTCATTGGATGATTTCTCATCCGCAAAAAAAAAGAAAAGAAGCCGCCATCTTGTTTTTCCAATACAATATCATTAACAATAGAAACAATCGAGATATTTACCATGTTTACTGATTGCAAATCAAAGAGAGTTTGTTGTTTGTTGGGTTGTTGCTTGTTTGTTTGTTATTTGTTAGTTTGTTGTTTGTTTGTTGAGTGTTAATGATAATGTTAGTGACCATGATAGTTAAAAATCTTATATTTCCAATACAATTTCACTAAAAGTTCACAAATGTTAACCAATAACGTGTCCTCCAGGCCGTTTTCGGTCATGGCGTCTAACCATTGACACAGGAAATATTATAGTGCATAACTCTGTGCGCAGACATATATAGGTGCTTTATGTCTTCCCTCGCTGTCATAGTCCCATGGGACGGCAAACCAACACAATCGGAGAGAGATCAGGGGGTTACCATGACGTCTTAAAGCAGGAGTAATTCCGGTGTGGAAAAAGACGGCGCTAGACGAGCTGTATAGCTCTGTCTCTTTCCCACACTGGTGGCAGTAGTAGGCCACCACTGCCACCAGGGGGCATAAAATGGCCCGTTGAGCAGAATCATAATAAGATAATAATATAAAATAATAACGTTAAAATTCGTAAAATGATCACAAAGCCGTCAATTAAGCACTTTGTACCTACATCAAACTAAGTAACTTTACGCAAAAATTATTGCTGGGAATCGCCTTTTTTTTTTTGGTGTGAAAAATCACGTTTTACGGGAGGACTCGATGGAAACCACTCAAAGATTTTTACTGTGTAAAGTAAAAATCTTACATTAAAACCATGTATTAAAAAAAAAAAACTTGTGAAAAAGTTGGAACTTTGACCCCCAATATCTCCGGAACTAGAAGGTTCCCAGGTATGGTCTAGAACAAAAAAATGATCGCAAAGACGGGCACAACAAGTGCCTTTCGGCTATGTTAAGGGTCTATTTACACCCTTTATTAACTGCGTACCTATGTGACCATTTTAAGAATTTTAACGTGATTCATATTATTATACTACTATGATTCTGCTAAGGCGGCCATTTTGGGCCAGGACCAGGGCCAACGGCTCAGCGTGTTTTCTGTGTGAAGACGGGGAAACTCAAAGTAGTAGTAATAATACTAACACAACCGATATTTTTTCTCGCACTGGCCTTGAGCAATTAATCCATACCCACATTTTTTGCCCATAATTGTACAATCATTAACCGCTCTTCATTAATCTTCTCGAATTCTTGTTTTCATCACGTAACGTAGGAACAATTAGTTGGTCACGCTGATCGAGTGGTGTTTAGTGAAATCGAGTGAGTCTTGTCACTAAACGGACGGAGCGTGTAGCGTGAAATTGGATGTATGGTCGGCAGCAGTATCATGATCAGCCTAGTATGTACCCAGTGCTGGGACATAGGTCTCTATGAGAGGGAGTGGGCCATTATCCACCATGCAAGCTCAGTTGGTAGCAACAGTCATCCATCTGCATAGCCGTCGGTTTCGAGTCCTGACCTGATCTCCACAACCATGTTAGTAGGATTGTCAAAGATCTACAAATGACAGGCGGGACGGGCCTCGGAAAGCACGTGAAGCTAACGGCTAAACGTGCGTTCCGTGAGGAAACTCAGTAAGTAATGAGTGGTCACCCATCCACGGACCAACCAAGACAAGCGGCTTAACAGTGTTATTGTGTAAAGCTAATTCTTGTAAGAAGTGGACGTTTCTGCTGGAGTCCGTGTTTCCTTATATCAGGCAGTAGTCTGTCTCAGAAGCTAAGATATAGGACGGACCTCGGGGTCCTTATACTTCGTACGGTGGAAGACTTGAAACTCAGAAGTCAGTGCATTTTGGCGTGATTATCTTTGGATCGATATTTACGCTAAACTCTGGGCCGATTCAATTTATATTGCAATATTTGCAACCGACATGAACAAAAAAACATATAACCGACATTAGGCCTATGTCCAGCAGTGGACGTCTTTCGGCTGAAATGATGATGATGATGATGATTTGCAACCGACATGCTTAGAAGACTGACTGTGTACTATTTTGTGTTTCATCGATGACTGCATAATCGTTTCCCATCTGCAGAGACAGTTTAGTCAAACACGTCGATAAATAAATATTTTGTGTGCGTAATGCAAATACGTGTTTTGTTTATTTCTCGCGTGTAAACATAACGATCTCTTTTGTCGACCGTACGAGCGAAAGTGTGGGTAGTGCGGGGGCGGTTTTGTTTTCACTAGTGTAAAGTTGATAGAGGGTAAGGCTACGGTCCGACTGAGCGCGGTTGGCATACCGGCGAAGTTATAGCAGTTCATCAGTGTTTGTTTCTACTCTGTACGGATGTAAAGCTGGATTGTACTGAGCCAAAGGCTTTTAAATATACTTACGACAGACGGGTCAACATGAATATAATCCTACTTCCTACTTCTAATATTATAAATGCGAAAGTTTGTGCGGATGAATGGATGCATGTTTGTTACTCTTTCACGCAAAAACGACTGAACGGATTTGGATGAAATTTAGCACACAGATAGTTAAAATAACCTGGATTAACGCATAGGATACTTTTTATCCCGGTAGTATGATCCCGTGGGGCAATTATCGAACTCCACGCGGGCGAAGTCGCAGGCATAAGCTAGTCGGTATCTACAAGTTGCAAGTGTAGCGTGTTGAACTTGGCAATTACATTTTGTTTTAGTTATTTTGCTAAATAGCTTCACTGAGATTTGGGATCACATTTTTTCTGTGAGCTCCTGAGAGCCTCTTAGGGGCTGTCTCCACGAGCGAGAGAATCGCGACGATATTATCGTCGTGTCACGTATAATTCTATACACTCCCTTAAGGGCCGTCTCCATGAGCGAGAGAATCGCGGCGATATTCTCGTATAGAAATACGTGACACGACGATAATATCGCCGCGATTCTCTCGCTCATGGAGACGGCCCCTTATAGTGTATTCAATCTCTTTTCTATGGAGTGATGTCCTATGTACATGATTATCCTTTGTATTTTTCTTGCATCATCAAAGCTCTTGCGAGTTTTAAGAACGCCTACCTGAAACGCCGCCTGCAAAAATGTTGGATTTCCAGTGTACAATATGGGTAAAACCCGGCTACAAAATAATGATCATTAATCAAAAACAAAAGTTATTTCATACCCCCGCCCCCGCTTGTGCCTTCTAATCGCTACCAAAATGACCACATCCTAACTTAACCAGTCAATAAAACCGCAGAGTTAACTGTTCTTTATATCCGGCAGTTCAGCTGCATTTAGTTGATCTTGCTGATCTGGTGATAAGCAGTAAAACGTCGAGTGTACACTCAATTATATACTTTATTGGTGCCGAATTGTTAATGTATACGATTTAATGAAGTCTTCAAACGAACTTTATACTTTTGGTGAAGTTTTTTACGTCATATGCATGCAAATGTTTGGTTTTTATTTGTCAGAATATTAGGGTCTTTATGAGATTGCAATGTGCCTTTAACAGCGCGGCATAATTATCGTTGTTTATTTATTTTTTTAACTAATTTAAAAAAAAAAAACATGGCCACGAGGTAAAACTTTATATTTAGGACGTTCGTTCATGGTTGAGTATTAATGATTCAAATTATGTCAAAGGGCTTTTCCGAGTCTAACAGCAATTTTATCGTGAGCTTGTTGAATCGCTTGGTGTCTTAAGTAAGTACTAGCCTTTAAGGTCTAGTCGTGTGAATTGGGTTTAAGCGTAATTAAGTCATCATCATTAATTCATCTAAGTAGGTGATATTTAGAACTTTTATTCTTAGTGTAATAGTTTTCCTATCACTGCCTGACCTCTTCGGATTGCCGTCCCAACGCCCATAGCGCAACACACAATTTTTTTTTTTTTTGTTTTGATTAAAGTTTTTTTTATTTTTTCGTGTCATGTTTTTGTGGGACGTGACAAATAAACACGTTTTCTTTTTTCTTTCTTTCTTGAGAGTAAGGGATGAAAGAGAGCTCCTGTGTCTGTGCACATACTTGTGTTATAATATCTCCCGCGGCAATGTCTGGCTAATGTCTGGCTAAATACTGGTATTCAGCTGCATCCGGTTAGACTGGAAGCCGACCCCAATATAGTTGGGAAAAGGCTAGGCAGATGATGGCAATTTCTGGCTAATGGGATTGACCGCCATGGCTGAATTTCGGTAAAGAGGAATATTGTAAAGCAGTCTAATCCTGAACATATACCTCTCCTATTAAACTTCATATAATCATCACCTTGTTCCTATGGTCCTAGTTTATTTCCCAATAAAAATGGAAAACCTACAGCACTCCATATTTTTGATGACCTATCTAAATATTATGGTCTTCATTATCATTAACACTAGAAACGGGATAATTATTTACCATGTTCACTGATTGATTTGAGTTCCCGATATTTCGGCGCTGTTGCAAGCACCATGATCACGGATAAACTGAAGTTAATATGTTATGGTCTTCATTCAAACATAATAGAATACAAAGAGCTTCGATCTGCTGTGATAAAATATTTTCTTGGATCACTACATCGTCTTGTAGGATCAGTGCATAATCTACAAATGTGCCTACATCGTTATCTATCTCGTTTACACCAAGTATTTAGAAGCTTATGGTGCCAAGGTTCCATGGCTTATTTTTTTATGGTGTTTTAAATCTTTCTTATCTTCGTCTAGCTTATGACTATGAGTCAAACACGCGATGTCAATGCAAAGTTTATTGACATTAAGGGCGAACGCGATCAGCACATCTGAATCGCGTTCAAAGGCTGTTACTGTTATAATTATTGCTATGGAATGTTGATTATTGACAGCGACAGCTCTGTAATGCCGTTTAGATGTGTTGATCTCGTTCAGTTTCCTTGGTGAAATACAGTTTTAGTAGGTCCTGTATTGATAGGACCTCAATAGGTGATGGTAGATCCTTCGTAATCTATACTAATATTATAAAGACGTAAAATTTGTTTGTATGTAGGGGGTAATCTCCGGAACTAATGATCCAATTCTAAAAATTCTTTCACTGGCAGAAAGCTACATTATTCGTGAGTGCTATAGGATGAAATTATCTTTATATCATGCAAATTAGCCGAGCTATAACAATTTTCGCGGACGAAGTCGCGGGCGGAGTGCTAGTATTAATATATTCTTGTAATGTATTCACACTACCTATTAATTTCCAAGCCTTCTTTACTTGCGTTACATTTATTGTATTCAGTCTTCTATCGTTAGATGAAAATTGTTTCATCCCAAGTTAACTCATAACACCAGATTGTAATCCTTTTGGTCCTTCCGCTTTCAATATACGGCTGCTTTAAGTAATAGGGATGTTTCCTGAAAAAAATCTAATTAGTCCGTCGGATAGATTTCCAAAAAATATTAGACACGTATTTTTTCTTTTTTCACGACAGACGATACAGTGCGTCGAAAACTCGTGTGACGTCATACTTGTAAGTAAAGTGTACTGACTTTTTACCGAAAAGTGAGGTCACTCATGATCTTTGATGCGCTTTATCTTCGTCATTTTTTACTGATTTGATAAAACAAAAAATACGTATCCAATATTTTTCGATAATCTAGCTGACGTGACGGACTAAATAGAATGATATTTTTTTTACACAGGAAACATCCCTATAATAATAGGGATGTTCTTCTTATTTTAAACTGAGTCCTTCATTTTCGCACTTAACTTGTCAAGAGCAGAAGAGACGTGCAAGAATCGAGCAATCAGATCTGTCGAATTTCACATTGCGTCTCTCCTCTCCGGTCGTCTTCGGTTTAGTGGAAAACGGACCTCATTTTCCTAGTCTCAGAGCTAAGAATGTTCTTACAATTGTCTGCGTGCCTAGTACATCATCGTTAATAAATGACTCATCCGTCATCATCATTATTGATGTGCAGTCTTGTCTGGCTTGAGGCCTACACTCAAGGCAACCAGAGGACAGTCCGGTTAAGCGAAGCCAGTCACTAAAAAAACCATCCACTGTTGAGTATAGGCCTCTTTCCTTATCTTCCCTGGTCTGCCCGAATCTCAACCAGTCTTACCCACGATCTTCAGATAAAATAAAGAATGATTTTTCTTTTTCTGTGTTCCTAGTACCTACATCTTCGTCAGAAAGTGGCTGACAGATTCCTTATAAGTAAATACTGTAACATAACACCTGCAAACATAATATGGTTTCTAAAGTTTTCCCTGTTTATTATTCTCGTTTTTCCATACAAAAGTGATAGTCTGCGTCTGTTTTGCTAGCATTTATGGAACGTACGGCGAGGCAGGTTATCTTACTTCTGAAATAAGCCTTATTTTAGTGAGAATAAAGGTCACTCATACTTACTGGAAAATCAGTACAGCTAAGCGGGTTATTTTCATGTAAATAGGTTCTATTTATGTACTAAACTGTGTTGCTTCTACGTCGCAAGTCGCAGTGGCCAGTACTTATGTGCTATATCTTTATTTGTTAATTCTCTATAAGTGGAGACTTGAATAGAAACTTATTGTTGACGCTATCTGTATGTTAGATTGCTGATTTAATTTTGTCTTTTGTATTTAGATCGCGTAATTATAGATTTTTAGCGATCAGTTTTTTGGCATTTCATTTTCGGCAAGTCTGAAAGCGGCCCCGGTGACTGAAAAGTTGTGTTGTACTCGGTAGTCGTGGTATGGTCATGTGATGCGAAAGAATGATTAAAATGTCGTGAGGCAAGTTTTGAGTATGAATGTGGATGGGTATAAGAGTAGAGGAAAACCAAAGAAACGATGGAGGAACTGTGTAAAGGATGATATGGCAAGAAAGGAGGTGTCTGATGAGATGACGAGTAATAGAGAAGTATGGAAGAAGAAGACATGCTGCGCCGACCACAAATGAATTGTGAAAGGGCAAGAGAATTATGAGTTTTTCGGCATTTGTTGATTGTTTTTATTTGGCTTCAAAATTAGTTTTCCTACCTCATAAAATTGATTGCTATTTCGCATAGTTGGACAGGCAGGACACGATGCCAAGTGTCCCATCGTCTGTGGGGCAACATCACATTTACACTCGAGAGAGTGAAAATGAATTTGCAAAAATTTTCTAAAGATGAATGATTTGTTTATAAGATACAGCATGTTTCCATCCACCAACACGCCAATATGGTGGCAGTTAAATAATAATACAATTGACATTTGCACCTCCGACTCATGTGAAGGATAACCGGTTACAAATACTCATTGTTTTGCATTGATTTCTGTACTCTATTATTATTTATGCAAGAAACAGCTTTGATTACGTTTAAGTGCGGGGCTTGAGACTTCAGATAAAGACTGCCTGATTCCTCTAAGCAAAACTTAAATGCACTTTTTGAATTTTCAACGTTCAGCTCAATAGTTAAGAGTTGATATTCCAACGGTGCAATAGTATTTAGGCATTATATTTAGGTGTCGCTTAATGTTAGTGAAAACGGGCATTCGTATTGTAGCCCGCTCTTTAATTAAGAGGCGGGGATAGTTAATAAAGCAGTCTAGCCTAGAATCTAGCTCTAATATTGAGTGCTGTGTCGAATTTTGGTAGGTATTAAGTTTGTATTGCGCAATGGGCAGCGGAAATTAGCTTTCTGTGTGGTCCTCGGGTTAAGGTATTAATTGGACAATTTAGCTTTAAATAAATATGTCATTATTGCTTACTTTAGGACGGTTAAATGTATAACTAAGGAAATACAGTAAGTGGCTGGTCCTTAAAATCCAAATATGCATTAGAAACTCGTGGCTAAATAATAACAGCCGCTCGGGTCGATCTTTAGGTTAAGCCGTGCTTGCCTACGTTGGTCTGTGGATGGGTGACCACCCATTACATACCGAGTTTTCTCCGTGCCTCGGAAAGCACGTTAAGCCGTTGGTCCCGGGTGTCATTTGTAGATCTTTGACAGTCGTTAGGTGGTCAGTGGCCTAAAAAGTCTGACAAACAGTCTTACCAAGGGGTATCGTATTACCCAGTACCTACTAACTGGGTTGTGGAGGTCAAATAGGCAGTCGCTCCATTTAAAATACTGGTATTCAGCTGCATCCGGTTAGACTGGAAGCCGACCCCAACATAGTTGGGAAAAGTCTAGGCAGATGAGGATGCATTAGAAAAAAATACCCTAAACTAAATGGTTCTTTTTCCCGTGACGATGACATACATTTTTTATGACCAGTACGTAGCGACCTGGACAGCTCTTTCGTTTGCCTCATTGAAGTCCTGGAGGTAGCTATGTACGATGACGGGCAGGACAGAAGACATGCGCTATGCCTTGTGACGGGGCTCGACACTCACACTGATTTTGATAAAGGTCATAAATAACGTAACATCACGCCTTGTAATCTCCGAAGGGTTAGGCAAAGGTGCACCTAACAGCACACCCACCTTTCGCCAGTTATATTTAAGTCCCATGTAATAGGGGGCGAGGCTATTGCCATCAACCGGGCACTAATCCAGACGCCGTGGCTGCTACTGAGAAATTCCTGATGGAGAAACCCAATAACACTTTACCCGACCCGGGAATCGAACCCAGGACATCGTGTTCCGCAGTCGCGCTTGCACCCATTAGACCTTACTTGGCCAGATCCTCAGCATGATAAAACGCTGTTCAGTTTAACAACGATCTTATGACTGCATCAGCGAGCAGAATTCGCATAGCTGAATTTTGGGCCAAATATATTTAATGATTTGCTATCAACACGCTAGGGAGAAATTCAACAAAATCCTCACATGAAATAAACTCTCTGTATCTATACTTTAAACACTACATGTGCAAAGGTAACCTCCTATTAACCGTCAGAGTTGCCATATGCAAATGCTCACAGGTGTTGCCAAGATTAGCATATTATGTACCGCGAGACGAATTGCGTGGCAAATACTTTGTTTTTGTGTTACATACGTATTTCTGTTATGTATTCGTGTGTCGTAACGAGTACTGTTCGTTTAAATGTGGAACTTTGAATCAGATGTACTGAGACTGTTGCATTATCATCCCATTGGTGGGCTGTGGCATCTAACGATTTCCAGTTCGCTTCAGTGATAATGTGGATCACTGGTTGTTGATTTTGTCCAGCTCGTCCGGCCATCTTGTTCCATTGTTTCAGACCTGCGCGATCTGAAACAGTGAAGCAAGATGGCCAACGATTTTAGGATTTCCAAAAATAATGTAGTTTTGTTTGGACTTATGCACAATTTGGGTGCTTGGTCGAATTTCTAAGTGAAATATTTTCATATCCCATTTTACCACTGACAGATATTTATGATTCAAAATTTCAGTTGACACACAAACATAACGAATTTCGATATTCGTCATGTTTGTTTCAACTGAAATTTTATAAGAGCAAAATTAAAATAATTGACAAATATAATTACTTAAATAAAAGTACATTATATAAATATGTAGAATTGCTTTAACAGTAGTAGACAAACAGGAATCGATTATATATGTGCGTTAGAACGTTTCCGACATTCCTTGCATTTCTAATTGTCGCTGCATTCTTGCAATCTTAGGAGCAATCGTTTCTACAACTTCTGTTCAGCTTGTTAGTGAAAGTCAAGGTTTAATTAAGACAAATTCTATTAGAAAATGGTTTGATCCAAGTTTTCTCCAACACTAAACGAAGATTACGATTCTTGGCGCCGACTGCTAAAATCTATCATTGCACTTTTATTGAGATGTTTATTCAATTCATTATATCTTTATAGGTTGACTGGCAATTAGTGACCGATACTTAAACACGTGATTATACTCATGATAACAAACAACTTTCCCAAAGAAACATTTTTTATACCTACTCGTTCGCTTTTATACCAATAGCCGTATGAAATTCGCGCCTGTGACCTATCAGCTGTTAGCCGCGGGACGCCTTTCTTACCAGTCACCCCATATAAGAGTAACTTATCTAACTTTCTTGGCTTAGTTAACTGAAGTGAGTTTAGGCCTTCCGAATCAAGATTCCACCCGATCCAATTTTGCACCTCTCAAGGTTTAGGAATCATCTTGCACCGCATGCCTTATCTATTTACTGCATCAGTGAGCGGTGTTGGCGTGCCTGAGTTTTGGGCTAAACACATTTGAACTGTTGGCCATCGATACGCTAAGAAGAAGGATCAAGTGTCATTTTAAATCATAATTCCTGTTAATTTGCACCCAAAACTTTGACACTGCTTTCCGAAACTTTATCCGTAATCTCAGTATTACCGTGAGAACTGATTCCGGCATTCTTCTTTCTTTCTTCTTTCTCGTGTGGTTAGTGCCTAACCTGGTGTCAGAATTTTTATGCCGCCCATGGGCCTCGGACTTGGCTTTACATGCCGTCGAGAAATATCTCTCAGGCATGCTGGTTTGGTTTCCTCACGACGTTTTCCTTCACAGAAGCAAGTGATATATTCAGACTCAGACTTTCGTCCCAAATCTTACGATGGCGTACCTACTAAAGGACCAACATTTCAAAGATCATTTCTAGATTGGTCCAATGCTGCATAATATAAATGATACCATCGTCTCCTGATATTTCCGCTACCGTGTTAATTGAGTCGTGTTTGCTCATTTAAACGCTGTTATTATAACGCAAAAGAACGTCCACTTGACGGCTTTCTTTTTATCTTAAGTGGAATTAATGCACTCTGCTTTCGCAATTTAGTTCCCAAACACAAAAAAACAACTGTAAAACCTTCCCATAAAGTTCAGTTTGTACTGTAGTTACAAACATTTGCATGCCTTTTTCTATAGTACTACTCATTCTGAAATCAACTTAAAAAGGTCAAACATAAAGTTGATATTCGTTTAAGTAGAAGTAACATCAATTATTGGTAACAAGAATTGGAGTCGACTTTTGACGATGTATTTTTAGAACTTCAGTACCTTAACCTTTTTATAGATTTGAGACTGAAAACATCGTTAAGTGGTGTTTTAATTTTAGTATTGCGTTTCGTTGTTTACTGTTCAAATCGTTTAGAGTATTTTTATTATGATCCTTCATTATGTTTTAGACATTCTGTTAAAAAGCTCGACTACCAACTTAGTAAAAACTAAAATCATGTGACAGATAACGCACAGCCAACTCCTTGATCTTGAAGCTTGTAGAAGTACAACGTAAGTAGGTATTTCGACGTATACTGCAGTTGCAAAACTTCTATGTTCTACGAGTATCTTAGGGTTTCGGCTTCCGTATTAGTCATTAAAGTGGACCATTGTACGTGAGTCATGGCGGCCGTTATTCCAACCAGCTCACCTCACTCCAGAAGCAGATCAATCTTCCCAGTTCCCTCAGGACATCCGCAAGGAATCTTCGTGTTCCAAGAGTTTCCTTGCGGATCTGGGTGACGCCGGTGCACTCGAGGAGTACTTGCGATACCGTTTCCTCCGCCTCCATGCACGCTCTGCACAGGGTCAGTGATACCTAGGGTGGTATTAAGCTTTTGCGGTATCCATTGTGTATATCTTTGTATATCTTTTCATCGTCATTGTAATATTTTAACTACCTTTCAGTCGTTCTTATGGAGAGTAGATCGGATATGAACCTATTGAAGAATGAACAGTAAATCGAAAAATGTCGCTGATATTTCAATTTTTTTTTCGTATATGCAACGTGTAACAGAATAAACGCAAGACCTCTCGTGTGGTGTCTCAGACCATGAAACTGAACTGAACTTTTGTTCTAAGAGTTCGTGAAATTCGCAAAAAAAAAAAAACTTTCTATAGGAACGGACGCAATCAGTTGATCCACATGTATGGTAAAACTAAAAAAAAAGTTATGAATTTCCAAAAGTCATAGAACAAAAGTTGTTCAGTTTCTTGGTCTGAGACACCACACGAGAGGTCTTGCGTTTATTCTGTTACACGTTGTATATTATCGTATCGTAAATTATCAAACTATTTTACCGGTATTTGTGGAGCAGACTAAGTTAAGATCATCAAAAGTCAAAACATTTCGTAATCTTCGGCACGTGTCGTTATAAAACCATAAAAATATGATGACCGAAGTAGTGTTAATGCACCCATTTGCTTACATATTCGTTGATTCATTTCCAAGAAGCCGTGACTCGCGATGCAGTACCCAAAGATCGTGTTGAAAGATTATGTCGAACCTGTTTAATATTTAGCCAAGAAATATGATTATTATCGGCAAGATTAATAGGCGATTTGTCTTATAAAATTACCTACATCGTACGAGGGTCTTGGAGTTAGGTAACTGCGGAATAATTATTGAGTATTTGTTAGTAGTTTATATTATCAATCAGCCGTAGGCCATGTCTATCATCGAAATCTAGTACTTGGTGATTCCTCTCCCAAATTGCGCCTTCTGCATCTAGCCTTTCCTTGCCGCCTGTTCAAGGTCGGTCATCTATCGATCTAGGTTATCTGTTTCATAGATTTTGTAAGAGAGGGAAGATCTTTGGCTTTAATGAGTAACTAGAGATTGATGGCAGTAGGCTCGTCTCCTAATACATGGAACTTCAACATAACTAGCGCAATGTCAGCGTACTGTAACATCCTCGCCAGCCCTTTGGAGATGACTGGCTTGATGTTATGTGTAGTTTTGATTGAAAGGGACCAGTCTCCAAGTTTCATATGTATATGCTAAACTGTTTCTCGAAATAAAAACAAAACCATAACTTGATTAATGGTAACGAAATGTCATAAAGAGATTTTTTTGCCAAGTTGTATTTCATTCGAAGAAGTATAAAAGTGTCAAACCTTTTTTGCAAAGTTGAATTTATTTAATGCGTTTTGGGTATGTGGTTCGCTATAACTGTTTCTTTTTTCATTCAGCTCGGTTTTAGGTGTATTAAAATCTTGTGTTGGATGTTTGTAGTCTTCTTCTTTATTTCTCAGATGTGTAGTGTTTTGTCTAGTTCCAAGTACATCGCTTGTGTCAGGTAACTTAGTTAATTTTTTTTTTTTTCATATTTCTCAGCATCCACTATTTTAACTTTTTTTTAGTTTTGGCCAATCTTTTCAAGCTTATAGTGAGGTATCCACCTACCCACATCGGGCCCATGAGGGAGGACGCCCGTGTCCCAGCAGTGAGAATTTTATAGGCTGATTATCCCAGCACAGGACTTCGAAATGATTTCAGTTCTTAACATCTTAATGTAGCCAAAGTATAGATGCTGCAATCTATTACACAAAGGAAGGTCTTAAATCGACTTTCATGACGCCATAGAAGATTAAATAATAAAGGTAATCCATAATAAGGAGTCTGGCGCCTTACATAGATGATTCTTTAATATAATTATTTTTCTTTTAAAAGGCATATCCGCGTTTACGACCTTCAAAGTCCGTTTCTCGTTCAACCATTCAAAGAATAATGCAAAATTTTAATATGGATGTAATAAAACTGGATATTAGGTATTTGATTAAGTAATTTTGCATTGATAAACCGGTCAAGTGCGAGTATAAACTTTGAACCAATATACACGTGAATTTGTAGAATGTGAATAACTTATAGAATTAACAAACGGCTGATAAATTCTGTGCATTTTTTTCTGTGCGGCGTTTTTGAAAGCTCATTTGAAATTGATTATGCTTAGACGAAATATTTTTGAGGGTCAGATATTTATGTTGCGTTCTACAAATGTTTTATGCATAATATTTTATTCATTCAATGTTTATGCTGTCGACTTGTGAATGCATATTTTGTGTTTTGACTCGTGCTTATTAATGAGCTTTAGTTAATTACTTCTTATTAATATGGCTATTAGAAGCTGCACCTTTCTACAATCCATTATATTGACAGTTTTTCTTTTAACTTTACCATCTTCGAAGGTTGAGAGCTCTGGGAAATGAAGTTATTATTGAAATTCCTTGCAAGTTGTTCTCCGGAAACCATCACTACCACTTCGAATGACTTTTTAGAATCCATATTGCATACATTAACACCTCAACGTATAACATGATTCGTCGAACACAACCGCAATGCTTGATACATACATAAGTATAACATATTCTGAGAAGTCTGTAGAAAAAGGAGCATTTTAATATTAGATCCAGCCACAGAACATGGAGATGCCTCGGCGGTCGCTGCTACACACGTAGATGAGCACCGTTGAAACGGGTTATGTCGACGGAAGAATCGACAAAATTACTAGTTTTCTTTTCATTTTGTCGATTCTTCCGTCGACAAAACCCGTTTCTACGGTCGTCATGCTACGCGTGCTAGACGCGGCAATATCGACACTTTCCTTACAAACTAAGCGTGTCACGGTTTCCTCGCTCTACGGCACTAATGTCATTAGTGCCGTGCACAAACTGACGGTTTTGTAGGCGGTCCGTGACAGACGTGCCGTTCAACACACTTTTAGCGCCACACATTTTATTAGAACTGCCGTCTCTAGAACTTGCTGGTGTGGCGATTCCGTGCTCTGTGAACTGTGGACCCGGCGCTAGACGAGTTGTTGAATAAATTACAGTTTCTGTCTCATTTGAGACTGTTCCTTGAGTTATGTTCTTTTTTCTTTAAATACTGGTCTTTTAGTCGGATCTATTTTGAACTGGTGCTCGTTTTTTGTTAGATATCTAATCGTATTAAATGTTTTGATAGCCTTATTTGGGATTTACAATCTAGAATTTGAATTAGATTAGCGAATTGTAATTTTTTGTTACTTCTTCAGACTGCTTGTGGATTAGTGTATCTTCATTAATTTTATTTATGTCTATACGTTATAGTTGGTCCATAGTTCGTTACCTACAGATTTCTTGGAATGTTTGTGGTTTAAGTTAGATATTTCTTTTTGTATTTTTACGAGGGCTCCAACCATCGTTTTTGTTATTTTAATCATCGCTTTTTTTATCTCTTTTAACGAACACTTCGTTTTTTCTGGTGATCATTTTTTGGTTAAAGCGAATTCCTTTTTTACTGCTTCATTCAAGTTACGGCTGTTTATTTTTAACACGTCGTTGTTTAGTGACTTTGGTTTTACGCGACGATGACGATGAGTTGATGCTCCCGACGTATATTCCTCCAAATCTTTGCGAGAGAACTTGCATGATGATTTGAGCGTAGATACCTACGTTATTTTACCATCATTCTCATGTCTCTAGATAATATAATGAT
The DNA here is from genome assembly GCA_963082995.1 of Noctua comes. Classification (NCBI taxonomy): domain Eukaryota; kingdom Metazoa; phylum Arthropoda; class Insecta; order Lepidoptera; family Noctuidae; genus Noctua; species Noctua comes. The sequence continues at coordinate 12,040,535 of OY720285.1, forward strand.
AGTGTTGCTAATTAATCTTATCTTCAATGATTATGCAACTTGCTATAAGAATAGACATCATCTCGTCTCACCTTGATCTTGTAGCGTTTGACTTTTGTGGCCAGCAGGTATGTACATGTATTTTTCTTAGCTCTGGCCAAAGTGCAGTTTTCTTATAGTTGAATGAAATTTCTTGCTTGTTTGTTATTTTAGTGCGTGTTATTCCTTATATGTTCTTTTACTAAATTTTCCATTTAAACTTTCGTAGTTGTGATATTTCTTCGTTTCTTTCTTATTGCATCTTTCGACAAAATATCTTTTAAAATTGTTCTGTCTACAGTGGTTTGTTTGTGGGTCGTCTGTCCGTCACAGAACTGTTTTATATGAATAGGAGACATCTTTTTGGCGCTTGCACGTGTAAATTGAGACTGTTAAAATACACATCCTCAACATTTTTATTGCTAATTATAATATTTATGGCTCAAAATGGCCGCAGTGTCACCGACCATAATCATTTGTCATTTTTGATATATCCACATTTTACTACAACTTATTTATTGGTGAGGTTGTAGACTTAAATCATATTAATCTGATTAACAATTTCATAGAGAAATTATCTTTTTTGTCATGGCATTATGGTCTATAATGGCAAGAGGTAATTCAGCAGATGTTTTAATGATATTTGGGTTAATTACTCATAAAGATTTTACTAAGATTTTTATAGATAATGTAATTAAAAGAAAATATACGGTGGGCAGAAAAAGATTATAATCATGTGTTTATCGTGACTTGGATTCTTAACATAACCTGAATAATTTCTAACATATTGGTTTAAGTTAAAATGTATACTAAAACAGCTCTTGAAATTGAGCTTAGTAGGTAGTAATACAATGGATCCCAAGAAGAAATTAAAAAAAAAAAAAGATTTAAATATTTTAAATGTTACATTATAACCATATTTACAATTCATTAATCAGCTGATCGCCTAAATTAAATTCATCTGATAGATAGATGAATTTATTTGGTTTATTGTGACCATAAGATCCAAAATAAATCATGAAGAGTTGCGTAAAGCAATAGCCCAAGTATGTAAACAGTAGTATTTTATATTCAGTCCAAGCTCAGCAATCGTTATCAGCGAATCAGTCGAAGAGTAAGTTGGCAGGCACGACCGATCACCGAGATTGACTAACTAGCGAGTTTATGTTTACACATGCCGTTGTCTCACGAGAACGATAGTATGATTCAGTAAGAATCGTTACGAGAAATTGAAAATTATTTGTGGACCAAGTAATTTACCTTGCAAATTCCAAGTTAAAATCCTCATTATCTTAAGTCTCTCAAACAGCCTGGTGATAATATTTTCAACTTACAGCTATCTCTTTTTTACTTCTACCAAAATATCATCTAAGTAAACAAATATTGCACACCATGAAAAAAAATGAGTAATCGGCCAACTATACTACACTAAAAGCCTTTCAAACGCCGAAAGATCCCGTGTGATACTGGTATACGCGAAATTATGCAAGACCAATTTCAATATTATCGAATAGGTGGGATCTGTGTCGCTAGTCCGATTTGCATGAAACCGTTGACCAATTCCGATGTTAGTTTCGTTTCTTTAGTGTGTGTTTACAATGCTTATCAGGTCGCTGAGTGCGTTTGTCTGTAGTCTTGTGTTGGTTCCTATTTATTTTATTGCTTGAAGAAGTTTGTTTAAGATTTTAGTTATTGTTTATCTTTGGGATGGGTTGTGACTTTTTGCTTAGGAATTTTATTTTTTGTGGTGAGGACTTTGGAAATAGGTTAAATTTGGGCTAATAACGAAAATGTGTTGACAAAACTTATGTGTAAATAACGAAAGATACACATACCTGTTTTAGTGTTATCTTTATAAGATAAGAAACAGTTTTCGAAAGTTAACTAGAAGACCAGTCATTTCGCCCACCCTATATTTTAATCTTCATCTGCACTTATGTTGTAAATGGTCAGAATAACAGCAGGGAATTAATTTAAATGTTAATATAACTAGATAATGACATATTAAGATTACATTTTCGACCTTAACAGTTCCCATCAAAAACAAGATGTTTTATCAGTTTTCCTGCTTAATTGCCAATAACTATGTTTAACGAGTCGGAAGTAAAAACAGGTTTTAATCCCAAGATAATCTGAGAAAAACTGTTGACCCTAATTTTGGGTTCAATAGCGGTGGTCGGTACCTCAAAACACACACCTTATTTGATAATGAACTTCATCATAATTACTTTAGATATTCGTAAGAATATTTTCCTACAAAGCTCAAAACAAAAAAAAACAACTTGCCAAGAGAACAAAGACAAGATGCTAAACAATAATCCAATATACTTTCCGCTGAAGTAATTGTAGAACCAAATGGTGACACCTAAGACAGCGACTAGAACCTAACAAAAATCGTAAACTGTAAACCATTATGGTAAACAAAAGCAGCGACAGACACTACCACGAACACACAACCATTAAAGACGACCACAAGACAGAAAAAGATATTGGTCAGGTTAACACATCTAAGTCGTAGTGTAAACCTAACCCAAATGCGCTAAAATGATAAAAACGAAAGTGGACTTAGTTCCCACGATCAGGTGCACGGAACACTGCGGAACCTAGATATGAGAATACGAGTTGTTCAAATATTAATACAAGATAGTGATTTAATGGCGTTTTATTTTTGTAGTAGATTACTTGTGTTTAGCGTGTTTTCCGGCTTTCTTAATTATTTTTGGCGTTTCTTTTGATTTAGTTGAAGATAATTATGATAATAAAATTTTAAAATCAGTGGACGTCTTCAGTAAGTAGGCAGTGCAGTGCATTTTCCTAGAACTCTACAAATTATTGTAGAAAAGAATTAGAAATAATTGCAATATTTATTGACGGTATCACAAAAGTTAATAATTTGCGCAAATATTTCGAGGGAAAATATTTTAACTTTCTATTTAAACAAGATTAAATACCGTAGGTGATACTTAAACATGAAGCTAAAGAAAACAATGCAGCTACCCACACAATTTTTACAGCCGAACTTAACATATATCAAGAACGACCCGTGGGAGGTCTTACTCATTGGTCAGCGAATATTTATCACCAATCAGTCGAAATGAACAGCAATGATGCATTCGATTGGCCTTTACTTTCTACTAAAGAAAACGAAGCAGTAATGTGTAAGATAGATGATAAATAGCATTATGTTAACACAGAGTCAAGTAATCTTACATCATAATGCGTAGGCTTTTATTGCATAGCCAAAAACTCAATGATTCTGGTTTTATGAAAGCTGCGTTTGATGTGTCGTTTGTTTGGTTTCTAGTTTCGTGATTTTTAAGATAATTTTGATGGTTATTGTTGAAATGGCAACTTGATGACAGGTTTCGAAGTTATGGAGCATTTAAATCTGTTTTACTTTTTTATGACCAAGCCAAGGAATGTCTTGACGATGTATCCCTGGCTTCATTAGTATCATCAAAATCAAAAGCACATTTAAAAGCATTTAGTTTCCTAAATGATTCTAAATGAGCAGCCAGACTGAATATAACGAAGTCAAATTAAAATTTGAAGTTTGATTCGCAAGCGAAGCGTGTTTCTGTCTCGAGATTAAAATCTATCAATTAAGGTTTATAAAACTCAGTTCTATAGCATAAATAATTTCGAACACACCCAGTACACTGGTCCAAAATGGCGTAACAGCCAGCTGAATCAATAATTTTGTATACTTGTACCTAATTTCATAAACTGCACCTAATTTATTTTGTTGGCCTCAATATTATCGGTGGGTATTTATCTTCTAATAAGGTTCTTGATGAGGTTAATACTTTGTCTAGTTTAACAAGATGATCACTATTTGTTGATTATGGAATATCCTAAAATATTGCCTCTAGTAGACCCTTAGGAAATTTTCGCACGATCGGGCAAATTAGATTCTTTGAATATTTTGGACTATTAAAAAGCAGTCTACATTATTTCTAGTAATTATATTGTTTAAATGAACTACATACTTTCAGGTGAACAATTGAATGCTTTTGCTAAAGACGTATGTTTAATATCATTCTCGTTTTCCACCTCCCACAATTCTACTTAACTCTCAACTTAATACCCGACATTTCTCTTTAAACCCTAGTACTGTAATTTAAGTGTTTAACTAATCGTACGGCAATTTGCGCGAACGTTGAGTGCGTGCGGCTTCGCCACGCGTCGCTGGTAAAGACATGGAAACGGCTGGGGCTTGAATATTACTATGTTCGGGTCACGCCACATATTAGTGAAGCTAGGTGAAAGGTTTCAAAGGCTTTAGACAAGACAGTGCAATTAAATTGTAGTTTTTGGGCTTAAGGCTCTATCGGATTATGAAAATTAAACTTAATTAATTCTCATAGGGTGTATTGACGTTTAGTTTGATAGTTCTCAAAACCGAATAATATATTGATCCCAATCAAATTTTGCCTAACGTCAAATGTATCTTTCTGCCCTAAATAATTACCACGACGCAAATGCCAAAACGTCAAAATGCCCATAATTCGTTTGTAACAATATTTTGTTACATTTAGCGCCACCCAGCGCATGCTCACGATTCGTTGTGATCACGCGCAGCTGATATACCTTATGATCGATTTAATCGCGCCGATCTGCACCGTAAAACCCATAACTCAAGTAAATGCTCTCATTGTGCAGTGACATTCGATATGATCCGATCTACAGAACTCTGACCTCTTAAAATGCCAAGCGTGGTGGGTCTATGTCCGCCTGAGACAGTGCAAAAGGAATAAGTGAAGAATGTTCCACGTGCAAGGATCCTTCGAGCAGTCGCTCCGCTGCGGCGACGAAGTGTCGCCTAACGGCAACAAAACATTGGCCGCTTTGGCAAAAATCCACAAACATTGTACAGGCAAAGCACATGCTAATGGATGCGCTGACCACAAACATAATCCGTTGACGAAGTCAGATTCTAATACGAGTCTACAATCTCGTAAATCCTTCCGCAACGAATGCATAATAGAGATCAAGGAAGCTGATAAGAATAATCACAACGGTTCTAAAAATCATGACGGATTGTATAGTAAAAGCTTCAGCAACAGTACTAGCTCCTACGAAGGTCACAGTGACACTGATTCGGAGAACACATTCAAGTCTCGTTCTGATCAAAACAAACTGACAGATCCGTGCGAGCGCTTGTTCGCCCAGAACACTAAAGCATCCTTGATGAAAACAGCTCGGATGAGATACGCTGATGACAGCGTCATATCTGCTCTCCAAGACGAAGTAGATGGAGAGAAAGTTAAACAACCCTTCAGTAGAACACCACTTCGGGGGAGCTACAGAGACAGGAAATCTGGTGTTGTGACTATCGAAGAAGTAAAATCAGATGGTTCTAACCATGACGAAGAGCTAGCCAATGCTGTACTTTTTGATGAAAAGAGAAAAACTCCGACTCAACCGAAAACGGGATTGCAACGAAAAAGCTCTTCAGGAAGCACTGCAAGTAATGGGAAACCAAGTGTAAATGGTACTAAACCGCCATGGAGGGGTGCAACCAAGAAAGGCATACCAGCTGAGCCTTTCGTAAGAACTCCGTCGTTTAGAGGCAGCATCAGAAAGAAAACTACAAAGAACGATGGAATACCTTGGAAGAAGCTGTATGAGCTCTCACTTTGGCGGAGATATGGCGTGAGCTTCGCTTTGGCTGGAGCTGATGCTGAAAGGGCTTTGCTGAGACCTTGGAGTGAATTGTCTACTCAGCAGGAGCCACCATTGTTATCGGTAAGTACTTTCTTAATCTTACGATTCAGTATGAATTAAGACAACTATTTACATTATGTATTTAATTTTCTCAAAATAGTGTAACTTGAAGTCATCCAGTCGTTTTTGTTTTTAAATTCAAGGCTTTGGAAATGACGTGATAGATTTTGATGGTGCAGTCACCATCGTTCTTCTCGAGAATTTATTAAACTTACACTACATTAATATCCAGTCGCCTGACCCACAGGCGTGTTAGCTACACGCCCCCGCTCTAATAACTACTGAAATACTATCATATACCCAGCCATTCTCAGTCGTCAATGATGATGTAAACACTCCATATCAGCTAACTTAAGTAGCTCTCTCGAAAGCCAGACAGCCGTCAATCATCAAGCCTGAGGCGCCCACTGATCTTTGATAGCTCACTTGTATTTGGCAGGTAGATTGTTGAGTTACTGTCGATGATTCGACGGGTCATTACGAAGGGGTCACGAAGGTTAGAGGAATTGTTAGATCTAGTTCTATAGACGTAGTAAGTACTTAGCTATGGAACATTTAAGTTCTTTTTTATTCATTCAATATCGGGAGCTCAGAATAATTTATAATCACTGGAGACATCATCAAATCGTGAAAGCTTAAACAGTCTTTTGTAGTCAGCTTGTATTGTCCCACTGCTGGGCAAAGGTGTCCCCCATAGCCTTCCACGATAGCCTTATATGATACTTTTATTTTAGTTTAATATAAAGTGTCATTGATTTTTCTACTTTTAGGATTCATTAGTACCTACTACTTCTTCATGATTCGATCATATTCCATGACTATCGAAGATTATAACTTCTTCTGTAGCTCTTGGACACTCCTTTTCTCAGGCAAGTTATGCCCAACTCAGAATTAGTTTCTATGGTGTCATTCAAATCTACGAAGATATTATCAATTGCCTCAAGTCTTAAGGAAATGCGCAAAATCTTAAGCCTTTAGGGCTTCACGGATTAAGACTCCTATGATCTTATTTGTAGAGTATAAATGCATTTAATCTTATCTCGGTCAAACAAACTGTTTGCCCACAGGTGACACAGTTAACCACAGATGGTCTTCCACAATATTTGCTAGTTAAAGAAGATAAAAGTGGTTCCTTAGGAAGTATGGATAAGGAAGATAGGATCGATGTTATCGCTCAAAGCAATTTTGTTTGTTGCTTTTTTTGTGTCGAGTGGGTCTTTTTGTTGTTGTGCTGTTGCAGAAGGCTTAATAAGGATCGATTAGGATCAAGTTTTTGTTGTCCAAATTCTAAATGCAGGTAAATTGTTGGACAGTAGGAAAACAATCAACAAGACCCTCATGTGCTCATAGGTTTTAGTGTAAAATCTTTATTCATCATCAGTCTCTTGTCCTTTTCTCAATTCATTTGGGGTCGGCGCAGCATGTATTCTTCTTCCATACTTCTCTATTACTCGTCATCTCATAAGACGCCTCCTTTCTCACCACTATTATTACCCTTTACACTGTCCATCCATCGTTTCTTTGAAGGTTTTCCTCTACTCTTATACTCATCCACATTCATACTTAAAACTTTCCTCACGACATTTTCCTCATTCCTCCGCATCACATGTCCATACCACAACAACCGATTACCACACAATTGTTCAGTCTTTTCAGGACAATCTTTATTGTTCAAACGGATTTTCTGCTTGCCTGTTTTAGTCGTGTACAATCTTGAATCCACTTTCACCTAGTTCAAATCAACTCAATCCTGAAACCAGACATCAAAGATCGAAAGTATGGTCAAATCCAATAAGTCAATTACATTTGACCATATTTCTAGAGTTCACACAGTTATTACTGCCATATCGCGCACACTTTCGATTTGATCATGATCAGGTCACGAACCGGACACGTAACGGACGGATTCGTCCATGCCGTGACGGACCGGACGCCGCCGGCTAGAGCCGCTCTGTGATTTACTGGCATATGGGTTGATTGGATTGATTTTGCTGTGGTAGGTTTAAGAATAGATCATTTTATAATTTTCGGTGTTGAAGAAAGAGAAATTCTCTTGGAGGGATTATTTTGCTGAAGTTGCTGTAAAAACATGTTAAAAAACCGGTCAAGTGCGAGGCGGACTAGCCCACCGAGGGTTCCGTTCATAATAGTTCAGGAATCGAGTCTCGCAGTTTTTTCAAAATATACGACTTTCAGATTTTTCTCTTCTGTACAAATTAGTAAAAGTTTAAAAAAAATTACAAAAAAAATTGTTTACCCATACAGCTATGACCGCGCGTACCGTTGCTTAACTTCGATGTTTGATTACGTACTTTAAATAAAGACGACACTGTATGTATGATTTAATTACAAATGTATAGTTTTCAGACTTTTTCCTGTACTTGTAGTATAATATATAGGATATTACTTGCCAAATGTCATATTTCAGGTCCACGGAAACGGACCCTATAAATTTGAATTCCTTTGAGAGTGTCGAAATATTCGTTTTTTGCGGTATCATTTTTAAGTTAACTTAGAAGTTTGATTTTTTCACAGCTTCAAGGAACTGTAGACCTGAGTATATAGTTTTAATTTCGACTCAATACCTCGGAATACCTCCACTCGTTCCCGAGAAAGAGGGTCTTGACAGACGGACGGACAACAAAATGATCACACAACATACGAAGTTTGACAATGAAAAGTGCGTGCGAAATTAGAACCTTCATCAAAAATCACGTCCCGTTTCGCAATTTCCCTATTGACGCGTTAACCTTACTTCAAAGTTTCCACAAAGTCTAGCAGGATACGAGTAAACAAAGCAACAAGGACTAAATGCAAATCACCAATGTCGTTGATTTGCAACGTAGCTTACATAATAAAACGTAGGGAGACATGAGAATACAAATTAAGCGGAGATCAGTATATCGTGTTGTCAGTAAGAAACGGAGCGTGGGTACCGCGTTGCGACATTTTATGACAATGTAATAGTCCAGGACCCAGGATAAGTCCTTGCTTGATTCATGTCATACGAAGAATCAAGCTGTCTCTTGTAGAAAAGTTACCTGGTAATCGGCTGTCATGGTATGGGCATGATGCTGAGGAATGTAGAAAATGTCGTGAGAAAAGTTTTGAGTATGAATGTAAATGGCTATTAGGGGAAGACGAAAGAAACGATGTATGGAATGTTTGAAAGATCGAAGGGTAGATAGAATGTGTTTCATGAGATGACGACTAATAGAAAAGTATAGAAGGAGAAGACATGCTGCGCTGACTGAATGATGATTGTACAAGCATTCTCTTGGTGGTAATGTTTCATATACTGATGAGTCTGTTATTGCGCTTACTGATATAGTTTTTCTGAAGGATAAAAAAGTAGTTTTAAAGTAGAAGTCCTTGAAAAAGATTTGGTTTATTTCCCTGTTGCATGATCAACAAATAACGTCCCACAGCTGGCACACAGGCCTCTCTATGAGTGCAGAAAGCAAAGGAGACGTTAAGCTTCCTATTAGAAGTCCGTGCTAGTAAAGATATTCATGTTTACTTTCCTGCCATTGTTGACTTATCTCAATTCTATTTATCCTTCACAACAAAAGCAGTATATTCTCCATTATTTTCTTAAACATCGGTGCAACCTTCAACTAATATAACTTCAGTCGTGACTACATAATATTAAAACAATACTGTGTCTCCTTCATAGTGTCTCATGAACACCTTTATTACAATAATCTAAACTTCTATAGCACACATGAAGTTACCATTGAAGATTATACAGAGCTCGTTAGCTAATGCAAAGCCAATGCAAATCAGTTCGGTTTCCTTGTTGTTAAACAAATAGCAATTACGCACGCCTCCGTCCGTTATTTTTTAAATTTATTGATTCAAGGTCACTGAGTTCATTACGGGTGATGTAATAAAATAAATTATAGTAAATGCTATAATTTTACATTGGTGTGTTTTGGAGTTCAACCCATCGGCATCGTCTTTATCGTTATTTTAAGCTATAGTCACCCACTGCTGGGTATAGGCCTTTCCTTTGCCTTCTCGCTTCTGTTGTCCCTCATTCAAGTTCGATCCAGCGACTGTTGTTATGTTCCTAATTCTGTAAATTTTGTAAAGATCCGTACATAAATACCAGATATATAAACAACATATTTTCCCATCAAATCTCTCAGATATTATTTTATTTACGACGTTAGTGTTATTTAAAGAATGTTAAGCAATATATAAAACCAGTCGTGTTCTAACTGTTGGCAAATATTTTTGGCATACCGTGAGATTTTTTACACCGAAATGCAAAAATTGCATTAACTCTTTTCGAGTAGCTTTTATTTACATATTGTGATCCAATTACATAATTCAATCTTTCATATATTCTTAATTTTCTTCCTTCCCTGTGCGATCTATCCTAGTAATAACAGTTTCTGTGAGATTAAATGATTTAATTGCTTTGTTTTTATTACCTTCACCTTTTATTAATTCATTTGCAATAAAAATTACCCCGTTTGCGCCTTTCTACAGTATCTACACTTGTAATCTTATCCAATCTCCAGCCGAGCCCATCAATCGCAATAGGTCATAGAAATTGACTTCCAATCATGTATCGATATAACTCGATAAACGATCTCTATGAATCGATTTGTCAGTACCATTGTGTTGGTCAATATTTACAATATTAGCATTAGACGATTCATCATTGCTGAGAGAAAGGACTTCACGATCAAATTGTATTTCATTACTGTTTGGTTTATTGAGTCTTTGACGTTTATATTTTATTTTATTAGACTGTAAATTATTTGTATTGCTTAGATGATTTATTACTATGTAAATAAGACTACGATAACTTATTAGAAAGAGACATTTAAGTGAAAGACAAACAATTAAGTGCAAAGGATTTGTGTCTAGATTTTAGCGGTGTATTATTGGCAAATTTATTTTTAGACTTTTCAAATCAATGCTATCAACATCATCATCGTCATTCTCCTGTCCTTGTACCAATTTTGTGGTGTGTTTTGGGGTCAGCACAGCATATCTTGCAGATAAATCTACAGAGAAAGCACCACTCTCATTATAAATCAAATAAATAAAGTGTCCCATTAAAAGTCGCATATGCGCGCCATGTCTTATGCAAATGCTAGAGCGGCAGCGATATTTGTATCAGCAAACAATAGCATGTCGCAACGTCTTTAGATTCATTGTTAATCTGCTGAATAATTTGTCTCCTACACTTGGTTGCGAAACGTGGATTGGATGCCTTCAAGTGATTTTATTTGCGATAACTCTTAGCGTATTACGATTTGACTGTTTAATTTTGTGTTTGTTTGTTTGTATGTTTGCGCTTAAGCTTAGGAAGCAAACATACATTGTAATGATTATTACACATGATGGCATGCCTTGCATGATGGCCCAGCAGTCGCCATCTCGATGGCTGAGAATGAGGTCCTGGGTTCGATTTCGATTCGTGGTGTAATGTTAGGTACACTGTGTAACCCTTCGGGAATTACGGGCGTGATTTTATGTTACGTGATATGCAAATATATTAATGATCTTGTTTTGGTCGCTAGGACATTAAAAAGAGATTGCTGTGAAATATTTGGGAACTTTTTATATTTAGGATAATTAAATTTTACGGGCTCGCTTTCAAGAAATTCGGGTCCTCATCTAAATGTCACATTTAGCAATATGAAGATATAAAAACTGTTTAATATATGTTATTATTCTTATCTTCATCATCATTTCTCTTAATCGCGTATCTAATAGTGAATTAATGTAAATTGCTATCATTAATATTTCTGTGCGGAAAATTATCACATCTGACATTGCCTTTGCATCTGACCTTTTGTCGACCATTGTAATAACACCTGGCTTCAAGAAAATACGTGTTTCTTCTATATTTTCTATCATTATATTCCTGTCTTTTTTTTGGGTCGTTTCAGTTCTATATCTACATCCGTATCCCGCGTCATCTCTGTGATGAGTTCCTTCCTAGCCATATCACCTAAAATATTTATCCATAGTATCGCACACGCATACATCGACAAAGTATTCAAAATCTGAATAGCAATAGTATAAGCCGTAGGGTCATCCTTACAACTTCGGGTTCATTGATAAATAAGAACATAAACGAAATCAATGAGATTTCCCAACACAACTCGTCCGAAGCATCTCTAGAAACAATTGACGTAATATTTAAACAACTTCATCGCTCTGATGTTCCTCAGCAATTAGAAGGGAGTTTGCAAGGGCATGCTAATGTCAAGCATAATTTTGTCTCCTACACGGCTGAGGCCTATTGTGAAACTCATAGCATATGTAAATTATTGTAATTGTGATGCATGTCCGAAATATTTTGCCGATTGTTTTAGCGCGGTGGAACAGCTGGTTGCTTTGCTTCTGTGTGTATATGTTCTTCAGTTTATGATAGTTAGTCTGTCAATGTTTTGTTACTATGTGTGTTTGTTTTTTTATTTACGATGGTCTGTTTTTCTCTGTCGTTATTATTAGTTTCATGCAGTTTGTAAACAATGCTACCAGTAATGTCTGCTCTTTAGATTCATCTTGCAACTTCTCTGTCTACGACTCTTGCGACTTAGTTTTAGTATTTTATAAAGCTTTTCTTCCACACAGTTTTCTTCTTTTTTTTGACAGTGGTTTGGTCGTTTCTTACTCCGATATTTTCAGTTTCTCCAGTTTTCAAATTTTCGTAATCTATGTTTTAATTAATATTCATTTTACGATGTGAATCGATGAATGATTATAATTTTATAAAGTCCGAGATATCAATCCTAATATGTAAGGCTCAAACTGCAGACATGTTTGGCGAAAGTGGGTGATCTGACCTGCGCCTGAGCAGATCTTATCTCGTCGGCACTTTTGAAGATGTGAGCTTGTGTACCAAGAGTAATATTATTATTCATGATATATGTAATAGAGCTAGATTTCCTTGACTCCATTTTGAAATAACGATTAAACGTTAGAAAAAATAAGACATTACAAGTTTCTATGTATTTAACAAGTTTTGTAACTTGTGTTATTTGTGAGAATAGCGATTGACATTTCTTAAATGCGAGAATTTATTTAAATGTTTGTCTATTTGAATATAAAATTATGTTGTTGCTATGTATTTGAATTTTATTGATTCATTGATCTATTGGAAACAACCAAGGCTTCGATTTCTTTGGGTGCTGGGTGTGATTTCGTATCAGCGGAAGATAGAATAGATGCCCAATCAACACTCTCAGCACCTCGACGTAGGCACAATACTACACGTATCTTTTGGCGCTTCAAATATATTTTAGGAAGGCGCTGTTGGTAAACATTTCCAAAATTGTGTATAAATGTAATTGTGTATTTGTGTATTTGTGTTTAATTGTGTATGTATATTGTATTGAAAGACCGACATGGAGGCATTAGTTTTGTTTATGGCCGCTTGCCAAAAGGAATTACAACTTTATCAAATTGCTGTTATGACATTTATATTAACTTTTTATTAATTATTTTTTTCTTTTTGTTACAGGTAAGCTTGCTGTTTTTAATTTCATCACGTCAATGTTTAAATAATCTATAATGAGGTATGCTTAGTTCTAATTCATAAATAGCTTTCGAAACAGCCATCAATAATTTTGGTTCACAATTATGCGTTGAAGTCAACAATGTGTTTAATTAAACTAGAAGTAATAGTGTTTTATTGGTGGCTTCTGAAAGTCAATCAAAACAGTGAGGTGTTAATATTCTAATGTTTAAAAAAAAAGTCATACGTAAAATCATCACGATCATTCCTTTTTTGCATATTAATATGTGCATGAATCAGCGTTCATCTGTAAAATGGTAACAGACGAAAGCAATCAAGAAGCTCTATTTCTGTAGAACTGGTAGAATTGTTCGTACGGTGTCTAAAATTATAGGCCTATTCATGTTAGTAAATTTTGGTAGTTAATCACTCAATTTGTCCAAATTAAGATCGTATTTGAACCTCTTGTTCGGTAATCTATTTTCCTGAGCTTACAGCCTGCGTCTAAACGAGAATGACGTACTGGTTAATTATATTAAACTAGCTTCTGCCGATGAAGCATATCTTATTGCACTCAGAAATGGTGAAGATTTGTACCCGTGAAATATTTTTTTAAATTGGATGGAAAGTAGGTATTATTTAGATTTTCTGTTCATCTAAACTTCAGATTTTACCACTTTACTATTAGTATGAGGATATGTTAGGGCTCTTTAGCCAACTGGTCCCACTGGGATGAGACCTGTGGGATGAGTTTACTCATTCATTATTTTTCTTTTGTCGATTGGACCCGCACCTCGATTGGAACCGTAACACAGTTGAATAATATATCAGCCTGAAAAAGTTACGACACTTACATAAGATTGCCGTGGCGTGGAGCGTAGAATTAGATTTCTACTATTGTGTCTGCTATTTAACATCCTTCATAACCCTAAAACGCCGTCCTACCTGCGGGAACGCTTTTCCTACTCCCGTCCTCCTGATGCACCTTGCAGGTCGCATCTTAGGAACCTCCTTAAATCCCCTCCACACTCTACCGACTTCTACTCCTATTCCTTCACTGTACACGCCGTGCGGCTGTGGAATTCACTTCCGCCTGACATTAGGGACTGCCAAACTGTTGCAGTTTTCAAAAGAAGAGTGAAAGAACATTATCTATCCATTTCGTCATAGTTACTTATTTTATTGTATCTACAGTATTGTTATGTTTTGTGTTTGTATTTATAAGTATGTATGTATATTCTTATATTATTATGTTTTAATAGTTCTGTTTTACGTTTTATGTATCCTATTTTCTCTTCTTCTTTTACACACTATGTCTACATCTCTTTTTTTTTTAGTATCTCCTTTCGCAGGTATGCTGGAAGAGATTTCTTTAGAAATAAGCATCACCTTTGTACTATTTTCTGTTCTTTTCTTCTTTTCTGTATTTTAGTGTGTACATAAACTGTTAAATAAATAAATAAATAAATAAATAAAGAAAAAAGTCTGTAAAACCCATGGATGAGGCTAGATCAGTCTTTGGGCATAAAATTAGTAGTTGTCTCAAAGTCTCTAAGCTTAACGTTAAAGATTCTTGTAAAGTATCGACTTACAAGAATGCAGTCAACTCCGTTCTCCTATTAAAGAAATTAATTAATTAACATAGGATCCATTCTTCATTCCATCCGTTTAATCACGACCATGATCCGTATCACCCCTTTTAGGGAGTGGGCAGGAATCCACAAGATTTCAACGGGACCAGAGATTGCAAATCGAACTACTCCCTTATCTTCATCGATTGAGATACTCACACATACAAACCTCATTGCTACGAAGTTTCACGAAGACGTTGCGAATGATTCCCCTCTATTCCCCGTTAAATTTCGAACACTTGATTCATAAGCTTGTGTGTGTGCGATTGCTCTTGGTACAGGTAGTGTTTCTTTGTATGTATGGCTATCTGTGGCGGGATCCCCTACATGGTTCTCGTCAGTTATAATTGCATGTCAACAGCTATGAGGACTTGGTTCAGTATTGATGTCTTAACGTGCAACTGGACAGACGGGATCGCTGTTTGCGGAAGAGTGTGGAATGTGTAGCAGTGGCTGGTGTGCGGGTGTTTTTGTTAGGAATGTTAGTTTAATTAAGGATACGATAATCCTGTCATCATATGGAGGTGTGACAGATCAGCTACTGATATTTTGGTATTGTGAATATTGTTACTAATACTAATCGTATTAACAGCTTTTCTTGATTCTCAGCTACGGAAACTTTAGTTCTTTGATGTTGATGTTTCTTTGAGCGAAATTCTCCATCATCATCTGTCTAGCCTTTTCCCAGATGATGATGGTGAATTTCGCCCTAAGAAATTAGATTAATTTATTGAATTTATTGATTAATTTAGGGCGAAATTCGCCAATGAAACTGAATATAATGAGAACATTTAAGTCGTGCCAGAGTTGTCAATGTCGTACGTGCTATGGAAAATTGACAGCTCTTGAACGCCTTTTAGATGTGCTGATCACGTTCAGTTTCATAAGTGAAATCTGCTTTTTAATGATTCCACTAAACCCTGCCTTACCACCTTCACCAGCTTCACCAACCCTCACTTAAGTATTGCTTGTATGAATCACATTTTCTAATTGCATTCGAATTTGTATCACGGTAGTCATTATTGGTTCAATATCGTCTAGAGGTGTCTTGAATCTGTTGCAACCTCCTACAGTTTTTCTAAAAGGTGACTGACTCAACCAATTTATCTCAGAAATGTCTACAAAAAGACCAATATCCAATCTGAAGCAATAATCGAACATATTTCACACGATCGCCATACAAATATGACATTGGCGGCGCTAAGCTGCGCATGCGCCTACACATAACGATTTCCGTACGAAGTGACGCATATGTATGATATAATATCGACATAATATCAATTTATGGTATATCGTGTTGTGCTCTGTTTGTCTGTTAATGATTTACAATATTTTATATACGAATATTCTGATGTTCGACTGCAGTTTTAAAATTCTTCTTTTGAATCAACTTAAAAGAAGAATTTGCATGGTACTAAGGTGAACGCGAATAACTCGTACCTTGATTTATAAAACAAGTCGGTTAGAAAAGTTAGGGTGTCTGCTTCCAGTTCAGTAGACCTGTCAAACCATCCCTTATTAACTTCAGATAACCCTGAAGTCCAAAGGCGCGTTGGGTTGAGGATATCGTCAAAGTCGCGGGAAATACTTGGATGAGGGACACACAGAACCCAGAACCCAGAAGTATGACAGAAGAAAGGGGGGGCCTAAAACCAGCAGTGTGATTCCCGGCTGGCATTATGTTGCTAATGAACCCTGATGTCAAACTTGCTCTTTATCGTTTTATCAACACGAAAATGACCAGTGATCCAGTTTTTCAAACCTCTATTGTACTGTATTGGCTGTATTTATTACCGCATAACAACAGCGTATAAAATTATACATGGTTATACCGACGCGCGACGCCTTGGATTTACATGGGGAGCTGTATCTATTGTTTGTTCCAAATAATTATAATCGCTCTAGAAAGCATAGTTTGTTTAATGTCTCATTTTGTATGCACTGTAGCTCGATCCACTTCTCCTATACCGCGTATGCTTAGGATGCTCAACGCGCTCGTGGAGACAAACACTGAATTGGACTTGCTTGCTGATGAATGGAAGACGATAACGTTAGAATGTTTGTGGTTCTGTGAGAAGACCGAGTAAAAGGATAACTTAATTTAGTATTAATGGCTTATGCTGTACTGAATGTAATAAATAAATAATAAATCTTAAGATTTGACAGCAGATTTACCAACAGAATATAGTTCACTTGTAATAGGACAAACTGCCGTCATTGTCAGACCAGCAACGTTCTTAATCTTGTCAGAACCCATACAGTTAACTAAAATGTTATTGTGTTTAATTAACTAAGCTGAATGACAAGATTTATGTAGAAGGAATTAGTCAATGAATCTGTAACAGTCGCTTGTTATATTGACCATAACAGATTTGGTATTGCAACGTTTACAAGTTACTAAAATGTGCTAGGCGCATGCCATTGGACAGTGGAGTTAGTAGTTCTATCTAGAATTTTCTTTGGATACGCGTTTTATAATGTACTAGCGACCCGCCCCGGCTTCGCACGAGTGCAATGTAGATAGAAATTGAATCACTTTATCTATTGCTGAAAACTGCATTAAAATCCGTTGCGTAGTTCAAAAGATCTGAGCGTACAGACAACGGGAGCGACTTTGTTTTATGCAATGTAAAGAAGTACCATTGACATAAACGCCCCAGCTAGACAAAACCCCCTTCAAATTATAACAAGACCTTTGCCTTAAGGACTTTTTGTAGATAGATAAATAGTTACATTATTGTACATCAATATTGTTATACAGCTCTTTTAGAATAGGTGCGTTTACAGACACAAATCTCTTATGCTAATTACTGCTACTGCACCTACTGAGCCGTCATTCTACATCCCCTTCCTTTTTTTGTCGTCCTGGTATCCGCCAACATCCTTGCAGCTACTTTTACGTTCACAGATGAATCCTTTATCGTATCCTCATCATTTTAGCCCGGTATCACTCACTGCGCGGTATAGGCCTGCACTTTCTTCTGACTGTCTTTCTTCTTCCTGGTTCCGTGTGTTCCTCATCCAGGCATTTCCTGCGATTTCGACGGTATCTTAAACCGAACACGCTCCTGCACGCGTAGTATAACCAGCGTTGAAACGGGTTTTGTCGACGGTAAAAACGACAAAATGACAGTCTTTTGCAGATCTGTCATTTTGTCGATTCTTCCGTCGACAAAACTCGTTTTTACGGTAGGCATACTGCGCGTGCTGAACGTCCCTAGTTTCTTTGCATACCTACCGTGCGCAATTGTGCATGAACCCGAATAACTTATTTTCTCTACTCTACTCAAACTTCTGCCATAACCTACCTAATCAGCCTGCGCAGTGTCACCGTCTCCCCGACACGCCGGCCGGTTCACAGTAAGTAACCGTCGCCCACGCATGCGTTGCGCAAACGAAGTGCGCGACGGATTTGTCGATCAGCTGCCAGGCTGCCGCTAAGCGAGCGTTCCAAGAAATTTCGGCTATTGTTTTAATGTTGTTGTGTATGTAGATTGTTGAGGTGTTGGGGGTAGGTAGGGAGATAGACAATCTTGTATTTTATCCTATTCGTGTCTCTTGTTGGCCCGATAATCCGTCATTTCCATGGCGTCGCCGGTGGCAGGACAGAGGACCGCATGTTTTTGGGCATAAATGGCAGGGTAGACGGTGAGACATAGTTTGCGACACAGCTCCGAATTTCGCATTCACAGCTTGCTGACATAGCCTATGTAATTGATGGGTGGAAGCCAAAGTTGGCTTAAGATCCTTTGTGATAGAACAGATCCATCGTCTTTCATCGAACTTTTTCCAACTATGGGGATCTTTCAATCTGACTGGATGCAGCTAAATAACAGTATTTTACACGGAGCGACTCCTGTGAGGAACTTTTCCCTTATGCTGCTAATCATTTCCATTTTTTTTATATATTAATTGGGCCTACTCTTGTCCTAGGACAGAGATTCTGAGATTTTCCATTTAGTGAAACACTTGGGAATCTACCGCCGTAACTACAACCGTTCTAGCAGCCCCCTTATTAGACAGTCCCGCCGCGTTGCGCAAGCTCATGAATGCGCCGGATTTGTCGATCAGCTGCCACCTTGCCACGCTAGCTGCCGGCCGGCGACCGTTCCAAGAAATGTGTCTATTGTTTTTATGTGATGTGTTTTTGTTTTATTTATTATTTCGGCACGTGATGTGGAGGTGAATGAGGTTGTTTTTATCGTTGCTAAGCGACTGAGGAGTGGAAATTTCATAGGGTTCTTACCGCTTGATTGTTTAGAGAGATGAATAACACAGAATATTCTTTAATGCACAACACAGCTATATCACAATATTTACTAATTTTATGGGTAAAAGGGCGACGGTCTTATCACTTCGATATCTTGGAGACAACATTTAGATGAACTAAATGGGGATAGTCAGTGGTGCACTAATAAATAACCAATGATGAAGATATTGACTGAAGTCAAATATTTTCACATTGAGTCAGTTTCAGGTTGTTACGAAATGTCAAAAATAAAGATGCATTTGTAATAAAAAGTAAAAAAAATCGGTTGTCTGTAAAGTCGGTTTACTGACGATAGTTGAACGTGACAACGTCATAAGAAAATACTGATGGAATGGTTGCATTTTTCAAAAAATGAATGTGCGTTGAGCAATTGTTTTATGGAACGCCTCAAAGCGAGGTAACGCCGCATACGTCATGTTTTTTCGTGCATGCAGCCGGCTCCATCGAATTATAAGACGTTGTCACGTCAAAAAGTTTTTAAATAGTAGGTCCTATAACTTCTCTCATCGAAGAAACCGAATAATCAAACATTTTGTAGAGCATAAATAACAGTGATTGTAATTACAACTCCGCATGAAAATAACTCCATATCAACCATTAGCCATCAAGAAACTTACAAACCAATATTTCAATCAATACATACATCGTAGCTACAACTGAACACTTACAATCTTACGCCGAACATTCATTCACTCAATTGCATTCACTTTCCGTTTGTTGAACTCGTTCATTAATCAGTCTTACTATAAATAAATGCTTCGATAAGGCAACTACTTACTTACACGCTTCTGTTCCGCCGTGTTACTCTGTACAGTCACGGCCACGTATATATATACACTTTGCAAAATTCAAAAGCGATTTTCTAGTGAAATACAGGGTGTAAACAGACCCTTCACATAGCCGTCAACCAAACATTCTGTACATCAAACTAAGTAACTTTACGCATAAATTATTGCTGGGAATCGACTTTTTTTTTTTGGGTCAAATATCACGTTTTACGGTAGGACTCGATGGAAAGCACTCAAAGCATTATGCTCATGGATGGATTGAATAGTACGGGGGTCGTGGAAGTGTGTAAAGTAAAAATCTTACATAAAAAATATGTATTTTAAAAAAAACTTGTGAAAAAGTTGGAACTTTGACCCCCAATATCTCCGTAACTAGAAGGTTTCCAGGTATGGTCTAGAACAAAAAAATGATCGCAATGACGGGGAGAACAAGTGCCTTTTGGTTTTGATAAGGGTCTATTTACACCCTTTAGATAACCTACTTCGTAATAAAATGGTTTCCAAAATATGTGTTCGTGAAAACGTAAAACGTTAATCAATACAGTTGGAGAAAATAATTTGAAAGTTGTTGCGTGTATACATATTAGTTATTGTGACTGTACTTCTTTAAGTGCTAGATGTATAGTGATTATGGTACTTTTATGAGGCTTTGAAGATAAAATAGTTATAACTGTTATAAGTTACCTAATTTTAGGCACCTATCAGTTATCTTATTTAATCTGACTTCTTGAGCAAGATTAGTCAATTTATTATTTACTAGCACTTCGCCCGCGACTTCGTCAGCAAAAATTTTGATAGCTCGCCTAATTGGCATGACATAAATATAATTCATAACCTATGTTACTTCCTGATAATTTAGCTTTCTATTGGTGAAAAAATGGTTAACATCGGTCCAGTAGTTTCAGAGCTTATTCGGTACAAACAAAAAAATCTTTCCTCTATTCTATATTATAAATATTAGTAGAGATTAGTATAGAAAAGCACCTCCGTATTTACTTATTTAGGTCCTCTGTTTGTTCAGCGAGGATTCTTATTCAAGCCATCATCACCACCAAACTTGACAATCTCATCAATGATTGTGAAATCAATAATCGTTAAATCTATTTCAGTGTAAAACAATTTAGGCCCGGACTCTACCAAAGAGGAGACGAGACGAGTGGAGCGGAGATGTGTTGTAAACCACCAATGAATAGTATTTCGTTATTTACACTTCTCGTCTTTGCTTAGCTTTAGCGGTTGAACAGAGGAGAGATGTTTCATATTGGTTTAGGCCAAGCAAGCACACAGCGGAGATGTGAGCGGCGTGCGGTGGTCGCAAATCGGGGCGTGAGAGCCAACACACATCTCTGCTCCGATCTAGTAAGTACGCATCTCCGCACAGCGGTAGATACACCCTAGCTTCTATCCGTGTCCTCGCCTTTCCGCTTCGCACATCTCCGCACGTCTCCGCTTTGGTGGAGTTCTTCCTGAGAGCCTGAGAACGCGGTCTCAGTGGGCAGAGTGGTGTGTGGGGTCTTGTTTCCTTAGCGTGAGTTTGATCGCGGAACCTCGTAGCACGCTCTTAGCAATTTCATTCTATTTTTTTAACAACACGCGTGTCCCTTGACAGTGTAGTCCCAATCGCCAAGTCGTGGCCAAGCAAACAATCGTATAGCCGTCACTAGATTATGATTGGCACTTGATGACACCGATCCACCGGTAGTCGATGTCCGAACTGACAGCAATGCCTTTGCCAAGACATACCATTGACGAGTTTCATTATTAAGCTTTCAACGCCTTAGTGTGAATGAAAACGTATTTCATTCAGATGCTGGGACTGATGAAAGGTGCAATGTGAGAATGTGTGGTGGAGAATATGCTAGACTTGTTTGATACGATTGTAATAAAGATTGTTGTGTGTGATTGTAAATGCCCCATTGGCCTCGAGGTCATTGGTTATGGTATATCTCCCGCGTCTATGGTAAGTTTCCATTAAACTTGGCCGCCATGACTGAAAACAGTGCTCTGCATTACTGGACCCCTCTTACAAGAAGTATAGGGAAATATGAGCGAATACTGGGCTCTGATTGTACCTAAGTGCTCCTAAAATGCCTTTTATCATCATCTGCCTAGCCTTTTCCCAACTATGTTGTGGTTGGCTTCCAGTGTAACCGGATGCAGCTGAATACTAGTATTTTACATGGAGCGACTGCCTATCTGACCTCCACAACCTAGTTAGTACTGGGTTCGAAACCGTTTGGTACGACTGGATGTCAGACTTTCAGGCCACTGACTAGCTGTAACGACTGTCAAAAATCTACAAATGACAGCCAGGACCACTAGCTTAACGTGCTTTCCGAGGCACGGAGGAAACTCGGTATGTAGTGGGTGGTCACCCATCCACAGACCTACCTAGGCAAGTGCGGCTTAACATTAAGATTGACCCGAACGGCTGTTATTATTTTGAAATGCCTTTAATAATCATTGAAATAAAAAAGTAGTTACACAAAAGTCTACTGAAATCCTCCCTGTCTTTTACACAGCGAACCAGTCTACTGTATTAATTTTCCGGTAGACACAATGACTTCCTCCAAGCGATAGACAAATACACTGGTGTGCGAGTCTACACGAGATACGAGCAAGAGTACGGTGACGTCCCATTTGTATTCAGTTTCATTGCAATACAGTGTAAACTGCGCACAAAATGCTCGCTAGTGTACGAAGTTTTGCATGATTTATGTGAGAAACTGTGACATGGTAGATGATGGAGAATATCTTGTGTTATTTTGCATGTTTTTATTAAAATAAGACAAGAGTTTGGAGAAGAAACTAGCGTTCTTCACTACATAGTATAAAACAAGTTCGCTACCCGCTGTTTGTCCCTATTTATGCTTAGTTCTTTAAAACTACGCAACTTATTTTGATGCGGTTTTTTTTAATACATAGAGTGATTCAAGAGGAAGGTTTATATGTATATATTGCACGCGTGCAAAGCCGGGGCGGGTCGCTAGTCTCAAATATTTCTGGAAGGAAAGTAAGAAGAGTCACATTGTATGTAGATGGAAATGCTTATTTCTATAGTAGTATAGTCAGTGCTCTGAATTGTCTGGTCTCTTACAAAAAAGAGGGCTCGGGTTATGCAGGGCAGTGATTACTATCATTAACACTAACAAGAATTTGTGTGGTATACTACAACTAAAAATCCCGACTACTGAATAAAATATAGCCTATATTACCCGGGTCATAATAACGAATCGATTGACACCTTTTTATCAAAATCGGTTGAATAGTTTAGGCGCTACGGAGGAACATACGTAAATACAAACATACATACATAGACTGATAAAACCATAACCCTTCCTTTTGGATTCGCCTTAGTGGGTAAAAACGGGATATTTACCATGTTTACTATTTATTTTGAGTTATGTTTAAGTTCCATGTAATAGTGGGCGAGCCCATTGCCATGAAACGGGCACAAATCCAAACCCAATAACACTTTGCCCGACCCGAACCCAGAACATCATGCTCAGCAGTCGCGCTTCTGACCACTCGACCAACAAGGCGTTCAAAATCTAGGATACGTATACGTAATATACTCTCGCACTCAGAAGTATCAATGAATGTCGATAACCATTATCCAAATTGCAAATGTTAGTTCGGTAGATACTTCATTAATCACTGAATAAACTGTTGGCACTATATCACGTTATGAAATTACAAGCGCATTGCAAGTATAAGTACTTATTTTTAATCATGTGTCGGTATTACAATCGCACAACTACAAAAAGTTGTAATCAGTTGTTTAATGCTTGGCAGTGCATTTTATTTATGAAGCTGCTTTTGATTTTGTTTATTACCATTGAGAAGCTAACAACTAACTCCAGATTTGGGTGGTTACTTTACAAGCGTGCTCCAACCTAGGCCGCATCATCGCTTCATATCAGGCCAGTTGCGTCCAAACGCAAGCCTATACAGGGTGTAAACAGACCCTTCACATAGCCGTCAACCAAGCATTCTGTACATCAAACCAAGTAACTTTATGCAAAAATTATTGCTGGGAATCAATTTTTTTTTTGGGGTGAAAAATCACGTGATACGGTAGGTAGGACTCGATGGAAAGCACTTAAAGCATTGTGCTGATGGATGTATTGAATAGTACTGGGGTCGTGGAGGTGTGTAAAGTAAAAATCTTACATTAAAAACATGTATTTAAAAAAAAATCTTGTGAAAAAGTTGTAATTTTGACCCCCAATATCTCCGTAACTAGACTAACTAGACTTGTTCCCATGGAAGGTATGGTGTAGAACAAAAAAATGATCGCAAAGACGGGGAGAACAAGTACCTTTCGTATATGTTAAGGGTCTATTTACAGCCTTTATAATATTAAAAAAACCAGAACTAACGGGTTAGAGGTACATCAGCACGCGTAACATGACCACCGTAGAAACGGGTTTTTTCGACGGAAGAATCGACAAAATGACAGATAAAAAAAGAAATCTGTCTTTTTGTCGATTCTTCCGTCGACAAAACCCGTTTCTACGGTGGACATGCTACGCGTGTTAAATCATCAATCATCTCTATCGATTTTTATCGCAACATCAAATTAAACTGATTCTCAAAGGAACGAATAAGAGCGTTACTAATGACCCACACTCAAATTGCGTAATACACTTTTCAATCATAGTAGGAATGGTTTTGAAAGAAATTCATAGCATAGCATAATCAGCCTATAATGTTCCCACTGCTGGGACACCGGCCTATGAGAGGGAATGGGCTATAATCCACCACGCGGGCCCAGTGCGGGTTGGTAGATGTCACATGTCTTCGAATTTTTGGTTCTAAGACATGCCGGTTTCCTCACGATGTTTTCCTTCACCGTTTTTGAGAGCAGTGGTGATGAACTAAATTACACAAAGTAATGCGCCTGCCTGGGTTCGAACCCACGACTTACTGTTTGTAAGTCGGAGCCGCCACCACTGGGCCACCGCTGCTCTCAAAGAAAGAAATTCGTTATCCTTTAATTCATATGTTTGAAAACTTCGTCTGCTCGACATCGTAAAACACGCAATGAATATCGTTGAATTGTCAAAATGAATGGCATTGGGATTGCGAGTGTGTTATGCACTATACTACCCGCTAATCATAGACGTCAAGTCCTTTATTTAAATTATAGGGATATACGTAATTATAGGGATATAATTAAAACATAAACACACATTCCACATCTATTTAGGTATTCAACCTGCACATCAGATTTCCGCATTTGCCTGCATCGTACTTACCATAATATTTCCGATGCGGACCGACCTATATGCTATAAGCAATGCACTTTACGTTCTCTACGGATAAAGTTCTTAAAATGGCCGCCGTGACGTGAATGGAATGCGAAGTTAGCTTCCTGTCTTCCTAATATGTATTCTGAACGCGTAGGCAGAAGTGGGATTAAATAAAAGTATGAATAGTGTTTTGACGCCTCTGGTTTTTTTGTTGGTCTATGTTTGAATTAGTGACGGTTATTTTGGTGACAAAAACCAACTTGATGAAAACCTAATTTCATTTATTCATAGACAGACACTGCCTAAATGACTTGGTCTAGATTCTAGACCCAGCGTTTTAGGTAGTGTTTTGTCATGTTCAGGGTCTAGAAGCATTAAATACACAAGAGTTTCTCATAAGACTCAAATTAAATTAACAAGCAGAACTCGACCGGCGATAATAATGAAAAAGCAGCAAAACAGAGTCCCTAGCAACAACATAATGTTCCTATTTAATAAAGCTAGTTTCTAAAATAAACTATGATAGCTTTTGACGTAACTAATGAGTCAGCCGGTGCCTTTTCTGTCGCGGCGGGTTTCCATTCTGATGCACTGAGCGTTTCTAAATCCTTGTGTAAGCATCGCACTGGGCGGATAAACTGCTGCGGCTAGTTGCTTTACTACATATGGTGCGACCATAGAATTACCTAGAGAAATCCCAAACTTCTACTCCTTCTTTTTTTACCTCTGATAGAAAATAAATAATAAACAACACGCGTAAAGTCTACCGAAAAACAGTGGACATCGGCCGACCGGACAGCACAAAAGTAGGGGAAGTCCACGACAAATTCAACTAACTAGTAGGGACTTTAGGTGTTCAATTTTTGATAACTTTTTAGTGAGCGTTGTATTTGGATCGATCGACGATCTATTTTGACGACTAAAGTCCCTTGTCTGCGCAGGGCTTTAAAATTATGTTTCTTCATGGTGAAGTATATAGCTGCCGCAGTCAATCTCCCCAGTGCGTTACCCACCATAATGCAGCAACGACCTTGTGTTGAAGAGAAATTCTATAATTATTCCGTTTATGGCATGCTCTTACTGCGCTTATGGGCTGCGGCGATTGATTGACTTCATTCAGTAAATGATCTCTGACTTGTTTACGGTTTCTTTCGTTATCGGACATCTTTGAAGCTTTGTTCTGCTATTCTAGGATGTATTCTCTGGAATGGCATTAAGGCGGACACTTATACGAGGTGTAATCGAACCCTTCACGAAACCGTCAACCAAGCATTCTGTACATCAAACTAAGTAACTCTACGCAAAAACTAATGCTAGGAAACGACTTTTTTTGGGGTAAAAAATCACGTTTTACGGTAGGACTCAATGTAACGCACTCAAAACATTCTGGTGATGGACGTAATGAATAGTAAACAGATCATGAAGGTATTTAAAGTAAACTTAAATCTCTAAAAACTAGCATTCATTTTTAAACTTGTAAATGTCTCAGTAACTAGAAGGTTCCCAGGTATGGTCCAGAACAAGGAAATTATCGTAATGACGGGGAGAACAAGTGCCTTTCGGCTTCGTTAAGTATCTTTTTACACCCTTTATAAGTACTTAGCGTGCTTTTGCTGAGGCATATTTCCGAAGCATTTGCAGTTTGACACTTGTGAGACAGTGGCAGGAGTAGCCAAAGCTCGTGTTAATTTAAGTGATATAGATCTTGGCCTGAGCCTCTATTTCTATAATGATTATCTATACTGGTTTAGAGAGATCAACATTATTTGACGACAATTATCAGTTTCGTTAACTAACCTAATGCCTTTTTTCTTCTCGTAACCTCCCAAGAAAAGAAACTTAGATTAATCCTTTCAAATACAGTATTTAATGTATTTGTAATAAAAATGGAAGGATCTCATCTAGTTTATTAGATATTTTATTTTTGTAAGTTATTGCTATGTTTTTACAAATCGCTTGATTTATTGTCCGGATCTGAATCGGATTTGGGAATTTTATGATTGTTTGTTTGTTCCAAAAACTGTAGCATCTTAGCGATATCAAAATATTACGTTGAAGTTTTGAAGGTATAATTCATATTTTAATATCAGCCGCTCGGATTGATCTTAAGGTTAAGCCGAGCTTGCCTAGGTTGGTCTGTGGATGGGTGACCACCCATTGCATACCGAGTTTCCTCCGTGCCTCGGAAAGCACGTTAAGCCGTTGGTCCCGGCTGTCATTTGTAGATCTTTGACAGTCGTAGGTATTCAGTCGCTCAAAAAGTCTGACAACCAGTCTTACGAATATCGTATTATTACCTAGTACCAACTGGGTTGTGGAAATCAGATTGGCAGTCGCTCCATGTAAAACACGGGTATTCACCTGCATCTGGTTAGACTGGAAGCCGACCCTAACATAGTTGGGAAAAGGCTAGGCAGATGATGATGATTTATATTTTACTACTTGAGAAACGAAAAACTGTTCTGGTAAAACGGATTTTTCTAGAAAGCGTAGAACTTTTCGCTACCAGGCTACTAGGATAACGACACAAACACACGAAACTGCAGCTTGAAGTTTTGCAAGAGCATAAGCATAATCAGCCTATACTATTTCCATTATCTGGACACCCCACCTCTCTATGGGAGGACATCACGAGGACTCAGTAGATGTCACATTTTAGAATTTTCAAAACTTGCAGTAGGCCCAAAATAGCAACCGTAGCACCTGCAAGTCCTGCAACTGAGCTAGATATATTTGGCGGCCATAACATAAATAGTTGCTAATCAATAACTATCACGGATTATATTCGGGCACAACATCTTTAATCCGTTGTAGAATCGATCAAAACAGGCGCCATTTTGGGCGTCGTGTGTCATGGAGACATACGTGATGGAATCTCAGGTATGCAAAGTGGGTTTTTCAATGGTGATAAAGGTGTAATGAATGGTTTTGGTTAAGTCTTGAATTATAATGAAAGAACTGTATGAGATTGGATACCACTAGGTTTCGGTATAAGAACGAAAGTGATACTTATTATTCAATCATTTGTCCGTTCCATGATGTGTTCTTACGTAGGTAAGTTAGAGTATTTTGTACTTGATAGTTCTTAGCACTGCTAGTTTATTTCTGCGTGATCATCTGCTTCCCTTTTTTTTTTTTTTTTTTCCTGATGGTAAATCATCAAATGACCCCCCTCACTCTGGGCGGAGCGGAAGGGAGTGTCAGACTTGTACTGACTAAAACCCATCCATGTTCCTTCTTTGCCCTTTGTGTTCCAGGGCCACGGTATCTCTTTCGAACAGTCCCGCAGCCCTGGCAGGCATCGGCCCTTGCAGACCCCTACATCGTTGCTGACATCTCTTTGAGGCGCGCGTGGAACACGAACGCGCCATCGACACGGCCTGTCGTCAAAAGACGGCCGGACGGCGAGCTAGCCCATAGCTCGCCGTCCACAGGCCCGCGCCTACGGTGGCCGGGAGCCACCACGTGACCCCCGACGCCCAGGGCGTATCCCGCGGCGGCTGGGACGTGAGGTTCTTTCCCTCTCACGTCCCGCTATCATCTGCTTCCCTTGAGTGACGTTTGTCGTCATTGAGGCTGCTTATTATCACTATCATCTGTAAATGTCTTATGTCATGATACAGAGTCGTCTTGATTACATTTGCGTCATTGATGACATAGCTTTTAGTGACGTTGGCAAGGCAATCATTTCAGAATCATGGCGCAATTGTTAAAATAACGACTCGTTCACATTGCTGGAAATGGCCATGGAATTAGTCATCTCTAGTAGAATAAACACTGAACAGCCTATAACGTTCCCACTGCTGAGAATAAAGCCTCCCTTCTGTGAGAGGGAATGGGCCACATTATCCACCATTCGGCCCTAGTGTGTGTTGAATGTCACATGTCTTCATATTTTTTGTTCTAGGACATGCCTGTTTCCTCACAATGTTTTCCTTCAACGTGTTGTTCTGTCCCATCATCCAATATAACAACAAAATATTCAAAACAAACTCTAAAATGCGACCTCCAAAAACCTCATCCATATCTATTCAGCGGTTTATGTGATCAGCGCGTCAGTACAAACAGAATTCGTAATTATTTGGTACATTTATAATGGTGTGCAATTTTCTACTAAACAGACATCTGAATGTAACACAGTTTTGTTTGATATAACCACTTGATAAATACTTTATGTTAATAAAGCCATGCACTAGAATCCAATAATCGCAAAGGACACACATAATAACATAATAATGTAAACGTTTATATAAATTCACCATTAAATGGGGGAATTAAATGCCATCGGCTGTCGACTCACAAAGATTTATAGCTTGCCACGGCCAGTTAACCGACTGTTAACGATTTTCTAATGGGGATAAAATTGTTAAATTGTAGAACTGTGGGCTAAGATAGATAGAAACGTAGATACGGGTGATGTGTGTAATTTTCTTCTTTTTATATAACGTATTGCGTATTGCGTTTTGCGTATTGTCGTATTTGGTTTGCTGTAAGAAAACCCAATTCTGGGTTAAGCTCGCCATTGTACCTAAGCTATATTGTTGCAATTTGTATGTATATTTTTTTGTGTGCAATAAAGAATAAAGCAAGCAAGTATTGCGATGGCACATAGTATGCCAAGCAATCGGCGATAAAAGAGATTTTTTGAAAAGCAGTATTTCAGTATACGAAAACCGCGACGAATCTACTTAAAATGTGCGACAGAAGATCGGCTGAAGTAGGGAATGATGAAACTGTTCGAGAGTCTTCGACTGAAAGATTAGCTCGTCTTTAACTGTTTATTATTGAAACTACAACTACCACTACTTTTGTGGTATTACTGAATGTGATACAGACGGCAGAAGTAAAGATGAAAAAGGATTCCCTCAATGATGATCTCTGTCAATATTCATCACAATAATTATTCTTGCTACTCATATTCATTTCTTTGCGTTCCACAATTCAAGTATAAAAGGTGATACAAAAGACTTAAAGCTAAGAACAATCGTTGACGCTGTTAGAGGGCAGAGCAACAATTCCTTATCATTTTATCTCTATTGTCACACACGAAATTGATACCCCATCATTAAAAATTTCATATCTATCACATGGCCATGTTAATTCACCATTTGTTCCCGAATCACGACTGTGACCAGTCTTGCTAGTATTGCCATGTGTGAACATTGCCACTTTTGTAACGTCTCCATTGCTTTCATTGTTACATCATGAGTTTCGTGGTATGTGATAATTTGTGTCTTTATTGTGCTCAAGGTCATAAAGTCTATTGGAAAAGGCTTGATACTTAGCATTGAGTTTTACTCATGTGTTATTTTCAATTGTGGGTGTCAAAGGTTTTGTAAGAACTAATATTATTGCATAAGATACTGTAATATCTCCTCTTGGGAGAGGGCACTGGCTCCTGCTACACAGGTCTATCACCTAGCATAGGAGTCAGGGACTTCACACAATTTTGCAACCACTTTCTTGTATAATAAAGATTATTGATTAACTACACGAGTAAATTTCAGTACACTGCTTAGTTGCCCTCATTTGAGTGTGTATGATTTTACCCATTTTATATATTAATTTTTGCTGCTTCTATTGTGGCCTTCTTCTCATCCTTTCGGAAGGACAAGTAACAATCTTGCTTAATACTTTAATCGTGCTCGTCCGCTTCTCCTAATCAAAATCCTTTTGCCCTTGAACTTCATTCACCACTCCACATACATATCAACTTTCCTCTACGTCCTACATAACACTTAGCATTAACCTACTAATCGTCGTCATAATTACCAACCGTAGCCTCACCCGCTCCAATATGACTAGTAGCATGAACAGATCGATAACTATCGGTTTCCTGTGCCACATTGAGATTACCAAGATCATTACTGTCGCCGCCATTAACAGTAATAACACCCTGACAAGTTTGAAGACTTTCTCGAAGGTGGTGAGTTGTCGGTGCTTTGATTGTAAGACCTTTATTTGTAGTATCATTCATGCGTGGCTCGTCAATTACTGAGGGTATCTTGTCATTTCTACCCGGTCTATTACTGCTGCGGCTACTATATTAACTGTTGATAATGTTGTTTTTTAAGTGATAACTTCATTTGTATTTTCAATAATTTCGAGTACATCTATCAAACATTCCTGAGTTGCTTTATATCTAAGATGTTTCTTGTTTTGTTCAATCAATTAATCACATAGTGTCCTTGTCAGACTGCCAAACAATACTGCTTCAATTACTGAACATCTTCAACTTTCTTTAATTCTTCTTCATCTTTTAGTTCCCAATCACCGTCCAACGTTGCCGATCACCTTATTTCTATACTTTTTAAAATTAATATTGCAGTCTCGACAAATATTCGTTCATTAAGTTGTACTACATACATATTGTGCCTACCATAGCGTTGTGTAGAATTGATTATACTATAATACTGTCAGGTTTTTTTTTAGCCTATACTGTCCCACTGCTAAGCAAAACTTCCCCCGATTCCAAACACTTTTCTCGCCCCACGTTTTAGTGTACTTAAATATTTTTGCCTTAAATTAATATTCGTGTCGGTGACATCAACCATTTTCAGAACAGCCCTTAAAAGGACACAAAGCCCCTTAATTTGAAATTTATTTAATCGTACTCACTTTGCAATACAATTTTATGGAAAACAGTAAAATGTAAATGTACTAGTATGTATTAATTAGCTCTGAAGTCATAGATAACGATTGATAGTAAATAGGCGTAGATAATAATAATAAATCTATTTGCAGTACCTACTGGCTTTATAGCTTCAGGGCATGTTGTGCTTTCGATGAACGAAATTCCTAGTGAGCGGCACTTTATACCATGAATATTCAATAGCATTATTACGAAATAGGTTAACAGCTTCTGATGAAGTTACAAAGTCGATCTCTACGTAATAGATGAAAAATGCTCTGATGAATTAATTTTATTATGCATTAAATCCGCCTTTGTACCACTATTGTAAATGAAATGAAGAGGATAAATAAATGAATGTAAAGCAACATTTACGATAATTTCTAATCATTTTGATAAGTAGGTTTATGGTTTACGTAGTTCTTATGAAAAACAATGTTTGAACGCGTTAGTTAATGAAGAAGACTGTAATTATGTTTAATCTGCACCTATTTTGGGTCAAAACTGGCACAAAAAACGTCCTTGCCATCGTCACCATTTTATCTTGTATTTCATTTAGTTTTTTCGTCGTCTCATGCGGCATTCTGTTGCCACTCCTCCTTCAAAGAAATTCAAATGTGGCCAATGTCTCTTGCAAGCGTCGGTATCTAAATACATTTCGCACATTTGTCTCAAATTCCTTTTGTTTAAATATAAATCGATCTGGACTGCGGGCATTTTAGTAGATTACTTGGAATTCCTGAAATGTGCGCTTTAGCCCAGAATCCGGTTGTTTGGCGTGACTAGTGTTAACATTAGTTGATACTGCCAGCCTTTTGTCTTAGACTGTACTAAATTAGACAGCTTGTTTAACTTTGCGTATTTGAAATTCCGTCTTAGGTAAAATATTGGGTTGGATGGTGAACAGTAGCGGGAATAAGTCGGTTTGGATTTTAGTTAGGCATTTGATAGACTAGATCAAAACTGAAATTTCACTATTAACTTGAATGTCTTGCTTTCCTGTCTTGTCTTGGCAGAGTGTCATAGGGGGGGGTGGCTATCTGAATCTTTTATTTGCTTTTTATAATTTATTTATTTGCTTACATTGCTCATGTAAATACTGACATCCAGCAGCATCTGGCTAGACTAGAAGCCGACCCCATCGTAGTTGGGAAAAGGTTAAGCAGAGGATGATGTTCTTATCACTAGTTACAATCTTCTAAACAGGCAACTGCCTTCTGAAGAATTTTGACAGTAATTTTGATTTATGAAGTATTTCTGTTAATAGTATTTTGTTCGTTAGAGGTGTGTCTGCTAGAAGAAGTTTCATAAGATTAGTAAAGGAAGACATCCAATAAGGTTTGAATCTCTATCGCTATTACCATTAATAGTTTGGAGTCAATAAATTGACTGGTTTTACGATTGTGGAAAATGTCAAATGATTTGGTAACATCGTATCATTCTATTTTCTGTGAGTCTCACTGACCACGGTAAAGTGTTGATACTGGCCTGTTTATAACTGTTAAATCAGGAAAAAACGATTTTTCCGATAACAGACCTGGTTCTGCCAAAACCAATCCACTATCTGTAATTAATTCAGTTAAATACTTCAAACTAATCGAACATTCTAAATGTGATAATATTACTATTCATCAGTGGCGAAGGTTCCATACAACTCGATTCCTACCGGATTCCTTTTGATAAATGGCACAGTCAGTATTCTATAGACAAATAATACATATAATCAAATTAAAGAGTTGTACTCCGGCTTACCTCTTACAAAAATTGACCCTTCGCTACTGCTATCCAGTACAATCCCATATATGTACAACCTAAACGTGTGCGTTGGAAAGATTTAAAAATAAACAGATTTTGAATGGGCAAACTCAAAATCATTACTTCGGTAAATTGGAGAAATTGTTATGTGGGTTGGTACTTTTATATAATTTTGCTTTATTGTTAATTTAATCATTTTGTTTTGTCTTGTGCGAGACCAATAAATACTTTTTCTTTCTTTCTTTACGTTTTAGCAGAACGAAGCAATTATCATGAGACATAACGTTCTCATTGTTTTAAAGTTGACAGTGCTCACTGAACCGGTGTCAATTTCGTGCAATAAATGGAATCTGTCGTCGCATCTTCTTAACATGTTCAATGGATATTTCCTGGTAAAATCACCCTTTTTTTTCGGATGGGAAATCATCAAATGACACCTCCCGCTCTCGGCGGAGTGGAAGGGAGTGGCAGACTTTTACTAACTAAAACCCATGCATGTTCCTTCTTTGCCCTCTATGTTCCAGGGCCGCGGTATCTCTTTCGAACAGTCCCGCAGCCCCGGTGGCATTTCACATATTCTATGTTTATCATTATCCCGCAAATAAGTATGGAAGCACTTCTGACATCACTATAATTGTATTGGAACTCTGCCCATTTCTTGAGTCTCTTCAGGTTGTATAACTGCGCTTTCTACCCTGTTATCGTAACAACTCTTCAGTTTTTGGATGCAGGCCAAACAACGTTCTCATATTATTTTTCTGTTTAAAATATTTTATTCCAAGTTTAGAAAAGTAATCACTTTATCTTATCGAAAAAGTTGTTGTGGTTGTTATTAATATTTCGCTCTTATTCCGAAAAGTATTTATTAAATGAGTATGTAAGGGTCGTAGCGGGTTGCATTCTTTAAACATTTGCACTCTAAGCATTATTTTATCAAGCACACGTACTCTTAAATCGCGAAAACTACACAAAAACACTGATTGCATCTCTTAATGAGCACCAAAGTAGAGACAAATGCATGGCTGGCGTCGAAATCAACAGCTATTGTTGTGCGGCCCTGACTCCTGACTCAGGCCCTAATGACTGCAACTCGTGAGTCGCCATATAAAGACGTGTTTTGTGCATATTTTGATATCTATACAAATAAATTAAATTGATGAGTCTGTTTGTAATTTCAAAATATCAGCTTTTTTACTGAATGCAGATGCAAGTATATGCTGTATTTATAACAAAAAAAACAATTTTTATTTTTTTTGTCTGTCTGTTTGTTTCGGCTAATCTTCGAAACGGCCGGAACGATTTTGACTTTTACTGGCAGATAGCTAATGTTGTGAGGAGTAACTTTTATTTTAGAAAAAGGGTTAGGGATTCGTGCAAAAAAATTAAAACCCTTGAAAGTGTTAACAAAATCGGATTCAAATAGGGACGTAGTGGAACTCGTGGGCAACATCTAGTTATAATACACAACTAGTGACGTTATAGCTTCATTGGCGTCTAGCGTCCGCCGCACAAACTTACGCGTACTTCAACATAACTGGCGAAATGTACAAATGTACTTTAGGTAACACACTTGTAATCACGAGCCACGTCTCCACCTAGCCTTTCGTGGATTACAAGTATGTTATATAGTGTAGCTATGTCATGTTCGTAACTTGCTTGGTATTTAGCAGTCCTCTCATTTATGATTGTGTGTTTATCATCTTTATTTGTTTGCTCGTCGTGTGTTTAAGCTTCAACAGTTTATTTGCCGTTATTTTCACCATTACTGTTATCCGGCTTGTGACAATAGCCAATCAAATAACTACTGTCTGGCAGGCTACCGAGAATCTAAATGGAATAATTGTGCGTTGATGAAATGATTTGTCTTGTTTGTTCGTATTGAAACATGAAATATTAATCGGTAGCATGACTTTCGAGGCGTTATTGTTCTATTGAAAGCAAAGATTGAAATGTGTAAAAGAATTTATACTGAGAAGACTGAGCTCACAAATCACGCATGGAGCGGTAAATACGATTTTCAGCATAAGTGAACGAGAACACTTCTGTCAAATAAACGTGGTCAGTTTTGACACGGTAAGATAAAATAAGTCTTTATTTGCTTTAAACATGGTATGATGGTGTTACAGTCTTATACTTTGTCCACATGTTTAGCTATACAGAATATCAATTGCATGCAAAATAATTGTCATGTCAAAACAACAGTACGGTGAATCTATCGATTTAATTCTTTTAAGGGATTGTTTTGGCGTTTTGTGCTTTTTAGCTCTTCAGATGCTACGTTGCTCCATCTTATGCAATATTTATCATATTATGAATATTAAACTCATACAACTCCTCTGACTGCCTCGTTGGTCTAGTGGTCGCAGTTGCAACTGCTGAGCATGAGGTCTTGGATTCGATTTTCTGTTCGGGCAAAGTGTTATCGCGTTTTTCATTAGGAATTTCTCAGTAGCAGCCACGGAGTCTGGATTTGGGCTTGGGTGATGGCTATAGGCTTATCCCTGTTACATGGCACTTAAACATAACTGGCGAAATGTGGATGTACTAGGTATTAGGTACACCTCTGCTTTACCATTCGGGAATTACAAACGTGATGTTATGTTAAACTGATACAATTTACCATCTTTCACTACACCCATTTCAAAACCCACCCATATGAAGCAGTAAAATCTATTTCGGTTCCTAAACCGCCACATCCGCGTCAAACAACGAGTAACGTGTCGTAACTCGTAATGTTGTTCCGTGTACGGACAGATGTGCTCAACTGCTTACTAGGTCACCCTTAAACGTAAACAGTGTTTATACAGACACCTGCGATGCAATAAAATGGCCGTTAAATTGTGGCCATATAGGCCATAGGGCTGCCCGCCCACGGAGTGTTAAGAGAAGGCGGTTAGGAATGTAGGCTTGGAGATTTTTGGTGAAGTTTGTGGTCGGCATGCATGTATGACCAGATTTATGAACATGAACGGAGCAAATGGAGTGTGCAAGGATGCAGGTGGAATTCTGTAGTTTCTGCTTATTTCTTAGAAAAAAGGCGCGATTTAATTTGTGCATGATATGTATGGTGTGGTGGGGAGGGGTATAGTATTACCCATTACTAACTGGGTTGTGGAGGTCAGATAGGCAGTCGCTCCATGTAAAATACTGGTATTCAGCTGCATCCGGTTAGACTGGAAGCCGACCCTAACAGATGGGAAGAGGCTAGGCAGATGATGATGCATAGTTTGGTGGTTAAAGAAGGTGTAGCTGATGCTGCTTGGATAGTAAGGGTAAGGGAAACAGGTTCTGGTGATATTGGTCGTGGTCTATATGAAGTTCATAAAGGATGTGAGAGTATGGGATGGCTGGATGGCCCAGAACATAATATTTTTTCTTGCCGCTTGCACGACAGTAACAGTACAGTTTGTTTTAAGTTCCGATTTCAATTTTCCTGTTTTGTCTTTTCTCCACACTGTGTCTACATTTCTAATTCTACTTTCCTCTCGCAGGTCTGCTGGAAGAGATTTCTCATGAAATAAGCAGTACCTTTGTGCTCTTCTATCTTAATGTAATGTCTTATTAAGTATTTTGCATAAAATAAATAAATTCAGTATTTTAATTTTTGTAGGGCAAAAGTACGGCATCGTCAAATAAACCATTTACAGGTATCTTTTGGATAGTCAAAAAGAGTCGGTTAGTTATTCAGAAAGTTAAATCTAAAGTTGCCGAGACGTAAATCTCTATGGAAAACAACAAACATCGCAAAGACCCTAAAACAAGTAGTTTCATAGCGATTCTTCAAACATGTTCCCATCTCAACATTAGTTCTCACAAAGCAAGCATCAGCCCTGTACCACGTGGGTGAAGCAATGCATCACCCGCCAACTGGAACGCTCAAGTTTCCGGAGGCTAAAATTAAATCGAAACACTCCTGGGTCGTAACTTTACATTGTAACCATTTGTATTTACTATTTATTTCATTTTTAAATTTATCAGTCATCTTCTTTGATGTTTTGTGCGATACAGAAGATAGATATGTTTCTTTTGGTGCGTGGCTTTAATCGGAACTAGTGCCGCCATCTTGTTTTTCGTACTGTTGCCCTTATCCCAATTTATTTGGGGTCGGCGTAGCATGTCTCCTTCTTCCATACTTCTCTATTACTCGTCTTCTCATCAGACACCTCCTTTCCAGCCATATCATCCTTCACACGGTCCATATATCGTTTCTTTGGACTTCCTCTACTCTTATAGACATCCACATTCATACTCAAAACTTTCCTCATGATAAGAAAACATTACACAGAAATGAGGCAAAGGATAGCGCTATTCAGAGTTCTACTGGGGGCCTACCACCAATTGTGGTAAAAGTAGTACCCGTTTTGTTTTTTAAAATTTTCCTTAATTATGGGAAAAATTTAAAAAAAAAATACTGCCGTGGTGCGCCCTGGTCGGACAAAATAAAAGTCATACAAGAAGAATTTCACGCAAAAATTCTTCGCAAGAAAGCACATCTGTTTCTAAATATTTAAAAATAGCTTTTCCATTAAAATAAAACAACACATTTAAAAGCATTATATCTTTCTAATGAAATGAAATTAAGCGTAATCAAATATTATAATGAATTCACACTTAAGTTGTCCCATATAAAACATATTTTACAATAAATAAAACTGTTCACATTTCTTATATTAAATGCAAAATCAAACAAAACGAATGTTTCTCATTATATTTATGATACCCAAAGTGGGTTTCTTTCCAATTTTACATGAAATACGACATTTCTTATTAGTTTACGATTTATATATTTTATTTATTAATGTGGTTTAATTTATGAGTTTTTCTATAACTAATGAAGTATAATCGATGTTTTTATGAGCTTGGACAAAAACGACATCTTTTTAATGCAAATTTGTGTTAAATTCTTGATTCTAGCATGAGACAAAGGAAATATTTTGAAAGGTGTGCCAGTACATATTATAAGTTGTCTGGCTCATAAAATGTTCTTACCATTGTCGAACGTACCATAGGTGTACAAAAACGGCATCTCCGGGCTCTATGGTTTTTATTTTCAGGATAGTTTTGAACATCCTGTTATTTCGTCTCCAAAGCAAAGGTCAGATGCAGGTGATGCAAGGACGGTCAACCAGGCATTAATGGCAGCAATTTGTTATTGACAGCGCGATTATGTCGTAGCATTAGTGTTAGACCTTATCTATCAGCACTTAATTCCATTTTTCTATGCTCCTATCTTTGTTAGTTAGCTCAGATCCGTCATTTGCTAGATCGAGAAATGGAGCGGCAGTGATATCGCACGCGGTAGCATCGACGATGCGCTCGGCAGCATGCGATTCCATGTTGTTAGCATAAGCACAATCAGCCTATAGTGTTCCCACTGCTGGGACACACGCCTCCTCTCTAGAGAGGGAATGGGCTATAATCTACCACGCGGGCCCAGTGTGGGTTGGTAGATGTCACATGTCTTCGAATTTATGGTTCTAGGACATGCCGGTTTCCTCACGATGTGTTCCTTCATAGTTTTGAGAGAAGTGGTGATAAAATAAATTACACAAAGTAATGCGCCTACCTGGG
Source organism: Noctua comes (assembly GCA_963082995.1). NCBI lineage: Eukaryota > Metazoa > Arthropoda > Insecta > Lepidoptera > Noctuidae > Noctua > Noctua comes. The sequence goes on from OY720285.1 coordinate 12,079,667, forward strand.
TTCGAACCCACAACTGTGCGTAAGTCGGGGCCGCCACCACTGGGCCACCGCTGCTCTCCATCACTGCGCCACCGCTGCTCTGGATGGATTCTATGTTGTTAGATATGGCGCAACTACATATAAGAGCTATTTCAATAGTTCTGATGTGCGGTTGACGGACGCAAAGGGAACTGAGCTAATAAGACATGACTTCGGTAACCTTCAAGAGTAAACCATAAACAAAAACAATTACCTACACATAAATGTTATGTACTGACTATTCATTAAGCAGTTTCCATGTACTTGGACATGTTTTTGTTAATTACGAATATGTTAAAACTTGTCACGCTACACTTTTTGTTGAATATGTTGGATTTTACGACATTTTAATAACTCGCGATGTAGGATGAGGATGTATGTTGGGTTTTCTTGTTGTAAACTTAGTGAAGGACAAGCTCTTAGAAGCCTCGTATTTGATTTCGATCATTATTCGTTTATGATCCTCGGCCATTTGCGACTTCTATAAATATACCAAAATTCTGAATAGATATCAAGGTATGATGGGAATACGAAACATTAAGACACATGAACAATTTATTAAACAGTTACGTAGCATCTAACCAGCATGCCGCTGAAAAGGTTCTATAAAAAATAATTTCAATTGAATATTGAGCTTCTAAATTAAAAGTGTTCTAGCTATAGATTTTCTACAACGATTTCGTCATCTAGCACTGACTACTGCAATTCAAAATAACTACGAATTGTCAATAATGCTCTTATTTCGTCTAAACCTACAACATCAGCAATAAGCTTTTCAGGGGGGCTACCAGCAGCTCTTACAGCAATAACTTAAACTATTTCATGAAAAAGTCATTCAATGGTATTTAATGAACTGAGAGGGTTGTATTGATGGTTTTAATTCTTATAATTCTGTAAATACATACGTGTTACGGCCGCGAATTATATTTTAATCAAATAAATTGCAAAAAACGTAAGGAAATTTGAATTTCACGGGCTACCCTGACGCTTCCACCTTAGATCTTACTTCATTGCGGGAAAAAAATGGAGTAACGCAAGACATACAGCAAGATCACTTTTACTCACTGAAATACGTGGAGGTGGTGGAAAGCCCCCAGGATTCAAGTTATAAATATGTTGGCAGTTCCCTAGTCTAAAATATGCCATTTATGAGCTGGTATATTGTTTATCAGCTTGTAAGGTATGTTACTCATTATTTTATTAGCAGTAGCTTGTAGTTCGCAATGAAATTCAAATTGTTTTCGTATCGTAATTTCAGATTTATCGTTCAGTAATAGGTATTTGTTAAGTTATGAGTTTGTCATAAGTTAGTTTGTGTTGTGTTGAAGTTATCAATATCACTGGAATAGCGAACATTTAATCGTGGGAATAAACGACTGGGATTCAACTTGTGTCAACTTAAAACGGCTTCATTCGTTTTCCATCTCTGTAGAATATCTGATCTCTAGCATGTTATCCTTGTAATTTTAATTCTGGTATTGCTGAAATTATAAAGATTCATTCATGGTTTTTGTTATTTTATTTCTGTATTCTATTTAACAAAAAATAGAGAAGGGCCTTATTCTTGTATTGAATAATTAGGTCATCTTTCCCGAGTTACTCAAACCAAGTAACTCCTGCGCATTGAACTAAGTAATGAAAACAAATAATTGTCCAATAGTATAGCAAACATGACATTTGACAGAACGCTGCCACTCCCATCAGATGCTATGTTCAAACATGGAGATGTAATCGTCAATTACGAAATGACAGGCGCGCGAAATGTCATTGAATCGCTGGATGGTCCGTTAATAATCTTCTTAAATGATTGCTGCGATTGGGTTATCATTTCGAAATTGAAAAAGTCCTGATAGAAAATTCGGTAATTTTACGTTTTTGCCCTTTTTCGCAATTTATTGACTTTATATTTTTTCTTAAACAAATCCCCTGGAATCGAAATGGACATAATTATGACAAAGTTTGGATAGGGAACAAAAAAGAGAAATATGTCCGGGCAAATCCGGAATCTCGTAGTCGTATGGCAACCGGCAACCTTACCTACGATGTGAATCCAAATACCTTACGTCCCAATTGTACCTAGTAAAAGCCGCCGATCAATTGGACTTATAATTATTACGGAAATACACCTGCCGTAGTGTAGGCTGGGCTTATGACTTCCTAGTATATTTTGTAGTGTGGGTGACGGTTGTAGAGGTCCATATTAATTGTATTTAACTGTGTATGAACTTCAAACACTGTTTTAAGCTTTCACGGTTTATGAACTTATGAGATTTTATGTAAAACTTCATTTCCGTATAAAGGGTGTAACAAGACCCTTAACAAAACCGAAAGGCACTTATTCTCCCCGTCATTGCGATCATTTTTTTGTTCTAGACCATACCTGGGACCTTCTAGTTTCGGAGATATTGAGGGTCAAAGTTAAAAATTCAAAAGTTTTTTTATATACGTGTTTTTAATGTAAGATTTTTACTTTAAACTCCGCCATGACCCCCGTACTATTCAATCCATCCATCAGCACAATGTTTTGAGTGCGTTACATTAAGTCCTACCAAAAACGTGATTTTAACCCCAAAAAAAAAGTTTTCCGTTTCTCAGCAATAATTTTTGCGTTAAGTTACTTAGTTTGATGTACAGAATGTTTCGTTGACAGCTTCGTGAAGGATCCGTTTACACCCTATATGTGTTACACCCCATACCAATATTGAAAGAACATCCTCCTTTAAGGTCTCCAACTAATCTATTCTATAACTAAATCCATAACTCCTCTTGAAACAAGCGTACTTTAAACTAAAAGTCAATAAAAACCCTCTGCCAAAGCCCATTATCGGCCATCACTGACACTTGGGCCCCACAATTACTGTCCCAGCTAGTTTCTAGTCGGCGTTAACAATCTAATGGGGGAAAATTACAAGCTTTCGTGCTAACTGATGCCGACAACACTTCCTTTTAGAAATACTTGGGGTATGTAGTACGGAGGTTTCAATGCTTTTCTTTCGTGATGTGAGGATTTGGATGGGTGGTCAAAGCATAGACACGGGCGTGTCTATGGCTAATGCTTTGTGTAGTTTATTTCATCACCACTGCTCGCAAAACATTGAAAACAAGAGGAAATTAACACGTATTAGAACCAGAATTCCGAAGACATGTGGTATCTATAAATTCGCACTGGATCCGCGTGTTGTGCGGCCCACTCTCTCTCTCTCTAATTGAGGTGGCCTGTCCCAGCAATGGGAACAATCAGAGCGGTTTAAGCTTTGCTATTTTCAATGGGTCATTCTCCCATTGAGACATTTCTGAGCTTTAGCTTATATTTCCTTTTATTTGAACGCAGTACTCACCCACCAGACACGCCTATGATCTTTACCAGTTGAGTGAGTGATTACGTCGGCACTTGAACGTAGTTTGTCGTAAAAGCTGTTATCCGCTACATGTAATAGATTGGTTCCTACGGCGCACTCGTGACGTAAGCCAACGTGGCGGTTAGAGTTGGGGAATAACCAGACGTATCGACGCGGAATCGAAAATCCGGACAGTTGAGCCGTTCAGAAAGAATATCATGTTCTTGGATTAAAAGAGAATGGTCGGACGCGGTGTCGAGTCTCGCCGATCGAACCATATCGAGACGATGACTTCTTTATCGCTGTTTTCCTTACCTATGACAGTTTCAAACCGCTGCTGCAGGGCAAAGACATCAGTAGTGAGGGGGGAATACTGTCTCTCAAACTAGAGCGTTTTTTTTTTTAGCTCTTGGCAAAGGGCTTCCAGGGATCACTCTTTGTTATAGGAGTTCAGCTTACCCCGCCATCTCCGTTAGGCGTGTCACCATGTTGTTTTAATTAACTCGCAACAAAACTAACCAAGCTCCATTCTTCTCCACAGGCTAAATCCGAAGAGCAGCTGACATGCGAGAAGGAATGGCTGCAAACTGGTCACATGTGGCTGGCTCACCGCGGAGGCTTTACGGCGGTGGTCAGGGATGGGGAGGCAGACGCCGGCAGGGCCAAGGTCCGGGTGCTGCAGACTGGCGAGACTCTTGCCGTTGATGAAGATGATTTGGAGAAGGTAGGCGATATAATCTAGCCTCTTTTGAGAATTGCGCAAATAAGGGACTTTTGTCGGGGTAATTTTTTGTTCGTCAAAACAGATCGCTTCCAACTGCATTGAATAAGTAAGCATTGCCGGGACTAAAAGTACCAGCCGTGTACAAAAAGTCCCCCGAATAACCAAGAACATCGATAGACCGGACAACACAAAAGTACAGGAAATTGCCCGCGCAAAAGCGCATCACGCACACAGCAGATTTAGGAACCTCACGCACTATGGGGCCACGACTTGTCGCCTGACTGGCTGCTGTATTGAACAAAACTGGTCGGACCGCCGGTCGTGCAGTCAAACTTTCTTCCTGGCCGAAACTTCTGCGGCCAAAAGTCAGAGTCGTCGCCGCGTAGTACGCGAGGTCCTCTAAAGTTCGTGGTGATCGTTCAAAAAGAAAGTCCTTCGACTGCGCAAGCTTTTAACTTCTATGTTGTAGTCGTCTGAGATAACCAGACGACAGCGAGCATAACCTAAGTTATAGACCGACCGCTTGAATGAGTCCTCGCGAAGGCATCAATTTAAATGGAATATTCTGAAGGTTGATCACGTATTGGTTCAATTAGTATCGTATTACTTATGTGGATTATGGTTATTTTAAAGCAAATAACCTGTGGATATTGTTAGGACTTTGTGGAGGCTTAATGTGCCTTTGATGGGGCAAGGCGGAGGACTTATTAAAGCGGTCGGTCTATTGTGTTCTGTTCTCCATTGTATACGAGTCCGCAGAACTCGTTGACACGACGTACTAACCGACTGCGATTTTACCGAAGAAAATGACACTGAAAATATTAAGAAAAACCAGTCTCTGCAATCGATCCCATGATGATAATCCAATAGGATCACACCCTTACCTCCAATCTTACTTTCCAGGCAAATCCACCCCAACTAGAACGCTGCGAGGACATAGCATCCCTGCGCTGTCTGAACGAATGCGGAGCTCTCAACGTGCTGCGCTCGCGATACGCCGCCGGGCTGCCCCACGCCCGCGCCGGTCATGCTCTCCTGGTACTTGGCCCGCCGAAGCGCACCTCTCCTATTTATACTGAGAAGGTAAAATAACACTTTTAATGAATAATATTACATGGTAATTAATATGTCTATGGTTCTATGGGTTCGACTAAAATAGCCGCACGGGTAGACCTTCAAGGTTAAGCAACGTTTGCCGCGGTCGGTCCATGGATGGGTGACCAATTTAAGTTATCGAGATTTCTCTGTGCCTCGAAAACCACGTTTAGCTGTTGGTATCGGCTGTCATTCCTAGATCTTGGACAGTCGTTACTGGCAAATTCTGAAAACCAGTCTTACCAAAGTGTAGTTAATATGTGTTGGGGGTTGTGAAGGTCAGATAGATATTGGTAGTTGTGAAGGTCAGATAGGCAGTCTTGGTAAAATACTGATGCAGATGAGGTTGATTCTTCAAGTCTCCCCCTAAAACCTTTCAATTTGTTGATCTCCAGGTGGCAGCAATGTTCCGAGGCTGTCGGGCTGATGACATGCCGCCTCACGTGTTCGCAGCAGCTCAGTCCACGCACCGCTGCATGCTGGCTTCAAGAAGAGACCGGGCCATCGTCTTCCTCGGCAGGTTTGTATATCTGGTATTCGATGCCAGTGTCGCTGGTGGGTTCCTCAATTTTGACAGCCCCAACTTGCAAGTTCTACGTGTGTTAATAAGTTCTACCACGGCAGGCGTGTTTCTTTGTCGTATTTATTTCATCAGCACTATTCTAGCAACGGTGAAGAGACACATCGTTAGGAAACAAAAATGACCAAGGACTAAAATTTCGTAGACATGTCCTCTCAGAAAGGCCTGTGTATTGTGCATTGCGATCATTTAGACTTAAGGTGATATATTGAAAAAAGATTGTATTTTTTATTTCGTGTAACTTGTTACTTTTTTCGACATCACGGCGTAACGCTTCAGAGTTATTCAATGGAATTTACTTTAAAACATAGAGAATTATCATATCAAACTTTACTCAAAGTAGTTTTAAATTTAATTCATTTATTTTGTGTATAAAAGAGTAAATTCGTTCTGGCACATACGTCGTTTTATTCCGAGCGCACGCACATTATAGCCACCTCTTCTTTTGCGTTTCAAAAGTAATTATAATAAATTTAATAAAATATAATAACAATCAAACTGACATAGGTTTATGTCAGTTTGCCTATTAACAAAATATTGATTTGTGAATGTCAAGTTTGTGTTAATTGTATTACAGACAAGGACAACGGTTGATTTAATTAGGTTGTTCCTACTTGTTGCTTTATTAGTGTAGATTTCATATAAGTTAATAAGTTGACATGATTAGAGTAAAAGGCATTGTGAAAAAGTAGTGTGTATGGTTTGAATTATTTGTTTATTCGTCTCAATCAGTGGATCAGTGTCATGTCACTATTATAAATAAATAAATAAAATTCATGTATTTCAGATAATTTGATCCATACAGTCCGATTTAAATTTAAAAAATAAAATATATTAACTTTGAAATCAACATCAGAATTTAAAAATGAATTAACATTAGAATCAGTATCAAAAATTAAAAATAAAATAAGTTATCAGTAAAATCAAAATTAAAATAAGATAAAAAACAAAATACATTCTAATTAAAATAACAAAAAAATTAAAATACATTGAAATCAAAATGATTATAAGTAGTCCTTCACACTCATAGTCCGATGGGGAGGCAACCTGACAAAATTATGTTGCTTACTTACATCATGTACAACACAAAAATAGTCTTGTCAGTTTGATGATGTGTTTTGTTGCCGACCGTACAAGTAAAATTTAGGGTCTATCTTAGAGCAAAATTATACCATATCCTATAATTAACTACATCAACAAACAATTAATAAACATTGCTAATAACAGACTATTAATAGTTTTCGTTGCAGTAATTATCTTGTTAAAACCTCCTTTGACAAATTATCGTGTGGCGCCATCTATTGCAACCAATCTATCTATACATATAAAATTCAAAGTCCTGACTGACTGACTGACTGATTGACTTATTTATATATCAACGCACAGCCCAAACCGCTGGTCCTAGAGACGTAAAAATTGGAGGGAGTGTTCTTTGTGAAGAGTAAGTATCCACTAAGAAAGGATTTTTGGGAATTCCACCCCTAATTCAGCGTTTTTGATCATTCTACCCCCGAAGAGTTAAAAAGGGGGATGAAGGTAAGTAACTATGATAAGTAACTATACTTTGTTCGGTACGTTCCCGTCGGATAATTTTCGACATCCACGCGGGCGAAGCCGCTGGCAAAAGCTAGTTCGTTATAATATTGACTGTTAATTATATCGGTTCACTTGTTTTCAACATCATATCAAGATATAAACCAGCTTAGAGGAATTTGAACTTTAACTTCCTAGAAACAAGATGGAGTTTTAGTCGGAGCTAGTTTTATACCGTAAAATTATCTTAAAGCCTTTAAATGGAAAATAATAAGTCGAACTGTAAGTAAATGTCGATTATATTTTTAGTTTTCTCGTTTTTAGGGTTCCGTACCTCTAAAGGAAAATGAACCCTTATAGGATTACTATGTTGTCCGTCTGTTTGTCTGTTGGTCAGTATCCTTTTTTGTCAGGAACGCGTAGCGGTCGAACTCTTTCAGCTGTCAAAAAAAGTCAAACTTGTAAGTCAACGCGATCAAAAGATACGACCGTTTATGTCGCATATGTTTTTTTTTTTATAAAATTCTTGCCACACATTAGGAATTTCTCCTGTATCGTGGGTGCGTTTACAAACATTTAAATTCAGATACACAAACAGCCAGACCCGGAACAACTACCTGTAGGCCATACTAATATTTGTTCCGTGCGGGAATCGAACCCGCGACATGAAGCGCAGCAGTCAATCGCTCAGCCACTGCGCCAACCGTGCCGTCAATTTAACGATTGCACAAGAGAATCAAAGTCTATAGGGTACTTACCGTTGATCTAGAATCATGAAATTTGGCAAGAAGCAATGTCTTACAGCACATGTAAAATGAAATTGAAAACCGTAAATAATTATGTAGTTTAATAACAAAATACCTACAAGTTTGTACGGAACCATTAGTGCGCGAGTTCAACTCGCACTTGACCGGTTTTTATTGAATAAGATTTGTATGGCAATAGGAATTAACGGTTGCCATCTAAAGACGTAATAAGGATATTGAAGGTCGAATAGTGTCGCTTAATAATTGGATTATATTTTATTGACTAATTAATTATAAAACTAATCACTTTGAACCTGTTTTTAATATTATTATAGATGTGTGGGAAACACATGAAATAAAATAAGACAAATGGTCTAGACATTTTTTATATTACGCTTGTCGCAATGTATTAATTAAAACTTTCATAAATTATTTTTTGAGATGATATTTATAATAAAGATACGTTAGAATCGGTGGGCCAAGTTTAAATGATGATTTACTATGGATACACCTCTGCTAAGCTCTTCAGAGTTTACAGGCGTGATGTTATGTCTACTATGTTCCTAATAAACAACATTTTTTTTTCACCTAACCACAGATCCGGTTCCGGAAAAACATCAGCGATGCGTCACTGCGTCTGGTACCTCGCCAGCGCGTACCCCGCGCAGGGATCGAAGCTGACTCCCGAACGATTGGATGCTGCCTTTGATGTGCTGCACCTGTTTGGATCTACACGGTTAGTAATAATAATGAACATGAACGATGCTCGGGGCTCGTGGCTACATAACAGTCGCACGGGTCAATCTTCCAGGTTAGGCAATGCTCGTCGAGGTCTTACTGTGGATGGATGACCATCCGTTATAGACCCTACCGTGCCTCGGAAAGCACATTAAGCCGTTAGTCCCGGCAGTCATACGTAGATCTTTGACAGTCATTCCGGGTAGTCATTTTGCCGAAAATCTAAAAACCAGTCTTACCAAGGGGTATCGAGTAGTAGAGGGCAGATAGACAGTCTCTGCATACTGGTTTCCAGCTGTGTCTGGTTAGACCGGAAGCCAATCCTAACATGATGGAAAAAGGCTAAGCAGATGACAAGGGAAACAAAAGCAGGCTACCAAACACTGTTTCAAGCTTTCACGGTTTACAACGGTTTACGGTTTTGATCGCGGGTTGACTGGAGAATCCATTCACCCGCATTCTCCAGTCAACCCGCGATCATGGCGCTTGCAACAGCGCCGAAATATCGGGAGCTCAAAATAATGAACAATCACGGAAGATATCCCGTAAGTGACAGTATAAGTTTAGCAGGCTACCAATAATTTTTCTTATCATAAATTCATCTGTACACAGCACCGGATCGAACGCACACGCATCTCGCTTCGTGTCCCTCACGTCGCTGGACTTCGACGGCGGCGGCGCCCTGGCGGCGGCGTCGGTGCAGATACTGCTGCCCGACTTGAGGCCCGGCCAGGCGCCTCTCAGGGCTCTGCATACGTGAGTACTGTAGCCATCGTCTTAGATTTTGATTACCATGTTTTATAGACAAGGTCAATTACAATTTGCTAGTGAAACTCCGCAGACGTGATGGGTAGCGATATTTAAACATGCTAAAAGAAACAAAAAATGGTTTTTTGACTTTAGGGGACCCCAGATAGAGTAGTTACTTTAAGTATGATATTACAAAATCCGTTCTTTTTTGTTAAGATATCAATTAACTTCAAAAAATACCAATTAAAATTGCAAGTGTAATTTAAAATATTTTTCTTGCCTAAAAATCACCCTAACATGAAGCTATCTTTTATCTTGTTTAAATGTGGATTTCTTGGTATGTCAAGTTACGCTAGCTAATTTATTTTGACCCTGCAAAATATATGTTTGTTTAAGTGGAAATAGGGATTTGGGATTCCAATATTTATTTATTTATTTACACTTCAAGCACAAAAGCACATTGGCGGACTTAATGCCATAGGCATTTTCTACCAGTCAACCTTTGGGTGATGCAGAGACAAACAGCAATATTTGCACCTCTAAGACGATTTATAAAAATAAAAAGTGCATCTTATTTTATGTTCAGTCTATACCACGGCTGCGACGGCCGTTTACGACGCGAGCTCCTCTTCGACCAATCACCGATAAACACTCCGAACCCCTTCATGTCTTCCGCTGAGAAAGCGGAGACGCCCGCTGAGTTCTCGGCGCTGAAGGAAGCGCTGCAGCTGCTGGCCGTCACTGAAAACGAACAGATGGCGATCTGGAAGATTATGGCGGCTATTTGTCATCTGGGGTGGGCGGGGGCTGTTAAAGGTGAGTTTTCAATAACAGAGAAAGTACTAAGTAGATAATTAAAGACCATTTGGCTGAAAATGGCATGAAAATGTTAATTTTAGTATAAAATTGTAAATTAGTCACCAATGGGATAAAGCAGTTTTATGTTGCCGTCACTATGTTGAATCCCGAATGTAATAACAGATGCTAACTAACAAACCGAACGTAGCGAGTGAATTCTGGAGTAATTCCTGAGCGAAACGAGGGAATTGAATAATACTAGGGCCAAAACGATGACACGCATTCACCGAGCCCTAAAACGTGTTTGAAAATCGAATTAGTATCGCAGTAACGCTAAAACTAAAAGTAGAGTCTGCTTTTTGGGTGATAAAAGTGTCTTCGTCTTAAGCCAGGTTGAATCTTTCACTACACTCTGGATTCTAATCTTAAGGCAATTGTGACTTGCTTAAGATTAGGTTTGCATGATATATAAGGTGTTAAAAGTTGTTCTTTTTTTCCTTTCCAGCGAACACGGGCTCGGGTATGAAGTACCAGTGGGTGAGCGCGGGCTGCGGGCAGCGCGCGGCGCGCCTGCTGGGCGCGGGCGCCGACGAGCTGGCGCGCGCTGTGTTCAACACCGTGCCCACCTCGCCGCAACCCAACTCTAATCTGAGGTAAATTACCTAACGGAAATACCCATCGCGTCTGCAAAGTTTCACTACATAATTAAATTGGACCTTTTATACAATGTTACGTTAACCTTTCCAGCGAAACTCCGTAGACGCCATGGTTAGGTATCGATATCTAAATGCACTGCCGAGTTCACTGATGCCACTTTTCACCCTTATGCCTTAAGTTATAAGGTTGAAAGTGGTCAACCGTCAGTAAACACGGAAGGTCATAAAACAATAAAAGATTTCGTAATTCATTTTTTTGGTCTAGAACCGGTGATATTGATACTTAACATACCACTTGACAAAAACAGTCTCTGGTTTTGTCAGTATCTGCCTAATCCACAGACCAACCTAGGCCAGCACGGCTTAACCTAAAGATCGATCCGAGCGGCTATTATTATTTAGCTTCCTTAAAAATCGATACCCACGATATCAGTGAACATATTTTGCTCCAATAAACGACATAGCCTTATTGCCAAGCTCAGGAGGCTAGACACATCTCTTGTAGAATTTAATAATAATAGTGTATGCTCATTTCCAGAACGCCATCTCCATCGAACGAGCGTGAGATGTCGGGTACAGAAGCCGTGGACGCATTCGTCACCGGACTGTACAACGAGACATTCAATATTATCGCTGCACTGGTCAACAGGTAAATTCTCAAACACTGTTTTAAGCTTTCACGGTTTACAACTAAACTTATACTGTCACTTACGGGATATCTTCCGTGATTGTTCATTATTTTGAGCTCCCGATATTTCGGCGCTGTTGCAAGCGCCATGATCGCGGCTTGACAACCCGCGATCATGGCGGAAGATATCCCGTAAGTGACAGTATAAGTTTAGGTAAATTCTCCACCATACCTTATTGATTTGAACAAAAGTAGTAGTACATAGTACTTACTGAAGAGGTCTTCGAAGAACGCTTCGTGAGGTCGTCCGGAAAGCTTTTACAGCAGCACTCAATACCTGATTTGAGTGGACCTGTCCATTTAGTGCATGCATTTGTCAAAAATCGTATAGCTCAACTCAGAACTTAAGGACCCCCAGCACTTGGCGAACAGTTCCAATTAAATGTTATTTGGAGCAAGCCGCAATTACAATAATAATCATAAAATATTGTTTTGTACCATTTCAGGAGTCTATCGACCTCAGCGAGGACTGCAGCATCCATCTTACTGCTCGATACGCCAGGAGCTGACAATCCAATGTGTGCCGGCCAGCAGAGCGGCGCTCCACTCTCGAAGCTACTTTCAAATTACTTACAAGTACGTGTTACTGTTGGTTATTTTATGATGAAAATAAAAAAAGTATATAAAGTCAAATTAAAATTAGCTAGCAAAACGTGACAGACGTGACATGTGAAGTAAAAAAAAATTTTTTTTTTTTTGGGGTTAATTATAGCTAGTGTGTTACTTGTAATTTGAACTTTACGAACGGACTATTCATATCTTTGAACTCTTATCTCTATTACTTTGGATTTTTAAACCAGTATTTTTTTAAAAAATAATCATCAAACCATTTTGTTTTACGTTATACCATGTTTCGATAGCAATACTTGTGGGGAGTTTCGCTCGCTAATTTAAACGTCAGTCCCGATTAAAAGGTGGAAAAAGTAAAAAGTCAGTCAATACATTTGAATATTTTATTTTTCAGGAGCGCTTGCAAGCGATGTTCCATGAAGCGTTGTTGGTGGCACCACGGGAGCGATACGCACAGGAAGGCATCACGTTGGATGATGGAGCCGAAGAAGGTAGTTAACATTTAGTGGCAACATAAAGGGTGTAAAAGTACCCTTAACGGAGCCGAAAGGCACTTGTTCTCCCCGTCATTGCGATCATTTTTTTGTTCTAGACCATACCTGGGAACCTTCTAGTTACGGAGATATTGGGGGTCAAAGTTCCAACTTTTTCACAATTTTTTCTTAAAATACAAGTTTTCATGTTATAATTTTTGCTGTTAATACCTCCACGACCCCCGTACTATTCAATGCATCCATCAGCACAATGTTTTGAGTGCGTTACATTGAGTCATACCGTCTAACGTGATTTTTCACCCTCAAAAAAAAAAGTCGTTTCCCAGCAATAATTTTTACTTAGTTACCTAGTTTGATGTACAGAATGTTTGATTGACGCCTGAAGGGGTCTGTTTACACCTTGTATGTCTCCTTATTATCTGAACGTGCCCCATTTCCTAGTATAGTAAAAGATTTAATTTTTTCTTCACTTATTTCAGACTGGTTATCAGAGACTGTGAACCCTGGTCCGATGGTGGAGCTGCTAGACAAAGCGCCACAGAACACGATCGTACGAAGCTCGCAGGCTGACCTGCGAGAGTGCGACCGACGGGGATTACTATGGTAAGCACAAGTACTGCTTTAAATCTAAGTTTTTAAGAGCGATTACGACTTACGGCATTTCATACAAACTTTCAAGTCCTTTTTTTTTTCGAACTTTTTAGAGCTATGTATCCTGCTATGCGTATGAAGTTTCATTAAAATCGGTTCAAACATTTCGAAAAAAAACCGGCCAAGTGCGAGTCGTACACACGCACACAGGGTTCCGTAACATCAAATAATACAAAGTGTAACATAATAAACGCAAGACCTCTCGTGTGGTCTCTCAGGCCATGAATCTAAACAGCTTTTGTTCTATGACTTTTGGAAATTCATAACTTTTTTTTAGTTTTACCGTACATGTTGATCAGCGGATCGCGTCAATTCCTATAGAAAATCCATTTTTTTTTTTGCGAATTTCTAGAACTCGTAGAACAAAAGTTGTTCAGTTTCATGATCCGAGAGACCACACGGGAGGTCTTGCGTTTATTATGTTACACCTTGTATAATAAAAATATTTTGAAGGCTCATTCATGTTGTATTACACTCAACAGCAAAACTAAATTTGATTTTCATAGTATGTTAATGAAAAAGAAAGCTACTGCTGCAGTTTGAAACCGTAAGAAAATTTGAATTTTGCGGAATACCCTCACACTTCCACTAGTTCTACTTTAACAATAAATAGTTCACAAAGAGTCATAATATAAATGTCTTCTGAGAGCAAACCCTCAATTATTTACATCCCACAGGCTTCTAGACGAAGAGTCCATGTACCCCGGCTCCTCAGACGACACGTTCCTAGAGCGAGTGATGACGCACTACGGCGCACCCAATCACACGCACTACCTCATCAAGAAGGCACCCCACGCCAGGCAGTTCGTGCTGCAGCATCTACAGGTGAGACTAGACTCTATCTGTACAGACGTACGGTTCTGTATATGGCTACTTGTTGAAGAGGCTCTTCGGACGACTTGTTTCTGGAGCGAGTTCGTGCGGCGGCACTTGAAAATCTACTCTGTATTGGGTGACTGGTAATTAGTAACTGATACTTAAACACGTGATTGTGCTCATGATAACAAACAACTTTCCCACAGAAACATATTTTTTTTTATTCTCATTCATTCACTTTTATCAGAATAAAACGTACGAAGCGGACTTGCGCGGGCGCTCTGTCATTGTTGCACGGTACGGCAGTAATGAAACGGAACGACGTCACGCGGCTAACAGCTGATAGGTCAAAAGCGCGTAGACAAGATCGGTCATTAATTACCAGTCACCCTATATGTGCAGACATATGGTTCTATTTGGAATGGCTTCTAGGCGCAGAGGCGTCGTCCGAAGACGCATTTACTACGACACAGTATTATTTTAAACTTACTGTAATGTGGGAAAGAGATGGAGGTATACGCCCTATATAGCTCTATCTCTTTCACACACTGAAGTCTGGTCTTCTGACAGAGCTATTCGTAGCTTCTTCGCTTAAACTTGCAATAGTATGAAATTCTAATGTTTATGAAATTGTTTCCAGGGTACTAACCCAGTCTTATACGATGTTACTGGCTGGGTGAAGGCGAGTCGAGAGAACCCCGTTACCAAGAAGTCTCTGACTTTGCTACAAGAGAGCCAAAAGTGAGTGCCCTTGTCTTCTTGATGAATGTATTACAGTTTGCATGATCTATTATCAAATCCGGTTTTAGCCATACATAATGGAGTTTGGACATATAAAATCTAATGGCTTGATCAAGAGCTACACGCTCATACGACAAAACAAGTGAAATTTGTCCTGAGCCACGAGTCACCGCGACCCGTCGGTACTCACACGAAGAATAGAAGTGACGCACGCTTGCCTTTTGGCGCAAACCTCGTCTCTTGTTGCATGGACTGAGGTCGTGAACGGATAACATCCCGACTATTCAAATAAGTCATCCAATAATAGCATTTATGACAGCTTTTTTTCATATAAATATTGCCCTTGATTGTAATCTAATATTGGTTGTGTCTCCTCCCCAGTGAGGAGATCGGTCGCCTGTCGTCGTGGGCGCGCGGCGCGTGCGGCATCAGCGCGTGGTCCGCGACCATCGGCGACGCCTCCACGCTGCGACGCGCCAGCTCCATACGACGCACCCTTACTTCAGGTTTGTACAATGATTCTTTATCCCCAAATTATAGAGATCACGCCTGAAATCCCAGAAGGGTTAAGCAGAGGTGGACCCATATAGTTACACCCACATTTCGCCAGTTATGTTGGCGACCCATGTAATAGGGGGCGAGCCTATTACCACCAACTGGGCTTAAATCCAGACTCCGTGGCTGCTACTGAGAAGTTCCTGATTAAAAAATTCAATAACAAAACAACAAACAAATATTATAAGAAAACTGTAACAACTTTGGTGTACAACATAGTATGACCTTTGTAATAATCAATGTGTCTATCCCGCAGGCACAGCCGGCATGAAGCGTCGCTCCACAGCACTACAAGCTAAATTCGTCGCCGACGGCATAGTGGACACTCTCCGTCGCTGCGGCACTGCGGGCGTGCACTTTGTGTGCTGTCTCCTTACCAACCAGCCCACTGACGTCGTGGACGACGTCAACGTGCCGCTGTTACGATCACAGGTAACCACAAAACCCACTGTTGGACATGGTGGACATCATCAGTCCTAGCCCTTCATAACTAGGTTGGATTTGGCTAAAACACTAGGAAGTAGTGGAGGGTGGAACAAGAGAGTCGCCAAAACGACGACTGTCTGTAACTTTGACGTTCGAAAAGTCCCGATTAACAGCCTATTTAAATAAACTTCATTTTGTATCATTTATTAAATGCGTTTGTCCCCAGTTCCGTGGTTTCCAACTGCTGGATGCAGCAAGGTTGTACAAGCAGGGCTTCCCGGAACACATGCCGCTTTCTGAGTTCGCGCGCAGGTAAGACCAATTGCCAAATACTGTGAGTTCCAGGTATGAGACCGAAACACAGAAGAAAAAGACACTTTAAAAAAAGTCCTGCACAACTTTGTGTATTACTTAACTATAATAATAATACCAGCTTATAACTGTCCCACTGCTGGGCAAAGGCCTCTTCTCATCAGAGAAGGCACGAGCATTGATCACCACGCTTGCTCAAGACGGGTTGGCGATTTCAGACGTATATTAATTATAAATCCAGGTTCCTTTACGATGTTTTCCTTCAACGATGTCCATGATGTCCAAGATAAAATTAGAAAATACATATGAATTGAAAAAGTCACTTTGGCTGGCACTAGCCCGGATTTGATCCAACAACCTCGTGCATGAGAGGCGAGGCCTTAACCACTGAGCTATCATGACATTTATAAAGTTATCTTATTGCATAAAAAAAATTAAAACAGGGCAGGATTAAGTTTAGGCTGCGGTCACTGGTCAGCCGTAATTACTGTATCGAAAAACGTCTTTTTTAGCTCTTATTGCATGCACATAAAGCTCATTCTGAAAGGCTCAAGCCGATATAATCAGAATCACTCGCTAACATCACAATATTGATACCCAGGTACCGCCTGCTAGCCACATCAGAGAGTGAAGACTCGGACACGGTGCAGCAGCCGGCGCTCTCCGACCGGCAGATCGTGGACGACATGCTGCTTACCCTCGACCTGGACGTCACCAGCTACAGGCTTGGACTGACTCAGGTATGTCCTAGTATATAGTGTAATTAACATATAAGAGTGTTGTGTAGTTATTTAAATCGAACTTTATACAAATTTGAGTTTTTCGGTAAATCGTACTAAGATATCGATACTTTGAAACATTTTTTTTTATTTTTTTATTCAAAACTTTGCCCCACACTATGAATTTCTCCTGTATCGTGGGTGCCTTTAAAAACATTTAAATTCACATACACAAACAGCCAGACCCGGAACAACTACCTGTAGGCCATACAAATATTTGTTCCGTGCGGGAATCGAACCCGCGACACGAAGCGCAGCAGTCAATTGCTCAGCCACTGCGCCAACCGTGCCGTCGTGTCAACATGTCACGTCAATGAAGTTTCGCTAACTAATTTAATTCGACCTCGTTTGGTGGTCTGGTTTACAAAGTTGACGCGTGATATACCTAAACATTTCCGCTACCAGTTTAAAACAGTAAAAAAATACAAAATCACTACTTTAAAGAAATTATATTATATTTACAGAAATCCATGACATTAAATGTTATGCAAAATATGTAGTAAATATAACTGGACAACCATTAGGGCGCAAAAAGGAGTCAACAGAGCTCCTGGGGATGTCCCGAGGCAAAGTAATAATAATTAGCTTGCCAATTGCTTATGCAATTGCTTATTGCTTTTGTAATTTGCCATGCTAACCCCAGCATGGCAAGCTAATTATTATTACTTTGCCTGCATGTGCATATTTTTACGAGCGGGAGGGCGGTGCTACATCCCGCATCTACGCCCGCATAACTATTCACAAACGCTTCGACATTCGACAAGTCGTATGTCTATCTCACCGCTTTCGTAATGCCAAAAAAAGATAGACATACGACTTGTCGAATCGAAATCGAATCGAAGTGTCCGTCGTCGAAAAATATGCTGGATCTTTTTCGCGGAATTAAAACTACATATTTTAGCATAACATTTAACAATAAAATATAGCAGGCAGAAGAACTCACATACAGGTCCATTAATAAGAATGACTTTGAGTGCAATCTTTTGTACACATCACATAATTATGAAAGCATCGTAAATTAACACCAAAGTTAAGTGCCGTTAAATTAACTCATTACTTTTACATTTACGTTTTAATTACGCCCGTTAAATAATTTGAGCTAATGTGGAAGCTCACTACAACTAACACAACATCACAACTGTAATCCGAAGAGTAAAGGATGATTTCCACCAAACGGGTCGCATCGGATCGGATCGGAACGGATTTTACAATCTTTAAAAGATATTAAATCGTGTACACAGTATTTAAAGTCTATATTACCAAGCCGCACACAGCAGCTTGACCGCAGGCATCTTCCGCGACACGCGATCGTAACCGAAAGTATGCTGCAACGCGCGATCGACTCCGTTCGTTAGTCGTCGTATCCGATCGGACCAAAACAAAAATTAGAACATGTCAACACGGTAGCAATGAAACTATTTGACTAGGTGCAGAAAGCGGTACGTTCGCAAGCGACGGTTCGGAGGCCATCGTATCCGTCGACATCCTGCCGGACGCGTTCGGCTGTCGCCACATCCGTGCGTATCCTTTCCGATCCGATTCGATGCGAGCCGTTTGGTGGAAATCGTCCTTTAGTCAGAGGTGTACCTCTAGCACACCCACATTCGCAAGTAACGTTTATAAGTAGTGTGTGTAATGTACAAATGCACTAACATCATATGGATCCAGGTCTGAAACAAAGTATTTTATTTTTAGTCCCATGTAATTAGGGCGAGCCTATTGACATCAACCGGGTACGAGTACAAATGTACTAACATCATATGGATTAAGGTCTGAAACAAAATATTTTATTTTTAGTCCCATGTAATAAGGGCGAGCCTATTGACATCAACCGGGTACGAGTACAAATGTACTAACATCATATGGATCAAGGTCTGAAACAAAGTATTTTATTTTAGTCCCATGTAATAAGGGTGAGCCTATTGACATCAACCGGGCACAGGTCCATACTCCGGGGCTGTTACTTAGAAATCCCGACTAAAACACCCAATAACAATTTGCCGAGATCGAATCGAATCTAGTACCTGCAGTTATTTTGTCCGTATTCTTATTTATTAAAACTTCATGTACATAGGCGGACTTAATGCTACAAGGCACTTTACCAGTCAAACTTTGTGTCAAATAAGACAACATTGTGTTAGGGTACAAAATAATTCTTATTTCGCTTCGTAATAGGTACCGGTTTGGTGTTAAAAGTGGCACCACAATCAAGCTCAAACCAGGGCGTCATTTAGTAGTAGCTGCATACAAACTGAATATTTGTGAGAAACATCTTTATTATACGCCACCATACTGTAAAGGTGACGTTGGTGAAGTAGTTAGGTCTGTTTTTAGCAGAAAATTGCGTGACTTTTCACTCAAATGTCAATTCTGTATTACTAGTCTTTCGATAGAGCATCTGGACACCCATCTATACTTCTTTCTATACTAATAATATAAATGCGAAAGTTTGTGTGGATGTTTTTTACTCAATCACGCCTGGACGGCTCGACGAATCTGGATGAAATTTGGCACAGAGAAATATAATATTTCTGCTGCAGGACCTGGAATAGCACATGGGGATATCGGTTAAGCAATCGCTACATTGAAAATACTAGTATTCGTCTGCATCAGTTTCGACTGGAAGACCACCTCAATATATTTGGGTAAAGGCTAGGCAGATGATGTATACTCTATCAACGTTAAACTTTTCGATCAACTTACGCATAACCGCTTGAGCGTCCAAGCGCGCGAAAAAAATAACCGTCAAGTGGCTGGCGCGCTGACGTCATCGCCGATATCCTTACAAATCCCTTTTGCTTTGTCTACGGTCTTACATCTGGTGACATATGGCCCGCCAGTTACCCAACGTAACCTAACAATATAAAATTCACAGATCGTTAACTGTAATGACGGCGAGCAATATTGCGTGCCATATAATTAATAGCTCATAGCTTCAACACCTTCATTCATTGCCTTTATTGATGTATATTGCATGAGCATCTAGTTGCGACATTGCGGTGACGTAACTTAGGTAGATTTTGGTTTATATATTTTTTTTGTTATTTTGTCAGTTGGTTTGACGTATCAGAGACGTACTATTATTCTTCTATAGTTATATTAACAAGCTTTTATTAGCTTCAACTGTAACTATGTAAGAAAATCGTAAATGTTAAGTTTGACCTACTTCCCGGTTTCCGATTGAGCTGAAATTTTGCACACTTGTTGGATGACAATGCATGGTTAGCTAAGTGACGTCATTCTAAATCTAATATGGCGGACTATTTATTTGTTTATGCATTCCCATGATTATGTATCAAATGAAAGGGTGAGAAGCGTGTTTTTAGTTTTTTTTTTATAAAATAACATCACGCATGTAATCCCCGAAGGGTTAGGCTGACGTGTACCTAATAGTACACCCACACTTTCCCAGTTATGTTTGAGTCCCATGTATTAGAGGGCGAGCCTATTGCCATCAAATGGGCACAAATCCAGGCTCCGTGGCTGCCACTGAAAATTCTTGATTGAAAAACCCAATAACACCTTGCCGCTGCGGTTGCACATACCGGCTCTTCAGAGTGAAGACTTTTCTCTAGATTTAAACCTTTATAAACCCAAAAAAGTTCGCGAGCGGACACAGTGAGTTTCGTGTGTCGGGAACAGAATCGAGTTGCGAGTGACAGTGGTAGTGGTACTGAGTGCAAAAAACTAACAAGAAAGAGGGTAGACCGATTTGTCTGCTCATAAACACCCACCCGTAATAACTTCAGTATAAACTGAAGGTCATGGTCCGTGATCATGGTGCTTGCAACAGCGCCGAAATATCGGGAACTCAAATCAATCAGTAAACATGGTAAATATCCCGTTTCTAGTGTTAATGATAATGAAACTTAGCTTTCCCAACAATTTCGAATCGGGATTGGGAACGAAGCGGCGTTTTTCTTTGTATCCAAGTACCGAACAGTTTTATTATAGGTAGGTAATAATCACAATAAAATCGACGAGGTGTTGTAAAAGAGAGTTGACCCAAACAAAAATAACGAACCTGCTCAAGTTCTCATCACATACTATCATATATCTTTGTCTTAGAAAACACAGGAAACACATTTTTATCTTTCACATTTTCTCCTTTTATTACTGCGCTAAGTATTTTATCACCAATTAATTATATGAACTTGCATATAGGTATGTTAATTACCTTTTTTTGACCGGCTCAATTCAGAAAGCCCTCCCAGTACGTTTTTATTTCCGTCAACTATGTTTATGACTGTCAAAAGCTAATCTGCATATTACGAGTAGTGTATAATAAAACAGAAAATATTAATAAGGTAGCGATAGAAAAGCTCTTGTGAGCTGTGGGAAACAGTCAACACAACAAGCCAGAGATGTGCGGAGCGAGGGATGTGTTTGTTAGAACCAATCGAATCACTTAATTTGCGGAGCCTCGCTCAGCGCAGCTCAAGTGGAAACTGCTCAGCGGTGCGAGGTTTTTGTGGATACAAAACTAGGGATGGATGTGGGCTAAGGATGGACGCGAGTAAAAAGCGAGCCCGCCACACATCCTCGCTCGTCCTCATCTGCGCACCGTTTTAAAGCGTCGCTACGCATTCCCGCACCGCAAAGCAGCCTAGCACATCTCTTGTTGAAACACTCACACTGTTCCACCGCTTCGCTACGTATCCTCGCACCGCCCAGCTACCTCGCTCATCTCTGGTGGAAACGCAGCCTAAAGTTTCTGTCATCTCTGTCGGACAAATTACGGACGCAGCACACCGACACCGCGACACCGGACTCTGATGGATAACTTACTGAAGTATCTGACAGTGTCCGGTTACCGCAATCGGTCCGCAATCTGAAGATCAGTTCCTTAAAGGTAGCTAAGCTTAATATCCACCAGTTTTGACACAATACGCCTTAAACTTCTTTGCTATTAGCACGTTCTAGGATAAGTAATAATAGCATTTCTTACGCAAACTAGGGGCTCCTGTAGGATACTACATAATAATTATGTTAATTTTTCCAAATTTATGACAAATATTCCATTCTTTTTCAAGATATTATGTGACGGCTAAAGAAAGTTAGCCGGCTAATTTTAAGTTATGTTCACACGCATGTGAAAATAAACTTAAAATTACCCGGCTAGGTGTGAATATAGACTTAAGATTAGCCGGCTAAACTTATAACTGTAATAAGTTAAGCCGGCTAATATTAAGTTTATGTTCACACCCATCTTTAGCCGTAACATATACAAGTCTTTGCACATGAAGTTAGGCAGATACCATAGAACACCACAGTAGCGAAGGGTCAAATTTTGTAAAAGGTAAGCCGGAGTACGTATCTTTAATGTGATTTTATTATTTGTCTATAAAATACTGACTGTGCCAGTTTTCAATGGGAAGCCGGAAGGAATCGAGTTGTATGGATCCTTCGCCACTGGAACACCACCTTCTATGAATGCTTAGATCCTAGTCTACATACTTCTTTTGCTTCGTCGTCTATGTTCATGAATATCCGATCGTACACGCACACCACTTGCGAGTACTAGATATTTGACTTTTGACAACGTAAAAATGATCTCGAAAGTAAGTTCCTACCTAATTACTTATCAATCATCGAATAATAGGTAACCAACTTTCGATTTACGTTACGCCGCACCTCCAAATTAGTCATAGCCCATGTCGTATCAATCATATCAAGATGAATGCAATATATGTAGGTAATTAGAAGGTGTAATTACCATCTAATGCAGTACTCATTTAAAGGCTCATGTCAGCTGACGTGGAGAAGTCAGTGCCTAAAGGCAGAAACAGATTATTATGTGTTGCGCGTGTGTATAACGTGCTTCTAACCATCCTATGTGCTTCTGGCGCGCCACGACTCAACACGACACAGTAGTGTGTTTCTACCTTAGGTGGGAAGCGGCAGGGTAGCCCGTACGTTTTTTGAATCCCATTGAATGGCTTTTTCATAAAACAGTCATTGAATGGAATGAAATGAACTTAAGAGGGTTGTATTGATGATTTGAATGATTATACTTCTGTTACTATTTACGTGTTACGGTTGTGAATCATATTTTATTCATAAACTACAATATCTCTATATATTTAAAAATCTCCCATCGCAACAAAGAAAAGCGAACAAACATTTGAAAAGTCAATAAAATGGCTGAGCCGGTTTTGATAAAACATGTCTAATTGTAATATACACATCATGTCCTTTCATATGATACCCCACTTGGGTATATTTGAAAATATTTGATTATTCATCCCCCATATCTAGTAAATGGCTGCACCAATTTTGATAAAACTTATCTAAGAACCATCGCCAAGAAACTAGCTTGCAAATAAAAATAACTGCATCCAAATCGGTTCACTCGTTTAAGAGCTACGGTGCCAGAGACAGACACACACACACACATTGCGGTCAAACTTATAACACCCCTCTTTTTGTGTCGGGGGTTAAAAATATAGTCTGACACTAACCTGCAAATTGCAAAATACGTAAGGAAATTTGAATTTCGCGGGCAACCCTGGCGTATCCAGCTCAGTATTGAATCTATAAAGGTCCGGTCAAACGGACTCACACGGACTGTGTATACTTTGACAGATGTTTCATTACCTACATTATTTCTTGTCCGGAGTCTTGTCCGGCCGGTTGGATCGCAATTTGGTCACTAAATGATAACGATCATTTAGTGACCAAATTAATCGACGCAGAATCGATTTGAGCCGGTCAGATAGACTATGTTCATGGAATAAAAACGAATAGTCCGACACAGTGTCGAGACGCGTCGTCGGAACCAAAACGTGGAGAACGATATCTTGTTCGCTGTGGGAATAAACTCTATTACCGGCCCAAGCCGACTCCTCGTCGATATGCGGTCACTTCCTTACTCTAATAAATATTCCTATTTGAGATAACGCGAGTTATTTGCTAGCTCTTGTGTTACAGGGAATCCTAGTACAAGAGCCAGAGCTATACTGATGTTTGAACAATCACCTGTTAATAAAGATTTTATTTTATTTTTATTTGTTTGTAACACGACATGAATTCTGCAGTTTTTGTAATAGTAATTAATAACGAAATCGCTGCTGTAGTTGCTTCCAAACAAAACAGTCGTTATGGCTGTTGACGCAAGGATTTTTTTCTCAGCCAGCTACAGTCTTTGGCTTGACAGGTTTCATGCTTAAAAGTAATCCATGCATGTCACATGTCAGTGAAATGGACGGCTTAGGCTGACATAAGAAACGTAACGAATTATTTTTAAGAAACCTGCTTATACGCCGCATGCTTGACAACATTATCAGCATTATGCTGTTTTCAAGCATGCGTCGAAAACATGCTTTAATAAAGCATTAAAAAAGCATAATGCAGACATACTGATTGAACAGCCAATAACAGTTTTCCAGACCCGGGAATTGAACCCAGGGCCTCAAGCAGGCCAGGCCTTCAGCACAACTTTGATAGCTTATATCTCGGAAACGTGACACTTTAGACCACAACGTTCACGTTCTCTTACAAAACTTGTTTGTATTGATGCCAGCTATCGATTGAGGTTTTATGCGTGGCGATCAAATCAAAGTTGTGCTGAAGATGCCATCAGTGAATGTACTTTAACTTAAAAAATTTAAATGGTGGATGGATGGGCCGGCCAGGCTTCATAAAAAAAAAATTCCAAGGCCTTTTAACTTTTTTACCATATTAGAATCAAATGTCACTTAATCAGGACCGTCAGGAGACGAAGAAACAATTGACAATCTGCCGATTTCACTAGTTTAGTTGGACGTATTAGGCAAAAAGGATCCAATCCACATCATGGTCAAAAATTACTTTAGTGCATCAAACTGATGCTTAAATTAATAGAATCAACATTTAGCATCAGTTTGGTGAACTAAAGTCATTTATGGCCATGTTGTGGATTGGATCCTTTTCGCTTAACTACGTCCAGTTGTTATCCAACAAATATCATTCTTCTATCATCAATTTCCTCTAATCATAGTGAAACTATACCAAAGGCTGTTTCGACAAATAAAAAATCACCTTTACGAAGTAAGAGTGACGCATCACGCATCCATTAGCTTAATGGCGCTACTTTTCTTCACTATTCACCATGTAATCATACACATTACATGCTAATAACCCTTTAGTATATTTTTATGTAACGCCTGTGTACTTTTTTAAGAGAGTGTAAAGCTAAGGCCACACCGCCAGTTAACGAGCGAGCGAGCGAGCGAGCCGGGCGAGGCATCGTTTCACCTCTTTTCATACTTTTCAGTCTGTTTTGATCTTTGATTGGGGTTTATTTTCGAGCAGTGCCTTTTTAGGGTTCCTTAAACAATTGGCAAAAACGAACCCTTATAAATTTGCCTGTTTTTCACTTATCGGATGTTCAGCACGAAACATAGCTACATACATAACATCATACCTGTAATCCTCGAAGGGTTAGTCAGAGGTGTACCCATTAGCACACCCACATTTCGCCATCTTTGTTTAAGTCCCATGTAATAGGGGGCGAGCCTATTGTGGCTGCTACTGAAAAATTCCTGATGAAAAAATCCGCAGGACCTCATGCTCAGCAGTCGCGCTTGTGACCACTAGAACAACGAGGCAGTATAAAGGGTATAAATAGACCCTTAACATATTCGAAAGGCACTTGTTCTCCCCGTCTTTGCGATCATTTTTTTGTTCTAGACCATACTTGGGAACCTTATAGTTACGGAGATATTGGGGGTCAAAGTTCCAACTTTTTCACAAGTTTTTTTTTAAATATTTGTTTTTATTGTAAGATTTTTACTTTACACACCTCCACGACCCCCGTACTATTCAATCCAACCATCAGCACAATGCTTTGAGTGCTTTCCATCGAGTCCTACCGTAAAACGTGATATTTCACCCCAAAAAAGAAAGTCGATTCCCAGCAATAATTTTTGCGTAAAGTTACTTAGTTTGATGTACAGAATGCTTGGTTGACGGCTATGTGAAGGGTCTGTTTACACCCTGTATACAATTATTAAATTATTATAACTTAATAATATATTTGACAATTCAAATATCTCGATCTGGCTCGCGAGGTTGTCGAACGCGAACAAACGAAGTTCCGAAACAAAGTATGAAAAGAGGCCCGCCCGGCTCGTTCGCTCGCTCGCTACCTGACTGTGTGGCCTGCGCTTAATGGTTTGACGGATGTTCATATGTTAGTGTACTATTTTTGGGCAGCTGATAAATTTCTATGTAACTCGTCGATGTTAACGAGTTAATTATGCAGTAATTTATAACTTTAATAGCTTAATTATAATACAACCTTATTTTTTTAATAAGGCCCTTGAGCAAAGAAGTGTAAGATTATATATAATGATGTATATTATCTATCTAAGTTTTGACCAATTTAGACGTTCCAGTAATGGCCAGTTGGCTCTTGCAAGTAGGTCTTACAGAAGACACGGTTAAATTTGTTTAAATATGTTTTGCCCTTGGACCATTGTTCAACTAAGTTCAAACGAAAAAATCTTGTAATAGGTATCTCGTATGGCTATACATTTCTACTTCATAATACTATATCTACTTGCTCTGAATCCTGGGCATTCAGCTCTTACCCTGTACCACCAGTACCCCCGCCGCCACATTGAAATTTTTCATCGGAAATTAAAAAAAGAACAGCTGTTCTATACATTTTGACCGTGTATAATGCTCTTTTGTTGGAAACAGCTGTTTTTTTTTAATTACTATTTTTATTCAGAATGATGTACTGAAGACGTGATAACCGTTTGTGCGTCGATGACCCTTCCAATCTGTATTAATAATAAATATTTTTCGTGCTGAACATCCGATAAGTGAAAAAACACACAAAACTGGGGGTAAAGGGTTCGTTTTTGCCATTAGTCTAAGGAACCCTAAAAATGTGCTGCCCGAAAATAAACCCTAAACCAAGATAGAAACAGTCTCCTTTTAAAAAAATAACTACCTAATTTCAATCGAATATCGTAATATTTCGCACGCTACAATTTCTATTATATGCCAAGCGCTGTCCGCGCCGCGCCGCCTCTGCGCATGCGCCAGTGAAAGCTGCCATTGCGCAAGTTACCGCGCGATTTATAGCCCATTGCGTTGCACTGGGAAGTGTACGCATGACATCGATCGGACTTAGATAGTTGGAGTAGTTAGAGTACTTCAGAACGTAGGTGGGCCTTTGGTTCAATTGGGTTACTAGTGGATCTCTTCGGGTGGCTATAAGAGTAGGTTAAGACGATGGATGGACTTTTTAATTTTTTTATTTGGGATATGCTTGCCCCACTATTCCCAAACCACAGCAACTCCTGAAAGCCAGAATCAACAGTGGCGACAACCAAAAAAGCGCCGAGACAATGAATCTCGACGAAGTCCCAGAGAAACAATTTAACTGTCTTGGATCCCGTAACGAAATTAATCAGAAAAGAATAGCGGAGGAGTAGGAAAAACATAATTTCTACTTCCCTCCATATCAGCAGGAGACAACAAAACCAAGGTCGATAGGCACAAAGAGACGTTTACAACTGGGATAAGCTCAGTTGCCTAGCACCACGGACAAATATGATCATTAATATTAATGAGTCCTAAGTTGTGACCTATTTTATATTTGCTTTTAATAAGTGGACGATGGATGGACTGTATGAAAGATCACATGGGCTGGAAAGGCACTACTGCAATGATGCCTCTAAGGGTCAGCGCAGACAGAGAGGAATAATCACCGCGCGGTCTCGGGCATTTTCTTTACGGATCGCGTATGCTTCGAGGACGCGTGAGCATTTTTTGTCAGGTTCAAGCATTTATGCACTTTATTGTAATAATTGTAAAGTTCATTTTCAAGTGCGTTAATAAAATCCTCTCCGCTGCGCTCCGTTCTGTCTGCGCTGAGCCTAATAGCGCAACGGCGCATGAGCCTAAGGTGTCTTAATTTTTGACGACGTTAGAAGTGTTTGTTGTATTGAATCGGGCTCGCTTAGGAACCAGTTTTCATCAGTATTATTGTCTAGCAAGGGAAGTAATCTTTAACTAGTTTGCTCTTTGTAGGCTTTCATTAACAGCAATACTTACGGCCGAATATCTTCAACGAGTTCTATGCCTTGACACTTACCTAATCATTTCGAAGGCAATCTATTTGCCCATCTAATCAATAAAATCTACAAATGACACGCTGCTCAAATAGTAACCAATTTCACTAAAAACAAACAAGAAAACTGCACCTATTAGCGACTCATTCCATTTAAAAACCGCTGTCATTACATAACACGAACGTAACAGTTCGATTACATCACTGTCATACTTCCGAACATGTTCCGAATTGGCTCTGTGTGTCGATGCCTTTGCTCTCGGCCTTCTTTCACTCGCCTTTGCCTTTTGTTCAGTGTCATGTGGAATGATGCTGGCCTACTTGTCAAGTTATGGTTTTTTTTGGTGTTGTTACGTCAGTGCTTGCGATTTCACTGGCTGGTTATGGGTCGTTCGAATTTTAAATGGCTTTATTTAGATTGCACGGAATTTTTATCTTTTCTCACCCATTGAAGTTTATGCATTACAGAGGTTAAAATCTATGGAACTAATTCATAGGCAACTGCTAAATTATAATAATACTCTGCGGATCTGAACTCATTATTTTCTGCCCGTGTCCCGTGTTAGTTGTGGTCGACGGAACCCGTTTTATTTCAACCGTCACACAATCCCTTCACCACGTACGGACCTGACCTAGCCAAATTACATTCATACAGTCATGCCTAATGTTATAGACCAATGCAAAATCTGTAATACCTGCCAAGGTACAGTGAATTCATTTGAGCAAAATAAATAAATTATAAAAGAATATAAAATTCTATTCTTTCGTATTCTTAAAAATCTCAACCATATATGCAAAGGTGGATCAGCTAATTGCACGAAGAAGGAGAAGAAGAAGCTTATTGCTATAACTCAATAGTAATTATCTCAAGTTCAACGTAAACAGAAGTATTTTTATGTAATTGAACAGTTTACTCCAAGTTTACGTAATACCTTTTATGAACGACGACGCGACGTAATGATATTTCTGCTCCAGTTTAAGCTTTAATTCCGGCCGGGCAGAATTTAAACTGATCCGATATGTGTACAAATCTCGTTTTTATGATTTGGTAGTGCAAGCGGGCCTAAATCGCTAAAACAATTATTTTATTATCCACTAGCACATCGCCCGCGACTTCGTCCGCAGAAACTGTGATAGCTCGGCTAATATGCATGATATAAATATAATTTATAGCCTATAGCACCCACGCTTAATGTAGCTTTCTACCAGAGAAACAATTTTTTAAATTGGTTCATTACTTCCGGAGATTACCCCTTACATACAAACAAATTTTACCTCTTTATAATATTAGTATTTTCCATAAAAGAAAGTAAAAACTTTTGCGGTTAGAAGCCGCACTAGTCACATTACTGGTTGATTTTATAATTTTAATCTTATCCTATTTGCGGTTTCGGTACATCGATACTAGTAGATTGGTAATAGTGGAGGCATTACAAATCTATCCTCAAATTAGTAAAGTATTGCAACTATGTTGATATTTTTCTAAATAAAAATATAACTTAACATCACACCTGTTATCCCCGAAGGGTTAGGCAGAGGTTTACCTAATAGTACACCCACATTTCACCAGTTACGTTTAAGTCCCAAGTAATAGGGGGAGAGCCTATTGACAATTATTGCGACATCTCTTTAACCTTTTCACCGCCACGGACTTCAATAGAAGTTCAAGATTTCCGTGCCACCAGCGCCACGACTTCATCAGAAACTCTTAATTTTTAACTACCTATCAAACATAAAAGTACTGTATTTAAAGCGTTTAAATCTCATTCATCGATATGACGATACCCTCATCACTTCTGTTTACTGTATACTTCGTTATACAATTATAGCTTGGCGCTGGCGAGGCATCGCGTTCTGTGTACGTTGGCGGTGAAAAAGTTAAGAATTATAGCATAGGTACTTCAATTGAAGGACATTGGGTACTCAACAGAGGAAGTCTGAAAGTAGCGCCGGTGACTGAAAATTGTGTGGTAATCGGTTATCGTGATATGGGGGCATGTGATGCGGAGGAATGAGGAAAACGTAGTGAGGAAAATCTTGAGTATGAATGTTCATGGCTATCAGTGGCGAAGGTTCCATACAAGTCGATTCCTACCAGTTTTCCATTGAAAAATGGCACAGTCAGTATTCTATAGACAAATAATATAATCACATTAAATATAGGTACTCCGGCTTACCTCTTACAAAAATTGACCCTTCGCTGCTGATGGCTATTACAAGTAGAGGAAGACCAAAGAAACGACGGATGGACTGTGTGAAGGATGATAATTATGGCTAGAAAGGAGGTGACTGCTGAGGTGACGAGTAATAGAGAAGTATGGAAGAAGAAGACATGCTGCGCCGACCTCAAATAAATTGGGATAAGGGCAAGAGAATGATGATGTGTGCTCACCAGTTAGCCGTCCAACTAGTTGGTGAATCCGTCAACTTTAAGAAGGCGGTGGAAACGACGGGTGTTGTGGTGCAAATTGGGAGAAGCATAAACTTATACTGTCACTTACGGGATATCTTCCGTGATTGTTCATTATTTTGAGCTCCCGATATTCCCGTAAGTGACAGTATAAGTTTAGTTGTAAACCGTGAAAGCTTAAAACAGTGTTTGGGAGAAGCATAGTTATTTTCAGCTTGAATGATGATTGTGAGCATTGCGATTGGTCAGCTTCCGTATTCACAAACGCTTCGATTCGACAAGTCGTATGTCTATCTTTTTTTGGCATTACGAAGGCGAGCGAGATAGACAAACGACTTTCCGAATCGAAATCGAATCGAAGCGTTTGTGAATACGGGTCCGTGTCGCGACCGACTGACTCCAAGTCAAATTACTTTCGACTATCGGAAGTCCGGAAGCAGAGGTGCGGAAATTTACACAATATTTTCACTAAAAACGTCCATTACAACAAAACGCGAATATTAACGCCTTTCTCTATACATTTTTTGAAATTGATAACACAATAGAATAGAACAGCTTACATGATTAGCAGATAACGTATACCTACACTTTACCGGTATCGTCGGTGCAAATAGTAGAAATAATATCTACTAGTGATGTTTATTTATAAAATTAACACCTGGTTATAAGCAAAAGGAAAGCGAATAATAAGATTTTCTTACAAAAGACAACGGATTTTTAAAACATGAGCTCCAAAATATTTTTATTTCGAATTAACCTGAGGGTCTAGATTAGCGGAGATCTCTTTCTGTATTTTTTTCATAATCATTCCCGTGGTCTCGTGCGACTCGCATCCAGCGGATCCCTGCAACCTTGACCAGGTCATCGGTCCACCTAGTGGGAGGCCTTCCAACGCAACGTCTTCCGGATCGCGGTCGCCACTCCAGAACTTTTCGGCTCCATCGGCCATCCGTTCTGCGAGCAATGTGCCTTGCCCACTGTCACTTAAGTTTGGCAATTCTTCGGGCTACGTCGGTAACCTTGGTTCTCCTGCGGATGTCCTCATTTCTGATTTGATCACGCAAGGAAACTCCGAGCATAGCCCTTTCCATTAGTATATGTAGTAGTATTTTTTAACGTTTCGTATTTTTACGGCACCTAGGGGTCTAAAGAACCGAAGAGAATTCTTTGAAATGCATGATTACCTTCCAAGGTTTGGCTTACAATGTTCTACGAGTATTCAGCCATTCATAACCTGTGAACCAGTTTCTGGTAACTGGGTGTCTGCCCATCATCACCACTCATCTGCCCTTATCACAATTTATTTGAGGTCGACCAACATGTCTTCTTCTTCCATACTTCTCTATTACTCGTCATCTCATCAGACACCTCCTTTCTTGCCATATCATCCTTCACACAGTCCATCCATCGTTTCTATTACTTGTCATCTTATCAGACAACTCCTTTCTTTGCCATATTCTCATTGGGTTTCTACCCAGCGAAGTGTAAAAACCAATTTAAATAACTTATTAGAGTAATCTAGGCAAGGGCTTTCTCATGCAACACGATTGTCCAATTTGAAATTTTCCCTAATCGCAGCAATCAAACTCATGATTGTTTTTGTTAATCTCACTAATTTCATAATTCGTCTACGTGAAGGAAAATAGAACAATATAGAAACCAGCAGTGGCGAAGGTTCCATACAACTCGATACCTAACGGCTTCTCTTTGAAAAACGGCACAGTCAATAATCAATATTCTATAGACAAATAATATAATCACATTAAAGATATGTAATCCGGCTTACCTCTTACAAAAATTGACCCTTCGCTACTGGAAACCAATGTATCTTGCAAGATAGGGAACTAGTTTTGATTTTTTCTACGAAAGCTGGCGTAGTAACCCATCGCCAACATCGCCTTTTTAATTTTTGAAGAAAAGGAAAGAAGGTAAGCGAAATATGTGAAACCTTTTTTTTTGTAAGACCATAATGTAGATACCATATTTCATGCAAATAAAGAGTCTTGAATCTTGAATGGCGATCGATTATTGAGTTGACTATACAATTACGATTCTATGCCCTTTGATAGATTGTTAATATATAATTATATTCGTACGCGTAAGCGAATAGCGCCGCCATTGAATGTCATGATTGACACATTGGACATCTATACATTTATCTTTACTGGCAGGTGTTATAAGGAGTAACTTAGGCTACGATTAGGGTTCCGTGCAAAAATAAATAAAACCCTTGAAATTGTTCTTTCTTCTTTATCGTGTGGTTGGTGCCTAACCTGGTGTCAGAGTTTTTATGCCGCCCGTGGGCATAACATTTTTTTTATTTTTTTATTCTTAACAAAATCCGATTCAAAAACGTAGGAATATTTTTATAATAATTTCACGCGGACGAAGGTCGCGGGCAACAGCTAATTATTTAATAAAAATCTATAAATAACGAGACTTTTACTTCCATCATTCAACGATAGTCCGGTTAAGCAGAAGCCAGCCTCATAGGTTGACCTGCGAGACGCCATGTCGAAAAAAAAATACATCATTCTCCAGAAAGAACAAAATACTTACAAGATTCTTTCGACTATGACATGCAGCCTATGAGTTTACACCCAAACTATTTTGAACTTTATGTTCTTGCTATAGAGATAGTATTTGTATTGCATTTTCACATTTTGATTCATAGTGATTATAGGCTAACTAACCGGTATGTTTCCGAAATGACCAAAATAATAGATTTGATTACCGTGCAATTTACCAAGTTCTGTAAATAATAAACTATTACTGTTATTTGAAATATTATAGTCTCTGATTGTTTTATGAAGACAATTGCAGTTGCACCATTTCTCATACCGTAATTTTTACACTGGACGACATAAATTTATGTTTTTTAACTGCTTTGTAGGTATATAGCAACAATACAAAACTGTTTGAGTTTCAGTTGATTATTCATTAAATAATTAATTAGCTTAATTAATGCAAATGACGCTACACAAAAGGTGTACCTTTATTACGCCAACTAATATGATCTGGAACCAAAAATCACTTGTATCTTGTGTTTTACCTTGTAACTAGAAAAGGCAATCAAAAACTTTTATTAGTCGATCAATCAAATCATCGTAAAGCAGTCTTACGAATATACCTCTAAGGTCTATATTGAATCGCTTTTTTACTATTAAAAAATACGCCAGTACCGTAGAATGGAAAGCTCACAAAACTGTACCAAAGTGGCAATGTTTGCCTCTGTTTGTATGCTTGTTTGTAAGTTTCTATTAAAAAATATGGAAAGAGTTTAAATGTCGAAACCATAAAAGCTCCCCATGCCTCCATGAACCGTAAAATTAGAATAATCAATGAATAATTTACCCAGAATTTATGACATACTATTTATAAAACGACATTTTGTTTTGTCTATGCTAATGTCATAAAAGTTTGAACAAACTCGATGCAAAGTCACAGTAGAAAGTTAACCAGTAAACCAACTAGGCCCTTTTGTGGAAACCTACGCGGTTGGTAAGGTTATCAACATTTTTTTTTGTTATGTTATAAACTACATGATGCACTACAAGTAACGTAACCAATTATTGTCTCGCGATACAAAAAAAAAACACTTCTCATTTTTTTTTCAGCTTCCCCTTATTCAATTTTCACCCTTCGCCACTGACCTGCATTACTAAAAACGTAACCAATTGCCTCGCGAGTAACCTGTTACATGAAACATCATCATCATCTGCCTAACCTTTTCCCAACGGTCGCGGGACTCATAGAATAACCGTGACCCTGGAACATAAAGGGCTACTGAAGGACACCGTGGATTTTAGTCAGTACAAGTCTGACAGTCCCTCCCGCTCTGCCCTGGGTGGGAGGACTCATTTGATGACATTACCACGTTAAAAAAAAAAAAAAAACTTTTCCCAACTATTTTGGGGTTGGCTTCCAGTCTAACTACATGCGGCTGAATACGAGTATTTTACACGAAGCGACTGCCTATCTGACCTCTGACGGTAAGACTGATTGTCAGACGTTCAGGCCACTGACTCCCTGTAACGACTTCCAAAGATCTACAAATGAAAACCGGGACCAACGGCTTAACGTGCTTTCGGGGCACGAAGGAAACTCGGTATGTAATGTGTGGTCACCCATCCACGGGCCAACCGAAGCAAGCGCGGCTTAACCTAAAGATCGACCCGAGTGGCTGTTATTATTTAGTCACGAGCTCCTGTTATATGAAACAAAATTCGTATAAATGCTTTGCATGTGTGTTAGCCAATTCTGACCATTTTTTCCTAGTTGAAATTCTATACGTTAATATTAAAATGTCGGGTGAGCAAAGTCGTAACCGTGAAATATGAAATCGTAAAAATTATAATTAAATATGTGAAATGGTAAACGATACATACTTTTAACTTCCGTGTTTTTTATTATTCTATTTTAGAGGAGCAATTATTTTATTGCCATGTTTGTATCATCTTTAATAATGTATAGTTAGTTAAATGATATCCCACCAAAAACATTCTGTAAAAACTAGCCAAGTTTTATGGAGCTGCTTGTTTATCTCTAAAAAGTAATGAAATCTAGACAAAGTCGTGTCAAGTCTAAGGTTCCTTACTGCGATTTCTTTATTAATATAGTTAATGTTGTGTGACTTGGCCGTTGAAGGGTACACAAGGGAAGTCAGTCTGTACTGGATATAATTTTTTATACTGTTTGTTTCAGGCTCGCCTATACATAAGTATTATTCAAATACGCAGCTTTATCAAGCCTACAATTGACTGGTTATTGAATCAACGTTTTCCAAGTGGCAATTTTCCATCGTCAATGGGTAGTGGTTCTTCAGATTGGTGCAATGGTGTCATGGAGCACCTGGTTTTGTACCCTTGTGAACCCTTCAACGGCCAAGTCACACAACATTAACCATAAAAATAAAGAAATCGCAGTAAGGAACCTTAGACTTGAAACGACTTTGTCTAGATTTCATTACTTTTTAGAGATAAACAAGCAGCTCCATAAGACTTGGCTAGTTTTTACAGAATGTTTTTGGTGGGATTTCACTTCTTTTTGTAGAAACGTGGGCATATTGATTTATTTGGCCGTTAAAGGGTACACAAGGGTACAAAACCAGGTGCTCCATGACACCATTGCACCAATCTGTCGCCAGAACCGCTACCCATTGACGATGGAAAATTGCCACTTGGGTAAGTTATCCCATGATCTGAAAAAAATAATTAAAGACCCCTTGATATACCCCTTTATGCGTCTTTATGCAGGTTGTTTTTATCCAGATATCCTTGATATTAAAGATATTGCATAAAGATATCTCTAATACAGCTAAGACCAGCTGAGGGTTCATATGCATAGGCGAGCCTGAAACAAACAGTATAAAAAGTTATTAAAGACCCCTTGATAGACCCCTTTATGCGTCTTAATGCAGGTTGTTTTTATCCAGATATCCTTGATATTAAATATATTGCATAAAGATATCTCTAATACAGCTGAGACCAGCTGAGGGTTCTTCATCAGATACTTCAGACCTTCGATTTTTAACATCAAATGAAGCGGCCCACCAACTTGAATATTTTTTGTAAAGGCGGTATGTCGATCTCTAATAGTTTGGTTGGGCTCTTGTGTTTTCTAATCAGGGTTCACCAGGTTCTCCAGATCTTCGATTATCCTAGTTTTTATAGTTTTCCCTTTATGTGGCCATTAAACCCTAACTCTGTACCAAATTTCAGCTCTCTGAGTTTATGGGAAGTACTAGTTCTATTTTGATGATCATGAGTGAGTGAGTGTCATAAATGCGAAACTTTGCTTTCGCTTAACTTCGGAACTAGATGACCTACAGACTTGAAATTTTGGATTTTAAGTATGTTTTAATAAAAAAAAAATAATTAAAAAAAAAAACATTCTGTAAAAACTAGCCAAGTCTTATGGAGCTGCTTGTTTATCTCTAAAAAGTAATGAAATCTAGACAAAGTCGTTTTAAGTCTAAGGTTCCTTACTGCGATTTCTTTATTTTTATAGTTAATGTTGTGTGACTTGGCCGTTGAAGGGTTCACAAGGGTACAAAACCAGGTGCTCCATGACACCATTGCACCAATCTGAAGAACCACTACCCATTGACGATGGAAAATTGCCACTTGGAAAACGTTGATTAAAAGACCCCTTGATAGACCCCTTTATGCGTCTTTATGCAGGTTGTTTTTATCCAGATATCCTTGATATTAAAGATATTGCATAAAGATATCTCTAATACAGCTAAGACCACCTGAGGGTTCTTATGCATAGGCGAGCCTGAAAAAAAAAAAAACATTATAGCTTACTGGATGACGAAAATTTCTGCGTTCTAGTCTTATCCAGAGGTTTTCAAATAGGGGCCTGAAAATGCGGCGAAATGGTTCCAGTAAAGCATGGTACGGCAGTGTTTGCTTCGCGCTCGACTTGGCGGGGGCACTGCCGTGCCCCCCGATAGTTGGTTGATTCCAAAATTACTTTGTTTCTATTCGAGAAAGCCACATACAATGTATGTTCTTATTTTAAGTAGTTCGTTTCGAAATTGTAAACGTCCAGTACTCATATTGTCTTCTTGTACACACGGCGGCACTTGAAGCTGTACATTTCCATTATAACTTGGCCTCGCTTTGTACAGATTTTCTATACAATGAGAGATCCGCTATAAACTAATTTTGTATAGCTTGATTCGCCGTCATGCGTACGACAAAACAGGATCCTGTATGGATCCCTATCTATAAATAAAAGAGCAGGGCAGGCAGAGTTGAGGGTTGTCATTAACGCCATGTAAATATTTTGACGAACTTTGTAAGATGCCCAACGACAAACACTTTTACTATGTATTACGTAACTTAGATCCAGATGGTCGGGCTTTGCCCTAAGCCATTTAAGACTAACACTCGTATCTATAAACAAGTAAAAGTGATTACTTAAGTTAAAGTCAATATTTAAGATACGATTTTTATTCTGTAGTTTAGTAACTGCTTGAAGTTAGAACTGTCAAAAGTTGGAATACTTCATTATTGTTATTCTGTAGTTTAGTAATTGCTTGATGCTAGAACTGTCAAAAAATGGAATACTTCATTGTTTAAGATACTATTTTTATTCTGTAGTTTAGTAATTGCTTGATGCTAGAACTGTCAAAAAATGGAATACTTCATTATTTAAGATACGATTTTTATTCTGTAGTTTAGTAATTGCTTGAAGTTAGAACTGTCAAAAGTTGGATAGCTTAGTTTTGCTTTCTTTGACGGTTCTTACTTCGTTTAAATTCTTGTCTATTGCATAAAGTAATTAATTACTTAAACTCAAGTAATTACTTTAACTTGACTATAAATACAGGTGTAAGAGAGGCTATCCGAAGAAGCAGTAACATGACATTATGCCAATGTTGACATATCACGCTAGTACAGACTACAGACAGCAACCAGTTGGCCGTTGTTAGTAAAGTATGAGTTTGTTTGTGCTTCGGCTTGCGCAATAAAAATCGAATCAGAATCAGAATTTATTTGCTTTAAAAGTAGGTACAGATTAGGTGTTGTACATAAATTAGTGAGATCGTCTACAGTCTACCTTACGGCGTGCAAATTATTACATAAGTTAAAACATACACAAAATAATGTCAACAAAACAACATAAAAAATTAAGCGAAGTCAAATAATAATACTAACTCCGACCGACTCCGATTATATCGACTCGCCTTGATTATTATGACTTGTGACTAAGGCACTATGAAATCCGCGGGAGACGCCCTGGGCATCGGGGGTCACGTGGTGGCTCCCGGCCACCGTAGGCGCGGGCCTGTGGACGGCGGGCCATGGGCTAGCTCGACGTCCGGCCGTTTTATGACGACAGGCCGTGTCGACAGCGCGTTCGTGTTCCACGCGCGCCTCAAAGAGATGTCAGCAATGAAGTAGGGGCCTGCAAGGGCCGATGCCTGCCAGGGCTGCGGGACTGTTCGAAAGAGATACCGTGGCCCTGGAACACAAAGGGCAAAGAAGGAACATGGATGGGTTTTAGTCAGTACAAGTCTGACACTCCCTTCCGCTCCGCCCAGAGTGGGGGCTCATTTGATGATTTCACATCCGAAAAGACAAAAAAAAAAGAATGATCGCAAAGACGGGGAGAACAAGTGCCTTTCGGCTATGTTAAGGGTCTATTTACACCCTTTATATTCGAAGTACTTGTGATTTTGGTGACTATTTGTAAAATAATATATTTTGTCTCTTGTTCACTTCTGCTTTAAGAATCACTGAGACATGGTCTCAATTTTTTCTTTAACATTTTTCCTGGTATCATCTCTTCTATAAATAGAAACAAAGTCGCTGTTTTCGTTACAAATATAACCAAACAGCTGTGCTTTGGCTGTCTAATAACTTAAACGTCAGTGCTACTGCCCACAAGAACTTTCAACTGACACATGACAATTAAGTTGTCAAAGGGCACAGTAAAAAGTTTCTATCTCAGTCGATCGACTGCGCGATTATTGCGTCTAATTTTATCTATGGAGCGAAATCGACCGATGTCACTGGCCGAATAATCGAAACTAAAATTTGAATGCAGAATCGAATGGCGGCCGCCCCGCCTACTGACCTACGGTTATTATAATTACAATTTATTGATGCCTAGAGCACAAAGATAGACTGCCTAGTTTTGGTACCTAGCAATGTTAGCTTTCAAGATTTTATATCAGGTTCCAAAGCAGGTATTTGTCGTTTTAAATTAAACCTAACAAGATGCTCCGGTTAGAGCTGATTTATGTTGCCGGTTTGAAATTAACTATCTAAAATGTCTTTTATTAGTTACTCGTCTAGATAATATTTATTGTGTATATATATAAGAAATACTAGTAAAAAAGAGGTAACTTTAACGGATGCAGCACCCTGGCGTCTCGGGCACTACAAACTTCATCAGAATCTCAAACTCAACATCATATAAACTTATACTGTCACTTACGGGATTTCTTCCGTGATCAAAAGTAGCAGCCGGCTTCGTAATAAGGACTCCACAAAATCTGGTGATACTGTGAGTGTGTTTTGCCGTGACTTAGTGTCGAGTTCCAGTAGTGCGCGTAGCAAAAGACAAAGAAAGAGGGTAGATATATTTGTCTGCTCTTAACAATTTATTTTCCATCCACCCGCATTCTCCAGTCAACCCGCGATCATGGCGCTTGCAACAGCGCCGAAATATCGGGAGCTCAAAATAATGAACAATCACGGAAGATATCCCGTAAGTGACAGTATAAGTTTAGTTGTAAACCGTGAAAGCTTAAAACAGTCAACATCATGTACCTAGCCTTTTCCCAACTCTGTTGGGGTTGGGGTCGGCTTCCAGTCTAACCGGATGCAGCTGAATACCAGTATTTTACATGGACCAAATGCCAACCTGACCTCCACAACCCAGTTAATACTGGGTAATACTACAGCCCTTGGTAAGACTGGTTGTCAGAGTTTCGGGTCACTGACTACATGTTACGACTGTGAAAGATCTTCACATAATACCCGGGACCAACGGCTTAATGTGCTTTCCGAGGTACGGAGGAAACTAGGTGGTTACCCATCCACGGACCAACCTAGGCAAGCGCGGCTTAACGTGAAGATCAACCCTAGCGGCTGTTATTATTTTACCACGAGCCCAAACTCGACATTACCTTCTTACTATAAACAAGCATTTGTCCAGGATTACCTACTCCTCGTCGAAAACATCAAGCGGTGTAGGCTGTACCAGCGGTGAAAAAAAATTTTGGGTTCGAATGAGTAGTTCCGGAGATTACCTCCTACACACAGACTTACAAACTTTACCTCTTTTTAATATTAGTATAAAATAGATGGTAAAGGTTATGGCCTACACGGTAGAATCGATTTGTACACACCCGGTTGCACCATCAATGTTGAACCAAGGCTTTCCTACAAAATGGTCACGTTCTCATAACATTGACTTTAAAAGTATTGATTTATAGTTTTTCTACGAAATTTCACGGCTACATATAATTGCTTATTGGCAACGCTTTTGGACATCGTTCATGAGAATTTTGTGGTTTCTACATCTGATAGATATTTTGAACGCATATAGCGTTCAAAATATCTATCAGATGTAGAAACCACAAAATTCTGTTGACTATTAACATATAATTCCGATATGAATTAATAATCAATTCATAAACCAACAAACCTGGTGTTTGAATTGAGAATTTTAACTTAGGTACTTTACTTATGGAAGACTGTTCATGGAAAGACTGTTCATGGAAGGTCTGTTCATGGAAAGACTGTTCATGGAAAGACTGTTCATGGAAGGACTGCTCATGGAAAGACTGTTCATGGAAAGACTGTTCATGGAAAGACTGTTCATGGAAAGACTGTTCATGGAAAGACTGTTCATGGAAAGACTGTTCATGGAAGGACTGTTCATGGAAAGACTGTTCATGGAAAGACTGTTCATGGAAAGACTGTTCATGGAAAGACTGTTCATGGAAAGACTGTTCATGGAAAGACTGTTCATGGAAGGACTGTTCATGGAAAGACTGTTCATGGAAGGACTGTTCATGGAAAGACTGTTCATGGAAAGACTGTTCATGGAAAGACTGTTCATGGAAAGACTGTTCATGGAAAGACTGTTCATGGAAAGACTGTCCAGTAGTGGGACAGTAGGTATGACAGTAGAAAAAAAACTTTACTTACTTCACTTATGCCCGTTTGCACCTCGAGTCAGTAAATGCCTTTAGCTCTAAACGTATTTAAATCAACATCTGTTTTGTCAATCATTCAAATGATGACAAAACAGATGATGATGATGTTCATTTTCAATCTTCAAAGATTGAAAATGAACTGCACTAGTGGGAAAAGAATCGTAAATCCTGAAAATAATAGTTCACTTTTAATAAAAATGAAAAAAGAATAAAAAATTACGGACTGCATCGTTAACTAAAACAAATCGTACTAAAAATAACACGACCACAATCATGATAAATTAAAAAGAAATGCCCAGTGAATGGAAACGCCAACTTTTACAAACTCGTGCTGTAACATAACAGCGCGCAATTTAGCCTAAGCACGATATAATGCACAAGAAGTAAAGTTATATAACCAACATATTATATTACATACTAAAATGAACTTATTATACTTGCTAATGACCGCGTTATTATAATAACATTAGATGCGGAACTACGAAGTCCGAGTCTGACCATTGTTTTGCATAAAGAGACGATTCATCGTGTTGTAAACATTTTGTAGCTTTCTGTTTCATATTCTCTTTTTGACGTGACAACGTCTTATAATTCGATGGAGCCGGCTGTACGCACGAAAAAGCATGACGTATGAAGCGTTACCTCGCTCTGAGGCGTTCCATAAAACAATTGCTCAACGCACATTCATTTTTTGAAAAATGCAACCATTCCATCAGTATTTTCTTATGACGTTGTCACGTT
This sequence comes from Noctua comes, assembly GCA_963082995.1. Taxonomy (NCBI): domain Eukaryota; kingdom Metazoa; phylum Arthropoda; class Insecta; order Lepidoptera; family Noctuidae; genus Noctua; species Noctua comes. The sequence goes on from OY720285.1 coordinate 12,121,572, forward strand.
CAACTATCGTCAGTAAACCGACTTTACAGACAACCGATTTTTGTGGTGTCGATGATTTCTTTACATAAGTTTTGACCAGAACTCTGCCATTTCAAAGGCCCATGTGACTGCAGAACCACACAACTAATGCCCCATCTACTGTCCCGCTCTTGGTGCAACTCCATCTGCTCCTTCAGGGATTTGTCCAAAGCAATTGATATTCTCCCATTATGTTCAACATGTTCATATCATACTTTTTAACAATTTAGGGTTAGAATCTGCCGAGCTTTGAGGAGTGCTTAGAGAGGGAGAGTGACTACACTTATCGATGGAGAAATAACTTGAGTCGGGCAGAAAAAGCTGCAATAAACGTTGCTTGAATCGGAGTCGTGTTAGGTGCATTATTTTTTAGTTTTTAACCCCCTTTCACAGTATTGTTTGTTTATCTCTGAACTGGTGTCACTGTCATAGTGATCACTGTTCTAGTAACAAGGAGGTCGCTAATTGATTGCTGCCAATGGTTCCATGGCAAGCCTGTCAATCGATTTTTTAGGAGCTTGCTGTTCTGTACAAATGGAGGTTATGATTGGTAACATGTGAGCAGGCAACGCATACTCCGCCATGCAACACCAGCGCTTTAATCATTTAGATTGCAGAATATTTTTGCTATAAAGGCTGATTTCACCTTTCAAACTGAACGCGATCACATCTAAACTGCGTTCAAGAGCTATCATTGTTACGAAATAATGACACTCACTGGTCGTTCAATTTTACCCGTTCAGTTTCGTTAAAGAAGCCCTAAATCTATTTTATGACATCATAAAATAAAATATTGCAATAAAAATATAACACTTACGACCAAACATTCACGCTAGATGTTATAAAATATTCATAAAATTGGATGTCATATTGTTACGTAAACCAGAATGACTGAATTCAGAATGTGAAAGCAACGTTAGAATATCTATTACTATAATATAATACTCCTACATACAAACGACAACATTATAAAACATAGTTGATTTCTTCAAAAGACCATCTCAGACATTAATCTACATGGTCCTCATATGACTTGAGCAATGTCTGGACTTTAAAAGAGACGGTGACCTCTGAGTTTGTTTCGGATGTATCTTCTCAGAGTAGTCAGGTACGAAACACCGGCCCCATCTAGTTTTAAAACAAAACATGTTGACATGTAAAAGAGTTTTGCAAACCAATTTGCAGAAATAAATATGAACATGATAATAAATATGAATAAATATGAATATGATCTGATATGATATGTATGATATGTGATTAATGAAATAAAAACAGTCAAGAAAGCAGATTTTAGAGAAGAATTTTGACACAGTAAATAATGTTAACGATGATTTATGTGTGCTAGTTTTCATTGGTATTATAATCGGAGAATAAATAACTGCTCAATAATTTATTGCATTCCAAAATGTCATAATCGAGACAGGGATAAATTATGAGCTTGTTAATGAACGCGACAAAGTCAACAAAGTCAAGGTAGTCGAGGTTCGGTCGAACATTGTTTTTTTAAATTTTTTATTATTCAAAAAACATTAAAGAACAAGAAAGAGGGTAGACCGATTTGTCTGCTCATAAACACCCACCCGCAATAACTTCAGTTTATCCGCGATCATGGTGCTTGCAACAGCGCCGAAATATCGGGAACTCATAACAAACAGTAAACATGGTAAATATCCCGTTAGTATTAATAGTAATATTGTAACAAACAATTTTGAAAAAACATAAGCAAACCAGATGGAAAAATCCAATAATATTTTGCCAGTAGCAGCCACGAAGTCTGGATTTCTACCCGGTTGATGGCACCAATAATTCCGTAACTAGAAGGTTCCCAGGTATGGTGTAGAAGAAAAAAATGATCGCAATGACGGGGAGTACAAGTGACTTTCGGCTTCGTTAAGGGTCTTGTTACACCCTTTATACATAGCTAGGTGTTCGTACAGTATAGTCATCATCTGCCTAGCCTTTTCCCAACTATGTTAGGGTCGGCTTCCAGTCTAACCGGATGCAGCTGAATACCAGTATTTTACATGGAGCGACTGCCTATCTGACCTCCACAACCCAGTTAGTACTAGGTAATACGATGCCCCTTGGTAAGACTGGTTGTCAGACTTTTTGGGCCACTGACTACCTGTAACGACTGCCAAAGATCTACAAATGACACCCGGGACCAACGGCTTAACGTGCTTTCCGAAGCACGGAGGAAACTCGGTATATAATGGGTGGTCACCCATCCACTGACCAACCTAGGCAAGCACGGCTTAACCTAAAGATCGACGTTCGTACAGTATAGTATAGCTACTAAAAAGACACTTCCTAGATTTTACCACATTCTAGAAAGTAAGAAGTTAGAGTCTGGTGTCCGGAGCTGTCCGCAAGTTGGCAGTAACGGTTTTGGTGGAACCTTTAATCTTGAGCTTTTAAAACCTTCTTGATAATCTGTTAAAAATAAGACCCATGATTTGACCACGCTTCGATTCCAATCATGAACTGAATGAATTTGCTGTAAATAAAATAGTATATCTGAGCCGGAGAGGTGATCTGTACCTCAGGACATACCTACTTCAGACACCTTTCTCTATTTAAGATTGTGCATTTACCAGTACCTGTTATTTCTGATGTTGAGATAAATAAAGATTTATGATGAACTGTCACAAGAATATAATAATAATAATCATTTTATTATCAGGCAACTAAGGTCAATAAATAACATACACAAAATAACAAAACCACACCACCACCACCACCACACCCACGCACCCAACCTAACCACTACTTTGTTAACTTGGGTGTTACCTGTAAAAGCAAATGTGTGTGTTAATGAATAATAAATTAATTAATAAATATAATAATATTTTACAACAATAATAAACTAAAACATATTTTAAACCTTATGAAACTATAACCACCACTATACACGTAACGTTGTCGGCGCCGTGTTTGGCTGCGTGGTGTCGCGTAACCGTCCTCGGAAACGTCGATAACGACAACTTTCGGCCAAAAGTCCTCTTTCAAGCAGGTCTGTAGATGGTGGGTTGGAACTTGTACCATGACTAGCTGTGCCCCGCGGTTTCACCCGCCACTTCTAGCTTGTTTTATTTTTGCTCGGCTCCTTTTGGTCGAAGCGTGATGTTATATAGCCTATAGCCTTTCTCGATAATTGGACTATCCAACACTAAAATAATTTTTCAATTCGATTCAGTAGTTCCTGAGATTAGCGCGTTCAACCAAACAAACTCTTCAGCTTTATAATATTAAGTATAGATTTAATATATCGTACACTAAACGATTTCAGTTTACTCTACAGACTATGCGAATAACATCTAAATAAATAAACCTAATCATTCTGACTCATTTCCCCGAAAACTCCTTGACTCCACTCAATGTCATTCAAAAAGGCATTGCAAAAAAGCTAGAACGGTTTCATTAAATCTAAAAACTCGTACAAGAAATCTAACTACTTTCTACAACGAATTTGAACGCGATCAGCACATCTAAACCGCGTTTAAGAGTTGTTACCGCCAATAATCGGTATCAAGGATGACATTTCTTTCTTTATCGTGTGGTTTGTGCCTACCGTGGTGTCAGAGTTTTTATGCCGCCCGTGGGCCTTTGATTTGCCTCATACCTCATGCATCAAATTCTTGAGAAATATTTCATGACTAGACTTGCTGCACGCGTAGCATGAACAGTTTTGTCGACGGAAGAATCGACGAAATTACAGATTTCTTTTGAAGATCTGTAATTTTGTCTATTCTTCCGTCGACAAAACCTGTCTCTACGGTGGTCATGCTACGCATGCTGGTTTCTTCACGATATTTTCCCTCACCGAAGCAAGTGATAATTATACAGTACGCACATGAATCCGAAAAATCAGAGGTGCGTGCCTTGGGTTCGAACTCGAGACCTATGACTCGGCAGTCCGACGGTCACTACTACTGCTATGATGTCTCTTGAACGTAGTTTAGGTTGCGTTCTATTTTATTAGTGAACTTGAGAACTGAGTCATCATTCTAGTTATACTTTTGTAAGTTCTAGAACCGCCCACAGTCGTCAATTGTTCAGCCGAAAGAAACTGAAATTGCCTATACCGTTAGATTGCTTTTGCTCGAGTACCTATTGATATTATTTTTAGAAAGTTTTTCTTTCTAGACATGTTCGGTTATTGGGTTAGATAGACATTTCAAAGCCGGCTCTAATTTGTCATACTGCAAAAATTGTAGAAATTGTCCTTTTTTAACCTAAAAGTTTACCGGTATTTTTTATACATAAAATTAGAATTCTGATGAGAATATACAGGTTTTTACGAAAAATTATTGTCTACGAGCGTGCCAAACAGCCAAAGTAATAAAAAGAAACCAACAAAGAAGAACTCAAAAACTGGTTTTTGTTAGATAGGCATCTAATTCTTAGACCAGAATTCAGTTAATTAAATCTTGCCAAAAAATAAGCATGAGTAGAAAAAAAAAAATCGCTATCTGAATCTAGTTTTTTTAGTCCGAAGTCAAATTATAAGTTTGTGGGAATAATGTACGACTATAATCGCCAAACGACTCTTGCGATGGTTAATTTTAAAGTTATAATGTTTTTTTTTTGATGTTGCAATACCATGATGAGATAGGGACCTTTTGGCCTCGCACAGGACCAACTTAATTTGTTTTATCATTTTCTTATGTTTACTTTTTTATACACCGTGACTTTTTAGTCGTCTTACAAAGGCAGCCCACTTCATGTATCCAATGACTACTGAACATTCATAAAAAGAATATAGATATTTATGAGATTTTACTGATTTAAAAATAATAATATTATTCAGTATTATGACGCATTACGTAGTTAAAACACCCTGTTGCGAGCGATGATCTACTGGACTCGAGCGCTGGGTAGGTATGTTCTCCCGTTTGACACGTAAAAATCATTAACAGGATGTTTCATAATTTTATTCTAATGTTTTATTTATATTGTTTGTACCTATTAGGGTAGGTAAAAAAATAAAATGGTGCCTTGCACCTTTGTAAGACGACTAAAAAGTTTGTATAATGTTTGTATTATTGTAATCTCATCCATTTTTTTTGTTTTGTCCTGTGTGAGTCTAATAAATACTTTTTGTTTCTTTCCTCCTTTCATCATTAACACTAGAAATGGGATATTTACCATGTTTACTGATTGTTTTGAAGAGGTCGTGGCTAAATAATAACAGCCGCTCGCGTCGATCTTTAGGTTAAGCCGTGCTTGCCTAGGTTGGTCTATGGATGGGTGACCACCCATTACATACAGAGTTTCCTCCGTGCCTCGGAAAGCACGTTAAGACGTTGGTCCCGGCTGTCATTTGTAGATCTTTGACAGTCGTTATAGGTAGTCAGTGGCCCAAAAAAGTCTGACAACCTTACCAAGGGGTATCGTATTACCTAGTACTAACTGGGTTGTGGAGGTCAGATAGGCAGTCGCAAAAAGTAAAATACTGGTATTCAGCTGCATCCGGTTAGACTGGAAGCCGACCCTAACATAGTTGGGAAAAGGCTAGACAGATGATGACTGATTGTTTTGAGTTCCCGATATTTCGGCGCTGTAAACAAACAGTAAACATGGTAAATATCCCGTTTGTAGTGTTAATGATGTTAGTGAACATGATAGTTTAAAAACTTATTTTTTTTTTTTTTGTATAATCTAGCTTCTTGTTAACAGATTGGTAGTTGGGTTTATCCCAGTTGTAAACATCCCTTTGTGCCTATTGGCCTTGTTTTATTCTGTCTCCTGCTGATATGGAGGGACGTGGAAATTATATTTTTCCTACTCCTCCGCTATTCTTTTCTGATTAATTTCGTTGCGGGATCCAAGACAGTAAAATTGTTTTTTTGGGACTTCGTCAAGCTTCTTTTTTTTTTTTTTTAAAAAAACGTTGCCCTACACTAGGTATTTCTCCTGTATCGTGGGTGCGTTTACAAACATTTAAACTCACATACACAAACAGCCAGACCCGGAACAACTAACAACTAAGCTACTAAGCTTCATTGTGTCGGCGCTTTTCTGGTGGTCGTCACTCTTGATTCTGGCCTTCAGCAGTTGCAGTAGTTTGGGAATAGTGTGGCGGGCTTTTCCGAAAAAAAAAAGGAATTGGAATTTGGAACAACGTTTAGTTCATATTCATCAATTTCGAACAACATTTTTAGATATCGTTTTAAATAAAAATCATGGTTAATCACTGCAATCTATAGTTGGATATAGACAACTCATCTTTAATTTGATTTAAATGAAATGTCTATTGGTTACATTCTATTTTATAATAGAGATATTCCATTCAGAAGTCGTACAAACTTATCGATCAAATACTTTAAATGCCCTGTCGATCTTATCGCCTCCATTTTGTACGTCTCTTAATTAAAACCAGAACTTTCCAAGCTCAGTACGATTCGATTCGATTGATTAGATATTGTTTAATTTACAACTCTATTCTTGAACCTTCACAGTGGATTAGTTCGTAGTTACTTGTGCCTGTTTTCATTAAAAAATGTACCGTGAATCGAATGTACTCGTATAATGTGTACAGAGTTAATGAAATCATTTACGGGTGACTTGTCGTTCCTATTTCGATTCAAGAGAAGGGACTAAACAAATGACGATCGCATAAGACCTACTTGAATCAATCTGTAATGAGATTTATTATTCGAAATTGGAAGCTTCATTTAAAAAAAAAAAATCGTCTTGACTGGTCAATACCCGAAGAAAGAGATGTTACAAATTTTGACAACGAATACAATCATTTCTGTGTGTGCCCACGAGCTAACAATCTGTCGCGTTTCGTCTTTTTAGATGTATACTCGTAGCTCATATACAACGATGACAACGATACAAGAAAACGCCCGTTGTCAGTACAGTCACGACCACCAATACGTTTACACTTTCCTAAATTTAAAAGCAATTTTCGCGAGAAATAACGATTGTAACTCGAAGATAGTTTCTTTTTCATTAAAAAAATGAGTTCCAGAATACTATGTTCGTAACAACAAGAAATTTTAATCAGAACAGTAGGAGAAAAACAATTTTAAAAGTTGTTAAGTGGTTACATATTTTTGCTCGTGACTGTACACATATAATACCGGGTACAGACTGTTGGAGCAAAAAGTTCCAGATGACTGTTGCACCTATTTGGATTCAAGGTAATAAACAAAAATTGACGATCGCGTTAGGCGTTCTTGACAAATTGCAGATCCACTGCGGCCACCGCCACACAGATGCTTCAGTACATTATCCATCAGGTTTCGGTGTCCGCAGCCCTCTGCCAATTATCCCTACCGGTTTGTCCAAACCTTATTGAACATTATAATTTCTTCGGAAGCCTGTCACTCAAGATAACTTTCAAAACGATATAATGTGATTAGAATATTATATTGGCAACAAATACATTAATCTTCGTCTATTCTCATGTGTCATTAAATAACTTGCGTTTGTTTTCATTACAAAACGTACCGTGAATCGAATATACAAGGTGTAAACAGACCCTTCTCGAAGACGTCAACCAATCATTCTGTACATCAAACTAAGTAAATGTATTTGATGCCAAAACTATTACTGGGAAACGACTTTTTCTTGGTTGAAAAAATCACGTTTTACGGTAGGACTCAAAACATGTGCTGGTGTAAAGTTATGTTGTAAGATAAAAAAAATTGATCTCCGTAACTAGACGGTTCCCAGGTATGGTCCAAACCCAGAAACTATCGCAATGACGATGACAGGGAGAACTGATGTCGCCCGAGGAGGTTGTGGTGGTTAATGCTGCGTACATAGTACTTATTTCGGGAGTGAAACGTAAGCGAAACAAACGGCGTTGCGCACACGACACACGATTACACTCTTTAACAAATGGCACAATACTGACGCGGGACACGTGCGCTCGCTCTCGTAACGGGAGCAAGCAACATGTCCCGCATTACGTAAAATGTTGCGGGGCATGTTGCGGGTCACTGTGCGACGTTGCGGCGTCACGTAATTTGGGTGTTCCGCGTCATGTTGCGGGACACCATGTCCCCTAGTGTATCCGGGACTTTAGGATAAATTCAAATGTGTGGATATTCCGGATATGGGCTCATATGGTGTACCGAAGAGTAATTTCTATCTATCTTCTGGAACCAGCCAGTCATGATGACTTTCAAAGCCATATAATGTGATGAGAAATAATATATTGACAACGCATACAATTCATCTTCGTCGGATCTCAATGTGTCATTAATAAATTATTATCTACCAATCGGACCATCTTCTGAATGACGCTCGACAGCTGATTTGTTTTTTAAATTACCGATAAAAAATTTACCACAAACTCAGTAAGTACATAAAACCCCCCCAGTTTTGTGTACAGAGTTTGTGGTAACAGTTTTCGCATCGGTGTCCCTTCCACTCTGCATACTGGCGGCCCGTCCCGGCTTCGCACTGGTGGTTTTTTTGCGATAATAAATATAGCCTATGTTACTCAGGGATAATGTAGCATTCTAATGGTGAAAGAATTTTTGAAATCGGTCCAGTAGTTTTTGAGTTAATTCGTTACAAACACACAAAAATACAAATCTGTCCTCTTTATAATATTAGTGTAAATGTTAATTAGTAAGATTTTTTTCGAGTTTATGAATAGCTTTATAATTAATTAAAGTGTAAAAACAAACCGTGCGAAGGTTTTGACGACTTGACCAAACATTGGGATTTCTTGATTATTTGAGTACCAGCGTATTATGCTTGATTTTTCGTATGCTTTTTTTCCTTTATTGTATGTATGTTTTACTTGTTTTATAATCAATCTAGTTTAGGAGGTATTAATTTTTTATTTTGCTTACAGTTTATGTAGGTATTATTGTGCATGTTTTTGTAAAATAAATAAATAACCTTTCGAAATTACACATCATTATGAACAATTTTTATTACGGGACCAATACTGAAACGTGGAAAAAAACAAGATGTCATTTGTGTTCGTTTACATAAATCAACAAAGTGCCAGAAACACATGGATCGTCAGATGTTCTGCGATTTCAGAGTCCGTCCGAAAGTAAAAATTGTTTGTAATGATGGGTGGGGTAAATAACCTTTTTTCGGTAAATTACCTGACTTAAACTTCTGTTGTTTTTGTGCCTGCAGGCTGTCCTTTGTTTTGGTTCTAACCCACGTTTCGGAACATTGAATTTTACGCACCATACTTTTTTAGCAATGTTAATTGTTAGTAATTGTCGTCGTTAGACGGCGTTCACGTTGATTGTGTAAGGCCTCTATTCTTAGGTAAAAAATTATGATATGCGTTCGTAATATAATTATGCTTCGTTCCACACAAAGTTGAGATGTCAGAAATTATCTTTTTTTGTCCTCGGACTAAAATTACGATCTTACTGTAGATAAATTATGAGTAGAAGTAGTGCTAATTAAAATAAACACACTTTATTATGCTACCTGCCTTCATTTTTTATAAGTATTTAGATAAACCTCTAATTTAGAAGAGTTAGTTGCTTTAGTTTTTTTTTGGTTTTTTTATTTTAGAAGTAAAAAAATAATAAGAATAATAATATTTAAAGAAAAAATTGTAAATAAGTTATTTGAATTTACGTTAGCTTATCAGAGCTAAATAGGAAACAAAAGGTAGTAGAACAAAGTGGTCAAAGGAACCATGATCTTAATACGAGAATATCTCTTCTTAGCTGATGTGCATGAGTATGACGTCCGCGTCATAGTCCTCGTCATAGTCCTCGTCATAGTCCTCGTCATAGTCCTCGTCATAGTCCTCGTCATAGTCCTCGTCGGCATAGTCCTTGGACTATGCCACTGGTTCATGTCCGTCACATTACCAGGTCACTCAGGTCCTGTTGAAAACCATCGTCGGGCACTAGCTCTGCAGTTTGCTGAACTTTGCCTATTTGGCGCAGCCGTGAGACACACAATTTTGTCATTTTTTTTTGTTTGGATTTACGACTTTTTTTTTTTCATTTTTTTTTTGGTTGTTTGCGCTTGTGGTATGTGCCAAGTAAATATGTTTTCTTTCTTTCTATTGATGTTGAGCGTGCACGGGTCTGCACGAAGTAAATGTTAGCATGTCTCCGCCGGCTAGGGTGCTCTGGCTCTCGTGTAGATGTTCATATGGAAGGAAAAACAGTTTTAGATTTTTTTTAAAGCTTTGGGCGGAGCCAGGAAACGAACCGTAATTTTTACAAAAATAGCACCCTGTATTATTGCACTAATCGATAGTGTTGCTAGACGTCGAGTCCCTAGTAAACTTAAACAGTTTTTATGTATATTTCTTTTCAACAGTATGTTTACCATTGAGTTAATGACTCAATGGTATGGTTGTCTAAACACATAAAAATATTATTTCTTTATCACCCAATACATACAATACTTAAAAAATGACTGATGATTATTGGCAATGCAAAATCGCCAATAATACTTTAATAGAGATTTAAACTTCGACTGTTAACAGTAAATACTCAATAGATATTTATCACTTAGACTTTTTTATGCGACGTTTATTTTTATTGCGCATGGGATTTTCAACGTTCCGCTCAGTTATAAGAATTGAAAATCCAACAGCACGCTCTTAAAAGCGTTAGAGGAAGAGAACTCATGGCTCAAAGTTGAGAGTTCAAAATGCCGCCCATGCGAACGTCAGCTTACTGTCATTGCAAATGGTAATGATAAATGTACGTCAAGAACCTCGTGAAAGCCGAGAAAGGTAAGCGAATCAAGTAATTTGACTTGGCTCACGAGGTTGGCGATTTGTGGGATGTGGACTCAGCGATCATTGTGCCCATAGTCGTATCAGCCCATGGCTTAATTGCCAAGAGCCTCGATCAATACCTGAGGAGGCTCTCGTTAGGCAGCTGGATCAAGGGCTCCTCCAAAGCGGTACTCCTGGAGACGGCTCGTATTGTTAGGAGGTCTCTGGAGCCCTGACCGCCAAGCTACCGGCGTAGCTTGGACCCTGTTCCCGATAACGGTGGGTTCTTTTAATATTTTTAAACGTTTTTATATATTTTTTAAATTATTATTTAAAAATGTAATTAAGATTTTAAACTATCATGGTCAATAACATTATCATTAACACTAGAAACGGGATATTTACCATGTTTACTGATTTGTTTGAGTTCCCGATATTTCGGCGCTGTTGCAAGCACCATGGTCACGGATAAACTGAAGTTATTGCGGGTGGGTCTTTATGAGCAGACAAATCGGTCTACCCTGATGAATATAGGAAAATAATGTACTTCATAGAGGGAAGCAATAAGCATGATCAAAGTTACCAGTTTAGCTGGACATATGGCACGAATGGTAACATTTTCTTACTAGTAGAGCTGATGTCGCCGACAAGTTCTGGAGTGGCGACCGCGAACCGGAAGACGTTGCGTTGGATGGCCTCCCACTAGGTGGACCGATGACCTGGTGAAGGTTGCAGGGATCCGCTGGAGTCGCACGGGACTGGTCAATGTGGCGACACTTGGGGGAGGCCTATGTCCAGCAGTGGACGTCTTTTGGCTGAAATGATGATGATGATGATGAGCTGATGTTTTAGACCATTCCTCCTTTGTGGTCAGCAGCCTTTCTCCGTTTCGGTTTGACCGGAATGGCTGTCGGTGCAGTTTATCTGCCTATCCTACCTACGATATTGCGGCCGTCTTCCAGTCTTAACTAAATGTAGCTGAATTTATTATACACGCCAGTGGCGAAGGTTCCATAAACCCCGATTCCTACCGGCTTCCCTTTGAAAAATAGCACAGTCAGTATTCTATAGACAAGTAATATAATCACATTAAAGATATGTGTACTCCAGCTTACCTCTTACAAAAATTGACCTTTCGTTACTGAAACACGCTGTATTTTACACAGGGTGACTGCCTATCTGACCTCCACAACTGAATAATGGCTGGGTATCGCAACGCCATTTTTAGGGAAAGCTCATTGTTAACCTTTCTGTCTATATTTGTAAAAGAAAATCAAATTAACATTAAAATACCGTCTAGTGATTGTTATTTATTGTTGTGTGTATCAATTAATATTAATTACATCGCAATTAACTACAATTTCGTTATAAAAGAACGATATTGTACTCGTTTGTGTTGGCGGAGAATTTCACCTTAAATGTTTAAGGAACGGAAATTGCTCATCAGAAATACACGCAATGGTTTTTGAAGATAAAGTTTTGTGTAGATATATTTTTATTGCTGTCTGACTTTTACCTTAGATTTCGTCCGCGCGGTATTCCGAGATTATCACATACTACCGGGATTAATGGCAATAGGCAAGCCCCCTATTACATGGGACTTAATCATCATCATCATCATCAGCCTATAGCAGTCCACTGCTGGACATTTTCAGCGACTCTCATCCAGTTGCTACCAGCCACCCTGCGAAGATCGTCACTCCACTTAGACATAACTGGCCAAATGTGGGTGTACTAATAGGTACACCTCTGCCTAACCCTTCGGGGATTACAGGAGTGATGTATGTTATGTTATGTTACCGGGATTAAAAGGCTTTTAATCTTGCTTAACCTAGGTCACGACAATTCATTGCAATCCGATCAGCCTTAAGGCATAAAAAGATCGTGGAGGTCTGCTCCGCTTGGGCGGAGCACCGCCGTGTCCTCGTAGCGGCGATTGGCGGCGGCGACCTCTCGCGTCCGGCCCTGGTTCAATCTATGGTCCGGAGCGAGAGGGAATGGGAAGCCGTCACCTCCTTCTGCGAAGCAGTCATGCTAGCGAAGGAGGTGGCGGGACCTGAGAGGGAAAGAACCTCACGTCCCAGCCGCCGCGGAACAAAAACAAAGTTGTTTTCTATTTTTTTTACAATTAAAGTTAAAACATGCTGTATCATTTAAAATAAATCAAGTATTTCTAAAACTAAAAGCAACTATTTTAATATCATGTTTACAATTAAAATGCCTTAGATTTATCGTAATTTGACTTCAACGAATAATTACTTAGATGATAATCTCTGCACTTCAAGACGAACTTTTACTGCCGTTTCGTTTCGCTTGCGTTATCTTTTTTCGCGAAAGCTTACATTCTTACATGTATTGATGTTATCAATGCAAAATGTGCGCAGAAATGATAGGATGGTAACACACGAACAGCAGTTACCCGGCTGAACTCGACAATTTTTTTTTTCAATTCAATGTTGCTAGAAATAAATGTTAAAATAAAAATAAATAAATAAATAAGCATTTATTTCAGAATCGCTTCCATATTTGTTAATAACAATGAAAACTTATACCCTAGTGTCAGTAACATTTACTCTAAGCTGCGTGAGGCACGCCGAACCTGGGGAATGTCTACTTGACTGCGTGCAGCCGTATCCACCGCCCCAAGATCAAGATCGGAGAGTCCCACCATCAGCCAACATTCTATGAATAGCTACAGTCACAGTCCCAGTCACAAGGCATAATAACTATGAAAGTACTGTATTTGCCCAATCCAAAGCATAGATCTCTATGGAGAAGAACGGGCAAGATACTCCATGGACACTCTTTTAAATCAGAATTTTGTTACTAAACCTTAGTTACATCACTCCTGTTGAGATAGTACATTATGTGAGAACGATATAGCAAGATGTATACGTTAAAAGTGTCCATAGTAAAAACAAAAAAGATAATTCAAAAATAGAACAATTAATTCAAATAAGCCGTGGCAACTAAGAGATGACCAGTCACAACTGACAGCGCCCGTTCACGAATCCTAAATAAATAAGTTATCACAATCGACGCTGAATCAACTTGACCCTTTACGTCCTTGCCATAAAAGGGATCCCGTGTTGATGAGCGCGTTCAGTCCCTAATGCTGCATTTTACCATGAATGATTAACTACATTTGGATGTAAGCTGATATTCCACGGGCGAGGACGCAGAGCACTGGGATTCCTCAAAGCGCAACTATTTTTAAGCGCAACCAACTAAGCGCAACTAAATTATTCCTCGAAGCGCAACCATCTCTTTGCGCTCACAAATTCAAATTAAAAATATTAAATGTTTATTCCTCAAAGCGCAACCATGATGAAAAATAGAGAGGGGTATGATGGTCACATGAATTTTTTTTTTTTTTTTCTTGGGAGTCGAATGAAACATAATAAGTATAGTAAAAGGGCTTGATTCAGAGAGCGGTACTTCTAGACACGGCTCGTATTGTTAGGAGGTTCCTCTCTCTGGAGCCCTGACCGCCGGTAGCTTGGACCCTGTTCCCGATACCGGTGGGCTACAATTTTTTTATATTTTAAAATGTTTTTTTTTTTAATATTGTTATTTTCTAAAGAATATTTAAAAATGTAATTAATTTGTATATAAATAAATAAAGGAAATAATGGTATAATAAGATCACAACTCAATCAATCTATGTGCCATAACAACATACGACCTCTTTGTATGACTTTCAGAACCACGATACCCCTTGGTAAGACTGGTTTTTTCACTTCTCAGACTTTCGGGGCCTCTGACTACGCATAACGACTGTCAAAAACATATTGACTGTAATAACTGCTCGTGTATTACCAGCCTTAAGTAACAGTGTATTTTGTATGAAGCATGTCTTATAGGTACCTAGTGTTCTTAATTTTTATTAGTGAATTAATCATACATTAGCATGCAGGCTATTGCAGTAAATAACGGTTAAATTCAACTCGCAATCTGTGTTGAAATTACTTTGGAGCGCACAAAAAATCTAACTAAAAAATAATGGAAAGTTAGTTCTGGTTCGGAACTAACTAATACTAGGTTAGTTTACAAACTCGATTTAAGTATAAAACGGAATTTCGAACAATTAAGAGAAACGATTTCATTATTTTTATTCAGGTTGGTACAAGGCATCATCAAAAAATACCTGAAAATCTTCACCATGCATGGCATAGACAAACATTGTAATTTACGTCGTGTGTAGATGCAATTATTATATTTTCATTATTTTTAGTTTGTATTAACCATTTATTTTTAAATCTGTTTATTCGTTGCACACTTCATTTTATATTATTTTTTATTCCTTTATTTATTTTCTATACGTATACAGGGTGTAAACAGACCCTTCACATATCCGTCAACCAAGCATTCTGTACATCACACTAAGTAACTTTACGCAAAAATTATTGCTGGGAATCGACTTTTTTTTTTGAGGTTATAAATCACGTTTTAAGGTAGGACTCGATGGAAAGCACTCAAAGCATTGTGCTGATGGATGGATTGAATAGTACGGGGGTCGTGGAGGTGTGTCAAGAAAAATCTTACATTAAAAACATGTATTAAAAAAAAAAACTTATAAAAAAGTTGGAACTTTGACCCCCAATATCTCCGTAACTAGAAGGTTCCCAGGTATGGTCTAGAACAAAAAAATGATCGCAAAGACGGGGAGAACAAGTGCCTTTCGTTTGTGTTAAGGGTCTATTTACACCCTTTATATAATTTACATTTTTAAATATTTCTATACAAACTAATATTTTTTTTTTTTTATTATTATTATATTCGTGTTTGACCGTGGAATCACTTTGGGCCCTATAAGAATACCAGCGCTGTGACTTAAAAAAAAAATGTTGCTTCACCATATTGAGGTAGGGACCTTTTGGCCTCGTACAGGACCAATTTAATTTGTTTTATCTTTTTCTTAATACGTTTTCTTTCTTCTTTATTTCACCATCTATGTGACTTACAGTAAATACTATTAAGGTTAGCCTGTAAGTACCATCCCATTGCTGGGCAGAAATCTCTCCCTCCCTATGTCTTCCAGTTCTTTCGATCCAGGGCTAATGAGGACCACTCGTCGTTGGTTTTGTCCAGCTCGTCCCGCCATTTTCTACGAGGTATGCCGCGACGCCGTCAAGGCTTCAAATAGACGCTATTTTAGGTCCACAGCTAATTACATACGGCGGACTTGGCCAGCCCAATCACACTACAGCTTAGCGACTTTTTGAGCAAAATCAGTATTTTGTGTTTTTGTGTTGTAACATATATGGTCAGATAGCGAAACAAGCCAAAGCATTTAAAAATAATTAATTCTGTTCCGGTGCACTAACTTGCAAGTTCATTTTTTGTTCAAGTCTAAAATGAAAACTAAAAAAGAGTTTTAAACAGTAAAAACAGAGGATATCATTATTTTTACGTAGGTAGCATGAAAGTCATCTTTACATAGTATAACACAATGTCGCTCCCGCTGTCTGTACGCTTAGATCTTTTAAACTCCGCAACGGATTTTAAAATTAAGTACTTAAGTCATTTATTTATTTATATGAGGACTACGTGGGTCATACTATTATTATTATTTTATTTTTTAGTTTAATTAGTTTCACGATTGTCTGGCAGTTTGAGTACTTTATGCGGCCTACCCAAATGTTCTTTCTTTGGTATTGTTCGTCGTGTCGTTGAGCTCCTTGGATCATGAGTTGAGCTACACGATCACTGACAAATGCTTGCACTGTCTGGACAGGTCCACTTAAATCTGTGTGGTTATTTCTTCAAAAGACCATCTCAGACATTAATCTACATGGTCCTCATATGACTTGAGCAATGTCTGGACTTTAAAAGAGACGGTGACCTCTGAGTTTGTTTCGGATGTTTCTTCTCAGAGTAGTCAGGTACGAAACACCCGCCCCATCTAGTTTTAAAACAAAACATGACATGTAAAAGAGTTTGGTAAACCTAATTGCAGAAATAAATATGATTTATGATTTATGACTTACTATTAAAAACATTATACGTTTGCCAAAGTTCTCCTTTGACTTTAAAACGGCACTTTCAATAAAAGCTACATTATCCCCGAATATCATAAGTTATGTACTACCCTAAGGCCTGAGTAATACGGTTGAGAAGTGATCGACCGTCAGTGAGCGCGGTAGTACATGACGTTACCGTGGGACAATTTCCGCCCGTAACACGAGCGAATCAGCGGCCAAAAGCTATGCGTATAGTCTATCATATGTTTCAATCACTCAGGTCCCACCTGTCTCTTTGCAACCGTCCCCCAGCGACGCCCTAAGCCGAGGCTCGTACCCCAGAGGGGCTGCCCTTAGCGCGTAATCGCTTAGTTTTAAGTTATTTGACCCTGGCTGGAGACCTTACACTCAAGACACCCACAGAATAGTGAAGCAGAAGCCAGCCTCATAGCCCACCACCAGCCACCATCACCAGCGAGACGCCACTCAAAAAAAAAAAAAGAAAACTTCAGTACGAAAATAATTTTTCATAAGTCGCTGAGCCGTCGGCAGAGTCAGGTGCCTTAGTATGTACTTAATACAATGTCTGGATCGTTAATTTTTTGTAGTGTCTAAAACAAGTCTAGAATCACTGCAGTGTGCAGTGTAGACAGTCTACGTTATAATCGGTATACGGTAAAGTTGTACACTACATATTTATGTGCAATAAAATCTTATCGCCGTTCGTGATCTCTTTTCGCAAATTACACACGACTATTCTTTTTCATTTAGTGCAATTTGGCTTGAATTAAATGTTTGTTAAAAATTCTGTTACTCTCCAAATGTTGGCCAAGATGTTTGCCAAAGTCGAGGCCAATGGGGGATCAGATAGAGCAGAAGTTTCGAATTTTACCACTTTTAGGGAAAATAAACATCATCATTGGCTTGCCCTTGTCCCAATTCATTTGGGGTCGACGCAGTCTCGGTCCATCAGTAGCTAAGGGTCAATTTTTGTTAGAGGTAAACCGGAGTACATAATTATTATTTTTAATGTGATTATATTATTTGTCTATAGAATACTGACTGTGCCATTTTTCAAAGGGAAGCCGGTAGGAATCGAGTTCTACGGAACCTTCGCCACTGCGGTCCATACTTCTATATTACTCGCCATCTCATTAGACGCCACCTTTCGTGCCATATCATCCTTCACACAGTCCATCCATCGTTTCTTTGGTCTTCCTCTACTCTTATAGCCATTCACATTCAAACTCAAAGTTTTCCTCATTCCTCCGCATCACATGCCCATACCACGATAACCGAATACCACACAACTTTTCAGTCACCGGCGCCACTTTCTGACTTCCTCCTAAGTACTCACAGGGAACATAACTCAAAAAATCTAAAATGTCTATACAAGGTGTAACATAATAAACGCAAGACCTCCCGTGTGGTCTCTCGCACCATGAAACTAAACATCTTTTGTTCTAAGAGTTCTTGAAATTCGCAAAAAAAAAAAAACTTTCTATAGGAACGGACGCAATCAGCTGATCCACATGTATGGTAAAACTAAAAAAAAAAATTATGAATTTCCAAAAGTCATAGTACAAAAGTTGTTCAGTTTCATGGTCTGAGACACCACACGAGAGGTCTTGCGTTTATTATGTTACACGTTGTATACTCAGTCCTTGAAGTCTCCTATCAATAAAACCCATGGTCACTACCATAGCTCAATTCCCACTCACCTGGTTTTTTTTTACTGAATATTTAATATAACATTGAAAAGTTGATCTTTACCGACCAACATTTCTACCTGTTTTCACTAACTAAGCGCCACTTAAATGAACGCCTAAATATTACTGCTTTGTCGGAATTTGAACTCTCGGCGCTGAACCGTGCTTTGAAAATGCGTTATTTTTTAGGAATCCATTTATCACCTAGTGTAAATGGGTAATAACCTAGACTAACGAATCTTCCTAACTGGATTTAAAATCAAGTTGAACCAAGTAAGACCCGTTTTACACGATCGGTTTGTATGTCAGACACAAGACACAACAAGCTTTCGCGGTTTTAACTGAGCGTGCTACACGCAAAACTAAGCGATTATCTTCACGAAGATCTTCTTAGAACGCAGCAGTATAGTACATTATTTATAATAACTTGACATTTTAAGTTGAATTATAGAAGAAAACCGGTACCTACGGACAAAAAGCGGACGAGAATCTGGACACTGGATTCTGACAAATACTGTATTGAAGTATCTATCTGTTAGTGTCCACTGTCCGGTATCCATAGCCGGTTCGCAATCAGTCCGTATCAGTTTGGCTTGAAACTTAAATACCGCCTCTTACTGCCATCTAATAGCCGAAAAAAAACTTTAAGAAAAAGCAAGCTTTTATTAAAATGAAAGGAACAAAATTAGGTTTCTCTATCAACATTAAAAACGTATACTCGTACAAAAGTTTCGTCTCCGACGCCTAATTTGACCAAGATCCTTTGTGGCGCTGTGCCCGGCGTAAATAAGTTATGACCCTAAGAGTGTGACTGACACCTAGTTATGAGTTTCGGGGTGAGCTGGTCGGTCAGATTGTGGATCGGCTGTGGACACAGTGACATTGATGGATACTTCAGTACATTATCAGATAGAATCCGGGGGAATCTTGACCGAATCGTGACAGAAGCGAGGCCCTACAAAGTCGAACTAAAGACGTACTTAAAGTAATTTGAATAAAGTGTTTCGGCATGATTTTTTTTTATATTTGACAAGCTCACTATGCAAACTGTTTGTTGGTTATCAGTCTATTTAAGATTACTGAGCTGTTAGTTTTGAAGATGATTGATTGTTGTGTAAGACAGGTAAAAACGCTCAATTATTATTTACTTACAAGCAACTCTGTACATTGACTTAACCTTTTCACGTCGACGTAAACATGGGCCACCCATGAAGATCAGTCCACATCATAATGGGTGTAAAAAGACCTTTAACGAAGCCGATAGGCACTTGTACTACCCGCTATTGCCATCATTTCGTTCTGGGAACCTTCTAGTTACTTAGATATTTGAAGCCCAAGTTTCAATTTTTTCACAAGTTTTTTTAGAAATACAAGTTTTTGAATACTGTTTTAAGCTTTCACAGTTTACAACTAAACTTATACTGTCACTTACGGGATATCTTCCGTGATTGTTCATTATTTTGAGCTCGCCTTTTGTCTCGCTTTTTTTGGGCTATCGGAAGCTCAAAATACGGGATATCTTCCGTGATTGTTCATTATTTAGAGCTCCCTCCTCATCTACTATACTGCTGGGCTCGATAGCCCAGCAGTATAGTAATCCCGATGGATTATATAGTATTTTGAGCTCCCGATAGCCCAAAAAAAGCGAGACAAAAAGCGAGCTCAAAATAATGAACAATCACGGAAGATATCCCGTAAGTGACAGTATAAGTTTACAAGTTTTTAATGTTAAAACTTTAATTTAAATACCTGCATGATCCCTGCACATTCAATGCATCCATCAGCTTAATGTTTTGAGTGCGTTCCATTAAGTCCTATCGTAAAACGTGATTTTTTACTCCAAAAAATAAAATTCGTATCCCCCAGCAATAACTTTTGCGTAGTTACTTAGTTTGATGTACAGCATGTTGAGTTGGCGGATTCGTGAAGTGTTCGTTTACACCTTGTATTTTCCAAACCCTAAAGATCAACACATAGTTAAAACCACTACAAACGATTAATGTAGCCTCAACTGGAGCCGTTAATAGGTTTATTTCCATGAAACTCCACACTGCAATGCACATTTGCGCACTAAGTAGACGATGGACTATTTGTACACCGTCAGACGCGGACAATTTGCAACAACCAATAAACGTCAACCACGGGATGATTAACAACGCGGCAACCAATTTTATTTATTAATTCGGTAGTACTCATACATCTTATTCATTTGAGGTGGCGCAGGAGAAGAGTACCTGGAAGGATATGGGGGAGGCCTTTGCCCAGCAGTGGGACATACAAGGCTAATAAAAAATAAAAAAAAGTTGGCGCCAACATAAACTCATTAGTGTTTTACCGTGCACCAAAATCATCGACTTCACAATTTAAAGTATTAGATCCACTTAAGTAGGTACTTAGTTAAAAAGAAACTACAACCAAAATTACCGCGGGTATTAGGAGAAATAATATCTAATACTCATATTAACGAGCGAACCTCGGAGACCAATCCGACCGTCCATTCAAATTCAGAAGTGGTGAAGGAACTTTTTTAATTGACAGCAATCATTTCAGCGGTCTTTTTTTTTTTTTTTTAACGTTGTAAAACATCAAATGAGTCCTCCCACCCAGGGCAGAGCGGGAGGGACTGTCAGACTTGTACTGACTAAAATCCACGGTGTCCTTCAGTAGCCCTTTATGTTCCAGGGTCACGGTAATTCTATGAGTCCCACGACCCCGGCAGGCTTTGGCCCTCTAGAGGGGGGATTTCAGCGGTCTTTATTTATTTATTTATTATTATTTATTTATTTTACTGTTTATGTACACAATATATACAACACAGGAAATAACATTATAATACTTGAGTACATAGATACTGCTTATTTCCTAAGAAATTTCTGCCAGCAGACCTGCAAAAGGAAGAGAGAAAAAAAAAGAAATGTAGACAATACTGTGTGTCTTTCTGTCTGATGGACAAATAGTCCATCGTCTGCTCAGGGTCTTGTTATCATCGTAACGGCTTCGTCTCGACTCGGGATCATCCACTCGTCGTCTAGACAGAAAAAGTCGTTTACATAATCTAATTGACTAACACGGAGCAACGTTAATTAATTGTAATGACTCGCATTTTATTTAAAATGCATGTGTTAGGTCTTAACGGGCATACTAAATTGAGATAGTATAACTTGTTAAGCTGTTAGTAAAGTAGAAGTAAAGCGACTGCTCTCAGAACGGCGCAGGAAGGAATACGTTCTGAGGAAACGCCCTTATCCTAAAACCAAATATTCTAAGGCATTATGAGACATCCACCAACCGCCCCTCCTACAGAGAGGAGGCTTCTATTACAGCCATCATCTGCCTAGACTTTTCCCAACTATGTTGGTGTCTGCTTCCAGTCTAACCGGATGCAGCTGAATACCAGTATTTTACATGGAGCGACTGGCTATCCGACCTCCACAACCAGTTAGTACTGGGTAATGCGATACCTTTCGGTAAGACTGGTTGTCAGACTTTCGGGTCACTGACTACCTGTAACGACTGTCAAAGATCTATAAATAACAGCCGAGACCAACGGCTTCACGTGCTTTCCGAGGATGTAATGAGTGGTCACCCATCCACGGACCGACCTGGGCAAGTGTTAACCTAAAGATCGCCTCGAGCGGCTGGTATTATTAAGCCACGAGCTCCTCCAATACTCCAGCCGTGGGAACAATATTGGCTGCTTAATTATGCAGTTACTTATGGTCCACTACACACGGAATTCCGTTTCCGTTACCTCGGTAGTACTTTCCTCCGTCTCAAGTGCGTAACTGTGGTAAAAGTAAGTACCTACGTGTTAATGTAAGTGGCCGCTACAAGAAATTATTTGTGGTCATTTTGTAAGCAAACTTTTGTTTTTTTGTTGGATATGCCACTATTTGGTTATGAAACGTCTTGACCTAAGACAAGTCAAATCAATACAGTTATTGTACGACGCGCGTCGTTCTGAATCTTAAAATTGGAACAAAAACTGAAAATACGTTAGTTGTTTATTGTTAGTGTTTAGTGTACGTTCCTACAATCCTTCATTACTCAGGCGTCAATATGGTCACCCTACGGGCGGAAAAATTAAACAAATTTTGAATGTTAAACTTCGCTTTTTTAGAGAGTTGACTTGTGGCCACACACGTATAAGTCAAAGGACTTATACGACATACGTGTGTGGCAGTCTCTGAAGTTTTATGATTTGGCATATTTAGGCCCTGGTACTGTAAATTTATGATATAATGTAGTTGATGTGAGGGTACTTCAGGCCAACTACACCATTCTTTCTTTTTCGTGTGGTTAGTGCCTAACCTAGTGTCAGAATTTTTATGCACCAGGCCTCTGACTTAGCTTTACATGCCGTCGAGAAATACCTCTCAGGCATGGTGGTTTGGTTTCCTCACGATGTTTTCCTTCACCGAAGCAAGTGATGACGGAAAACATCGTGAGGAAACACCGTTTAATCTGAATGTAATCAGCACGTCTAAGCCGCGTCAAGAGCTAATAATTTTATTTTTGTACGGAATATTGACAGCGACAGCTCTTGAACGTGGTTTAGATATTACGTAACGTCAAATTTATTCTCACTAGCCAGCAGTAGTCTTTCTACAAGTGGATCAAATTATGAACGCACAATGTTAACACGTCGAAAGGTTACGCTTATTAAATGTATGAATGATGACTGACATTAAAAACTAATGCTTTCTCCTACATTTTAATTACTGAACCATCATCTTCCACTAATCATCAAGGGCAGAGGTCACAAACTTGCAGTAATTAAACAATAATTAAATCTGCAGAAGAAATTGTGAATGGATTACTGTGACCGCTTCGATGACCCCTGTTTTTTGTGTTAGCAGTTCCTCCATTCTTCAAACTTCTTTGTAAGCGTGAGGTTTGCAGAATAATTTATTAGATACTAGCGACCCGTCCCGGCTTCGCACGGGTGCAATATATATATTTAAACGTTCCTCTTGAATCACTCTACTATCTATTACTGAAAAGTGTATCTAAATCCGTTGCGTAGTTTTAAAGATCTAAGCATACATAGGGACAGATAGAGGGAAGTGTCGTGATATTGTCGAAGACCAAAGTTATGAGCAATAAAAGACCTAAAATAATAAAAGTAGACGGGGAGACAATACAACATGTCCAGGAGTACCTGTACACTTGGGCCAAGTAGTCTCTTTCCAGGCGAGGCAAGACAAAGAAGTCGCAAGACGACAGAAAACGCCTGGAAGAGCTACTGATCCATGAAAGAACAATTTTTTTATTAGATACTGCAATAATATTATTATGATGTTTTTTTTTTCTAAATTACCTTGGGCTTTTACCGTTGAAAAGTCAGTTTTACGAACTTTTTCCTTGATTATATTCCTCCCAATTAATCCATATTATCACTTTATGAACACAATAGTGATGAATTATTTATTTATTAACACTTCAAGATATTTTTACAACCAACAATACAGAGTTCATAGCGCAAATAATTTTACTCTCAGCCTAATGTGTTTTTGCTAACGGTACAATTTAATAAATTGTAATACGTCGATTATGCTCCAAAATTGTACCGATTTGATCTTTAAAAGTTCAGTAGTTTTAAATCTGTCTTACCCACACCTTCCGTAACCTAGAAATAAATGTAATGTGACGACGATGGTAATTATTATAAAAATATTTTAAAACTAGCTGTGCCCCGCGGTTCCACCCGCCGATTCTGACTATTGGCGTGGTGTTATATAGCCTATAGCCTTCCCCGATAAATGGACTATCCAACACTAAAATTTTTTTTTAATTCGAACCAGTAGTTCCTGAGATTAGCGCGTTCAACCAAACAAACAAACTCTTCAGCTTTATAATATTAGTTAAGATTTGAACATAACATAACATCACGCCTGTAATCCCCGAAGGCTTAGCAGAGAAGTACCTATTAGTACACCCACATTTCGCCAGTGATATTCAAGTCGCAGGTCATCATCATCTGCCTAGCCTTTTCCCAAGCTGTGTTGGGGTAGGCTTCTAGTCTAACCGGATGCAGCTGAGTACCAGTATTTTACATGAAGCTACTGCTTTATCTGACCTCCACAACCCAGTAAGTGGGTAAGATACCCTTAGTAAGACTGGATGTCAGACTTATGGCTTCTGACTACTTGTAGAGACTGTCAAAGATCTACAAAATGGCAGCCGGGACCAACGGCTTAACGTGCTTTCCGAGGCACGGAGGAAACTCTGTATACATGTGATGATGGTCACCCATCCACGGACCAACCTCAGCAATGTTCAAGACACAAGTAATAAATAAAAATATCTATTATTTTCCAAGGCTGTTATTTTACTGTCAGATATCGTTCGTAATTTATTCAGTAATGACCTTTGACACTTCGTCTAGTCTTACCACTACGTAGTCTTAGCTTTCTCGATCTCATGGCTGCCATTTTAGATGTTTTTTTTTTTTCCTAGAAGTTTGTCTATGATTAACCTAACGGGGTCAGTAATGGGCCTCTCACAGACCCAATCGTTCTTTATCTATGGAAGAAGGTATGATATAGATTCAATGCCGTTAGAAACCGCACCCCAATTGCATAATAAAGTTTTGATTACAATTTGAATGATTTTGAATGAAATTCATGATCTATTGCGTAAATAACGCAATGAATGTTGTTGAATTGTCAAAATTGAGGGGATTGTGACTGAGTTCGAATTACCTCTTAATTTTAAGGGTAGATTTATGGGACTTAATCCCATAAATCTACCCTTAACTCCACTGGACAAAACGGCGTTCAGCTAACAATTTTCCATAGCAATTATGACACTGACAGCTCTTAAACTCGGTTAAAATGTGCTGATCGCGTTCAGATTAATTGGTGAAATCCGCCGTTATCCTTACAAAGTTGCATTTTACGACACTTAATAATATCTAATTCTGTTTATTTACAGGTAATTATGCATGTACCAGCTGTATCTACAAACCAAGGTAAAGCTAATATAACTAGCTAATCTCGCGTGTTCTTAAATTGGCTTAAAATAATATTCGCTCAAGGACTTCTGAGATTGACTGTTTAGAATTACAAATCGTGGTATATCCTTAGCTGTGTGGTCGATGTATCAATGTTGCAGCTGAATTGTCAGCCAATAAATATAAGATTTTAAACTATCATGGTCACTAACATTACTATTAATACTAACGGGATATTTACCATGTTTAGCGGTACTGAGTGCAAAAAACGAACAAGAAAGAGGGTAGACCGATTTGTCTGCTCATAAACACCCACCCGCAATAACTTCAGTTTGTCCGTGATCATGGTGCTTGCAACAGCGCCGAAATATCGGGAACTCAAAAGAAACAGTAAACATGGTAAATATCCCGTTAATATTAACAGCCAATAAATGTTTACAAGTATGATGACCAGGTTATAGGGTGTATAGTTCCTCATCATCCATAGAAAAATGAGGATCCTCCGACCTGACGGGTGTTATGTCTGGTGGGCTACTACTCGAAGGTTGGTTTTTCAATATACAGGGTGGAAGGGAAACACAAACGGTTACCACGCCCCACCACATTGAACTTTTTCTTCAGTAATTAAAAAAAAAACCGCTGTTTCATACATTTCGACCGTGTAGGTATTGCACTATTAATGGCAGCTTTAAAAAAAAATTACCGATGAACAATTTCTATTTGAGGAGGGGGGGGGGGGCGGAATGATGTACTGAATACGTGGTTATCGTTTGTGCATCGATGTTCGTTTCACCCTATATGTTTAGTATACTTATGTGACTGTATTGATGTCGTCACGACTTCACGAGAGCTATCAAGTGCTGCTGAACTCTTAGTCCTCCAGATCGTTTTTCGGTCATGGCGGCTAATCACAACGGAGATTAGCTATCAACACAGGTGCACTCTCTCTTCCTTTCCTCTTACTCCCAAAGTCCGATGGAATTGGGGGCAATCCGACAGGAGCAGAGAGAGATTATACACAGGACCAACAACGGTTTAATGTCCTTTCCGATGCACAGGGCTGCAGAACTATGCAATGTGGCAAGATGAGTTGCCCAAGCGCAACTCTCACGACTTAGGTTCACTAACTTGTTTGGAACGCTAAGATCTATCTAAGCTGTCGCTATAAATTGTTGCCATTTTGAATTGGGAAACGTGTAGCTAGATAGATCGACGACCTTAGAGTGCTACAAGGGTGTTTTGGCGCTTGAATGATGTTGCTCTGCATTTGGCAGAAAGAGCTAGCATTATTATTCTTTTATTTATTTTCTATACATATATAATTTACATTTTACAAGGTAATATAAAAAACATTTAAAAAAATAGTAGCCCACCGGCATCAGGAACAGGGTACGAGCTACCGGTGGTCAGGGCTCTTGAGAGAGGAACCTCCTAACGATACGCGCCGTGTCCAGGAGTACCGCTTTCTGCATCAAACCCTTGATCCAGCTGCCAAGCGAGAGCCTCCTCAGATGTTGGTCGAGGCTATTGGCTATTAAGCCATTGGCCGACACGACTATCGGCACAATGACTGCTGTACTCACGTCCCACATGTCGACAACCTCGCGAGCCAGATCTAGATATTTGAATGGTTTATCTTTTTCTCTAGCATTCTTTATTATTATAAGAATATCTTAATAAAGAAATCCATTGTTAATTACTACGATTAGATTCAACAATTTGATATTAATAACAACCTATCGAGCTCACCGTTTCTAACTAGATAATGATCGACGAATTTTATGTTCTCTCTCATTAGTTTGTTGTCAATACAACAGTCAGTCTGTTGTCGTTGTAATTGACTCCTCAGTAATAACTCTATGGATCGATATTCGGTCGTTTTGATTAGTTTTTTAGATTTGTTTTGTTTTACTCCTTTTGTAGTAGGCCTCTATAATATTTTTTTTTAATGATTTGTACCACCGTATCTTATACAGAGCAGTAGCGAAGGGTCATTTTTTGTAAGAGGTAAGCCGGAGTAGATAGGTACTATCTTTATTGTAATGTTATTATTTTTTGTCTATAAAATACTGACTGTGTCAGTTTTCAAAGGGAAGCCGGTAAGAATCGAGTTGTATGGAACCTTCGCCACTGATACAGAGTGTTTTTAAAAGATGTGGCCATATTTAAGGGTGTGATTTAAACCATAAAACTGAACAACTTTCTCTATGGGATCCACATCGTAATCGCAAAAAAAAGATAAAGAATAAAATATTTTTTGTTTGGTAATCTGTATCCCAGACCCTTAAATACGAACACACCTTTCTGATTTCTGATAAATGCTGTAGAAGTACTATTGTTTTGATCTTACTTCTGCGTGGGAAAGAGATAGAACCTCACAGGACGAATAACTCCACCCCTTTCCTGCACTAAAGTATTATCATAACAATACTGCGATAACAGGTAAGCCCTAAGCCTAAAGGAAGTTAAATCTAATAAAATAGACGAACAAAAAACTTAATATTCACGAAAGTCTTCACAGCTAAGTTGGTACAGTCGGCTGCAAAAAAAATGCACAACCAAACACATTTTTACTGACATTAAAAATAAAAGACTGAATTAATGGATTCTTGAAGTTGTTATTGGCAGAGGTTATGAATAAAATTAATAACAAAAAAGTTAAAACCTGCTTATGCTATTTACATTTTAATTTTACTAACTGTAGTTACCATGAATTCTGATTGGATGAGACTTGTAGACCATTAGGTCTACAAGTCTCATCCAATCAGAATTCAGGATCATCACACCATTAAATTACACAAAAAAAAAACAATTTCGAATAGCCAGACACTAAAGCATCTTAGTACTTAGATACTACACGGTCCATTTTTGTTGTTTTTTTTACATCATTTTGCATACTGAATACTTCTTGATTAGTCATTGTGAATAGTCAGAATGTTATGCCAAAGTCCATATACCTACCTATCTGAATTTGAATGAGTAATTTAGGTGTGAAATTATGATATAGAAAAAAAAGAAGATTAACGAACGGTAGAAGGTATACAGGGTGAATTTTTCAAGTAGGCATGAATGGCCAAATCTGAAACTACGAGGAAAAGCGAAAAATACTATAAATTGTTGTTAAGACATGAATCTACAGGGGTCACCGTGGAATCCAGTAAGTAACTGGATTGTGGAAATCAGATATGCGTAGCTCCATATAACATACTGGTATTCAGTTGCATCCGGTTAGACTGGAAGCCGACCCCAAAATAGTTGCGAAAAGGCTGCTAATGATGATGATATTTTGTGTCCGGAGCTGCGTCCGCAAGTTGGTAGTAACGGTTTTGGTGAAACCTTTAATCTTGAGCTTTTAAAACCTTCTTGATAATCTGTTAAAAATAAGACCCATGATTTGACCACGCTTCGATTCCAATCATGAACTGAATGAATTTGCTGTAAATAAAATAGTATATCTGAGCCGGAGAGGTGATCTGTACCTCAGGACATACCTACTTCAGACACCTTTCTCTATTTAAGATTGTGCATTTACCAGTACCTGTTATTTCTGATGTTGAGATAAATAAAGATTTATGATGAACTGTCACAAGAATATAATAATAATAATCATTTTATTATCAGGCAACGAAGGTCCATAAATAAAATACACAAAATAACAAAACCACACACCACCACACCCACGCACTCACCCACCCAACCACTACTTTGTTAGCTTGGGTCTTACCTGTAAAAGCAAATGTGTGTGTTAATGAATAATAAATTAATTAATAAATGTAATAATATTTTACAACAATAATAAACTAAAACATATTTTAAACCAGGGACTGAAAGCGGTTACGGTTAAAGGTTGTTATACCTCAAAAACATACCTGTACCGGTTTAAAATAAAGGTTGAGCTATACCGATACCTTTATAAATAAAGGTTGGGCTGAACCTTTATTTAACCTTTATATAATTTCGGTACCGAAAAACGTGCAAGAACACGTTAGAACTTGTGTATTTTGTACATTTTGTTTACTGTACTGAGCTATAATAATGTGCAACAACCAGCAAACGAAAGACAGACAGAGTGGCGAGGCGGTGCGTCAAAGAAAACCCCTATCTATTAAGGTTAAGGTACTGCTACCGAAATATTTATAACGGTTGTAGTACTTCTACCGAAATATACCGTTACGCATTTCCAACCTTTAAATTCCGCTACTGAAAAAAAAAACGGTATCGCAATATTTCGGTAACCCTTATTTAACGGTATGACGTCATACCGAAATTTAAAGGTACCTTAATTTTTGGGTAATTCAGTCCCTGTTTTAAACCTTATGAAACTATAACTATACACGTAACGTTGTCGGCGCCCCGTGTTTCGCTGCGTGGTGTCGCGTAACCGTCCTCGGAAACGTTGATAACGACAACTTTCGGCCAAAAGTCCTCTTTCAAGCAGGTCTGTAGATGGTGGGTTGGAACTCGTACCATGAATGATTAAATATATTGTACACTAAACGATTTCATTTTACTCTACCCGAGACTATGCGACTCACGTCTATATAAATAAACCTAATCATTCTGACTCATTTCCCCGAAAACTCCTTGACTCCACTCAATGTCATTAAAAAGGCATTGCAAAAAAGCTAGAACGGTTTCATTAAATCTAAAAACTCGTACAAGAAATCTAACTACTTTCTCCAATGAATTTGAACGCGATCAGCACATCTAAACCGCGTTTAAGAGCTGTTACCGCCAATAATCGGTAGCAAGGATGACATTTCTTTCTTTATCGTGTGGTTAGTGCCTACCGTGGAGTCAGAGTTTTTATGCCGCCCGTGACCCTCTGATTTGCCTCATACCTCATGCATCAAATTCTTGAGAAATATTTCTTGACTAGACTTGCTGCACGCGTAGCATGACTACCGTAGAAACGGGATTTGTCGACGGAAGAATCGACAAAATGACAGATTTCTTTTCTTGGTCTGTAATTTTATCTATTCTTCCGTCGACAAAACCCGTCTCTACGGTGGTCATGCTACGCATGCTGGTTTCTTCACGATATTTTCCTTCACCGAAGCAAGTGATAATTATACAGTACGCACATGAATCCGAAAAATCAGAGGTGCGTGCCTTGGGTTCGAACTCGAGACCTATGACTCGGCAGTCCGACGGTCACTACTATAGCTATGATGGCTCTTCAACGTAGTTTAGGTTGCGTTCTATTTTAGTGAACTTGAGAACTGAGTCATCATTCTAGTTATACTTTTGTATGTAAGTTCTAGAACCGCCCACAGTCGTCAATTGTTCAGCCGAAATAAACTGAAATTGCCTATACCGTTAGATTGCTTTTGCTCGAGTACCTATTGATATTATTTTTAGAAAGTTTTTCTTTCTAGACATGTTCGGTTATTGGGTTAGATAGACATTTCAAAGCCGGTTCTTATTTGTCATACTGCAAAAATTGTAGAAATACTCCTTTTTTAACCTAAAACGTTACTGGTATTTTTTTATACATAAAATTAGAATTCTGATGAGAATATACAGGTTTTTACGAAAAATTATTGTCTACGAGCGTGCCAAACAGCCAAAGTAATAAAAAGAAACCAACAAAGAAGAGCACAAAAACTGGTTTTTGTTAGATAGGCATCTAATTCATATACCAGAATTTAGTTAATTAAATCTTGCAAAAAAATAAGCCCGAGTAGAAAAAAAAAAAAAAAACGCTATCTGAATCTAGTTTTTTTTAGTCCGAAGTCAAATTATAACTTTGTGGGAATAACGTACGACTATAATCGCCAAACGACTCTTGCGATGGTTAATTTTAAAGTTATAATGTTTTTTTTTTGATGTTGCAATACCATGATGAGATAGGGACCTTTTGGCCTCGCACAGGACCAATTTAATTTGTTTTATCATTTTCTTATGTTTACTTTTTTATACACCGTGACTTTTTAGTCGTCTTACAAAGGCAGCCCACTTCATGTATCCAATGACTACTAAACATTCATAAAAAGAAAATAGATATTTATGAGATTTTAATAATTTAAAAATAAAAATATTATTCAGTATTATTATGACGCATTACGTAGTTAAAACACCCTGTTGCGAGCGATGATCTACTGGACTCGAGCGCTGGGTAGGTATGTTCTCCCGTTTGACTCGTAAACATCAATAACAGGATGTTTCATAATTTTATTCTAATGTTTTACTTATTTTGTTTGTACCTATTATGGTAGGTAAAAAAAATAAAATGGTGCCTTGCACCTTTGTAAGACGACAAAAAAATGTGTATAATGTTTGTATTATTGTAATCTCATCCATTTTTTTTTGTTTTGTCCTGTGTGAGTCTAATAAATACTTTTTGTTTCTTTCTTTCATCATTAACACTAGAAACGGGATATTTACCATGTTTACTGATTGTTTTGAGGAGCTCGTGGCTAAATAATAATAGCCGCTCGGGTCGATCTTTAGGTTAAGCCGTGCTTGCCTAGGTTGGTCTGTGGATGGGTGACCACCCATTACATACAGAGTTTCCTCCGTGCCTCGGAAAGCACGTTAAGCCGTTGGTCCCGGCTGTCATTTGTAGATCTTTGACAGTCGTTATAGGTAGTCAGTGGCCCAAAAAAGTCTGACAACCTTACCAAGGGGTATCGTATTACCTAGTACTAACTGGATTGTGGAGGTCAGATAGGCAGTCGCAAAAAGTAAAATACTGGTATTCAGCTGCATCCGGTTAGACTGGAAGCCGACCCTAACATAGTTGGGAAAAAGCTAGACAGATGATGACTGATTGTTTTGAGTTCCCGATATTTCGGCGCTGTAAACAAACAGTAAACATGGTAAATATCCCGTTTGTAGTGTTAATGATGTTGGTGAACATGATAGTTTAAAAACTTTTTTTTTTTTTTTTGTATAATCTAGCTTCTTGTTAACAGATTGGTAGTTGGGTTTATCCCAGTTGTAAACATCCCTTTGTGCCTATTGGCCTTGTTTCGTTCTGTCTTCTGCTGATATGGAGGGAAGTGGAAATTATGTTTTTCCTACTCCTCCGCTATTCTTTTCTGATTAATTTCGTTGCGGGATCCAAGACAGTAAAATTGTTTTTTTGGGACTTCGTCAAGCTTCTTTTTTTTTTTTTTTAAAAAAAACGTTGCCCTACACTAGGTATTTCTCCTGTATCGTGGGTGCGTTTACAAACATTTAAACTTAAATACACATACAGCCAGACCCGGAACAACTACCAACTAAGCTACTAAGCTTCATTGTGTCGGCGCTTTTCTGGTGATCGTCACTCTTGATTCTGGCCTTCAGCAGTTGCAGTAGTTTGGGAATAGTGTGGCGGGCTTTTCCCGAAAAAAAAGGAATTGGAATTTGGAACAACTTTTAGTCCATATTCATCAATTTCGAACAACATTTTTAGATAATATCGTTTTAAATTAAAAATATGGTCAACCACTGCAATCTGTAGTTGGATAAAGACAACTCATCTTTAATTTGATTTAAATGAAATGTCTATTGGTTACATTCTATTTTATAATAGAGATATTCCATTCAGAAGTCGTACAAACTTATCGATCAAATACTTTAAATGCCCTGTCGATCTTATCGCCTTCGTTTTGTACGTCTCTTAATTAAAACCAGAACTTTCCAAGCTCAATACGATTCGATTCGATTGATTAGATATTGTTTAATTTACAACTCTATTCTTGAACCTTCACAGTGGATTAGTTCGTAGTTACTTGTGCCTGTTTTCATTAGAAAATGTACCGTGAATCGAATGTACTCGTATAATGTGTACAGAGTTAATGAAATAATTTACGGGTGACTTGTCGTTCCTATTTTGATTCAAGAGAAGGAACTAAACAAATGACGATCGCATATGACATTGAATCAATCTGTAATGAGTTTTATTATTCGATATTCGAAGCTTCATTAAAAAAAAAAAAATGTCTTGACTGGTCAGTACCCGAAGAAAGAGATGTTACAAATTTTGACAACGAATACATTAATTTCCGTGTGTGTCCACGAGCTAACAATCTGTCGCGTTTCGTCTTTTTAGATGTATACTTTTAGCTCATATACAACGATGACAGCGATACAAGAAAACGCCCGTAGTCAGTACAGTCACGACCACCAATACGTTTACACTTTCCTAAATTTAAAAGCAATTTTCGCGAGAAATAACGATTGTAACTCGAAGATAGTCTCTTTTTCATTAAAATATGAGTTCCAGAATACTATGTTCGTAACAACAAGAAATTTTAATCAGAACAGTAGGAGAAAAACAATTTTAAAAGTTGTTAAGTGGTTACATATTTTTGCTCGTGACTGTACACATATAATACCGGGTACAGACTGTTGGAGCAAAAAGTTCCAGATGACTGTTGCACCTATTTGGATTCAAGGGATTACACAAAAATGACGATCGCGTTACGCGTTTTTGACAAATTGCGGAAGAACTGCGGCCACCGCGACACAGATGCTTCAGTACATTATCTATCAGGTTTCGGTGTCCGCAGCCCTCTGCCAATTATCCCTACCGGTTTGTCCAAACCTTATTGAACATTATAATTTCTTCGGAAGCCTGTCACTCATGATAACTTTCAAAACGATATAATGTGATGAGAATATTATATTGGCAACAAATACATTAATCTTCGTCTATTCTCATGTGTCATTAAATAACTTGCGTTTGTTTTCATTACAAAACTTACCGTGAATCGAATATACAAGGTGTAATCAGACCCTTCACGAAGACGTCAACCACTCATTCTGTACATCAAACTAAGTAAATGTATTTGATGCCAAAACTATTACTGGGAAACGACTTTTTCTTGGTTGAAAAAATCACGTTTTACGGTAGGACTCAAAACATGTGCTGGTGTAAAGTTATGTTATAGGATAAAAAAAAATTGATCTCCGTAACTAGAAGGTTCCCAGGTATGGTCCAAACCCAGAAACTATCGCAATGACGATGACAGGGAGAACTGATGTCGCCCGAGAAGGTTGTGGTGGTTAATGCTGCGGACATAGTACTTATTTCGGGAGTGAAACGTAAGCGAAACAAACGGTGGTGGACGCGGAGTTACTTATTAATTTAAGCGCCTTGGCAATATTTTCCCTCACGTCATTTTTCTTTATTTTATTTCTATAATCACGGTTTGAAGTATCCCACAGCAAAACATGGCTCTGGTAAAGCTCAAGAAGTAAAAGCACGTCTCCCCACACTACTGACATGTTACAAGGCACGTTGCGCACACGACACACGACTACACTCTTTAACGAATGGCACAATACTGACGCGGGACACGTGCGCTCGCTCTCGTAACGGGAGCAAGCAACATGTCCCGCATTACGTAAAATGTTGCGGGGCATGTTGCGGGTCACTGTGCGACGTTGCGGCGTCACGTAATTTGGGTGTTCCGCGTCATGTTGCGGGACACCATGTCCCCTAGTGTATCCGGGACTTTAGGATAAATTCAAATGTGTGGATATTCCGGATATGGGCTCATATGATGTACCAAAGAGTATTTTCTATCTACCTTCTGGAACCAGCCAGTCATGATGACTTTCAAAGCCATATAATGTGATGAGAAATAATATATTGACAACGCATACAATTCATCTTCGTCGGATCTCAATGTGTCATAAATAAATTATTATCTACCAATCGGACCATCTTCTGAATGACGCTCGACAGCTGATTTTTTTTTTAAATTACCGATGAAAAATTTACCACAAACCCAGTACATAAAACCCACCCAGTTTTATGTACAGAGTTTGTGGTAACAGTTTTCACATCGGTGTCCCTTGCACTCTGTATACTAGCGGCCCGTCCCGGCTTCGCATTGGTGGTTTTTTTGCGGTAATAAATATAGCCTATGTTATTCAGGGATAATGTAGCATTCTAATGGTGAAAGAATTTTTGAAATCGGTCCAGTAGTTTTTGAGTTAATTCGTTACAAACACAAAAAAAAAAAAATACAAATCTTTCCTCTTTATAATATTAGTGTAAATGTAAATTAGTAAGATTTTTTCGAGTCTATGAATAGCTTTATAATTAATTAAAGTGTAAAAACAAACCGTGCGAAGGTTTTGACGACTTGACCAAACATTGAGATTTCTTGATTATATTTCAGCTTGGGTAATACCAGCGTATTATACACATATCTATTGTTTGTCGTGGAGGTGGCTGAGTTTCCGTTAGATGGTGGAAAAAAGTATGATTTTTCGTATGCTTACAGTTTTTTTTCCTTTGTTGTATGTATGTTTTACTTGTTTTATAATCAATCTAGTTTCGTAGGTATTATTTTTTTATTTTTGCTTACAGTTTATGTGGGTATTATTGTGCATGTTTTTGTAAAATAAATAAATAACCTTTCGGAATTACACATCATTATGAACAATTTTTATTACGGGACCAATACTGAAACGTGGAAAAAACAAGATGTCATTTGTGTTCGTTTACTTATATCAACAAAGTGTCAGAAACACATGAATCGTTAGATGTTCTGCGATTTCAGGGTCCGTCCAAAAGTAAAAATTGTTTGTAATGATGGGTAGGGTAAATAACCTTTTTTCGGTAAATTACTTGATTTAAACTTCTGTTGTTTTTGTGCCTGCAGGCTGTCCTTTGTTTTGGTTCTAACCCACGTTTCGGAACATTGAATTTTACGCACCATACTTTTTTAGCAATGTTAATTGTTAGTAATTGTCGTCGTTAGACGGCGTTCACGTTGATTGTGTAAGGCCTCTATTCTTAGGTAAAAAATTATGATATGCGTTCGTAATATAATTATGCTTCGTTCCACACAAAGTTGAGATGTCAGAAATTATCTTTTTTTGTCCTCGGACTAAAATTACGATCTTACTGTAGATAAATTATGAGTAGAAGTAGTGCTAATTAAAATAAACACACTTTATTATGCTACCTGCCTTCATTTTTTATAAGTATTTAGATAAACCTCTAATTTAGAAGAGTTAGTTGCTTTAGTTTTTTTTTGGTTTTTTTATTTTAGAAGTAAAAAAATAATAAGAATAATAATATTTAAAGAAAAAATTGTAAATAAGTTATTTGAATTTACGTTAGCTTATCAGAGCTAAATAGGAAACAAAAGGTAGTAGAACAAAGTGGTCAAAGGAACCATGATCTTAATACGAGAATATCTCTTCTTAGCTGATGTGCATGAGTATGACGTCCGCGTCATAGTCCTCGTCATAGTCCTCGTCATAGTCCTCGTCATAGTCCTCGTCATAGTCCTCGTCATAGTCCTCGTCGGCATAGTCCTTGGACTATGCCACTGGTTCATGTCCGTCACATTACCAGGTCACTCAGGTCCTGTTGAAAACCATCGTCGGGCACTAGCTCTGCAGTTTGCTGAACTTTGCCTATTTGGCGCAGCCGTGAGACACACAATTTTGTCATTTTTTTTTGTTTGGATTTACGACTTTTTTTTTTTCATTTTTTTTTTGGTTGTTTGCGCTTGTGGTATGTGCCAAGTAAATATGTTTTCTTTCTTTCTATTGATGTTGAGCGTGCACGGGTCTGCACGAAGTAAATGTTAGCATGTCTCCGCCGGCTAGGGTGCTCTGGCTCTCGTGTAGATGTTCATATGGAAGGAAAAACAGTTTTAGATTTTTTTTAAAGCTTTGGGCGGAGCCAGGAAACGAACCGTAATTTTTACAAAAATAGCACCCTGTATTATTGCACTAATCGATAGTGTTGCTAGACGTCGAGTCCCTAGTAAACTTAAACAGTTTTTATGTATATTTCTTTTCAACAGTATGTTTACCATTGAGTTAATGACTCAATGGTATGGTTGTCTAAACACATAAAAATATTATTTCTTTATCACCCAATACATACAATACTTAAAAAATGACTGATGATTATTGGCAATGCAAAATCGCCAATAATACTTTAATAGAGATTTAAACTTCGACTGTTAACAGTAAATACTCAATAGATATTTATCACTTAGACTTTTTTATGCGACGTTTATTTTTATTGCGCATGGGATTTTCAACGTTCCGCTCAGTTATAAGAATTGAAAATCCAACAGCACGCTCTTAAGGCGCTGTAAACAGCAAATCTTCCAGTATTTGAGGAGGTGAAGCAGGGGAAAGGGGCGCAGCGCGTAGCTCCGCCCCTACGGCCCGGCTGACGTTACCGGCAGCGCGTGGCCTTCGCGGCGGGGCGGGATTTTCAAAATAAATGTTTTTAATAAAAAACCCGCGATTACGGGATCGATAAATTTAGTGTTCTGTTGAATCAAATCATATTATTTACCCAAAAATTGTATTCATATTTTATTAAAATTTACCTACCTAAAGATTTAGAGCAGGACAAAAATAAATTATTTCTCTTACAAAAATTGGTCAGAAGGCGCGTTTTATGTGTGTAAGGTTTTATTTTGAAATAATATTTTAGGTACATTTTTAATAGGATTGTAGCAGGTGGAGTTATGTAGTTTCTGCCTACCCCCACGATAGCAAAAAGGCGTGAGTTTATGTATGTGTATTTTATAAGCCGCTTCTTTACTTTTGTAAGAAGCAACTATTTGTAGGTATAATACCTATGCATCCGATTATCCGACCTCTGAATATGACTTACAATGAGTAAAACATTATTCTCATAATAGGTACCTACAGGGTGATAAAAATCTTTTGGGCTTGAATTAAAATAATAACTAGCTGTTGCCCGCGGCTACGCCCGCGTGAGTGTCCATACTGCCTTATTTGAATCGGGTTGTAGGTAGGTGGTAGGTAGGTGTTAGGTAGGTAGGTGTTAGGTAGGTAGGTAGTAGGTAGGTAGTAGGTAGGTAGTAGGTAGGTAGTAGGTAGGTAGTAGGTAGGTAGTAGGTAGGTAGTAGGTAGGTAGTAGGTAGGTAGTAGGTAGGTAGTAGGTAGGTAGTAGGTAGGTAGTAGGTAGGTAGTAGGTAGGTAGTAGGTAGGTAGTAGGTAGGTAGTAGGTAGGTAGTAGGTAGGTAGTAGGTAGGTAGTAGGTAGGTAGTAGGTAGGTAGTAGGTAGGTAGTAGGTAGGTAGTAGGTAGGTAGTAGGTAGGTAGTAGGTAGGTAGTAGGTAGGTAGTAGGTAGGTAGTAGGTAGGTAGTAGGTAGGTAGTAGGTAGGTAGTAGGTAGGTAGTAGGTAGGTAGTAGGTAGGTAGTAGGTAGGTAGTAGGTAGGTAGTAGGTAGGTAGTAGGTAGGTAGTAGGTAGGTAGTAGGTAGGTAGTAGGTAGGTAGTAGGTAGGTAGTAGGTAGGTAGTAGGTAGGTAGTAGGTAGGTAGTAGGTAGGTAGTAGGTAGGTAGTAGGTAGGTAGTAGGTAGGTAGTAGGTAGGTAGTAGGTAGGAGGTAGGTGTAAATCAAGAAAACAATATGCATATTATTATAATGATTTTACTATAACTTCACAAAGGTAAACATTACAATTACTTTGCCGGTCTCACGTATTTGTTACATTTCATCAAAACTTAGCTGTTTGCTACAACAGGGCATATTTTCTTTGTTAGCACCTATTGCAGTAGAAAGGATTGTTGACGATTCTTCAAAAGTTAGGCGTCTCTTAGTACGACAGATATTTTTCTTTATTATCATCCCTTGAAGAAGAAAGAACTGTTGGCGATCCCTCAAAAGTCAGTCTTCTCTTACGACAAGGATTATTTTCTTGATGATCGAGCTTGGGTGATTCTTTATCTCTAAGTGGCATTGTCTAGTCACTTATATCTGTACATTAACCTAGGATGTTGTAATTTTTATTGTAGGTTCCTACTAATATATTAAAACGATTTGCCAAATTTCAACCGTCGGAAATGAATAGTTTCGGAGATATTAATTGTAGAATTATTGATGGCATTGTATTGAAAACGACGACATTTCACATGACAGACTATTTTGATTCACACCACAGACTATTTTGGCATAGAGTATAACGTACATGTGGAATGTGCAGTGAGCAAAGTACCTATACATAATGCTATTACAAAAAAAAAAAACTAAAAAGAAAAACACTATAGAATTGGTTGCCGGAAGACGCTGCGTTGGAAGGCCTCCCACTAGGTGGACCGATGACCTCGTAAAGGTTGCAGGGATCCGCTGGATGCGAGACGCACGGGACCGGTCAATGTGGCGACACTTGGGGGAGGCCTATGTCCAGCAGTGGACGTCTTTCGGCTGAAATGATGATGATGATGATAGAATTGGTTCAAATGTGCGTGTAATTTAAAAGTAAATGTGGCCTTACAACGAACTTGAATTCAGAACCGACTTTGTCAACCCCGACACGCCGTGGTCTTGGTATGTCCTACCCCTAGAGTATTTTTTAGAGCCCGGAGGCGCGGAGGGAGGGCAGCCCCAGCCTGCCGTGGCAAAGGCGCAGACAAGGTGATCGCCTGTGACTTTGTTACGCAAAGGCGAAGGGGCTGCTATTAAATAAAATAAATAAAATAAAATTCATTTAATTCAGATAACATGATCCATACAGTGAAATTAAAAAAATAAAATAAATTATCACAAATATAAAAAATTCAAAAATAAAGTACCATCAATTATTAAAATCAAGATAAAATTTAAAATTCATTCAAAATTAAAATAAGATAAATAAAACCATCAATTTAAAATATGATTAAATAAAAATTAAAACATTCAAAGTACAATAAGATAAAATAAAAATTTAAAAAATTAAAACATTCAAAATACAATTAGATAAAATAAAAATTAAAACACTCAAATTACCCGCTTAATAAAAGACACCCATATTGGAGAAGAGGTCCTATCAGCAACAGTCTTCAGAATTCCGTTGCAGCTGCCACGCATTCTGCAGATCAGGGAAACAGTTTTCTTCCGAATGACGGCATGAAAGCCATCAGTTCGATACAGCGCGAACATCCCCGATGCACTACAGAAGCGAGGCAGCCCCAACATCATCCTGAAGATGTTGTTATACTGGACGCGCAGGACATCCAGCGATCTTTTGGTGTGCTTTAAATTTCGTGACACGATTTATGCACAAGCCATTTAGGGTAATATTATGAGAATACTCAGGGCAACCACCAGCGGCCCTAAAGACCATAAATTCGGATTTTTGGACATTGTATATAAGACCATGTGCAGCAGCATAGGACTCACATACCCTCAACAGCTCTCCAAGACCTCTCGCCGTCGGGCTCATCAGCACCATGTCATCAGCGTTGCTAATGTTGTTGAGGCAGACGCCATCTATCGAACAACCGACACGCTTGCTGCTGAGCTCGACGATGAGGTCATTTATGTATAGGTTGAAAAGCTTGGGTGACGTCAAACCTCCCTGTCTCACCCCGCTTTCCAACGTATACGCTTCAGAGAG
Organism: Noctua comes; assembly: GCA_963082995.1. NCBI lineage: Eukaryota > Metazoa > Arthropoda > Insecta > Lepidoptera > Noctuidae > Noctua > Noctua comes. The sequence continues at coordinate 12,162,222 of OY720285.1, forward strand.
CGTATTATTCCACCTCACAAAATTTGTTTGGTGGGAATACCAATACCCAAGCAAATTGAGCACCCCAGCCGGCATACCTGCATTCCCCATCTTTCTCCAGAGCACATCGTATGAGACACGATCAAAAGCTTTGGAGAGGTCAAGGAAACACGCATATACCGGTGTTTTGCGGTCCACATAGTATTGGACAGTATGCTTGAGACCTACGATGGCAGCCTCTGTGGATAGCCCGGGTCTAAACCCAAACTGCGCGTCGTGTAATTTTATGTATTTATCTATGTAGGAATCGAGCAAACCGTCCAGCACCTTAGCAATGATCGTTGCTAGAGATATGGGCCGATAGTTCCCCCTGTCCGAGATATCCCCAGTCTTGTTCTTCACAATAGGCACTACGATGGTTTTCATTAAGTCATGTGGTAAGTAAGAGTGACTCCAGCACATCGTGAAGAACACGGCCAGGACCCTCGGCATGTGAACCCCAGCATGCCGCAGATGCTCCACACTAAGCCCATCGTGACCAGGAGATTTACCGCCCGTCATTCTCTTTAAAACGCGTCTCACTTGACTTGCCGTAAAATGTACAGGCGACTCCTCCCCCACATATCCGGGCCCAGACCTAACAGACGACACTGAAGGGCCCAGCGGGGAGCGCACCATAAAATGATCCCTGAACATATTCGCAATATCGACTGCATCGCTTTTTCCGTTCACGCTCACCGGGAGGCCAGGCTTAACTTCATGCTTTCCAGTAGCTTTCCAGAACTTAGAAAAGTCCTTTCCCGATCTGTGTTTAGCCAGAATGTCCATCATAAGCTGCTCTTGATTATTCTGGCACCACTTCAAGCGACTTTTGAATATTTTACGCGACTCGATCATTTCGTCATAAATAATACCTGAAGTGGGCCGGTTGCAAGCTATCCACGTTTCGAATTTAAGCCTGGTCACTCTATGAGCTTCACGGACATGCTTATTCCAGCCACACAAGTGCCTATTTTTATTTAATTTAGGGTCGCGCTTCCCGCTAGACCCAACAGCGGCGTTACTCAGGGTTCCCACAATATTATTATATAACCTATCTAAAACAATTTTGTGGTCATCTAAGCTGCATGACCCACGACTGCATTCCGTGAATTCTGTGGGAAAATCAATGACTCTAAAAGCGCTGTTACATAGATCATGGTAAGTTTTTATTTGTGCTTCATCTCTCCCCGGCTATTCCCGCAGCGCCGGAGATAAGGCAGAAGTACTGGTTCTTACTCCCCTACCCTTTCCTCCCTGAAAAATAGGGACAGAAAAAGTAAGGTTACAATTTAACAAAAAAAAAAATGGTAACCTCGAGGTACTCCTCTCCCCCTCCGCCCCCATCAGCAGGTGTCCCGTATATATAAAATTACCGATTGTAAAGCTTGTATTAGTATAACTCAAAAATAAATATTTCCCTTTTAAAAACTCATTAAAAAAAAACTATGCATTTCCGACGAATTCCCCCCCCCCCCCCCCGGGGGTTCCTATGACCCTCCTCTCTCTTCCCTTCCCTCCCCTCCCCCTCCCCCTACCTACATGTACTTATATAAGTGACCTTCCCTCCTATCAGTGACATATCTTTTAAATTGCAATTAAATAAAGAGCTATGACTGGAAATTTTTTGTGGTTGTTGAATGAAGTACATCATAGTAACGATTCTTCGACCCTGTATTGGTATGTATGAATTGTCTTGAGAATCGCTCTCAACAAGGTATGACTCCTCTTCGGTGGTTTCTCTAAAAAAAATAGATAAATGGGTTATTTTAGTAACATTGCAAAGGTAAATGTTTGTTTGTTCGTATTTTAATCGCGCTGAAATGGCTAAACTGATGGTACGAAGCTAAACCATGTGATTATATGATACATACCCATAATTTCGTTCTTGTGTAGTTCCGATATCTGTTGAGGTTGGATTAACTGCAGTAAGAGGTGCGAGTAATGTTGCAGAGGTACACTGAGAGTCCCTGGGTTCTCTGTAATTTAACAAAAAGAAAACTTTATAAGAAATTAATTTCTGATTATTAGGTATTTATTTTATTATTTTTTTATTTTATTAAATATAATCTTTCTATTACATTTAATACATGCTCAAAAAAAATGAGCTAACGATACCTCACAGACGTGGTAGGCAAAAAAAAATGATTTGATGAGTGTTTTGCGGATCATCTACCGCAAAAAACAGTCAAAATTTTTGTTATTTTTCTTCACTGACGTGATGGGTAACAAGAAACACAGATTTTCTTAACTCGTAACTCACAAGTGTTCGTTGACCAGAAAAAAAAACACATTTTTTTTTTAAATCATTATCACCCATCGTATCTACGGAGTTTCGCTATCTAAATTGATTTCTCCTTGTATATTATTTTATTTACATTATATTATACAGGGTATAAGGGACAGCCCTCCTCAAACTGACGGGGTGCATTCAGCTCCTTATTTTGAATCATATTCCACCGGTTTTTTGGTTGGAGTGTAGCCTTAGGGGCGCTATGGCGCGAGGACTTAGAAATTTTTTCAATTTTTTTTTTCTGATATTTTACAATTTTATTGCAGTTTCATATTGACCTTGACCATAGAAACCATTTTGGTTCTGAAAAGCATAGCCCTACGACGCACCGTTTCCGAGTTAAGAGGTTTTATTTTTTTTCTTGTTTTTACAAACCGCTCTATATTTCCAAAATGGTAGCTCGGATGAAAAACTTTTCAGGAAAGAAATTGTTGCTCTAGTTCCAAACCATGAGATGATATAAAAAAAACCTAGGAAATATTGCAAAAAAAAAAACACGGAAAATTTTTTAAGTGTCGGACGACGATCTTTTATCTTTTTCCTTAGGGGCGCGGACTTAGCCAAATTTTCAGAAAAATTTTTTTAATCAGATTTCGGCCATTTTTCTTGCAGCACCTTATTAACCTTGTCCATAGAAACCATTTAGGTTCTGAAAAGCATGGTCCTACGATGCACCGTTTCCGAGTTAGGAGCTTTTGAATTTTTTTCTTGTTTTTACAAAACCCTCTGTATTTCCAAAATGGTAGCACGGATGAAAAACTATTCAGGAAAGAAATTGTTGCACTAGTCGCAAACCAAGACATGGTATAAAAAAACCCGAGAAATATTGAGGAAAAAAAATTATTAAAAATTTTCTAAGTGTCGGTCGATCTTTAAACTTGTGTATCCTTAGGGGCAGAGGACTTAGCCAAATTTTCAGAGTTTTTTTTTTTTTCAATATTTCCTAGGTTTTTTTATATCATCTCATGGTTTGCAACTAGAGCAACAATTTCTTTCCCGAAAAGTTTTTCATCCGAGCTACCGTTTTGGAAATATACAGGGTTTTGTAAAAACAAGAAAAAAATTCAAAAGCTCCTAACTCGGAAACGGTGCGTCGTAGGACCATGCTTCTCAGAACCGAAATGGTTTTTATGGTCAAGGTTAACCCGAAACTGCAAAAAAAACAGTTTTGGAAAAAAAAATTTTTTTTGGAAAATTGATGTCCCAATTTTTTTAAACCAAAAATTTTTTTTTTTCGTTTTCTTTGCTGCTCATAGTGCCCCTAAGCGTATACTCCAACTCCTAAAAATCCGCCCCTAAGACGACCCACTGACCGGTTTTTTTTTTTCAGTTACTATTCTTCTATTTCAATGTAAAATTACATTCCCTGTACGCAGCACTCCATTAATGTAAATAATACGGCTAAAATAAAAAATCCAACAATGGATGTTGAAGTACCTACTCTAACGAACGACGCGTGAAATCAGCTGTTCATTTCCTGCCTAGCTACAGAGTTCATCAAACTTGTCATCGCGCTTGCAGTTCACTACGTGCGTTTTGACACGGTAACGATTCATAGCGTATGAGGAAATAAAACAAATCAAATTTATTGGATTCCCATAACATTCCTGATATAATTTTATGTACCAGTCATCTTAGTAATACTGTATTCACCCCATCAGTTTGTGGAGGGCTGTCCCTTACACCCTGTATTATATCATATCATATACGGAGTGGAAGTGACACCGACGCTAAAACGGTTGAAAAAAAATCAGCTGTTCCATATATTTTGACCGTGTAGGCATAGAACTTTTGTAGGAAACAGCTGTTTTTTTTTCTAAATAATGTACGAAAAATTTCTATGTGACTCGGCTCAGATTCATGTACTGAATACGTGGTAACCGTTTTCGCGTCGGTATCCCTTGCACCTTGTATGTATATACCCCTACGGGAAAAAGGTGCGAGTTTATGTATGTACGTATCACACACAAGACTTGACGAGATCGAATGACCTAAAAAAGGAACACAGCACTGGATAATAAATCGAATGCATATCTTAGGAAAACTTTAGGTATGTAAATAAATGATTTTGTTATGAATGATACAATTCTAGGCAAGTAAATAGGTAATATGGTTCTATTCAATAGAACACTAAATTTGTCGATCCCGGAATCACTGGATTTTCCCGTACTTGCAAAAGTGTAAGTACATATAAGTCAACTCCTCAACTTTGGATCAATAAGCATCCTATTATTCTATCTCTGATAAAATCCAGATTATTATTTAGAAATCTAGTACCTAACTACTGAAATTATGACTGTTTTTGAATTGCTTTAGTTTTGATCTAGCTGTGCGATATTTTTATTACTCTGTACCTACTGTTGTTATCAATCGAAGCGCGTTCGAGCGATCTTACCTATTCTGTCGCTGCAGGCCTGCCCGCGCCGGCCCGTAGCCAGCCATGGCAGGAGGCGAACATTGTGATAACTATCAAAATTATTTTGTTTACCTATGTCCCTACTTATCAATCCAGAGATAAGTATGTTTCAGATATTGAGAAAATATGACCACATAGCATTTGATGATGATTGTAATTTTTTACCGTAAAGGGTGATGAATTTATACGTACTTACCTACCTACACACGTCGACACATTCCAGTATGAGCTGATCTCGCGTTGTATAGGCTTGTCGTACAATAAGAGGTCAGCTTATACTGAAACTATATAGCTTGATAGTGTCATTTTGCTTACTATCTAACTATAATTCAATTTTTTATACTTACTCAGAAACAGTATTTTTTTGCGTTGATTTCTCCGTTTTCTCGTACAAATCCGTCGTAGCACATTACTTCTTTTATTTCCCATTGTTTTCATCACACATGTACGCACAGAATCACGAGTCAGTCCCAAATATAAATAGTAAACAAAACTTGTAAACTAAAGCGTCCAATTATCACACGAAAACCTTATAAAAATAAAAACCAAAAACAAAGTGTCAATTTTCACAAAATAACTTATTTTACTAAACGAATTTACGTAATGCTGGAGCGCCGCATGCGTAACGTGACCTATCTCTGAGAGAGTTAGCCGCAGACTGGGCGTGTCGCTACCGAGTAGTACCAAGCGCGCAACAGTAGTGCATCGCCGTAAACAAATAGGGTTGAAAATGGCGATGCGTTTGATTTCAGTTGAATCTCGTGTCCGCCAATTTGAAAGACTTTTCGCAGTATTTAATTGTTTAAAAAAAAAATACGCCGTTTTGTTAAAATATTTTTACATAAGTCTTTAGTTGATTAAATTTCCTTTTTGATTGTTACAAAAAAATGTATAGTTATCGCTCAAAATATTGAGCAGTTCGAGACGATAAATTTTTTTCGTGTTCTTTCTTGAGACTTTTTTTTTCAAGATTCTGTATTATTTTTAGAAAATATTTTTGCATTTGTCTTTTACTAATACATTTGACTATACACTGTATTTTTTTTGGGCTTGTAATATGTTAGCAATATGGCTAACTCTGCGACGAAAAAGAGTACGTTTTTACGGTGTCCCCGTATGGGTAGCGCCTTAAAAGCGTTAGAGGAAGAGAACTCATGGCTCAAAGTTGAGAGTTCAAAATGCCGCCCATGCGAACGTCAGCTTACTGTCATTGCAAATGGTAATGATAAATGTACGTCAAGAACCTCGTGAAAGCCGAGAAAGGTAAGCGAATCAAGTAATTTGACTTGGCTCACGAGGTTGGCGATTTGTGGGATGTGGACTCAGCGATCATTGTGCCCATAGTCGTATCAGCCCATGGCTTAATTGCCAAGAGCCTCGATCAATACCTGAGGAGGCTCTCGTTAGGCAGCTGGATCAAGGGCTCCTCCAAAGCGGTACTCCTGGAGACGGCTCGTATTGTTAGGAGGTCTCTGGAGCCCTGACCGCCAAGCTACCGGCGTAGCTTGGACCCTGTTCCCGATAACGGTGGGTTCTTTTAATATTTTTAAACGTTTTTATATATTTTTTAAATTATTATTTAAAAATGTAATTAAGATTTTAAACTATCATGGTCAATAACATTATCATTAACACTAGAAACGGGATATTTACCATGTTTACTGATTTGTTTGAGTTCCCGATATTTCGGCGCTGTTGCAAGCACCATGGTCACGGATAAACTGAAGTTATTGCGGGTGGGTCTTTATGAGCAGACAAATCGGTCTACCCTGATGAATATAGGAAAATAATGTACTTCATAGAGGGAAGCAATAAGCATGATCAAAGTTACCAGTTTAGCTGGACATATGGCACGAATGGTAACATTTTCTTACTAGTAGAGCTGATGTCGCCGACAAGTTCTGGAGTGGCGACCGCGAACCGGAAGACGTTGCGTTGGATGGCCTCCCACTAGGTGGACCGATGACCTGGTGAAGGTTGCAGGGATCCGCTGGAGTCGCACGGGACTGGTCAATGTGGCGACACTTGGGGGAGGCCTATGTCCAGCAGTGGACGTCTTTTGGCTGAAATGATGATGATGATGATGAGCTGATGTTTTAGACCATTCCTCCTTTGTGGTCAGCAGCCTTTCTCCGTTTCGGTTTGACCGGAATGGCTGTCGGTGCAGTTTATCTGCCTATCCTACCTACGATATTGCGGCCGTCTTCCAGTCTTAACTAAATGTAGCTGAATTTATTATACACGCCAGTGGCGAAGGTTCCATAAACCCCGATTCCTACCGGCTTCCCTTTGAAAAATAGCACAGTCAGTATTCTATAGACAAGTAATATAATCACATTAAAGATATGTGTACTCCAGCTTACCTCTTACAAAAATTGACCTTTCGTTACTGAAACACGCTGTATTTTACACAGGGTGACTGCCTATCTGACCTCCACAACTGAATAATGGCTGGGTATCGCAACGCCATTTTTAGGGAAAGCTCATTGTTAACCTTTCTGTCTATATTTGTAAAAGAAAATCAAATTAACATTAAAATACCGTCTAGTGATTGTTATTTATTGTTGTGTGTATCAATTAATATTAATTACATCGCAATTAACTACAATTTCGTTATAAAAGAACGATATTGTACTCGTTTGTGTTGGCGGAGAATTTCACCTTAAATGTTTAAGGAACGGAAATTGCTCATCAGAAATACACGCAATGGTTTTTGAAGATAAAGTTTTGTGTAGATATATTTTTATTGCTGTCTGACTTTTACCTTAGATTTCGTCCGCGCGGTATTCCGAGATTATCACATACTACCGGGATTAATGGCAATAGGCAAGCCCCCTATTACATGGGACTTAATCATCATCATCATCATCAGCCTATAGCAGTCCACTGCTGGACATTTTCAGCGACTCTCATCCAGTTGCTACCAGCCACCCTGCGAAGATCGTCACTCCACTTAGACATAACTGGCCAAATGTGGGTGTACTAATAGGTACACCTCTGCCTAACCCTTCGGGGATTACAGGAGTGATGTATGTTATGTTATGTTACCGGGATTAAAAGGCTTTTAATCTTGCTTAACCTAGGTCACGACAATTCATTGCAATCCGATCAGCCTTAAGGCATAAAAAGATCGTGGAGGTCTGCTCCGCTTGAGCGGAGCACCGCCGTGTCCTCGTAGCGGCGATTGGCGGCGGCGACCTCTCGCGTCCGGCCCTGGTTCAATCTATGGTCCGGAGCGAGAGGGAATGGGAAGCCGTCACCTCCTTCTGCGAAGCAGTCATGCTAGCGAAGGAGGTGGCGGGACCTGAGAGGGAAAGAACCTCACGTCCCAGCCGCCGCGGAACAAAAACAAAGTTGTTTTCTATTTTTTTTACAATTAAAGTTAAAACATGCTGTATCATTTAAAATAAATCAAGTATTTCTAAAACTAAAAGCAACTATTTTAATATCATGTTTACAATTAAAATGCCTTAGATTTATCGTAATTTGACTTCAACGAATAATTACTTAGATGATAATCTCTGCACTTCAAGACGAACTTTTACTGCCGTTTCGTTTCGCTTGCGTTATCTTTTTTCGCGAAAGCTTACATTCTTACATGTATTGATGTTATCAATGCAAAATGTGCGCAGAAATGATAGGATGGTAACACACGAACAGCAGTTACCCGGCTGAACTCGACAATTTTTTTTTTCAATTCAATGTTGCTAGAAATAAATGTTAAAATAAAAATAAATAAATAAATAAGCATTTATTTCAGAATCGCTTCCATATTTGTTAATAACAATGAAAACTTATACCCTAGTGTCAGTAACATTTACTCTAAGCTGCGTGAGGCACGCCGAACCTGGGGAATGTCTACTTGACTGCGTGCAGCCGTATCCACCGCCCCAAGATCAAGATCGGAGAGTCCCACCATCAGCCAACATTCTATGAATAGCTACAGTCACAGTCCCAGTCACAAGGCATAATAACTATGAAAGTACTGTATTTGCCCAATCCAAAGCATAGATCTCTATGGAGAAGAACGGGCAAGATACTCCATGGACACTCTTTTAAATCAGAATTTTGTTACTAAACCTTAGTTACATCACTCCTGTTGAGATAGTACATTATGTGAGAACGATATAGCAAGATGTATACGTTAAAAGTGTCCATAGTAAAAACAAAAAAGATAATTCAAAAATAGAACAATTAATTCAAATAAGCCGTGGCAACTAAGAGATGACCAGTCACAACTGACAGCGCCCGTTCACGAATCCTAAATAAATAAGTTATCACAATCGACGCTGAATCAACTTGACCCTTTACGTCCTTGCCATAAAAGGGATCCCGTGTTGATGAGCGCGTTCAGTCCCTAATGCTGCATTTTACCATGAATGATTAACTACATTTGGATGTAAGCTGATATTCCACGGGCGAGGACGCAGAGCACTGGGATTCCTCAAAGCGCAACTATTTTTAAGCGCAACCAACTAAGCGCAACTAAATTATTCCTCGAAGCGCAACCATCTCTTTGCGCTCACAAATTCAAATTAAAAATATTAAATGTTTATTCCTCAAAGCGCAACCATGATGAAAAATAGAGAGGGGTATGATGGTCACATGAATTTTTTTTTTTTTTTTCTTCGGAGTCGAATGAAACATAATAAGTATAGTAAAAGGGCTTGATTCAGAGAGCGGTACTTCTAGACACGGCTCGTATTGTTAGGAGGTTCCTCTCTCTGGAGCCCTGACCGCCGGTAGCTTGGACCCTGTTCCCGATACCGGTGGGCTACAATTTTTTTATATTTTAAAATGTTTTTTTTTTTAATATTGTTATTTTCTAAAGAATATTTAAAAATGTAATTAATTTGTATATAAATAAATAAAGGAAATAATGGTATAATAAGATCACAACTCAATCAATCTATGTGCCATAACAACATACGACCTCTTTGTATGACTTTCAGAACCACGATACCCCTTGGTAAGACTGGTTTTTTCACTTCTCAGACTTTCGGGGCCTCTGACTACGCATAACGACTGTCAAAAACATATTGACTGTAATAACTGCTCGTGTATTACCAGCCTTAAGTAACAGTGTATTTTGTATGAAGCATGTCTTATAGGTACCTAGTGTTCTTAATTTTTATTAGTGAATTAATCATACATTAGCATGCAGGCTATTGCAGTAAATAACGGTTAAATTCAACTCGCAATCTGTGTTGAAATTACTTTGGAGCGCACAAAAAATCTAACTAAAAAATAATGGAAAGTTAGTTCTGGTTCGGAACTAACTAATACTAGGTTAGTTTACAAACTCGATTTAAGTATAAAACGGAATTTCGAACAATTAAGAGAAACGATTTCATTATTTTTATTCAGGTTGGTACAAGGCATCATCAAAAAATACCTGAAAATCTTCACCATGCATGGCATAGACAAACATTGTAATTTACGTCGTGTGTAGATGCAATTATTATATTTTCATTATTTTTAGTTTGTATTAACCATTTATTTTTAAATCTGTTTATTCGTTGCACACTTCATTTTATATTATTTTTTATTCCTTTATTTATTTTCTATACGTATACAGGGTGTAAACAGACCCTTCACATATCCGTCAACCAAGCATTCTGTACATCACACTAAGTAACTTTACGCAAAAATTATTGCTGGGAATCGACTTTTTTTTTTGAGGTTATAAATCACGTTTTAAGGTAGGACTCGATGGAAAGCACTCAAAGCATTGTGCTGATGGATGGATTGAATAGTACGGGGGTCGTGGAGGTGTGTCAAGAAAAATCTTACATTAAAAACATGTATTAAAAAAAAAAACTTATAAAAAAGTTGGAACTTTGACCCCCAATATCTCCGTAACTAGAAGGTTCCCAGGTATGGTCTAGAACAAAAAAATGATCGCAAAGACGGGGAGAACAAGTGCCTTTCGTTTGTGTTAAGGGTCTATTTACACCCTTTATATAATTTACATTTTTAAATATTTCTATACAAACTAATATTTTTTTTTTTTTATTATTATTATATTCGTGTTTGACCGTGGAATCACTTTGGGCCCTATAAGAATACCAGCGCTGTGACTTAAAAAAAAAATGTTGCTTCACCATATTGAGGTAGGGACCTTTTGGCCTCGTACAGGACCAATTTAATTTGTTTTATCTTTTTCTTAATACGTTTTCTTTCTTCTTTATTTCACCATCTATGTGACTTACAGTAAATACTATTAAGGTTAGCCTGTAAGTACCATCCCATTGCTGGGCAGAAATCTCTCCCTCCCTATGTCTTCCAGTTCTTTCGATCCAGGGCTAATGAGGACCACTCGTCGTTGGTTTTGTCCAGCTCGTCCCGCCATTTTCTACGAGGTATGCCGCGACGCCGTCAAGGCTTCAAATAGACGCTATTTTAGGTCCACAGCTAATTACATACGGCGGACTTGGCCAGCCCAATCACACTACAGCTTAGCGACTTTTTGAGCAAAATCAGTATTTTGTGTTTTTGTGTTGTAACATATATGGTCAGATAGCGAAACAAGCCAAAGCATTTAAAAATAATTAATTCTGTTCCGGTGCACTAACTTGCAAGTTCATTTTTTGTTCAAGTCTAAAATGAAAACTAAAAAAGAGTTTTAAACAGTAAAAACAGAGGATATCATTATTTTTACGTAGGTAGCATGAAAGTCATCTTTACATAGTATAACACAATGTCGCTCCCGCTGTCTGTACGCTTAGATCTTTTAAACTCCGCAACGGATTTTAAAATTAAGTACTTAAGTCATTTATTTATTTATATGAGGACTACGTGGGTCATACTATTATTATTATTTTATTTTTTAGTTTAATTAGTTTCACGATTGTCTGGCAGTTTGAGTACTTTATGCGGCCTACCCAAATGTTCTTTCTTTGGTATTGTTCGTCGTGTCGTTGAGCTCCTTGGATCATGAGTTGAGCTACACGATCACTGACAAATGCTTGCACTGTCTGGACAGGTCCACTTAAATCTGTGTGGTTATTTCTTCAAAAGACCATCTCAGACATTAATCTACATGGTCCTCATATGACTTGAGCAATGTCTGGACTTTAAAAGAGACGGTGACCTCTGAGTTTGTTTCGGATGTTTCTTCTCAGAGTAGTCAGGTACGAAACACCCGCCCCATCTAGTTTTAAAACAAAACATGACATGTAAAAGAGTTTGGTAAACCTAATTGCAGAAATAAATATGATTTATGATTTATGACTTACTATTAAAAACATTATACGTTTGCCAAAGTTCTCCTTTGACTTTAAAACGGCACTTTCAATAAAAGCTACATTATCCCCGAATATCATAAGTTATGTACTACCCTAAGGCCTGAGTAATACGGTTGAGAAGTGATCGACCGTCAGTGAGCGCGGTAGTACATGACGTTACCGTGGGACAATTTCCGCCCGTAACACGAGCGAATCAGCGGCCAAAAGCTATGCGTATAGTCTATCATATGTTTCAATCACTCAGGTCCCACCTGTCTCTTTGCAACCGTCCCCCAGCGACGCCCTAAGCCGAGGCTCGTACCCCAGAGGGGCTGCCCTTAGCGCGTAATCGCTTAGTTTTAAGTTATTTGACCCTGGCTGGAGACCTTACACTCAAGACACCCACAGAATAGTGAAGCAGAAGCCAGCCTCATAGCCCACCACCAGCCACCATCACCAGCGAGACGCCACTCAAAAAAAAAAAAAGAAAACTTCAGTACGAAAATAATTTTTCATAAGTCGCTGAGCCGTCGGCAGAGTCAGGTGCCTTAGTATGTACTTAATACAATGTCTGGATCGTTAATTTTTTGTAGTGTCTAAAACAAGTCTAGAATCACTGCAGTGTGCAGTGTAGACAGTCTACGTTATAATCGGTATACGGTAAAGTTGTACACTACATATTTATGTGCAATAAAATCTTATCGCCGTTCGTGATCTCTTTTCGCAAATTACACACGACTATTCTTTTTCATTTAGTGCAATTTGGCTTGAATTAAATGTTTGTTAAAAATTCTGTTACTCTCCAAATGTTGGCCAAGATGTTTGCCAAAGTCGAGGCCAATGGGGGATCAGATAGAGCAGAAGTTTCGAATTTTACCACTTTTAGGGAAAATAAACATCATCATTGGCTTGCCCTTGTCCCAATTCATTTGGGGTCGACGCAGTCTCGGTCCATCAGTAGCTAAGGGTCAATTTTTGTTAGAGGTAAACCGGAGTACATAATTATTATTTTTAATGTGATTATATTATTTGTCTATAGAATACTGACTGTGCCATTTTTCAAAGGGAAGCCGGTAGGAATCGAGTTCTACGGAACCTTCGCCACTGCGGTCCATACTTCTATATTACTCGCCATCTCATTAGACGCCACCTTTCGTGCCATATCATCCTTCACACAGTCCATCCATCGTTTCTTTGGTCTTCCTCTACTCTTATAGCCATTCACATTCAAACTCAAAGTTTTCCTCATTCCTCCGCATCACATGCCCATACCACGATAACCGAATACCACACAACTTTTCAGTCACCGGCGCCACTTTCTGACTTCCTCCTAAGTACTCACAGGGAACATAACTCAAAAAATCTAAAATGTCTATACAAGGTGTAACATAATAAACGCAAGACCTCCCGTGTGGTCTCTCGCACCATGAAACTAAACATCTTTTGTTCTAAGAGTTCTTGAAATTCGCAAAAAAAAAAAAACTTTCTATAGGAACGGACGCAATCAGCTGATCCACATGTATGGTAAAACTAAAAAAAAAAATTATGAATTTCCAAAAGTCATAGTACAAAAGTTGTTCAGTTTCATGGTCTGAGACACCACACGAGAGGTCTTGCGTTTATTATGTTACACGTTGTATACTCAGTCCTTGAAGTCTCCTATCAATAAAACCCATGGTCACTACCATAGCTCAATTCCCACTCACCTGGTTTTTTTTTACTGAATATTTAATATAACATTGAAAAGTTGATCTTTACCGACCAACATTTCTACCTGTTTTCACTAACTAAGCGCCACTTAAATGAACGCCTAAATATTACTGCTTTGTCGGAATTTGAACTCTCGGCGCTGAACCGTGCTTTGAAAATGCGTTATTTTTTAGGAATCCATTTATCACCTAGTGTAAATGGGTAATAACCTAGACTAACGAATCTTCCTAACTGGATTTAAAATCAAGTTGAACCAAGTAAGACCCGTTTTACACGATCGGTTTGTATGTCAGACACAAGACACAACAAGCTTTCGCGGTTTTAACTGAGCGTGCTACACGCAAAACTAAGCGATTATCTTCACGAAGATCTTCTTAGAACGCAGCAGTATAGTACATTATTTATAATAACTTGACATTTTAAGTTGAATTATAGAAGAAAACCGGTACCTACGGACAAAAAGCGGACGAGAATCTGGACACTGGATTCTGACAAATACTGTATTGAAGTATCTATCTGTTAGTGTCCACTGTCCGGTATCCATAGCCGGTTCGCAATCAGTCCGTATCAGTTTGGCTTGAAACTTAAATACCGCCTCTTACTGCCATCTAATAGCCGAAAAAAAACTTTAAGAAAAAGCAAGCTTTTATTAAAATGAAAGGAACAAAATTAGGTTTCTCTATCAACATTAAAAACGTATACTCGTACAAAAGTTTCGTCTCCGACGCCTAATTTGACCAAGATCCTTTGTGGCGCTGTGCCCGGCGTAAATAAGTTATGACCCTAAGAGTGTGACTGACACCTAGTTATGAGTTTCGGGGTGAGCTGGTCGGTCAGATTGTGGATCGGCTGTGGACACAGTGACATTGATGGATACTTCAGTACATTATCAGATAGAATCCGGGGGAATCTTGACCGAATCGTGACAGAAGCGAGGCCCTACAAAGTCGAACTAAAGACGTACTTAAAGTAATTTGAATAAAGTGTTTCGGCATGATTTTTTTTTATATTTGACAAGCTCACTATGCAAACTGTTTGTTGGTTATCAGTCTATTTAAGATTACTGAGCTGTTAGTTTTGAAGATGATTGATTGTTGTGTAAGACAGGTAAAAACGCTCAATTATTATTTACTTACAAGCAACTCTGTACATTGACTTAACCTTTTCACGTCGACGTAAACATGGGCCACCCATGAAGATCAGTCCACATCATAATGGGTGTAAAAAGACCTTTAACGAAGCCGATAGGCACTTGTACTACCCGCTATTGCCATCATTTCGTTCTGGGAACCTTCTAGTTACTTAGATATTTGAAGCCCAAGTTTCAATTTTTTCACAAGTTTTTTTAGAAATACAAGTTTTTGAATACTGTTTTAAGCTTTCACAGTTTACAACTAAACTTATACTGTCACTTACGGGATATCTTCCGTGATTGTTCATTATTTTGAGCTCGCCTTTTGTCTCGCTTTTTTTGGGCTATCGGAAGCTCAAAATACGGGATATCTTCCGTGATTGTTCATTATTTAGAGCTCCCTCCTCATCTATACTGCTGGGCTCGATAGCCCAGCAGTATAGTAATCCCGATGGATTATATAGTATTTTGAGCTCCCGATAGCCCAAAAAAAGCGAGACAAAAAGCGAGCTCAAAATAATGAACAATCACGGAAGATATCCCGTAAGTGACAGTATAAGTTTACAAGTTTTTAATGTTAAAACTTTAATTTAAATACCTGCATGATCCCTGCACATTCAATGCATCCATCAGCTTAATGTTTTGAGTGCGTTCCATTAAGTCCTATCGTAAAACGTGATTTTTTACTCCAAAAAATAAAATTCGTATCCCCCAGCAATAACTTTTGTGTAGTTACTTAGTTTGATGTATAAAATGCTGAGTTGGCGGCTTCGTGAAGTGTTCGTTTACACCTTGTATTTTCCAAACCCTAAAGATCAACGCATAGTTAAACCATTACAAAGGATCAATGTAGCCTCAACTCGAGCCGGTAATAGGATTCTTTTTATGAAACTCCATACTGCAATGCACATTTGCGCACTAAGTAGACGATGGACTATTTGTACACCGTCAGACGCGGACAATTTGCAACAACCAATAAACGTCAACCACGGGATGATTAACAACGCGGCAACCAATTTTATTTATTAATTCGGTAGTACTCATACATCTTATTCATTTGAGGTGGCGCAGGAGAAGAGTACCTGGAAGGATATGGGGGAGGCCTTTGCCCAGCAGTGGGGCATACAAGGCTAATACAAAAAAAAAAAAGTTGGCGCCAACATAAACTCATTAGTGTTTTACCGAGCAACAAAATCATCGACTACATAATTTAAAGTATTAGATCCACTTAAGTAGGTACTTAGTTAAAAAGAAACTACAACCAAAATTACCGCGGGTATTAGGAGAAATAATATCTAATACTCATATTAACGAGCGAACCTCGGTGACCAATCCGACCGTCCATTCAAATTCAGAAGTGGTGAAAGAAGTTTTTTAATTGACAGCAATCATTGCAGCGGTCTTTTTTTTTTTTTTTTTTTTAACGTGGTAAAATCATCAAGAGTCCTCCCACCCAGGGCAGAGCGGGAGGGACTGTCAGACTTGTACTGACTAAAATCCACGGTGTCCTTCAGTAGCCCTTTATGTTCCAGGGTCGGTCACGGTAATTCTATGAGTCCCGCGACCCCGGCAGGCTTTGGCCCTCTAGAGGGGGGATTTCGGCGGTCTTTATTTATTTATTTATTTTACTGTTTATGTACACAATATATACAACACAGGAAATAACATTATAATACTTGAGTACATAGATACTGCTTATTTCCTAAGAAATTTCTGCCAGCAGACCTGCAAAAGGAGAAGTGAAAAAAAAAGAAATGTAGACAATACTGTGTAGAAATACTGTGTGTCTTTCTGTCTGATGGACAAATAGTCCATAGTCTGCTCAGGGTCTTGTTATTATCGTAACGGCTTCGTCTCGACTCGGGATCATCCACTCGTCGTCTAGACAGAAAAAGTCGTTTACATTATCTAATTGACTAACACGGAGCAACGATAATTAATTGTAATGACTCGCATTTTATTTAAAATGCAAGTGTTAGGTCTTTACGGGCATACTAAATTGAGATAGTATAACTTGTTAAGCTGTTACTAAAGTAGAAGTAAAGCGACTGCTCTCAGAACGGCGCAGGAAGGAATACGTTCTGAGGAAACGCCCTTATCCTAAAACCAAATATTCTAAGGCATTATGCGACATCCACCACCTCCTACAGAGAGGAGGCTTGTATTACAGCCATCATCTGCCTAGACTTTTCCCAACTATGTTGGTGTCTGCTTCCAGTCTAACCGGATGCAGCTGAATACCAGTATTTTACATGGAGCGACTGGCTATCCGACCTCCACAACCCAGTTAGTACTGGGTAATGCGATACCTTTCGGTAAGACTGGTTGTCAGACTTTCGGGTCACTGACTACCTGTAACGACTGTCAAAGATCTATAAATAACAGCCGAGACCAACGGCTTCACGTGCTTTCCGAGGATGTAATGAGTGGTCACCCATCCACGGACCGACCTGGGCAAGTGTTAACCAAAAGATCGCCTCGAGCGGCTGGTATTATTAAGCTACGAGCTTCTCCAATAGTCCAGCCGTGGGAACAATATTGGCTGCTTAATTATGCAGTTACTTATGGTCCACTACACACGGAATTCCGTTTCCGTTACCTCGGTAGTACTTTCCTCCGTCTCAAGTGCGTAACTGTGGTAAAAGTAAGTACCTACGTGTTAATGTAAGTGGGTGCTACAAGAAATTATTTGTGGTCAATTTGTAAGCAAACTTTTGTTTTTTTTTTGTTGTATATACCACCATTTGGTTATGAAACGTCTTGACCTAAGACAAGTCAAATCAATACAGTTATTGTACGACGCGCGTCGTTCTGAATCTTAAAATTGGAACAAAAACTGAAAATACGTTAGTTGCTTATTGTTAGTGTTTAGTGTACGTTCCTACAATCCTTCATTACTCAGGCGTCAATATGGTCACCCTACGGGCGGAAAAATTAAACAAATTTTTAATGTTAAACTTCGCTTTTTTAGAGAGTTGACTTGTGGCCACACACGTATAAGTCAAAGGACGTATACGACATACGTGTGTCGCAGTCTCTGAAGTTTTATGATTTGGCATATTTAGGCCCCGGTACTGTAAATTTATGATAATTATGTAGTTGATGTGAGGGTAATTCGGGCCGACTACACCATTCTTTCTTTTTCGTGTGGTTAGTGCCTAACCTGGTGTCAGAATGTTTATGCACCAGGTCTCTGACTTAGCTTTACATGCCGTCTAGAAATATCTCTCAGGCATGCTGGTTTGGTTTCCTCTCGATGTTTTCCTTCACCGAAGCAAGTGATGACGGGAAACATCGTGAGAAAACACCGTTTAATCTTAATGTAATCAGCACGTCTAAGCCGCGTCAAGAGCTATTAATTTCATTTTTGTACGGAATATTGACAGCGACAGCTCTTGAACGTGGTTTAGATATTATACTACGTAACCTCAAAGAAGAAGGAGCACGGTTCATACAAAATTAACCCACGTCCTACAGCAACGAGAAGTATCTCAAAAAATTGATAAAAATATGTATAAAAAGATGGCATACTTCCAAACTCCATCCTTACAGTCTAACATTAAAAAAATTGCTAAGAAAATTAGTTCAGGGGCAGTAATATCTACAATGAATGTACTACAATATTGAGAAATACTTGGCTATCTTGACTTGACTTCAATTATTGAGTTCCATCATCGAGCACCAGAGGTTTTTTTCACTTATTCGACCACCGAACATCGATCTAGTGAGAATTATAACTTGATTGTTTGATCATTAGCATTGTTAAATAGAATAGAGTAGACTAAGATAGAGTAGGGTAGACTATGTTACAAGTATAGATACTGTTTTTTTTTTTTTTTTTCATGATGTCAGATTTCGTTTACATTTTTAAATATTCGGATAATTATATAGGAATCTATAAACTGTATAAAAAAACTAAACATAACATAACACCACGCCTGTAATCCCCGAAGGGTTAGGCAGAGATGTACCTAATAGTACCTACACCCACATAAAAAAACATAAAATATAAAAAAGTAGCCCACCAGCTTCGGGAACAGGTTTAGAGCTACCGGTTGTTAGGACTCTTGAGAGAGGAACCTCCTAACAATACGTGCTGTGTCCAGAAGTTCTGCTTTTTGAATCAAGCCCTTGATCCAACTGCCAACCTAGAACCTCCTCAGATCAACCAGCAACTCAGCGGGACCGTTATGTCAACAATCATTGCGCTACGCTCCAATCGATCTCTCACCACAATGTCAGGCTTATTGGCAACAACAGTCATGTAAGAAACGATAAGTCGATCCCCATACAGCGTGATATTACCATTATCTAGTACTGGGTCGGGCGCATATAAAATATTTTACATAACTTTTAAGTAATAATTATGATCGTCATAATATGGGCGCATACTCCCAGCTTCCTGCGCCCATGTATGCATGAACAACAATATTCAATTATTGCTTTTCTCCCTTCAAGTTCGGTGTTGTAAAGCGTATAGGTAAAGTACTCTCTTCTTCGAACGTGTCGTGATTGGATCCAGCACCTTATGAGGACATTATTTTCAAACCCTTCACTATAGGTCAACAAACTAGGTCATTTATTATTCTTAACAACTACATAATGAAAAATATGAAAACCTACTATTATTATAACCTATTATTTTTTAGCAATTATTCAGAAATTATAATTAGAATATTTGAACGCCATTGACGGTAAGACATAGCGCTCATTTTATTAATATTGACGTCTGTTCTTTTGTTTACCTATGTTCTACAAATAAAATTATTAGAATATGCAGTATTATTTTAAAAAATCTTAACATCTTACAATTATAAAGTAATAGGTTCCTCTTAAAAATATCTTCTACGGTCAATAGAGCTTTATCACAAGTCAGGATAGTTGGCTAACACTAAACTTTTAACGAACGAAAAGAAAAAAAAAAACAAAAACAGTATTGAAAATGGGATTACCATATCGATTATTATGTGGAATTTCTCATAGTCTACCCTACTCTAACTTAGTCTACTCTGTTCTATTCAACAATGCCAATGATCAAATAATCAAGTTATAATTCTCACTAGTTCGATGTTCGGTGATCGAATAAGTGAAAAAAATCCTTTGTAGTTCGATGATGGATAATTGAATAATTGGAGTCAAGTCAAGATAGCCAAGTATTTCTCAAATAATAATCATGTAGTATAGTAGTACATTCATTGTCGATATTCCCCTGAACGAATTTTCATAGCAATTTTTTTATATGTTAGACCGTAAGGATGGAGTTTGGAAATATGCCATCTTTTTATATACATTTTTATCTTTTTTTTGAGATACTTCTTGTCGCTGTAGGACGTGGGTGAATTTTGATCCTTCTTCTTTATTCTTACTATCCAGCAGTAGTCTTTCTACAAGTGGATCAAATTAAGAACGCACAATGTTAACACGTCAAAAGGTTACGCTTATTAAATGTATGAATGATGGCTGTTCAAAATGATTGACATTAAAAGCTAATGCTTTCTCCTACATTTTAATTACATGAGCCATCATCTTCCACTAATCATCAAGGGCAGAGGTCACAAACTTGCAGTAATTAAACAATAATTAAATCTGCAGAAGAAATTGTGAATGGATTACTGTGACCGCTTCGATGACCCCTGTTTTTTTTGTGTTAGCAGTTCCTCCATTCTTCAAACTTCTTTGTAAGCGTGAGGTCTGCAGAATAATTTGTTAGATATATTGTGGAAGACCAAATTTATGAGTAATGAAAGACCTAAAATAATAAAAGTAGACGGGGAGGCAATGCAACATGTCCAGGAATACCTGTACACTTGGGCCATCCAGGCGAGGCAAGACAAAAAAGTCGCAAAACCGACAGAAAACGCCGAACGCTGGAAGAGTTACTGGTCCATTTTTTTGATGGATGGGAAATCTTCAAATGACCCCCCCACTCTGGACGGAGCGGAAGAGAGTGTCAGACTTGTACTGACTAAAACCCATCCATGTTCCTTCTTTGCCCTTTGTGTTCCAAGGTATCTCTTTCGAACAGTCCCGCAGCCCTGGAGTTACTGGTCCATGAAGGAACCATTTTTTTATTAGATACTGCAATTAATTTATCATGATGTTTTTTGTTTTCTAAATTACCTTGTGCTTTTACTGTTGTAAAGTCAGTTTTACGAGCTTTTTCCTTGATAGATTTCAATTCCTCCCAATTAATCCATATTATCACTTTATGAACACAATAGTGATGAATTATTTATTTATTAACACTTCAAGATATTTTTACAACCAACAATACAGAGTTCATAGCGCAAATAATTTTACTCTCAGCCTAATGTGTTTTTGCTAACGGTACAATTTAATAAATTGTAATACGTCGATTATGCTCCAAAATTGTACCGATTTGATCTTTAAAAGTTCAGTAGTTTTAAATCTGTCTTACCCACACCTTCCGTAACCTAGAAATAAATGTAATGTGACGACGATGGTAATTATTATAAAAATATTTTAAAACTAGCTGTGCCCCGCGGTTCCACCCGCCGATTCTGACTATTGGCGTGGTGTTATATAGCCTATAGCCTTCCCCGATAAATGGACTATCCAACACTAAAATATTTTTTTAATTCGAACCAGTAGTTTCCGAGATTAGCGCGTTCAACCAAACACAAACTCTTCAGCTTTATAATATTATAGTTAAGATTTGAACATAACATAACATCACGCCTGTAATCCCCGAAGGCTTAGCAGAGAAGTACCTATTAGTACACCCACATTTCGCCAGTGATATTCAAGTCGCAGGTCATCATCATCTGCCTAGCCTTTTCCCAAGCTGTGTTGGGGTAGACTTCTAGTCTAACCGGATGCAGCTGAGTACCAGTATTTTACATGAAGCTACTGCTTTATCTGACCTCCACAACCCAGTAAGTGGGTAAGATACCCTTAGTAAGACTGGATGTCAGACTTATGGCTTCTGACTACTTGTAGAGACTGTCAAAGATCTACAAAATGCAGCCGGGACCAACGGCTTAACGTACTTTCCGAGGCACGGAGGAAACTCTGTATACATGTGATGATGGTCACCCATCCACGGACCAACCTCAGCAATGTTCAAGACGCAAGTAATAAATAAAAATATCTATTATTTTCCAAGGCTGTTATTTTACTGTCAGATATCGTTCGTAATTTATTCAGTAATAACCTTTGACACTTCGTCTAGTCTTCCATTACCACTACGTAGTCTTAGCTTTCTCGATCTCATGGCTGCCATTTTAGATTTTTTTTTTCTAGAAGTTTGTCTATGATTAGTCTAACAGGGTCAGTAATGGGCCTCTCACAGATCCAATCGCTCTTTGTCTATGGAAGAAGGTATAAAATAGATTCAATGCTGTTAGAAACCGCATTCCGACTGCGTAATGGTGCGTCTAAACGGGCTATATTTTACGACAATTTGTGGCTGCAATACTGTGGCCGGCAACATTGCTAGCAATACCAGCCACACTATGCAATATTTTAAGGATGGCCCGGCATTATAGCCACATATTTTTTGGTATGTCAAAATGTTTTTATGTGTAGTCGGCGTGTGGCCGAACGATCGCCTCGCAATCGAAAATACTGCAATATATCTGGGCCATCTATATTGTTGTTCTGTTTTACTGTATATGCGCGTCCCTTTCTCCCTGCGACGTGAAGTACTTAGCGTTTCACTTAGGTACATTAAACTCTTGAAAGAATCTCCAGTCGCTAAATACCGTAGAGTTATTGCTAATCTTGTAGTCACAGGTATTGCATTCCTCATGTTTGTATCTTGCCTTTGTATGTTTGGTCCAATTCTGTTCACAAGAAATTCGAAGTCGCTCTTAGACATTCTTGTAAAATTTTTAAATAAGTATTTATCCAGCATTAATTCCTTGTCTACGGAATCCAAAGTGTCACGCCTACTTAGGTAGGGTCGAATCCACATTCTTGTCCTTTTTTTTCGTTTTTCTGCCAAAACAATGTAAGCGGCTGCGATGAGCGTCATTTCGTCGGCCATTGTTGCTGGATTGTGTGGCTCATTAAAGGGTTCTGAATCAAAGGCCATACTATTGCAGCCATATTGCAACATGTTGCCTGCAATTGATTGCTCAGCCATAAAATGCACTAAAATGTTTTTTTGATGGCTGGGCAATGTTTGCCAATAATTGCAGCCACAAATTGTCGTAAAATATAGCCCGTTTAGACGCACCATTACAAAGTTTTGATTATAATTTGAAGGATTTTGAATGAAATTCATGATCCATTGCTTCATATGTTTAAAAATTCGTCTATTAGACAGCGTAAATAACGCAATGAATGTTGTTGAATTGTCAAAATTTAAGGGATTGTGACTGAGTTCGAATTACCGTGACGCAATTACCTCTTGGAGTGACGATCTTCGCAGGGTGGCTGGTAGCAACTGGATGAGAGTTGCTGAAAATCGAGTTGAATGGCGTGCGATTGAGGAGGCCTATGTCCAGCAGTGGACTGCTATAGGCTGATGATGATGATATTACTATTAATACTAATAACGGGATATTTACCATGTTTACTGTTTTCTATGAGTTCCCGATATTTCGGCGGGTTAGTGACCATGATAGTTTAAAATCTTTGATGATGATGATGATGATGATGAATTACCTCTTAATTTTAAGTCCCATAAATCTATTTCGATCCCAATTCTAACACAAAGCTCCCTTACTCCACTGAACAAAACGGCGTTCAGCTAACAATTTTCCATAGCAATTATGACACTGACAGCTCTTAAACTCGGTTTAGACGTGCTGATCGCGTTCAGATTAATTGGTGAAATCCGCCATTATCCTTACAATGTTGCATTTTACGACACTTAGTAATATCTAATTCTGTTTATTTACAGGTAATTACGCATGTACCAGCTGTATCTACAAACCAAGGTAAAGCTAATATAACTAGCTAATCTCGCGTGTTCTTAAATTGGCTTAAAATAATATTCGCTCAAGGACTTCTGAGATTGACTGTTTAGAATTACAAATCGAGGTATATCCTTAGCTGTGTGGTCGATGTATCAATGTTGCAGCTGAATTGTCAGCCAATAAATGTTTACAAGTATGATGACCAGGTTACAGGTTGTATAGTTCCATATCCTCCATAGAAAAATGAGGATCCTCCGACCAGACTGGTGATATACCAGCCCCCGTAGCATGACCACCGTAGACAAGGACTTCTTTGACGGAAGAATCGACAAAATGACAGATTGCGTCGACACAATGACAGATTTCTTTGCACTATCTGTCATTTTGTCGATTCTTGCGTCAAAGAAATCCTTGTCTACGGTGGTCATGCTACGGGGGCTGGTGGGCTACTACCCGAAGGTTAGTTTTTCAATATACAGGGTGGAAGGGACGCACAAACGGTTACCACGCCCCTCCACTTAGAACTTTTTCATCAGTAATTTAAAAAAAAAACAACGCTGTTTCATACATTTTTTTTTGTGTGTATGTTCAGCGATTTCTTCGCCGATTGTGAACCGATTTTGATGATTCTTTTTTTTTGTTTGGACGAATATTATTCCGCGGTGGTCCCGTTTATGTTTGGTGAAGATCTGATGGTGATCTTCGGAGATATCAATGGATATATAGATATATCAATAATAGACTGCAAATCTGTCGTGATTGCTGCAATCGCTTGGATGTTTATTGTTTACACAACACCATAACATAACATCACGCCTGTATGCTCTGAGGGGGTACGCAGATGTGTACAGTACAACCAGAAAAAATCAGACGAATTGATAACCTCCTCTTTTTGGAAGTCGGTTCCAAAAAACAACGCTGTTTCATACATTTTGACCGTGTAGGTATTGCACAGTTTTTTTTTTTAAATCACCGATTAACAATTCCTATGTGGGGGGGGAGGGGGTCGGAATGATGTACTGAATACGTGGTAATCGTTTGTGCGTCGATGTTCATTTCACACTGTACGTTTAGTTCGTATGTGACTGTATTGATGTCGTCACGAGAGCTATCAAATGCTGCTGAACTCTTAACCCCCAGATCGTTTTTCGGTCATGGCGGCTAATCTCAACGGAGTCCAGCTATCAACACAGGTGCACTCTCTCTTCCTTCCCTCTTACTCCCAAAGTCCGATGGAATTGGGGGCAATCCGAGAGGAGCAGAGAGAGATTATACACAGGACAAACGGTTTAAAGTCCTTTCCGATGCACAGGGCTGCAGAACTATGCAATGTGGCAAGATGAGTTGCCCAAGCGCAACTCTCACGACTTAGGTTCACTAACTTGTTTGGAACGCTAAGATCTATCTAAGCTGTCGCTATAAATTGTTGCCATTTTGAATTGGGAAACGTGTAGCTAGATAGATCGACGACCTTAGAGTGCTACAAGGGTGTTTTGGCGCTTGAATGATGTTGCTCTGCATTTGGCAGAAAGAGCTAGCATTATTATTCTTTTATTTATTTTCTATACATATATAATTTACATTTTACAAGGTAATATAAAAAACATTTAAAAAAATAGTAGCCCACCGGCATCAGGAACAGGGTACGAGCTACCGGTGGTCAGGGCTCTTGAGAGAGGAACCTCCTAACGATACGCGCCGTGTCCAGGAGTACCGCTTTCTGCATCAAACCCTTGATCCAGCTGCCAAGCGAGAGCCTCCTCAGATGTTGGTCGAGGCTATTGGCTATTAAGCCATTGGCCGACACGACTATCGGCACAATGACTGCTGTACTCACGTCCCACATGTCGACAACCTCGCGAGCCAGATCTAGATATTTGAATGGTTTATCTTTTTCTCTAGCATTCTTTATTATTATAAGAATATCTTAATAAAGAAATCCATTGTTAATTACTACGATTAGATTCAACAATTTGATATTAATAACAACCTATCGAGCTCACCGTTTCTAACTAGATAATGATCGACGAATTTTATGTTCTCTCTCATTAGTTTGTTGTCAATACAACAGTCAGTCTGTTGTCGTTGTAATTGACTCCTCAGTAATAACTCTATGGATCGATATTCGGTCGTTTTGATTAGTTTTTTAGATTTGTTTTGTTTTACTCCTTTTGTAGTAGGCCTCTATAATATTTTTTTTTAATGATTTGTACCACCGTATCTTATACAGAGCAGTAGCGAAGGGTCATTTTTTGTAAGAGGTAAGCCGGAGTAGATAGGTACTATCTTTATTGTAATGTTATTATTTTTTGTCTATAAAATACTGACTGTGTCAGTTTTCAAAGGGAAGCCGGTAAGAATCGAGTTGTATGGAACCTTCGCCACTGATACAGAGTGTTTTTAAAAGATGTGGCCATATTTAAGGGTGTGATTTAAACCATAAAACTGAACAACTTTCTCTATGGGATCCACATCGTAATCGCAAAAAAAAGATAAAGAATAAAATATTTTTTGTTTGGTAATCTGTATCCCAGACCCTTAAATACGAACACACCTTTCTGATTTCTGATAAATGCTGTAGAAGTACTATTGTTTTGATCTTACTTCTGCGTGGGAAAGAGATAGAACCTCACAGGACGAATAACTCCACCCCTTTCCTGCACTAAAGTATTATCATAACAATACTGCGATAACAGGTAAGCCCTAAGCCTAAAGGAAGTTAAATCTAATAAAATAGACGAACAAAAAACTTAATATTCACGAAAGTCTTCACAGCTAAGTTGGTACAGTCGGCTGCAAAAAAAATGCACAACCAAACACATTTTTACTGACATTAAAAATAAAAGACTGAATTAATGGATTCTTGAAGTTGTTATTGGCAGAGGTTATGAATAAAATTAATAACAAAAAAGTTAAAACCTGCTTATGCTATTTACATTTTAATTTTACTAACTGTAGTTACCATGAATTCTGATTGGATGAGACTTGTAGACCATTAGGTCTACAAGTCTCATCCAATCAGAATTCAGGATCATCACACCATTAAATTACACAAAAAAAAAACAATTTCGAATAGCCAGACACTAAAGCATCTTAGTACTTAGATACTACACGGTCCATTTTTGTTGTTTTTTTTACATCATTTTGCATACTGAATACTTCTTGATTAGTCATTGTGAATAGTCAGAATGTTATGCCAAAGTCCATATACCTACCTATCTGAATTTGAATGAGTAATTTAGGTGTGAAATTATGATATAGAAAAAAAAGAAGATTAACGAACGGTAGAAGGTATACAGGGTGAATTTTTCAAGTAGGCATGAATGGCCAAATCTGAAACTACGAGGAAAAGCGAAAAATACTATAAATTGTTGTTAAGACATGAATCTACAGGGGTCACCGTGGAATCCAGTAAGTAACTGGATTGTGGAAATCAGATATGCGTAGCTCCATATAA
The DNA here is from genome assembly GCA_963082995.1 of Noctua comes. Taxonomy (NCBI): domain Eukaryota; kingdom Metazoa; phylum Arthropoda; class Insecta; order Lepidoptera; family Noctuidae; genus Noctua; species Noctua comes. Next base: position 12,189,359 of record OY720285.1, read on the forward strand.
CATACTGGTATTCAGTTGCATCCGGTTAGACTGGAAGCCGACCCCAAAATAGTTGCGAAAAGGCTGCTAATGATGATGATATTTTGACATGAATCTGGTCGAAAAAAGAATGCAATAACACACTCAGTGCGCCGTCTATTGAAAAAATCTCCCGCAATCGCACGTATCTAGTTTTTTTAGTCTGTTTTTTGAATAACAGTTATTTTTTCTATTTTTAATCAACCTTGACTTTAATGTATCCGTTGATTTGTGTGTATCTCACGAATATGCTAGGTTATTTGCAATACTAACGCAGTAGGTATATGCCAACTTCCAGTGGCGAAGGGTGAAAATTGAGTCAGGGGAAGCCGAAGAAAAAAATGAGAAATATTATTTTTTTTCTATGTTTATTTGATCTTATTTTCGTTATCAGTGACCCCGAAAACCATGAACCATGACGAACCCATGACGAAAAAAACAAAAAAAATATTTGATTGATTATATTATTTGTCTTATAGTACTGACTGCAATTTTTCAAAGGGAAGCCGGTAGGAATCGAGTTGTATGGAACCTTCGCCACTGCCAACGTCAGTGACAGTCACAAGATGTGAATGGGATACTAACCTTGAAAACCTTTATTTACTTAATTGCTCTGAAAGTGTTGCACAGTTGCATGCTTGCATTAAATTGAAAATGTTTTTGTACGCGCCTGTACTTTTGGTATATTTTTTTTTTATTTGCTGTTACCAGGTGATAATTAACGCAGTTTTGTTTTTCGACAAATGTGCAATGAAATCTAGATCTGGGTAAGTGCGTTTGAGCAAAATGCTTCGGAAATTATACTTGAAAGTAACCAAAGACAAGATGGTGCCATTCTGTAAAGGATATTGGGCATTCTGCTATGGAAGTTTAGTATTGAAATTAATTAGGTTAATATATTTATACTTAAACAAAATACGACAACACAATCAGAATCAATTCAAAAGGTGGCGAAGGCCGCCCATAGACGTCTTGAACTGAAACGAAACATTCAAGAGATAAAAAGTAGGTAAATTTTTTTTCTCAGGCTCTTTTTATGCTCAATGTTTTCTAGACATTAATGAAACCTATTCAGGTTGAAGTGACTGGCAGTTTTGTTGTTAGTGTCAGTTGCGCCTAACACCCCGTGACGATGTTACGCTGTATGGCGAAAGCAAGACTTTCTGAAATTTAACAAAAAAAAATCTAGATTGAAAACGAAACTAGACTAGATCGATATTATGAGCAATTCTTCTTTTTTTTAACTGACCACTAAATTGGACAAAGGTTATGATTTTTTGTGGCTTAGAGAAAATATAATCATGATTCTATTTTTGCCTGCTTATGACTCAGTCTAACACTAGTTTTTTTTTTTTTGTTAATATCTTAGTCTTAAAATAGAATGCAATCATTGTGCACAGTTATTAAAATCGAAATCATGGTAATAAATTGGTGCTGAAAGGTAATTTATTCGTTAATCGAATAGCCAACTTTCAAATTGATATAGCTTTGCATCTTTTAACAAAGTGTCACGCGAATCGTTATACAATAAATATAGAAAAATAAATACAAGCTTAGTTCTTGTCTGTCCTAAACAACATTTTCTACGGAATTAACCGCGAAGAATCCTGAAACCAGGAAAAGACCCAGTTGGAAATAAAAGTAAAAATAATTATAAGCAGTCTTGGTCAGTGGGTCGTCTTAGGGGCGGATTTGTATGAGTTGAAGTATACGCTTAGGGGTACTATGAGCAGCTAATAAAAAAAATTAAAAAAAAATTAGGGGCTTAGTAAAAGTTACGGTCTTTTTTAGTTTTATTGCGTTTTAGAAGGCCCATAATTCGGAAACGGTGCATCGGTGGACCATGCGTCTTAGAACCTAAACGGTTTCTATGGTCTAGGTCAACCCGATACTGCAAAAAAATTGGGAAATTTCGGTAAAAAAAAACTAAAAATTTTCTAAGTCCGAAATTTTATCTAAGTCCTCGCTCCATAGCGCCCCTAAGGCTACAACCGCAGTTTTTATTTCGTGATTTCAGGATTTGTAATTTTTTTTTTATTGGAAAAGTTGTGTGAAAATCGGTTGTCGTGGTATGCCCATGTAATGCGGAGGAATGAGGAACATGTCGTGAGGAAAGTTCTGAGTATGGACGTGGATGGTTATAAAGAGTAGAGGAAGACCAAAGAAACGATGAATGGACTGTGTAAAAGATGATATGGCAAGAAAGGAGGTGACTGAGATGATGAGTAATAGAGAAGTATGGAAGAAGAAGACATGCTGCGCCAACCCCAAATGAATTGGGATAAGGGCAAGAGAATGATGATGATCTCAGGATAGCAAAAGTGGTTCTTAGTGATGAGTGCAGTAACTCCTTAAGAGATATAGGGTGAACAAAAACTAAGATTGAATTAACACTGTCTGAAAGATACGTATTCGATACCTACGTGCCTATTGTTTTGTCTGCATTGCAGTCAAACTAATTAGCATCGACTTCTGAATTCTTGATAATAGTCGTAGCGATAAGAAATTTGCTAATAACTTCATAATTGAAACACAGACTACTCTTACCTTACGTCATTCTATTCTTACATAAACATAATTTCACGCCTCGTTCGCATGGGGCAGGCAATAACTACAGAACGCCATTGGCTACGATACTACTTAGTCCTTTGGTTTCGCCCAGATTCGTGCATCTGGTTCAGGATTTGACCTCTTTGAAAAAGATCACCAAAAAGGGGGGTGTTTGTGCTTTTAGGAATCTAGAACGTCCCCTCCCGACCTTTCTTCATTCATCTGCCTTGTACTGTAAATACCTTTTCTTATTCATCTTTTTATACTGTAAGACAAAAAAAAAATATCCGTAAGAACTGGTACTGGGCTTAACATTTTAGATATAATAATAACGATAACTTTAATTAATATAATGATTATTATTTTGCCAATGCCTACATCTAAAATACTGAAATTTTATTTAGATTCAATAATATCTGGGGAGAAGCACTCCTGCACTTAGTTAATTTAATGCCAAATTATTCTAGAGCAGCTAGTAGCATAATATAATAATTTAATATTTATAAATAAATAATAAAACTGACACTTACATACATACATAAACTCACGCCTTTTTCGCATGGGGGTAAGCACCAGCCACTGAACGGCACCTGCTACTATCCTTACATACTCCTTTTGCCTTGTCCACGCTCATACAGCTGGTCATACAAAACTGAAATTTAAGTTATTATTTGAATATCGTTCCTTTCCATGAATCATCCTCAAAACTATTTAACAACATAACAAAAAAAAAACGTATTTTTTTTGCTCTGTCATTCAAATGATTACCTTTTTTGCAGATTAACCAACATCCCTACATTAAGCCTAAGCATCTCGGTCTTATGCATGTATAATGCCGCTGTTACGTGAACGCAGACTGTTACGCGGGTCGACCTGCGCGCGCGCCGCAGTCTCGAACCGCAACGCAAACGAATCACGCGCACTTTCGCTCTCGCTCTACGCTTCCGCGATAGCCGACTTCCCTTGTATAAGGAAGCTAGGCTTATCAGTACACATCCTTATTTTTTCCCGTTTTTTTTAAATAGGGAAGTAATAAGTTTAAAGGAGGTTGGAACTTGACAAGTTTAATTTATTAAAATTGCTGTTTTGGTTTATATTTAGAACTTAATCGCAAATATAAACAACAAACTAAACAAGACTTATTATATCGTGATGTGTTAGACTGTACTATTTTCGAAATATAAAGTGACTGTAAAGTTAATTTAAAAGAGTGATTCTAGCTTCTGATCTAGGATTGTTATTGACAAGTGCCAATGTTTTTGTGACTTACATAAGCTACTTTAAAAGTGCAAGCATTTAGTAGTGCCATATACAGAGAACGTTATACTTGGATTGCTCAACCGACTTATATAAAACCTTTTTGGGCCAACGTTAAGTCAAAGTGAGGCCTTGGACGGATTTAAGTGAATTTAGTCGCGACAGTGACTAAAATTGGTTAAACGGTCGCTGAATATTGTGTCACGGTGCCCAAACGAAGTTTTATATTAACTTAAGTTTAGTGCTACATTGACTGAAAGTAGTACCACAGTGACTTGAGTTGGTTATTGGTAACAAACATTTGTGCCAAACGTTCCTGTGGCTAAGTGAAGTGTGAGGGTACTATGTTGGTGATATTGGCGTATATTGGCGTTAGATTCGCACTACATGTGTCCAGGCAAAGTGGACGGGCACTCGCCGACGAGTGCTATACTAGGAAGTATGTATTTTCTTTCCTATATCGAAAATTCGAAATACACTCACATTGAACACTTTGACAGATCATATCGTACTGCTTACTTGACCTTGCCCGGTTTAGTTTTTATTAGCCATTATCATTATTCAATTAATAATCCGAAGAAATATTTTTTTCAACCAGTGTTCTTACAAGTATAACACTTATCTATAAAGTGAGAAATATTTTTGATGCTGACTGTACTTAAATTTTTTGTATGATTTAATTATTTCAAATTAGTTTTAGTATGTATACCTGATGGTAAGGTCACTTGGTAACGTGACCTTACTGTACAATATGATCTGTAAAAGTTTTTTTTTTTTCAATATACAGGGTGATTTCCTTTGCTATTTACGGATGATTTTAGCGCAAATCATGTTGATAATGGTAGCGTAAATCTAAAAGCTCTTCCTTTTTAAGAACAAAGAGTTTTTGTTTTATAGACGAATCAGATACGCGAATAAAAGTCACAAAAGTTTTATAAAGATTACGGCTAAATAATCTCAATGAACGTATCTAGTGTTACGTTTTCTAGTAAACAATCTATGAATAGTGAAGGAAACCTATATTTATTTAAGTTATTACATATTTACAACTACACATGTTACTTGTGGTATGTTACACTAAACACACAGCACTAGAGCGCTACACGGATCTTTTGGCACGTGGTCATAGTCGGAACTAACGCAGCCATCTTTTTTAACCGACTTCTAAAAAAGGTTAAGTATGTATTCCACCAGAAACTTTTTTCTTTCATGTATGCATATCGATTACTCTGTGATTACTGGGCCGATTTACGTGATTCTTTGGTAGAGGAAGCCAGCGCGGTGGTCCTGTATAAATTTTACTATTTTTTCTTGAGTAGTTTTAAATGAGTTAGCTCCCTTTAATATGTAGTTTTTTCTTCTTGGCTCATGTTGATGACGTCATGGTGGTCCCATAACAACTTCCAAAAACACATTCTCTGGAGATAAATGACAAGAGACAAAAAAGGGTAAAATACAAAAATATAAGATTTTAAACTATCATGGTCACTTTATTATTAATACCCGAAACGGGATATTTACCATGTTTACTGCGTGTGTTTTTTGCGCCGAAATATAGGGAACTCATAAGAAACAGTAAACATGGTAAATATCCCGTTTCGAGTATTAATAATAATACAAAAATATTTTTGCAAAAGAAAAACGACCTCATTTTCAATACAACTTTTCACAAACATTTCCTAAGCGCCTTCCGTCAATGTCATTTAACCGCCAAAAGAATTTTGCAGCACTACACGTTACTCAACACCTGGTAGCATTACAATTATTTACGACTTATTAATTGAAACATCAATTTAAAATGATAGCTAATTGAAAACACTCAATTACCAAGTAATTGCATTGCGAAGATAAAGTTGCCGATCCTTTAATTGAGTGGCTTTTGGACCTTTTGGCGTGTGGTTCAACTAAATCTAAAGCCGCCATTTTTTTTTTCAATGTCATGAATGTTTTCAAACAACCTCCTGTCAATGTCATTCAAGCTTCTAAAGATCCCCCTATATTTATGAACTAGCTTTTGTCCGCGACTTCGCTTGCGTTGTGATCGGAATTTATCCCACGGGAACGCTTTAAATAAAGGGTGTAAATAGACCCTTAACACATCCGAAAGGCACTTGTTCTCCCCGTCTTTGCGATATCTTTTTTGTTCTAGACCATACCTGGGAACCTTCTAGTTACGGAGATATTGGGGGTCAAATTTCCAACTCTTTCACAAGTTTTTTTTTAAATATATGTTTTTAATGTAAGATTTTTACTTTACACACCTCCATGACCCCCGTACTACTAAATCCATCCATCAGCACAATGCTTTGAGTGCTTTCCATCGAGTCTTACCTTAAAATGTGATTTTTCACCCCAAAAAAAAAGTCGATTCCCAGCAATAATTTTTGCATAAAGTTACTTAGTCTGATGTACAGAATGCTTGGTTGACGGCTATGTGAAGGGTCTGTTTACACCCTGTATAGGCTATGACACTGGGATAATGTAGCTTTCAATTAGTGAAAGAATTATCGAAATCGGATCAGTAGTTCCGAAGATTACCCAATACATACAAACTTATAAACAAATACCTCTTTATATTAATATTAGTATAGAGACACATTCAGAAAACGAATTATGATAAACAAAATACTAATAGGTAGGCAATAACTGTTTTGTTGATATGGCATTGATACACAAAAAAAAATCCATAAAAATTCCTTTGACATTTATTAAATTGACGAAAAATATATAAATACAACCATTTGTTATTTTTATGTATATTAAAGTCCAGTCACCTTGATTAATATTCTTAGTGTTAATGGTATTCAGTACATTATGTTTTGTTACCTTGTCTTATTTTTTATTCATTGACATTTTGACTCTGAATGTCAAATGTTGAGCTACGTATAAATAAAAATACGAGCTCGACTATACTATACCTTCAAATATACTATACTAGCTGTACCCGGCATGCGTTGCAATGGACCTTTTCCTACTACCTACCTACTACCTACCTACTACCTACCTACTACCTACCTACTACCTACCTACTACCTACCTACTACCTACCTACTACCTACCCACTACCTACCCACTATCTACCTACTACCTACCTACTACCTACCCACTACCTACCTACTACCCACCTAAGAAACTTCACCTGACAATAACAAACAACAAAAAAAAATTTGTGAAATCGGTCTAGCCGTTCACGCGTAATGGCGTGACCAAGGGAAATAGGGATTTATTTTTATATACATATATAGATAAAAATTAATATTGGTGGGTATAGTATTAACTCGTTTGCTTTTAAACCATTCTATGAGTTTTATGTAACTTGTGCAAGTCTATTTATTACGGGATCGTACTACCGGGATAAAAAGTATCCTATATGTTAATCTAGGTTATAATCTATCTGTGTGCCAAATTTCATCCAAATCCAGTCAGTAGTTTTTGCGTGAAAGAGTAACAAACCTCCAGACATCTTCACAAACTGTCGCATTTATAATATTAGTAGGAGTGGGATTTCTTGCTGTATTACCATTTTATTGACAGTTAGATAGTTTCAAACTTAGTAACGTTACAATTTACTGGCCGTTTTTGAAGTGAGTGATGAAGCGATTAAGAGGTTGACTTTACGTGCAGTACAGTCAACCTCTTAATCGTTTTATCACTTTCACACACTACATCAGTTTTCGATTTTCTTAGAATATCATATCTGTGGCTGTGATTTATTTCGCTTTTGTTATGTTTGACAGCTCATTGGATTTTATCAGGTTTTCAGTATCTCATGTCTTTTGTAAACTTTCAACTTCTGTTACTGAAGATGAAAGTTCACTAAAATACAATTTTTATTGTTGTTGTTATAAATATTATGAACTTATGACCCTTTCGGTCGTCGCAATAACTTTGTTAAACATCTACGTACATATGTGTCTAAGCCTGCGTTCAGACATGCGGGATCCGCGCGGTTCCCGCATGTCGCGGCTTGATTACCCGCGCGGTTATGTCTGAACGATTACTTAATAACTCATACAAATAAGACTCTCGCGATTTCCATGCGATTCTGAAATCGCGCGGTTCCCGCCGTGTCTGAACAAGCTCTAAGTGTCAACTGTCATTGCGGGTCATCAAAACATAATATCATGAATAGTGAATAGTAGTAAATGTAGTCTTATTACTACTTTTACCCACGAGCGTAGTGAATTATTAATAACAACTGCTAAAAGTGATGAATTTAAATTTTATATTCACATTTACCAAACCATGAGGTAATTATTAATAATGATGAACCAACCACAACCAACCAGCCAACAACCAGTCTTACCAAGGGGTATCGTATTACCTAATACTAACTGGGTTGTGGAGGTCAGATAGGCAGTCGCTTCATGTAAAATACTGGTATTCAGCTGCATCCGGTTAGACTGGAAGCCGACCCATAGTTGGGAAAAAGCTACGCAGATGATGATGATGGATAATTATTAATAATTATCAATTTGTCATATTTACCGTAACAAATACACTATTATTTCCGGAAGGATTTTTCTCCAGCTGTGTTTAATGGAAAAGCGCCAGGGCAGCGCTTGAAATACAAATTTTCTTACGTTTTTTTGCTATTTGAAGGTCAGTGTCAGGTCGTATGTTGATTAAAATATGATTCGCGACCGTAACAAATATGGCTTTACACCCTTTACAGAGGTATAATAATTGGAATCATCAATACAACCCTCTAAGCTCCTCTTTTTTTTTTTAAAAGAGACTGCCCCCCACTAGGAATTTCTCCTGTATCGTGGGTGCGTTTACAAACATTTAAGCTCACATACACAAACAGCCAGACCCGAAACAACTACCTGTAGGCCATACAAATATTTGTTCCGTGCGGGAATCGAATCCGCGACACGAAGCGCAGCAGTCATTCGCTCAGCCACTGCGCTAACTGTGCCGTCCCTTTAGTCCCATTGAAGGACTATTTCATGAAATAGTCATTCAAACACCATTGATTACCTACTGATGGAAAAATCTAGTAGCACGTTGCCCAATCTGGGAATCGAACTCAAGTTCTCATGCTCAGCAGTAGCGCTTGCGACCACTACACCAACGACGAATCACAAAATACGTGGCGTCTCATTAAAGGTACAAACTAAGTTAACCCTTTTTATAGGAGAAACTAACGTTAATGCTTTTTGGCAATTAAAAATAACTGGTTTTAATTATTTTTATCAAACATACGCTATACTATTTATTTATAGCTTAATTTTTTTTTGTGTGGGAATCACTAAGTACCTATTCAACAGGTTTTAATTACCATGCCTTTACATTTGACCTTTCCTCTACGATTTTCTTATATTTGTTTAACGGTAAAATTTAAATGAAATGGTTTCTTCACTTCGTATTCATAGAGTGTATATTCATAAACTAGTTATGCTTTTAAGCTAGTTATCTCATTTACATAAACACACGCTTGTTCTCCTATAGGGGTAGGTTCCTCTCAAAATACCTTCTACGGTCAAACTATTGACCGTAGAAGGTATTTTCATGATCACAAGTCAGGATAGTTGGCTAACACTAAACTTTTTTTTTAAATCGATATATCGAGGGGCCGGTCTATGTGGCGACACTTAGGGGAGGCCTATGTCCAGCAGTGGACGTCTTTCGGATGAAATGATGATGATGATGATATCGATGGAAGAAAGCAGCGACACGGGGCAGCGGGGGTGCATAAGTAAGCAGTTGTTCGCATACACTGAAGTCCTATTACTAAAAGGAAATATGTTTTCATAGTACGACTGTATAAAACCTAATTTTTGTTTGCATGTTCGATGCTATAAACGAAGTCGTAATAGGCGAATTCCAGTTATATTCATTGTAGATATTACTGCCCCTGAACGAATTTTCATAGCAATTTTTTTATATGTTAGACTGTAAAGATGGAGTTTGGAAGTTCGCCATCTTTTTATACCCATGTTTATCTTTTTTTGAGATACTTCTCTTTGCTGTAGGACGTGGGTGTATTTTGATCCTTCTTCTTTGACGGATTGTAGTAGTTTGATTGCCAGTCTGCGTCTACGCACCTGACCTTCCCAATGAAACTAGTAAACGTAAAACCCCATACGTATTACTTTTAATATCTGGGCACCCGAGCTCTGCTCGGGTAAAAATACAGAAACGAATTTTCCGAGATATGAGACCTAGCTCGATCGATTTTTCTGCGTCTTTATTGAAAGTTTCATCGAAATCGTTAAAGCCGTTTTCGAGAACGTGATGATATAAAAATATTGCTCTTTTAATAATAGTACTGGATAAGTAAAATCCATTCAAAGAGTTTTCACATTACTAAGCAAACAAAATCTCTAATAAGCAGTCTACTTATAAACCAGCTAAGTGGAAACACGCATCTCTAAATAGTTCAGCAAATATTTATTAGAACCGTTCACTGGAGCTATTTGCTCATGTTCAGTCAGGGAAATCAACTGTTAAACAAGTTGACCACCTACATAAAGGCTTACGACCGACTCGTCACTGTTCCAACACGTCATCGAAAAACAAAAGATCGCGATTCACAACTGTTTCAAAAATTTTTGTTGTTTTCATAGTACCGATTCGTCATCGATGCTAAAGTATCGTCAAGTGAAAGAACTACAATTCTTAGCGTATATATTCTAATCACAACTGTCATTCTTTGACAGTTGTATGAAATGGCTATAACACTGCTAATTCCGCACGCAAAATACACGCTTTGACGTGGAGTTGCGAACAGCAGCCCGTTGTACAATACAACACTGCTAATTGTTGTAGACTGTCAATTTGCTTAACAATCAATGTCCCTGACGGTACGTACCGGTAATCCGATTTACATGGCTTTCTATTGAGTGAAGTAAATACGCTGCGGAATAGAATAGATTTATTTGTTTTTAAGAAATTCAAGAGACGAATAGTGTTGGATCTTCATTTTTATTTATTCTAGCAACGACCTACTCCCTACCTACATTTTTAAGTTTTTGTTTGTTCCATTGAAGCAAACCAAGGCCAGGGCTCTTAGGAAAGGGTGAACGGTTTTTTTTGTTAGCCTGAACTGTTCCACTCCTCGCCAAAGGTCTCTCCCCGTTCCTGCCACTTTTCTCGTGCGCCTCTTCTCGCCAATTAAGGGTCAGCGCAGACAGAGAGGAATAATCCCCGCGCGGTCTCGGGCATTTTCATTACGGATCGCGTATGCTCGAGAGGACACGCTAGCATTTTTTGTCAGGTTCAAGCATTTATGCACTTTATTGTAATAATTTTAAAGTTTATTTTCAAGTGCGTTTATAAAATCCTCTCCGCTGCGCTCCGTTCTGTCTGCGCTGAGCCTAAGGCGAAAGTCATTCAAGGCGTCCCGCCATCTTCTCCTCGGTCTACCGCGACGCCGCGCGCCCTCTAGCTGTCTCAGAGCTCTAGTTTTGTGATATGCAGGCCCACAGCTTTACCATCCGGCAGACATGGCCTGCCCAGTCCCATTTTAGTTTGGCAGCTTCATGGTATAACGGTTACCAATTTTTTTTTCTCATCAGAAAAAATGTTAGAGGTCTGCGGAACACGGTATAAATATTCTTATTCTCCATATTGTTGTGTCTGACTGCCTGACGGTTGGTAGTCGGGTCTATGGACGTACCTACGAGCTTTCGCCAAATCCCTATTCAAAATAAGATTCGTAAACACGCTCCACTTTTTTTTTTGACATACCTACAAAAATTTGATTTCTATAGAGCGTTACGCAAATGGTTGGACAGCACCATTGTCTCCACATTGCTTTCAAAAGGCTTTGATATTATTACTTATGTCTTTTTTTACATTGCATCGCCATTAGAAATTGATACATTGATGGGTTACGTTCTCTTGCTTCATCGCTGTTTGATTACCTGTAGACATTCTAATGATTTTCCGAGTAGGTTGGCCAGACTGACGAAGAAAGACCGGACTTGTGCTATGAAATACGGATGTTCGCAATTTAATCGACACAAAATCAAAATCAAAATCAAAATCAAAGCATTTTTTTCAAATAGGCCAGTTACAGGCACTTTTGAATTGTCGAAACAAAGACAAAAATAGCTACAGTCCCAGTCACAAGGCATAAAAACTGTGAAAGTACTAGTACTGTAGTTGCCCATTCCCTAACGTAGATCTCTATGGAGAAGAACGGGCAAGAAACTCCATGGACACTCTTTTAAATCAGAATACTTTTACAAATCTGGTAAACGCGGAAGAGACAAAAGGAATATGTTGAGATAGCCTAGCCCCATGGGAATAAGGCCTGAATTTCTGTACGTATAGAAATCAGGTACAATGACAGTCTAATCATATCTGGGCTGATTTTTTTCAACCATGTCATGGCTTATTTCACTGTTTTCAGTTATTTTTTACTGTCAGCCTGTGTCATTCCACTGCTTGGCAAATGCCTCCGCCAATGACCTCCAAATCTCCAAGGTTTACAGTGGTTGCCCAAAATAACAACCAGTACTGACAAAAACCATGACAACTTAATGACAACCATCAGTAACTTGTCATGATTTCTGTCAGCTGATAAAACATTGATACCGGAGATACGGTTTTGTGGCTCAGCATAAAGTTTACACACATAAAAAATGTACCTCGTCATACTGAGTCAATTAAACTCAATTATATTATCAGAGAAGTTTCCATTTATAATTTTTGAAGAAGACGATCGTCGTCAAGCCTAAGAAACGCTCTGACGTGACCATTTGGACTCGTTCCTGACTGATTTGCCAGAGAAAGCAAAACACCGAGAGAGTTGGAAAGGAATGGGGAAGACTAGGCTAAACAAAACAAAAAAAAAGAAAATATAAATTTTTCAGACAACACTCAGCGGGACCCGTATGGTCTAGATTCTAGATCATACGGGTCCCGCTGAGTGCTGTCTCTCGTCCGGTTAGAACAACGCGCAGTGTTTTGTTTCGATACCTATGCACCCCCGCTGCCCGGCGTCACAGCTTTCTTCCCTCGATATATCGATGAAAAAAAAGTTTAATGTTAGCCAACTATCCTGACTTGTGATCATGAAAATACCTTCTACGATCAATAGAGTTTGACCGTAGAAGGTTTTTTGAGAGGAACCTATCCTATAGGACAACAAGCGTGTGTTGATGTAAATGAGATAACTAGCCTAAGAGAAATAAAACAAAAAAGAAAGAAAATATTAATTTTTGAGACAACACTCAGCGGGCCCCTATGGTCTAGATTCTAGACCATACGGGTCCCGCTGAGTGCTGTCATATGCAGAATGTCAAGCTTCTAGACTCTAGAAGCTTGACATTCTATCATAAGTTTCTTATAAACCGAAAGTAAGGAAGAATTTTTGAAACTCCGTACCCCAAAAGTGTTAAATAAGTTCGTCGTTTTAGGCGTCGAGGCCAAAGAAAAGATATTTATTAAAAACCAAACGTCTGGTCACTCTATTCATGCTTTTCTTTTTTAATCTGCTACGAATGATACCAGTAGCGAAGCTATCTATTCGAGCCCTTTGTGAAACACAATAGTGGTGTAATGGTTTGTTTGGTTATGGAGATTGCTTTTTTGTCGGATCTATGTGAAAAGATGAAATCGAAAGGTGATGGTTACGTGAAGTTATGGCATTTTCTCCAGCTAGCTGTATGGGAAAAAAGTGAAATATATTAAGTGTAAAAAAAAATTCCCCTAACGAAGCCAAAAGGCACTTGTCTTCTCCGTCGTTGCGATAATTTCTTTGTTTAAGATCATACCTGAGATATTGGGTGTCAAAGTTCCAACTTTTTCACAAGATTTTTTTTTAATGCAAGTTTTTAATGTTATCTTATAACTATACTTTAAATACCTCCATGACCCCTGTCCTATTCAATGCTTCCATCATCACAGTGTTTTGAGTGCGTCATAAATTGAGTGACTTTTAGACGTATTTATGTCCTGCCCTCTTCATCTAGCCGTGTCGGCACAAGGCGTACCACAATCTTTGTTATGAAATAGTTAAAAGATTATCCAAGTTTGGCGGCAAGGTGAGATGCTCAGGGTCCGCCGGAGGAACTTTCAATTATTGGGTGATAAAATATAAAATGTCAATCATTCAGACACAATCGCCATGACTTTAACTGTTGGTTAACTCTCGTGATCGCGACGTTGCATTGACGACCGCTTAGCATGAGGGTCAGGGTTCGATTCCCCGGTCTGGCATAGTGTTGTTTGGTTTTGCCACCAGCAAATTCTCAGTAGCAGCCACGGAGTCTGGATTCGTGCCCGGTTGATGGGAATAGGCTCGCCCCCTAGCACATGGGACTTAAAACATAACTGGTGAAATGTGTGTGTACTTTTCGTTGCACCTCTACCTAAGTCTTCGGGAATTACAGGCGTGATGTTATGTTCATGTGAACTCTTGTACAAAACTGCATGCTTGTAGACTCAGCGGTTTAGGGTGTGCGTTCTCTGGTAGTGAAATTTAAGATTATACAGGGTGGAAGGCCTTCGCCACTGGAGTGGCGAAGGTTCCATACAACTCGATTCCTACCGGCTTCCCTTTGGAAAATGTCACAGTCAGTATTCTATAGACAAATAATACAATCACATTAAAGATATTATGTACTCCGGCTTACCTCTTACAAAAATTGACCCTTCGCTACTGGAAGGCTCACCGATGCTAAAACGGCTACCACGTATTCAGTACATAATACTGAACTTTCGGGGGTTCAGAATTCGTCGGTTATTCAAAAAAAACAGCTGTTACATACAAAACTGTAATACCTACACGGTCAGAATGTATGGGACAGCTGTTTTTTTTTTTTATATTACTGATGAAAAAATTATATGTGGGGGGTTCAAAATGATGTACTGAATAAGTGGTAGCCGTTGTAGCCTTGGTGTCCCGTCCACCTTGTATTAGAAGTACATTATACAAGTTAGGATCGTATTACTGTTCGCTACTATTGCGAATGCACTTTACTTAATGTAGAATCATTTGATAACCTGTTCGGATCAACCTTTTGCGGCCGAGCTGCGCAATTCTTGCCTACAAGAGGCTGTGAGTCTCGTTATAATGTGATGGCCTTCTGTAAATAAACATATGCTGTGCTTAATTTACAAAGACTAGATTATACTGGGCCTTTGCGGGTATTTTCTTCTGAATAGAATAGATGGTAATAGGCTCGCACATGCACATGGTACTCAAATATAACTGGCGAAATGTGGGTGTACTATTGGTACGACTCTGCCTAACCCATCGGGGATTACAGGCGTGATGTTATGTTATGTATGTAAAATAGAATATAGGTCATTCATATATTTCCACACAATCAAATAACATTTAAAATTAAAAATAACCTTAATCATAAAATCAACAAATAAATTTCATTAAATTAAAAACATTCACAATTATTTAGATTTAAAATCGCTTAAGATTATTGAATTTAATATAATTGTAAATTGAAATACATGGTGTTTCGATATAATGATTAAAAATTATAAAATTACATTAGTGTGTGGACCCACACACTAATTCCATTTTATAATTATTATTGTCTTCATATTAGTCTTTATAAAACTGAAATTTTTAATTTCTAGTGTCTTTCTTCGTCTTTTGGTGTCAATGACATCTACTCAATGTTCGACCATTAATTTTATTTATTTATTTAAACTGCATGTACAAGAGTGGTACAAAGGTTACACTTATGCCACAAGGCATTCTCTACCAATCAACCTTTGGGTAAATAGGACAGCATTGTGACAGACTACAAAAATAAATAAGAAAAATACCATTATGTTAACATAAATTGATATATAGATTACATTGATGGAGTATGTGTAAACAACATTAGTTACGCCGATGATATGGCGCTGCTGAGCGCCTCGGTTTGTGGTCTTAGGAGGTTGGTGGCCATCTGTGAAGAATATGCTTTACTTCATGGATTGGTCTACAACGTCACTAAAAGTGAAGTCATGGTCTTTGGTGCCGGTGCTCGGTGTCCTGATCCTATTCCTCCGGTCAAGTTGTATGGAATATCGCTTGTGAGGGTATATAAAGTGAAATACTTGGGACATCTTTTGACCGCTGACCTCAGAGACGATGATGATATTGAAAGAGAAAGAAGGGCGCTGTCAGTGAGAGCAAATATGATCGCTCGCAGGTTTGCGCCTTGTTCTGGAGTTGTAAAAAGAACCTTATTTCGTGCATACTGCACTTCATTTTACACGTGCAGCCTGTGGGTAGATTACACTCAAAAATCGTACAGCGCCCTTCGTGTTCAATATAATAATGCGTTCCGGGTATTGATGGGGCTGTTCCGCTTCTGTAGCGCATCAGGGATGTTTGCTGATGCGCGTGTCGATTGTTTCTACACCACGATGCGAAAAAGATGCGCTTCCCTGGTGCGCCGGGTGCGGGCCAGCCCCAACATTATACTGCAGTGTGTTGCGAGCAGACTGGACTGCTTGTGTGTGAATCGTTGCTGCAAGCTTTCTACATCGGTGTTGAGCTTGTAGCAGGGATTCTCATAAATCTCTAAGGCAGTGTTAGGTTAAGTGAGTAGGTTAAGTTTTACTAACATAGTTGTAAGGAAATATTGTTACTAACATTGTGAGTCATGTTACTTGTGAATTAAATATAAATAAATAAAAAAAAAAAAAAAAAAATATATATATACATAAATAGGTACATACTAATACACATGTCATATACAAGGTGTAACGTAATAAACGCAAGACCTCCCGTGTGGTCTCTCGCACCATGAAACTAAACATCTTTTGTTCTACGAGTTCATGAAATTCGCAAAAAAAAAAACTTTCTATGGGAACGGACGCAATCAGCTGATCCACATGTATGGTAAAACTAAAAAAAAGTTATGAATTTCCAAAAGTCATAGAACAAAAGTTGTTCACTTTCATGGTCTGAGACACCACACGAGAGGTCTTGCGTTTACTATGTTACACGTTGTATACAGATAAAATTAAATAAACTAATACAGAGCGTAAACAGACCCTTCGCATAGCCGTTAACCAAGCATTCTGTACATCAAACTAAGTAACTTTATGCAAAAATTATTGCTGGGAATCGACTTTTTTTTTTGGGGTGAAAAATCACGTGATACGGTAGTACTCGATGGAAAGCACTCAAAGCTTTGTGCTGATGGATGGATTGAATAGTACGAGAGTCATGGAGGTGTGTAAAGTAAAAATCTTACATTAAAGACAGGTATTTAAAAAAAAACTTGTGAAAAATTTGGAACTTTGACCCCCAATATCTCCGTAACTAGAAGGTTCCCAGGTATCGTCTACAACAAAAAAAATATCGCAAAGACGGGGAGAAAAAGTGCCTTTCGGATATGTTAAGGGTCTATTTACACCCTTTATACAGCGTGGCGCTACAATGGTGACATTAATTTAACACACGTGTAGGGCTAGTGCCCATTAATCATTTTAATTTTGATAGGTTAAAATAACTCGTAAATTGAAAAAAAAATTTTTTCAAACAAACTAAATGATAAAAAAGTAACTAAAATTGGGATTACCCTTGCAAAAAATCATTCATGAAATTACTTACCTAGCTGGCTTACGTTAACTCAGAGCGGCAACGCGTCGCTTCACGCGCAACGCGTTTTGTACCTACTCGTGAGCGGCCCGATTCTTTGACGGCGTTTAATCAAAGAAACTGAGCGGCGGCGGCGGCGAGCGGCGCAAGTGATACCTACAGCGGAGGTGCTTAGTCTAAACACTTATCATGTCACCCTCTCTTGTTACTATTGGTTATAACTATCATCACTAATCACTGCTTTTATTTGTCTTTATTTTAAATTTTCTTATTTTCAATGAGACCACCGCGTTGGCGGATGCAAAGAGTTAAACGGCGTTTCATGTTTTCCCGCACATTTGAAAATAAATTGTCACTCAGAGCCATTTCCCTCAATTTCTCAAACGCATTTATTATTCGATGGCGTAATTGTTCCACCGAATCCACGTTCTCCGCGTACACATCGTCTTTGATGCATCCCCAGAAAATAAAATCGAGTGGCGTGAGGTCTGGCGATCTTGCTGGCCACCTACGAGGTCCAAATCTACCAATCCATTGTGCACCAAACGTGTCATTTAGCCACTGCCTGGCTGTTATTACAGAGTGTGCTGGCGCGCCATCTAATTGGTACCACATTCGTTGGTATTGATGGACGTTTAGGTTGTTTGTGTATTCTGACACCGTTTCATTCAGTAGATTAACAAACCTTTCTCCGTTCAAAGCCCCATCAATGAATACGAGTCCGATGATATTGTTACCGTGAATAGCTGCCCAAACATTTAAAGAAAATCTGTACTGATGGGCTGACTCCCGCCACACGCGTGGATTTTGGTTTTTGGGTGCCCAATGGTGTAGGTTGTGCTGGTTCCACATGCCGTTTCTGGTGAACGTGCTTTCATCAGTCCAACAAATTTGAGAAAGAAAGTCACTGTCCTCTTCAATTTTACTCAGTAACCACTGACAATAATTCACTCGATCAATTTTATCACGCGATAGCAGAGTATGTACTTTTCTAAACTTGAATGGGTGCCACTTTTCGCGCTTTAATATCCTATGGACGGTCCTGTGATGAACTTGAAAATGCCTAGCACTCTGGCGGAGGCTAGGTTTGGGTTGGTTTTGGAAATATTGTAGCACGTTTTCAGTTAACTGCATTGGGTTTTGTCGTGTAGGTGGTCGATCAGGGCGTTGAGACCTAGGATCCACTGGCCGGTTTTCGCGGATGCGCTGAAGAGCTCCTACAATAGTGCGAGGATTAGTAGGACATTGTCTTGAACCGCCATATCTCTCGCGATATGTCCTTATCGCAAGAGCGGCATTTTGACGACATTCTCCGTAAATTAGGATCATGTCCGCATATTCAGCTGCTGTGTAGTTCGGATGTGTATTTGCCATCACGATCACAAGTTTACACAAGCACTAATAACACAAATAAAAGCGTCCGTATCGCAAGAGATGTCAACGTACCTACTAGATTAGAAAACTAAAACAAAACAAAGCGTCTTTATCGCAGTACCTTATTCTAATTACTATCATAACACAAAAATAAATAAATAAAACAATAGGTGAGCGTCTTTTTCGCGGAAACATTCACAAAATTACTCGACGTAATTATGCACACTACTATGAAGAAGTGTGTCAAGGACACGAGTTAGGCTAGCACTAGAAATGCAAAAAAATAATTCGATTTCGCTGCGACCGACGGGGTGGGGACGTCGCCTGCGCCGCGCCGCCCGCTCGCCGACAAAGGGATATGTCTTTCCTTTAAAGTATTGCTTATTCATTTTAATTTCATTGATGCGATGTTATGATCCGTGACCTCGGCAAATGACCGCTGCGCGACAGTTCTTTAAGTACAGGTTGCTCCAAAATGCTATTTTATAAAACTTTAAATAAATCCGCAAATAATAACGTTTCATGGATTTTTTTTTTTTCATGAAATGAAAATGTGAAAACGTATATGTGTGTTAAATTAATGTCACCATTGTAGCGCCACGCTGTATACAGGGTGTAACAATACCCTTAACGAAGCCGTCAGTCAACCAAGCATTATGTACATCAAACTAAGTAACTTTACGCAAAAATTATTGCTGGGAAACGACCTTTTTTTAACCGATATTCTCCTTTCTATTTACCTCAAACAAATGAAATCTAGAAGTAGGTTGCATCACACGAAAAACAGATGATGTACTAGTAAAATTGTATGGCCAATTTCACACATCGATACGTGTCGTCACGTGTCATTTATTACACACATCCATAATTCAAATAATAGAGTATGTTTGACGACTCACACCGTCACACGCGTGGTTCAACGTCACTGAGGATCACTCGGCAAGAAATATCGGGTTTTGTTTGTGAGTTAAATGTACCTAAATAGGTCAGTTCGCCTAGCACGAGTTTGTTCCTTTTTTCATTTATATCCTCAGAATGTCCATCATAACAACGATATTATTTTATTTTTGAATGGTTTTCTATGGACACTTTTAACGTACACATCTTGCTACATCGTTCTCACATAATTTACCATCTCAACATGAATGATGTAACCAAGAGTTTGTAAAAGTAAGAGTTTCTTGCCCGTTCTTCTCCATAGAGATCTACGTTAGGGAATGGGCAACTACAGTACTTTCACAGTTTTTACGCCTTGTGACTGGGACTGAAGCTATTGTTGTCTTTGTTTCGACAATTCAAAAGTGCCTGTAACTGGCCTACTTGAAATAAATGCTCTGATTTTGATTTTGATAAAAAAGGTACTTACATCCCCTTTGGTTTCCCGTTTCGCCAACTAAACAAAAGACGTGCAAAACAAGTGAAAAAAATCCCCTTTCGTAATTATTTTAATCTTCATACATTGATTCCCGTTTCGTCATCCATAACTTTCAACTGTTTTTTCTACGGTACAGTCAGCTCCCAACGTTACAAGGAAACCTCTTGTTGATGTTGCTATTTTTTGTCCCTCTCTGGCACACTAAGGTTTGTTACGAGAGAACTCAATTTACAATTTGAACTGGAAGCACTAGGAGAACAGAATCAAGAAGATGTTGTTGCCGCTGAAATCGTCTTTTTAGTGGATAACCAACAAAAAGTACTAGGAGCACAGAATCAAGAAGGGCACACTAAGAGACTAAGCTACCGAAAAGTTTAGGTAAATTCTGTTGAAATGCCTGAGGAGCTCGACATCCTGTCTAGATCCATATCTTTCTCACTGTGGAATAAGATTGAACAATAGTGCTTTAAGATGTCATGCTAGGCCGCCTGTAAAATTAGGCTAAACGCACTCCGACAAAAAATCGCGCAATTTTTTTTATCGCCATTCTGTAGCACTCGCTCAGTACCTACACGTACTCGCGATTTACAAATTAACGTCCTATTTGTATCAAACCACAAAAAAACACTTTTTTTTTATCGCTGTGCGGACTTCACCTAACTTTACAGTTATTTCAGCAGCGGTCCGCACAAACTAGTTAAACTAACAAATCTTTACTTCAGCATCTGTAAAAAAACTCGGATACAGAGCAATGTCCGCGACCTGTCCGTACCGGTTTGTTCTACACTCAACATATTCTCAGTCACACCCACTGTCTACGACAACGTCTGTTTGACAACTGACGCGCATACGCATAGTCGAACGTAGCATGACACAGCATTTATCTTTACACGCGGTCAGTGGGTAAGGTTTGACAATAGTCGAGGTAACTGTCCCTAGGCTGCGTAGGCGTCACTTTTGGTGACATTGAGTGTGAAATGGTGCAAACAGCTTTTCATTGAATATATTTGATATATCCAGATCGTTTTTTTTATGGCAATAGTCTCGCCCCCTTTTAGAGGAGCTCGTGGCTAAATAATAACAACTGCTCGGGTCGATCTTTAGGTTAAGCCGTGCTTGCCTAGGTTGGTCTGTGGATGGGTGACCGCCCATTACATACCGAGTTTCCTCCGTGCCTCGGAAAGCACGTTAAGCCGTTGGTCCCGGGTGTCATTTGTAGATCTTTGACAGTCGTTAGGTAGTCAGTGGCCCAAAAAGTCTGACAACCAGTCTTACCAAGGGGTATTGTATTACCCAGTACTAACTGGGTTGTGGAGGTCAGATAGGCAGTCGCTCCATGTAAAATACTGATATTCAGCTGCATCCGGTTAGACTGGAAGCCGACCCCAACATAGTTGGCAAGGCTAGGCGGGCGCCGCGTCTGCGACGCGTCCTCGTCTGCGACGTTTCCTCGTCTTAAGTCTTTTCTGTTTGTCTAGCCCCTAACTGCCTGTAGTGTACCTTTACGGCAGAATGAAGTTGAATAGACCACAAGCTCCCGAATACCACGAAACTCCTCAGCTTTCTTTGCCACTGTATTCTTAGCAGGCCCGGCGCACTGTATTTGAGCCTCAAGCTCACCCATCTTCCTCAATCTGTGTTAAGATAAAAGTTGCTTTACCTGGGAAAGCTTCCGACATCTACGCGGACAAAAGTCGAAGCTAGTCTACTTTAACAAGCTCTTCCCGACTGAAAAATGTACCATCTCAACATGAATGATGTAACCAAGGTTTTGTAACGATATTATGATTTACTGGCTGTGCCCGCGACTTCGTCCGCGTTGACATATCTTTCTCAGCCGTTTCCGTTTTTGCAACATTTTTCATTGATGCTCCACTCCTATTGGTTGTAGCGTAATGATATATAGTCTATAAGCCTTCCTCGATAAACGGGCTATCCAACACCAAAAGATTTTTTCAATTCGAACCAGGAGTTCCCGAGATTAGCCCGTTCAACCAAACAAACAAACTCTTCAGCTTTATAATATTAGTATAGATAAGAGTGTCCATGGAGTTTCTTGCCCGTTCTTCTCCATAGAGATCTACGCTAGGGAATGTGCAACTACAGTACTTTCACGGTGTATATGCCTTGTGACTGGGACTGTAGCTACATTTCATTGCTGTCATTGTTTCGACAGTTCAAAAGTGCCTGTAACTGGTCTACTTGAAGTAAATGCTTTGATTTTGATTTACATGCTTATGTTACAAGAAAACGCACATTTTATGGACTGTTCTTGAACTTTAACGGTCATACTTTTAGAAGTCATCGTCTCTTTATTGTCACACAAAACTAGCTTAACTAGTCCTATACGACCGGGTGGACATTTTGAAAGTTGTCGGAACCAACCGTCTAAGGATCACATTCACAACTAACCAACGGTTATTGTATAACCGAGAATAACACGATCAATGATCTCAGACTCTCAGACAGACAGAATAGGTATCTACATATTCAGGTTGTCTAGCTGCCGTGTGATTCAAACCGCGTTTAAATTCATCTGTTAATTTCTGCTTTCACTTACGCTTACTGAAATTCAACTGTCGGCGCTCCTTCTTTTCTTTTTCGTGTGGTTAGTGCCTGACCTGGTATCAGGGTATTTATGCCGCCCATGGGCTTTTGATTTGGCTGGACCTTCGGTCGAGAAATATCTTTCAGGCATGCTGGTTTAGTTTCTTCACGATGTTTTCCTTCACCGAAGCAAGTTATAATATGCCATGCGCAATTAATCCGAAAAATCAGAGGTCTTGGGTTCGAACTCGAGACCTATGACTTGGCAGTCTGACGGTCACACCATCACTGTCGGCGTTGAACGTCGAGAACCCAACAGTAGGTGTGATTTTATTTAGTTGTCATTAAGTTCATAAAAACGGCCATAAGAGCTTTTGAGAGTTGGGATTTATATTTTTACTAGATCTTTTGAAGATCTAAACCACAGATCGACATCATACGATATTAATTGACTCGAATATAAAGTCTAGCATGTTGATTTTTATTGGTGATTGAGTACCTATGTCATCTATCTACTGTTGATGTTGTGTTTGTGACTATGTGTTCAATAAAAAACCGAATAAAAACATTTGTAGTCTGCTTAACCTAGTGCCGTAGACAGACTTAATAGTATCAATATACAGGGTGTTTAGAAAACGGAGCCACACAGTTTTCTTAGGTCATTGTCCTAGTTTTCCCTCACAGAACCTATGCCTTAAGCGTCACGGTAGTTGAGATATTATTTTCTATATTTCGCGAAATATCACGTCCTATTCATCAAAAGCTTTTTTCGAAACTGTTAAAGGGCGCAGTAATTTTTGTTTTGATCTACGTTGTATATTATGCTTCCAAGATATAAAGAAAATGTTAAGGTGTGTAATAAAAAATCTTTAAAATAAAGAACTTCTGTGCTTTCAAAATGCAGCCCCAAATCCCAATACCTCGGGGGACCTGAGTTAAAATTCAGTTGCAAAATGTGACCAATGCATACTAACTAACTAACAAGGCAAGTCAAATAAAAGCTTGTAAAAAGAATCCATACTAGGTAGTTACCTACAACTCGATGCAAAAAACAGTAATAACAGCAATATAATACCTTTATAGTAAGTAGTTAGCTTAACCTAGTGCACCAGACGAACTAAATAACCTCATCAGATAACTGTTCCGTGGGTGTGGAGTCAAAATAAAAATAAATCATACCCACACCGCAGACCGCTAGGTACTTTCTCAAAGTCTAGACTTCAGCTAATAATATCATAGATTTTATACTATTCGGCCAGTTACATTCAAGTGCATGCTAGGTGCATGTAATGAGTCTAACGAAGATTATAAAAAAAAGATGGACTTAAAAGAGATGTGTGAGTTAATTGCGATTCGGATTTGCCGTTTGCCGTAAAAATGAGTGGTTTAATTTTTTAGAATTATAAAGGGTGTAAATAGACCCTTAACACAAACGAAAGGCATTTGTTCTCCCCGTCTTTGCGATCATTTTTTTGTTCTAGACCATACCTGGGAACCTTCTAGTTACGGAGATATTGGGGGTCAAAGTTCCAACTTTTTCATACGTTTTTTTTAAATACATGTTTTTAATGTAAGATTTTTACTTGACACACCTTCACGACCCCCGTGCTATTCAATCCATCCATCAGCACAATGCTTTGAGTGCTTTCCATCGAGTCCTACCTTAAAACGTGATTTATAACCTTAAAAAAAAAGTCGATTCCCAGCAATTTTTGCGTAAAGTTACTTAGTGTGATGTACAGAATGCTTGATTGACGGATATGTGAAGGGTCTGTTTACACCCTGTATTAAGAGCGTTACACGACTTACGGCATTACATTCAAACTTTCAAGTCCTTTTTTTCGAAATGACTGAACCGATTTTAATGAAGCTTCATACGCATAAACAGGATACATAAGTCTAAAAAGTTGACAGAGAACTTTTCGAAATGTCTTTTTAAAAAAAATATAATTAGAAATTTCTGTTTGTATGGAAAATCTAAAATAAGTCGTTAACACTCTTAAATGTGCATTTTATTATGTACACCATACAAATAACATTTATAAAAGGAAACATATCACATCATCATCATCATCATCATCATCATCATCCGCAGCCTGAATTCACCAACTCCTGGGTACATGCCTCTCTTTTCTTCTGCCAATCTCCACGTTCCTGTGCTTCATCCAGGTTTTTCCCCCGATGGCAACGATGCCCATCTCGTCGCTGGACGACCGACATTTCTTTTCCAAGTTCTTGGACGCCATTCGGTGACAGCGTTAGTCCCTGTCACCACTGCGCCTTGCTAGGTATCCTAGGGTGACACAGTTCACGGTCTTATCGCTAAAAGCGATCTTTTGAAGACAACTTTTGGGTGATATAAGATTTTAAACTATCATGGTCACTAACATTATCATTAACACTAGAAACGGGATATTTACCATGTTTACTGTTTTCTTTTAGTTCCCGATATTTCGGCGCTGTTGCAAGCACCAGTTCATCCGTGATCATGGTGCTTGCTACATTTCTAATGTTAATAATAACTTTTGGGTGGATTACCGGAAGAGGTAGACTGCAGGTAGTCTGTGGTGTATCATTTACATAATAATATGCATATATACTTAAAGTATATACAAATATATACACACATAATAATCTCGTAACAAGAGCAAAGAACCATGTATGTATATGTAGTGATATTTGAGGAGAGAGGTAGTGGCTTTTTTATGTAACACATTCAGACACAATATGAATTGATTATTGAATAAATGAAATGAAATGAATGAAATGCTTCAAGTCCGTTATACTCGCATCTTACTCGCAGCCATTTTGGGTGTACGAACAAATGTATGCCTGGTGGAGGCAAAAGGAGTATGAAAGGATCGGAAACTTAGAGCAGATCGAAGGGTCACGTTACGGTGCCGCCCAAAACATTGAATATGGCCCGAGAGGGATTCGCAAGCTGTGCACCTAGGCACATACAAGACTTATCGGCCCACAGTAATCCCACGCGTGACTGCAATAAAAATGTGTATTTAAATCTCATACTACACTGAAGAATCACTAATACGTAGTATGTGTTGCAATGGCAAAGGTTCCATACAACTCGATTCCTACCGCATTCCCTTTGAAAAATGGCACAGTCAGTATTCTATAGACAAATAATATATAATCACATTAAAGATGTGTACTCCGGCTTACCTCTTACAAAAATTGACCCTTCGCTACTGATGTGTTGTGTTACTACTAGAGTAAAAACTGAAAATAACCGATACGGAACCCAACTTCAGGTGATACAGCATAGCTACGTTTTGAGATATTAATCATAGACCTATTCTGCATTCTAATAATATTTTGGCGTTAAATTGCAGACTTTAAACAAAAGTGCTGTTTGCATATTATACTGTTTTAATTTAAATTAATTATAGGGCTGTTCTCCTTCTTGTAAGATCATTTATGATCTTATTTACATGTTTTTGAAATAAAACTTTCTCACAGTCACACTTCAATATTTTTTCTTTTTTTTTGTAAAAGATATGCTCGCGTTTGTTCACTATTTCACCTTAGCAACAATGAAGCACGCTTGCTAGAAGGAGATGTAAGATACCATACGGGGTGGAAAGGACACCGACGCGAAAATGGTTACCAGGTATTCAGTACATGACCCCACATATAAATTTTTCATCGCTTATTTAAAAAAAACAGCTGTTTCCTACAAAAGTGCAATACCTACACGGTCAAAATGTATGGAACAGCAGATTTTTTTTCTCTCAGAATGATGTACTTACTGAATACGTGGTAACCGTTTTAGCGTCAGTGTTTCACCCTGTAGAGTATCACAAGAAATCTCTTCGAAAAAACGTGATACTTGAAGTCTTAGTGACGCCTTGCAGCAGAATGTCATCATTGCCTAGTTGGACACCTCACACTGACTTGCTTCCATCAGTCTCAATGCCTCCGTCCCTACATAGGGCCAGATTGGAAAAGTGCCATAATTACTTCCCTATACAACCGGCGCGGTCAACGTTTATCGAGGGGGATTTTACACTTGTAACGATAGTACTCAGTTGGACGTGGTTGGACCTTGCAAGAAGAAAACGTAATTTCAACCCAACCCAACCCAATAGGGATGTTTCCTGAAAAAATCTAATTAGTCCGTCAGATAGATTTCCAAAAAATATTGGACACGTATTTTTTCTTTTTTCACGAAAACTAAAAATGAAGACGATACAGTGCGTCGAAAACTCGTGTGACGTCATACTTCAGTACACTTTTTACCGAAAAGTGACGTCACAGGCCCCACTCATGATCTTTCATGCGTTTTATCTTCGTCAATTTCTATTGGTTTGATAAAATAAAAAATACGTATCCAATATTTTTCGATAATCTAACTGACGGACTAAATAGAATCATATTTTTTTTACACAGGAAACAGCCCTATTCCAACCCACCCCAATTGTAACCCAATTCTGGGTTAAGCTCGCCATTGTACATAAGCTATATTATTGCAATTTGTATGTATATTTGTTATTTCGTGTGCAATAAAGAATAAGGATAAGAATAATTTGTTCGCGTTATATCATAATTGTATGTATTTAAAGGTATTTGCGTAGAAGCAACCTATTCAGTCGTCACTTGCATTTTACCTTGGTTATAGTTATCTTCTTTTTCGTGTGGTTAGTGCCTAACCTGGTGTCAGACTTTTTATGCCGCCCATCGGCCTCTGACTTGGCTTTACCTGCCTTCGAGAAATATCTCATAGACATTTTAAATTGATATATATTTAGTTCAGTAAGCAGGAATCTATGTGAAATCGTGTTATCTATTGTAAAGGTGCTCCCTCACAGGGAGCATTCGCCTGTAATGTAACAGTTCAGATTCACTTGTTTCCATACAAAATCGAATCTTGGACTGTTACATTACAGGCGAATGCTCGCGGTGAGGGAGCAGCATAATAAAACTATTTTGCAGGGTATAGGTCTCATCATCTGTCATAATATCAGTCGCCTGTCAGGATAAATATCGCGAAGAACGTCATAATTATGACACAGATAGACATTTCGACGTTTGAATGGCGTGCCATGAATCTATGATGATATCAATGGTACATCCTGGTTTAATACCGCAACGATTTCGTGATTAACAGATCACGCACAACGTTTACTACAGAAGAAAACGAATTGAACGCGATCATCATCTCTAAACCGCGTTCAAAAAATAAGTTATAATTGCTATGGAATATTGACACTTACATCTCATAAAACGCTGTTTCGCGATCACAATCATAAATGAATAGAATAGATAATTAATTTATTATTCTTTAAAAGTCCTAAAATCGGTACACATGTTAGTTTAAAACCTGTATTAACACATAGGATACTTTTTATCCCTGTAGTAAAATCCCATGGGATAACCGAACTCCACGCAGGCGAAACTACGGGCAAGCTAATAATCATCATCTGCCTAGCCTTTTCCCAACTATGTTGGGGTCGGCTTCCAGTCTAACGGGATGCAGCTGAATACCAGTATTTTACATGGAGCGACTGCCTATCTGACCTCCACAACCCAGTTATTACCGGGGAATACGATACCCCTTGGTAAGACTGGTTGTCAGACTTCCGGGCCACTGACTACCTGTATCGATTGTCAAAGATCTACAAATGACAGCCGGGACCAACGGCTTAACGTGTTTTCTGAGGCACGGAGGAAACTCGGTATATATTGGGTGATCACCCGTCCACAGAACAACCTAGGCAAACGCGGCTTAACATGAAGATTAATCCGAGTGGCTGTCATTATTTAGTCACGAGCTTCCCCGGGCAAGCTAACAGTGGCGAAGCTTCCATACAACTCGATTCCTACCGGCTTCCCTTTGAAAAATGGCACAGTCAGAATTCTATAGACAAATAATAATAATCACATTAAAGATATGTACAGTCACGAGCACCAATATGTAAACACTTTACAACTTTTAAAAGTGTTTTTCTCCTACTGTTCATGAAAATTTCACGTTGTTACGAACATAGTATTCTGGAACTCATATTTTTATGAAAAAGATCTTATCTCCAAGTAACAATCGTTATTTCTCGTGAAAATTTCTTTTAAATTTAGGAAAGTGTATACATATACAGGGTGGAGACGACAATGCGACAATAAATTAAACTGTATATAACTCATGACGTTCCCAGTCTGCATACAAAAATTCAATCGAAAATTACTGGATATTTTCGATTGAATTTTGTATGCAGTTTATTCACAGGACGTTATTTTTCATTTTTAGCATTTTCTACATAGTGTAGATAATAGGCTACCACCAACAGGTTAACGAATCCCGTATCGGTATAAACGTTAAACACATGTTGCCAACTCGCTACTTCAAAAACCTTGGCCAAAATTGTCGTATTGTCGTCTCCACCTTGTATGTGCTCGTGACTGTACTCCGGCTTACCTCTTAAAAAAATTGACCCTTCGCTACTGCAAGCTAAAAAACCATTGAAAAATCTCAAACAAAAAAATGGATCGGTACAGTTTTGATTACTGTTTTCATATTTCGCCAGGGCAATAATACGATATTCCTAACAATGGGTAATTTCTTCGCAACAGTGAAGAGTCGTATCATCGTGACAAATTAAGGTCATATGGCCTATTATACGAAATAATAGTCTGCGCTACGGTAGACTGGGTCTAGTAATATTGTCGGAAACTGGTAATAAGGTACTAAAACAACGTTGTGGTTTTCTTGACAAAAAGTCGACTCAGTTCCAATAGCTTTGAGGAAATCGATACAGTTATTTCGGTGTTGATTCTAGGCAGTGACTGAAAGTGTAGAAAATGATGGTACAATAACACATATAGTCTATTTTAGTGATCGGAATGCAGTGAGGATTGTATTGTATTGTATAACAGGCTGGTGTCCGCAACTCCACTTATAAGCGCGTGTTTTTAACCCCCGACGCAAAAAGAGAGGTGTTATAAGTTTGACCGCAATGTGTGTGTGTGTGTGTGTGTGTCTGTCTCTGGCACCGTAGCTCTTAAACGGGTGAACCAATTTGGATGCAGTTTTTTTATTTGAAAGCTAGTTTCTTGGCAATGGTTCTTAGATACGTTTTATCAAAATCCGTGCAGCCATTTACTAGATATGGGGAATGTACGTGGGTCGAATATTTTAAATTATGTCATTTCGTGGGTGAAATAATTGTCTTCGAGGATATTTTTGAGGTTACAGTAAGTACCCTTTCCAATTGCCATATAACTTTGGTCTCAGGAATTAATATAGAATGACAGGTTTTGTATAAAATAATCTCTCAAGCCACCATATTTATTCATCAGATAAAAGATATCTGATCTGACTATTGACAAATCAGCTCTTAATTATGTATTTATGTGAGTGTTAGTAATGATTTAATTTTAAAACTATTTATTCTTGTCATACCCAAAGGTCTGGTGCTATTAATTTAATGGCTACCAAACTACCAACATTCAAAATATTAATCAATTTGTCGATTGGGTAGATGGCTTTCGAAAAATGAATACGGTTTTCATTTATATTTCGGCAATATTTCACTCAATTGACACATTTTTTTTCTTGAGAAAATTGAAACGAGATTGGATGAACAGATAAATAATTAATTATGTAGAAATTAAATTCCTTGCGTGCTTTGGCTGCGCAAGAGTCTGTTTTCTTTAATTACTTCGAAAACGCATTCAGATGCTATCAATCAATTTGACATTAATAAATAACGGTTTATAACTATGTGATTATTTGTTTAAATTATAAGGTTAGCGTTATTAACACTATCAATAATACACATATGTGAATTTGTTTGAACGTATATGCGTGTGAAACAAAAATGACATGCTGTATTCAGAAACAAATAAGAAGTGTAGACAGAAACTACACAGATGGCGTAAAGAATTTTAACTTGATTCATGTTATTACCCTATAATGATTCTGCTAAAGCATCCATTTTAGACCCCTCCCCGGTCAAACACGCACGTGTCGCTTGCGAGTAGGTACTACGCACGTGTCGCTTGCGAGTAGGTACTACGCTCGTGTCACTTGCGAATAGGTACTACGCACGTGTCGCTTTCGAGTAGGTACTACGCACGTGTCGCTTGCGAGTAGGTACTACGCACGTGTCGCTAGCGAGTAGGTACTACGCATGTGTCGCTTGCGAGTAGGTACTACGCACGTGTCGCTTGCGAATAGGTACTACGCACCTGTCCTTTCGTCACCCATAAGGTCAGTGTATGTCCTTCTAGGGCGTTCCCTCTCGGCGTTGGCACTCACATCTGTCTTGTAAATACCTTTTGATAGTCGCCTTTCACTCATCCTCTTGACATGACCAAACCATCTGCCATCATTCTCAAAGTTTTGTCCCTACATCTTCGAAACTAGTCGTTTCTTCTTAAAAGTCTAACTAGCTTTTGCCCGTGGTTTCGGTCGCGTTATGATCGGGCACTATCCCACGGGATTTTTTTAAACAACAGCCTAGCCTACACTCACAGCCTACACTAGGGGATAATCTAGCTTCCCATTAGTGAAAGAATTTTCGTAATCCGATCAATAGATCCGAAATTTAACCCTAAATCAAACGTAACCTCTTAATAAAGTGAAGATTTAAAACTATACTATGAGAAAATCTTCTTAGAACCATTGCGTGATGCCCCATGATGCGTGATAGATCTTCCTTAGCGTGCGCACAGACATTTAAACATTAAATACATCGGCAAATTATTGAAACTAAGTCATGTAACGAGCCAAAAGATGTTGAGTATGATGGATGATTTATCAATAGGTACTGAGTTTCCATCCATCATAGAGAGAGAATGCTTTGGGACGTGTAATGATTACTACCGCGCTCACTGACGGTCGACCACTTTTCGACCTTATAGCTCAGGGCATAGAGTGCAGGGGAAAACGATTTCGTTTGCAATAAAACTTTAATCGTTCGGTATAACACGCTTACGCTTACGCTCTGTTCTCTGTGCTCGATGCGACTTGCGACTTTGAGTTTCCTTCACGCGAGTTCCGTCTCGTCGTCGCTGTGACTCGATAGGGCGTTGAGTGTATTAAAGCCAGCCAAGTGCATGTCGGAGTCGTGCACTCAAGGTGTCGTACTACCAAAAGTATAACAGTTAATATGCTTCATTTTTTCCATGCCAGGATTTGCAAGTACAGTTCTGTTGAAAATGCCACTGGTCACCTATTGCAAAGCTTGTTGCCTATTAAAATTATACAGCCCTGTGATGAACGGACAGACAGATTTTCACTCTTCATCTTCATGTCCTATGAGTAAGTCAAATAGGGCACTTGTTTACATGTTAATATCTTTCTGAAAACCTCTCAAAAGATTGCTCAAAACCCTTGACACAATCTCCCCCCTTTTTTTTAGAATAGGAAGTCATCAAATGACCCCAGCCCCCCCCCCCCCCCCGCCCCCGCTCTGGGCGGTGTCAGACTTGTACTGACTAAAACCCATCCATGTTCCTTCTTTGCCCTTTGTGTTCCAGGGCCACGGTATCTTTTTCGAACAGTCCCGCAGCCCATCTTTAACCCCTTAAGTTGTCATGCTTGTATGTATGTTTTTCCCTATTGAATAGTAGGTGCTAAAGACGTAATCTAAGATCATATCATTTAACATGAAGCTATAGCATAATAATAGGTAAGGCGTGTTTATGCATTTATGCACCAATTATACGTTATTACTTTGTCGCTTACAATACGTTGTTGCATAGCGTGTTCATTGATTAAACATTTCTGCTTGAAAAACTGAATTAATAGAGCCAAATAAAAATTAATTGAAAAATATGTTTTTTTGAGTAAATCGCTAATCAAAAAATACGCAAAAACCCAAATTGATTTTTAAATTATTGTGCTTGATTTTGACGTGTAAACTGTTCCGATGTTTCTTGGGTTACTTCCTTCAGTCGGGGGTGCGCGTGATTTTACACACGACGGCTAATCAAGCTATACAAAACCAGTTTATTATTATCTCTATATATATTATCTCTCATTGTATGGGAAATCTATACAAAGCGAGGCCAAGTTATACTGGAAATGTACAGCTTCATGTGACGTCGTGTGTACTTGTATCTCCCTGGCCCCCGACTCAAGGTAGTAGTAGGATCAGTTGGGTCGGTAAGACTCCGACATAATCCTACTTTCTCCCCAGACAGATACCCACCATGAGGACTTTTCCATACCAAAGAAAAAAAGACTTACTCCGTACGATACTTCGCCCGGATGATTGATTTGACTGTGACCATACGTTAGAAATGCTCGTCGTCAGCCTAATTTACACTAAGTACAAAAACTGTCTGTGTCTATCGAAATCTTTTGTCCTATATAATTATGCGATGAATGTACAAAAAATTTGACTGCCGAAGTGCTGACAGTCTGAAATACCGATCCTAATGTTCAAATCTGACATTATCTCAAGACATGTCCTCTGATCTTTGCTTGACTGTATACCTGTCTTTAGGTAATGCTATTGAGCTGTCAAAAGCTTTGAAAAGCAGGTGATCTGGCCATTTTTAGGGTTCCGTATCCAAATGGTACCAACGGGACCCTATTACTAAGGTTTCGATGTCTGTCCGTTCGTCCGGATGTCACAAAGCTGTATATTTTGAACCGTGATAGAAAAGGAATTTTCAGAGTATGTTACTAGTGTGTGAGTGGGTGTTACTATGGCCACTATAACAACAAATAATAAAACTAATTAAAGTTTAAAGGGGATCCTCCTATAGAACAACACATTTATTATTTCGTTGTTATTTGCCCGATCTCAATAATAGTGAAATAGTGGACGGTGATACGGAACAGTTTGTGTATGAGTTCTACTCGTACTTTGCCGGTTTTTTTTTCTAACATGTGGGAAAATGTCTCGATTTTATTAAAAGGCTATTGTCTATGTCTATTATGACGACACAATAGACTAACTCTGCATCGTGCTTATTATCAACACAAATATAGACGACAAATAAAAAATGAAGTCTATTTTTTTTAAATCTATTGTCTTATAACGGAAAGTACGTTCTGAGATCATCAAAGTAATATGAGGACTTGAAAAACCGGAAATGAGGTTTTTATTTGAAAACCGGAATTTCAAGACCCTGGTCTATTAATTGTGTTGATCTTATATTATTCGTTTGTAATCTCGATAATAATTACAATACGTTCTCGTATTTTAATTATTATTTTATCAGACCATAAAAATATTTTGCTCCGGCTGTTAAGATTTGTAATAATTTGAGGTTTAGGTAAGTATGTTACCTAATTGCACAATACACACAAAGGTGTAAAAAGATCCATTCCGTTTACGATGCTGTCAGCTAACCATTCCGTACATTAAACCAACTAAGATTGGGCAAACATTATTGCTGGGAAAAGACTTTTATTTTTGGTGTGAAAAATCGCTGTTTACGTATTTCCACTCAAAGTAATACACGCACAACATGTCCTATCTCATTTCTATTCTCACACGTTAGTCAAATAGAGCTGAACGATAGAAAGATAAGATATATTGATTTATCAACATGTTAATATAGTCAATTACTAGCTCCACGGGATGTCGAATTATCGGCAGTGACTAATGACCAAAAACTGTGTACATGTTCATTCTAGACTACTTTTTTTTTAACGTGGTAAAATCGTCAAATTGATTAATCTTTGGTATCTGGGAACCAGAGAACGTGGATCCGCGAACTGAACTAAAATTATCTAAAAAACAAGCGCGTGATTTCGTTTTGT
This sequence comes from Noctua comes, assembly GCA_963082995.1. Lineage (NCBI taxonomy): Eukaryota > Metazoa > Arthropoda > Insecta > Lepidoptera > Noctuidae > Noctua > Noctua comes. The sequence continues at coordinate 12,223,727 of OY720285.1, forward strand.
CGTGGATCCGCGTTCCAGCGGCATAACAAAGGTTAAGTGGTCCCTGCTGATGAGTATGTAGCAGTGGCGTACAACTCCACTACCGGCTTCCCCTTAAAAAATAGCACAGTCAGTATTTTGTAGACAAATAATATAATCACATTAAAGATAATGTACTCCGGCTTACCTCTTACAAAAATTGACCCTTCGCTACTGGTATGTAGTCATGGATTCTATTCCCAGGTTCGGCAATTTGTAATTTGGTTTTACCATCAGGATTTTATTTAGTAGCTACCTTGTTTTGGGCCTGGCTGATGGCAGTAGGCTCGCCCCCTCTTGCATGGGAGTTAAACATAACTGGCGATTATTGGTGCACTGTGGGGGTACACTTCTGCCTCACTACGGTCACGATTTGACGTTTTCATTTTCAGTGCCTCTATTTCAAAGCCGTTAGGGCTGTTTTCGTCCTTCAAGTGTTACAGTACCTACAGTTGATTTTACCATCTGGCGCTGCCATCAAGTATCATCATTGACCTAAACGTTAAATATTATTATGATAAGTAATGTTTTTCTCTCTTAATATGGCCTCCATTACCTGCCAGAAGGTACTTTAAAAGTTTTATGAACAGAATTAAGTTCTTAACGTGGTTCAGGGTTGCCATTAACATGACTTTTTAATTCGAATACTTATGATTTTAACGCGCACATGTGGCAATTATTAGCGAATTAAAAAGAAAATTTTGTTTTTTTAGTTGTAGAAAAATGTCGCTGTGTTGTTACAAGTTTATCTTAATTATTTACTGGCATTATAACGGGCAACGACTTATGTACTGTTTTAGTGACAATCTGAACAACTGCTTTCGCATCTTCTATTTTCGCATTTTGACAACCCTAATCGCGTGATAGGTACTACAAAAAAATAAAACTGCGTAATGTGTCGCTATAATAATTTATGCCCCATAATTATACCTAATAGGTATTTTTTTATTGTGGATCATAAGAATCCTAAAATTGCTTAAATGTCTAAATATATATATTTAAAAGTAATTTGTTTTAATCGTGGGCTGGGGCGGCCTGCCCCTTTTGTAAGACTTGTCAAAGTTCCGGTTTAATTTTTTTACATTTATATTAACAGCAGCTTATTATAAATATTTTTATTTGACTTTGTCCCGAGGAATAACAACTCGAGAAAGTCATTTCAACAAGAAAATTTAACTATCTGAAAGAAGCCTAGTCAACATTCGACCATGAACACTACTAATATACGTTATGCATACTTTATTATTTGTTAATAGTGTCAATGTAGTTCAGCAGACGCGTGTGCGTTACTGTGTACACAAACATGCCTCGTTTACGCGCCACTAGTAACTGTCGCATGAACTCGACCCCGAAACTAGAGCAAGTTAGAAGCGGTATGCTAATGTCAGTAATTGTTTACGCCGTTTCTAGTTCATGAGGCAAAGTTTTGTGTGTGTTTAGGTACTGTCATAAAAGGCACGATTCAAGTGTTAATTTACTTAGATTTTTTCTTGGTAAAGGTCCGGACATACTACTACGGATAATAGCGGACCGGCTGCGTGAAACCGGACACTGACAGCTACTTCAGTACTTTGTCTCTCAGAGACAAAGTACGGAGCTGGGTCCACAATTTTCACATTTTTTCTTACTGCTTTGACCGTACCATAAGCTTACTACTTAACTAGAACTGGAATATTATTTCCATTAATCACAATCACAGTTCAATCATCTGATACGTTAAATATTTAGATTAGTCTAGATAATTTATGCGGTGCTGTGTCTAGAAAAATGGACATATGTAAATGCGTGCAAACAAAATAATCATGAAAAGACATTGTCCCCATTTTAGCTTCGCTATTATTGTCTATTAATAACCCTATAAATTTAACGTGTTTGCCAAAACTAGTTTTACATTTATAGAAAAAAAAACGAGTTTCTCGGTTATAATAATCATGCCAAAGTTTTATACAAAATTTCAATTAAGGTTGTTATTTTCAATTATGTTTTTTGATTATATTTGACGGTCTGACCTGAAAGACGGTGTGTAAAATCAAAATCGAAATATTTTATTTCATATAGGCCTAGATGGGCACTTATAAAACGTCGACAAAATGGTGCACGGGTCGGATTGGTCGTTTCCTATGGAGAAGAACCGGCAAGAAACTTCATGGTTGCTCTTTTCAAATCATTTGGTATTACAATATTATTGTGTTACAGAATTTGTACTTAAGTATGGGGGGACAGCGTAGGCCCGACAATAAGTCGTTGCTTGCTACTCAAAATAGGTAAAACAAGATAAAAAGTTAACAAACAGCTGGGAATCTACAAAGCCTACTACAATATTCACACATGTAAAAACAATCGGTCGGAAAGTCTGGAGTGTTCTTTTTACGATTTATGTACCTACATATATCTGAATCTAAGTCATTCATTAACGTCAAATTATAATATGACTGCTCCCCAAAACGCCCGCTCTACACCACTTCATAGTCTTTTAACTGGGCAGAAGAAGTGGCGCAACCAATACCCTAGCAAAGTAATTGTATAAATATTTGGTACTAGCCCCTATAAACACAGCACACTGAATTTTATATTATTCAGCTGCTTTTGCATGCGAACAGGAGACACCTTACACATAAAAACATTCTAGTACTAACTCGGTAACCCACAAACTAAAACTTAGGTAACCTACAATCAAAATCACAGACCATTTGTTCAGGATGTGATTCATTCTCAAGAAAATGTTATTAAAACTTTCCAAAACCGGAATATTTGTGTCGATTCCTTCACACTGTTCACGGTGCCGCTAAATTGATGATAGGATAGATCCAAATAAATGGTAGTAGCCTAAAAACAGCAAAAACATGTTTTAGAGCAAGAGAATCGATAGTAATTTCGAAATACCTAGTGAGTGTTTTAAATCACCTCATAGATCTTACAAATTACAGACTGGTGAAGATTTACGGAATTAATTTAAATTACTGCTTGATAATAATTATGACTTATAGGCGATATTTCATTTGAATCGGATTTTAATACCATGTCTAAGTGTCTGCTCTGACTGTAGTAGCCTGTAACCTGCCCAGTAAGATCGAAGGCTTTAGATTAAATTCGCAACACAACGCAATTCAATTCAGAATCGATATAGTATGGATGTAGTAAACGAATAAAGAAACTTGATTTATCTTGACTCCCACTCACATAAATGAACTCTTTACTTTCCATCCTAATTGCAATTAGAATTGTTAAGAAATATATTGGAATGAAGTCTAGGAAATGTTCGATGATGAATCCTTAATTAAAATCTGCAATTACTGACTATTGAGAGCTGACAAAAAGTTTAACTAAGCATTCAAACTTCCATATCCATTATGTATGTATTACTACTATCTTCTACCGAGGTTTTACATTCAAGAATTTAATAATGAATTCGAGTAAAAGGCATTTAGGTACTTCAGCAAATTGTCAGTAGGTACTGGAACGCAGAATTTTTCACATGCATAATTAAGTACCTACTCATCCGGTAAATATGTATGACCAGTGACCATCTTAAAAATCATGAGTACCTTCACGTTTCTCAGACCTTACTACTTAAACGTGAGACTACGTTTGATCAAATAATTTAAAAAAGAATAAATATCGATCTTGAGGGCGTTGAATTTCTATATTTGTAGAAAGCTCTTCATAAGTACAGTACAGTTCGTCAAATAAACGGAATAACTTGCCACTAGGCCAAAACTACTAGCTAGCTAGTTGGATGTCAAGTGCTCATGAATATGCAACGAGGCTCGCAGAAAATTCTCGATTTTCTATATTTTTTAGTGATGGAATCTGCTATGCAAATTACCGTAAACAGCTTATAATTTTACGATTTTTCATATTTTTCTAATTTGATGGATTTTTGGAAAGGGAATGAGAAAACATCGTTTATTTAAATGATTTGGTAGAATTGGGACGTATTATTGATTTAATGGGTGATATAAAGACACATTATATTTTTATTGAATGATGATCGTGGGTGGAATGATACCTTTATAAAAATAATTTTCTATTAACTTGTAAGTAGGTTTATATATAATAAGGTTTATTTAGAAAATCTTTGCTATATAAGTAAACTTTTATCGTAGAAACTGTTTCGTGGCCTCAAAAACCACCACACTTACCTACCTCCGTTTTCAAGTACTTACCTACTTCGAATCAATAAAATCAAATACTTCTTTTGACAATTCTAGGTATATCACCTACTAAGCATTTGTCAAAATAATGTATTAGCAATTTTTTTGTGTTATTTTCTAGGTAACCACAGAACCTAGCGGCTCTGTTTGTGTTATTATAAACTCGATTAAAACTTTCTGTAATCGTCCTTATTTTGATTGAACTCGGTCATAGATCTTTTTTTTTAAGTTAGCCCACTCCTGCCCCCGTAGCATGACCACCGTAGACAGGGATTTCATTGACGGAAGAATCAATAAAATGACAGATTGTGTCGACATAATGACAGATTTCTTTGCACTATCTGTCATTTTGTCGATTCTTCCGTCAAAGAAATCCTTGTCTACGGTGGTCATGCTACGAGGGCTGAGCAAAGGTGTCCCCGCATTCCTTGCACTTCTCACGATGGTCTGCTTCTTCTCGCCAATTCGCGAATTGGTGTTAGATTATACAGTAATAAAACTTCAAAAAGCTAGTGGCTAAATAATAACAGCCGCTTGGATCCATCTTTAAGTTAATCCGTGCTTGCCTAGGTTGGTCTGTGGATGGGTGACCACCCATTACATACCGAGTTTCCTCCGTGCTTCGGCAAGCACGTTAAGCCGTTGGTTCCGGCTGTCATTTGTAGATCTTTGACAGTCGTTAGTCAGTCAGTGGCCCAAAAGTTTGATAACCAGTCTTACCAAGGGGTATAGTATTACCTACTACTAACATGGTTGTGGAGGTCAGATAGGCAGTCGCTCCATGTAAAATACTGGTACTCAGCTGCATCCGGTTAGACTGGAAGCTGACCCCCAATATAGTTGGGAAAGAGCTAGGCAGATGGTAATGATGAAAACTTTAGAAACAGATACGACAATTTTCAATATTAGCATTTTATACCGATTATAATGAATGTGACGAATGTAGTAAATTACTAGCAAAGTTATAAATCATGATATGAAAATCAATGGATTAGTGTGCTCATTAAGAATTATAATTTTATATGCGTTTTGAACGCATATAAAATTATGAAGAGAAAGTGTGATTTTTAAGAAGAGTTGGATCATAAGAATCTGACCCTGTATGGCCATGTGTTTGACCATGGACGAAGCAACAGGATGTAAGGATCGTATGTGGTGTTTTGGAGTTTCTGCTCTCTCATGGTAAAGAGACTTGAGTTTATGAAAGTATGTCTCGATGGCAGTCCATCGAGACATTGTCTCGTTGGTCGCGTGGTCACAAGCGCGATTGCTGAACATGAGGTTCATGGTGCGATTTCCGGGTCGGGCAAAGTGATAATTGGTTTTTCCATCAGGAATTTTCTCAGTAGCAGCCAAGGAGCATGGATCTGTGCCCGGTTGATGGCAATAGGCTCGCCCCCTATTACCTACATGGGACTTAAACATAGTTAGCAAAATGTGGCTGTACTATAATTGGGTTGGGACCTATGCCTTCGGGGATTACAGGCGTGATGTTATGTTATATTTTTAAAGGAAGTATGATGAAATTAGATGGCTTTGCATCATTTTTTTCTAATTCCAAAGGTGTGATCAAACGAATAATAAAGAACCCTTGACCTGCCATCATGATATTACTTATGGGTAAAGTGACATTTAAACAAAACCGAAATTATTTTTTCCCAAAAACAATTAAGTTTCCCACGTAAGATATTTCTAACTTTCTAGAGCAGGGTTGACAATTGGCTATAAATCAAAAATGCAATGTCTTGCTTGTTATGTTAATTAATTTCAGCGGAATTTCTTAACCACACATTACTTACTTAAAAAAAAAACTAGCAAAGTTAACTAATGATGTGAAGATAGCGAACTTGAAACAAAATATTAAGCCGTGTGAACTGTCGTCTCTAATTAGACAATATTAATCAGAATTTAACTTAATTTCCTGCCATATAAATTACCCTTTACAATTCTAATTAAAAGCGACTTAAGTATAAATATTTTACTGCGTCCATGAGTCAATAAAACTGAATTTACACAATAAGTAGAGGATTATCTTGTTATCTGGGCGCCATCGGCGCCATTTTGAAAAAGTAAAAGCCGCGAATCGTTCTGTCAGACGGAACCGATATGGGCAGTGGGCTAGATATTACGTCACTTGGTTTATTGTAACTGACCACTGCAAACTAGCAACAGAAATCTGACGTTTGTCAAACAAGTGTCGGAAAAAAATACACTTCAGGCACTGATTTAAGCTTTCACGGTTTAGGCTGTATACAGAAAGAAAGCTGGAAACTTATAAGCGCTTACCGGCGCTTGACAGCGCTGGTAACCCGCGCAGGAAAATATATGAACGCGCGCCGATAAGCACTGAACGGTGCCGACAAGTCCGACAAGCTTCAACACGCGCTGGTCAGCGCTGGGCGCTGCCATTTAAAATTAATTCTGGTCTGCTTCTACCTGCTTCCTTTGTGTAGAACGGACCAGCGCTGTCAAGCGCCGGTAAGCGCTTATAAGTTTCCAGCTTTCTTTCTGTATACAGCCTTACAACTAAACTTATACTGTCACTTACGGGATATCTTCCGAAATTGTTCAAACACAAATCATAACAATGAACAATCACGGATGATATCCCGTAAGTGACAGAATAACTTTAAATAAACTTCAATAGAAAATATACGTACAGGCTGTTAAAAAAAAAATACTGTACAGCTGTTAAAAAAAATACTGTATGTACCTTCATAAGATCTGTCAAGTAATAATTTAAAATAGGTATTTTCCTTGAAACAGATTAAATCTTTTCAATAACAAAAATAAAGAAATGTAACTTCTTCCTTCCTAAAATAAAACTAAATTCCGCGAAAGATAGTTCGTGACTTACAAAATTATCATTGAGAAGTCATATCGATACGATAAAACAACATTTTATGATTGACACAATGTATGAGCCATCATAATATAAAAGACCTTTAAAATTGTGATGCAATTACATGCTGTTCATCTTTTATTCCGCGCAATTGACCCAGTGTGCAATGAATGCGATTATACAACCAGTATTGATGTTGTGTAACCCCAATGTCGAGTTACTTAATCAATTTACCTTCACGAATCACGATGAACTTAATTTTCAAGTTCTTTGGCGCCAATTTATTCTGTTGCAAGCGGTGGGAGCAATGGGGTTTCCTATCAGCAAATGACTAACTTCTATACAAGTTGTCATTCCCAATTTAATCCCTTTAGGAAACATCAGAAATGCGTTAGAAGTGCAAAATTTCATGCTTTTAATTCACAGTTCAGGCAAGGCGTTGTTTGTCAGTGAAATATTTAAAACTTTATATCAAGTAAATGGGCTGGTCATCTTTCATCATCAACCACCTAGCCTATGTTGTCGTCGGCTTCCACTCTAACCAGATGCAGCGGAATACCTGTATTTTATATGGAGAGCCTGCCTATCTGACCTCCACAACCCAGATAGTACTGGGTAATACGATACCCCTTGGTAAGACTTGTTGTCAGATTTTCGGGCCACTGACTACCTGTAACGACTGTCAAAAATCTACAATTGACAGCCGGCCCAATGGCTTAACGTGCTTTCCGAAGCACGGAGGAAACTCGGTATATAATGCGTGGTGACCCATCCACGGACCAAGGCAGGCTAGTGCGGCTTAGCCTAAAGATTGACCTGGTTATAATTATTTAGTCACGTTATCTTTATCATCATTTATTTGAAGCATGTCTTCTTTTATGCACCTCAGTCAGCTAGTCTCTGGTATCCAGGCTGTATTAGCACAAATTAGTACCTTTTTACGGTCGTGTTTTCCTTGTCATATTTAACGTGTGTGAGCACAGGCCCTGCTCATACTTACTTTTCTACTTTAGTCATGGAAATTATAATTTTCTTTTGAGACGGCCTACCGTGCTTGCACTACCGTTACATGGCATATGTCACGGTTTTGACAAGGTTTCTCCGAATCTGGGACACGTAATGTCTTGTTATTATTTGCCACTACCGTGCGTGTTAAGCTTATCTAGGAGTAGATTGCTTGTCGAACTGTAGATACGATTGCCACTACACATCTTGTCGAATGCTGGAATCTAGCTAGGTTAAATACTGGAGGTGGCGGGCGAATTTGGGAGGGCTCGCGAATGTAGGTACTTTTATTACGGGCCCCCGACACACATGGTAGAAGTTGGAACTGTGGGTTCTTCTTAGTTGGTTTGAGTCCGACATAACCCTCCGGTCCACTCCAGAAGGAGGGGATCCAGAAGAATTTACCCAAAAAAAAATATTGGAAAATAAAATTAAAGAAAAATACCGTTTAATAATAGCCGAGTAGGTATGTACTCAGTTATGGTATTTTGCCTCAAATATGGTATTGGAGTTCACTGTAATTTTATAATTACAGTGAACGCCCTGGAAGGTCTAAACTTACTAAGGTTTTTAACTGACATAGCCATTAACCCTATGATTAAAACGTTACCCTGTTTATTATTAATCCCGTTTTCAGTATTAATCATAAGGTTTGGCAGATGATTGTTGTCAGCTGGTGTCAAGTCAATACATTTTTGACATTTCCATTATCGTCAAAGCTGTTATATTGACACTTCATTTAGGAGAGGTGATCATGACGTACTCATAATTTTAATTGCTTCTCCATACTTTTCGATTATAATCAATGACTTTGCTGTATATCTTAAAGACACGGCGTCCCTTTAAACCGATCAGATTAGAGCGATGTTGATTTAGATAACAAATGGCTACGTAGCTTTAATTGATCTTCATAAATAATCCATCCATTACTGTTGTTACAATTGATTAGAACAATGACGATTTCTCTTTAATTGAGATGTACGACTCCGAAATTTTCTATTAGTGAAATATCTGGGTCATCCAGATTTTTATCTAAACTAATATTATAAAGAGGTAAAATTTGTTCGTATGTAGGGGGTAATCTCCGGAAGTAATGAACCAATTTTAAAAATTGTTTCACTGGTAGAAAGCTACATTATTCGTGAGTGCTATAGGCTATACATTATAAAGATATCATGCATATTAGCCGAGCTATCACAATTTTCGCGGACGAAGTCGCGGGCGTAGTGCTAGTCTAAAATAAAAGCAGATGAAGAAATCATAGATCTAATGTCAGTTTCTGCAGAAGCACGATTAGTAGATTTTGCTACGATAAAATCCGGGGTAAAAACTCATCTGGAACTGTTTCCTCGCAAAAAGAGAACGAGAATATTGATCACGGCGCTTTCTCAGTGGTCGTTGTCGATTTTAGACTAACAGGTCTAAAATCGACAACGACCACTGAGAAAGTTTTCAGGCTTCCAGGTTTTCTCTCAACAGTTTCCAGTCCTGTTATTTATTTATGTTTATGTACACACAAAATACTTAATAAGACATTACATTAAGATAGAAGAGCACAAAGGTACTGCTTATTTCATGAGAAATCTCTTCCAGCAGACCTGCGAGAGGAAAGCAGGACATCTTGAGAACAATTTTCATTAAAATTTGTTTTTTAACGAGTCCCATCGCACAACTTGACATTCCTTGCACAGATGGTCACAAGTTCTTATCTTCACTTGAAGTTACTACACTGGTACCTGTTTTCTTTCCCCCCTTATCTTGATGGTAACTTACTGTTAAACTTGTTGTTCTGTCCACCAGTAGCGAAGGGTCAATTTTTGTAAGAGGTAAGCCGGAGTACATATCTTTACTGTATGAAATATTATTGGCTATAGAATACTGACTTTGCCATTTTTCAAAGGGAAGCCGGTAGGAATCGAGTTGTATAGAACCTTCGCCACTGCTGTCCACCATCTTTCTGTTATCAAGAGTCAGTGTTTACGTGATGATCATGTGATATGTCAGTAATGTCACCATCTTGGTTGTCGGTAGGATGTGTTGCTTTTGCATCTTTGTCCGATGATTAGTCGTTCTTAGAGTCAGTTTCTCCAGTATCTTTATTAGAAAATGTACTGCGGGGTCAGATATGATATTGGGAATTTTGTGATATTTGTATGTATTAGTTTATTTTATTTGTATATATGTATTAAGTGCTTAAATAAGTTTTCGAAAGCAAGAAGTAATTTTTTATGTATTTATTTTGTATCCTATCACAATGTTTTCTTATTTAACCCAAAGGTTGACTGGTAGAGAATGGCTTGTGGCATTAAGTCCGCCTATGTACCACTATTGTACATGAAGTTTAAATAAATAAATAATAAGCTTTTACGTGGATTGATGCTGAAATCTTAGCGAACAAGCAGTGATCCAGCCTGTATTAACCTGTTTTCAGTTTCATGAGTAGATCCGCAGTATTTTCAGTGGTTCTCCAAACTTCTTTTTAAAAATTGACATTTAGGTCTTACCTATACATGTAAAGGGTGAAAATAGACCTTTAACGAAGCCGAAAGGCACTTGTTCTCCACGTCTTTGCGACCATTTTTTTGTTCTACACCATACCTGAGATCCTTCTAGTTACGGAGATATTGGGTGTCAAAGTTCCAACTTTATCATAAGTTTTTTTTTTAAATACATGTTTTTAATGTAAGATTTTTACTTTAAACACCTCCACGACCCCCGTGCTATTCAATCCATCCAACAGCACAATGGTTTGTGTGCGTTCCATCGAGTCTTACCGTAAAACGTGATTTATCACCCCAAAAAAAAAACGTTTCCCAGCAAAAATTTTTGCGTGGGGTTACTTAGTTTGATGTACGGAATGCTTGGTTGACGGCTTCGTGAAGGGTTCGATTACACCATGTATTTATATCGCTTTCGATTCTACACTGTTTATCTGTAGAATTAAGTAGTATAAGCTTTGGCTATTAGGCTCTAACCTTAGTTAACGTGTGTATGAAAGTGCATCATTCTTAAAAGATCTAATAGTGCCGTGAGCTACTCTTCCTACATAACAGTTTCTCAAAACAAACTTGCAAATTTCCTACACCATTCATAATACCACAAACTGCCAACAATTACGTTTACGTTTAACTACACACCAATAGTCACACAAAAATCATCCTTAAAGCCACGAAATAAAGGTGCTGTCAATGTGAGTTGTTTGCTAGGGACTTGCGTGCTGTCGTTAAAGATACCTGTCATAAAACGGTCCGTCGCGAAGTGTTGACGGAAGCGGAGTGAAAGAAAAATGGCGCTGACGTAACAGTTGATAGTTCACTCTCCCACCTACTCGTAGTGGCCCCTCCCTCCCCTCTACTCTTGTATAACAGCTGTTGTTATTTACAGGTTGTGGTTTTTATGTCGGTAGTCGTGTTAGCCGGATAAATTGAGATGTCTTTTTTAATGTTGTTTTTTTTTATTGTATGTAATTTTACTAAATTCCTCAAAATTAGATTTTAAGTAGGAAGTAGCTATAAAAGCGATATAATATTAAAAATTTCAAAAGTTAAGATCATACTCCAAAATACACTCCAGAAACCAGCTATAAAAATTGAATAATTATTGCCCACACAGAATTTTGATTCCCAATGTTTGCCTCAGAAAGCGTATTTACTTTAACACCTCATACCACAGAATATAACATGTCTTTACACCTACCACACAACACACAAAACAAAAGCATACCACAAGTAACATGTGACAGCCAACATCTCCCATCATGGCCGTCCATCGTTCACACAGATGCACCACTGCCGCCATCGAGCTGTCGATCCCGGAGTGGGTGCATTACTTCACGGCCGCCATGTTTCTGCTCTGGCTCGCCCTCGGACGAAGACGGAGCATGGTCCACTCGTCGGAGTCAACATGAGCCTTGTGTATGTAGTATTATGGTGCTTTTTGGTTTGGGTAAAAAACTTAAGATTAATATTAACGCGGATGTATTACTTCACGGTCGCCATGTTTCTGCTTTGGCTCGCACTCGGACGAAGACAGAGCATGGTCCACCCGTCGGAGTCAACGTGAGTCTTGTGTTTGTAGATTCACTATCTCGTCCCTTACTGTCATAGTCCAATAGGGAGGACAATTCGGGACGACCGGAGAGAGATCAGGCGCAGGACCAACAAATTGACTTGCTCTGGGAAGTGCAAAGAATTGAGTGGACTACAAGTCTATAACGTAATCACACTTTTCCTGTTCTGACTTATATTTGCTCTTATTTTAGATACTAACTAAATAGAGAAATACTCTTTGGGCTGACTACACCAAAGGAGTGTTGAATTTTCTAAGAGTTCAAACCAATCGGTATACACGACTAATTTGTATTTCATGTTGAACTAAAACTATGAAGACAGTTTGGAAAAGCCTAAAAGGAATATTGTTTTAAAACTAAATTATGATTTGCAAAAAAAAGTCAAAATAACAAAGTCATAAAATCCCCACCATCTTCCCATGGGGATTAACAGAAACTACATAACGCCACGGGCTACGATCCTTACCTACTATTTTGCTTCAAAATCTTAAGAGGTAAAAACTTAAATTATTTAAAGCAACTTCTGAATTTAGTCGCGTTATACGATCACCACGAAATAATACAGCAACCTGTATACAAACTCGCGATGCGGAGTCAATGACCGGTGTGCTGCGTGCGCTACGAGAACCGAGCGTCAGTCGCTCGCCGACTGTTGGCGAGGCAAGACGCTTAAAAAATGGGCACTGATATTTTTTATTTAATTATAGCGCCCGTAATTCCCGATGCGTCTTATAGTAGACCGGCATTAAGCCAGCTATGTTTGAGTCCCTTGTAATAGGAGGTGAGCCTTCTGTCGGGAACGGTTATCCAGATCCAGGGTGCTTTTGAGAAATTCTTGATGAAAAATCTATACTTATTATTATTAATATTATAAAGCTGAAGTGTTTGTTTGTTTGGTTGAACGCGCTAATCTCAGGAACTACTGGTTCGAATTGAAAAATTCGTTTAGTGTTGGATAGCCCATTTACCGAGGAAGGCTATAGGCTATATAACATCACGCTACGCAAAAAGAAAACAAGTCAGAAGTGGCGGGTGAAACCGCGGGTACTGATACTGGGAAAAGGCCTCCAAGGAAATTCTATTGTATTTTTCTATAGGAACCTCAGAGCTTGGCTTTTGATGACTAATTCCTGGTTTTGTATACTAAAAACAATTTAGATTTAGCACTGTTAGCACTTATGGTAGTCAAAGCGGTTTTCGCTATTTTTTCAAGGCGTGAGATTACGCCTCACGCCTTTTTCCCAGAGGGTAGGTAGTGCTATTCTGTATGAAGATTTGCATAAATATGTTTATCGAAAGCAGTTACAGACATAGGTCGTCTATTTGGTTTAATCTATCATTATTATTAGACATGACTCATTGTGGTCTAAGGAGATCGTGGCTAACTAATAACAGCCGCTCGGGTCGATTTTAAGGTTAAGCCGCGCTTGCCTAGGTTGGTCCTTGGATGGGTGACCGCCCATTACATACCGAGTTTCCTCCGTGCCTCGGAAAGCACGTTAAGCCGTTGGTCCCGGCTGTCACTTGTAGATCTTTGACAGTCATCACAGGTAGTCAGTGGCCTGAAAGTCTGACAATCAGTCTTACCAAGAGGTATCGTATTGCAGCACTATCTGGGTTTTGGAGGTCAGATAGGCAGTCGCTCTATGTAAAATACTGGTATTCAGCTGCATCCGGTTAGATTGGAAGCCGACCCCAACATAGTTGTGCAAAGGCTAGGCAAATGATGATGACTCATTGGGGTCTAAGGAAAAGTGTAAAAGTTACTAAAAATATTGAAGGCACGATTTTATTTAATGAAAACAAAGCTATTAGCCTCAATTTTGCTATAAAACTGCTAAATCTTTAAATTGATTTATGAATAGCTTAGCTTTGATATCTAATAGCCCATCGCGTTGCCAAACGTATAATTATTATTTATTACAAGTCTTGTGTCCGAAAGAACATCCTCACTTCCTTACAAAACATCCCGAAGAAAAAAAAAAAAGATTCTGATTAAATACTTAGGTGCCTAACTAGATCTTTTTTTTTTAAAGCGTCGCCCCACTCTAGGAATTGCTCCTGTATCGTGGGTGTGTTTACAAACATTTAAGCTCACATACACAAACAGCCAGACCCGGAACAACTACCTGTAGGCCATACAAATATTTGTTCCGTGCGGGAATCGAACCCGCAACACGAAGCGCGGCAGTCAATCGCTCAGTCACTGCGCCAACCGTGCCGTCTTGTAATATATTATTATTATAACGCCAGACTTGAAAAAAAAATTCTGGTAATAAAAACACTATCGTAATCTTTTGATACTAATATAAAACCTCTTAGATCTACTTCAATATTAAAACTCCGAAATTGTTTACAATCTAGACTAAGTCCGGACTAACAATATTGCACAAATTAATTACCATTTTTATCTCAGCAATAAGTAATCTCACCGCAAAACATAAAACAGCTCAAGAAAGGAGGACTTTCTAAAATGGCCGCCCGTCATTCCTTATAAGCGGTGGAGGCACTGACAACAAATTTATCAGCCTAACTGGCAGACGCGGAACCAGCCAGGTATCTGATGGAATTCCCTATACGTATAATAAATAAGGTTTTCCTACTACACATGGGAGTGGCCGTATGTTCGTTGCCAAGTTTCTCTATACATTTCTTTATCAATTGATATTAAATTAAATACTATGGGCGAATGTCACCAATGAAATAGCTCATCTAAACTGAGTTCTGATGACACTGACAGTTCATAAACGCGGTTTAGGTGAGTTGATCGCGTTCGCGTTTCTTTGATGAAAACCGTCCTTGTTCTGCAAACAGTATATTGGAATCACTTTTACACTTCATATTCTTTACATGAGCTAGATGTTGTCGAAAATTCCTATCTGACTACCTGTGAGAAGAAATGGCGAAACACTCAAGGTTCATTTTAAGTCCAGATAATATAAAAATTATCCATGTCTACATAATATAAAAATCAATGTCTGTTCGCTCGTTCGTACCATATAGACTCACTCCTAAACGATTGATCCGATTTTGATGAAATTTTGCACAGTCGTCCTACATACGCCAGACAAGGTTCTGAAAAAAAGGCATTGCAACGCATGCTGGGCATAACTAGGGTACAATAAAATTCATGGAACTATCCTGATTAGCCTTTTGAAGAAAGTGCCAGACATAGTTACCGTAAACTATGTCTGGCATAGTTAATATCAGACATAGTTTACTGAAACTATGTCAATTAATTAATCAAGCTCAATTAATTAAGCCACAGTAACGAATACTTTCATCCTGGTTAATCCAGAACTGTATGAGTAGCAGTGGCGAAGGTTCCATACAACCCGATTCCTACCGGCTTCCCTTTGAAAAATGGCACAGTCAGTGTTCTGTAGCCAATAATATTCTATACAGTAAAGATATGTACTCCGGCTTACCTCTTACAAAAACTGACCCTTCGCCACTGATGAGTAGGTATAGGTTTGTCATACGTGGCGACACTACTTTCTTGGGAAACCCAAGATCAAGTGATAAAATAATTTGAAACAACAAACGAGCCATAAAACTGACACGTACGAGGTGTCTCATTAAAATTTCCCTTCCTGTACAAACAAGTATGTCTTCTTCTCAATCGTATGCTTACTAGCTTTCGCCCGCGACTTCGCTTGTGACGTGGTCGAAAATTATCCCACGGAAACGGACCACCGGGATAAAAAGTATCCTATCTCCTATCCCAGCCCCCGTAGCATGACCACCGTAGACAAGGATTTCTTTGACGGAAGAATCGACAAAATGACAGATTGTGTCGACACAGTGACAGATTTATTTGCACTATCTGTCATCTTCCGTCAAAGAAATCCTTGTCTATGGTGATCATGCTACGGGGGCTGGTCACGGTCTCATCATTATCATCTGCCTAGACGTTTGTCCAGCTATGTTGTGGATGGCTTCCAGTTTAACCAGATGCAATCCAGCTTTATATTAGTATTTTTCATGGAGTGACAGCCTATCTGGTCTCCAAAACCCAGTTACTGGGTATTACGATACCCTTTGATCTAACTGTGTGCTTTTCATCTAAATTCATTGACAGCATCGTCGGTCTAGTGGTTGCAATCGAGACTTCGATTCCTAAGTCGGGAAAATTGTTATCGGGTTTTTCCATCAGGTATTTCTCAGTAGCAGTCACGGAGTCTGGACTTGTTCCCGTTGATGGCAATAGGCTCGCCCCTTTTACATAGGACTTAAACATAACTGGCGAAATGTGGGTGTTCTATTAGGTTCACCTCTGCCTAACCCTTCGGGGATTACAGGCGTGATTTGATCAAATGTTTCCATTCAGCTTTTAATGCGTGACAAATAAACAAACAAAGTCATATCTATAATATTAGTCAGTGGTGAGTTTTTAGTGATATCTGTGAAAGTGTATAAATAATCGGGATGGTACGGCGAGGGACCACTCCTAAATATTCTGAACGTAGACCGCTAGAAAGTAGTTATAAGGACGTCATTACATGTGATTTAGTGCTGCGCAAGAGTTGTAACTTAACTCTTTATGTATGAGAGAACAGGTTGATGATTAATTTATTTTCAAGTGCTTGTTCTGCCTTTGCTAAAGATTAGTTTGTTTACTTTGTGGTAATGCGTCTGTCTTGGACGGTATTAAATATGAAACGGTGTAGGAAATCAGAGGGTAACCGTCAACAGACATGACCTAGAAATAAAAAACCAAGAAATTCGACATCAACCAACCTAACCTGCACTGGGCCTCTCTCTCATAGAGGAAGCGCTTGTGTCCCAGGTACCCTATGGGCGAATGTTGCCTATGCTCAGCTCTATGGTTCTGATTTATTTATTAACAGTTCAAGCACAAAGTGCGCGGGCGGACTTAATGCCATTGGCATTTTCTACCAGTCAACCTTTGGGTGATGCAGAGACAGACAGTGGTAGGTGCATAAATTTGCAAAAAAAATAATTTAACACTAAGATAAACTACAAGGATATATAAAATACTATAACTATATATCAAAATACTATAAATATATATCAATATAAATATAAGTGAATAGAAATTCACACGGATTTACTGAAATAAAAATACAAACAATGAAGAAAACATTAACGTTGTGACGAAACTGCCAGCTTTTTCTGTATGTACTCGCGAACTTTAATTTTAAACGATAAACGATTGGTAGCCATCCTGATTTCCTGGGGAAGCGCATTCCACAGAGAAATAGATTGAACGAAGAATGATCGGTGAATGAAGTCGGTGATTGGTCCTGGTTTCCAATTAATGGAATCAAATGGGAACCATCACTCATTACATTTCCTTCATTTAACCATTAAAACACAATGACATAACAACAATCTCTCTCAGGCCTTGATAAATTTAGGAAGTATCACCTAACAATTTCGATTCAAATTCCAAACTCCACGCTTTTCACAATAAAACCGTAAACAATGAAAAGTGCTTGTCCTTCTCAGAGGCCAGGATCCAAGGTTAAAACCTCATTTCACAATAGCAAGGCTGAATACGATATCGCGTACAATACTGCATTGTCTATTACATAGTCTGTGGTCATAACTGTCAAATAGCCGCGCGCAAACTTTCCCGCCAGCTCGATTGTTTACGTCATAGTTCCACCGCTCACCGATAGATGGCGTTAGTTTGTATGTTCTTTGTCTTGTAACAGCAATTAAAAAGAAAGTGTGTATGGATGTAGTAATTTTACTTGTTTATTTATTTATTTATTTATGTACACATAAACACACACACACACACACACACACACACACACACACACATACACACACACATGTGTTCTTATATTATGCAACGATAGTTGCGAACATGTAATATTAATTAGACAATTTTATGGTGTTGCAGTGAGGAAAATTAGAAATGTTTCGTGAATGTGGTGATTGGTTTGTATCGTATCGTTGTGGTATGTGTTGTGTGCAATTTTTTTTTGTGTTACCAATTTATTAATTGTTGGTTTTTAACTCCCAGAAAAATATAATAGATCGTTACCATGCCAGGAATTTGTCACTTAGATTATGCAGGAATTTGTCGATAATTTTAACAACCTGAAGTTTTATGTCCGATTGATGGCAACAGGCTCACCCCTTATTTTATGGGACTTAAACATGATTTTTCAAATGTGAATATAGTATAAGTACACCAGCTGGCTAACCCTTCGGGGATTCGGGCGTTATGTAACGTGATGTTTGTTTTTTTAATTTATTTATACTTATTCATTATTCTCATTACTTATTCATAAACTCAAAAGATAACCACTTCCTTAAACCACAAGAAACTTAACTCAAGCAGTAACTTTCTATTGTAGACAGGTTGAATTATAATGTTCGGTCATACTGATACGTACAGATTGCTAACCGGCTGCGGAAACCAAACACTGATAAATACTAAGTACATTATACAAGGTGTAAACAGACCCTTCACGAAGCCGTCAACTAAGCGAATTGCTACTATGACTTTTTTTTTTTTTTTTTTAACTTGGTAAAATCATCAAATGAGTCCTCCCACCCAGGGCAGAGCGAGAGGGACTGTCAGACTTGTACTGACTAAAATCCACGGTGTCCTTCAGTAGCCCTTTATGTTCCAGGGTCACGGTAATTCTATGAGTCCCGCGACCCCGGCAGGCTTTGGCCCTCTAGAGGGGGGCCCCGTCGACTTTGTTAATTTTAATTATTTTAATTTTATTACCAATTGTCTTGATTTTTTAATTGCTACATGACTTTGTTATTTTTAATTTTATTACCTTACTTTGTTTTGATTTTAATTTTTAATTGCTACTATATCTTTGTTAGCTTAGTTATACATTTTATTAAGCATGCTGTGGTCTCCTGTAAGTGAAGGAGTACACCTAAGTGATACACGCTCCTCCCATCATAGACCTCATCTATAGTCTTCCATCAGGCGAGATCGAGGTCAAGAGCACCCGATTTTGAAAAAAATAAAATACTTTTGTCGTCGATAATTTTTTTCGTGTGTTTGTGTACATACTTTGTAAAAAAAAAAAAAAAAAAAACAAATATACCAAGCATTCTGTAAATCAAACTAAGTAACTCTACGCAAAAATTAATGCAGGGAAACGATTTTGTTTTTTGGTGTGAAATATCACGGTTTACAGTAGGACTCAGTGTTACACACTCTCAACATTGTGCTGATAGATGCATTAATAAATACAAGGGTCATGGAGGTATTTAAAATACATTAAAAACACGTATTTAAAAAAAACTTGTGAAAAAGTTGGAACTTTGACCCCCAATATCTCCGTAACTAGAAGGTTCCCAGGCATAGTCCAGAACAAAAAAAATATCGCAATGACGGGTAGAACAAGTGCCTTTCGGCTTCGTTAAGGGCCCTTTTACACCCTTTATGTCACAGTCCGATGGCGGAGACAACTCCGCAATTTGTCCGTCCTGGTTTGAGCGAATGTACTTGGAAGAAGTCCTAAGCTGTGCATCTGTACCCACCCTTTGTTTTTTTTTTTTTCGGATGGGAAATCATCCAATGACCCCCCCCCCCGCTCAGGGCGGAGCGGAAAGGAGTGTCAGACTAGTACTGACTAAAACCCATCCATGTTCCTTCTTTGCCCTTTGTGTTCCAGGGCCACGGTATCTCTTTCGAACAGTCCCGCAGCCCATACACAATTCCAAAGCATTTAAATGGAAATTAAAGGAACGCAAAACAAAAACAAAAAACGTTCTGCATGCATATTTAAAGCGAGCAATTTGAGCCTCGACTTGAACTCACATTGTTCGAGTGCCATTACTTTTGTACACTCAAAAGCTTTAAGATGGGATTTTAAAAGGCATATTGACATGTTTTGAAATAGGGAAAACTCATTTAGTTTACTTGTCTAAAGAAAATTGTAGTAATTTGTTACTATAATAGCGTACATTTTGCTCCATATACAGGGTGTAACAGAAAGGGTATAGTCATATGAAAGGATATGCTGCAGACCATCAAACTGAACAACTTTCTCCTTGGTTAAATATCGTAAATGCGAATCTGACCTCCACAACCCAATTAGTGCTAGGTAATACGATACCCCTTGGTAAGACTTTTGAGCCACTGACTAACTGTAACGACTGTAAAAGATCTACAAATGACAGCCGGGACCAACGGCTTAACGTGCTTTCCGAGGCACGGACGAAACTCGGTATCTAATGGGTGGTCACCCATCCGCAGACCAACCTAGGCAAGCACGGCTTAACCTTAAAGTCGATCCGAGCGGCTGTTATTATTTAGCCACGAGCTCCTCGATGCTCCACCAATTGTGCTTAATTTACTTTTTGATGATCGGTGGAATTAAACTCTATCACAATATTTTCATTATCTAAGGTGCCACCTGTAGCAAGGAATAGTTAAATACCCACATTCATTAAAAAAGAAACCAGCAGACATATCACACCCATCAATTTCTCGCACATACCTGCATAATGCACCACGTCAACGTAGAACCATTGAACGTGCGTGCCACGCATAAATCTGTATAGACTGAAATATCTTCATGCAAATTCTATATAATAAATAAAAAAATACAAGCAGCAGGTACCGTTTGAGGACTCTTATCTATACTTAATATTATAAAGCTGAAGAGTTTGTTTGTTTGGTTGAACTCGCTAATCTCAGGAACTACTGGTTCGATTTGAAAGATTATTTTAGTGTTGGATAGCCCATTTATCGAGGGAGGTTATTGGCTATAAAATTTCACGCGGACGAAGATCGCGGGCAACAGCTAGTGCTTTATATGTTGAAGAATCTTTTATTAGATTCACTGATCAGAGCCTTATTGCGGATTTCGGAAATATTATTCAAAATTTGATGTCAAATCTGATGTACCTATCATTTTTCCAGGATTTTTATTTGGTTTTGTTTTTAAAAATAGTGAAAAAATACGTATAGAAAATAAATGAATGATAATCACTCCTTCGTAAAGTATATACCATTTGAACTTCCTAATCATCCATTTCTGCACCATTGAATGACCGGTAAAGCGTTAAATGGACATAGATAGACTGACATACAGGCAGATTCACTTTTGCATATCTATAATATTTGTATGGAAGTGTGTATTTCCTTTGTTTGAGTCAAGAGTCGTTATTTTTACATGAACATTGTGAGTCACTGGTGAACTTAAAAGGGTGATCAAAATAATGACAATGACTCATTTTGTGACTATACTTAATGAGGTGTCTTTGGTATTTTTGTTCAATAAGCCAAACAATGTGCAGTCATTACTTAGGTATGTAACCCTATCAGTGGCGAAGGTTCCATAGAACTCGATTCCTACCGGCTTCCCTTTGAAAAATGGCACAGTCAGTATTCTAAATAATATAAGCACATTAGAGATATGTAATCCGGCTTACCTCTTACAAAAATTGACCCTTCGCTTCTGAACCCTATACATAAACATAACATTAATATGAGTAGGGAAATACGAGTAGATTAATGAATAGGGCCGTGTAAATTGGTTGTTTACTTTTTACAGCTTACTTGTTTACCCTTAATAGGGATGTTTCCTGTATAAAAAAAATATGATTCTATTTAGTCCGTTAGTTAGATTATCGAAAATTATTATGTACGTATTTTTTGTTTTATCAAATCAATAAAAATTGACGAAGATAAAACGCATTAGATCATGAGTGGGGGCCTGTGACGCCACTTTTCGGTAAAAAGTCAGTACACTTTACTTAGAAATATGACGTCACACGAGTTTTCGACGCACTGTATCGTCTTTATTTTTAGTTTTCGTGAAAAAAGAAAAAATACGTGTCCGATATTTTTTTGAAATCTATTTGACGGACTAATTAGATTTATTCGGGAAACATCTCTATTATATTTGCTGTAACTTCTACATAATAAATTATAGTAATTTGTGGTGTTAACTTTTAAGCGCATGAGCATCAGCTTCTAATGATCGCACTGCTGGAACACAGGGCTCCACTCTAGGAGACGGAACAGGCTGTACTACTATTTAATATTTGAATGACACTTCCAACAAAATCGATCACTATCGAAGCTTAAACGTAATTAATTAAAAACCGGCCAAGTGCGATTCGGAATCGCGCATGAAGCATTCCGTACCATCGTTTGTAAAGAAGTTTTTTTTTTTAGTTTTTTTAAACGTTACCCACGTTTAAAAAAAAAAAATACTCCTTTCACCTCGTCCACGTTCACACAAACTTATTACTAATTTTCTCATAAACAACAAGCTTAACTTATGTATTAGCAGTGGCGTGCCGCTAGGTCAGAATGGAGGCAAGCCCAGTTAGTCAGCTACCGATGTTCTGGGATACAATTTTATAAGTTATAGTTTTTCAATTAATTTCTAGTCTCGATATCTTAATACGCTTGCATAATTGACAAAGGCGCCATCTATACGTACGAATCGTGACACCAAAGTAAGTTCGCTACGCTGTTTACAATTCAGACGTGCAAAATATTTCATTCAAAATGGCCACTAGATGGCATTTACACTATTGATTTGTTATTTTATTGCCGTACACACTATTTTATTAATTCAATATAGTGTCGATTAAAATGATAATATTTGATATTACATAAATATTAATGATCTCACAAAATCATTATAAATCACTAATAAATAATAGCCAATTTTATTTACTTATTCTATTCTTCAGAACAACTCTTTAAGTACCTAAACTCATATTTACGTATTTTCTTATTTCAAAGACATATAATATTACGATGATGGTTCTTTATTTGGAAGAACTTTATCAAATAACTACAAAATGATATGCGAAAAGCGACAAAAATACTTTGCCGAGAAAAACTATCATTAGGACTTCTTTATCAGTGAAGTAAAGAGCTAACTCAACGTATTTACATACCTTTTCGACGGTAATATCCGAATTCACATTCACAGACCACTTTATAACAATCAATTAATAACTTGCAAAATCATTTATATAAATCACATCGTGCTAATAACTTTCACACAATTACAATAACAAAACAAAACCTAACTTTAGAATATTGTTCTCAAAATTTTCAAAACAGCATTCATTCGTAATAATTAACGCGTGCTACTGGCATAATTCATAGGTCAAAACAATACGAACTAACTTGAAAACGTACTTTGTATCAAAATCAAAATCGCACGAAACGCATATCCGCGCAAAATCATCGGCGCGAACACACACGTTCTCTCTCAAACTTACACAGACTTACACGCACACATTCAAAGAAAAGCCTAGCTTTAAACTCGATACAAATTCTCACATGAGTACATAAAAATTTTGTCAAAAACGGACACATTTTGCTAGGAAACATGAGAGGTCATAGAAGCCACGTAAAAGCCACTGGGTGTGAAAGAGCAAGCGTTAGCTAGCACTGGGTCACTGACCGTAGGCCGTATTACGCACTAAACTTCAACTTTTCAACTCTTCTTTTGTATAGTGTTAGAGCGAGCCAGAGTATCGCGGCCGGCATATCAGAATTTAAGCGCGCGAATTTAAAATAATTTCTGTTATGGATTGATAGTTGTGTGGAAACCGAATGTTATTATTGTTTGACAAAAAATTACTAAGTATTATTTTGTTTTTGTAAGAATGTTATTTTTAAACACATTAAATACATTTTAAATATTCCATTATAAAACAATATAACAAACATTTAAAAATATAAAAAATAGATGGCCCATCGGCATCAGGGAGAGTAATTTTTTATTTTAATTTTTTTTTTTTTTTTTTTTAATTTTTTTTTTATTTATCGTTAGGCAAGCCAGGCTTTTCGGCTTGTATGAGAGGTCCGCCACTGTGTATTAGGTATTTCCGTATCAACTCAAATACTCATAAACACATCTGTCGGTAGCAATACGAGCTACAAAGTATAAAAAACACGTGTAATTTATGCAATTGTATGTCTTACGGACGACCAGTGGTTACGAAGACGGAACCGGGAGCGCACGCGATGACTTTCTACCGCTCGTCTCTTGGTTCTTAAGAATAGCGGTACACGGGGTATTTAATATAGAGTTACCCAGAATCAGAATCATTTATTCATAAACATAGGTAGTAATTACAAACAAGATCTTAAAAATTAGGTTGTGTGCTATGTTTTGCCAATTGACATACAAATAATTAAACAAAACTGTAAAGTCGGTTTACTGACGATAGTTGAACGTGACAACGTCATAAGAAAATACTGATGGAATGGTTGCATTTTTCAAAAAATGAATGTGCCTTGAGCAATTGTTTTATGGAACGCCTCAGAGCGAGGTAACGCCTCATACGTCATGTTTTTTCGTGCGTGCAGCCGGCTCCATCGAATTATAAGACGTTGTCACGTCAAAAACGATTATACAAATGGGTACCTAAAAACAGTCAGCAAATATGTTAAATATCCCGTTTCTAGTGGTTATGATAAGTGGAACCTACTATTAAATTAAAATAAGAATTTATTACAAGATAATTATTAACTTATTTGAGTACCATAATAACATTTTTCGAGTAGTAACCCGTTAAGCTTTTTTTTCTGCAATGGCATACATTTAATTTCATCGGGTATTTGTAAGGACTGTCATCATTGGTTCCCGGCCCTTATTAACACCCACATAACTTCTTCACTTATTCATCATCTGCATAGCCTTATCCCAACTATGTTGGGATTGGCTTACAGTCTAACCGGATACAGCTAAGTACCACTATTTTACATGGAGCGACTCATCTGCATTAAGTATAAATAAATATTAAAACCTAATACAACAATCCAATCAATCCAATATGCAAGATAAATCAGCCCCCAGTTTTGTTCCCATGTCAACGAACCCAGAGTTATTACTACAAATGCTAAACACAAATTGTTAACTGCGGCATTGTGATATCAATGCTTATAAATCTATCTGATAGCCATCCCTCGCTTGAATAGTAACAAACTGTGAGAGACTTGCAATTTATCAACTACGAGATTTTGGAGCAAGCGATTACTTTTGTATACATTGCTGTGAACGTAGTAGTAGGAGTTACAAGAGGCTCGTTGCTAAATCATACTGGCCGCATGGCACGAGATGATCTTCTTGGTTAAGCATCGCTTACGGAGGTCAGTTCGTGGATGGGTGACCATCTTTTACACACCGAGATTTCGGAAAGCACGTTCTTTTGGTCTCGGTTGCCATTTTTAGGTCATTGATAGTCGTTATAGGAGGAGGAGCTCGTAGTTAAATAATTACAGCCGCTCGGATCGATCTTTAGGTTAAGCCGTGCTTGCCTAGGTTGGTCTGTGGATGGGTGACCACATTACATACCGAGTTTCCTCCGTGCCTCGGAAGCACGTTAATCCCGTTGATCCCGGCTGTCATTTGTAGATCTTTGACAGTCGTTATCGGTAGTCAGTGGCCCAAAAAGTCTGACAACCAGTCTTACCAAGGGGTATCGTATTACCTAGTACTAACTGAGTTGTGGAGGTCAGATAGGCAGTCGCTCCATGTAAATTACTGGTATTCAGCTGCATCCGGTTAGATTGGCAGCCGACTATAGTTGGGAAAAGGCTAGGCAAATGATGATTTATGTAATTTTTGCATATTACATAAATATGATTATCTTAGCTGTATCATAATCAAAATATCTAATACATTTGGTTTTCTTGTTAGTCTCAACGAGCAATGTACAACTAACAGTTCAATATGGTCGCTCTTCCAAGCCGTGGTACGGTCTCTATTGACAATCATTTGAATGGATGATCTCCATTGTGCTAAATTGCTCACAAATTGTGCTTGAACCGGGGTCATATTAAGCGATGCTTTTCTAAGCGTTTGATGTCTCTGTTAGAAATGGTGCGAAGATCACAGTTTAGCGATTGGGTGCGATAGTCTTTTAACAATAGATTTGATTGCTTATGAAGAGACAGATGGAGACCACCACTCTGTAGAAGATTTTATGCACTACTAGCTGTTGCCCGCGACTTTCGTCCACGTGAAATTAGTATACAAATATCACTTTCCTATTTGAATCGAATTATGTTAACGATTTCAAGGGTTTTAATTTTTTTTCTCGGATCCCTAATCCTATTTTAAAATAACGCTGATACACATAAAGTTCGTACTTCTAGTAAAATCATATAATCAAAGTGATCCTGCGCTTTATCTAATACACTTTATTTCAAACGATAAGCTAGCTAAATAATAGACCTGCTAAGCTGTGAACACTATCTTGCCAAAGATCTGATAACTAGTTCCAGGATCTAAAACAAGTTTACCAATTGCTATACAAGCAAAAAAAACGGTCTCTTTTTGTGTTTAGTCTGATCGCTAGAACCTCGTCTACTTACCAAACAAGTTTTATAAAATTAAATCCAGCATTTATTTGAAATTGAAAATGTTGGATCTATTCACAACATGAGCATTCATCGAAGTTAATTCTACCGTGGCAGCATTCCACCATGGTTTTTCATGGCCTATTATATTTTACGGCATCGCTTTCGTTCAGTGAAAACCGTGGGATACTTGGTGGACAAAAGCGGGTGCTCACAGGCAGCAAAAACGTTTAATTATTTTCTGGGCTTGGAAACGAATTACTAGCGCTTTCATGGTTTTGATGGGAACTATGAAAGTTGGAATATGGAAAGTGAATAATTATATGGGTATACCGAGTTTCCTCTGTGCCTCGGGAAGCACGCTATGCCGTACCCACGGCTTAGCGTGCTTCCCGAGCTGCGGCTGTCATTTGTAGATCATTGACAGTCGTTACAGGTAGTCAGTGGCCCGAAAGTCTGACAACCAGTCTTACTAAGGGTATCGTATTACCCAGTACTAACTGGGCAGCTACATCCGGTTGGACTTAACTGACCCCAACATAGTTGGGAAAAGGCTAGGGAGATGATGACTTAAGTAGCATAAAGATAGGAAATACTATGCTGTGTTGTATGTTAGTGACCATTGTAGTCCATTAAAGCGAAGCAACATTACGCGATCATCTCCACAAAACTGACAACCATTTGTTGCTTGAAATGGCTTTGAATTTGAAGAAAGCATCCAAAGGCATTTGAATATTGCATTCAAATTAGATACTGCATCTATTGCTGCAGCATGTCGAAAAGCATGCCGCCCACTAGGTGGACCTATGACCTTGTAAAGGTTGCAGGGATCCGCTGGATGCGAGACGCACGGGACCGGTCAATGTGGCGACACTTGGGGGTGGCCTATGTCCAGCACTGGACGTCTTTCGGCTGAAATGATGACGAAAAGAAAGTAACTTTGCCTTAACAAAATGCAATACACTGACAAATAATAACGAACAGGTTTCAAAAAGTACACATTAGTTTGAGCTTTTAATGGAACCGGTTTTCAAAAAGAAGGTTTCAATCATTATCTTTAACTGTCTCGAAAGACCCGATATAATAAAGTTGAACTGCTATATTCTAAACGAGATTATCTTCGACCCACGTCACCGTATGTATTTAAGCGAGTTATTGTCATTTGCCTGTTAAAACGTGTCTTCAAATATTTGTCTCCATCACTTCCTTTCTTGTTACATAGGTACTTCAATTGTACAAGCTTTTTCTTTAAGATTAATTTTATGGCTTTATTTATTTCTGGTTTTACTTTGTAAGGTAATAGGAAGTCTTCTACTTCATCGTTTCTAATAAAACGTCATTGTCATTCATAAAATTTTCTTCGATCTATCTATACTCAACGGTGCGCATCATTCACCTGCCTGCGTTTGCCAATCCTGTATGTTGTGTAATCTTCAAGAGTTACTGTAGAACGTTATGTCTAATGTGTTATTATCTATACTTACTATATTATAAAGAGGTAAAATTTGTTTGTATGTAGGGGGTAATCTCTGGAACTAATGATCCAATTAAAAAAATCTTTCACTGACAGACAGCTACATTATTCGTGGGTGCTATAGACTATAAATTATATTTATATCATGCGTATTAGCCGAGCAATAAAAATTTTCGCGGACGAAGTCGCGGGCGAAGTGCTAGTTATTTATAAGCTTACTAACTGTCAATTTCATTTTCGTCTAAATCAGTCTCGTCCACGCACAACATCATCATCCGCTTGTAGCGTGTCTTCTTTCTCCATAATTCTCCATTACTTATAATCTTTTCATTAACAATGTGGGTTTGAATAAGTTTATCATATTTGAATGAAGGAGTATGTAGGGTGGATCGAATAAATTTCCCACCCGCACGCAAAATACGCGCTTTGACATGGAGTTGCGGACACCAGCCCGTTATACAATACAATATTTAAAAGGCATTGCATGTTGCAATTATGTGACCAAACTCCACTGTAAGCATAATCTAATGTACACATATAAAGTGTACCTCGAAGCCAACATTTTATCACTTGCACCGCGTCCAGATATTTGTTAACGGTCGCCTCCTCGGTGGCACAGGGACAAGAAATACTCCGGGCGATGCAAGGACTGTATTTGTATAGTGCACTCTGTTTGCTCAGGGCGACGTCATTAGACCGCTTTGCTTAAGTTTAGTAGCAAAGTTAGGTTGGTGACAGTTTTGGTACCATTTGTATAAGAGTATGTGCATCAAAAGAACGTCGTGGGTCGTCCGGCGGCGAGATGGACAGACGACATAGTTGCCATAGGGGAAAAAATCTGGATGAGGCTGGCACAGGACCGGGGAGATTGGCACAAGAAAAGAGAGGCCTATACCCAGCAGAGGGTGAGTTCGGGCTGTGGATGATGATATGCATCAAGTTTGGGCAGACCGCATTGTTGCCATCGCGGGTTACCTGGATAAGGTTGAGCTAGGAATGCGGAGATTGGCACAAGGAAAGCGAGGCCTATAGCTGGCTATAGGTAGAAGTCGGACTTTGTCTGATGATGATGATACGCTTTACATTGCCTGCCTCGACTTTTTCCAACGATATTAGGGTCAGCACCCAACCCAACGAGGGGCAGCTGAATACCAAACTTATACTGCCACTTACGGGATATCTTCCGTGATTGTTCATTATATCGGGAGCTCAAAATAATGAACAATCACGGAAGATATCCCGTAAGTGACAGTATAAGTTTAGTTGTAAACCGTGAAAGCTTAAAACAGTAGCCGAATACCAGCATTTTATATGGAGCGACTGCCTATCTGACCTCCACGTTGGGTACTGGGTAATACTTTACCCCTTAGTAAGACTTTTATCAGACTTTCGACCTTCTGACTGGCCATAACGACTGAATAAAGGCTAATGTCTTGCATATTTGTGAGTAATAGGTTGTCCATTACATATTATTGTTTATTTTGAGTCATTGATCTTAGTAAAAACAAAATCCTCTGCGAAAGATGTTATGTCAATATTCTGACTAACGCTGTGAAGGTAATAAACATACTTCGAATATGTTGCGCCAATTTCTAGTGACCTATTAATAAGACCGTATGAAAATAATCTCATAACATCTATTTACTTGATGACCTGATTCTTTCAATCATGAAATTTATTAGCCTCGTCAATCTAAATATCATTATAGCAAATTGGATAGATTATTATGCTTGTGTGTATATACACGCCAATATATCAAAGTTTAGCATAGCTACTAAAGCAATCAGTAAAATAGAGAAGGAGTACAGAAGAGTTTTTCATGAAATTTTGCTGATAGAGATGAAGGGAAAAGAAGACCAGCTGGTTTGCTAAGAGCCAGTCCACTACCTCGGGCGATGGGACTTGCTTCAAGCAACACCGTGAGTAGTGGCACGCTCCTAACAACTTGTTTTAGTTTTCTTCTCCGCAGTCGCTATTGCAAGACCAGTATAGCTTGAGCGTGTATGTCGTTAAGAGCAGAATAATAAATAAATTATCCCAAAAAAACGTCTTTAATAAACTACACGCGTGAAAAATCAACCAGAACATTGCAATGTCCATCATAATTCTACTCAATTACGTTTCGTCGCTGCAAAGTGTGACGTGTCGTTGTAGATTCGATTGTCGACAATTAAGTGTCAGCCAGACGGCCAGTCCGTCTTTATTAGATCTCTTTATTTGTTGCAAGGCGACGTCTACACTGGATTGAGTTTCATTGAGATGATTGGCTTGTAAGATGGAGTCTGTAGATTGAGTTTTAAGAACACGTTCATCGGTCATGGTAATATTGATTAGCAATATTTTCAGCGAATTGATTACAGAAGGATAGCTTATTAACTAGCCAAAGCTGCGTCTATGTGCTTGTAATTTGTCATCTATCGCTAACTGTTTCTAAGTCTCTGTGATTTCTTCTTCTTCTTTCTATCACTAGCAAGGCAGTACTTTTGTTGGACCAGAACTTCGCCACTTCCACGACGTCGTCTGTGTGTTAATTACAAATGATCAAACTTTAAAGTCAGATATACTATACTTAAAGGATCTTCAGCGTTGACCTGATTAGTAACCAAAACTTGCACGCCGTTGAAGACAAAGAAATTACATGCATGATCTTAGCCAGGGCCTACGAGGTTCGAAGAATCCACCATGAAAACATAAATATTAATGTTTCTCGCTCCATCCTATGTAGACAGGTCTCAAGGCATCTTGACATGATTCTCGGGCTAATCCTCTCCACGGCCGTCGGTCACGGCTCACGGTAATTACTTGTCATTGTAATGTCACACATTTTTAAGTACCACCCGTGTATTGTGCGTCTCTCCTGCTTCACTGTGAGTGAGAAATATTACACTTTCCACTTCGGTTGCTTGCTTGTGTGTTTTTGTGTCTGGTTTAGTGGTTTTATGTGTAGGGTTATCAGTGTTTTGTATTTCGAAATGTGTATTAGATTCCGCGTGTGATAGTGGGTTTTAATCTTAATACTATTATCTTTTATATTATAAATGCGAAAGTTTGTGGGGATGATTGTTACTCTTTTACGTAAAAACTACTGAAAGGATAGTTTATAACCTGGGTGTTAACCCAGGATGGTTTTTAATCCCGGAAGTACGATCCCGTGGGGCAACTCTACGCTAGCGAAGCCGCGGGCATAAGCTAGAATAATATAACATCACGCCTGTATTTTCCCGAAGAGTTAGAGGTTTGCCATAGTATACCCAAGTTTCGCCAGTTATGTTTAAGTCCCACGTGTGTGAGCCTATTTCCATCACCCGGCACGAAACCCAGAGCCCGGCCTGCTTCTCAGAAACTAGTGAGTTCAAAGATCTTATAAACATTATTGTTTTTCGGTTGCTATTATGTCCCTAACAATCTCTAATTGTTTACCTTGTTGATTGACTGTTGTTGTTTATGTTTGAGTACAATGATATACCCATCAAATTGTTTAATTTTGTTTGTTTGTCATCCGCTTCACAACACGTCTCAATAATAATATCATGTAACGATTTGCAGTTGTACATTCATTCGTTATTAGAAAGATCTGGGGCTCTTATCGGGTTTTTTTAATTATAATGAGGTTAAGCTGATAACATTTTGACTAACGTTCAGTGTTTTCCAAATAATTTGTAGATGCAAATTCGCAGTGTTTTCATAGTTTTATTTGTTTGGTTCGTATCGTTGTTTAAAATGCTGAAACACGTAATCAAAGGGAATAAAATCAGGGTAAGTCAGATAGCTTTTCTAACATAATCTTTGAGCAAACCTAAAGGAACTGATGTTCAATTGCTTGTTCATTTAATCCGCATTTTTTCACGATTCTTCTGTATATTATAAGTTCGGCTGGCACTTTTGTAAATGCTTCATCTTGCCTTATCAGCAAAAAAGCAAGATGTTGCTGATAGGGTACTATCAGCAACATCTTGCTTTTTTGCCACATGTTACTTGGGGTCGGCGCAACACGTTTTTTTTTCCATTTTCCCCTATC
The DNA here is from genome assembly GCA_963082995.1 of Noctua comes. NCBI lineage: Eukaryota > Metazoa > Arthropoda > Insecta > Lepidoptera > Noctuidae > Noctua > Noctua comes. The sequence continues at coordinate 12,255,600 of OY720285.1, forward strand.
AGCCGAAACACAATCATTTACTCCTTTTTCTTTTATATCATCCTCACACAATCCATCCATCGTTGTTCTGGCGCTCCTCTCCCTCTCAGTTCATTACCACTTAAATTATATCACTCTTTTAGCCTTTTTGCTTTTTGTTCTCCTACCTCATAGACATAAAAACATTTTCAAATTCCAAAATGTTCCATTCGTCCCAAAATTTATTCTCACCTTTGAGTCTTCCAACACAGATCAATGACTTGGTTGTAAGACAAAGCTCCTCACATCTGTCAACGACCTCGCACGACGACCAACAGTCGGACACTGTCATAATATGTTACGCAATAGGCATTAGTATTCCAGTTTCAGTGTTTAACATGGAAGCTTCGAAGCTTCGTGTGGTTTCCTTGATATGTTAGTTAAGAGATGTAGTGACGTTTAAGTTTGGGTTCTGTTGCTGTCGGTTTGAAATTGCGCATGTTGTAGATCTATTCCATAGTTGCAATTCTCATTCTTTAAAGAAAAAGCCATGATCCCTTCAAATTGGTTAATAGAGGGTTTCTGCTTTTCGCTAGGCTGAGAACTGATCATGATCATTTTTGAGTTTTGAAGAGAGCCTAATCCCCAGTTATGCGAGTCTAGCGTTATATCCCTGAAATTGTTAATTTTCGTTGATTCCACTTTCATTCTCAGATCAATTAGCTTGTAGCCACTACTTATGTCAATGACCTCAGCTGCCGCCACCCAGTCTCACAAAACTGTCATACATAATATATTACATAAGTATTTCATCGTTACCTCACATTGCATTCTTGATGACCTGCCTCCGTAATATTGGGTGTGTTAAAGACTTTTAAGTTCTACACCTGTAGTGTTACATCAGATCGGTTAGTCATCGCTAAATTCTTCGGCAGACAGCTGTAGAAACTGGCGGTTATGGAAAATATGAGCACGGTTTCCGCTAGCTGCAGGTTACATTGCGAAACTTGACTTCCGTAAACGACTAGTTTTGGGAACAGGTCGGTTTTTAGAAGTCTCACTATCCATACTAATAAAATAAAAGTAATTCTGTCTGTTACCTTTCATATTTTATTTATTTCACGTCTAAACCGTTAGTTATAAAAGCCTGGGACCTGTTAATCACATTTAGGGCTCTGTTCATCATTGTTAGTATCAAATATGCGAATCTGATTGCTAGCCTCAGCTAGTCTGATATGAAAATCAGAGGAAGTTGGTTGCGGTAGAGAATCTGCTTGATGAAATTCGTTTGTGCATACATCGCTATAAGAGTCAGATTTGTACAAATTAAATCCTTTGCTCTTAGTCTCCGCATTGTACCATTCAGTCAATTTTATATGCCCTTCCATTATGCCAAGCATTTGTTGGCTTGAGCATCCAAGCCAACAAATCATATGGGCCTATTTTACCTTATGATCACCACGGCCTGTGATGAAAAAAAAGTTGGACTTCGTCAAAAATCGTAATCATCATAATTCACATCCTAAATTACTGTTAGTTTAATTGTTGCTCAAACGCATTAACAGTCCTTTCATCTCCCACATTTTCGGCCTACTACCATTTCACATGTCAAAATATCTTAATTGAATTTACGTATAGTGTTTCATAAACCGTCTCATTTCGTTATTATAAATAACATCACGTATCACCTTACTAGGACGATGCCCGCATTCGGCGACATTAAAGCAACCATCAACCACACATGTTTGGTTGCTCCTGGGTAACCGGGTTCTTACTTAATTGGGTTACCCGTATTACATTTCTCAGTAGCATTTCACATTTCAGATGTTTTTGCAACCTCTTTTTACAGCCTGGGTCCACGATAAACTTTTGTCGGTCAATTACATCATTGTCCAAACAAACCTCATTCCTACTTTCTATTGGGATTTATGGATTTTACATAACTGGTTTTGTTCACGAAAGTATGCTCATTACATAAAATAGCAGGTTGTTTTTAACGAAGACGCTTGGCTTACTTTCCACTTAAATATCTGCCATTTATCAATCATAACATTTAATTCATAAATATGGAAATGCCAACGCGATCGATTTTGATAGTTTATATCTGGCAAATAGCGCTGTATCTCGACGAGTGTTAAGTGTTGAACAGTTTGTTGTTGTTTAATTGAATGTAATCTAAGCAAATAAGTCATGCAAATGTTTGTTGGAGGCGGTCATCAATCGGAGCTGTGTTGTCGATCATTCATTATGGATGATTGGTCACGTCTGCTGGGCGCCTGAAGTGACATTGACTTTCTTATTGTCTGCGCTGATAGCGCGGTGGAGCGACTCGGTGCGCGCACATGCACGCCGCTCGCCGTGACGCGCGCGCGCATCTACGCTCCGCGACCGGCTCCCGCGCGCCGGGCTCGCGACATGCCCGCAGTGAAAGTATTCAACATATTCGGCGGACAGAAGCCGACCGAGAAGCACCCTCCCTCCGCCCCTCCCGCGCAACAGGGCGCACTGCAAAAGTTCTACAGGACTTTTTCAGTCGCTCCAGAACCCGCACCCGAACACAAGGGCAGCAAAGTGACCGCGATTGCCGCTTGCCTCGAGCGCAGAATCAGTGAACCCGTGAAAATTAACAGTGATAACGTGCAAAAGTTTGTGACAAAAGTCAATATTAGCGACTCTGTTGTGAATACCAAGACTGAGAGTGCGTCGCCGCGGCAGCACGTGTACGAAAACGTAAACATTGCCGCCGATAATAATGTGGTGCGAGATCATTTACTCGACGAAACTAAAGGATATTCCTCTATCTATGAAAACGTAGCTATACTTAAAGCCGAGTCTTTACCCCCGGTCGGTACTAGTGCTGAAACTAAATTAACCAAGGCTTTGGAATCTTTCGATAAAATCTTATCGGAATTCACTTGCACGTCACTTACTTCCGATGTGAAAGCTACAAAGAATTATTTTATTCCGCCTAAATTACAAAAGTCTAAGACTTGTAGTATCATTGAATCACGTTGTATATTGAAGAAAAGTAATTCGGATCCGGAGAGTGATTGTAAAACCAGAAATAAAGTAGCACGGAACAATTCTATTGACAAAACAACGAGTCTTTGGAATCTGGACGACATGCGGGGAAAAGAATTGACCGCTCCGCTGGTGCCGCTGACTACGACACCACCCAATGACAAGATGAATCCTGATAAGTATGCTACGTATAAAATTTCATCAAAAAACTCGTCTCGGCCGAACTGCTTCAAAGCAGAAGATCTAAAAAAACTTGATGTAAAAACGAGAATACTTAAGAAAACTTTATCTAATCCACCGTCGACACCCGTTCCGGTTGTATCTAAAACGAAACCAGTAATGAAAAAAGTCGAGAAAAAAGTGAGCGACCCAAAGAAAACAAAACCTAAAACATGTACAGATAATGGATCGTTAAACATAAAGATTAGTTTAGAAAGTAAAGAGACCCCAAAATCACAAATGCAGAAAGCAAAAAGTGTGTGGGAAATAGGAAACGAATATGTGATTTCACCCGGCTTAGAGAGAACCAAGTCTACGACTTCTATCGCGGGCTCTCCTAGTAAGATCCCGGTGATAAGGAGTCAAATGTCGCATAACAAGTTCAGCAGCACCAGAGCGCTTTTTTCTCCCACTCCGGTTGATCTAAGTAATGTAGACCAGGCCAGAGAGTGTGCTCAGAAAAAGAAACCGCTTGCGCCGCGAAAAAACAACGAAAAGCCCGACGGAAGCAAACAAATAAGACAAAAGTCGCTGCTCAATCTGAAATCCGACGTAAAGAGACAAAACGATAAAACTAAGAAAGAGCCGATTGACACCAAAAGAACAGTATTGACATCGAAAACAACATTGAAAGACTACTCTGATGAAATAAACGCCGTGCGAGCCAAGCTACAGCACAGAACGATCAACAAAAGAGATTTAGTAGTTGCGCCTGAGCCCAAACGAAATGAAAATGAATCGGAGGAAGTCAATTCGACACTGTCACCTGTTAAGACTATTGTGAAAAAACTGGAGCTGAAAACGGCTAAAGAGTTGAAAACAGAATCATCCCAGTTTATAAACTGTAAGGTCATCTCACCGGTGTACAAGGAGTTATGCGTTGCAAACACAACTTTCCACAACCACTTGAGCACACTCGTCGGCCGACAAGTTAAATACGTCGAGTCGAGGGACGACTCCAAGACATGCTCGCAGATCGAGAAGCTAGCTCTGCACAAACAAACTGACGAGAAGATATCCGATACGCACTCAGACTGCAGCGACGACTCGGGTCATGTTTCCAACGACGCTGTGCACGATAACGACGTAACGTTTGATAACGTGAACGACTTGAGTCCTGTGAGTAGCGTGGACGAGGTGGATTTCAAAGTGTTCGACGGTCCCAAGCAGTTTGGGATAGATTTGTCGGAGAATGCGAAGAGCGTGTGTCCCGTGCGGCCCGCAAGGCGAAGCGGGCGCGGCATCGAGGTCGCTAGCGGTACCCGCGCCACCGACGTTCCGAAAGTGGACGAACAGGTACGACACTGTTAACATATCGATAACAACAAATTACAGGTGCTGTTTATCCGCACACCCTCGGTGCAAACATGCTACAATTTAGATCGCAAACGATATTAAATCTTGCTGCGCTCATGCTGTCTAGTCTAACAAGATATAGACTTGAAAGCTGTGCGCGGTGCACTCCCATCAATACTACCGAGCAACGGTCGAAGACCTCTTTACCATTTCGTCAACGTAACAACTTACTATATTTGTAAAATACGCACGACTAACTGTGAATGCAATGACTAAAGAAGAAATTGCACGTTATTAGTATTCGTATCAATGACCCAAACAACATCGTTTGATTCAAATTAGAATGACTTTTAAATAACCAGAACTTTCACATATTTCTATAAATTATTGTCATTTAGTTTTATTTTTATTCAATAAATGAATATTTCATTGGGGCATTTAAATTAAAGTTGCGAACGATGGAGATGTTATTACTACCGCCGGTATAGTCTTTAATATTATTGCTACCGATTTCTCTATTCCATCGACATAATACATTAATTTATGCATATACAGTGCGTCGTTTTGTATCGTTCTTGATTAATGTTCAGACGAAAGTAACACGACGGAGTCAAACGCTTTGTAGGGTGTCAAACAGCGAATCTTATTATGTAAGCTCCAACATTCTTCGATGATAATGTTTTATTTGCATAAAGCGATGATTTGTTGCGTTTATTTTATTGCGTAATCCTTTAACGAAGAACAAACGCATTCTTTTGGAAATCCGACGTAATGCTGGAGTTACGTAATGAGACCCATTCGGATTCTAGGACACGTAAATATGCACTTTAAATGGACTGTAATAATTATATTTTGAACGTTTCGGCGATTTATTTGGCAGTGTAACAGCCAGGTGTACCACAGGGGTCAATTTTGGGGCCAGATTTATTTACGCTTTTACTTTCACCAAATGTTTGCGGTTTTTACTCATTATTTCATGTCGTCTGCTGCTGTGTATTAATCTGATATAGCAATGTACTTGACTCACGTCTTGCTTATCATGGCAATGCGGTTAGAGAGTAGATTAATATGTTTTGGTAAGGTGGATTACGTATGATTTGAAGTATATACTTGAAATACACTTGTTACGAACTACGACGCTGTGGCCATGACAAAATAAATTCCGTGAACATTTAAATATACATTTCTCTTCATGCTAAATTAAAATAGCTTAAACAATTTCTATATTCATCACTATATTCTGTTCTCTCATTTAAAGTAGACCAAAACTGTTTACCTACATTTTTTCAATATCAAAAGTCAAATGTCACCGGTCATTTACATTCAGATTAGACATTATCATATTATTAGACACCATGTTTTCTCGCATATAATTTGCATCGAGGTCAACGATGTTAAAGTCTGAGCTTAAAGTAGATTTGGACCATAACACACTTTAGACAAAACTCACTTTAATCTTCCTCAGCCCGTAACAATACACTGGTATTGATTTCTATAAAACTCATTGAAATGCAGTAATTCTAATTGCGCAACTGCATACCATTTTCCGACACCCGGATCACCATACTTTGGCACCATATGACCACAGCTTTCCAAGTTTTAAATGCAGACCTCACCCTGGCGTGATGCGTTGCAAATAAAAAAGTCGCCACTTTCGATTTCGACTTTCTCGCGTCACAATGTGACAGCAAATATTACGTGCAAGTCCACTTTATGTACTTTCCATGATACTGAAGAAAATATAGAGCTGGTAGAAGAATTACATGATGAAATAGATGATTCAAAGGCTTAAAATGATTCAATGAAGCCGGTAACGTCAGACTACAGTTGATTTGTCTTGACCTCTGTAAGATCAAAAGTCAAGAACTCCAAGGCACTTTAGTTTTCACACACATAAATAGTTTTTACTAGGTATGAAAAGACTTTGAAGATCCGTTCACACGAAAGGCAAAGAGGCGTAACAAGACAAGCATAAATTGTCGGAATCCCTTGTATGTATTGCTCTAAAATGTTTCTTAATTAACGAGAAGGTATCTTTAATTTATTGATGCAGATGTTTCACCAATGGCAGATAAAGACTTTTTACTGATAAACGCGGCTCTTATTGCTTCACATTCTACAATTATTATTCATAAAATATCGTTGATGAGAATATCGTCTATAGGTACTCATGATTATCTTGTTTTTGGAAACAATGTAGATCAAAGTTAACCGAATCGTAACAATTTAAAACATCTTATTCTGAATTGTAAGCTATGACTCACTTGCGGGGTCGGAGTCCGGCGCCGCATCCAGCGATGTGAGTGCGGGAGGCTCAGAGAGCTCCCGGCGCGGGAGGCCCGGGGCTGCTGCGGTGAACAAGGAGTTCCTCCGCAAGCGGTCCAGGCCGGTAGGCGACCAAGAGTTGTCGTCAGAGGGGGAGCTGGCTTCGGCTCGCAAGATCCCCACCAGCAAGCGTGGCGGGATCCGCGGCAAGGGGAGAGGCCTCTCTGCCACCGAGAGGTCGGCGCGGCTTGCCGAGGAGGGACGCCACCCGGGGGTCGCCGCCGGTCGCGGGGTGACCCGTTCGGGCTCCTCTGATGACGAGGCGGGCGCAGACGGCGGCTCCGATGCGGAGCGTAAGGCCGGGCTTGCGAAGGAGGTGGAGGCGGCGCTGAGGGCTGTTTCTTGCAAACAAAAGCCCTCCACCAGGCACAAGGCTATACCTGCAGCGATCGCCTCCATCATGGCGGCAGCGGAGGCCAGATATGCGGGGCCCCCGCCAGACGACGTGGCCAAACTGCGGGCGGAGGTCGCTCGACTGACGGCCGCCACGGAGCTTCTCCAAGAGGAGAATAAGAAGCTCCGAGCAGACCTGGCCGGTCTGCGCGAGTCCGGCTCTCGCGAGGCGCCCCAAAATGGGGGCCAGCAGCGACCAAGCCAGCCCGTGCCGGTGGAGAACCAGGTCCTGAACCTGGTTCGGCAGGAGCTGGCTGCCTTCCAGGCGCGGTTCTCCGTCCTGGAGGGCATTGTCCTGCGCCCCCCCCTGGCGGCAAATAAGGCGCCCCCGGGCCCGAGGGCGGTCACATATGCGGTTGCTGCGGCCTCCGCACCGGGGCCGTCCAGCCAGCCCTCCGGCAGGGTTACGTCGGCCCCCGAAAAGCCGGCTCCGGTTAGGAAGGCGGCGGCCCTGAAGCAGGGCAAGGCGGCAGCCCAAAAGAAGGGCAAGGCGGCGAATGTGCCAGCGCCAGCCGCGAGACAGCCGCCGAGACAGCCACCACCGCCGCCCCCCCCGCCCCCTAAGCCTTCCGCGGCCGAGACTGGGTGGCAGGTGGCCGGAGAGAAAGCGAGGGAGCAAAGGGCGGCCAAAAAGGCCAGGAAGCGGGAGCGGAAGCGCCGACAAAAGGAGCATGGCATCGCGGCTAGGCTCAGCGCCCCAAAGACCGCGGCTGTAGTGATCACACTACAGCCGGACGCGGAAAAGAGGGGCGTGACCTATCGCGACGTGCTCGCTAAGGCGAAGGCGACGGTGGATCTCGGGGAGCTCGGGATCGCCGGGGGCCTCAGGCTTAGGGTCACCGCAACAGGGGCTCGAGTGCTAGAGATCCCCGGCGAAACCCGTGGCTCGTCCGCTGACGCTCTTGCTGAAAAGCTTAGAGCGTCCCTAAATGCGGACGAGGTCCGAGTGTCCAGGCCCGTCAAATGCGCAGACCTGCGCATCCTGGGTCTGGACGACTCGGTGACCGAGGAGGAGGTGGTGGCCGCCGTCACCAGGACCGGTGGGTGCCCTGCCGAGCAGGTCAAGGCAGGCACCTTACGTCCGGACCTGTCGGGCACGCGAACCGTAACGGTAAGCTGCCCTGTGACGGCGGCGAAAGCCATTGTGGAGGGCCGAAGGCTCTTGGTGGGCTGGGTGTCGGCGCAGGTGAAGCTGCTGGAACCCAGACCTCTGAGGTGCTTCCGCTGCCATGTGGGGCACCACGTGTCGGTCCGGTGCACCTCGGAGGTAGACCGCAGAGACCAGTGCTTCCGCTGCAGCCAGCCCGGTCACAAGGCCGCGGCTTGCTCCGCCGAACCGCACTGCGCCGCATGTGCGGCGGCTGGCAAGCCGGTCGATCACCGGGCAGGGAGCAAGGCCTGCGGTACACCTGCCAAGGCCAGGGGCAAGGGAAGGCCCTCCACCACCACCACCGCCAAAACCCCCACCGTCGCCACCACCGCTGCCGCCGCCACTGTCGCCGCCGCTGCCGCCACTGCTGCAACTTCCGCAGCGGGGCCCTCGCAGGGGGCCCGGGAGGGGGCCGAAATGGAGTGCCAGTAACGGCCCCATTACGCTTTCTCCAGGCGAACATCAACCACTGCGCCTGCGCTCAGGATCTGTTGCTCCAGAGCATGGCGCAGTGGTCGATTAACATCGCCGTGGTCGCTGAGCCGTACTTTGTCCCGCCCAGGGATGACTGGGTGGAGGACCTTAGCGGCTCAGTGACCATAATTGCGTCGGCCGCCGCCGGTACCCCGACCCTTGAGAGTGTCAGGAAGGGTCAGGGGTGCGTAGCAGCACGGTTCGGGGAGATCGTAGTAGTGGGAGTCTACTTCTCCCCGAGCCGAACTCTCGCCGAGTTCCATAACTCCCTCACGGAGTTGAGTGTCGTCATCGGAAGCCATTCCCTCCCCGTGCTTGTGCTCGGGGACTTCAATGCCAAGAACTTGGCTTGGGGTTCTCGTTTCACGGACGCGCGGGGTAGGATGGTGGAGGACTGGGCTCTGGAGACAGGCCTGGTCGTCCTAAATCGGGGTTCTGTCCCCACGTGCGTGCGGATGCGGGGCGAGTCGGTGGTGGACATCTCGTTCGCTAGCCCCGCTCTGTCGCCGCGTGTCGTTGACTGGCGCGTCATGGAGGGGGTGGAGACCTATTCCGACCACCGGTACATCCGGTTCGACGTCTCCACCCAGACCTCAAGCGCGCCGGTCCTACAGACCCCGAGTGGTCCGCGATGGGCGCTGAGGCAGCTGAACCGGGAGCTCCTCCTGGAAGCCTCGATCGTGCAGGCCTGGGTGTCATCACCTGTCAGGCCTGCCGACATCAATAACGAGGCGGGTTGGTTCCAGGAGGCCATGTCCGGGATTTGCGACGTGGCAATGCCCCGTGTTCGGCCAGGAAGCGCCCGGCGTCAGGTGTATTGGTGGTCGCGAGAGCTGACGTCTCTGCGCGAGGCGTGCGTTGCCGCGCGGCACCTGTACGCCAGGCATCGCAGGCTACGCATCCGCCCTCCGGATGCGGCAGCCATTGAGGTGGAGCTGTACGAGGGATACAGAGCGGCGAAGACCGCCCTCCAAGAGGCTGTTCGGCGGGCCAAGAATCTGGCCCGCGAGGAGATGCTGGAGTCTCTGAATGGAGATCCGTGGGGGCGCCCTTACAAGATGGTGCGGGACAAACTCCGCACCCGGGCCCCCCCGCTGACGCAGAGTCTCCGGCCTGAGCTCGTGGAGGACGTGGTGAGCGCTCTGTTCCCTTCGCGAGGGGAGCATCCTCCCCCGCCTATGGCTCCGCCGCCGCGTGCGGTGCCGGGAGCGGACCACACCGATGACGATGACGACATTCCGGAGGTGACTGGGGTAGACCTGAGAGTGGCGGTACGCAGGCTGAAAGCCAGAAATACCGCCCCGGGACCCGATGGCTTGCCTGGCAAAGCCTGGGTCCTGGCCTCTGACGCTCTCGGGCCCCGACTGGAAGGGCTCCTAAGCGCATGCTTGGAGAGAGGCCAGTTCCCGCTTCGTTGGAAGACGGGGAAGCTGGTCCTCATCCGAAAGCCAGGGCGCCCTGCGGACTCTCCGTCCGCATACCGGCCCATAGTATTGCTCGACGAGGTGGGCAAGCTCTTTGAAAGAGTCATTGCCAACCGCCTCGCCGGGCACCTCGTGGGGATGGGGCCGGATCTTGCGGAACACCAGTTTGGTTTCCGCAAGGGGCGCTCAACGGTGGATGCCATCATGCGCGTGAGAGCCCTCACGACGGGGGACGCGGTGTCCCGGGGCGGGGTCGTCTTGGCGGTGTCTCTTGACATCGCCAACGCCTTCAACTCCATGCCCTGGAGCTGCATTAGGGAGGCACTCCGGTATCACCGGGTGCCGACCTACCTTCGTCGTGTGGTCGGGGACTACCTGACGGATAGGGCCGTCATCTACCCCGGTCGGAGCGGAGAATGGAACCGGCGAGAGATGTCGTGCGGTGTTCCACAGGGATCGGTTCTGGGACCGGCCTTGTGGAACATCGGTTACGACTGGGTGCTGCGCGCCGACCTCCCTAGCGGCGTCAGCGTAGTTTGCTACGCTGACGACACGCTGGTACTGGCACAAGGGAGGTCGCACGAGGCGGCGGCCGAAAACATGACACGCGGGGTTGCGATAGTCGTGGAGAGGATCCGGCAATTGGGTCTCGAGGTGGCATTGCACAAGTCCGAGGCCATGTGTTTTCATGGGCCTCGGAATGCGTCACCGTCGGGATCCCTACTGACGGCAGGAGGGGTCTCCATCGGCGTCGGGTCGACGTTGAAGTACCTAGGACTCGTCCTCGATAGCCGGTGGAACTTCGTGGAGCATTTCCGACGTTTGGCTCCCAAACTGGAACGGACAGGGGCTGCCTTTAAGCGGCTCTTGCCCAACCTGAGGGGTCCAAACGCCTCCTGCCGGAGGCTCTACGCGGGGGTCGTGCGGTCCATGGCCCTTTATGGGGCCCCGGTGTGGGCGCGTTCTTTGAGGCGGCGAGCCGCCCACTACCTGAACGCGCCCCAAAAGGTGATAGCCATAAGGCTAATCCGCGGGTACCGCACGATCTCCGGTGAGGCGGCTAGCCTCCTTGCCGGATTGCCGCCATGGGATCTGGAGGCGATAGTCCTCGCGCGCCTGCACGAATGGCGCGCGGAGGCACTAAGTCGGTTGGAAACTCCGCTGCCGCGGCAAATTGCCGCTCAGCGGACAGACCTCCGGCGTGATCTCATGGCGACATGGAGAGAGCGACTGTCGCAACCCCGTGCAGGGCACGCCACCATAGTGGCGATAAGTCCCCTCTTTGAGGAGTGGCTAGAGAGGCGCCACGGCGCCCTCACCTACCGCCTGACGCAGGTCCTCACCGGACACGGTTGTTTCGGGAGGTTCCTGCACCGGATCGGGCGGGAGGAAACGCCCGGGTGTTTCCATTGTGAGGATCGTCCGGAGGACACGGTGGAACATACCGTGGAGGTCTGCCCCGCTTGGGCGGAGCACCGTCGTGTCCTCGTTGCGGCGATCGGCGGCGGCGATCTCTCGCGTCCGGCCCTGGTTCAAGCCATGGTCCGGAGCGAGAGGGAATGGGAAGCCGTCACCTCCTTCTGCGAAACAGTCATGCTAGTGAAGGAGGTGGCGGGACGTGAGAGGGAAAGAACCTCACGTCCCAGCCGCCGCGGGAGACGCCCTGGGCGTCGGGGGTCACGTGGTGGCTCCCGGCCACCGTAGGCGCGGGCCTGTGGACGGCGAGCTATGGGCTAGCTCGCCGTCCGGCCGTCTTCTGACGACAGGCCGTGTCGATGGCGCGTTCGTGTTCCACGCGCGCCTCAAAGAGATGTCAGCAACGATGTAGGGGTCTGCAAGGACCGATGCCTGCCAGGGCTGCGGGACTGTTCGAAAGAGATACCGTGGCCCTGGAACACAAAGGGCAAAGAAGGAACATGGATGGGTTTTAGTCAGTACAAGTCTGACACTCCCTTCCGCTCCGCCCAGAGTGGGGGGGGTCATTTGATGATTTCCCATCCGAAAAAAAAAAAAAAAAAAAAAAAAAGCTATGACTCACTTTATGGAGGAAAAACGAGTTATCTAAACATCTCAATTACTTTACAGCACAACTGACCTAGTTTAAGCTTTTACAGATCTTCATTTATTGATCGAATACCTAAATCTATCAATGGATAAACCTAGATAGGAAATAGATTTACATCTCGTTTAACCTTAATCTTTCACATTAATTCATTCAGGTCAGAAATTCAGTCAACCCAATTAAAATCTTTCTTGTGTTCCTCATCACTTGCACGTTCAAATGTATCGCAGATGGCAGCATCTTACAAAAACATTAACTTACGTAGAACTTAATCATTTTGTACGAGGTAAATGTTAAAATGTGACGTATAAATCAATAAATTGAGGAATAACGAGTTTAATGTGATATAGTACAAAAGCGATGATCGTTTCCGTTAGATGATCTTTCTATCCAACTTTCCACATCTCTTCGAATTCATCGCCAGACTTCAGCAATTCGATTTATTTAGTCACGTCTTCTATTTCGAAGATTGCTTTCAAATTAGACATTAAGTTAGGTTCGAGTCATGTTGTTGGCATCTGATACCGGGATATGCTCATCACGTACTGCTTTCGCTGGGGGAAAGCCTGTCCTTCTGTCAAAACGACTAAAACATTGGCTAGTGCCGCTGGTATTGCTCAATCTGTCTTCGCAATACGTAACGGAGTAAAGGTTTACTTTCTTTTCATTTCTTGTATTTTTATTGACATTTGCTGCTTTGCTTTGCTTTGTTTGTTTAAACACCAGTTATGACAACAGGCAAATCAAGTCTAAACATTGTTTCATTCTCCATCATTTCCTAACTACTAATACCAGGTCATGTCAACGGTACCTGCATTTGCTTCACAAATATTTACATTTACTCGTGTTCCATGTTCGCGTGTCGCGTCGCTCGTAAATGTGTGCCGGTTCCGCGGTTAATCAGTTCTTTCCGTTTCTTCTTGACCTTTTATTGCCTTTTTCTTTGCCTCTTTCATTCTACTTGTCTAGACATGTGTTTAATACATCATACTTCCTTTATTTTTAACTGCAAAAGGATCGTAATAAAAGTTGTTTTTAAATGGCTCATTTAGAAATCGTCTTTTGGATTAAAAACTCTGTTCAGTTTTGTGTCCTATGTTCGCTGATCATCGATTTGAACTGGAAATTGAGCTTCACTTTAGCATTATAATTATGACACGTGTATTTCGGTACATACTATTCTCACTAATACCCTGTGCGCTTGCTCGGTTGATCGATCGTCGCCCTCACTTGTTAGCTCTGCATGCAGCATGCGATTTCTAGCGGTACTAATGCGCCAAGCGTCAATACCGTTAAAATTCTTATGATTCTGCAATGAACAGCGCAAATTGGTAAATTAAAACATATCTTCCTAAATTATTATGTTCCTGATTCCGTGTTTAATGAAACTTAAGGCGACGAATAACAAGACAATCTACATAATAAATATTGAATGAAACACATTCAAGTTGTTATGTAAAAATAACATATCTGATGAATTCTTGAGTCACTTCGGAAGTTAACATTAAACAGTTTATCAGTCATATGTGGTTATGAAAATAAGTTCTGTATCCAAATATTTTGATTTGGGCCGCCTGAGAGTTTTGAAACAAAAGTCAGTTCAAGAGTTCCTCTTAACACAATATCATCTACTCAAATATACTGCATCACAGACGATGATCGATTATTTACGAAATTGTTTGAGACGTTTCCTCTCCGAAGTCTGGCGATATGTAAGAAGATTATAACTGGGGGCACAAAATGGCTGCTTTAGCAGAATCTTATGAAAATAATATGAATCATGTTAAAATGGTCACAGACGCAGTTAATATTATCAATTGTCACTTTGAGACCACTAGAGAGACCACCTATTACGATTCTGCTAAAAGCGGTCATTTAAGGCCCGAACTTTAACTTGTATTAGTACTTAAAATACTTTTTTGTGCTATTATTCTATGTTTATTTTGACTTCATCTCTTAATTTGGAATACACTATAAGGTCCTCAAGAGCGTGCTCTTCTGTAACCCTTTCTTATTTAATGTCTTTCTTAGTTCCTTACTTGCCTCTGTCTTTGATACCTGGTGAGAACTTATAGGGCGTCTATTCTAAAAGAACACATAGAACAACGTACTTATATTTAGAAACTCATTCTCTCACAGTATCAATTGTATATCGATTTCACTTTTTTATCTCGTCTTGTAATTATTTGAAAAGTGTATCAATCACCGTTGGTAATTATATTTGCGTTTGTGTCGGACCGGCTTCTACAATATAAGTAATTAATATGTCGACTAGTATCTACGTTTTGTCCGTACGTTCGAGAAAGTCTATTATCAATACAATAGCTGTTAGGTACTACAGACATGATTGCCTTGTATAAGTCTTACAGAACTTTTTTCTCTGTCTGTTCTTCAATGTATGAGTTACTTGTGTGATTCATTGGTAGCGTTTGAAATAGGATTAATTTAGGCTTGTTATTGGGTCAGAGACCTCTCGTTAAGGAATAGGCCGTGTTTATGAAAGGAAACACTGATTCAGATTGAGCTGCTTTTTTTCTTTGATATTAATTTAAATACACCATTCATTTCAAACATTATTTAATGAGATGGCAGCTTGATCTTTTTGAGCTCTTTGGATGTTCTGCTTGCTCCAAAATGGGTCCAAGAGCAGTTCTTATGTTTTTGTATAAAATACTGGACATAAACAGTCTTGATTGGCCATTTATGCCAAAAGCAAGCTTGTCATCTTCATACAAAAAGTTTGATTGCATGTAATTTTTGTTAGACTAAAAACTAAACCTGTTGTTTGACGTAGGTACATTCTAAGTAGCTTTTGACATGCAAGACATTGTTTGAGTAATAGCAGACGTTTTTTCAGAAAACATTCTCATGGTCAATTAAAAAAAAAACAACCAAACCATCAAACTCCTTTTGCGTTTCGTCGAAGTCGGGCAAAAACACTTAAGTTTTGACACAAGACAAAACAGGTCGTATGGGGAAGTGTCAAAGTCATTTCTCTGTTTGTGAAGAAACTTTTTTGGCGCTTAGTGTCTTAAGAAAAAGTTGTCAATTTATGTGCGTGAGTACTTACGCAATTTGTAATGTAACTGTCAGTCGTCTACGTGTCTAAGTAACACCTTGGTTGTATTTCACAGTAATTTCTAGTATTATTAGACTTTCTTTTGCTGCTTTTATTGTAGGTCTGTTGATGATAGGAAATAGGAATGGTGTTAGTCAGCTGTATTTTCTTTAAATATTGAATATTGTTTTCTTTTTTTTTTCTTTATATCTTGATGGAATTGGTTACACTAAGATAATCTAAAATGATACTACTAAGATAATCTAAAATGCAGATTTATGTCATAGTGTAACTGTTTATTTTCCCGAATAAAAAATTTAAGAAAATATATTTGCGACTCAATTCGAAAGCTTGTGTTTCTAAAAATCTTCCTAAAATCAGGAGTAAATTGTGAAACGAAAAAATCAAAATATCCGAACGAAAGGAGACTCAAATTTCCAACATTCGATAACTTTTCACGTCACGACCAGAATAATGAAACGACACCATAAAAACGTCAAATAAAAAAACTCTTTCAAAACGTGGTTACGAAATGTTGGCGGCACCTGACAATGCCTGTAATGACAAGCCTGTAGGTAATTGAGAGCAGCAGGTGGTCGCGCGTGGTTGACGACTCCTTACAATTGAGTGTCGTGAGATTGGTAATGACCACCGAATACTGTATAGGCATTTTAGATAAAAGTGGCTTGATCATCATCATTATCATCACTGTCTTTAGTTTCCAGCCTCCTATCTTATATCACCTGTTGTGTTTTCCTCAGTAGCTTGTTTATTGCCTTATCAATCTTTTTCTACTGTATGTGCGTGTTCAACTAGTAAGCCCAGTGAACGCTTCGGTTCCTCTGGTAATGTTGAAATGGGAATATCAGCCTTCATCACGAATTTTGTAGAAATAAGGCCCGGCTAAGATCGTAATTCCTAAGTTATGTTCAGGTTTACAGTACGACATTTCTGCGATTCAATCCGGACTTGTCCTCAATAAATAAAGGTGTGCTCACCCTGTGACATCGGACATAAAATTGACAACGGTAAAGTTTAGCTATTCAATCGTGCATACTTTGGTTAGAGGAAAAATATTCAGACTTAGAATTGCCTATCTCGTAAGCATTACTATCGATAAAGACCATATCAAAACACTTGTAAACAAGGTAAAATTACATGCTAATGCACTAAACAGTTTCATAGTAAACGTAAATTCAATGGTAGTGACGACAACGCCTATAACTAAAGAAAGTAATATACTTCTCGAAGTTATACTCAAGAGTAATCATACACAAACGAAAAGTGCCATCGATACAAGAGCTGTCAAAGATCTCAATGATCATTATCCTATGATAATTCCATAATAGTAGTCAGAAGTTCTTTGTGCACAGCCAGAAGTGAAACTCGAATCCCCCAGCCAGCTTGGCGACTAGAAATCACGGAATGTTTTCTCTGAAACTGCTTATTTGAATAATAAAGGTAGATTATTGAGTCTTTAGCTTTTCTGATCTGCGAATTAATCGCATAGTTAATGTGTAAGAGAGTTGAGACGTGCTGAGATTAGGCGTAGGGTTATGTTTTCTGAATGAGGTTGAGTCTGAATCGTGTGTGGAATATGTTTAGCATTGCAGCTTCTTTCTTTTCTCTTTACTAATGGCTGACTAAAATCTATGTTAGCCAGACACTACAAGGGCTTCCTAAGCTTACAACGCGGTCTCTTTAATGGCATCTTCAAAAATATTTATATCATTGTCGGCTTGATATTTCTCATCTTTATTGGATTTGATTTTCAGTGTGATTAGACTTTGCTAAAAATCTATCCGAATTTTAAATCGAGTATCTACTTCTGTCTTCTGCAAGGTACAGTTTCCATCAACAATAATGAAAACTTTAATTCTTAAATCGTCAATATTTTAACGTCCTGAGCGAAAGATCTTTCAGATGACGTCTTTGATAATTCTGATGATGATTATGATACAAAATTACAAATACCTACAGTCAGAGAAAACCAAAGCAAGCAAATAAACCCAGCTTATCTGTAATGTAACCAAAGAAAAGTGTCACATCGAAATTACCAATTATAATGATAACACATGAAACCACCATCGTATGCTATTATTTCTCGGAATCCGAAGACGTGTTGATATGCTGACACCGTATCGCATCGTTAGTTAGCCGGGTTCGCCTTACGTGCTCCGACTTATGTGCGCCTAGTAATGCGTCGCAGAATATCGTATCGCTACTTATCTAAACGTTAGATCCTAGATAGGTAACTATGATTATTTTTGCATGATTTTGCAGATCTAATGTTCGAGTTTCGTCATAACTTGGTGAGATTCTATTCATTACTCCACGTCCTATTTGGAGTTTACTTAGAGCTTTTTTCTAAAAGTCAACCGATATGTTGTAATTAAAAAACTGACTATTTTGTCAACGGATAGTACTGCTCCTAAATCGACCTTCTGTCTATTCTTCTGCAAATTTTTACTAGATATGTTTGGCCCAAAATTCAGCTTCGCAAATTCCGCTCGCTGATGCAGGCATAAGATCGTCAAGTGTGCAGGTGTTAGGGCATGCAGCGCAAGATCGAAGATGGGCCATTGTCTATTTAAATATTCCGTTTCTGATCTCGGGGTCTGCCGGTATCTTCTGAGCGTGTCGATGGCAATCTAAATCAATCGACCCATTTGACGACAAGTTTTTTGCCTGCTGTATCTCATTACTGGGTAAAAGCTTTTCTGTTATCCCATCATTTAATTTCATTTTTAATTTATTACTTCTTTCTTGTTTATACCAAATCTTATCACATAAAGTGACGGTTACGCCAGCATTCGTAAGCTATTGTTTTTTTTTTAAATCATCATTGCCATAACGTTCTCGTTTTCAAACAGTTTTTATTACAAATGGCCGTCTGTTACCTCACGTTACGACTGAAGACGAGTTGGTTCATGAGCTTACGTGCGTTAAGCAGTATGCAGTTTTAACAGTAAACGGATAATTGCTGATTACTCGTAGTGATTTTGCAAGCATCTGGTTTATAAATGCAGAAGGTGTTTTTTTGAATGGGTTTATGTGTTGGCACTTACTTATGTTCTGCCTGGCGTAATAATTTGTTTGTCGGTTTGCGCGAATTGGACGCTGAATAATTGATTAGTCGCTTGCATCTTGATCTATGATCATTGGCAGTGGTAACACCTCCAGAGTAATACCATCGGTTTCTTCTTCGTCATCTTTTCACTTATCTGGCTTGTGAAACATACCCAATAATTATTTTACCTCATTCACATCCATTTCGCCAGCAACTTCTTCATTATCTAACTATAATTTAAAAAATATGGAAAACTATTACAAACCTACCTATAAAAGCTATTTAATTTTTATTTATTTTTATAAAACTTACAGCTTTACATTCGAGTACTCAGTAGTAGTATGTAGAAAACGGCCAATAACAAGTTTCTACTTATACAGGGTTGCGCCGACAATACGACAATAAATTAAACTGCGTATTTGTCATATTGTCGTCGCCACCTTGTATATTATTTTCTCTACTTCAGTGAACCCTTCAAACTAGCGAGTAGCATGAAGAAATAATGGCTTTCTACAACAAACGACTGGCTCATACTTTTCCTGTGCCATTTCCCGACATAGAAAGTTGGGCGCTGCGTAATCACGTGTGCAGCAAAGTAGGGCTGACTCTTTGAGGTTTTTAAAAGGAGATTTTTGCCTATCTATGCAGATTTCCAGAATCTGCTGAAATTGTGCCCGGTTGATGGCAATAAGATCGCCCCATATTATATGGGACTTAGGAAAAATGAAGCAACCGCTTGATAGAAGAAATATTATTCTCAACAACAAAAGCTTTTCATACATTGCAGAACAAAGATTTTTGATATTTATTTTCTGACTGCTTCAAAATAACAAAAATTAAAATTCAGAACATGCTTGAACGTTTAACGTCGATTATTATTAAAGTAAAGTCTGATTTTCCATTCATTTTGATCATGTAGGTATTGAATAAAGGGTGTAAATAGTTCCTTAACATAACTGAAAGGCACTTGTTCTGCCCGTCTCTGCGATCATTTTTTTGTTCTAGATCATACCTGGGAACCTTCTAGTTACGGAGATATTGGGGGTCAAAGTTCCAACTTATTCACAAGTTTTTTTTTAAATACATGTTTTTAATGTAAGATTTTTTACTTTACACACCTCCACGACCCCCGTACTATTCAATCCATCCATCAGCACAATCGTTTGAGTGCTTTCCATCGAGTCCTACCGTAAAACGTGATTTTTCACCCCAAAAAAAAAGTCGATTCCCAGCAATAATTTTTGCGTAAAGTTACTTAGTTTGATGTACAGAATGCTTGGTTGACGGCTATGTGAAGGGCCTGTTTACACCCTGTATGTATATTTTCTCTTAAAAGTGAAAACCCTGAGATAGTTAAAGCCTTATTGCTTCAGACAGGCGGCATTCTTTGATGGTGTATCGTAAGCAATTAGTAATTACATAATTGAGACTGTTAAATATTACCATTTAATTCAATTATTTTTTTCGAGATTTCACTTGTTTGGTGAAAATAAAATAGTTTGTGGAGAAAACTAGCAAAGTGTAGCTTGATATTTTAATGGGAACCAATAAAAAGGTGTTTTTAAAAAATGACTGATAATATTGCTGTTCCGAAATAATATTCTTTAACCATGAATATAATATCTACAAAAACCCACAACACATTTTAAAACGTAAAAAAATCGTTTAAAAAAACTAAATTCACATCCGCATCTCCTGTTTTAAATAATTATCTTAAGAAACAAAAAACAATGTAATCAACTTTTTTTTTTGTTTAATTCGTCTTCTTCATCATGGTCGGAATACTGGTTTAATTTACTGTAATTATAATTAAAATCGCGAAGACCCTGAACTTCTGGTGAATCACGAAATATTTGCGCCGGCGCATCTTCACGATTTTCAAACGATACGTTCTCTTGATGACCGTTGATTCGTTTCATTAACTGTTATTTACTTAAAATAGATAATTATTTTGTTTTGTTTTGATTTGGGAGCAACAAAATTTATATTTAAGATATGCTGTTTAAGTTTAGATCTCTTATATTCCGTGTGGTTAGTTCCTAACCTGATGTCAGAGTTTTAATGCCACCCATCGTCCTCTGACTTGGCTTTACAGGCCGTCGAGAAATATCTCTCAGGCATACTGGTATGATTTCTTCACGATGTTTTCCTTCACCGAAGCAAGTGATAATAATTATACAATAAGCACTTGAATCCGAAAAATCAGAGGTGAACTGAGAGGAGTTTAGATAATTTCGTGATTTTCACTTTTGATTCATTATTAAGTTCTGAGTTACTACGAGTGAAAGAAGCCGAATGTAAGGCACAGATGAACGATAAATTAAGAGTCTGATATCAGTTTAATTGAGGTAGTACCCAACATAACATCACGCCTGTAATCTCCGAAGGGTAGGCAGAGGTGACCATATAGTAGACTATAGGTTATGCCCGCGGCTTCGCCCGCGTAAACGCGTACCGGGATAAAACTATCTGTGTGCCAAATTTCTTCCAAATCCGGCCGGTAGTTTTTGCGTGCATGTAACAAACATCCATCCATCCATACATCCTCACAAACTTTCGCATTTATAATATTAGTAGCATATCCATATTTCCCTTTTTGAGGAGCTCGTGGCTAAATAATAACAGCCGCTCGGATGGATCTTTAGGTTAAGCCGTGCTTGCCTAGGTTGGTCTGTGGATGCGTTAAGCCGTTGGTCCCGGGTGTCATTTGTAAATCTTTGACAGTCGTTAGGTAGTCAGTGGCCCAAAAAGTCCGATAATCAGTCTTACCAAGGGGTATCGTATTACCCAGTATTAAATGGGTTGTGGAGGTCAGATAGGCAGTCGCTCCATATAAAATACTGGTATTCAGCTGCATCCGGTGAGACTGGAAGCTCACCCCAACATAGTTGGGAAAAGGCTAGGCAAATGATGATCACATTTCCCTTTTTGCAGTTATGTGCGAGTCCCAAGTAATTGAGGACGAGATACTATGAAAAGCAAATCGTTGGTACATCATGAAAGATAATATTATCTGCCAAGCTGCATCGCTTGTGCACAAACAAGCACAGATGCACGGTGCACCGGTGCGACCCAGTTATCCACTGTAGCTAATATGGACATAACTGCAGAAATAATCTGCTGTTACTGTTCGAGATAACTACGAGAAAGATCGTTTGCTGATACCTGAGGGAAAGGTTGTAGAGTATCTTGTATATGATGGTATGTGTACATGTTTTGTATAGGCTAACTTTCATTTAGCTATCATAGCCCCGCTTTATTTATTTATTAGCTGTTGCCCGCGACCTTCGTCCGCGTGAAATTTTAGCCTATCCCCTTCCTCGATAAATGGGCTATCCAACACTAAAAGAATTTTTCAAATCGAACCAGTAGTTCCTGAGATTAGCGCGTTCAACCAAACAAACAAACTCTTCAGCTTTATAATATTAGTATAGATTTAACAATTCAATCACAAAAGTACAGAGGTGGACTTAATGCCATAGGCATTGTCTACCTTTGGGTGATGCAGAGACAAGCAGTGGTAGGTATATCTGAGAATAATCACGAGTTGTTCGTCAAGGGTTCGATCTTCGGTAGGCGCGTTACTATGAGTAATTTATTTCATAACGACTGATCTCAAAAATTGCCTCGTTAGTCTACTGGTCGCAAGTGCGACTGCTGAGGATGAAGTCTTGGGTTCGATTCCCCAGGTCGAGCAAAGTGTTATTGAGTTTTTCCATCAGGAATTTCTCAGTAGCAGCAAGGGAGTCTGGTTTTGTCTGTTTACCCCTTAAGTTGGACGACTTTTACAAGAATCGCGGAGAAGTCATGGCTGGCAATCATGAATGATGATATCCGAAGCCGAAAGGCACTTGTTCTCCCCGTCATTGCGATAATTTTTTTGTTCTATACCATACCTGGGAACGTTCTAGTTACGGAGATATTGGGGGTCAAAGTTCCAACTATTTACAAATTTATTTTTTCAAACATGTTTTTAAAATAAGATTTTTACTTTAAACACCTCCACGACTACCGTACTATTCAGTCCATCCATCAGCACAATGTTTTGAGTGCATCACATTGAGTCCTACCGTAAACAGTGATTTTTCACCCCAAAAAAAAAAGTCGTTTCTCAGCAATAATGTTTGCGTAAAGTTACTTAGTTTGATGTACAGAATGCTTGGTTGACGGCTTCGTTAAGGGTCTTGTTACACCCTGTATAATCAGCCAGTAACACGTCCACTGATACACAAACCTACTCTCTGTGGAAGAGAGACAAACAGTCTGATAACAGCTATCAGACTGTTTGTATATTTTTTTTGTAGTGTTTATTATGTTTTATATTATAACCCAAGTACTGGTTATTATTAATACTAGAAACGGGATATTTACCATGTTTACTGTTGTGATGTTTGTTTTTTTCCAAGTACTGTTTATTTGTCCCTCCCGCTCTGCCCTGGGTGGGAGGACTCATTTGATGATTTTACCAGTACTGTTTATTTTATTTTTCTATTGATGTAATAAATATTTATGCTGTCTTGGCTTCCGTAAGTTTCTTCAAGGGTGACTACTGAAAACCAGCGCTGTGCTGTGGGCCCCCCATAGCACAGCATCATGCTGAGTGGTAACCTGCTTGTCGCAGTCACGACGCGCAAGCTGTTAACTTTTTTCTATTTTTGTTCCGTCCTGTTGAATTTATAGTTTATTGTTTATTTTTTTTGTAATTTTGTATTATGCACGTCTATGTCCCTGCGACAAATAAATATTTTTTCTTTCTTTCTTTGTCTAAGACCGTAACTAGTGTCTCCAGTTACTGTCCAAGATCTTACCTATTGTCTCGACAGCAATAACTAACCTCCATTAAATTGATCTATCAAGCTAGCCACTTATCAAATGACCTAATTACATTACCAGTAGTCAATGAAAACGGACACTTCAATAGCAAGAGATTTATAAACAACAATGATAGTCTCAGTTGTTGTCGTGCGATGCGTTCCATAGGTGAATGGAATTTGAATCTATATATATAAAAATCAATTGCTGTTCGTTAGTCTCGCTAAAACTCGAGAACGGCTGAACGGATTTATCTTATCTTGGTCTTGAAATGTTTGTGGAGGTCTAGGGAAGGTTTAAACGGTGAGAAAAATTCGAATAATTGGCAGGTAGTAGGTAGGTAGTGGGTAGGTAGTGGGTAGGTAGTGGGTAGGTAGTGGGTAGGTAGTGGGTAGGTAGTGGGTAGGTAGTGGGTAGGTAGTGGGTAGGTAGTGGGTAGGTAGTGGGTAGGTAGTGGGTAGGTAGTGGGTAGGTAGTGGGTAGGTAGTGGGTAGGTAGTGGGTAGGTAGTGGGTAGGTAGTGGGTAGGTAGTGGGTAGGTAGTGGGTAGGTAGTGGGTAGGTAGTGGGTAGGTAGTGGGTAGGTAGTAGGTAGGTAGTGGGTAGGTAGTAGGAAAAGGTGCATTGCAACGCATGCCGGGTACAGCTAGTCTATGATAAATTGGCATAGAGTAAACAGTAGCTTAATAGTTAAACATCATCATCTGCCTAGCCTTTTCCCAATGTTGGGGTCGCCTTCCAGTCTAACCGGTTGCAGCTGAATACCAGAATTTTACATGGAGCGACTGCCTATCTGATCACCACAACCCAGTTAGTACTGGATAATACGATACCCCTTGGTAAGACTGGTTGTCAGACTTTTTGGGCCACTGACTACCTAACGACTGTCAAAGATCTACAAATGACACCCGGGACCAACGACTTAACGTGTTTTCCGAGGCACGGAAGAAACTCGGTATGTAATGGGTGGTCACCCGTCCACAGACCAACCTAGGCAAGCACGGCTTAACCTAAAGATCGACCCGAGAGCTGTTATTATTTAGCCACGAGCTCCTCTAGAGCTTAATAGTTAGACATAAGTAATTAACTATAGTTTTTACTGATTTTAAGCCTTGACTGCTTCATTGGTCTAGTGGCGTGGAGTCTTTGGTTCGATTCCCAGATCGGACATCGTTGTTTGGTTTCTCCATCAGAAATTTGTCAGTAGCGGTATCGAAGTCCAGATTGAGCCCAGTTGATAGCAATAGACTCGTCTCCTATTACTTGGGACTTAAATATAAATGGTGGGATACAAGTGTACTGAAGGTACACCTCTCCCTAACTTTTCCCTCTGGACATATCCTGGAGCAAGGTAATAGGTAGGGTAAAGCCGACCAACGACTAAAGACGAAGACATAAATTTGCTTTCACTCAGTCGAATTGCCAAAAGAAAAACATCTAAATATATAAAATGGTAAACTGACTGACTGACCGACTGGGTCCGCTGGTCTTAGACGCATGAAACTTGGAGGGTGTGTTTTTTGTGAAGAGTAAGTATCCACTAAGAAAGGATTTTTGGGAATTCCACTCCTAAAGGGGTGAAATAGGGGATGGAAGTTTATATGAAAGGCCGTCAGTTTTGAAGTTAGGATCTTCAAATTTTGTGTTTAGGCTGACGATTGAAAATTAATTAATACCTGTCTCAGTGTTTTTGATAATTCTTCCCCCGAAGGGTTAAAAAGGGGGATGAAGGTAAGTAATCGGATATTATGGGCAAAAGCTAATCATCCATAATCGTCTACCGAAAGAGCATATATTTTATCATACATATTTTTATAATAAAACTTAGAATCAGGTAAAACTTTTACCCGAGAAACCGCAGGCCGGAACTTCGAAACGATTTCAGAAATGGCAACCACTGTGTAACTCCTAACTGGCCATTCACGTCCATCTTATGCACTTGCTCCAATAACAGGTGCCATTATACTTGCGCTATAAGTAGGCCACGTCTATAAATGGCCATAGACTACATTGTGGTAAATTGTTAATGGGTGCACAGCGTGGTATGGGCTATGGAATCTGTGGACCAGTTGGGATTGATTTATGTGGTTCTTTATGAGTTTATACGTTTAGACTAGTTTTTGCCCGCGACTTCGCCCGCGTGGATGTCGAAAAAATATCTCACCCGAACAAACATAGTTACTTACCTTCATCCCCATTTTTAACCCTTCGGGGGTAAAATTATCAAAAACGCTGAGACACGTATAAATTAATTTTCAATCGTGAGCCTAAACACAAAATTTGAAGATCCTAACTTCAAAACTGACGGACTTTCATATAAACTTCCACCCTCTATTTTACCCCTTTAGGGGTGGAATTCCCAAAAATGCTTTCTTAGTGGACACTTACTCTTCACAAAGAACACACCCTCCAAGTTTCATGTCTCTAGGACCAGCGGTTTGGGCTGTGTGTTGATATATCACCCAGTCAGTCAGTCAGTTTACCATTTTATAATATAGGTGTGTGCTTGGTTGAGTATGAAAAAAATAATAGTTCTAAAACTAAAACCCGAATACTGAAAAATCACGCTCTAAAAAGTATGAAACAAGAAAATATTCTCGTCTGAAAAATTGTCGTCTATAAACAAAGTACACGTTATATATTTTAATGTATTTAATAAATATTTATAGTGATGTCCAGAGGATAGCCGTGCTCGTAAGCCACTTTGCCTTAAACCTTATGATCCCTTATTACTGTTAGAATGTATTGTTTTTTTAGCTATAGCTTATAACCAGCGGACAATCAAGGCGCTTCCAACGATACCTCATTTCATTTGTCAAATTATGATAAGTATTCCAGTAGTTTTGAGGGAACAGATGAACATAAATACATACACACATATACCTTCATACATATGTACCGGTCAAAATCCCTTTTTGCGTCGTATGAGAGACTATAAAACTGCTGAGCATGGGGTCCTGGGTTCAATTCCCGGGTCGGGCAGTGTTATTGGGTTTTTCCATCAGGAATTTCTCAGTAGCAGCCACGGAGTTTGGATTTGTGCCCGGTTGATGGCAATAGGCTGGCCCCCGGGGTATTACATGGGACTTAAACATAACTGGCGAAATGTGGGCGTAGGTACTATTATTTCCACCTCTATCTTACCCTTCGGGGATTACAGGCGTGATGTTATTAATATCATACCTTGATATTGTTCTAAAATACTGCGAGTCTGATCCTGACTAATAAAAAACCAACTAAGTATAAAATCTCTAACACACGATGTCTCTACACTTAAGCATAGCAAAAGACATCCTAAAACACGTCCATTACACACATTATTGCTTAACATAATAATTACACTTGCGCAGGCGATGTTTTTGATGAAAAAAAAATCGAGAGTGATGGCCTGAAGTGTTACATAAATAAAATTGACTTTCATTTCTAACGCGCCGAGGTACAATTATACTGCTATAGACGAGTACATGCGGGCTTTCAGCTGCTGTAGCGAATTTCACATGAAAATTTTCGAGAATGATAGATTTGGTATTCAGTCTGTTTTGTTATATTTTAGTACGGTATGGTATGGTCTGATATGGAATATTTTAGTGTTTTCTGTAGTGCTTTATGAAGACTTGAAGAGACAAGCCATTGAAGCCGTGTATATCGCGATACATCCTATAGTATTGTATCCCATTGATTAATGATTCAAAGTCCCTCCTCAGAGCACTAAGGGCACTTGCACGAGCACACCTCTGTTTTTAGGGAACTTTTTAAAATTTTTCATACTTCTACACCAAGCTGCGGTTCAAGATTGGCTTTATCTCCCAGTGATTAAATTTTATTAGACTGAAATAGTTTTAAACGAGGAGCTCGTGGTTCAATAATAACAGCCGCTCGAGTCGATCTTAAGGTTAAGACGGCCTGGCCTAGATTGGTCCGCGGATGGGTATATTACATACAGAGTTTCCTCCGTGCCTCGAGAAACACGTTAAGCCGTTGGTACCGGCTGTCATTTGTAGATCTTTTGAAGTCGTTACAGGTAGTCAGTGCCTCAGTGGCCCCGAAAGTCTGACTTACATGAGACCGGACACTTCATGGCTCTTTTAGACGAATAGCTTAACGTCCAATTCATAATTAAAGACAAAAACGTCAAATATTTTGGAACCAAATATTCCACTCTCTGATGCATGAATTCTCCCTAAATATGCAGATTTACCTAACGACAATCTCCTTTGTTGCAGATCATGTTCAGAGGCGGCGTCGTCGGCGAGCTGGACGCACGTCGCGACGCCGCACTCGCGCGGGTGCTCGTCCGCCTGCAAGCGCGCGCCCGCGGCTTGCTCGCGAGGCGGCGCGCGCAACGCCTGCGCACGCAACACACGGCCGCACGCTGCGTGCAACGCAACGTGCGCGCATTCCTCGCGGTGCGGGATTGGCCTTGGTGGCGGTTGCTGGTGCGAGTTACACCGTTGCTGGCTGTACATCGGACTGAGCATCGGCTTAAGCAGGCACAGGTATGTTAAAAATTTAGGTACCGATCGTATAAAGCTCATGACACACCAGTGATCCATGATGCAGTGCAGTCTTCAGTGCTTTAAGCACTGGATCGACGTCACCTTACCTCATTTTAACTCGCATATACCGATGCGAGACGATGACATTACAGACGGATGCTCGATTTGAAGTGATGCTGATGGTCACTGCTTGACCTTAGGTCCTCGTAAAAAACACAGACCGTGTTGAAACGTTGAATCAACTCTAAATGAGTCTTATTAAGTTTACCTTTATGGTGTTTTTAATAATAAAACTGACCGCGATCAACAGCACATCGAAACCGAGTTCAAGAGCTGTCAGTGCCAAAATTTCGTAACAATGATGACACGGGAATGAAGGCAATGTGGGGAAGAAAGTTTTGCGTGTGAATGTGGGTGGCTATAAGAGTAGAGGAAGCGCAAAGAAACGATGGATGTACTGTGTCAAGGATGATATGGCTAGAAAGGAGGTGACTGCTGAGATGACGAGTAACAGAGAAGTATGGAAGAAGAAGACATGGTGCGCCGACCCCAAATGAATTGGGATAAGGCCAGGAGAATGATGATGACACGGACAGCTCTTGAACGTGGTAATCTAAACCATGCCACCATGATCGCATTCAGTTTAATTGGTGAAATTGGCTCTTATTCTCATAACCAGAAGTGATTTTGATTGTTGTGACCACATATGCAATGTCTTGTATTTAAGTATCTTCCACGTCCGGATTCAATAGAAACGGATCTATCTACAGGGTGTTTGGTTAAACCTGGGCAATACTTTAAGGGACTACAGTACTCATAAATATGAGCAACTTTTACTTTGGGGCTAACTATGAAAAATGATTAAAAAAATCGGCTGCCATAGTTAAAGTCGCTTATTTGCATGGGTACTACATGCCCCTAAAGTATTGCCCACGTTTAATAACCCCCTGTAGATGGAGCACGTATTTCTATAAAAGTTCCATCGTAAATTATACCGTCTTTGTTCATTCACATCGCTAACTCCAAAAGCAATTTATCAAAATTGTTTTTATTACAGGTATTATGATAAAAGTTTCGCGTTAGGTCATAAAACGTCTGTTCGTCTGTTCGTCTAATTGAAGATGAATGGGAGAATTTTTGAAAGTGCAAATTGTTGTTATCGAAGTGTGAGAAAATTGCTTGGATTCTGATTGGTTCAGTTAATTTGCGGAAATTGAATGAACAGATCAAAAGAAACCGACACCTATTAGGTGTATTTGGTAATGCTTTAGCTAGAGCAAAAAAACGTGAGTTATTTTGATAGATTGCTCCATAATAAAAAAAATAACTAACTATCAGAAATTAATTGAGTAAATTAATGCATGTCTATCACAGCCTACTGCCATAAAAATAATATCCCAAATTGCATCGCGGACAGCTTCGCATGCAGGTTCTGTATTATGAATCGTCTTAATTTATGTATATGCTAAATCTTCTAACATGATAAACGTAACCAATAAATCACCAAAACATACCTTCGTGAATCAGTCAATCAACTCAGCCTCTACCGCAGTCCACTCCTGGGCACGACCTCTCAGGCTGCGCCACATCACCCTGTCCGCTGCCTTTCATCCAGTCGGACTTAGTCGTCAGTCCCTCTAACTGAGGGTGTGTCCCACACTCATCATCTTCATCCGCTTAGCCTTTTCCCAAGTATGTTTGGGTCAGCTTCCAGTCTAATGCGGATGCAGCGGACCTGTAACGACTGACAAAGATGTACAATTTACCGCCGGGAGCAACGGCTTAACGTGCTTTCCGAGGCACGGAGGGAACTCGGTATGTAATAGGCGGTCACCCATCCAAAGACCAACCTAGGCAAGCGTGGCTTAACCTAAAGATTGATCCGACCGGTTGTTATTATTTAGCCACGAGCTCCTCCACCACACTATGCTTACCGATACGAGGTCTTCAGTCAGTTCAGTCTTCTCCAGGAATCGAGAATCTAAAGTGACGATACTTAAATATGGCACCCTGGACAAACAGCTCCCCCCCCCCCCCCCCACGATCTTGATGAGTTATTCTCACGAAAGCCATCTCTCGTGTTACCAAAACACATCACAAACCTTATCGACGTCTCAACAACCAGATGCACTTTGCCCTCCAAAGCATAACGGAACCCACGCAGCCGGTCGCAGGTTATCATATCGCAACCCACACAATGCGACAGCAACCAGAGATTTCCTGCTTCTAATCTTACTGGACGAAATGGGTCGCCGAACCAACAAGATGACTGGGTCAGTGTAGAGATGGTTTACAGAAGTTTAGGTCTTCACAAGATTTGGCATTTAACTCTCCCATTATTGTAACCACTTTAAGACATTATTAAGTAAGTGTACCTAAATAATATTTAAAGCCATGCGATTGTTAAAGAAGTCCAAATTTTAATAGTCTTGATCTTCAATCGTTTCTTCTGCTAGTTATCCGTTTCGAATTCCCATTGTATAACTGAAATCCTGAGGCCAATAAGAAAATATCTGATTTATCTTTACAATGTCTAATCAGATTTTCATGAAACTAAGCTAAGGACTGACCCCTAATAAACAATTGAAATCGAACCATTCCTTTAAGAGCTACGATGACACAGACACACAGATAGGGAGATCAATATGGCCGTCAAACTTCTAGTTATAACACCTCTTTTAATATGTCGGGAATAAAAAAAACAGGAGTAGTCTTCAAAGATTGTGATTTAAGAATCTTCTAGACTTCTGATATTATTCTACAATGCTCTTCATAATATCGTAAGATGGTGTTACACTTACATTCAAAAGATTGCTGTAATACAACTGCGATAATGACATCATACGTACATTGTTATATGTAACTCTGCATTGTGTTGTAACAATGAAACTTAGGTAAATGATAGTCTTCTAAACCAAAGATCTAATTAATCCTAGTTAAGTATTAACTCCACCTAGTGGGAGGCATTCGAACGCAACATCTTCCAGTTCGCGAGCGCCACTCCAGAACTTTTCGGCCCTATCGGCCATCCGTTCTGCGAGCAATGTGCCCTGCCCACTGTCACTTAAGCTGGAAGGCCTCCCATTAGTTGGACCGATGACCTGGTGAAGGTTGCAGGGATTCGCTGGATGCGAGACGCACGGGATCGGCCAATGTGGCAACTCTTGGAGGAGGTACCAATTATTTTCATTCTTCGACTCCTTTGTCCAAAAATATACCCTACCCAAAATAAAAAAAAAAACGTTATACCATAAACTGAATACTTTTAAAAACATCATAAAATCTGGTTAACACTGAACATTATATCTTAACGACAATGGAGTTGCATTGTGAAGAAAGATTTAGTCTTTACTATCAATTAACAGAGATCAAAGTGTTAGCTACACTTGATGTTATTTTTACTACTTATTGGATGGCATTAGTACTAGACGCTTTTCATAAATTATTGTTACTAGAATTTACTATAGACAAACCAATGATCAAACTGTCTCACATACTGGTGTGTTCTAAATGTAAAACTTGACACCGTTATTTGAAAATGGAAGTATTTTTCTTCTTTTTATTTGAAAAGAATATTTCCAACATTTAAAAGTCTCGGAACAGACAGAGAAGAAACTGAGGATATAAAGATTCCGATTCTCATTTGTTCGGAACCTTGATGAAGTGTGTCTTTGGGGGTACATCCCGTTTCGACAACTAAACAAAAGATGTGCAAAACAACTCGGCTGCCCCATTTCAAAACCTAGTAAGGGACATTTTCTACAAAAGTAGTTATATTGCATAATCTTGCCATCTTAGCCCCACAAAATACAAAAACAGCAGCGTTTGTATTTTTATTTCATTAAATCCGTGTAAATTTCTATTCACTTATATTTATATTGATATATATGTATAGTATTTTGATATATAGTTATAGTATTTTATATATCCTTGTAGTTTATCTTAGTGTTAAATTATTATTTTTTTGCAAATTTATGCACCTACCACTGTCTGTCTCTGCATCACCCAAAGGTTGACTGGTAGAAAATGCCTATGGCATTAAGTCCGCCCGTGCACTTTGTGCTTGAAGTGTTAATAAATAAATAAATAAAACTCACTGAAAGCGTCGATACCTAGTAGTGCATAATACACTCCCTCTTTACCACTAAAACCTAGTAACTACCAGTTACTCACTAAAACCAATTCAAAATTCTGGATTTGACCTATTTCGTTTATGCGGTCTCCTGAAAAATTTAGTTTCGCGCCTTTACTAGGTTTTGAAATGGGCAGCCGAAGTGATGCTATTTAATGCAATTATCTGCTTTTTTTGTCGTAAATTAGAATAGGTTCTTTTAGTAGTTATATATTGATAAAGCGCCTTTTCAAAGCTTGAATACTTCACTCGCTGCAAGCACGCGTATTACTGATTGTAAAATCACTAGGCGCCTGGAATTCATGTCAATCGAATTTCGTAGTTTTAAAAACGTTTCTGGGATAATCTTCTCCCTCTTCTTAATATGGAATAATTCAATACCATAACGTCATAAAATCACGCCTGTGATTACCAAAGGATAAGGCAGAAGTCTACTTAAAGTACACCCACGTTTCCCGAGTTATATTTATGTCCCACGTAATAAAAGTTACGAGCGTATTGCCATCAATTGGGCACAAATTTTTACCAGCTCTTCTTCCTTTTTTTTGTCGACTGTTGGCCGTAGTCCTACCACTACAAGCCACTTTACTCCATTCTCGGCCACTCCCGTTAATCCATATTCTATTCTTATCCTAAAATCCGTCTTCGGAACACGGTGTAAATGCATTGCCAAAACACACATCTGGAAGTAGCGGCAGTAGGGCAATCAATTGCAGTTTATTTATTAGGCACACACGGCGACCCATCAAGTCATACATTTCCAATAAAACATGGCCTCGCTTTGTATAGATTATCCGTACAATGAGAGATCCGCATCAACTGGTTTTGTATGGCTTGGTTGGTTGTCGTGCGTACAACAACGGTTGAATTGGAAGATAAGTACTGAGCAGCCAAATTGTAAAGATATTAGGAGTTGAAATGTAGGACTCTGCGTGTAGGTTGAGATTTTATGTCTGACTCATTGGTCCTTCCGGCTGGTCGGAGGACGAATTAGGAAGTAATCACACTGTCTTATCGACGCAAAATCGGCGATCACGGGTGTATCCCCAATTCGCCACATTTCTTTCATTTAGTTCGGCGCGTAGTCGCGTCGCCTTGCGACCCAAACGAGACGAATAGTCTTTTTCAGACGAAGAATCCGCATCGATACGTTTAGTTACTCTCTTATTGAAGTTCGGTAAAATAATGAGTTTTCTCGTACCTTTAAGTATCTCACCAGTTAAATATACTAGCTTCAAAGCATGACTGTTAAAGCTCGTGGCTAAATAATAACAGCCGCTCGGGTCGATCTTTAGGTTAAGCGTTGCTTGCCTAGGTTGGTTTGTGGATGGGTGACCACCCATTACATACCGAGTTTCCTCCGTGCCTCGGAAAGCACGTTAAGCCGTTGGTCCCGGCTGTCATTTGTAGATCTGTGACAGTCGTTATAGGTAGTCAGTGGCCCAAAAAGTCCAGTCTTACCAAGGGGTATCGTATTACCTAGTACTAACTGGGTTGTGGAGGTCAGATAGGCAGTCGCTCCATGTAAAATACTGGTATTCAGCTGCATCCGGTTAGACAGGAAGCCGACCCTAACATAGTTGGGAAAAGGCTAGGCAGATGATGATGACAGCATGACTGGTAAATGTAGGATCACTCGTATTTCTACAGATTCATCTTCCTGCCCTTGTCCCATTCTACTTGGGGTCGGCGCAACACGTTTTCTTCTTCCATTCCCCCCTGTCAGACGTCACGGCATCATTTACTCCTTTCTCTTTCATATCATTCCTCACACAATCCATCCATCTTTTCTTTGGCCTTCCTCTCCCTCTCCATCCATCAACATTAACATTTCTACTGATTGCGAAATAAAATCGATAATTAAATATAAATTAGTCGCAAAATGAACACATTGATGACATTAAAACGAGAGAATAAAAACTCGATTAATATTAATCTGATTTCATGATTTGATCTCTCTTGAGCTGTCAATTGATTGATAAACAGTGATTTAATCAGATTTTGAATATTTTATCTGATTTCATAATAAGTTAATTGGAAGGTTAGATAAGTATTTAAGGTGATATATTGAAAAACATGTGTTTTTCCTATTTCGTGTAACTTGTTAAATATGTGGAAAAGAGATTTTACATTTTGGCATATGTTTTTTGGCTCTTTGGTCTAGTATCATGTAAAATAAATACACGATTTAATGAATTTTTCTCGATACAAAAAAAGGCATTTTTTTTTACTTTTTTCGACGTCACGGCGTAACGCTTATTTTTTTTTTTTTTTTTATTTGTCTAAATTCGTTTTCGCACATACGTCGTTTTATTTCGAGCGCACGCACATTATAGCCATCTCTTCTTTAACGTTTCAAAAGTAATTGCATCACTTTGCTCGCTTATTAGATCAGTCGAACTACGATTTATTTTTATTTTCGAGGTAGCGCGTTATTTTTTTAGTTATAGTTCCCGTATCCACATGAATATAAAATAATTGTTAGGTTTAAAACTGGACCCATTTTGATGAAGTTAGGCAATAAAAGACATTATTGGGAAAAAATACACATACCTACAGTAATTTTATGTGTAACAACTTGCTGAAAACTGTATAATAGTAAAATTTTCTACTTAACCATTAGAGTATCAACACACGATACATTGTCCTAGGGCATGTCCATTACGTCAGTCCGAACAGATCTCATCTCACGGTCGTCAAAGATTCTTTATTATTTAATGGCTTGAAAGTAATGATCGTTATGTGAGGTCTATGGTCGTATGATCTATTGCTTGGGATCACGCATGACGCCTTTATTAGTGAACGTCTCAGAGACTAGATAGATTAGGGGCGATGCTCTTTTGTTTTTGGTAAAAAAAAATGTTTTAGAATTTCTGTGTGGTGATTTATGACAGATTACTTGGCGAGATATTTTAGTCTCGCTTTTGCGATTGTGGAGCAATTGTGCAAAGGAATTTTTAACTGGAAAACGTATTGTCTTCAAAATACATATAACCTATTGTTGTTCACGTAATTGCGGTGAAGTGACAGAAATGTCGATTTAAAAAAATCCTTCGTCTTTACGAAGATTTTATGTACAATTTCGTAATAAAAATCTTACTGTCTCTGTTTCGCAGTAATATCCTGTGCTATAGTATCCCACAAATCATTTTACGTTATCCTCGGGCAATCAATCTTTTTCACCAAGACTGGAGCAATTTCCTGCGTTCCTTTAACGCTAGTTTTATTCTATAATAATTTCCTGCCCTATAAAAATGTAGGCGACCGCATCGACGCGCTGATCGCAGTCAACTGTAATCGTTTGCGATTTCCACGCGAATGCGCTTGCGCGAATTAGCGTCGATACTGTCATTTATTTCACTTCTTACTGCTTTTACTATCTGATGAGATGACGAGTAATAGAGAAGTATGGCAGAAGAAGACATGCTGCGCCGACCCCAAATGAATTGGGATAAGGTCGGGAGAATGATCAAGACTCATAGATGTATGGATAGATGTTTCTTAGTTGTTATTCTTTCACGCAAAAACTACTGAACGAATTTTGATAAAACTTTAAAGTTTAGCCATTAGAATAACACGTACCTAGGATATAATTTTAAAATTAAATTATGCGGGCGAAACCGCGGACTGAAGCTAGTTTATACAACGTGTAACATAATAAACGCAAGACCTCCCGTGTGGTCTCTCGCACCATGAAACTAAATCTTTTGTTCTACGAGTTCTTGAAATTCGCAGAAAAAAAAAACTTTCTATAGGAACGGACTCAATCAGCTGATCCACATGTATGGTAAAACTAAAAAAAAAGTTATGAATTTCCAAAAGTCATAGAACAAAAGTTGTTCAGTTTCATGGTCTGAGACACCACGCGTTTATTCTGTTACACGTTTTATATAAAAAAAAAACTTACAGACTGTAATCCACATTAATAACATACTGACAATTATGACAATTATTTTGCTATTTACAAGTTTCCACAGTAACATGGGACAAGGATATAAAGATGACGGCTAAGATTGACGCTCCACTTAGCCTGGACCTCTTTTCTTCACTAAGCACACAATAGGTTGATTGGTTATGAACCGCCGGTGATCCAGTTAAAAGTAAGGTTTTAAGTGGCTCACTCACCGGCGGGTCAGAACTCTGCCACATCGATGGCGTTTGTAGTGGCTTTGGACAGGTCTGTGACAATGCAGGAGGAGTTGAAGAGCAAGACACCATGGACCATGGTTCGGGAACATCCCCAACAATCCGGCAGTCTTTTCTTTGGTCTTCTTTACTTACCCGTCCATCACCATTTATATTCCGCTTTTAAGTTACATATGCGTAAGTTTATCTGATTACTAATCTAGAAGTATTTTGCTTTCAAAGTTAATCGAGTGCTGCCTGTTAGAAATAGTAGCGAACGAATTAAGACGCCTACTGTTGTAGAACATTCCGTCAGCCGTATCAGTTGGTACGTCTTGCGCAGACGCACCGCGATCTCCAATTACGGCTAGCTCAACAAGAAACACAGCACGAGATCGTTTACGACCTACTGGACATGCTTTAAAAGTCGCATTTACTTAAATTTCTTATTTCTTTTTTACATTATTGATCTTACCCTGAGTCTGCTCAACGTGTCTGCCTTTTCGTAAGTTTCGAACCATATTGTGTGAGCCCGGCTCCCTAACTAAATTCTTTTACGAACAACATTCCACTACCCTAACACATATGTGTTACAGACATAATCCCAATATTTACTACCCACCTTTCAACACACCAACTTTCCTCAACACACACTGATCCCATTAATCAGTTCACCATCACACATAACTGTTCCATGGGAACTAATAAACAACTGATCTTTTTGTGTACTTAGTAGCGGAACTGATTCTAGTACAGTCATGAACACCAATTTGTATATGTAACGGGTCGAACCAGATATCAGGCCAAAATAGTTTGTCCTAGGCCAATCCAGTCTACGTACGTAAGTGTGTATTAGTGTGTGTGTGTGTGTGAGTGGTGTGTGTTTGTGTGTGTGTGTGTGTAATATTGGTATTCAGCTGCATCCGGTTAGACAGGAAGCCGACCCCAATATAGTTGGGAAAAGGCTAGGCAGATGATGAGTAAGTATGTGATACGGAAGAATGAGGAAAAGCTCTTGAGGAATTTTTTTATCAAGAATGTGTGTGGCTATAAGAACAGGAGAAGATCAAAGAAATGATGGATAGACTGTGTGAAAGATTGTATGACTTAGAACAGAAATGACTCAAGAGATGACAACTAATGGAGAAGTATTGATGAAGAAAGCATGTTGTGCCGACCCCAAATAAAATGCCATAAGGGCCGGGAAATGTTGATGTGTTCCAAAATACTATCTTCGTAACAACATAAAATTAATTTATAGGAGAAAATCACTTTGAATAGTTGCTAAGTGTATATTGGTGCTCATGACTGTACACGTCGCTAATACACGATAGCTATGCAGTTTTTATCGCGTTCAGAATAGGCGCGTCGCAGTCATGTCGTAAACATCGACTGTTCCGTTTGTATGGGACGTTTCCGCACTTATCTGGGAGTGGAAAAAGTTGTGTGTATGACTATTTATAAGGAGATACCAGGTTCAGTTAGAGGAGGAGGAGCCCGTGGCCAAATAATAACAGCCGCTCGGGTTGATCTTAAGGTTAAGCCACGCTTGCCTAGGTTGGTCCGTGGATGGGTGACCGCCCATTACATACTGAGTTTCCTCCGTGCCTCGGAAAACACGTTAAGCTGTTGGTCTCGGCTGGTATTGTAGATCTTTGACAGTCGTTACGCTAGCCAGTGGCCCGAAAGTAGCTCATAAAAGCCAGGATCTTTGATGACCAGAAACTTTTAGTCGCTCTGATGTGCACTTAAACAGCAATATGTTATAACTGCCTCATTGGTCGAGTTGTTTCAGCGCGACTGTTGAGCATGAGGTCCTGGGTTCTATTCCCGGGTCGGGCAGAGCGTTATTGGGTTTTCCATCAGGATTTCTCAGTGGCAACCACGGATTCTGGATTTGTGCTCGGTTGATGGCAATAAGCTCGCCCCCTATTACATGGGACTTATTAACGGTGTACTATTAGGTAGGTACACCTCTGCCTTACCCTTAGGATATAACAGGCGTGATGTTATATTATGTTGTGCTATTCTGCTCATACTTGCTCGCGTCGACACATAACATTCGATTTGATTAGTCAGTGAGATCTTTATATCTATGCACATAAACGAATAGCACGACGCGATGTCAAGCCGCACCTCGCGAACCGAAACGAGGCGACACCTTTTTCGTTTTCGTGCGTGGACATAAAACTTTCTGATCGGCTCAAGCGGATTCCTCGTCGTTAAGTCCGGTCGCTCCCTAAACCAAAGTACAGTAATACAGTTGAGCGAACAGTTGCAGTCAGTTGTGAAGTAAACTAGTCGGTACAACAAAAGGACACAACGTTGTGTTGAATACGTGATGCCACTGTTCAGGCCGGCCATAGAATGGCTATGTAGCAGTGGCGAAGGTTCCATACTACCCGATTCCTACCGGCTTCCCTTTGAAAAATGGCACAGTCGGTATTCTATAGCCAATAATATTCTATACAGTAAAGATATGTACTCCGGCTTACCTCTTACAAAAATTGAACCTTCGCTACTGCTATGTAGTACTACGGTTAGTATGGTCTAAAGAAATAAGTAAGATATCAAGTACTACAGTTGCGGGAAAGAAGGGAATCGACTGTCTTGGTATGGACATGTGATGAGGAGGGACGAATCGCATGTGATTAAAAGAGTGATGAATATAAATGTTGAGGGATGGAGAGGGAGAGGAAGACCAAGGAAATGGATGGATGGTGATCCAAAATCGGAGGTAAAATAACTCCGAATTGACTGTAATCTATTGGATTGTAATCATTGTATATTTTTCTGATAACCTCTCTTATATCTTTGTAACTAACTAATATTGCCAAAACCGTTTATATACAGACGCCAGCACATCAAGCTACCCAAAACTGTCAAATTTCCCCAATCAATCTTGAACCTAATGCTTTAGCAATAAAGTTGAAAATCTATTAAAGAAATTTGACAGATTGAAGTAGCTTGATATGCTTGTAACTGTACAAAGAGATCATGTTATTGTCTCAACTAATCACGCGGAACCGACATACATCCGTTCTTCTGTAATCTTTCGCAAGAACTCTATAACGTACCGTGACTTAATGCCAATAATAACTGATGTATTATTAATTGGTAAGATCTATTGTAATCTCTAATGTTAGGGGTGGTACACACTAGCAGCGTGTATAAGAAATAAGTGAACTTATACTGTCACTTACAAATTATAATGAACAATCACGGAAGATATCCCGTAAGTGACAGTATAAGTTTAGTTGTAAACCGTGAAAGCTTAAAACAGTGTAAGAAATAAGTGGTCATATTTAAAGATGTGGTACAGACCATCGATTTTAACAGCTTTCGTCATGGGGCCCACATATTCTGCTACCAGCCCATACACAATTTCATTACTTTGTCGACCCAATGTATCCGATGTTTTCTTCGCAATTGCAATGTTCGTAGAAAGTTGTAATTTCCAGTACCTAACATTCAGACTAGGTTTTTCTTAAAACGCTGGAATTACTTCCACACCAACCATACCTCATTTTTTTATGACTACATAAAGGGTGTAAAAGTACCCTTGACGAAGCCGAAAGGCACTCGTTCTCCCCGTCATTGCGATCATTTTTTTGTTCTAGACCATACCTGGGAACCTTCTAGTTACGGAGATATTGGGGGTCAAAGTTTCAACTTTTACACAAGTTTTTTTTTTTTTAATACAAGTTTTTAAAGTTATCACTTTATTTGAAATACCTACTAAACCCCTGCAATATTCAATACAACCATCAGCACAATGCTTTGATTGCGTTACATTGAGTCGTACCGTAAAATGTGATTTTCACCCCAAAAAAGAAAGTAGTTTCCCAGCAATTTTGTGTAAAGTTACTTAGTTTTATGTACAGAATGCTTGGTTGACAGCTTCGAGAAGGGTCCGCTTACTCCCTGTATTTACCGTCACAGGGAACTCAACGGACAAGTAAAATAATCCTCTTAACCGTTTTCGTCTATGGCGGCCAATCTCAATGGAGACTAGCATTATCATCAGCCTACAGCAGTCCACTGCTGGACATAGGCCTCTTCTATACCACTCACCTCGATTCACGGTAACTCTCATCCAGTTGCTACCAGCCACCTTGCGAAGATCGTCGCTCCACCGAGCCCGAGGCCATCCCACCAAGGGAGACTATCCCTAACACAAGAAATTTTATAGTACACAAGTGTTTGCGCAAACACAAGGGCACCCTATCTTCCCTCCCTCTCATAACCTTATGGGACGGAAAGTATACAAAGACCGGACAAGTATACAAAGTCCCTAACAACACTTAACTGCACACTATGTTTTTACCCACATTCTCACACACAAGCAGCAGCGGCCATTTCCGCATGGTGTAACAGTATGTATGACAGACTCGCTGGCTCGCTCTAATTGGTCGATAATCATGGTATCTACCGCTCGGATTATGCGATTAGAAATCAAACGTGCGATTAACTTGGGTTGTGCAACGTGCGTAATGCTGCGGAAGTTTGCGGTCGAGTGTGGGCTGGCCCTTATGGCTTTGGATTGATATTTTTATGACGATATAATAAGTGTTTCTTGGTGTTTTTATTGGTAATTTTCTAGAATCACTACATAGTATAAAACAAAGTCGTTTCCCGCTGTCTGTCTGTCTCTATGTGTGCTTAGCTCTTTAAAACTACGCAACGGATTTTGATGCCGTTTTCAATAATAGATAGAGTGATTCAAGAGGAAGGTTTATTTACATATATTGCACCCGTGCGAAGCCGGGGCGGTTCGCTAGTTCTATATATTGTATTGTATAACGGGCTGGTGTCCGCAACTGCACGTCAAAGCGCGTATTTTGCGTGCTGTAAATTTGTAAGTGCTGTGAAAGTTGATGAAATCTCGTAAAATTTACAATTTTTGGCGTCCAACGCTGAAAGTATACCTCTAAACTATCGTATATATAAAAAAACACCATCGTAGTAGGGGTGCCCCCTTTAATTTTTTTTTATTTTTATCACTTGTTATAGCGGCAACAGAAATACACATTCTGTGAAAATTTCAACTGTCTACCTATTACGGATCGTGAGATACAGCCCGCTGACAGACAGACGGACGGACGAATAGCGGAGGCTTAGTAATAGGGTCCCGTTGGTTACCCTTCGGTTACGGAACCCTAAAAACGATCTAAGCACAGCCACATCGTTTTTGACAACGCAAATTCTGGATGAAATTCTCTTTAGTAATTTTACAATGCACGCATCACACACAAAAATTCAAAACCGCAATAGAAAAACTAGAATCAATATCAATTTCACTTAAAATTCCGCCTCTGACAGTTGGTCCAAATTTTCTCCGACTACCGCCAAAGACACGCGAAAACGCGCCGCTCTGTTGCGCATCTTAAACGATGCGACGCGTGCGCAGAGCTCAAACATACGATGCCATGTTTGTTGTTTAATTCTCAGTAGTAACATTCCTGGGAAAATGTTGATAGTTGGACGAGTAATATGACGTATGACTTATGAGTCGCTTTGTTTTCGAGAACCTAGTATGACTCTTTAGTACTCGAAACCCAAATAGAGTCTGTTATACAGAGGTACGTGAATGGCTCATGCCGTAAAGCTAGCCTTTACGTCGTTTAGTCATTAAAATTAGCAGTGTACTACCTAGGAACGGAGGCCTTAGCACGAGCGCGCGGTGTAAACGTACCAAACGTAAATACGTCGATTTTAAAGTAAAAATACACGTTTCACCATAATTTTAAGAATTTATTCATTAGTACAGATGATTGTGCTTGTTGCAAAAAATTTAACTAAAAAGCTAGATAATTGTATTTTCGATTCAAAAATCGACGTATTTACGTCACGTAAATACGTCGCCAAAAAAAAAATGCGTCGTCGTAGTCGTAATACCGCGCGCTCGCGCTAAGGCCTCGGATAAGCGTGACATTCCAAAGTCACTCATGGAGGCTCTGTCCACAGTTTTAAATGCTTATGTGCTACTATATAATATATACGATATATACGGTCGTCGTGGCATGGACATGTGATGCGGAGGAATGAGGAAAATGTCGTGAGGAAAGTTTTGAGTATGAATGTGGATGTATATAAGAGTAGCGGAAGATCAAAGAAACGATGGATGGACTGTGTGAAGGATGATATGGCAAGAAAGGAGGTGTCTGTTGAAATGACGAGTAATAGAGAAGTATAGAAGCAGAAGACATGCTGCCGACCCCAAATAAGTTTGGATATAGCGTTTCCCTTTAACTACAGGTTTTATTTTCGATCGTAGAAGTAATAAATATTTCGTGAAATTGCATTCAAAGAAGAGATTATATTGGAAACTAGCTGACCCGCGCAACTTTGTCTGCATCACATATGAGAGTTATTAATGCGATGGTATCGTGATGTTATATAGCCTATAGCCTTCCATGATAAATGGGCTACCCAACATTAAAATATTTTATCAATTCGAACCAAGTAGTTCTTGAGATTAGAGCGTTCAACCAAACAAACAAACTCTTCAGCTTTATAATATTAGTATAGATACAGTTATTATAAGCTTTGTAAGAGAAAACCCGCTGTCAGTTAAAAACGTACATATCTACCATCCTTTACTTACTTACCCAAGCTAATATTATAATGAAACATTACCAAGTTAAGTAAACAAATGAGGAGTTAAGTGTACGGGTCACCGCATCCATAATCGCAGACAAAACGATGAATACAAGCAGAAAGTGCATGTTTTCTAACACTACAACCTAAGCTGAACAATATTGAACCTTATCTTGTTACTAATAGAGTTGTTTCTTCTACAGGATGAGCTGGAAACCCTGCGGGCAAAACTGGACAAGGTGGAAAGTGAACGGACGCATTATAAGACTGAGTCGGAACGGCTTGAATCTAAGGTTAGTAGGAAAAGTGGCTGATTTTCCCTTTTTTTATTTTCTCTTTTTCCAGGAAATGTTTATTGTTCTTTTCTTTAGGGCCTGTTCCATAGTTTATTTGTAGATACCGCTTCTATACAACATTAGTTTTAGTATATGCGAAACCTGAATCACGTGTCTAGTATTTCTATGTAAAGAATCGATGTACAAAATTTCAAAACTGTATCATGAAAAATCACAAAGTTATAAGCTTGTTCTGTTACGTGGTTGTCCGCGCAAAAACGTGGTCACCACGCAGCGCGCCCGCGTGCGCGCCTCCAGCGTCGTCTGGAACTCATTGATAATAATAATTTGGCAGTAGGTACCTAAATGATTGCGATAGGTACTTAATATCGCTCGGTGTCCAACTTGTAAATTAAAAAAATAAATTGGGACAAAACGTAACATGGTTTAAAAATTATTGGAATCGATTCAGTTGCTTATTCTAAACAAACTATATTCAGGTTTCGCATATAAAAAAAATAATGTTGTATACTGACTGCCTCCTTGGTGTAATGCAAGCGCGACTGCTGAGCATGAGGCACTGGGTTTGATTCCCGGGACGAGCAAAGTGTTATTGGGTTTTTCCATCAGGAATTTCTTAGTAGCAGCCACGGAGTCTGGATTTGTGCCCGGTTGATGGCAATAGGCTCGCCCTCTATTACATGGGACTTATGTTTAAATTCCATGTAAACGAGAGCGAGCCTAGCGAGAGAATCAGCAAAATGTGGGTGTACTATTGGGTACACCTCTGTCTAATCCTTTGGGGATTACAGACATGATGTTTATGTACTTCTATTGGTTGAAGATGCTTTTTAATTGATTTCTAAGTCTTGTCATGCTGTCAAAAAAAGATGAGTTTTTTAAACAAAATCAAAGGTCGGTAAAACCCATCTTTTATTTCAATGCTCTAAATACCGAAGCCATTTTGTTTTGATCGTCACGGTAAACGATTTTTTAGGTTGACCATAATTATCATCGGTTTTAAAGGTGATCATAAATTCCAGAGAAAAAAACAATTCTAGAGTGAATAAGCACTCATCTTTAAAAACTTAGGTGTTGGTTTTGTGCCCGGTTGATGTCAATAGGCTCGCCCCCTACTACATGGAACGTTACATAACAGGCGAAATGTGGATGGAACTATACAGTACACTGGACACCTCTGCCTAATCCTTTGGCGAAATACAGGTGTGTTGTTATGTTCAAAACCTAAAAGGGGGAAGGGGGGGGGGATTTTGTTTTTAGTAGCCTTGTCTGTCCCACTGCTGAGCAAAGGCCTCCCCATATCTTTCCAGCCCCTGTAGCATGACCACCGTAGACAAGGATTTTGTTGACGGAAGAATCGACAAAATGACAGATAGTGCAAAGAAATCTGTCATTG
This sequence comes from Noctua comes, assembly GCA_963082995.1. NCBI lineage: Eukaryota > Metazoa > Arthropoda > Insecta > Lepidoptera > Noctuidae > Noctua > Noctua comes. The sequence goes on from OY720285.1 coordinate 12,299,905, forward strand.
TGTCGACACAATCTGTCATTTTGTCGATTCTTCCGTCTAAAAAACCCGTTTCTACGGTGGTCTGCTACGCGTGCAGGTACTCTTCTCTTACGCCACCTCGAACCCACCTCCGTGATGCGCGTCCAGATCATATCGCCACCTCCTTCTAGGTAGACCTCGGTGGCGCCAATTACTTAAAAAAAAATAACTTAAATTAAAACATCTGACTATAAAATCTTTGTCTCAGAACATAAAATCAACCGCACAATTTCGTCTTTGAGACAATATTTCAATGAACAGCAGTGTAACAGGTTACTACTCAATAATAAAAAAAAAAGAATGATGGCCAAAACAAAACTTCTTGTAATGACAGCTACGGGTTTTTATTCAAGAACGGGTTTCATTTCAATTCTGGTGTAAAAAGTTAACGGAGTAAAGGCGGACTCACACGAGATTACTTTCGAATTATATTTGGAAAAGGACCTTTTGGTGCGTGGCCAAAATAAGAACCAACTCCGCCATCTTGTTTTTCATGTAACCATTTTACAAATGTTTACCTGTCAATGTCATTTAACCGCCAAAAGACTCTTGTATATAAATAGGTGTTCTTATTTAGTCATTTTCAGAACGACTACCCTATGCCGATTGATTAATCAAATAAAATTACGTAATGTTGTCAGTGAAGTCAAAACGAAGCGTATTTTAGGGTTCAAAAAGTTTCTTAAGAATAGTGAATTTTTCAGTGTTCCATAAACACTGAAAAGTTTTGACTTCGTAGCTTGTATAGTAGTATGCTCTTCATCATCATCTGCCCGGCCTTTCCCCAATTATGTTGGGTCGGCTTCCAGTCTGACCGAATACAGCTGAATACAATTATTTAACATGGAGCGACTGCCTATCTGACCAGTAACTAGATATCACGGCACATTGGAAAGACTGGTTGTCAGACTTTCACGCTTCTGATTATAGTAATATACTCATCGTAAACATGATTTAAATTGGGGCGCCTCTGTTTTCTCGTAATTGAACCAAGAGCACCCAAATTACGTGTAATTTACTTCGATATTGTTTGACGCTCTGTTTCGTTCAAAAGCAGTTAAAACAGAGAATAAGGAAATTTAAAAAGTAGAATTTACGCGCACGTGTAGTTTTTGAACACAATCTGTGTCTAATTGATATATCTAGGTAACTAGGTGTAACTATTGCATGAAACTTGGTGCTACATGGTTGTTTTGGCTCTTGAATGACATTGACAGGAGGAATGACAGGAGGGCGCTGTTCAAAAGTGAGATTGTCTGTGTTTTTTTTTAGATTAGGCCATGCCCTGCACTTGGACAATAGGTGGAAAACATTCACACATTTTAAGAAATCATTTTCAGCGTAAATCCAAATCTGCTTGGATTCATTATTTAGGGTGAATTTGACCAATGTGAACCTGCTCAGCACAAATCACCCGTGTTTAAAAGCTGTCAGTGTCATTTAATTACTATGAAATACTGACACTGACAGTTCTTGAACACGTTTAGATGTGCTGATCGCGTTCAATTTCATTACTGAAATCCGTTCTTAAGTTCTGGTTGTTAACAGTTTGTTTTGTCTTATGTACATATATCTGATTATCTATCATTATTATAGTATTGTTTACATTCTGATTTAACACCTAACATTATTTCTAGTCAATAGTCGGCCATTAATTAAATTAGACTAACAGCCACTTGTTAACTGTCAACGATAACTGTTCAGTTTTTGGCTAACAATGTGATCTATTGCCATGGCCCACTTGGATTTGATTTAAAATGATTGTAAGGGCGTTTACGAAATAAAACAAATGTGTAGTTTGTGTCCTACATTAGTACAACAAATTATTATAGTAACAGCTCCATAACTAAGGGCAAATTTCAGCAATGAATCAACGCGATCATCTCATCTGAACGGCGTTGAAAATCTGTCAAAACCAATATTCCATTCAGATTTTCAAAATAGGAATCCACAATCGTGTGAACTATAAGTAGTTTTGTAGTCTGTACAGACAATGATTAGTAGTATTTTGGTGATTGATCTGATATTATGTTTGGTTAATGAATCTCAACTGCGGAGTTAAGTCTAATGAGTGAGAATGAGTTGTATAATCTACTAGCTTTTGCCCGCGGCTTCGCTCGCGTTAATTTAGAATTTGACAATCAACTCGGGTTGTACTTTGCTTGTAATAATATAATTCAATCATGATTCGAAAGACACGGCGCCATCTATTATCACAATATTGTTGTTTTCCTTGGGAACAGTACTTTTTTCGGGATAAAAGGTATCCTATGTCCGTTTCTGTACACCTGAAAACATATATGCAAAATTTCAGGATGGTTGGTTCAGGGGTTTAGGCGTGAAAAGGTAACAAATAAACTTACTTTCACATTTATAATATTAGTAAGGAAGTAAGGATAAGGTTTAGATTCTTTTTTCTTAATTCGTTGTGGTTACTGTTCGTTTCGGTCGTGTGTGTCCACCTTTATACCTTTATATCAGGTCGGCTCTCCCACAGTAAAAGACAAGGGTCGTATCCGGCCTGACCGGGTGGACAGCTTTTATTACCTTTGTCCAACAAACGCCAAAATGTAGCTAATAAGGTTTAAGGTTATCTGTGCAACTGGTCGTTGCATTTTCTTTTGTCAAATTGTCTATGGTGTGTATTTTTCCGTCTGTTGGTAAAGTAAAAATAATGATAATATTGAATATTTTTGGGAATATTAAGGTGTTTTTGTGGTTTGAGATAATTTTGCGTGATTGTAGATGTTATCAACATAAAACAGTCTTTTTAAACATTATTATCTCTGGACACAGAAATCACTTTAAATGTTTTTGTTTTACCGAACAATGATCCTTCACTACTTTTCTCACATTGTCAACTTACAAAAGATTATCAAAGACCATAATTAAATTCATTATCTCGGCATCAATAAGACCGGTAGCTTGATGACAAATAAGACAATGCAAAGTAATTGTTATGAAGATCATTGGTGAGGAACGAAACGCCCACTGGCCTAGCACCCGTCCTGCTTACCTTGGGACAGGATACGCGTGCTTAACCACTGGCAGTCTCTATGTGACATTTGCCTACAACAGCTGGCTATAAAAAAAAATTGTTAATGTCAGTTTTGGTGACAGTGACAGTTTTTTTGGCGCGGTTTTTTTTTTGTTATTGATTTGTTTGAAATCTTTCTGATAACATAAAATAGTTTGTTATAATTGAGATAAAATACTCGTTACTAAAAAACAGTTTGTTAATTAAAACAGCAATCAATAGAAATAAGGTTAATTGGCCAAATTGAAATGTGTTCCAAAACTTTTTATTATGTGGTGAAATAGACTCGGAACATTACGTTCCATTATAGTGTTAATAAAAACTATTTCGTGGTGTTCTTGCGCATAACCATAAACAAAAGACTAACTTTTATTTATAGCTTTCCTGAAATAAAATACTAAAGGAAAATAAAATCCAAAAATCGCAGTCAAACCAGTGAAGTATAAAATTGTATTTAAAATAAAATAAATGTTAGTATTTATGGACTTGTAAAATGCATGTAAGTACGTAAGTAAATTTTTAATTGACCATTCGTTTTTGCGTTAATTTAAATTAAATTGGACTTACTATAAATGTCCTTCTATACTGTTTTAATGTATGTGTGTGTGTGTTTGCCATAGAGATTTTGTCCGAGCCCTTAGCGCTATTTTTTATTTCTTTCTATTTTTAATTAGCTTGTAACTTTGATGAATTGTAACAAATGTTTTCGTCTTCAAAACAAATTTATTAACGTAAAAAAGTAACAAATGTCAAGAATTTGTGGCTGACCTAGAGATGTAAAAAATAATTCAAATTCGGCCTCCACATGGTTCCTTGACCGGGACGAAAATATACTTGTATTCTACCTATGTGTTGGGTAGTCGGGCACTCAATAACACGAATGTGTAAGTTGTGAGACAGTTCAGTACTCTGGCCATTCAAGAACTCAGCACTATGTTTAAAACGACTCATTCCCGAATGAGATGTCTAAACCCAGTATACAAGGTGTAACATAATAAACGCAAGACCTCTCGTGTGGTGTCTCAGATCATGAAACTGAACAACTTTTTTTTAGTTTTACCATACATGTGGCTCAGCTGATTGCGTCAGTTCCTATAGAAAGTTTTTAATTTTTTTTTTGCGAATTTCAAGAACTCGTAGAACAAAAGATGTTTAGTTTCATGGTGCGAGATACCACACGGGAGGTCTTGCGTTTATTATGTTACACCTTGTATACGGATGCTGCTTGATATTAAACATACCAATTACCCATGTAACTGTTTTTTAATGCCTAGTTCTACTAGGGCGAACTTCACAAATGAAAGTAAGGGTTGCGCCACACCTACCAGCACGGAATTACATTTTCCATGCTCCTATCCTTTTCCATTGCCTAGATCCGTCATTTGCTAGAGCGAGAAACATTCTGCCCCGTGCGATAGCACTCCCGCACTATCTCGGATAGGAGCATGGTAAAATGCGATTCCGTGATAATGATAGATGTGGCGCAACCCTAAACGCGATCAACACGTCTAAACCACTGCAAGAGCTGTCTACAGGAACATAAGGAAATAAATAAATCGAAGATAGAATTAAAGAAAAATATGTTCTACAGGGAAGATCCTCAAACATCAAACCTCCGGTTAAATAAATAAATAAAAATACCATAAATACATAATTTAAGTTAATTCATTACCTACATCGTTAACATTTAAATAATTTCATTACAGTGCATTAATTTGATTATATTACATTACATTCCATTCATTACATTACATTAATTGCATTATAAAACGTTAATTTCATTTCAGTTATTTGAATGTAAGGTAATGAAATGAATGTACCTAGTGAATCCTCAGGTTAGCTAACTTAATTGCTAGCGGTAAATAAACTGTGAAAGGAATACACTACGAAAGCCCTCAAAGGTAAACACATTCGCGATTTTAAATACCGAACACCAATATTTATTTGACAAACTGACATTGCATAACCATAGACAACACCTACTGAAAAAAAAGAATACACTTTTTTAACTCACTCAGTTCTGAACTGTGCGAGAACTTTCTAATGAGCTTGTTTTTTTTTTTATATTCGATGATCATATTAAATTTATGGTAACACTGTATTACATTGTCCTTTCTCTAGTCATCATTTGGAATTACGGTGAAATATATAGATTTGTACAAGCTTTTGTTTAACTTGCCTTAATTGTTAGTTAGTTTAGTGTGTAGCCATTGTTCAAATCTTGCAACTGAATTTCAAACCAGTTCCCACCAACCGATTGAGCTGAAATTTTGCACACACCCTTAGTTCTGATGACATGACTTGATCCTACAGCTGGAATCGCTTCCTCACGAGAGAACTCCTCAACGGTTAATAACACGGACACGAAACTTTGTAAACGCGTTCAATGTTGATAGATAAACCTAATTTTCTTCTTTTCATTTTAATAAAAGCTTATTTTTTTATTAAGAGATTTCATTCGAAATATGACGTGATGTGACGTGAGAATCAATTTTGTGAAGTCTGTGTTTTTCTGCCTGACTCATGACTATTTTATTGGTATTTTAGCTTCAAAATAGCCAGTTATTCATCAGTTTAAACAGAAAATATGTCAATGCTGGCTATAAATGTTACTCGTCGTGAGCACGTTTATTTTAGCGCTTTTATGACATTGTCCAGAAGGTGTTGTTGGTAGGTGTTGTTATTTTCTGGAGTAACCATTTTGAAAAACAAGATGGCGGCTTTCGTTTCAACTGGCCAGGCCTAAAACACCATGTAGCACTATTGTTTAGGTACCGTGAATACCGATACTAATCTCAGCAAGTAAATCAATGAAACAATTTATTTCGTACTAATAAAAAGCCAATTATCCAATGTCACTATTAAAAACACAAATGAAGCTTATCGATGGATTCCTTGACAATGAAAAAAAAGTTTCATTTGAAATTAGAATAGTAGTAGATGTCAACGCCAAGGTTAGAATAAAAAAAAAAGTTGGCACTTATAATAATAGTAAAGGGACGCTGAATGGATGAAAAATAAAAAGTATCTCTCGCCAATTTTTTTTTCTGTTGTTGTCGCAATTATTAATACTTATTAAATGTTAGTGAATAATAAAATCTATAGTAGTCTCACATTCTTTGTGTCTTAATAATATTTTCAGAAATATTTAGTATTGATTTTTTTTCAAAGTATCTTTTAACTACTTACTATATCAAAGCACGTATAACGAATCTAACAATAGACAATTCACATAGTACTTCAAGCTTGACAAGTTTCATTGACAATAAAGCCAAGATTGATGGTCTCATAATGATAAGTAAGACGATAGAAATCGGACAGATATGTCCCTATAAAACTGCAAAAATTCTGCATGCATTGTCATAGACTAATTTCCATATTTACTGGACATTTATAAGATAATCGCAAATCGTATGAAGAATATAGAATCAACTGTCTTTGCAAAGTTCATCAACCTCTCCCGGAATGTTCAGTTATTGCAAAGTCGCGAAAAATTTGAATTAAGAAGCTCAAAAGCGGCCATGTCTGTATTTTCTTTTTTTTGTATATTTTTAAAGCAACAGCTGTTGTTTTGAATTGAGATGTCAATGCATGAGCGGTTTCATTTTAATTACTTGGTTTTATTACGGACGAGTAAAAGTTATGAGCTCTGGTAACGAGAAAAGTCATTCGGAATGTTCTAGTTAAGAATAAGAACATCATTTCAATATTTTATTATTTTAACACAAAAGCTGAAAGATGGAAAACGGCCGAAAAACTACCAAGATTTGGTGACCCGATTAAAATTACAATACCAGCATCCGAGTTTAACTAGTCTAACGTAACACAGTTAAAAAATATAGGTTACCTAAAAATTACGCCAATAATAAATTTCTCATCTCGCACATTTTCGTCGATAACCAGGCCGTGTCATTCCCGTCAACATGCATGCTAATATAACATTGTAAACTTTTTAATGAACATTTCAAAACATCGCTTGAACTCGCCTCCGTCAGTGTTGCCAGTCGTGAATGACCTAATTTCCCTGATTTATGCACACTACTCCAGGAATAAGCTTTTGAAATCAATGTTTAGCGTTCATGCCGTATTTGTTTTCTGTTTACGCTGTGCGAAAACTAGACTGGCCGTGAAGTGTGTCCGGAAAGTATTTGAAGAAGAAACATATATTTTTTGCAAGAAATTGCGTAGTATTTAGGTTATACCAGATAAATTATGTTTTTCTTGAAAAAAAAAAACGAGAATTTAATCCAAATACTTTTATCATAAAGAAGATATTAGGACTTTGATAGAAGCTCTTAACGCTACACAAATCATGAGTTGTTGATGATAAATACATAATGCGTATAAGTGGTTGAAAAACTTATGAAATTTTTAAAAATCTTCCATGAAAATATTAATATATCAAGAAAAATCCATTGAAAAAGGCGTATTTATTCAACCGATTAAAGCTCTCATATTTTTATAGGATGTTCAAATAAATTGGAGTCCGACTACATTTTATTTCGGAGCCATAAATCCTTTTCCGATCTAAATTTAAAATAACGTTCCAATTCGAAAATCAGATACCAAACGCTCAGTTTGTCGAACTGTCGCGAAGCGCGCGCAACTCTCCCGCGAAAACGAACGAAACATTGAACCATATAGTGCTGCATGGTTCTTTTGGCGTGTGGCCATAATCAGAACCAACGCCGCCATCTTGTTTTTTTTTCAATACGATAACACAATGGGGGCTATCGAGCATGAATTCGCCGCTAGAGTTGTTCGTGTAGAGTAAGGTCTGCAGAAATGTCAGATGTCATAGTGTTCGCGCGTTGCGCGCTTTTTTTTATCAGGTGATTTACTAATATTCACAATTTTAGTCAAGATTGAGGCATTCCTGATTAATTTTGACATGCAGAATTAAGTAGCAAGTAAGGATCTAATTTGTGGGCTGCGGGCCTGTTCGAAAGAGATACCGCGGCCCTGGAACACAAAGGGCAAAGAAGGAACATGGATGGGTTTTAGTCAATAGAAGTCTGACATTCCCTTCCGATCCGCCCAGAGTGGGGGGGGGGGGTCATTTGATGATTTCCTATCAGAAAAATAAAAAAAAAAGGATCTAATTTGTTAGTACTTTGAGAAAGAATGATTTTTAAATTAAATGTTTCATGCTTGCTAATTTTAGGGACAATATTGTCAATACGAGTACGTATCTGAAGTTTACACTATGTTGTTATACGTAATAAAATAAACTTTATAAGCAGTTATTCGTAGGTACTTTAAAGTATAAAATAATATTAATGACAGGACCTTACTCGCCAGTGGCGCCATCAGGTGAGCTCAAAAACGTTAGCCCTCATTGCTTACCAACAGCGCGAGCGCCCTCCTGTCAACGTCATTAAAACGCCAAAAGAGCCATGTGCACTATACGATTTTAGAGCGAACAAGTGACTGTTAGTGACTTGAAACTTGACAAGTAACATCAATTAAGATTTCTTACTTCACATAAAAAGATGATCGATGTTCTGTTCATGTTGATTGGAAACACTTTTAATTATATAGCTATCGAGTTTTTTTGTTTGTCGCGAGAGCGTGTGACATCGTATTGTTGATTTCGCTGTATCACTTTCTTAATTTACTAGTGTTTGTTGTGTGTTATTGTTATGTCGGAGTTACTTTTCTTTTTGCGTAACTATCTTTTTATAAACCTTCGATAACATGTCATGGCATGTCATGTTTTGTTAAATTGTCATCATCTTCACTTTTAGCGCTCAATTTCAGCTGTCTTTGATTGATACATCGAACCGTAATTATTTTTGTTTACGGGTCGATCGGTCATTGCACAGACTTCAAAAATTTTTATTCGGTTTCTTTAGAAATTGCTTTTGAAATCACAACTCACATTTTGTCTTTTGTTAAAATTCTTTACCATTAGGTACTTTTCTTCACAAACCTACCTTTCTACAGATGACCGCAAATCCCAAAAATCTATTTCCTTCCCCATAATTTCTTCACAAGCAGATTAAAAACCCATTATAGTCTATGGTTGCGCAATTGTCAGCATTGTTACTGCGGAACGGATTGCATCAAGCGGACGCATTGGCAGACGTGGCTGGCCGGTTATTTATTTCTTATTGGAACATCTGACCGATTGGCGTTGCGGTTGAAATTGGAACAGCTTTCGTTCGAGCCCTTTAGCTTTCGTCCGGCAGTATATTCAGTATTGAATTAAAGAGAGTTGAAAGAAGAAATTTGGAGTTTTTATCGGTATTAGTTTATTTATTTCGGATCTCCAACAAAAGATACACTGAAATATTTGAAATCACAATTATACAGCTGATTCCTTAGTTCATTTTTTCTGTTACATCCGTATTGTCTTAAATTTTTCAATCCTAACTTCAAATGGGATTCAAGACTGAAATATTTAGTCCGTTTTCCTCATCACAGAGTGAGAATGTTTTTCTAAAAATTGTTGCCACTAAAAAAATATAAAAATTGTCGTGCCAGCGACGCGAAGAACAGGCGTATTTTCTTTCATTTACATTTTAGAAATAAATAGTTCATCAGAAATAAATGAATTGCCAATTTGTAACGTAAAAACATGATTGAAACTACAGTAATGTGTCAATGAATATGGAACAGCCGTACGTAAATAATTAAGCATGTTGCTTTCAGTAACTGGAAACTAATCTAGGTTTACAGTGTAGGATGTCGATGCCACATTCTGTTAGACAGAGGTTTATCATCGTCGGTTTTGTTGCTAACTGACGCAACCCGGTCTGTTCGTTGTGTGTATCTTCGAGAATTCATTTTTGGATGAGAAGAAAATTGTTTAATTCGTTGTTTGACCAGAGAATATTTGTGGGGATGTCGTGATTTCTTTTATATTTTCGTAGTTTAGAGCTATGCAAAAAGGTTTTACTTCAGTGGTCTTTGCCCGTACTCCATAATTCGCCATTACTTTTTTTTATTTTTGTAAAAAAAATTCTCACTTTTACATAAAACAGATTTTGACATAGTTTGGCATTTCCCCACCTGTCGGATTGCTTGTGTTTACACAACAAATTACTACTGGTTTCTGCGTGCGCGCAAGTTTGGTGAACATCTTGTTTTTGCCAAACGATGCATATTGGGGCGCAATGCTATGTACATTTACGCTATTTTAACAATTTTCTTGCCAACGTTTAGTTCAGTAGTTGCCAACAGTTACTGTTTCAGTACATGTGCGTCAAGACGACAGTTATTATGATTATAGTGAAGATGTTTTGAAACATTGAATGGTGGATATTGAAATACATGTTCCGGAGTCCTGCTTGGTATCTATTTGCGTAAGCGTTTCTGATATTCTTGTCGTATTTGTTATATGCATTTGGAGATATTATGACGTGCGTCAGCGTTCACCGGTAGTAGCCTGTCTTTGAATTAAAATGCACATTTTCTTCGCATGCTCATAAATGCACTTGCTTGAACGTCCTGTATAACAAACAAAAACTTGGCTCTCAGTGTTTCCCTTCGGCTGCTCCTGTGCAGACGTCCTGACGACTGCGCTTCTGATCTATTGACATGCATATCGATTGACCTACTTCTCTGCTCTTAATTATCATAACTATACAATATGACGATACATTTAGCTCCGATTCATTAACGCGTCGCGGCCGTTTGATACAGGACGTTCGGACGAACGAATGTTGTCATTGGCTTCGTACTCGAACGTCCACTGAATGTTGAAGGTCCAGCGCGTGTCAGCCGCGCGTGCACTTCGACATCTAAGTAAACTAAAATAGTCGAGCGGCCGCGTCGTCGGCCCGGCGACCGAGATAGCCGGCGCAGTGCGTCCGCGGAGCCCTCTCGCGCCGGTTCTATTTCCAACTCATGTCCCGACGCATCCCGTAACGCTCGCGACAATAATACTGCAACGGATCACTGTGAAATGGCACTGGAGTTTCAACGTTCGCGACACTTCCGCTACAGGAAACGTAAGCGAACAGCCTAAACGAAAATGCCGCACGCGCCGGTCGCCTTCGGCACCGTCAACGGCACGGGCTCCAACCCACTAAAGCTACAAATACCAGAACAATATAAAAGTGCAACCAACGGTAACGGTGTCTTCTCTCCGCCTATCAATGGAAATGGATCTCTTCCGCCAAACTTCAACGGACCACTGTCCCCACCAATACTGGATACAACTCCGAAGAAACCGCCCAAAGCTCCGCCGAGCAGACCCATCCTGCCGGTGAAGAAGTCCAAGACGCTGCCTATTGACTTCGATGAGAAAGTACCGCCAAAGCTATCGTCTTCTCTGTTGAATGGCAAGAAACTGTTTGTGACTAAACCTCTGAAGGAGGTCCGGACTATTAATGAGCCCAGTGGTGATAATGGAAGATACTTAGTGAGTCGCTCACCGAGCCCCTCCTACAGACGAAGCAATTCTACTGCTTCCGTAGAGAGGGGCTCGATAGCAGAACTTGCTAAAAGACATGTGCCTGTCAATTTATTGACGTCGAGGTCTCCGAGCCCGTCCTCGTACAGCAGCATCCGCAGCTCAGCCAGCCAGTACTCGACATGCAGCAGCAACGGCACCTACGTGCCGTTATCTCGCTCATCGAGCATGAACTCCACACGATACAGCACGACGCCTACTCCTAGAAGAATGTACCCTCAAACCTGTGATATGTCTGAACGCGTAGATTTAAAAGAACTAAGATCTCGAGAACAGGCCCCTGTTGTTTTCGATGCTAACATGTCATTCGTGCTCGGTTGCAATAGGCAACCCATCCGGCAGAAATTCAAGCCAGTGGCAGCTCACATGGAAGAAGGAACGTCTTCCAATTACTTGAGCAGTAAGATCGATAGTTTCCTTCAGAGGACTGACCATGTAATGGATGAATGGCGAAGACTTGGACACAAAGATGACTCTGACATGATGTTCAATGGAAAGAAGAGAGTTGGAAGATCGAAATCAGCGACGAACATCATGATCAAGGGTTTCACGCTGTTCAGCCGGAGTGGCAGCCGAGCCAGCAGTGTCTGCCGCTCCAGTCGCGGGATATCGGAAGACCGAACTACTGTCTCCGAAATGGACGAGGTGACTCAAACTAATGGATTAGTTCTAGATATCATAGTACAAATGTTCCAAAGCGTTCGCGATGCTCGTAAAGATAAGGCTAATACACTGTAATAAATTATCGCCGGCTGCTTGGGATAGTTTCATGGGCTACCAGTGGCGCTTGGAACTGTGGCAGTCGGCTTTCTATTACCGCACGCGCGTCGCTTGCCAAAACATTTTTTTCTCATTGTTGACTTCTCGACGGCGACGTCTCTCGCGAGATTCTGCCTTGTCCGTCAGCGGAGTATTACGACATTGTCACTCAAACTGAAACAGGAAACGTGTTTTCTTTCGTTTGTGGATTTTTTTGTAGGAATTGTGTGCGCTTTTGGCAAGAGTTAAAGGTTGCTCGCGTTGCGAATTCGCCAGACAGTTAATACGTCGGTTGGGCCACCTACTCGCGCGTCAGTGCGTTCCAAATTTAACCTGTTATGTTTGAAATGTTGCCGCTTAGTTAATTTTCATTCAGCCTTATGATTATCGTGTCGATAACTTAGACTAACGATGGATTACTTAAGTGTGGGATCGACGTTCTAATGATCGTGAGCCGTCGATGAATAAGCTAGGTGTAACCTGTTCGTTTATTGTTATGGTATAATCACTTAGTGGTTGTCGCGGCAGTGAGGAATTAACTGCTAACGACTAGGAACATTGCAATTACCTACTTTCTAAGTAAAACCATTTCTCGGTATAGAGTTATAGTTTATGGAAATTTTCAACACTTGTACGTGTTGTGGTTTCACAGGAAGCCTTGGCTGTGGCCTGTCATTAAACATTTTCATAGTTGACATTTATTTTCTAATATTTATGTTGGTACTTAATATTGGCCACCATCACGCGTCGTTTACACTGTCGGGTTAATGCAGAAACTTTAATGATCGTTTCTATTACGTCTATTCTGTTTGAAAAACATCTAAAATCAATATTTTAATTGTGTAAAGTCTTTAATAGGAAGTGTTAACACTTTCCCTGCTGTTGGCGGTTGACCCCAAGACAATAGGGATGTTTCCTGAAAAAATCTAATTAGTCCGTCAGATAGATTTCCAAAAAATATTGGACACGTATTTTTTCTTTTTTCACGAAAACTAAAAATGAAGACGATACAGTGCGTCGAAAACTCGTGTGACGTCATACTTGTAAGTAAAGTGTACTGACTTTTTACCAAAAAGTGACGTCACAGGCCCCCACTCATGATCTTTGATGCGTTTTATCTTCGTCAATTTTTATTGATTTGATAAAACAAAAAATACGTATGCAGTATTTTTCGATAATCTAACTGACGGACTAAATAGAATCATATTTTTATACACAGGAAACATCCCTATTAATCGGAACTTATGCCCTCGAGAAAAACCCCTCAATTACTAATCATAGGCATAATAACCATAGTGGAGTTTAAAACTTGAAATAACAATAATGATACCGTTAAAACTATGCGTTACTAGCAGAAATGCGTTAACATTTTCCGTTTTCTACACTTGTCGTGTTGACAATTTACATAGATAATTTCATGACTTGACGTTCTAAGGCTAGTTCATGTCAGAATTTCACTCTAAAGACCTAATTATGTAGTCTTCATGTCAGTTCCAATAATAGGCGGTTGTACGTAATTAGTTTATGTGTGTTTATTACTGAACTTTTTGTCTTGATTTATAGAGGACTACCTTTTTCCCGCGGCTTCGCCCGCGTGGATGCTGTAAATATCCGACTACTTACCTTCACCCCCCTTTTTTAACCCTTCGGGGGTAGAATTATCAAAAATGCCGAGACACGTATAAATTAATTTTCAATCGTCAGCCTAAACACAAAATTTGAAGATCCTAACTTCAAAACTGACAGACTTTCATACAAACTTTCATCCCCTATTTGCCCCCTTTAGGGGTGGAATTCCCAAAAATCCTTTCTTAGTGGAGACCTTCTCTTCACAAAGAACACATCCTCCAAGTTTCATGTCTCTTGGACCATCGGTTTGGGCTGTGTGTTGATATATCACCCAGTCAGTCAGTCAGTTTACTATTTTATATATATAGATAGATAGATATAGGTTTCGGCAGCTATATAACTTCACCATGATATTAAGGAAAATAAATACATTAATAAAAATGCCGACAGAAGTCTGCTATTCCTCATAGATAAGTCCAAACATAACAAACATCACGCCTGTTTGTCTGAAGGGTGAGCCGTTTTGCCAGTTTGGTTAAAGTACCAAGGTATAAAGGGTGTAGCAAGACCCTTAACGAAGCCGAAAGGCACTTGTTCTCTCCGTCATTGCGATTATTTTTGTTCTAGATCATACCTGGGAACCTTCTAGTTACGGAGATATTGGGGGTCAAAGTTCCAACTTTTTCACAAGTTTTTTTTAAATACGTGTTTTTAATTTAAGATTTTTACTTTAAACACCTCCGCGACCATCGGGTTTTACTATTCAATCCATCCGTCAGCACAATGTTTTGAGTACGTTACATTGAGTCTTACCGTAAAACGTGATTTTACACCCCCGAAAAATAAGTCGTTACCCAGCAATATTTTTTTCGTAAAGTTACTTAGTTTGATTTACATAATGCTTGGTTGACGGCTTCGTTAAGGGTCTTGTTACACCCTATAGACTCAGGGCAGCTTAATATACCACATAGTACAACCCGATAACACGAAGATTAGGTGCACTTATCTTCGTAATACGTTTTGAAGCTTTACCGAATTTTAGAAAATATTTTTGGCCATCTACCTACCACGTTATCTTTGAAAATAAGAACATAATCATGAATGTACTAATGTATCGTTTTGTCTCCAGCTCTCAGAAGTCGGTGGCGAGCTCACGGAGGAGCGGGCGGCGGCGGGTCTGGCCACAGAGCGGGCGGACGCGGAGGCGGCTGAAAGACTGCGCGTCGAGCGGGACAACCGAGACTTGCTGGCTAACAACCAGCGGCTGCAGCAGGTGGGTTATTCTCTTCATGAACCTCGATGTACCCGACTAGATGACGTGATAATCTGATCTGAATATGAGGGACTATCAGATCTGCTCCCTTATTTAATTTGTGTGGTCATAAATAAAACACAACATCTTTTATCGTGTCAAATACCAAGTCGCTGCAAACTGCAGTTTCTGAACCAGCAATCTCAGATAACATGATTGACATTTACATCTTATCTGATGCTTCAGATAACCCATCCTTGATTTGCTGGTGATGATAATGTCGTTTCGTTGTAGTGACACAATAAAGTAAAATCAAATATTCTCTGTCACTTGGGGTCTTTAGGATAACGAGAATGTTCAAGCTGGTCCTCTTAATCCGACCACCATGTAAAATGGCTTTCCTTGGTGATATTTAGTATGAATAATTCTAGACTGCGAAGAAAAAAATAATTTCCTGACTCTTCCAAACACTGAAAACTACTAACAGTATGTTAAACATAATCTCAAAATTCATAACAAAAGTTATGTCCATCTCTCATCTTGGTTGACGGCACTAACTCCATATATTTCCCCATAGGCCTCCGAACGCCTGGAGCTCGAGCTCCTCCACTGGCGCTCCGCAGACAGCGGCGGCAATGAGCCCTCGGACTCCGAAGGTTCTGAGGCCGACGCCGGAATCTCCGGCGACAAGTACAAGCGAAGATTCGAACGGGCACATCGGGAACTGCAGCTGCTACGGGCCCAATTGCGCAGGCAGCATGAAGACGACCTGGAACAGCTCGTTTCCGTTAAGAAGCAGCTGGAGAAAAAGGTAAGCATTCTGAGGCGTTACATATGTATATGGATAAGTTAAGAAAATAGCACGGACACGTCCCCCACAAGATGAACCGACCACACAAACTGACAGTATTGCAATGATGTTGATGTCCATGGAGTTTCTTGCCCGTTCTTCTCCATACAGATCTACGTTAGGGAATGGGCAACTACAGTACTTTCACAGTTTTTATGCCTTGTGACTGGGACTGTAGCTATTGTTGTCTTTGTTTCGACAGTTCAAAAGTGCCTGTAACTGGCCTATTTGAAATAAATGCTTTGATTTTGATGGATTCAGAAATCCCATAGAAAGTCATTATATGGAGATGTAACGCTTGGCAAGCGATTTTCAAAGTCATTTGTTTATCCAGTTGAAGGGCCGGCGAATGTCTATCTAGTGGTTTAGCACTTCTTTCAATAGTTGAATGATGAAAAAAACTACAAGTGAAGGATCGTATTTAGTTCGGCCGTCTTATGACGACAGGCCGTGTCGACGGCGCGTTCGTGTTCCACGCGCGCCTCAAAGAGATGTCAGCAACGATGTAGACGTCTGCAAGGGCCGATGCCTGCCAGGGCTGCGGGACTGTTCGAAAGAGATACCGTGGCCCTGGAACACAAAGGGCAAAGAAGGAACATGGATGGGTTTTAGTCAGTACAAGTCTAACACTCCCTTCCGCTCCGCCCAGTCGGGGGGGTCATTTGATGATTTCCTATCCGAAAAAAAAGGATCGTATTTAAAGCAAATAAGCGTGTCGGATTAAAAACTCTACATGACATGTTCTACTGTAGAAACAGACAGTTTCGATGTTATCCTTATTCGAGGAGTTATTAATGTTTTTTTTAAATACAAATGCTTTAGAAACAAATATATCCTCATTCATGCAATGGAATGGTTATGTTGAAGCAGTGGAATTGTATTCGCTCCATACAACGCCGAGACACAAGATACAAACGATGCTTAGTTTGTGGCTCACCGATTATAAAGGGTGTAAATAGACCCTTAACATACTTGTCCTCCCCATTTTTGCGATCATTTTTTTGTTCTAGACCTTACCTGGGAACCTCCTGGTTACGGAGATATTGGGGGTCAAAGTTCCAACTTTTTCACAAGTTTTTTTTTAAATTACATGTTTTTAATGTTAGATTTTTACTTTACACACCTCCACGACCCCCGTTCTATGCAGTCCATCCATCAGCACAATGCTTTGAATGCTTTCCATCGAGTCCTACCGTAAAACGTGATTTTTCACCCCCAAAAAAAAGAAGATTCCCAGCAATAATTATTGCGTAAAGTTACTTAGTTTGATGTACAGAATGCTTAGTTGACGGCTATGTGAAGGGTCTGTTTACACCCTGTATATGACATACTGTTTTATTTCTATTGATTAATACTAAACTGATTTGATTTCAACTCCAAGATCTAGGTTCTAGAAATTTCCTTTCTCTGAATCTTTTAGTAAAAGACTATTATTTATTTGATTATAATTGCCTATAAGTATTTCCTGGTACAAATATGTTTTTCCCACTGCGTAAGACGTTAATATTATTAAACGAGTTTCAGTATGTTCTAGACAATGTGGCTGTTTTCCACGGAAGCAGTAAACGTTGAATGGTTCATGTTTACATAAATAGGTTAACGGGGAACACGCCATAACATCCTTTACTATTGTTTTGTATTCTAGTACTTGTAATGCATCCAACTGCCTAGTAGCTGTTGCGCGATTTTGATCGCAATCAAGTACACTCCTTTCGTCTGGTTTTGGATGATTCTCTTGCCCTTATCCCAATTTATTTGGGGTCGGTGCAGTGTGTCTGTTTCTTCCATAGTTCTCTGTTACTCGTTATCTCAGATGTTACTCCCTCTGCCAGGGCTGCGGGACTGTTCGAAAGAGATACCGTGGCCCTGGAACACAAAGGGCAAAGACGGAACATGGATAGGTTTTAGTCAGTACAAGTCTGACACTCCCTTCCGCTCCGCCCAGAGTGGGGGGGTCATTTGATGGTTACCCATCAGAAAAAAACAAAAAAAAAGATGTTACGTCCTTTCGAGCTATATCATCTTTCAAACAGTCTATCTAACCTATCGCTTCTTTGGCCTTCTTCTCATATTCATCCACATTCTTACTCAAAAAAAGTCTTCCTTGCATCTACTTCCTCATCATTCTCCTGTCGGTATCCCAATTAATTTTAGAATAGAATAGAATAGAGTAATAGAATAGCATAATATTTATTTGCCTAAAAACATGGTATAAAAAGATGGTCAAATACAAAAGAAAACAAGAGCATACATGTTTTTAATTTAACAGTGATAAGCGTACAGAATGTTCAAGACAATTATTTAACATTTACTGTCAAAGAAGTCTTTGACTCTATAAAAACTACGACTACACAACCATTCATGCAATTTATCCTTAAATGAACATACATTTAGCATCTTGAGGTTACTTGCTATCATATTATATATACGCACACACATAGATATACAACTTTTATTATATTTAGCTAGTTTGCTTCTTCTATACATCTCTATAAGCCTTAATTTCTGAATGCACTATTGCACTCGCCTTCTATCCATTATCATCATTCACAATCCTTACATCGTTTCTTTGGTATTTCTTCTCTAGACGTTCCATAGGCAAAACTTCTATACTGTGGTGTCTATGGTTAGTCATTCGGTCAATCAGTCGCGCAACAACTTCATATAAATAGATTTATCCTTTCAATTTCATTCTCTTTTTGTTAATTGAATGTCAGATTATTAAGACTGCTTAATATTATCAGTCTGTAATGTTGCTTCTGCTGGGACATTGCATCTATAGACTTGCTCTCTGAGAG
The DNA here is from genome assembly GCA_963082995.1 of Noctua comes. NCBI lineage: Eukaryota > Metazoa > Arthropoda > Insecta > Lepidoptera > Noctuidae > Noctua > Noctua comes. The sequence continues at coordinate 12,318,607 of OY720285.1, forward strand.
TTGGTGTGGCTGGGTGCAGTACGCGGACCTAATGCGGATGGGTGGCTGTACCTTTTAGGTTCTAAGAAATGCCGGTTTCCTCTGTATGTTATTTTTCACTCACCGTGTTTTCTATAAAATCGCCATATTTTGATAAATCAATCATAATTCTTTTCGCTTAGCCTAGAAAGTGTTTCCGTGGTTTTAAAATAACTATCCTATTTCTAAACTCGCCTGCTTTCGTGAGTAACATCTACAGTTGTTGCATTAAGAATGTTTGTTTGTCTGACTGTCTGTGCTAATCTCGGGAAGCGCTGAACTTATATTGATATATATATATATTCATATATTCTTTATTGCACACAAAAACAAAATATACATATAAATTGCAACAATATAGCTTATGTACAATGGCGAGCTTAACCCAGAATTGGGTTTTCTTACAGCAAACCAAATTTTACAGTGAGATTTGCAGTAAAGGATAAACTTAAGTGCTTAACACATTGTGTTAAGCTTTGATGATAGGAAGACGTGTAAATTTTATTATTTTTTAGTTGTTAGGTGCATTTTCTTAGAATCGATGAATGCGCCAGTCTCAAACTCGTGTGCAAAACTAAAATATGGTTGATACAATTTTCATTAGTTTGTATTGCCATAGCTCAGAAAGCTGTAGTACAAAATACTTAATAAATATTCTCCTAAAGTATTCCTTACTTCACCATCTTATAATCTAAATCCCTCGACTGCCTCGTGGGTCGAGTGGTCACAAGCGCGACTGCTGAGCATGACGTCTTTGGTTCGATTCCCGGGTCGGACAAAGTGCTATTGGGATTTCCATCAGGAATTTCTCAGTAGCAGCCACGGAGTCTGGATTGGTGCCCGGTTGATGACAATAGGCTAGCCCCCTTTTACAAGGGACTTATACATAACGGTGTACTATTAGGTACACCTCTGCCTAACCCAACTGGAACTACAGGCTTAATGTTATGTTTATCTAAACACACCACCCGGCCCAGCGTGGGTCACATGTCTTCGAGCATTTCCATCCTAAGACATACCGGTTCTATAAGCAGCCATTTCCATTTTCGACTGACAGAAAGGAAGTCTGTGCGCAGACGCACCGTTGGTTTCACCACGAATTGGAAATCTTATAACCCTGTTCTAGAGAACGATTCTTCACAATACGCACGTTTCTCGCAAGGTTCTGCAAAATTGTACCAAGGCTGAGAGCACAATGACGTGTACACCATAGTTTGTAAACAAGCAGTATGTTACGGTGTTTATATCAACCAGTTTCCTTTAATGCGGCCTAAATACTGTATTGCAGTGGCGAAGGCTCCATGTAACTCGATTCCTACCGGATTCCCTTTGAAAAATGGCACGGTCAGTATTCTATAGATAAAATAGCTGTTGGCGTTGCAATGCACCTTTTTTTACTTACCCTAGCTACCTACCTACCTACCCTAGCTACCCTAGCGGTATGAAAAATAGATAGTAGCCGATTCTCAGACCTACTGAATATGAATATAAAATTTCATAAAAATCGGTCAAGCCGTTTCGGAGACTTCAAGGAGCATTTCCTGCGTTTGGCCCCAAAGCTGAACCGGGCAGCAGCCGCCCTCACGCGACTCCTGCCCAATCTCAGCGGGCCAAACGCCTCCTGCCGGAGGCTGTACGCCGGTGTCGTGCGGTCCATGGCCCTCTACGGGGCCCCCGTGTGGGCCCTGAGCATTCGGACGCGACCACTGAGGCTGGTCGCATGCCAGAGGGTCATGGCTATCCGGATGATCCGAGGATACCGCACAATCGCCGGCGAATCGGCCAACCTCCTTGCCGGATTGCTGCCCTGGGATCTGGAGGCAACTGCCCTCCAGCGCGTCTATGAGTGGCGCGTGGAGGCGCAGCGCCGGGGCGAATCGCTGCTGCCTCGACAAGTCGAGGCGCAGCGGGAAGAGCTCCGGCGCGATCTCAGGGCAGTATGGAGGGAACGACTGTCGCTACCGAGGTCCGGGCACGCCGCAATCGCGGCGGTAAGACCCCTCTTTGAGGAGTGGCTGGATAGGCGTCACGGCGTCCTGACCTACCGCATGACGCAGGTCCTCACCGGACACGGAAGCTTCGGGAGGTACCTGTGTCTGATGGGGAAGGAGGAAACGCCTGGGTGTCACCACTGCGAGGACCGCCCGGAGGACACGGTGGAGCATACGGTGCAGGACTGCCCCGCTTGGGCAGGGCACCGCCGTGTCCTCACGGCGGCGATAGGCGGAGACCTCTCGCGCCCGGCATTGGTCGAGGCCATGCTGCGGGGCGAGACGGAGTGGGAAGCGGTCGCCTCCTTCTGCGAAGCAGTCATGCTCGCGAAGGAGGAGGCGGGCCGCGTGAGGGAGAGGACAGCGTCCTCCCTCCACCCCAGCCGCAGTGGTAGACGCCCACGGCGCCGGACGTCGGCAGACGATCTCCGGCCACCGTAGGCGCGGGCTTGCGGGCGGCGAGTAATGGGCGACTCGCTGTCCGACCATGGACCATGCCCGGGTCGACGGCGCGTTGTGTTCCACGCGCGCCTCAAAGAGTGTCAGCATTATGACGGGGCCCCCCTCTAGAGGGCGAAAGCCTGCCGGGGTCGCGGGACTTATAGAATTACCGTGACCCTGGATCATAAAGGGCTATTGAAGGACACCGTGGATTTTAGTCAGTACAAGTCTGACAGTTCCTCCCACTCTGCCCTGGGTGGGAGGACTCATTTGATGATTTTACCACGATAAAAAAAAAAAAAAAAAAAAAAAAAAAAGCCGTTTCGGAGGAGTATGGTAACTAACATTGTGACACTAGGATTTTATATACAACGTGTAACATAATAAACGCAAGACCTCTCGTGTGGTGTCTCAGACCATGAAACTGAACAACTTTTGTTCTATGGCTTTTGGAAATTCATAACTTTTTTTTTAGTTTACCATGCATGTGGATCAGCTGATTGCGTCCGTTCCTATAGAAAGCTTTTTTTTTTTGCGAATTTCAAGAACTCTTAGAACAAAAGATGTTTAGTTTCATGGTGCGAGAGACCACACGGGAGGTCTTGCGTTTATTATGTCACACCTTGTATAAGAAGAAAATAATATAATCACATTTAAGATATGTACTCCGGCTTACCTCTTACAAAAGTTGACCCTTCGCTACTGCTGTATTGTTGTGTTACTTTGTGTTTTCAGCATTAGTTGTAGGTCATAATATTAAAAAGTTGATTAATATTTTTTGGCTCCGTCTTATGCCTGCACTACACGCACAAGCTTCACCACAGTTTTGCCTGCGCAAGCCGGACGGATGGTAAAACAAACTAATCGCACGCACGGTGTTCCGTGTACAAACCGGCGCAGGCAAAACTGTGGTGAAGCTTGTGCGTGTGGTGCAGGCATTAGGAATTATGTTGAAAATGTCTAGATAGAATTCGAACTGATATTTCATACGCAATCGTTTTTTTTTACTGTTTTGAATGTCTTGTTCAACCAACGATGAAAAAGAATTTAAATATTAAACTTAACCTACTTTAAAAAGTTTGTAATAAACAGCTGATTAAATCGCTGGTGATGAAATATGTCTAAGTACTAAAATATTTTACGCAAAACTGTGAAAAATCTACATAGTTGCTGCATTGCAATTTATGTTAAATCAAGGAAATTTATTATTTTTCAAATTGACACACTGCGTTAATTGCCCGTGTTATAGACATTTAATACAACTGTCAAAGAATGACAGCTGTCAACGATGAAACTGCGATAAAAAACGGCTGTTCCATACATTTTTTGGTGTAGTAATGCAAATATACTGAACAGCTGATTATTGCGGTATATTTTTCTTAAATCTCATTTACCTAATCACAAAACATGCTTTTATGATCGTCTCCTCTGTTTTATGAAGAGTTTCCGTAATACGGTATCAACACCCGCCTACGTGCAAATGTTATTTTTACACAAAGAATTTGTCATTGAAACTGAACATGAATACATTATTTTGGAACTGAAATAACTTTATGAACTCATTCTCTGGAATCTGGACTGCATCGAATAAAGATCTTTATAACGTGTTAATTAACGCAGTCCAATTAGTTCTGTACTTGTGTGTGTTATCAGATTTCATCCAATATAAGGTCGTTCCTCCCATTTGAATATGTCAGAACTTTTTTTTTTTTTTGTCGTGGTAAAATCATCAAATGAGTCCTCCCACACAGGGCAGAGCGGGAGGGACTGTCAGACTTGTACTGACTAAAATCCACGGTGTCCTTCAATAGCCCTTTATGTTCCAGGGTCACGGTAATTCTATAAGTCCCTCGACCCCGGCAGGCTTTGGCCCTCTAGAGGGGGGCCCCGTCATTATGCTGACACTCTTTGAGGCGCGCGTGGATCACAACGCGCTGTCGACCCATATGTCAGACCTTTATCGTAATAATCAGCCTACAGCTATCCACTGCTGGACATAGGCCTCTTCAATCGCACGCCACTTAACTCGATTCTCAGCAACTCCAGTTGCTACCACCCTGCCAAGATCGTCGCTCCACCGAGCCTGAGGACGTCCCACCTTACGCTTGCCGATTCGCGAGCTCTACGCTGTCAGACCTTATCGTAATCTAAAATCATCAAGACTATTCTGGACTGAAGTTTACCGACATATTAATTTTTAAATCTTGTTGCATTCTCAGACAAATTTATAGTAGTAACGGTTCTGAAACGAATATACTGAAAACGGACTATCTTTCGGTCTATCACGTAGAATAGTCTTACCGCACGTTTTGCCGCGTTTTTTTTTTAGTGCTTAACCGGACTATTCGGTTAAGCACTAACAAAACGCGCCTCCTAGGTTGACGTTCGAGGTGCCATTCACAAAACAAATAAATAGTTTTTTGTAATTAGTTTACTTTTCTTTTTATTTTCTTTTAGTTGTTTTCCACCCTACGGGAGTTTTGTAAAGATATACTTTTTTTTATTGTTTTTAAATTTTACGATTTTTCGTTATCCACCTGCAGTAACGATAAATAGAAAGTATGTTTGTTTTAACAAATAATTGTAATTACACCAGCCAGATACATATTTTTACAAAAAAAATACTAAGTGAGGTTTGTGCTTAATTATAGCAATCGCATGTAAGCAAACAGTAGGCGGAGCGGGGGCGGTTTGTTTGTATGTACCACTCTCAATGAAATGCTAATGTGTGGAAATACACCATTAAACATAATGTGCTAGACGTCATGTTCTGTAGAAACTTCCATTCTCTCAATTTAATGCTGTAAATGTAAACTAATGCTCAGCATTGTCTCTTGCGACCATTAGACCGATGAGGCAGTCTTGGGTTCGAATCCCAGGTCTAGTAAAGTGCTATCGGGTTTTTCCACCAGGAATTTCTCGATAATACCTCGGAGTTTTTCTCGTCGGTTTATAGCCATAATACCCTCGCCCTTCTTAGCTAAGACTTTAATGTAACTGGCGAAATATAGGTATACCTACTATTGATAAAAACACCTTCCTAAACCTTTTGGGATTACAGCCGGGGTATTCCTTAAAGCGCAACTATTTTTAAGCGCAACTAAATTATTGATTGGAAAAAAGAAATCCATCATAACCCTCTCTATTTTTCATCATGGTTGCGCTCTGGGGAATAAACAAATTTTTTTTTTTAATTTCAATTTGTGAGCGGAACAAAAGCGCAGGCCAAACCGCCAGCTAGCGGGCGGGCGGGCTAGGCGGGCGAACATCGTTTCACCTCTTTACATACTTCGGTTCACACCGCGAGCTACCGACTAACCTAACGAGCTAAGCTAACGAAATATCCGACGATTCCAGCGAAGCTACTCGTTCACCTCGTTGGCGCGCCCGCGCTTCGCTAGCTTAGCTCGCCCGCCAGCCCGCTCGCCCGGTTCGTTCGCCCGTCCTCCCCGTTTCGAATAGACTAGTCGACACTCGTCTTTCGAATAGCAGTGTAGTGTTTAGTTTGTGAACGATGAATATGTCATATATCGACGAAAGTTCTGATGATGATTTAACTACAAATGTAGCCCGCTTCGCCCGCTCCGCGCGCTCCGCCCGCCGCTCGTCTGTCCGTAGTTTTCGGTGTGAACCCCAAAGTTTAGCTCGCCAATATTTCGCGTAGTTTGTATAGTTTCCTTCGTTCGCTTCGCCCACCCGCCTAGCCCGCCCGCCCGCTAGCTGGCGGTGTGGCCTGCGCTTAATGGTTGAGCTTCGAGAAATAATTTAGTTGCGCTTAGTTGGTTGCGCTTTGAGGAATACTCCTTACAGCCGTGATGTTTTGAAATGTCGTAACAAAACAAAACGGCAACAATAAAACACAGCAACAGCACAAACACACGCAACAAACGTCGTCGCCGTCGTAATAGCAAAATAAAACAAATTCGCAATAAATAACATTATTTTAAAACACCGTCTTTGACACCGTATTTTTAGTGAGTATCCATGACCTAGACCGCTACGTAGCCACGTTGCCATCTGTCGTAGGGTTGCCAAACATACGTTAAGTGCTACCTGACCCACCTGTTACTGTAGTCTATTAATACGCACTTACATGTGTTTTGTATCGTTTACGAGTCATTTTTAGAAAGATGGAATTGCGTAACCTCCTTTATATCTTTTGTAAAATTTGTAATTAGGTAGGTACCTAAATTACGAATACATTGTGTTAGGGACTGTTCGAAAGAGATACCGTGGCCCTGGAACACAAAGGGCAAAGAAGGGACATGGATGGGTTTTAGTCAGTACAAGTCTGACACTCCCTTCCGCTCCGCCCAGAGTAGGGGGGTTAATTGATGATTTCCATTCCGAAAAAAAAAATGAAGTTTGCATCAGTGCAGCATCATAATTAACCGTCGTCAGCGATGTGAAGCCTTTTCATTTGTAAGACTATAATGTACAGACGCCAGCACATCAAGTTAATACAATCTGTCAAATTTCTTTAATAGATTTTCAATTTTATCGCTAAAGCATTAGGTTCAAACTTAAGTGGCAGTGGGCAGGGCACATTGCTTGCAGAACGGATGGCGGATCCGATGGGGCCGAAAAGTTCTTGAGTGGCGACCGCGAACCGGAAGACGTTGCGTTGGAAGGCCTCCCACTAGGTGGACCGATGACCTGGTGAAGGTTGCAGGGATCCGCTGGATGCGAGTCGCACGGGACCGGTCAATGTGGCGACACTTGGGGAGGCCTATGTCCAGCAGTGGTCGTCATTCAGATGAAATGATAATGATTAGGTTCAAGATTGATTAGCTTAAATAAAACATCTGAGAAAAGTCATTATGACCCTGTAGCGGGAACATTCCTTTCAGGTTTTTTTTTTTATCTGTTGATCGGAATTCAGTAGCATTCGTAATTGCATATTGAAATGAATCGTAATCAAATCAAATCAACTCATTATTTATTTGTCATAACATGGCATGAATCGTAGGTAATCGTATTAATTGATTAGCTTTTCAATGTCATATCAAAATTCTTCTTACCTATGTTTAAAGTACTTATATGTTTTGTGAATATTATATTGTTTCTGTACTTCTTGGAATTAAGCATCTAATCATATATTATAATAATTGTTTCGCAAATACTCTTGAAATGTTCTTAATAATGTACCTCGTAATCTTTTTTCCCGAAATATATTCTTTTTCTTTATTGCACACAAAATAAAAAATAAATAAACATACCAATTGAAATATTATAGCTTACATATACATCGTTGACAAATCACTCGAACACATTTAAAAAAAAAATCAGACGAATTGAGAACCTCCTTTTGGAAGTCGGTTAAAAAGTATTTCACTTATGAGTGATGCTGAGATATGTCGAGATAAAGACGAATACAGTAAACCTAAACGCTAAACGAAAAAAAATTGGTCATTCATAAATGACCAATTTTTTTTCTAACTCTCAAATGACTTCGGCTCCCATAATCTAGTTAACAAATAAAGAGGCCTATAGCGTTTAGGTTTACTGTATTCGTCTTTATCTCGACATATCTCAGCATCCTTGGCCCGCACTTCGAAACTGATAGCACACCTTAGATCCCGATATCATCTGCTTTATCGTCATTATTCGGTCACTTATCGGATATGTTACACGAATATACATTTCTTTAATTTTTTTTTTTCGTACCGTGGTCTTATTTTTTCAAAACAGCGAATTTTTCTAAATTTTTTCGAAGAGTGTTTTTTAAGTTTTCTATCTTCACTTGTGTTTTTCTCGAAAAGTGATTCATAATCGTACATTTCTTAACAAAAATAGCAACCAACAATATCGTAGACGTAAATATTTTTATTGAAAGCCAAGTGACGAAACATTAGTGTGATAAATTGTAAAGTGTTACTATAAAATGTTGATATGTCTGTAGTTTATTAACTTTATGCTTTAAAAATGATAATAATGTGTTTTAATGTCGAAGTGAATGCTTTCAACCGCTGATAGAGCTGGATTTTATTTTACTTTGTGTCATCATTTACATTATTGAGGCCAGTAAGGAAAAATGGAACGGACAATTTAATTTAGTGTGGAGACGATTTATAAGGAAAGTGGAGTGGGCCCACATGCTTTAAGTGTCGAAAGTTAAAACGAAAAGACTGTTCCGTCAGAAATAATAGTGAAAAGTTGGAATAAATTAATATAAAACGTCTGTACATTCAAAAAAAGTTCATGTGTTTTGTTGCTGTGTGCGTGTTGAAAAGTGAATCAAACTATTATTTAATAGATCGAAATTGTATCTTCGTATTCCAAAATGAATAATAATATTATCAAAATCCTATGAAAAGTTCAATGAAATGCCAAAGGGCATTCTCAAGTCATAATTCAAAACTGCGAAAATTTTCGCAATAAAAAAAAAACGCGAAAAAGAATGGAGGAAGAAACCGAGGTTAGTGCACTTTATTAAGAGAATGTTTTGGTAATACAATCATTTAGTTGTTTTATCGTAATCGGTAAGGTTTGGCGTCGGTCCAACGTCGGACGGGAGAGGTTCGGGTTACGTTTCGTAATACATCGCGTTTTAATACGCATTGGTTTAATAACTAAATGATATTATTGTGGACGTGGGTGCATGGAAAATCAACAACTGTTATAATGTATGTTTCGACCTTCAATGGAGAACTATATTCGTTTTCCATGAATATCTAGATATTCATGGAAAATTATGCTTTATTTCAATTGTGCTTAAAAATATGCTTGGTTAAAACTGTGACCGCCTCGTTGGTCTAGTGGTATGAGGTTCTAAATTGGATTCCTAGGTCATCAAGCTGTATTATTGAGTCTTCTTGTTAAAATTTTCTCAGATTCATCCCGGAGTCTGACTTTGTGCCCTCAGTAACATTGAACTTAAGCATATCTGGCCAAACACGAGTGTACTACACACCTCTGCCCATCCGTTTAAGATACACAGGCGCGATGTTACGTTTAATAGTAACTAGTAACACTCTCTACACTTTGTTGATTGGTCTGATTACTCGCAACTCGATTGCGACATGTCGGATCTACTTTTAACAAATTGGCATTTAATTCAGTCACATAGATTAGCTGACTACATTTTGCTTAGCTAGTTTCTCTATACACGAATGACTCATCTTGTTTTAGGGTTGCTGTACACAATACATGCTTGTGTCCGGTGCCGGTATAATTCGTCAATATCGGCAAAATCGAATAAAGTATCGTCAGAATCGTAGAACAGGGACGGATCTGACATAATTGTTAAACTTTACAGGGCAGTCATTTCTAATACCATTTTATTATTGTTGTTTTTTTAACAACTTTTTAGGGTTCCGTACCCTATTACTAAGCCTCCGCTGTCCGTCCGTCCTTCTGTCTGTCTGTCAGCGTCTCAGCGTGCTGTATCCGTTATACATATATGATTCGTTATAGGTACTAATAGGTAGACAGTTGAAATTTTTGGCCGGTTTTTATTTGGCTGGTTAATTATATTATATCAATACAACATTACAGATTTAGTATATATTAATTATATGTACTAGATCTAAATAAAAATAGCAATTAATAATACAAAAAATTACTTCATGTCAGATTCGTCACTGTTCTACGATTATGACGATAATTATGGAGGATATTACGTTCGGGACAAAACCAGTCGGGTTATCCCGAACTGTGCCGAGACGACCCGAACATGTGTTATTATCTTCAGTAGCTATAGTAAATTAGTCTTTACTGATGTTTTCTTAAAGCGATAATAGACAAGGTAGATTGTTTAATTTCTTTCTTGACTTTCAAATGTCATTAGTACTTGTTATTTTGTTGAATGAAAACAAACTAATAACAATGCTGAAATTCCTGCGTGTGAAGAACGGGTCTATTGTTTTAATTGTAGGAATCTTGCAGTGCGTCTCGAAATCTGTTTTTACTAGACTGAATTCTAGTCTAGTTTCGATACCGATGCTAGCCTAGTTCAGAACATAGGTAGAACTGGAATGTTCGAAAGCCTACAAAGGATTTACTGCCCTTGAATGGGAACAAGTTTATGAATGAGATCAACATCGTTTTCGGAAAAAGTCAGCTTTTGTTTTTCAATATTTTTTTTTAAAGAAGGACCACACTTATCGACGTAGAATCGGCTTAAGCCGGTCGCCTTAAGTCGTCGTGAATCAATTTGGAACCGTCGACCCAACTAGGTAACGCGCCGAAAATGCAGTGATACATGATCTCGCTTCCCGTCCCATACACTTCTATAACACAACTGACTTAAACCACTGTGGGAAGAAGGCCTCAACGCTAACACATTTCGGTGAATCAACCGGACTAAAGTCTTACCAAACTACCCTACATCTTGCCATAACAACCTCAAACCTTATCACATTGTAAATAATGCCTATTTTCCCTCGTCCCCAGGTTCAAGACGCATACGAAGAAGTGGAGGAGCAGAGAGCGGTGGCTGCACAATGGAAGCGTAAGCTGCAAAAGCTGACCAACGATATGGCCGACTTGAGGTCACTGCTTGATGAACAGGTAAGAGAAGAATCCTTCTTTTTGTAGAAGAGTCGCCTGTGACCCAGGCCAGACAAGTATTTTTTTTAAATTTATTTATTATTAAAATCTCCCTTACACTATCATTACAGGTGTATCCCTAATGCGATAGCGCGGTTTTAAAATTAACTTATGTACAATATAAAACTATGAAAAACGTAAAAAAACTAGTGGTACTTATAATCTAACAATAATAGCTTATAAACTAAATTCCCTAAGTACGAAACCTATCTCAGGTTTTTTTTTAATTTCATTTGCTAACATATAAAAATAGCTCAGTTTTTCGTTCAAGTACCCCAAAATCTCATAAGGCATCATTATACCCTTCATGAACTATTTTTTCCATGGGAAGAATGCAGAAATCGCGAAGAATCAGTCAACTGTTTCCTACAATTTGACAATTCAGTGAACACAAGTAGGTCAACTGATTTATTTGTCTCGATTTCTGGGTGCGGTTAGTCCCGTGGTAAAAGTAGTTTATAATGATGAGTAGGTATCATTCGCCCTTAAGAGGTTTAGGGTAAATATAAACTAAGCTTATATACAACATTAGTTTTAGTATATGCGAAACCTGAAACACGTGTCTAGTATTTTTATGTAAAGAATCTATGTACAAAATTTCAAAACAGTATCATGAAAAATCACAAAGTTATAAGCTTGTTCTGGTTGTCCGCACAAAAACGGGGTCACCACGCGGCGCCGCCACTCATTGATAATAATAATTTGGCAGTAGATACAAAAAAAATATTGGAATCGATTCAGTGACTTATTCAGAACAAACGTAAAAAGTATATATACTAAAAATAATGTTGTATTGCTTTAGTTTTTGTTACGGAGAAGAAAAGGTTTTTTTTGTGTTAAGTTTATTATAATTGTCCTGATGGGTACCTAATATTCATCAGCAGGAATCTAAACCAAGATACTTCTTTCAGACATGTCGCAATAACCTGTTGGAGAAGCGACAGCGCAAGTTCGACGGCGAGCTCCAAGCGGCTCAGGAGGAACTGAAGCGCGAACGTAGCGCTAAGGAACGACTGTCGCGCGAACGAGACCAGGCACATGCTGAGAAGTACGCCATCGAACAGAGCCTCTCTGTGAGTATGATGATAATGTCATCGAGACTGCATTAGATGACTTATTCAGTTTTTAGGTTACTTTAGAGCTTTTATGTGCTGCCTCATGTTACCAACATAATTCAACTTTGGCCGAAAAAGTCCAAGCTCAGAACGGATTTTAAAGAACACCTTTGATGAGGTTGGCTACCAGTAGTTGCCAATCAAATAGTGGTATTAGATCAATGACAGGTTACATTAGATCTTTACAAGCCAGTTATTTCCAAACACTAGACTTCGCCCTCTTAAATTATGGGTTTTTGTGATGCACAGTTATATTACTGTAAATTTCATCTAAATCCGTACAGCAGTTTTGCGTGAAAAAGTAACTAACATCCTCACAAACTTTAGCGTTTATTACAGTAGTATTCCCGACATAACAAAGAAAGACCAATTCTGCTACTCATTTACTATTCATATTTTCTTATACCATTATTCCACCCACAGGAAGCTCGTCTGGAACTGGAGCTGAAAGAAGAGCGACTAGCAGCCGCGACGCGCGAACTGGAGGAGCGAGGTGGGGGAGGCGACGAGGTTACTGCCCTCAGGCGGAGCAAGACCGACCTCGAGCGAAGAGTACGAGACCAGGAGGAAGAGCTGGATGAACTGGCCGGACAGATACAGGTGAGGGACTTATTATAGGGTGTAAGGGAACGAGGGGGGAGGTGATGTGGGCACTGCCATCAGGAGGAGCAAGAAGGGCCTCGAGCGACGAGTAAGGGACAAAGAGGAAGGGCTGGATGAACTGGCCGGACAGATACAGGTGACATAAGCTTCTCCCAAGCTGCCGATCCAACAGCTATCGGTTTTGACTGAAAAATGCCTATGACTGTAGTATTAGTAGTTCTTTTGAATGTACAGCATTCCGATTTGTTATCTTTCAAACTTTGCAAACATGAAAGATCTAACGTAATTTCATTGTTTTAGCTGCTGGAAAGCTCCAAGCTCCGCCTGGAGATGTTATTAGAGCAGCAACGCAAGGAGGCGCGACTGGAGGCGGCCGCACGAGACGACGAGATGGAGGAGACACGAGCCAACGCAGCCAAGAAACTTAAGAGTAAGTAGTAATTTTATTTTGCTAGATTCGTAGTATACTTTATTATCTAGGTTCGCCAGACTTTTTTTGAACTCTTGAAGGGTGGGTTAGTTCATTTTGAAATTTATCCGTTTACACGACGTGTTTTAACTAAGGAGCAACATAGTTTTGTTAAAGATCTTGTTATCTGTTAACATTTACAAAACAAATGTTCTGTTATATACTGATTTTCAGAAGGCATTTGATAAAGTTGATCATTGACTACTGATCAATAAAATAAGATACGATGGTATCCAGGGGGATACCAGCGGCTACCAGGGGGCTAGTTTATCACTTACACAAAAAATATAACCCAGGACGTTTTGAATTTGTGATTAATGGCTTTGCGTCTAGCTGTATTCAAGTCACATCAGGAGTACCACAAGGTTCAATTTTAGAACCTCTATTGTTTATAAATTACATAAATTAAATTAGTTTTTCGAAATAGGCTTCTTACCTCATCTGTACCATTTCAGTGCTAGAAAGCCAACTGGAGAGCGAGCACTCAGAGCGAAGCTTACTACTACGAGAACGACACGAGCTCGAGCGACGCCTTGCCGCGCTCGAAGAGACCGCGCGCGCCGAGAACCATGAGCAGGCACAGTTAGTGCAGAGACTCAAGAGGTAACATACCCGGTTTTTGAAAAGCCTATCGAATCACTTCACATGGCGGCGTTTTGGGGATTAATTTTCTACTTTCATGATTGTCATTCATCCAATCTCAATATCTAAAGTGACATGAAATTAGAACCTGAGGGCCTAGATAAAGTGATATTTTGTAAGCGAAGACGATAATGTAAAAGTCATAACGTGAACTGGACTGACAGAAGCTTGGTAGCTTCTGTCAGTCCAGTTCACGTTATGACTTTTACATTGGTATAAAGATTGGTTGATTGGTATAAAGAACGACAACGAAACGCTTTTGAATGTGCTCTGGTGTAAGGTCCCGTAGTAGTTGGTACCTTACACTTGTAGCTTTAAGTGAGAAGTGGTAAGTCAGTACTTGGAGTTAGGCGAGTTGATGTAAACACACACAGATTTGGTAACACTAAAGGTTTATTAGAGTACCGATCACAACAAAGTAAAAGTGGGTTGGATGCTAATCCGCGGTGTTCGCGTAAGTATGTAATTCGTCAACTAACTCAAAATCATATTAAACATTGTTTTAAATACCAAAGAGAAAAGTAGGTTGCTGCGTTTGCAGCCTGACGGAATGTACGTAAACCGTACACTCTGGTATAGTCACATTGTAAAGTCGCATCATAACGTGCTCTACGATGATAGCTTTTATCGAGCTTAAAAATATTAACTAATCTGCAAGATAAAAATCTTGCAGATTAGTTTTTTTTTTTCTTTTTTGCCCAGGGTTTTGGTAGACATGTTTACGTCGGATTATTAAAGAGACTGCCTCGTTGCTCTAGTGGTCGCAAGCGCGACTGCTGAGCATGAGGTCCTGGGTTCGATTCTCAGGTCGGGCAAAGTGTTATTGGGTTTTTCTATCAGGAATTTCTCAGTAGCAGCCACGGAGTCTGGAAGTGCGCCCGTTTGATGGCAATAAGCTCGCCCCCTTTTACATGGGACTTTAACATAACTGGTGAAATGTGGGTATACTATAGGTCCACCTCTGTCTAACCCTTCGGGGATTACAGGCGTGATGTCATTATTGTAGAAACAACAACAAAAATGCCATTTATTCGCAGGGACTTGAAGAGATACCGCGCGTTGTTGCGCGACGCTCAGACGATGCTCGAACAGAAGGAGAAGGAGGGCGGCGCTAAAGCACAGATCAGACAACTCAAGAACCAGGTATGAGGCACTTGCTAATTATTGTCATATGCCTGAAGTTTGCTGACTTACATACGAAAACCTTATAATAAGTCATATAAAAAAGACCATCAAGGAATAACAACGACTGTTCAACTTTGTGTCAATATGGGTCAAATTAAATTAGCTAGCGAAACTAGATATACGTGACTAGCTTTAGCTCGCGACTTTGCTCCCGTTATGTACGGACATTAACCCACGGGAAGTAGTTCTGAAGATTACCGCCTAAAAACAAACTAACAAACAAATTTTACCTCTTTATAATATTAAAATAGACGGGTGCCGATATTTAATCTAGGTGAAGCAAAAAATATCCTTCATTTTTTTGGACGCAGTAACGGCAAGTTTCTTGAAACATCAGTTGTACTAGTAATGTTGTATGGTAACGATACTCATGAAATCTGTGGTGTTTTGCTAGCATACCCCGTATTGTATAACATTTCTTAATATCAAAATCTCGCTCTCAGTAAACTTTTCAACTCCACCCAATTATTATTAAAACACAATCTTACTACCATCTTGTCAACCAAGCAACTCTTTTTACCTTTTTAGGTTGAAGACCTAGAACTAGCAGTCCGAGCAGCGACTAAAGCCCGTCAAACGGCTGAAGCGGAGGCGGCGGAAGCGAACGCAGCGCTTGAAGAGGCCAGCAAGGCGCGAGCTGATGCCGCCGAGAGAGCCATGAGCGCGGCCAGGGATGCTGCAGCGGCTAGGGCGCAGCTGGATGATGCCGAGGAGGAAGCCGCTGAGGTGAGCATATGCATTTTTTTTCTCGATGTGGAAATCCTCAATGGATGTCCTGGGAGAGCGGAGGGGTCCGCCAGACTCGTCTTGGCTAACATTGATAAACCACATTGGTGTTCCCTCGCACACTTGCGTCGCGGGACAGCGGGATCTACAGTGGCGGTGTCTTCATACAAGTTCAAAAGCTTGGCTTGCTCTTGTAACCCTTCATATTATAAATGTTTCTGGACAGTCGGCTTTCCTTAGCTTGTCGTAATGTTTACCCATAGACATAGTTACTCCACTGGTACTGGAATTGGGACCCACTGTTGGGACACAGATCACGCCGGTAACCCCTTGGTAAGACTGGTTGTCAGACTTTCGGACCACTGACTACCTGTAACACCTATCAAACATCTACAAATGACAGCCAGGGACAACGGCTTGACGGGCTTTCCGAGGCACGGAGGAATCTCGGTATGTAAAGGCTGGCCACCCATCCCCGCACCGACCTTGGCAAGCGCTGATTAGCCTTGAAGCGATCCGTGCAGTTGTTACTTAGCCACGCACAGCTAAAACAAACTAACTCACTATCTCTTTCCTTCCAGCTCCTCAAGAAGTACCGCACCAGCACGAGTGCGCTGTGCGCGGCGCAGAGCGAGACGCGCGAGGCGTGTGCGCGTGCGCAGCTCGCGGCCGACGAGGCGCGCGCCGCGCGGGACAAGCTGGCCGAGCTCACGGCCGCGCTGGCGCAGGCCGAGGCCGGACACACGCACGGACACGCCGAGGCCGAGCGGCGCCTGGAGCTCAGGAATAAGGTATGTTGTTACGCGTGAAAAGTCTGCATAAATAATAAGACCGAGCTGAAAAAATCCAGCCCTAATCCTCACTTTTCATTCAATCTTCTCTAAACATCTTTCCTCTTCAGGAACTAGAATCCAGCCTCGAACTGGAAGCTACGGCCCGTGCCCGGCTAGAGGGCCAGCTGTCCCGCCTGCGGGAGGCACACGAACAACTCGCGTCGGAGCTGGGCACCGCGAGGGCGAGGGAGCAACACACGGCTGATGAAGTGCGCAAGTTTACCAGGCAACTGCGGTGAGTACCAAGAAAATGAAAATATAATACATTCACATTAATAATAACAAAAACTAATACACTGACAGTTATCAACAAAGAAATTACAAAATGACAGATGTCAAAATAATGGGAAAGCAACTTCAAACTGACATCTGCCAAACGTACGTCAACGTCAATGGCAAATATCCGTCAAGGACGATATTATACTAAGGGGAATTATAAAACGAGCGATTAAAAAAAAGCTTTGCGACTGATGATGACATACTGTATTAATAACTTGAGCGGTATGAATTTGAGTAAGCGAAAAATTAACTAAACTAACGACGAATATTGATTAATAATAAAATCCAGAACGAGCTTACAAAAAGTGGATTGTGATAAATCCATTTCATATATTAAAATTTTATCCAAGCGACTACATTACTAAGTGAGCGACTGGAAATACAGAGAGGGCAACTTCAATATTAAGATAGAATCGATTTTTCTAAGTGAGGTTAGGTTAGGTTAGGTTTTTTAATGTGAGCTCCTTATACTCTGCTCATTAGTGTATTTTTCAAAGTGGTTTTTGTATTCGAAACACTTCATTTAAGATAAAATGCCGCTCAGTATAAAAAATACATTTGCCAAATATTGAAAAAAATGCAGGACGTAACGTTGTCACTCAAACAAATATTAAGTCGCTCAAATATTATGAAGCTGCTCATTTTGTATTTTAAGTAACTCAAATTAATGTTTGTAAGATACTATTCTGTTGATTTTTCGTCACTTACAGTCAGTCGCTCACTTAGTAATTATATAACCCAAATTAATTAATTTTGACACTTAAAATTGTAATTTACAGTCACTCGTTTTATTGCTACCCTTATACTAAACACATATTTTTCCCACAGTGAACTCAAAGAAGAGAACAGCGCTCTAACCGCTAAGCTCAGCGAAGCAGCGCGCGCCAAGCTGGCGGCCGAGGCGTCGCTGGCCAGCGCCGCCGCCGACGCGGCCGCCGCCCGGGACGAGGCCCGCCTGGCCGCACGACGCGCCGCCGCGCTGCAGCAGGCCATCGCCGGGGACCTGTCCAGTCCCGGGGACTCCAGGGACACTGACAGGTAACGATTTACTGAAGTAAATAATTGATCATCATCCATCTTTCGTGACCGAACGCATTGGACGGAACCTACCCATTTGGTACGTCTATCTCCTTCATGACCTACCAGGACTTCCACTCACCTATTTATTTATTTATTTTTTCCTTTTACAAACTATTATTGTTTGGTTCAACTTTAATATGCCTTTGTGTTACTTCTGGGCAAAAAACAACATTTTTTTTTTATTTCTAGTGAAGATAGATAACTAATGTTGTGATATTTCCTCCAGCGACAACGACAGTTACAGTTCGGACGAATCGATCGGCACTTTCTTGGCCAACCACAAGCTGAGCCCGTCCGTGCCCTCGCGGAACAGCGTGCAACTAGATACACAGAAGTAAGTACCGGCATTGTATATTAGATACATGTTATTATGTACAGAATTATATAATCTGCAAAGTCAAATTAAATAACCTGGGGAAACTGCACACACGTTGGGTATCAATAAATCTAAACATCATAAAAAATATAGATTGTATTTTCACCATTACGTATGTATACATCAATGGGCCAAAGTTTACTGACATGAAATAAATGTGATGTTGTAAGGTAAAAAAAGATAATG
Organism: Noctua comes; assembly: GCA_963082995.1. NCBI lineage: Eukaryota > Metazoa > Arthropoda > Insecta > Lepidoptera > Noctuidae > Noctua > Noctua comes. The sequence continues at coordinate 12,337,101 of OY720285.1, forward strand.
GTTTGTTTTGGGTTCAATGAACCATCACGTCTGCGGTATTTCGCTAGCTAATTTAATTTTTCCCTCTGTAAGTCAAAATGTTTGCCCAATATAGAACCAGAATCATCAAAGTGAGTGAACGATCTTTTCTGGTATTTAATAAAAAGGAAGATTTTAAATGAGTAGTGATGCTCGGAGCCACATCGATAGTAACTAGTCTGAACCAATCTTCTCATGTCGATCTTTTCCCCACAGATCTCACTCGTCGGGCGGTCGTGAGAGCCGCTCAAGCGTGGGCTCCAGTAAGCAGATGAGCCCAACGAAGGAGTCGTTCGCATAACAGCAGCCCGCCGGCGCCGGCCTGCTCACGCGCGCACTGCCCGCGCTCTGCGCCGTGTTCTGCAGCCGCAACCCGCCCGCGCCGCATGTCGTGCTCGACTGAATAACAAAGCTAACGTTAACTTTGACACCTGTCAAAATGAAAATGACAGCTGTCAAAATACGGATAAAGAGTAACAGCTGTCAAATGTACATCAATGACAGGTGCCAAAAAGTGGCAGAAAATGTGAATGTGTGAGATCAGAGACTCCTCAGTGCGAATGATATTGTTCTCTCATTAATTAAACAAGCACCCCATACCAGCGATGATTATAATACAATTATACAGCGTAGCAATAGTACTCGACGCTTGGAATTAAATGTAACGATGGCTCCTAAATTAGACTGCTCAGTAAAACAATAATTATTACACATTTTGAACGTCATACATTTATCGATTATACATTCGAATCTTTCATGTATTCATAGAAAAGCTTTTGATATGAAATTATTAACGCGTTTGATAAATATTTTAGGTAATTCTGTGTATTTAGTAACAGATGGCGCCGGTGTCCTGGGCAGTGTTGCCAGGTTATAAAAATGAATGCATTCCAGATTTAAAAAATATCTTTAAAGAAGAGCTTCTGAGTACTACATCGGCGCCATTATCTAGGCTTGGACTTTAATTTATTTAGCGTAGAATTTTGTAGGTAATTAATTATTATCGGTTAGAGATCGCGCGGCGACCGGCCAGCCAGTCAGTATTTAGACGGCCTAGTGGCGTGTAACTTACAAAATAATATTAAGTTCTTTGTTATTTAGTTAGCTAACTTTTGTAAATAACTAGATGGCATATACATTTTTATTATTTAATTTGTAATATTCGTGTGATCAGACTGTTAAACTATGATTTATTTGTTACAAATGAGTTGTTGCTTTATAGTTGACTTGGAACATATCTGATAGGTACATAGAACATGTTTTTTAACTTCCTTCACGACTGGTTTGTTTTATCGTAACTTTAATATACACTAGCTGATTATTAAAATGTACTCCTTTATAGTGTATCTTGTAATTGTGTACTCCATTACTCAGTCTATATATACGTATTATGTCTATGTGTCTGTAACCATTATTATCAAATTGTCTATTAATGTGTATGTACTATAATGTGATGAAACGTTACTGCATTCAATACTGGTTGTAAAATGAAATTATTTAATAAAGTAACTGAAATTAGTGTGTGTTTATTTTTTAAACTTCTCCCTAGTTATCTGGTTCAAGTACACAAAAATCGAATATTAATACTGTCTTGAAATCTATGCTAATAGACTAAGGGTTGGTCCTCGAGACACGCCGCGCTCTTCAGTTGGCATCAGAACTAAAATGAAAGCGGTTGCGTGTGTCGTAGCTCTGCTTATCATTCGAAAATTGCGATGGACTAAGAAAAAACATCTTAAAATAAAGAAATGCTGGATGAAACCATTTTATCAGCGGAAGTTACAGAATTTTGAATCAATAAATTACGAAATTCATTACCGAACAGCACACCACACCAGTTTTTAAGATTATACTTTGAAGAGTTTGAACATGTACATCTTGTGCTCGGTACAATGATGCAAAGATCCTGAGTTGTAATAAAACAAAGTAATGCGTATAACATTAATTTATTATAACGTCTTACAATACAGCGTTTGCTTCACAAACGTTGCCAGCTATAATAATAATAATGAACATACGACGCGCACATTTACAGCCGAGTCCAGAATATTCTATACATTCATAATTTCATTTCTTTAATCTCTTTGCTCAAACAATGTAAATAATAAAATTTCAGTTATTGCTTCTAGTTATTAATTTCATTAAGAACCAGAGTAAATTAGCTGCATAAACATATAATGTAGCTTTAATTTATATTTTGATATTTATTCACTCGACTCGTAGAAAAACCCGCGCAATCATAATCATACATCTATAATGGAATTTACATATTACAAGTCTTAATAACTTACATAGGAATACTTTCATAACTTCTTAGACCAACATATACACATATAAATTTGTGAGATTACGACTTTATGATAGCTTCATACGCTTGGAATATGCAGGACGCGACTTCGACAGTTCTGGACTTGAGGCTGAGGGTTGCTTCGGGATTTCCAGGTTGTAGTTTAAGTTCTAGAAGTACCCAGATGTTGTTTGTGAGTTTAAGGGATTGGTAGAGCATATCTTGTCCTTCTACGTTTCGTTTCGCGATGGTGTAAATGTTGTTCAGGGTCATTTTCTGTGCGATGGTGTCTGCGTTGCCGGTGACGTTTGAGAGCGTGTGTTGGACTTCGTTCGCGGCGGGGATCTCCTTCCAGGTGGTGAGGAACACTCGTTTGTCCAGCTGTCCGTCCTCAGTGAACAGGATGTGTGCAGGAATGAGGCACGCGAAGTAGAAGACGTCCACGTTGTTTTTTATCGCCACCTGTTGGAGAAATAGGGAATTTAATAGCTTGTCTAATAATTTTCTTCATATTCGTGTTGCTGGTACGATAGCATTTTATATTCTTTTATTATATACTCCAAGAATAATAATAAAGAATATTGTGAAAGAGTTGTGAAACAATTGTGGTGTACAATAAAATACACAAAAGTGACGGAAATTCGAGGATGCTTGTTTGAAGAAAAGCTTTGGAGACACGTTGAATTTCCTGCGCGCAATTTCAGCATTTTTTTTAGCATTGGCATGTTTACCTGCAAGTTGTTGAGCGGCTCCATGCGCTGCACGGGCCCGGTCGTGGCGAGTGCCAGCGGAGCGTCGGCCGCGGCGCCGGCAGCTACCGCGCCCACACTCAGCCCGCCGGACGGGAACACGCCGAAACTGGAACATATTTACTTGTTTAAACTTCATGGCGAGAAGCACACCATCGTAAAAGGAATGGGGGGAGACCTTTGCTCCGGAGTGGGACAATACAGGCTCACTTAAAAAAAAACTTCATGTACAGTAGTGGTACATAGGCGAACTAAATGCGAAAAGAAATTCTCTACCAATCAACCTGCGATTTAAATAGGACACCATGATTGTGTATGGCTAAATGTTAGCTTGTTATTAATAGCTTGAGCATAGTCAGCTTATAACGTTTCCACGGCTGGGACACAGGTCTTCTCTCTGTGGGAGAGTGTGCTGTCATCATTTAAAAGTATTTAAATTTTTTAAATGTGTTCGATTTTTCGATTCTAGGCCGGTTTCTTCACAATGGTTTTCTTCGCAGTTTTGAGAGCAGTGGTGAAGGAATATCGGTTGAGACTTCTTGTCTATCTTGATATAGACAAGAAGTCTCATACAACATTATTTTTAGTATATGCGAAACCTGAATATGGTTTGTTTAGAATAAGTAACTGAATCCAATAATTTTGAAACCATGTTATATTTTGTCCCAAAAAAATATAAAATCTTACAAGTTAGACACCGAGCGACATTAAGTACCTATCGCAATCATTTACTGCCAAATTATTATTATCAATGAGCTCAAGACGACGCTGGAGGCGTGCGCGACGGGCGCTGCATAGTGACCACGTTTTTGTGCGGACAACCAGGTAACAGAACAAGCTTATAACTTTGTAATTATTCATGATGCAGTTTTGAAATTTTGTACATTCTTTACATAAAAATACTAGACAAGTGTTTCAGGTTTCGCATATACTAATGTTGTATAAATAAAAGTCAATTGCCACATGTATACCGAGCATCACTTGAGTGAGGAGTGCTCGACTGATTTGGCTGTTATTGTTTTGTTGTGTTGGAAACACACGGATAGTTAGAAATTTAGACCCGTAAGAAGCCGGGGCGGGTCCAAATTCATGATAAGCCAGAATGGTCAACATGTCAACTTCGGTACAGGCTGATTATGATCGTACAATAGTGTTACATGTAACTAACCTGTTCTTGTTGAGTTGTATAGCGAACCCGCTCATGGCCTGCATCGCTTTGTTGGTGAAGGTCATCTCCATGCGCGGCTGGCCGTTCTGACGACTGAATGTGCCCCAGATCTCGAGACCTGCAAGTATTACGGCGACAAATAAAATATAACATCACAATTAACAATAGGTATTTATGTCAAGACAGATCTTACATATAAACGGCGCCATTAGAAAATATGAATATGAAATTAGTGCCTGATTAGAGACGAGAACACGATGGATGGACTATTTGAAATATGATATGGCTAGAAAGGAGTTGACTTATGAGGTGACGACTAAGGGACCTCGCTCACTAGGCGGCCGTGACTACAACTTGTCGCATTATCGGCCGCGAGTACTTTATGCGGCCTACCCAAATGTCCTTTCTTAGGTATTGTTCGTCGTGTCGTTGAGCTCGTTGAGTTACGAGTCGAACTACACGATCACTAACAAATGCTTGCACTGACTGGACAGGTCCGCTCAAATCTGTGCGGTTCTTTGTTCAAAAGACCATTTTAGGCAGTAATCTGCATGGTCCTCATATGACTTGACCAATGTCTGAATTTTAAAAGAGTCTGATCTCAGGTACGGAACACCGGCCCCATCAAGTTTTAAAACATAACATGATGTGGCGTGTAAAAGCCGAGTGCAATTAGACAAAAAATACTCAAAAGGTGGAACGAAGTTTATAGTGCTCGGATTTTCATGGGACTTTTTTTATAAAAAAATTTTGCCGCTCTCAAGCCTTTTTTTTTTAATTTCCTTTGTAATATTTTTTTTCTTTTATGAATAACTTGAAATTTAACGAATTTATATTGAGGCATAATAGAAAAAACTGTGTGTATCCATTAAATGCCAATTTTATCTGTTTATTTGATCAATGTTCATATCTCAAGTAGTGGTCGTGGCCTTGTAGTGCACGAGGTCCCTAATAGTCCACTAAAATAAGGTAAGGCATAAGGGCAGCAGAGTCATGACGTTGTAGCTGTAGGACTCGGAGCTTTACAGGCAAATATTTAACGAACCTTTTCCTTTGTCAGCAGGCAGCCAGCACTGCTTGGGTGGCATGTAGGAGGCGGGGGTTGTTGTCACACCGAAGATGTCTCCGAGCAGGCCTGTGGTGCCTGATGTAGTGGCGGGCTCGGGGCCTCCACCCAGCTGGAGAAGACAATATGTTATAGATCAGCCCCCGCAACGTGACCACCGTAGACAAGGATTTTTTTGACGGAAGAATCGACAAAATGACAGATAGCGCAAAGAAATCTGTCATTGTGTCGACACAATCTGTCATTTTGTCGATTCTTCCGTCAAAGAAATCTTTGTCTACGGTGGTCATGCTACGGGGGCTGTAGAGATAGAGTTATAGATTTATTGTACAAAACATATCATCACGCTTGTTATCCTGATGGGTTAGGCACAGGTAATAGTTTCCATGGATGATTTCATGACTCACTGACCTTAGAGTTATTATCATTTGTTGTCTTAAATTGTTCCAACTTTTATTTTTCTTATGTAATGACTTAAATTACTTGATGCTATGACATGATTTTTAATGGATTTTATGTGTTATGATTTTAATTTTTGATTTTGGATATTTTTTTTAAAGAAATGATAATGATTATAATGTTTTTTTTTGTACGCCATGTTTAAATATTTCAAAGAATTTTTATCAAGTTATTTTTTTTTTATCTTTACTCATATAATAAAACCGAAGTTTGTTTGTTTGGACGCGCTAAGCTCTGGAACTACCAGGCGGATATAAAAAAAACTTTTAGCATTTGATAGCCTAATTATTGAGGAAAATTATAGGCTATTTAACATCACGCTGCGACCCTCAGGAGCAGAGCAGAGGTAGATGAAACCGCAGGCACAGCTAGTAATAGATAACATTATGTATCTCACCAGTACGTCGAGCCCGCCGGCCAGCAGGTCCAGGTTGGAGGAGGGCGCGGGCGCGGGCGGGGGGCCGCCGATGTCCATAGACAACAGGTCGCCGATAAGGGACTCCTGCAAAAAAGTCATGATAGAAATTACAACTCATAGACATTTTTGACATAAATTTTAAACATAGGGGTATGGATTTTTCTACGGAAGCTGGCGTAATAACTCTTTTCCTTTGGCGCATGATGGAACTGGAATTTTTAGAAAATGACATTTATACAAAAAAAGAATGTCCAGAGATATGGTTGCTCAAAAATGACGCGTTGCAAATTTTTTGGTCATAATTTTTGTTTTAGTGTCTTCGACCTATTCATGCTAGTATGATGGTGCGCTGCAACTTAAACAAAATAAAAACTGCAAGGGGGCGACCCATAAAACCAAAGTGTCACTGGTTTTAATGGGTGTAAAATGACCCTTAACCTTTTGACCGCCATAGTCACGTATACGTGACAGGCAAACGCCAAACGACACAAATATGTGACAAAATGGTAGATGAAATTGTTGTTTGGCGTGGAGAGCACGCGCGTGCGTTTATGCTCTGGCGGTTAAAAAGTTAACGAAGCCGAAAGGCACTTGTTTTTCCTGTCATTGTGATATTTTTTTTGTTCTAGATTATACTTGGGAACTTTCTAGATACGGAGATATTAGAGGTCAAAGTTTCAGCGTTTTCACAAGTTTTTTTTTAAATACAAGTTTGTAATGTCATAACTTTGCTTTAAACACCTCCATGTCTCCTGTACTATTCAATGCATACATCATCACAATATTTTGAGTGCGTTACATTGAGCCCTACAATAACCGTGATTTTTCACAAAAAAAAAAACCAATGATTATTGCGTAGAGTTTGTACAGAATGCTTGGTTGACGGCTTCGAGAAGGGTCCCTTTACACCCTGTATGCCCTTTACATGCACCTGCATTCAGTTAAAAAGAAAATACATACATTGTTGTGCAGCTGGTTGGGTATGACGGTGGGCTGCGGCGCGCTGACGTCATCGCTGGCCGCCGACCCGCCGCGCGCCGGCAGCGACTTGCGCACGCCCGCGCCGCGACCTGCAGGACGTACATCACTTACTGTCAAGGTACACGACGACATACCTAATTGTCGATAGCACTTTGACTTTAGGTTAGTCAAGGATTTAGGTTTTATAAGGACTTCAGTAAAAAAACAATTAACTGTGTTTTCGAAAATGAATCGGGTCGGACAACCCAACAAAAATATACTTAGAAACAGACTTTAATAAAACTATTACATGCACCAAGATATTTTCAGGTATAATAGGGATGTTTCCTGTGTAAAAAAAATATGATTCTATTTAGTCCGTCAGTTAGATTATTGAAAAATATTTGATACGTATTTTTTGTTTTATCGAATCAATAAAAATTGACGAAGATAAAACGCATCAAAGATCATGAGTGGGGGCCTGTGACGTCATTTTTCGGTAAAAACTCAATACACTTTACTTACAAGTATGACGTCACACGAGTTTTCGTTTTTAGTTTTCGTGAAAAAAGAAAAAATACGTGTACAATTTTTTGGAAAAGTATCTGACGGACTAATTAGATTTTTTCAGGAAACTTCCCTATTCCCATATAATCAGACAGAATGAAAAATAGTCTTCCTGAAATATAAAAGAAAAGTAGCGCCGAGTCTTGACCGATGAAAGTGATAGAGGATAGGCCTTTGCCCAGCAGTTATATTATAATACAACACGGTCAAGCTTAAAAAATAATTATGAAAATAAAAGTCAATCTAAAGCAAATCTTGGACAATCAAATAATTAGAAATACTCATTAGGGGTCGTCCATTAATCACGTTATGTTTTTAGCAACTTTTTAACCCCCCCTTCCCCCATGGTGATACGTGGTGAGGTTTAAGACTACCCCTCCCACCTACCCAAAACCACGTGCATTTTTTTGTTACAAAGTATCTTTAAAAAATCAGAATATTATCTTTAAATACATGTTAACAGGTATAATCAGAAAATTAAGCACCGTGATAAAAATGTCAAGGTCACGCACCGCGGTTTCGGTTTCGGTTAAGAAATCACGCGTTCAAAGCATAAATAAATTTATTTATTTATTAAAACTTTATGCACAAGTTACAAGACTGCACAACGGCGGACTTAATGCCATAGGCATTTTCTACCAGTCTACCTTAGGGTGATGCAGAGACGATAAACAGTAGGTGCAATAACAGAAAAAAATACTAGAAAATATTTTTATCTAAAACATATAGGAATATATACTTATATACATATATATAATAAACTTTATAAAGTTAAGAGAGATAAACAAGAAAAACTACAACAACTCAGTTCTGAGACGAATCTGCCAACTTCTTGCGTATATGTTCCCGAGCTTTCACTTTGAAAGTGAACTGACTGGTCACCGTCCGGATACTCTGAGGGAGCGCATTCCAAAGGAAAACCGTCTGGACAAAGAAAGATGATAAATACACGTGTATCTCACTATACCCCCCCCCTTCCCCTAGTGATATTTCGTGATATTTTCCGAACCTTCCCCCCTTTCGTGGCTCACGTGATTAATGGACGACCCCTTAGTTTAACCGGAGCTTAAAGTTTCAAAAATAGATTACATCAACACGAAAAGAAACCGTTACCTTCAACAAAAGCAGTGGGCGGCTTGTGGTAGACGGAAGCCAGCGAGCTGATGTGGCAGATGAGCTCGTCCAGCAGCGTCGGCTCCAACAAGTCGGTCTCCTCCGAGATCAGCGGCTTGTCGGCCAACACCACCTCCTTCGCGGCCGCCGGGTCTGTCGACAGCAGGCGCCAGTAGATGAAGCCGCGGTCCCTGGGAGAATTGAATTTTTCGTAAGGAGTAGTTTTAAAAAGATACTCAATACTCAATTCTTTATTGCATTCCACAATGTAGGCTTAGGTGGTAGACATTTTTTAAAAGAAACAATCGTGGACACGATCGGGCACAGCAAAAGAAAGATAATAATATTAAGAGATGAGGACTTATCATTTAAGTATCTTATAATCTAACTTATTCTAAAAACATTTATGTTAAATCTATATTTTTCAGGGATTTATCATTTAAGTATTCGTTGACACTGTAGTAACATTTGCTTATTAATAGCTTTTTTAATTTGTTCGTGAATAGATGGAGTTTTTTTTCTTTTCTCATTGATTCGGGTAACATATTGTATATTTTGATTGATATAACCAGAGGGCTTGTTGAATGTAGTTTTAAGCAGGATGTCGATTATCTTTATTTGGTTAGATATGTTTAGATATTGTAAGTCATAACTATCGAGTGTCGATAGCTAAAGCACAGGGTTACATTTAACCCTGTACTTTAGTTAGATATATTTGAGACAAGACTCGTTCCTATTTTCTGGAGCCATACTCGTATGAATCAAGGGATTGGTGCCTGGTATCAGATGACATTCTGTTTGACAACTTGCTGGCTTTCCTAAGAGGAACTAACACAAAGAATCCGAAATTATTTTCAATATTCACGAAATCTCACGGGTTCCCTCATCTTATTTGTATATCTCAATGCGAAAGTTTGGATGGATGGATGTTTGTTTCGGCTGAACGGATCTGGATGAAATTTGTCACAGGGATAGATTATATTCTGGAATAACTCATAGGCTCACACATACACATCAAAATTTCCACGCGAACGAAGTCGCGGGCCACAGCTAGTATTTTTTAAGGCACCAAGTAATTTCACAAGGCTGTTAATTCTTAGGATACCGATTATAGTATAACGTCTATACGTGCTACCGAGTTCACTGACAGTCGACCACTTTTCAACCTTATTACTTAGAGCATAAGGGTGAAAAATGCGTTTTTTATATTAGGAAAGATCAAAGGTTTTAGAATTCCGGGCCTTATACAACGTGTTACATAATAAACGCAAGATCTCTCGTGTGATGTCTCAGACCATGAAACTGAACAACTTTTGTTCTATGACTTTTGGAAATTCATAACTTTTTTTTTAGTTTTACCATACATGTGGATCAGCTGATTGCGTCCGTTCCTATAGAAAGTTTTTTTTTTTTGCGAATTTCAAGAACTCGTATAACAAAAGATGTTTAGTTTCATGGTGCGAGAGACCACACGGGAGGTCTTGCGTTTATTACGTTACACCTCGTATACAACTGTAGATTTGAATAACAACCGCGTCTCACCTAAGATCAGGGTTGTCGGAGTCCTGCGTGGCGAGACTGAGCACGTGCTGCACCAGTTCCTGCGTATCGGCCGGCCGCTTCAGGAACAGCTTTACCACAGCCGTCAGCAGCTGCAGTTGGACCTGGGGAGATACGTTCAGTTACACTTTGTTATCATACTAGTCTTAGCAAAAGGCATGAAATAAAATTAATATAATGACGATACCTGTGCATTCTCATCATGGAAGCCTTCGAGGAAGGAGTCAAGCAGCTCATCAGCATTGTCAATGCGTTCCGCGTACTCGCCTACGATCCATACCTAGAAAAAAAAACACAAATTTATCATCACTGTATTTCAAGCGTATCATTCGGCCCCAGAGCAGCGGTGGCCCAGTGGTGGCGGGCCCGACTTACGACAACTAAGTCGTGGGTTCGAACCCAGGCAGGCGCATTTCTTTATTTCATCACCACTGCTCTCAAAACGGCGAAGGAAAACATCGCGAGGAAACCGGCATGTCCTAGAACCCAAGAATCGAAGACTTGTGACATCTACCAACCCACACTGGGCCCGCGTGATGGATTATAGACCACTCCCGCTCATAGAGAAGAGGCCCGAGTCCCAGCAGTGGGAACATTATAGGCTGATTTTACTTGTGCTATACGCCCCCGTCCATGACCTCAGGCGAAACAATTTCTTTCATTTATTTTCTCCACAGTCGCAACACGCGTGTCACTTGGCCGTCGCATAATATCTGTAGAAAGGACTGTAGCAGTGGCGAAGGTTCCATACAACTCGATTCCTACCGACTTCCCTTTGAAAAATGGCAGTCAGTATTCTATAGAAAAATAATATAATCACATTAAAGATAGGTACTCCGGCATACCGCTTACAAAAGTTGACGCTTCGCTACTGGACTGTAGTTACCAATTCCAAAGATCTCTACTGAGAAAAACTGGTGAAAAACTCTATGAACACTCTTTTACATCAATATATTGTATGGCGTCAAAAAATTCGTCCGCTTCGCTGTCAGCTGAACGTGCTCAGAAGGCAGCATCGGCACTTTGGATGGCAATGCAATCTTTGGCCAATACAACCCGCTTGTTAAGAGTCTTCCCGCCGCCTATAACCCGAAAAACTAGGTGGGCACTCGGAACCCATGGCCCTATTGTTTCAACCCCAAATGGGTCACTACCAATAATTGCGTAAATAGGGATGTTTCCTGTGTAAAAAAAATATGATTCTATTTAGTCCGTCAGTTAGATTATCGAAAAATATTGGATACGTATTTTTTGTTTTATCAAATCAATAAAAATTGTCGAAGATAAAACGCATCAAAGATCATGAGTGGGGGCCTGTGACGTCACTTTTCGGTAAAAAGTGTACTGAAGTGTGACGTCACACGAGTTTTCGACGCACTGTTTCGTCTTCATTTTTAGTTTTCGTGAAAGATGGAAAAATACGTGTCCAATATTTTTTGGAAATCTATCTGAGGGACTAATTAGATTTTTTCAGAAAACATAATCACACACACATATTGTTGTAACACAACTTCTATTCAACTAACCATAGACGCCCTAGCTTCCGGCTCATCCAGCGTGTCGAGGTTCTCGCACAGCGTGCTGATGATGCTCTCGTACTTGTTGGGGTACTTCCGGAAGATATCCTTGATCACCACGATGGCTTCCTGGACCACGTAGTTCACCTTAGTCTGGATCAGCTCCAGGAGGGTTGATACGCAGCGCTCCGCTGAAGGTTCCACCTGGGGGCAATATGAGTGTAAGCTGTTACATAAATTTATAGTCATAATAATGCGTCGACAGCCCGAAGAATTGCCAAACTTAAGTGGCAGTGGCAATTTCTGTGTAATTTTAACTATCATCCAGAAAAATCATTTAAAAAAGAAATTGATAAACTTGTGATAGTTAATGAAATCAGGCGTTACTTTGCGCAAATTCGTGATATACAACTAGAATATCGTGCGTGCGCTTGCCAAACCTGATATGTGTGTCATCATCATCATCATTTCAGCCGAAAGACGTCCACTGCTGGACATAGGCCTCCCCCAAGTGTCGCCACATTGACCGGTCCCGTGCGTCTCGCATCCAGCGGATCCCTGCTACCTTTATGAGGTCATCGGTCCACCTAGTGGGAGGCCTTCCAACGCAGCGTCTTCCGGTTCGCGGTCGCCACTCCAGAACTTTTCGGCCCCATTGGCCATCCGTTCTGCGAGCAATGTGCCCTGCCCACTGCCACTTAAGTTTGGCTATTCTTCGGGCTACGTCGGTAACCTTGGTTCTCTTGCGGATCTCCTCATTTCTGATTTGATCACGCAAGGAAACTCCGAGCTTCGCCCTCTCCATTGCCCTTTGGGTGACTTTAAGCCTTCTGATGAGGCCCATTGTGAGCGACCACGTTTGACCACGTTTTTTGAATATTTTAGCTTTCATACATGAATGTAATAAGTTTTTTATTATCTTAGACTAAAATAGATAATTTTTGCCATATTTTGTTCTATTTTTATTTTTTCAGAGATTCATTGATTCCTTCTTCTATTCATTCATTACGAAAAAAACAGTTTTTGTGTTGTCCTGAAAAGTTTTTAAAATGCACATATTCGGTTTGGCAAGCGCACTGAGTAAGTTTTGATCCCGCCAAACTAGTTCAAACCAAGTACACCACCAAGTAGTTTAAGATTGTCATAATGACTTATTTGGTTTGTTTCGCGAGGAGGGGGGGAATTGCACCCAACTGCCCCCCCCCCCTCCGCGCCTGGGTGGCAGAAGTATACCCACAGTAAACATTTCGCCAGTTATGCTTGTTCCATGTAAAAGGAAGCGGCCTATTTCAGTAACCCGGGCGCAATGCAGACTCCAGGCTGCCACTGAGAATCTACAGGTAAAAATCCAGCCCAAAAAATCAGAAAAAAAAACAGCTGTTGTTTACGTGTTGGTGTTTTATGTGAACGCAAATATATGAGATTTATATTTTCCCCGATTATAGGTTTCATCGCGTTATAACCACCTTGATAACAAACCAGACTCGCAAAGCTACACAAAACCACTGAAAAGTTTGGGCCCAAACTAAGAGCTCTTTGCCTATCACCGCTTACCTTGATGGCACACCTGCCGATGGCCCGGACAGCTTTGCGGACAAAGTCCACGTCCACTTCCGTGGCGTACTCCTTGAGCTCGCCCAGCACTTGCGCGATGTTAGCCTGCGACGCTAGCCTGATCATGATGTCCAGCTTCTCTAGCTTCACGTAGATTGGGTCGTTGTATTTCACGAAAAACACCTGGAAATAAGGAAGAAGTTATTGTAGCAGAATATTATTATTATTATAATTTCCTTTATTCATTCTCTTACATATTATTTACATTTTTAAATATTTCTTAAAAAAAAACATTTAAAATAGTGGTCCGCCGGTATCGGGAGCAGGGTCCAAGGTACCGGTGGTTATTATTATTATTATGTATTGAGTTATTGTAGTTTATCTATCATTTATCTCCGTAGAAGTGTGGGAAGTTATTTTCTGAAGCAGGGGAGGTAAAAAGCTGCATTGCAACGTACAGCTAGTACTACTTAAGAGCGGCCAACCCGTCATACTTTTCATACAAACGCTCTTACGTGATTATGTCGTGGTAACACATCTATCTTTGATGTTTTTTTACTGATAGGTATCTTGTGCACTATATCTAGGTTTCTATCAAAGCAAAAAGTAAAAATTTGGAGAAACAAATTCAGTATAAGCCTCTAAAAATCTGCTATTTTGCACATTTTTACCTAAACTTTGGCCGTTCATGTTGTACTCATAAATTGTAAAAGCAAAGAAAACATTGTGATAGAAACCTTGCAAATGTAATGGAGATTTTAAATGACAAATATTGATTTCACAAACTTGTAAGCCTAATTCAAAAACACGTATCCCCTGAAACAAGTTTATGAAATTTTCGAACACTATTTTTCGTTCAATGTTGTCGCATTAGGCGGTATGAGGTGCGCGAGAGACGATTCGTGCGGGTCGGGGCCCTCTGAGACGGGGGAGTTGAAAAAACATCGCCGCTGTGGCTCTGGATGAAACAACAAGCTTTTCGACCATGCTCGCGATGACGATAGACGGACAGGGAAGGGCCCTCTTAAGGTTGAAACACCAGGGTAACCCGCGAAATTTTCTTAGGTTTTTTGCAATTTACAGGTCAGTGTCAGGTTGTATGTTGATTAAGATATGATTCGCGACCGTAACAAATACGGCTTTACAGAATTATAGTCATTAAAATCGTCAATACAACCCCCTAAGTTCATATAATCCCATTGAATGATTTTTTCATAAAATAGCCATTAAAAGGAATTAAACTTAGAGGGTTGTATTGATGATTTTAATGATTATAATTCTGAAACTACATACGTGCGAATCATATTTTGTTTCACATACAGGGTGTAAACAGACCCTTCACATAACCGTCAACCAAGCATTCTGTACATCAAACTAAGTAACTTTACGCAAAAATTATTGCTGGGAATCAGCAGGTAATGCCCACAATAAAACCGGCAGTAGTGTGTACAGTGAGAAGATATTTTCAGAAGCGGGTATAGTTTATTAATGGGCCCGGAGCTGAGGAAAAATCTTTGATCTTAGCAATATTATGTAGTACTGTACTATTCATTGGAACGTATGTATTTGTATTCTGTAGTAGTTAAGTTTTGGGTAAATTAAATTATATAGAATTGAATTAATTTGGATTGTTAAATTGGACAGTTGTATTAGTTTTGTTTTAAATTGATTTTAATAATAACTGTTTCGCTATAACTCGTACTAACATAGTTCTTAAGTACTCACTACTAACCCATATGGACTCTTGTTCGAAATAATGTATTTGATTTGATTAAGAAAAGCGCAATCGTTTGCTCATAGCGAATGCTGAAAATATTGCTTTCGTGATCACAACTTGAATGTGGACATCCGCAAGAGAACCAAGGTTACCGACGTAGCCCGAAGAATAGCCAAACTTAAGTGGCAGTGGGCAGGGCACATTGCTCGCAGAACGGATGGCCGATGGGGCCGAAAAGTTCTGGAGTGGCGACCGCGAACCGGAAGACGTTGCGTTGGAAGGCCTCCCACTAGGTGGACCGATGACCTGGTGAAGGTTGCAGGGATCCGCTGGATGCGAGTCGCACGGGACCTGTCAATGTGGCGACACTTGGGGGAGGCCTATGTCCAGCAGTGGACGTCTTTTGGATGAAATGATGATGATGATGATCACAACTTGCCATTGCCACCGTCAAGTATTAAATGTAATAATTTGTGATTGCAATATTCACATTTTTGAGCAATATGAGCGTTTTTTTTTGTTCCTTCAAAATTCGTTATCCGGCTGAATAGTACGCAACATTCATTTGAATATCGAATTTTAAAAAAATGGCTGAATTGACCGAATACCGTTTAATAGCAGAACATTCATGGCTCTTAATCAAGGATCTACCAAGATACGTGGCAAATACCTTCATCTCATGCTTCAGAATCTCAGGCCGTTTCTGCACGACCAGGTTGATGTTCCTCAAGGCCACATACTGCACTTCCGGTTCCGCAGAGAGCAGCGTCACTAGCGGAGGGGCCAGCTTCCGGGAGAGCGTGCTGACCAGCTCCGTGTCATCTGATACCATCTCCATTAGCTTCATCAAGACCTGTGGAAGGATAAAACATGAACAATACATGATATCACCAATGACTAAAATGTTGTTTGGTAATCGGTTGTCATGGTATGGGCATGTGATGCGGAGGAATGAGGAAAATGACAAGTAGAAAGTTTTGGATGGATGGACTGTGTGGAAGATAAAATGGATAGAATAAAAGGTGACTACTGAGATGACGAGTAATAAAGAACTATGGAAGATTTATTTTTATTAAAACGTTGCCCCACACTAGGAATTTCTCCTGGATCGTGGGTGCGTTAACAAATATTTAAAACTCACATACAAAAACAGCCAGACCCGGAACAACTACCTGTAGGCCATACAAATATTTGTTCCGTGCGGGGATCGAACCTGCAACACGCAGCGCAGCAGCCAATCGCTCTGCCACTGAGCCAACCGTGCCGTCAAAGATGGAGACATGTTGCGCTGACCCCACATAAAGGGCAAGAAATTATGGCAAAGGTACAACGGGTCGAAAAGA
The DNA here is from genome assembly GCA_963082995.1 of Noctua comes. Lineage (NCBI taxonomy): Eukaryota > Metazoa > Arthropoda > Insecta > Lepidoptera > Noctuidae > Noctua > Noctua comes. The sequence continues at coordinate 12,353,597 of OY720285.1, forward strand.
CGCTTTTTTTTTGTTAACCTGAACTGTCCCACTCTTGGGCAAAGGCCTCCCATTCCTGGGCATGGCCTCCCCCCATTCCTTCCACTATTTCGATGCTGCGCCTCTTCTATCCAATTAAAGAGAAAGACATTCAAGGCGTCCCGCCATCTTCTCCTCAGTCTGCCGCGACCCCGTCTAGCTGTCTCAGGGATCCAGCTTTGCGATATGCGGACCCACAGCTTTGCCGGCCGAAACGACGCTTAACGAAGCTAAAGGTGTGAACTGGACCACCCCTTTTTGACGTTTAAGTATATTTACCTTGACAGCGGACAGAACTACAGCAGCATTGGCATGAGCCAGCCTGGGCGTGATCCTCTCGCATATGGAGTGCGCCTCCCTGGCGTCGCGCGGCGAGTAGTTAGACAGCGCGTCCAGTATGAACACCTGCCCCCACTCCGTGCACTCATTCAGAGCCGTCAGCAGTTTGTTTATGGTGGGAGCGTTCATTTCTGTGGACAACATAGTTTAGACATGATTTTTTATTTTTTTATTAATCTTTCTGCCAGTAAGTCAACCAAAGGTTGTCTTGGAAAAGATGACTTTTAGCGATACGACCGCCTGTTGGTTCACCCTAATACCAGTTGACAATGTACATACAGGGTGTAAGGGACAGCCCTCCTCGAACTGACGGGTTCGCTCAGTTCCTTATTTTGAATCATATTCTACCGGAATATTTCTCCGGTTTTTTTTTTCAGGTACAAATACTACTACTACTAATCCTTTATTTCAATGTAAAATTACATTCCCTGTACGCAGCACTCCGTTTGTGTAAATTAAATAAACGGCTAAAATAAAAAATCCAAAAATGGATGTTGAAATACTCGAACGAACGATGCGTGAAATCAGCTGTTCACTTCCTGCCTAGCTACAGAGTTCATCTAACTCGTCGTCGCGCTTGCCGTTCGCTACGTGCGTTTTGTCACAGTAACGATACATTGCGTATGAGGAAATAAAACAAATGAAATTTATTGGATTCCCATAACATTCCTAAAATAATTTCTTGTACCGGTCATCTTAGTATGATATACTGAATTCACCATCATTTTGTGGAGGGCTGTCCCTTACACCCTGTATAAGATAGATCATTTAAATAAAATCCACATGCTAGTAAAGGAAAAAAAGAAAACATAATTTATTTAGCACATGCCACAAGTAAACACACACAATACAAAATTTAAAAAAAAACTTTAAAAAAAAAGAGAGATAGTATTGTGTGTCTCACGGCTGCGCCAAAACGATAATAGTAATAACTTAAAAACGATGTCAGTAAACATTTTCTTAAATTAAAAATGTCTAGATTGGAATCCGTATGCACACTGTTCATTGTATGTTTATTTTGGCAAGTTTTGTGGTAATATCGCATTTTTGGATGCAGACCAAAAACGCTTTTGCATAATTGGAAGCTTAAACTAATAAGCTTACGTTCACTCACTCGGCTAGACATCATCAACTAAAGTGTCGAAACAGGAAAATTAAGGAGAAATTAAATTATTAATTTTATTAGTTAATTAATAATTAATTAATTTACTAATAAAATTCCACTCTCAAGAGCCCTGACCACCGGTAGCTCGGACCCTGTTCCCGATGCCGGTGGGCTTCTTTTTTTTTCTAAGGAATATTTAAAAATGTAATTAATTTGTATAGAAATAAATAAAGAAAAAAAATAATATATGACGCAATAATTTATGACGTTCAAATAGTGCTGATTATCAGCCTAACTTGACTTTTAACTTATTCTACTCACCCACAAGAGGATGTCCAGACACACTGGCTTCATTGATCTCCGAGAGGGCGGCGACAGCGTTGGCAACTACCATAGGATTGGAGTCGCTCAGCAGATCTTTCAGTTGGTCTAAGAAACCCTGTCAATAAAAAGTTCAGTTAATTATACAGTGTTATTTTTTAAACTGAAACAGTATGTGGATATTCCAGTCTAAGATATACTGGGAACCAGTAGCGAAGGGTCAATTTTTGTAAGAGGTAAGCAATGGTAAGCAAAGTAGCAATCGTACATTATAGTACATAATCTTGAATGTTATTTTCCTATAGTGTAACATTTTTCAAAGGGACGCCGGTAGGAATCGAGTTATATGGAACCTTCGCCACTGCTGGGGACTTTCTTAAGATAAATTACCTCACGTTTCATGAGAATATTTGCTATGCTAATTTTTTTTGGGGAAGTGTGAGTTATCTCAACGGTTCAAAAATCAGATTTTTTAGTCTTCCAATATGCCATATTTGGATAATCACACAGTTTAATAATATCATAATAAGCCAATGAAGTCATCGATACTGTTTCTGTACGATGACAGCAGCTTCATAAAAATACTATTATTACAAAACTAAAATAAAAAGTAAAAAAAAAAAAACGATTTGGCGGCACGGTCGGTGCAGTGGCTGAGCGATTAACTGCTGCGCTGCGTGTCGCAGGTTCGATCCCCGCACGGAAAAAATATTTGTATGATCTACAGGTAGTTTTTCCGGGTCTGGCTGTTTGTGTGTGTGTTTAAATGGTTGTTAATGCACCCACGATTCAGGAGAAATTCCTAGTGTGGGGCAACGTTTTTAAAGAAGAAGAAGAAATAGTCACCTGATCCTCCACCATACTCGAAGAGATATCATAGAGCTTAGCAACACAGACGGCAGCAGTCTTCCTGACATACGGGTCCTCATCCTTCAAGCACTTGCGGAGCGGTTCACACAAGTACTCAGTGATCTTGTCCACTCGTATACAGCCCATGGTCCTCACCGCTAGGGCTCTGATCAGAGGGTTGGAGTCCTCACAGTCCTGCAGTTTCAACGTGGTTTGTGTCGGTATTGGGTATAAAAAGAAAAGAGAAGCAACACATCAATCATACTGAAGCAATTTTACTAGAAGCGTTCGAAGGGAAACCATTTTTGTGAGCCAAAGATTTCTTGTACCATTTTGTTTTGAAATGTAAGTCTGTAAGCTTATTGGACATGGAATTCAGAGGAACTCCGCTAGTGACCTACAAAAGTGCATTAATACCGAAACAATTTCAAAGATATTTCAGATGTAGTTTTTTAATTTTATTACTTTTTAATTTTCAGAAAAACAACCCCCGAAGATTGATTTTTTTTTAACACGCTTTTATTTATTCAAATACATAATAGTTTTAACAAGGAGGAGGTAAGTTTAAGGAAGTATACCTTCCTGCAATCACTATTTATTTTATAGACTTCTAACTCACTTGGCAGACTAAATGGTTTCCCTTGCATAATAAATAAGGGATAATATAGTAAAATAATAGCCGATGTGCTTCTATTCATAATAAAGTATGAGGCATGGATTTTATTTTCATACAGATTTGTTTTTTTTTACTGGTTGTCGATTTTAATGTAGATTTACACATTTCTTGTGCCAGTGATAGGGTTAAATTAGTATAAAATATTTGGTTTATATTGTGATTATAAGTTATCATGCAATTGAATAATTTTCCTATTGCATGCAGGGTGGTTTCATCAGGATATTAAGTGCTAATTTAATTGATAATATAGAAAATTTCTGTTAGACATTCTTTCGGTTCCAATTCAGAAATATTATCTAGATGGATCTCTCTACCATAGATGTTTTATAATTTTCTTAAAAATAAAAATAGTGATGCTTTTTTTTAAACTTTTCTTTAATTTTATGTAATCTGCAAAATATATCTAATATTATGTTAAATTTACACCAGAATAACAGGAATGAAAATCGAAATGAGCTGGAATGAGTACAAGTTTTAATTTTAATATTACAATTTATTACGCCTAAGTTGTCTGACAGAAATTTCACAAGAATTTCACCAAAATTTATTTCCACAACAAAGATTTTTACAAAAATTTCAATATTTTCTCATCAATGTGTAAATCTACAATCAGATGAATTGATTTTGGTTTTTCTGGATCATTTTGTTACCTTAACAAGCTGGTATGTTGGTAGATCCTTCCACCCATCATTATAGGTATAGTAGACATTAAAAAACGATAAAAAATACATGTCACACACACAAAATAACTACAAAATAGTAGTTATTATATTATGATAATTTTAATATACTAAGACAAGTAATCATGAATATTCTATTCTATTTTTTCAGTAATATTGAATGATTTGATCATTGATGATTGAATTTGTAATCCCCTTATTTGATCAGAATTTTGTAAAAATTTCAACCCATGAAGATTATTTATTCAGAATTCAGTAACATGAAACATTTTTGAAGGATATTCAGAAAAGGTTATGTATGATAAAAAAAAGTATTACTAGGCCATACTGATACATAATTTAAGCAGTAACTTCAGAAATTTTAAGAAGACCATTAAATCCACCCTAAAATAAAAACACCTCGAATATTTGTCTAGTAATGGAAGTATATCGACTACAATGCCTCTGCTTACTAAACAAATTGCCTCCAACAAGTCAGTGTGAAATTTATTATGTAATGGAGTGCTATGCTATAACTTTGAGCTAAAAAATCATATCACACCACAAAACATTTCAAGTGCCTCTAATCAAAACATAACATTTCCTGAATAAACCTACACAATCACACAACACCAAATTATGTATTATACCACAGTACATACCTTGACAAACGTATTGACAGCCATGATAGCCATATCAGGCTGAGACTTAGCATAGTTCATCAGGTACAAGTAGACGAGCTTCTTCAGCTCCAAGTTGTCGGTCTGCATGCAGTTGACCACATCTGGGAAGAGTGCCGACACGTCTTTGCCGACGGTCATTGAGGCAATTACCTGATAAAAAATTATTGGTGGAGAATGCGCAAGGAGTATGTAAGATTCCTAGCTGGTGATTTTGTGTAGTTTCTGCCTTCCGTCACGGAAAAAACGCGTGAGTTTATGAAGATACTAGCTGTTGCCCGCGACTTCGTTCGCGTGGAAATTTTGCTGTGTATGTGTGAGAAACAAAAAAGGAATCTATGTGCTACTCCAGACTGCAATCTATCTATGTGCCAAATTTCATCCAAATCTGTTCAGCCGCTCTGGCGTGATTGAGTAACAAACATCCATCCATCCATCCAAACTTTCGCATTAATAATAGTAGTATGATGTATTTTGCGTGACTAGAAAATGATTGACATATAGCAAATGGTATTGGAAAGTATTGCTGATTATTTTTGGTGGGACAAACAACACCAGCAATACCAATCTGTGGTACTCCCAACAATAATGTTACTACAAAGAAAAATAAACATAGATTGTGGTAGGGATAGGGTAGCTGACTATTCCAATCATAACCCTTTTTTGGCTTTGCCGTATTGAGTTCAATAGTAAAATAAAAAAAGAGTTCTTATGCAATACCAAACAGTAAAATTATAGGAGCTGCCCATTTGCAAAGTGTATGTAATCTTAAAAAAATAACAGAAATGGGCTAGCCAGGAAATGTACTCAATTAAGAGTCTTTATGATTGTTGTGAATGATCAATGACAGATGATTTGTCATTTTGGACATGATGAAACTGTGATATGCATTTGGACTGCTGTAGTATATTATTCTCTAACTTATTGTCGCTAGATTATATACCGAATCGAGTTAGAATGGTTAAATAGAACTTACTTTTTTAACTGCCTCCTTCTTTTTTTCCTTTTTATCGCTGTTCAACTCTGATTTTAGTTCGAATATCTCACCCTTCTTCGTCGTCGTAAAATACTTTGAATCGGTCATCTTGAGTACTTATTAGTTTTTTATTGTAATATTACTGCACTCTGATGGAAAAAAATCTATTTATTTAGGACACCCGACCTAGAAAATCGATAATAACAGATGAATTTGACAGCCAGTTTGCGGCACCGAATACTCATACAAAAGCAAAATTACACAGAAATAAGTATAGGAGAAACTCAATTATGTTCCTTGATTATAGTAAAACAACTTAAACAGACGAAAAACAGTAAGAAAATGAATTAAAACTTGCAAACGCACTTTTGACACGACGAAAGGGGCGTAACAATACTAGGGATGTGCAGTGAGTGCTCAGCTGTGCGCACAATCGATTGTGAAGTTATCTGATACTCGATGTTGATTAAAACGATTACCTGAAACTATAACAATTACATATATTTTGATTTCCAACTTTTCATCATACATTCAAAAAATTTCAAAATATTTTTTGTTTTTTTCAATGTTCCTTACATTGGTGGGTCTCAACCAAACCACCAAAACCTTAATTATTATTATACAGCAACTTCCAAGGACTAAGGAAGAAAGAAGTAGTTGGAAACGATTAGAAAACCGAGTGTGTGTTTCTATTTTAGATATTTTATTGTAAATATTGCTGCTACTGTAACCAAATATAGCGATGAAACTTTAAGAACAACATTTTGATGATTGAAAACACAATTGATTAAAAATCGATACTGAGAGGCATGACTATAGTGACTCATATAATTTTCGTTTAGAAATTTGCAATATTATAAAGTAACTTAAAAAAGCTGGAGGATAGTTCATCTTGACAATCAATATTTTATGTAAGTTGCAATAAAACTGAACAAACAGCTAAACATAAAACTGCTCTACTTTAGTTACTGGAATTTATTCTGAAAATATTTTAACTAAGTTTCCGAACGGATACCACGTTTTGTTTCTGCACCAGTCTTCAGTATACAAATGTTATAAGTCCCAAAATACTCATTTTCTAGAAACCTATACATAAAGAAGACTATACTAGCCCAAACGTATGAGACAAACTAAAGCCGCAACTAATTTTCGAGACTTTAATACTTAAAGTCTCGAAAATTTGTTGTAATAAACTCATAGCAAAAGTATAATTTTTAGTAATTTTAATTAAAAACACAAATTTCTCACTCCCAAATTAATAAAATAATGGAAACTTACTTGGAAAATCACTACAATGAAATTTGTGACCCTCAAAATGTACTCTTTTTACATAATTATTTAGTTCCGTAAAGTTAACTGACCACAATAACTGACAGTTTGGAACTTGCTACAAGTTAGTTTAATCGCGACTTCGGACTTTAAAATGGGACTATAGTGTTGCCAACTTTATTTCCATGATTATTAATATCTCGAAAAGACGTTCTGTGATCATTGTTCGCAACATAACATCACGCCTGTAATTACCGATGGGGTGAGGCAGAGGTGTACGTACTTGTGTACAACCACATTTCGCCAGTTATGTTTAAATTCTATGATATAGGGGGCGGGCCTATTGCCATCAACCGGGCACAAATTCTGACTCCGTGGCTGCTACTGAGAAATTCTTGATGGAAAAACCCAATAACAATTTGCCCGACCCTGCAATCGAACCCAGGACCTCATGCTCGACAGTTGCGATTGCTACCACTAGACCAACGAGGCAGTCGACCCAGGTTATTAGGTATGACTAATAAATACCATGTGGAGAAGGGGAGAGGGGCTATCTGTCTGTGTGTATATTTTTTTTTCTGTCCTAGACTAATATAGTAAATTTTGATATAAGTGGGGAAACTTTGTTATTGCATTCGAGGCGGAAGTAACACCCGAGCTGCAGACGAGGGTTTTATGGAGCCGAGAACTGCAGTAACAAATCGCCAAACGTATCAAACGACGTTTTTCAATACACTTTCGAAGAATAAAATATTAGAACGGAAAGTATTTTTGTCAATGGAATTATTAGGAAACTATGGTTTATGCTTTTATCCGCGCTTTGCTTTCGCACGGTTGAAGGTGAAGCAAGGGTATGATGATGCTATAGTCTAATATGAAAAATAGATAATTTAAATACTTTTTTAAATTTAGAACACAATTAAATGTTAATTTGTTCATAAAAGTTAATATTTGTTTTAAATAATCATGTTTTTCTATGATATTCTACAGTCTAATATGAAAAATAGAAAATTTAAATACTTTTTTTTAATTTAGAACACAAATAAATGTTAATTTGTTCATAAAAGTAAATATTTGTTTTAATAATCGTGTTTTTCTATGATATTCTATTTACTATGATATTTTATTTTAACACAATTTAAATACTCAAATAATATTTAAGAAGTATATCTCTGCAGAGATTAAAAAAAACAAACACCGCCGACAATAGTCATTGAACCCATGGTCTTAGTAAGTATAGTTATCTGTGGAATTTTTTATTTCTGCACGTGTGCGGATATAAAAATGATTAGACAAGGACGACAAGGTATTGCGTTAAGAACCAGTTTTCGAGAAAGTGTTTTGAAAAATATTTAACTCAGATCAAACTAATGAAGTCTCAACAACAGTACATTTCACTCGTACGAACATAGCGGCCAAAGCATTGACTTGGACGGCCCGCTAGTTTATTTAAAATAAAACACTTTGTTAATTAAAAAACGTACTTTAATATACTTCTTAAGTTTTCTTTCTTTTAATTTATACACATCTTGGTCCAGACCTTTAAAAACGTCTATTTACACAAAATCAGAAAATATTTCTAAAACTTCTCCTTACAAGTAATTCATGCATGACGCATTATTCTTTAAAAAAAATAACAAAATATAGAACTTGAACTTAAAATGCATACTTTTAACAAGAGAATGAATATATTAAAAAAAAAGAGATTCCAAAATAAAGGAAAACACATTTAGAAGTCTAAATATCTCTTATTCAATTGAACTTATACTGTCACTTACGGGATATCATCCGTGATTGTTCATTATTGACAGATTATTAAGATTTGTCTGCTCTTAACGATTTATTTTCCATCCACCCGCATTCTCCAGTCAACCCGCGCATGGTATTATAATATACTTCGCCTGGTATTCTCTTCGCGTGACAGCTGGGTCACGTGATTGGCCCAAGAATACGTCATCAGTTGCGATGCTGTCGATGTGTTGCCACGGTGTGTGATTGAATTACCCGAGCAAAATGCATTTTTTAACTTAACAAAGCAATATGAACTAATAATATTCAATATTGAAAATAAAGATATTGTATTGTGTTGTAAATTAATTTAAAACTAAATAGATGAATCACACGAGTTACTATATAGTTAAGCTAGTTAGTCATTTATTTTATTTTCATTCACTAAATTTACAGAAAAGGACAATCAATGGTAACACTTATCGTGACGTAGTCTTGGGCCATCGTGGGAAGAGAATACCAGGCGATAATATAATATTATTATACCATGAAACCGCGATCATGGCGCTTGCAACAGCGTCGAAATATCGCGAGCTCAAATTAATGAACAATCACGGAAAATATCCCGTAAGTGACAGTATAAGTTTAGTTGTAAACCGTGAAAGCTTAAAACAGTGTTCGTAATCAATTTATATATATTTTTTAAATTTAATATTTCATGCAGACAATAGTCAAAACAAACAGTTCATAACACAAAAATAATAAAAACTTCAAGAATTCAGAACATTTTTCCTATAAATGTTACTGCTATGGAACCTCATGGATGAATAAATACTTTTAAATATTGTCAATACTTTATAGCTCATAGAAGTAAAACTGTAAATAGACAAAAATCCGTATACCTAACATTTATTTCTTAATAGACGAATATTAGGAAGTATATTCTAGTCAGTTTTGACGAGAAATTCTTCGACTTCTAGTTTTTGCCTCATGATACCTGTTAGCACCACTTCAGTACTACAAACTACGTTTAAAGTCTTTTCCGACTGCAGCAGATAGTACACTAGATGCAAATCATTAGGTACAGTGAGTACTAAGTAACTGTAATTCTTCTGATTGTGCATCTCTTGTATGGAGACGTAAGAACGTCGGTTCTTCTCGACTTTGCCCCCGCATAACTCTATCATTTCTGTGAGAGCGCCGCGGGACGGTTTGACGCACGGTGTGAGGAAGAATGTGACACCTTCGAAGAGTTTCTTCCTCATTCCTCCGGACAGTAGTACTTCTGATATGTCGCATTTGAACATTTTGTTGAAGGCGTCGTCGCGCAGGCCGTGCTTGGCTTCGTCCGCGAACTTGTTGAGGCGCTGGCTCTCCAGGATCCACTCCGGTGTGAGCAGATGTTTGACGGTGACGAGACTGCTGATGAGCTTGCATGTGCGGATCAGTTTGTCCATCACGAGGTGGGTCGCTTCGGCGGCTGACGAGACCACGAGGCCGCCTAGTTGCCTATAAACATATTTATTTTAAAAATTATTTAGTTAGCTGTTACTTTTGATTTTGGACAGTGACAATTGACGACGGTGGAATCAGAGTGATTCAGGGCACAACGGTATGTTAGTGCACCTCATTACTTAGATCAGTGTGCCATGGCCTTCATTTTGCAGACCGCACCAATTCTGCACCGTGACATGTTGTGATCCCTCAAGGAAGAAAGCACTGAAGAGAACTTAGATCAGTGTGGCATGGAAGAATTATACAGGGTGTAAACAGACCCTTCACATAGCCATCAACCAAGCATTCTGTACATCAAACTAAGTAACTTTACGCAAAAATTATTGCTGGGACTTGACTTTTTTTTTGGGGTGAAAAGTCACGTTTTACGGTAGGACTCGATGGAAAGCACTCAAAGCATTGTGCTGATGGATGGATTGAATAGCACGGGGGTCTTGGAGGTGTGTAAAGTAAAAATCTAACATTAAAAACATGTATTTAAAAAAAAAACTTTTGAAAAAGCTTTAACTTTGAACCCCAATATCTCCGTAACTAGAAGGTTCCCAGGTATGGTCTAGAACAAAAAAATGATCGCAAAGACGGGGAGAACAAGTGCCTTTCGGATATGTTACGCAAGACATCCCGTGTGGTCTCTCGGACCATGAAACCGGACAACTTTTGTTCTAGGAGTTCTTGAAATTCGCAAAAAAAATGGACATTGTATAGGAACTGACGTGAACAGCTGATTAACGTGTATGGTAAAACTGAAAAAAAAAGTTATAAATTTCCAAAAGTCATAGAACAATAGTTGTTCAGTTTCATGGTCTGAGACACGATACGAGAGGTCTTGCGTTTATTATGTTACACCTTGTATAATTAATTTTTCTATGCCATTGTGTAATAACTGTAAAAATGTCACTTAGATCACTTGTTTGTAAAAATGTCACTTAGATCACTCTGGCTCCAACGTCGTCGATTCTAAGTTAAGGTTTTTATGCCAGACCGCCGTAATTTGTCCCAACTTTTATTACCACACTATAAATGTTTTCATAGTTAGTTTTATATTATCTAGTACATAATTAATTTCTAATCACTACGACGACGGTACGTTCTACACTGTTATGCAAAACACAAATAAAGGACCTAAGGCCGCTTTCACATTAGGACGTTAGCTGCGCGACAGTAGCGCGGCAGAAGCACATTCGCAAGCAAAAAGTACGTTTTTTACCGTTTGGACGTTAGATGCACGACTGTCGCGCTGCTAAAGTCGCCTAAATGTGAAAGCGGTGTAAAACTACAAAAAATTTAAATCATACCCACCACTAAACAGTTATTACATTAAGGGCCAGTTCTTCAATCACCAGTTAACTTCTATTCGACGAATAAGTTTGTCTTTTTGACAGTTTTCATATGAACATTCTGTTAACCTTTTCACCGCCCACGTACACATAACGCGATGTAAGTGTTTTTGCCGATTTTAAGACAAATAAGGGCTACTTTTGTGTGGAAAAGTAAAAAACAGGGTATTAGACCGTGTTATATTAAATAATAAAATGAAACGAAGCTTTAAAATACAGTACTTTTATGTTTTTTTTTAGGTAGTTAAAAATTAAGAGCTTCTAATGAAGTCGTGGGCGCTGGTGGCACGGAAATCTGGAACTTCTATTGAAGTCAGTGGCGGTGAAAAGGTTAAAATGTCACATTTACTCTTCAAGTAAAAATTATCTAATGCCGGGTACACATTGGTGTAATATAACGTGAAATGTAACATGAATGAGCCGTCCAGACTTATGCAATGCAACATGGAATGTAACCCAACAACAGGCGAATTTGTTTCAGCGTGTGTTACATTACGAGTTACGTTTCACCAATGTGTACCCGGCATAATGATTGAAAAATTGCCCCTTAGTGTCAGTATAAAGTAATTGTGGACAATAACCTAATATTTTAAAATGGATATTGATTAATTAACTTGACTGTCTTCGTAAATATGGTTCGCGTTTTCATCCGTTTCAGTTTTAATGTTGCTGTAACCAAAATTTCGTGCTCATTAAAATGCTCGCATATTTTTTTGTGATAGTAGATTTATAATCCATAATGATTACAATCGATGCATTTACATATGACAGGATTTTTTTTTTTTTTTCTGAAAACGGCGACTGTGTTTTAGGAGCCATTTTATTTTTGGCAAAATGGTTTATCACAATTCGTGTGTTTATTCCAATTAATTTGGGGACAGTGCAGCTTGTCTTCTAACACTTCTCTATAGCCGTCATCTCAGTAGACATCTTTCTAGCCATACAATCTTTTACAGTCCATCTTTGGTCTTCTACTATCCACTGATATGTCAGGTAACGGTCACAAACGATAAAAATATACGGGGTGGAATGGCCACCGAGGCTAAAACGGTTACGACGTATTCAGTACATCATTCTGAATATAGAAATTTTTCTACAAAACTGCAGTGCCTACACGGTTAGAGTGTATGGAAAAGCAGATTTAAAAAAAAAATTATCGATGTGTTCAGAATGACGTACTAACTCTTGAGTAACCGTTTTAGCGTCGTTGTACCTTCCACCTTCTATATTGTACGGATTTCATGGTATACTGCCTATGAATGAGCTACAAGGATCACAGCAGGTGGCTGCAGTTACTGCCTACCTCCTTGGGAAAGATGCGTGAGTTTATGTATATGTGAATGACCTACATATTAGGGGCTTTTTGGCGTCATGTTCTGTTTGTTCGTGTTCATGTACAGATTTTGTATTTAAATAGATTTCCCCACCTGACTATAGCCGCCAGCTTGTGCTGCACGTGCGGCGTGAGCGCGGAGAAGGCGACGCGCGGCGCCAGGTGCAGCGGCGGCGGCGCGGGCGGCGCGTGCGCAGGCGGCGCGGGCGCCGGCGGCGACAGGCGCGCACGCTTGCGCCGCACGCCGCCCGCGCCGCACACGGCCGCCGCGCCGCGCTTTGCTCGCTCGTGCGACTCTTGTGTTATGTTTATTGGCATTTTCCACGCATCTGTGAATGAACAATAGTATTAATGTAATGTAGGGGTCAGTGGCAAGGGGTCAAAATTAAATTAGGGGAAGCCGAAGAAAAAAAAAGAAAATTAAAAAACATTACCCTCTTTCTGAGGCAATCGATTTAATAAAAGGTGACCAAAATATACTCTACATTTTAAACTAGGTTCTGCTCGCGTCACCCGCATTTAGGTTGAAAATTATCCCATGAAAAATGACTACCGGGATAAAACGTATCCTATATCTTAACCAAAGCCATGGTCTGCCTGTGTGCCAAATTACATCAGAATCCGTTCTGTCGTTTAGGTATGAAAAGAGAACAAACAGTCCGAATTATTTTCGCATTCATTATGTTTGTTTGGTTGAATGATGATATAGCAAGAGAAGAGGTGTTTGATGAGATGAGTAATAGAAAAGTATGGAAGAAGAAGACGTGCTGCGGCGACCCAGGAGAATGATGATGAATTTTAGTATGGATGTAACTTACTCATTAAATGTGACACTAAGCTGTAGTCCATGCGGAACGGACTCGTCAGGTTGAACTGTTGATACTTTGCGTTCTCGATCTGTAAATAAAACAAAACAAATTTTCTTATATAACTTAACATAACCAAAAACAACTTCTAAATAAAAAACTTAAAAATAACAGCTGTAAACAAAAGTTGCACTACTGACTGATTTATCTGCATTGTGACAACTGGACCGAGCGAGGGGTAGTTACGCATAGTGTCACAACTTAGATTTTTAGGAGTACCCACAAACTTAATAATTTGTAACACTAATATAATTTGTTAAATGTGAAAAGGGAGGCCTTTGCCCTGCAGTGGGGCAAAATAAGCTTATAATAATAAAATAATAATAATATAATAATGAAAGTAAATAAAAGTAGTAGTAGTAGTCCAAGTAGCTTGGACCCTGTTCCCGATACCGGTGGGCTACAATTTTTTATATTTTTAAATGTTTTTTATATTGTTTTTTCTAAGGAATATGTAAAAATGTTAAAAATTTGTAAAAATATAAATAAAGGAAAAGTAAATAATATTAATGAAGAATAATGATTAATGTATATTTAAATTTGTTCTCATGTAAGTGAAATGTAATTTCTATAAGAGAATTAAATGTCTTTAACCAGATATTCTTTTAATTAGCAGATATTTGTTTTAAGGTTATCTTCATACGCAGGGATTGTTCTTGATAACTGTAACGTAACGTCCCCAAAATACAATCAGCCGTCAAGCCTTTTTGATTGCTGAAAAATCACGGTCTATGGTAGGACCGGAAAAAGACCCTTAACGAAGCTGAAAGGCACTTGTTCCCCCCTCATTTCGAACCCTTTTTTGTTCTGGACCATACCTGGGAACCTTCTAATAACTTGTGAAAAAGTTGGAACTCTGACGTCCAATATCTCCATACCTAGAAGGTTCTCGTGTTGGTCGCAGAACCTGCAAACCTGCTCAGGTCAGGCCTTCCTTGGAGTGTAAATGTGGTGCGTTCTACAAACGATGGGGCACTTAATATCGTGTCCTGTTTTTTGTTCACTACAGGAACTGATGGACGCTACCGAAAGCGCCAAACTAGTAGCTCAGTTCTGGGCTGACACAATTTAGATTGCTATCGACTCGCTAAGAAGAAGGTTCTCGGTTATAGCAGAGCAAAAACACAACGTCATTGCAATAGGGATGTTTCCTGAAAAAATCTAATTAGTCCGTCACATAGATTTCCAAAAAATATTGGCCACGTATTTTTTCTTGGGTATCATTTAAGCTATCGCCAATTTAATTAGTTTTGTGTTTCTTAAATAATAGGGTTTGCCCGCAAAATAGCAGATTTGTCACCAAAATTTAGTCCCCAAACAATATAAAATCAATTCCACAATAAATCACCTAAAATCATGGAGATATAGGATCCAGTACCAAATAAATGTTTTTGTATGTATTATAATAGGTTTGTCCTAATAGATATTTAAGCAAACTAATAAATTTTCTAGGAAATTTATAAACTTTCGTAGGATTCTAAACAAGAGATAAACTGTATTATTTTACGGCCACATTTTCGCACGGGGCTCCTATTTCTGTTTGCAGGGTTTAAAGTAACCTAACCTAACCTAAAGTCGGGGTGCCCCAAGTCCCGAGATTTGCGATAATCGATTTATTTGGTGACAGATCTACCATTCTGAGCACAAAGCTATTATTTAAGTAATGAAACTACTATTATAACAACGAAGTTTATATTCATCTAATGCACTACAATTTTATTGGTAATCCATCTCTTATTGTACACATATATTAACATTAATTTGATAATTCATACCTGGGAACACTTTTTGTTTATTTGAGAACGAAAATATTTCGTGGCGATAGATCTATTTATTAGATGATACAACTTGATGACAAATATAAATTTTGGTGACAAGAAATATAGTCCCCTTTTTTCTTTTTTCACGAAAACTATAAATGAAGACGATACAGTGCGTCGGAAACTCGTGTGACGTCATACTTCAGTACACTTTTTACCGAAAAGTGACGTCACAGGCCCCCCACTCATGATCTTTGATGCGTTTTATCTTCGTCAATTTTTATTGATTTGATAAAACAAAAAATACGTATCCAATATTTTTCGATAATCTAACTGACGGACTTAATAGAATCATATTTTTTTACACAGGAAACATCCCTATTTTACCAGGTTAGCTGGTACAATTGCAATGGCGGGGGGATCAAGTTCTTTTCGGTATCATTTTGGGCTTTTTTAGTCTGTATAATAATAATAGTAATAAATAATAATAAATTAGCTGTTCCAGCTTGGCAGTGCAGGATTGAGCGGCGTATCGCTGAGGCTAGAGTACTCATCGGCAAGTTAATCTGCTTCAGGGGGGGCAATACTCGACCTAGAGTGATGCGCTTTGTGAGGCGGGCGTTCTTGGGAACTGATGTTAGTTTTCGAGACTACTTGGCCCGCGTCACAGAGCGTATCGACTTCCTGAAGCAGAAGATCTGTGCATGGGCAAGCCGTATTCGTCGGTACAAGAGGCGAGTGGAGCGATACACTCAGAATCGCACATTCCAGAGCGATGAAAGGTGGGTATATAGGGCTTGGGAACGACCGGACCAAGGTGTGACTGACACGCGTCTACCGGATGATGACGCCATGAGTTCGTTCTGGCGCAACATCTGGTCCGTGCCTGTCAGTCACACTGAGGGTGATTGGACCCGGGAGGTTGAACGAGCGTGTGATCCAATACCTGAAATGGGGGCAATCACCATCAGCCCCCAAGACGTAGCCCGTGCAGTCCGTCCGTTGCCTAACTGGAAATCTCCAGGGCCGGATGGACTGCACAACTTCTGGATCAAATGGTTTCAGAGATCGCACGCTCGCTTGGCATCCCAGTTTCAATCAGCTTTTAGAGTCAGGGTCGCTGCCCCAGTTCTTGACGACAGGAATTACCCACCTGCTCCATAAATCAGGTAGTACTGCGGAGCCCAAAAATTATAGACCAATCACTTGTTTACCAACGGTCTATAAAGTTCTTACATCCATTTTGAGAGCTAAGATTAACCATCATATTGATAGTAATTCTATCATGTCTGCCTCTCAGAATGGATGTAGGAATGGGTCCCGCGGCACTAAGGAGCTGCTCCTCATAGATATGGCCGTTAGCCAACAGGTTCGCCGCTCCCGAAGAGATCTGTCTACATGTTGGATAGATTATAAGAAGGCCTATGATTCTGTGCCTCACACATGGCTCATGAGGGTGCTGGAGTTGTATAAAGTTGATGCAACTCTGCGTACCTTCCTGATGTCATGTATGGGGCACTGGAGAACGGTCCTTTGCTATCCAGGATGTCGACAGATCCAGGAGAACAGCGAACCGATAAGGATCGAGCGCGGTATATTCCAGGGTGATAGTCTGAGTCCATTGTGGTTTTGTCTAGCCTTGAACCCTCTCAGCACACTGCTGGAGGGTTCAGGTCTAGGCTATCGGTTGAGGAGAGGTGGTCAGGTCATATCTCACCTTCTTTACATGGATGATCTGAAACTCTTTGCCCCCAACAATTTGCAACTGATGAAGCTACTGAAAGTAACGGAAACTTTCAGTAGCGCCATCAGGATGGAATTTGGTGTGGACAAATGTGCAGTCATGCATGTGAAGCGAGGGGAGATTATGGAATCCGTGGGAATTCAACTCTCGGATTCCATACACCTTAGATCCCTCTCCTCAACAGAAACGTACAAGTATTTGGGTATGTTGGAAGCATTAGGTATCAATACTGTCGACATGAAACAATCGTTGAGGGAACGCTTCTTTGGCCGCCTGAATAAGGTACTTGGTAGTCTTTTGTCAGGCGGTAACAAAGTGCGCGCCTTCAACGGTTGGGTCATACCGGTGTTGATGTATTCTTTCGGCATACTCAAATGGACTCAGACGGAACTTGATGCCCTGGATAGGAGGGTCCGCGCACTGCTGACCGCAAATCGAATGCATCACCCACGATCGTCGGTGATGAGACTGTATATCCCGCGGAAGTGCGGGGGTCGTGGCTTCTTAAATGCTAAGACCCTGCACAACCGTGAGGTATGCAGTCTCAGGGAATACTTCCTAGAAGTCGACGTGGGGATGCACCGAGATGTGGTCTCAGTGGACAAGGGCCTCACCCCGCTCTCCCTGGCTAACGAGAACTGGCGCAAACCTAGAGTATTAGATACGAATGATCGCAAGGAGGTATGGCAGGGCAAGGAGCTTCACGGACGCTATTACCGGGCTTTACATGGACCCGATGTAGACTTCTTAGCGTCCGTATCTTGGCTGCGCTTCGGTGACCTATTCGGGGAAACTGAAGGTTTTGTCTGTGCAATAATGGACGAAGTTATGATGACGAATAACTACCGGAAATACATTGTGAAGGATGGCACGGTTGACATATGTCGGGCATGCCACCGTCCGGGTGAATCGATCCGACACATTATTTCTGGATGTTCTCGTCTGGCTAACGGAGAGTACTTGCATAGACACAACCTCGTTGCCAGGATTATCCACCAGCAACTTGCTTTGAAGTACAATCTTGTGGAATCAGAAGTACCATACTATAAGTATGCGCCCGACCCAGTTCTCGATGATGGTAATATCACGTTGTATTGGGATCGATCTATCGTCACTGACAGGACTATTGTTGCCAATAAGCCTGACATAGTGGTGATAGATCGATTGGAGCGTCGCGTAATGATTGTTGATATAACGGTTCCGCATGACGAGAATCTCGTGAAAGCAGAGAAAGATAAACAATTCAAATATCTTGATCTGGCTCGCGAGGTTGTCGACATGTGGGACGTAAGTACAGCAGTCATTGTACCGATAGTCGTGTCGGCCAATGGCTTAATAGCCAATAGCCTCGAGCAACATCTGAGGAGGCTCTCGCTTGGCAGCTGGATCAAGGGCTTGATTCAGAAAGCAGTACTTCTGGACACGGCGCGTATCGTTAGGAGGTTCCTCTCTCAAGAGCCCTGACCACTGGTAGATCGGACCCTGTTCCTGATGCCGGTGGGCTACTATTTTTATATTTTTAAATGTTTTTTTTTTTTTTTATATTTGTATAGAAATATTTAAAAATATAATGAATATGTATAGAAAAGAAATAAAGAAATAGTAATAATAGTTAGTTAGTCTGTGACCTGTGACAGCGCACTCATGTTGCCCAGCAGCAGGTCGGTGAGCCAGGCAGCCGTGACCACGGGGATGCCCCACTCGCGCGCGCGCCTGTACTTGTTGCCTTCCGCTCGCTTGCAGATCAGGACTGTGTTGTCGCGTGTCATGTATGGTGTTAGCTAAGGGTGAGAAAGAAAAAGAGTTAGAATTGAGATATTATGCAAAGCATAAACTAAATAATTGGGGATGATTGCACTATACAACATATTAGGCGTGGGTTCAAATAGGGGTATACGCTTATTGTGGTATGCGGGCCGGTCCCGCGCCGCGTACGTGCTGGTATAAGTGTGTCGCGCGGTACCTTAGCGCCGATATGCTCGACACAGAAGGTGACGCGGTCCCGCTCGTCGTCGCGCCAGCCGGAGATGGCGGCGCGGTGATGGCGTGCGGGCCGGTCCCGCGCCGCGTACATGCTGGGCAGGTGCAGCGCGTGCCACGGCGGGACCACGCCGCGCCGCAGCATGGCGTCCGACAACCAATACGCGGTCACGCAGCGTTTCGCGTCGCGTAGTGCCTGAAAAGTTAACAAAAACAATACAGAATAGAAACTCAGCAGGACAGTAAGGGGAACTATCTTAACCGTTGCAGCTACACGAAAATGGTCTTAGGAGACTATCTATACTTTTTTGTAAAATTTTGAAACCCATAAAAAGGGAATTGCCATTTTACACCTTTTTTTTGTACGTTACAAAAAAAAGTTGGGTAAAATGGCAATTTTCTTGCTTACTTTACATTTTGTGATGACACAATTATGATAACTACAAAATTCATAACACATCTAAAAACAAAGCACGCCAAACAAATAAGTTGGGGGAAAATATGCGTCAGATTCAAACAAAACGGCCATCGTTTAGCATAATGCTAGGACTCTCTGTGAGACAAAGATGTATTTTTTAGATTTTTAAATCGTTCTTAGCGAAAAATACTTACTTCCGTCTTTGTTGTTATTTAACTTGCTTGTCAAGTAGTCTGTATATATACAGGGTGTAAACAGACCCTTCACATAGCCGTCAACCAAGCATTCTGTACATCAAACTAAGGGGCCGTCTCCACGAGCGAGAGAATCACAGCGATATTATCGTCGTGTCACGTATTTCTATACGAGAATATCGCCGCGATTCTCTCGCTCGTAGAGACGGCCCCTAAGTATCTTTTTTTTTTGGGGTGAAAAATCACATTTTACGGTAGGACTCGATGGAAAGCACTCAAAGCAATGTGTTGATGGATGGATTGAATAGTACAGGGGTCGTCGAGGTGTGTAAAGTAAAAGTTTTACATTAAAAACATGTATTAAAAAAAAAACTTGTGAAAAAATTGGAACTTTGACCCCCAATATCTCCGTAACTAGAAGGTTCCCAGGTATTGTCTAGAACAAGTGCCTTTCGGCTTTGTTAAGGGTCTATTTACACCCTTTATATTGTGTAGTAAGTCTGTACGCACCTGCATGACGACACCATGTTTCTGCGTCTCGCACAGCACATGCGTGACCCTGGCGCAGTAGACGGGCTCCAGTTCACCGCCGCGACGCTGAATGGCTTCAGCCCACCGCGCCACTCGCTCCGTGCCCCACGACTGTTGGTACTCCACCTGTGGGCGAGATGAAGGTAGAAAATAATAAGTGTCCGACCGAAACAGAAATTTCAGCCGAAACCGACATATATTTCATCATCTGCCTAGCCTTTCCTCTACTATATTGGGGTCGGCTTCCAGTCTAACCGGATGCAGGTGAATACCAGTATTTTACATGTAGCGACTGCCTATCTGACCTCCACAATCCAGTTAGTACTGGGTAATACGATACCCCTTGGTAAGACTGATTGTCAGACTTTTTGGGCCACTGACTGCCTAACGACTGTCAAAGATCTACAAATGACAGCCAGGACCAACGGCTTAACGTGCTTTCCGAGGCACGGAGGAAACTCGGTATGTAATGGACGGTCACCCATCCACAGACCAACCTAGGCAAGCACGGCTTAACCTAAAGATCGACCCGAGCGGCTGTTATTATTTAGCCACGAGCTCCTCTCGAAACCGACATTTATTTAAATATTTAAAATAGAAAAAAAAAATTTTAGTGTATTTTAAAATCTAGCGTGTTTTTACACAAACGACACGTGAAGATTTGGACACCTTCTAGTTTATAAAAGGTAACTTACGATATGAAACACGCAGCCCAGCAGGAAGAGGTCTGGTGGTAGCTTGAGGTTGGGGTTGTGGCCGTAGAACTGCGCACGCGCAGGCGGCGGCCGCGCTGGCGGCGCGTACACCTGCACGGGAATGTCGACGTTAGCGCGGTGTTACAAGTAGAGGATTCATTGCGTAACATACTTACGGTCCCAATGTATGACTCTATTGGTTGGTAATTCTAGAATAATCATTCTTATTTATGCTGAAGAGATAAGCTATAAATTTTCAGCCAAAATAAGACATATTTATGTGTGAATCTACTGGGTTACAAATGTTTTTTAAATTGTTTTTTTTTTTAACGAGCGTAAATAAATAAAACGATTGGCTTACCAGTTACCACCTTCGCCTCTTAACTTCTTTCATCATCAGAATCAAGCTTTTCGACGACCAAAACTTGTGTGATGCGGGTGTCGGCTTGCGTCCTGCGCTCATGTGCAGTAGCTGTGTGCGACAGTACCTTGTGGTGCGGGTGCTGCAGCAGCAGGCGGGGCGCGCCGGTCGCCGCCTGCGTCCTGCGCTCATGTGCAGTAGCTGTGTGCGACAGTACCTTGTGGTGCGGGTGCTGCAGCAGCAGGCGGGCGCGCCGGTCGCCGCCTGCGTCCTGCGCTCATGTGCAGTAGCTGTGTGCGACAGTACCTTGTGGTGCGGGTGCTGCAGCAGCAGGCGGGGCGCGCCGGTCGCCGCCTGCGTCCTGCGCTCATGTGCAGTAGCTGTGTGCGACAGTACCTTGTGGTGCGGGTGCTGCAGCAGCAGACGGGGCGCGCCAGTCGCCGCCTGCGTCCTGCGCTCATGTGCAGTAGCTGTGTGCGACAGTACCTTGTGGTGCGGGTGCTGCAGCAGCAGGCGGGGCGCGCCGGTCGCCGCCTGCGTCCCGCGCTCATGTGCAGTAGCTGTGTGCGACAGTACCTTGTGGTGCGGGTGCTGCAGCAGCAGGCGGGGCGCGCCGGTCGCCGGATCCGTCCTGCGCTCATGTGCAGTAGCTGTGTGCGACAGTACCTTGTGGTACGGGTGCTGCAGCAGCAGGCGGGGCGCGCCGGTCGCCGGCTCCGTCCTGCGCTCATGTGCAGTAGCTGTGTGCGACAGTACCTTGTGGTGCGGGTGCTGCAGCAGAAGGCGGGGCGCGCTGGTCGCCGGCTCCGTCCTGCGCTCATGTGCAGTAGCTGTGTGCGACAGTACCTTGTGGTGCAGGTGCTGCAGCAGCAGGCGGGGCGCGCCGGTCGCCGGCTCCGTCCTGCGCTCATGTGCAGTAGCTGTGTGCGACAGTACCTTGTGGTGCGGGTGCTGCAGCAGCAGGCGGGGCGCGCCGGTCGCCGCCTGCGTCCTGCGCTCATGTGCAGTAGCTGTGTGCGACAGTACCTTGTGGTGCGGGTGCTGCAGCGGCAGACGGGGCGCGCCGGTCGCCGGCTCCGTCCTGCGCTCATGTGCAGTAGCTGTGTGCGACAGTACCTTGTGGTGCAGGTGCTGCAGCAGCAGGCGGGGCGCGCCGGTCGCCGGCTCCGTCCTGCGCTCATGTGCAGTAGCTGTGTGCGACAGTACCTTGTGGTGCGGGTGCTGCAGCAGCAGGCGGGGCGCGCCGGTCGCCGCCTGCGTCCTGCGCTCATGTGCAGTAGCTGTGTGCGACAGTACCTTGTGGTGCGGGTGCTGCAGCAGCAGGCGGGCGCGCCGGTCGCCGCCTGCGTCCTGCGCTCATGTGCAGTAGCTGTGTGCGACAGTACCTTGTGGTGCGGGTGCTGCAGCAGCAGGCGGGCGCGCCGGTCGCCGCCTGCGTCCTGCGCTCATGTGCAGTAGCTGTGTGCGACAGTACCTTGTGGTGCGGGTGCTGCAGCAGCAGGCGGTCGCGCCGGTCGCCGCCTGCGTCCTGGCTCATGTGCAGTTGCTGTGTGCGACAGTACCTTGTGGTGCGGGTGCTGCAGCAGCAGGCGGGCGCGCCGGTCGCCGCCTGCGTCCTGCGCTCATGTGCAGTAGCTGTGTGCGACAGTACCTTGTGGTGCGGGTGCTGCAGCAGCAGGCGGGCGCGCCGGTCGCCGCCTGCGTCCTGCGCTCATGTGCAGTAGCTGTGTGCGACAGTACCTTGTGGTGCGGGTGCTGCAGCAGCAGGCGGGCGCGCCGGTCGCCGCCTGCGTCCTGCGCTCATGTGCAGTAGCTGTGTGCGACAGTACCTTGTGGTGCGGGTGCTGCAGCAGCAGGCGGGGCGCGCCGGTCGCCGCCTGCGTCCTGCGCTCATGTGCAGTAGCTGTGTGCGACAGTACCTTGTGGTGCGGGTGCTGCAGCAGCAGGCGGGCGCGCCGGTCGCCGGCTCCGTCCTGCGCTCATGTGCAGTAGCTGTGTGCGACAGTACCTTGTGGTGCGGGTGCTGCAGCAGCAGGCGGGGCGCGCCGGTCGCCGGATCCGTCCTGCGCTCATGTGCAGTAGCTGTGTGCGACAGTACCTTGTGGTGCGGGTGCTGCAGCAGCAGGCGGGGCGCGCCGGTCGCCGCCTGCGTCCTGCGCTCATGTGCAGTAGCTGTGTGCGACAGTACCTTGTGGTGCGGGTGCTGCAGCAGCAGGCGGGGCGCGCCGGACGCAGGCCGCGCATGCGCCGCCGTCATGAGCCGCAGGGTGCCGGCTGCGGAAGGCTCATGTTCAGTTGCTGTGCCACCTTGCAGACGAATGCTCAGCATGTTAGCGAGAGCAGTCTTCGTCTTCGGGTTTACTAGTAGAGCGTTGCCTGGAAGGTAGATATTGGTGTCTCCTGTTCTTAGGGATATCACTTGGAGTCAATATTTTGGCATGCTCACACTTTATTCAAAAATTTGTTACTTTAATGATATAGTCTCCTGCTATATTTGAATTGACTCTTCGTTTTTCAATTACGACCGTGATGACTTAGCAAAGTAAAGACATGCGTATCTTAGCATGCAATTACAATCTTCTTCTGGATTAGTAACCATTTCATTTTTCTACTGTTAAGCCTATAAGCATTCAGAACTACAAAGATCACCAAACTACCCACAATATCACACATTATTACAAACTACCGTCATATTGAACAAATAATTTTACCTTGTTGCTGGTCTGGTGTTGTAGGAGTGAGAAGGGCCCCGTCCACCGGTTGTTCGGCGAGTGGGGCGCCCCCTACCACGTGCTGTGTCACTCCCGGGGACACCTGTACCGACAGTACGAGACATGCCATTGATAATATGACGTAAGAAACGGTAGGAGGAAACCTCCTAATCTTTATAGTATGGAAATCAAAGTTACAAAAAACCATTGATGCATTTTAAGAACCCGGATAGTGACGAAGATTCTCTAAAGACTGCATACCTGTTTTGCAGCAGCATGGTGCGCTACATGGTCCCTCTGTGCTTGCAGCTGCTGTAACCGCTGGTAGTGCTGCTGCCGCTGCATCTGCAGTTGTTGCAGTTGCGTCTCTGCTGCCGCGCCCGCGCCTGGGTTCGACACTGGGCTGGGCACGCCTGTGGAATACGCTATGGGTTACGGATATGAAAGACTGGCTTTTGCATCCTGTAAAAGTGGGAAGTTATCCCACGAGAACGTAGTACCGGTATTAAAAGTATTCTGTTTCTTTACCTAGGTATTGGTCTACCTATGTACAGTCGTTAATAGGTAAATAGACAGACAGGCTATGGTTCTACCAGAGATGAGCGAAGATGCGTAGCGAGGGATGTGTGACTAATCAATATAAACCGTGATCTTCAGGTTATCCATAACTTTGGTAAACGCTTCTATAGCTTTTACAAATCAAATCTTACAGAGGAAGTAGTACTTAAAAAGGCTTCGTTACAAAGATATTAAGATATTTGAGATATATTTGTAATTTCATTTAATTTTTAATTGAGCTATGATCTAGTATTATTGACAAGACACCCTGCTAAAATATTTACCTCACAGTTTGTATTCTAAATTTAGGTTTATAAGCACTTAAATTAAAATTTTAAAATTCAGTGAGTGAGTCCATGTAAAGTTATGAGTAACCGGCCAAGGTCAGAGTGTAACAAACCCGACAGTAGTAGACAATTTGTTCATTGATCTGCTTAGCCTTTTCCCAACTATGTTGCAATCGGCTTCCAGTCTAACCGGATGCAGCTGAATACCAGTATTTTACAAGGAGCGATTGCCTATCTGACCTCCAAAACCCGGTTAGTTCAGGGTAATACGATACCCTTTGGTAAGACTGGTTGTCAAGACTATCGGGTCACTACCTGTAACGACTGTCAAAGATCTACAAACGACAGCCGGGAACAACGACTTAAAGTGCTTTCCGAGGCACTGAGGAAACTCGGTATGTAATGGGTGGTCACCCATTCACGGGCCAACCCAGGCAAGCGCGGCTTAACCTAAAGATCGACCCGAGCGGCTGTTATTATTTGTTCACTTATAAAGGTGTTATAATTGGTGATAATTTACTAACAAATTAAAAACATTATATTCTTAGCCTTTAGAATAGATATTTGTAAAATCACTTACAATATTAGAAGGTACGAAATCTATTTGAAGACCCCATTTCAATACAAAATATTTAAGTTAAATTAACTAAGCCAGGTCTACTCTCATCACGAAAACTATTATTGTTTAATTTATTCAATGATGTTGAAACCACACTGAAATTCCTACAGTAGTTTTCGAGATAAGTCCATACATAAACAAAGTTCAAAAATATCATAACAGTGATTTTTCCTGTTCGCGTTAATGAATCAGTCATTTTTGAAACATTAATAGAAATACAGTAGTTTTTATATAATTGCGTTATTGTTATGTCGGACAATTTAATACCGCTAAATGGATTACAATTAAAATGGACTGTTGATAAATCACGAAAAAAACAAACTTACGATTATTCTCCGTTTTGTTCTTATCCATAATCAAACACTTCTCTATAATATACGGTTTTTTAGACTATAAAACCGTCTTTCAAAAGGGTGCAAGCAGTTACCGCCGCGTCGTTCAAGTAATATACTAAATATATCGAGGTTTAGCGCTAGATAGCGCTTTGAAATTATAATGTGTGATATGGCGATACAGCGAGCGTCATCATTATGTATGAAGATTTAATTTAAATACCAAAATTTCTAACGTTTCGCTCCACAGTTGATCAATTTGAAAAGGTTTTCTTGGGATTTTCCATAGGTACCTACTTGGTTGGGTTTAAGAAAGTCTTTGATATCTTCGAGAAAGGAAAAGAAGGGATAAGTGCTAAGTCCAGCTGCAGGAGGAAACTGATAGATAGTATTGCCTGTTTTAATTTTTTTTTTCTTTTATTAAAATGTTGCCCCACACTAGGAATGTCTCCTGTATCGTGGGTGCGTTTACAAACATTTAAACTCACATACACAAACAATCAGACCCGGAACAACTACCTGTAGGCCATCCAAATATTTGTTCGGTGCGGGAATCGAACCCGCGACACAATGAGGTCGACGAGGTCAATCTCAACGAAGACTAGCCAAGTATGCAGGAGATGTTTTTAAATGCTTTTATACTTTTCTTGTCATCAAAAATGCTTTTTTTTATTTAATTTTTTGTTTTTTTATTTCTGTGTTAATACCTAGTTTTATGTGCATGCTGTGATCTCCTGTAATTGAAGGAACATACTGTATAACTGTGACCTGTATTGTATCTGTGTATCTTTTATTGGCGATCCAAATAAATAAATGCACAAGCATGTGCGCAAACATAGACTCAGTTTTTGTTCTTTGGGTCCCGGAATCCACCTGCGGAGACGTGCGGAAACCTAACTACATCGCGTCTCTCGTCTCTCCTGTGATTGGTTGAATTTCGCACATCTCCTCTCCACTCCACTCGTCTCCACTTTGGTGGAGTCCGGGCATTACTCTCATAGTCCAAAGGGACGGTATCTCTCATAATTTTATGGAATTCGAGTCACGATGATTATCTTTGGCAACTAGTTTATAAATATTTGGTCACATTCGAGTTCACATCAAAGTTGTGCAGTGTGGTCAGGGCCTTAAAATTAATGTCTAATAAATATTAGATCAGGGTTGGTGAACTCGAAACACATGTGCCCATTGGGCACGTGGCTGAATGATGATCTCAGACACATCGTTTAAAAGAATATTGTATTTTGCGTAGAGAAAGTGTACTGGTGGAAACGTTAGTGACTTTGTGTCTAAACACACTATGACGAAGTTACACGACCGAAGTTCAGCACAATTACGCCTGCTATGCTATTTGAATTACGCCTGCTATGCTATTTGAATTACGCCTGCTATGCTATTTGAATTACGCCTGCTATGCTATTTGAATTACTGACGACACACTATGCCGAAATTACGTCGCTTCATAGCGTACAGCCTAACTTCGGTCGGGCGTAAGTTCAGCGGTAACTTATTCTGTGAGCACAATACGCGACCGAAGTTCGGTTCGATTGCCGACGAAGATCCGGGGGCAGGGAGCAGCGGGGAGCCGCCCGACAGCGCTCGAGACACTAAATACACACACAAAGTTGCGGAACTAAATTTCTGCCGCGTAAGTTCGGCACTTATGGTGTGTCATATCAGCCGAATACGTCGGAACGTAAAATCAGCCGCCGAACTTCGGTCGCGTAACTACGGCATAGTGTGTTTAGACACTTATGATTCACTGTAGCAGGTTCGAAGATCGACTAGTTTTTGTAAATTAATTCATCACCTTTCAAATGTCCTTAAACTGAACATTTAAGCTCATTTGATTTCCACCACCAAACCGCACTGGGCTCGCGTGGTGGATTATGACTAGGGATCGGATATTCCGATGTATATATAACTAGAGTACGGTTTTACCCTGCAAATGCTAAAAAAGTAAAGAAACGGCTTCTTTGGGATCGCGGAATTTCGTAACTCGTCAGTGTGTATAAAATGTAGTACTCAAAAGCATAATTAATATTTTTAATCTACTATAGACCGACCGCTCTAATGAGTCCTCTGCCTAGCCCCATCAAAGGCACATTAAGCGTCCACAAAGTCCTAATAATATCCCACAGGATATTTTCTTTAAAATAACCAAAATCCACGTAGGTATTACGATACTAATTGGACCAATACATGATCTACCTTCAGAATATGCCATTTAATTTAATACCTTCGCGAGGACTCAATTAAGCGGTCGATCTATAGCGACCCACCCTGGCTTCACACGGGTGCAATATTCAGGGTGTAAACAGACCCTTCACATAGCCGTCAACCAAGCATTCTGTACATCAAACTAAGTAACTCTACGCAAAAATGATTGATGGAAAACATCTGATAAAAAACCAAAAAACTTTGACCAACCTGCCCCCGTAGCATGACCACCGTAGACAAGGATTTCTTTGACGGAAGAATCGACAAAATGACAGATTTTGTCGACACAATGACAGATTTCTTTGCACTATCTGTCATTTTGTCGATTCTTCCGACAAAGAAATCCTTGTCTACGGTGGTCATGCTACGGGGGCTGGGGGCCAGCAGTATTATTTCAGTGTAAGAAAGGAGCCAGACAGAACGTATAGCTACAGTCCCTGGGAATCGAAACGAAGACCTCTTGCTCGGAAGTGGCAATTGTGAACACTACACCTACAAGGATCTTTGACATGTCTGAAATTGTTAAAACTTACGGGCACTTGTTGCTGAGCGAGCCTCGGTGTCACAGTTATGTTAATTCATTCATATGCTTAATTCAACGAGAATGAAGGACTGCGCTTTTTTTTCGGATGAGAAAGCATCAAATGACTCCTTCAGCTCTGGGCGGAGTGGAAGGGAGTGTCAGACTTTTACTGACTAAAACCCATCCATGTTCCTTCTTTGCCCTTCGTGTTCCAGGGCCGCGGTATCTCTTTCGAACAGAGCCGCAACCCCGGCAGGCATCGGTCCTTGCGGACCCCTTCCTGTGCGCTGACATCTCTTTGAGGCGCGCGTGGAACACGAACGCGCCGTCGACATGGCCTGTTGTCATAAGGGGCGGGCCACACAGAAAAGACGTAAGACGAGGACGCGTTTTTCATTTCCGCGTCTCGTCCACGCCCTGTCTTTTTTGTTTATTTTGTGTCGCGACGCTTTTATACATTTTGTATGAAAAATTATTGAAGGGGCGACGCGTCCTCGTCTTACGACTTTTCTGTGTGGCCCGCCCCTAAGACGGACGGACGTCGAGCTAGCCCATTACTCGCCGTCCAAGGTCACTGGGGTTCTGATAGGGATGCAAATTCATAGTAGTAACTCGTGAAAGGAATGTATGGTAAGCTGTTCTTACCCGGTGACTGCGGTGGTGGCGCCGGCTGTACGGCCGGCAAGGTCGCCGCTCTTGCGCCCTGCTGCTGCAGCCATTGTACCTGCGCCATAACATTACTGATATACATAATTATCTACATTATTTTTATACTAGCTTGTACCCACGCCTTCATCTGCGTGGTGTTCGGGAATTATCCCACGGGATCGTCATACCGGGATAAAGAGTATCCTATGTGGTAAATCTAGGTTAAAAACTATGTCTGTGCCAAATTTCATTCAAATTCGTTTTTATCGTTTTTGCGTGAAAGAGTAACATTCATTCTCACAAACTTTCGTATTTATAACACTGGTAACACTAGTACTTATAGCACTAAAGTAAGGCCAATTTAATGGATCACATTTGACATCTGTCAGTTTTAGCATCATAGTGAGGTGACCTGCTTAAAGTGAATGAATCGATACGGATTTCAAACATATGTGAATTGAATTCAGTTATGAAAAAGTACTTATAGGTACTGTAAAAAATTTGCAGTCGAATCCCTGTCGCATTATTATTTTCTATCGTAAATTTGTAAAATTGTACCTAACATCATAATATGTTTTATTATAATCACAATGTGGTTATTCATTTATGGTGAAATATTCCTTCAAAAGTACATAATCATTGCATTATTCGAATCTACTTATACTTTCGATTTTTTTGGGTAACGTCCCTAGTGATTAAAAAGAAAAAGGGTTCACTGACGCAACATTGTAAGACGTTCAGTTCTCTTTAGAATAGAAATTGTTTATTATGTTTAAATGGTTTAATAGTGTAAAGTAAATCGTAAAATTACCTTCTTTTCTCATTATTACAATAAATATGTAATCGTAATTGAAAAAAGTTAAGAAATTGTGCAGTTCTAACTTCGAAAAAATAAATCATATTTTATGGCCGCCGTTACAAGGTAACGTTGTTCCTGCCAGGGCTGCGGGACTGTTCGAAAGAGATACCGTGGCCCTGGAACACAAAGGGAAAAGAAAGAACATGGATGGGTTTTAGTCAGTACAAGTCTGACACTCCCTTCCACTCCGCCCCGAGTGGGGGGGGTCATTTGATGATTTCACATCCGAAAAAAAAAAAGGTAACGTTGTTGAATTTTGATGAAGTGTCAAATGTGATCTATTAAATTGGCCCTACTGTAGGCACATGGTGGGTTACAGCCCACTCCGTCTTGCAGAAGGGAGGCCCGTGTCCCACCAGTGAATACATTAAAGACTGCGTGCGTGAGATGTAAAATACAGGGTGTAAACAGACCCTTCACATAGCCGTCAACCAAGCATTCTGTACATCAAACTAAGTAACTTTACGCAATATTATTAATTACTTACAGGCACTTGTTGTTGCTGAGCGAGCCCTGGTGTCAGTTGGCTACGTATGAAGGTGACGCTCTGGGCGCCGGCCGGGGAGGGAGCGCCCGGGGAACCTGCTACTACGCCCGGCTGCTGCGGAAATACATTATTGTTAGTATTGGTATAAAGAAGCTAGATGATAATTGAGTTTTTGGCTGATTAAAAATTAATTACTGTATTCTGTAAAATCGACCATAGTCTGTTATTCTTTCGTTAAGACGTGGATATTGGTGATCTTTAGAGCTATTAAGGTTTTTTTTTAATTTTCTGTAGCATGTAGCATGTATTTTATGTCCCTGTAGCTGCAATACATTGCAATACATCCCCGAAGGGGACTGATCAAGGACGACAGAATTCGTCTGTGGTTCGCGCAATTCGAAGCCATCACGTCGGGGTCACCAATGTAGCGCTTAGGTGGTGTGAAATAATAGACCCAAATGATTCCAATAAGCTTCAGCTCTTGTAAACTTGAATATACTACATCGTCATCATCTGGAGCGCTACATCCCTAATAAATAAAATAAAAATTGAATTTTTTGGCATTGAAAAAAAAAAAAAATGTTCTGTCCACATTTACATACTTATAGCTGCAAAAAGTCTGCTGTCCCATTTTTTTTTCCATGTAGGTGACAAGTAATGTACTGAACACCTGATGTTCTTTCGTGATTTTGGAGTTGGTAGTAAAAAATGTTCATGATGCGATAAGTAATCCATGTGTATTGGTCACTAATTACCAGTCACCCTGTTTTCATATTACAAGTAACACTGTACTAGCCTGGAGAAAAGACTGTCCAGTTTTATGGTTGGTTTTCCACAATTTACCATTCTTCAAAACCTCTATGATAGGCTAGGCTTCTGGTGTAGTTAAATATTGTTAAATTATACAGAATGGTGCCGACAATACGACAATAAATTAAACGGCGTATACTTCATGACGTTCCCAGTCTGCATACAAAAATTCATTCAAATATATCCAGTAGTTTAGACACAGGACATTATTTTCTATTTTCAGAATTTTCTACATGATGTAGATTAATAGGCTAGCACTGACAGGCTAATGACCCCACATTGGTATAAACACTAAACACAATATTGCCAACCTACTACTTCAAAAACCGTTCCCACCCGCAATAACTTGAGTTTATCCGTGATCATGGTGCTTGCAACAGCGCCGAAATATCGGGAACTCATAAAAAACAGTAAACATGGTAAATATCCCGTTAGTATTAATAGTAATGTTAGTGACCATGATAGTTTAAAATCTTATATCATTCCCTATAGTTTATTTCCAGGCGCAAATCAGTGCAAATTATACTTAAAAATAAAAGGTGTTGTATTTCGTTAACAGTTTTATGCTACAGTTCGTTAATAGCTTCTGCAGCTTTGCCACGAAGACCGCTCGTTCCTGAGGCGTCACATGTCGCAGACATCTGCACGAGACGTCATCGTCGTCGACATACCTGTTGCTGAGCTATTGCGGCCTGTCGCTGGAGGGACAGCTGGCGCCGCTTCTGCAGCTGTGCCACGAAGACCGCTCGCTCCTGAGGCTTCATCTGTTGGAGCTGTGCGTGCGTCTGCGCATCTAAGTGGATCAGTTGCCGTCCTCCGCCGCCAGCCGTCCATGATACCTGTAGATGTTGTAATAAAAACATTTTATATTTAAGATGTTCAACATTAAACTCCTTATTGTAAAAATTAGGAGTACTTGTAATACAAATATATATATGAAGACAAAACATTTCGAAGATTGGTTAGATTTTCGTATTTAATTGAATATGCATTGTTCCGTCATATGTTTTAGAAGTTGTTTCTTATAGGAATAAATTTATGAGTCATATGAGTTCACTGACGGAAGGGATATCTTAAAAAAAAAAAAAACTCTTCATCACTCACCCTAGGCCCTACAGTTCCAGGTTGACCAATTTGCTGCCTCTGCTGCAAATACTGCTGCTGTTGCCATGACACATTTGGACCACCCTGCACAATCTGTTGACCCCCAGGTGAGACTATCTGTTGTGCCCCACCATGCGTGATGATTTGCTGGATACTGCCTCCTCCGCCCGCCTGAGGAGACTGTGGCATTTGAGTCAACACTTGCTGAGTCTGACCCACAGCCTGGCCCAGTATCTGCTGTCCAGATTGAGTCACTATTTGCTGAGATGATTGGGCTATCACCACATGTTGCTGTTGGCCTTGCTGAGTAATTACATGTTGACCTCCTTGCGTCAAAACCTGCTGTGTTCCTTGCGTTATAATCTGCTGTCCACCTTGATTGACTATCTGACCTCCTTGGTGGACAATCTGGCTTTGAGAGACTATTTGCGGACCTCCTTGCAAAGTCACTTGTTGATTCCCATGTACAAGTATTTGCTGTTGTCCTGTATGCTGGTTTATAAGAACTTGTTGCGGAGCTTGCACTATCTGTTGCTGTCCAGAACTGCTTAAAAGCTGCTGTTTTTGGAAGAGAATCTGGTGATGTGTCTGGTTCAGTTGCTGGCCTTGACCACCAATGGATTGTTGAAGAATCTGTTGAGGACTCTGTTGGATAGTGTGCTGAGGACTCAACTGTGATTGTTGGTTATTTATCAAAGCCTGTTGCTGTGTCTGCATGATCTGTTGCTGTAGGATAACCTGATTCTGTGGTGCCCGAGACTGAACTAAAGGATTCCTTATTATTTGGTGCTGACCCTGAACCATCTGAATGTTTTGTTGCCTCCAGGCCCCTTGAACTGGCGCATTAGCATTCTGTTGAGTTTGTATTGTCTGTTGAACAGATTGTATTTGCTGGCTCAACACAGTTTGCTGGTTGGAGTTGACCAGTTGGTTTAGTTGAACCCCTTGACCAGTCTGCCCTTGTGATGACGTCACAAGACCCTGAACTCCCATATTAATATTTTGCTGTTGATTGTTTATAGACTGTAAATTTTGCTGTTGAAGTAGGCTCTGGTTCTGCTGCGGCATCTGTTGCCCTGATGATATTAACTGCTGGTTGATCACTTGTCCCTGTCCCAGGTTTTGACTGAGTTTTGCATTTTGAAGATTTTGGGTGGATTGTGCTAACTGCTGAGCTATATTTTGCACAGCTTGAGAAGCACTCTGTTGGCTGAGGCTCAAACTCTGCTTCATAGCCATGTTCTGCTGTTGTTGTAAATTGTTTGCACTCTGGCTCAACATCTGACTAATATTCTCAATATGCTGCTGAGCTGAACTCATAGTGGTTGGGGGCTGATTTATGTTCTGCTGTAGATGATGCTGGTTGCTCTGTATATGTTGCTGCAGCTGCCCCTGCAAGTTCTGAGACATCTGGGAGACTGACACGTTAGGCTGAAACCCTTGCTGATTCTGCTGGTTGCTGAGCTTATTCTGTTGCAGCATTTGCATTTTTAATTGATGTTGCTGCAACATCTTCTGTTGCTGTATCTGTATTGCTGTTAGTCCATGTGGTTGCTGCTGGCTTTGGTTGTATTGCTGTTGTTGCTGCTGCATGCTCATTTGCTGATTCTGGATCATACTTGCCTGCGATACTACTGTGTTCTGTTGTCCAAACTTCTGTAGCAGTGGAGAGTTTGCCTGGCTGCTTTGTATTTGTTGTACATTTTGTGTCACAATCCCTTGAGGTATAGACTTGCTCATTATACCAGGAGTGGACATAGACGTTGATGTGTATCCCATTGAACTGATAGGTGTTGTGGGAGCAACTGATGCACTTGAACTAGCGGGGGGATGGTTCCACGGCATCCTTTGTTTCAGTTTATCTAACAAAGCCTGTGTACTATCATCCTTGTTCTCAGCCATGTTTTGTGTGGGCACTTCGTTTTTAGCAATACCTTCCTCAAAGTCAAATCCTGTGATTGCACTAATACGGTCCATTGCTTTCGGGGGTGGCTGAGGGACAACTAACAGCTTTGGGTGAAATATATCAGTCACCGCTTGTATTCTAGCCCTAATGCTCTCCAGCACCCAATCAGGAGTCACAATCTTAAGTCTTGAGGAGGGGACTGTGAGCGCAGCACTATATTTATTTCCTGCGGCTGTTCCACAAATCAGGTGAGTACACTGAGAGTCCAAGTTCAACTTTACTTTTCCACCATGATACGTGATAACAGCGAACAAGGATTTAGCGTCGGCAACACTCACTTTAGATATGCAACATACAATGTTAGTAAATATCTTATTCTTATGAGGGATGTAAGGCTTGGGGTCGGCCAATCTCCTGAGGCGCGCGCACGCAAGCACCCAGTGCTCGGTCACTGCAGGGATCTGGTAGATGTCCTGGGCTTCATCGACGTCATTGTCCGCAGCATTTTGACCACAAATTAGATGTGTGACATAGTCTGAGAAATATTTTGTACTCTCCGCTCCACCGGACTGAAGTAACTGCATAATCTGTAATTACGACAACATCCTTCATTATACTGCTCACTAATTACACCACATAAATCATTAATAGTAAAGTTTTCAACACATAAAACTTACCCTTTCCGAGACATCGCCAGAAACATAATATTTGACATCCTTGAAAATTGGCTCTTGCAAAGTTAAAGAATCTAAATCGTCAACAATCGTTACCATTTTCTGTTATACGACAACGTTAAAAAACACCTGATTTACAAATTAATTACACATTTTTGCTGTATTTTTCAACAAAACGCCGATAACTCAAGCTACGACGTCCATGATTAATGTTACCAGCTAGCAAAAAAAAAAAAGATTATTTTATTCTAGTTATTTTGGGAATTCTCTTTTGACCATTGTTTTTTTTATGCACTGCAATACTTCTATGAAAAAAGTTTTTTTTTGCAGGTAGTCCAAATAATCATTTAAAATCAAATCGTCTGAAAATAAAATGTCGGTTTGTTGTGTTTTTTTAGTATAGCAATTCTAAGGTTTGTTTTCGTTTTAGCTGATAAAATGTGTGATAATGTCTGTCACAAACATGTCACAAAGCTTACACAGTGCTGCTAGAATCTGAGGCTAGAATCTTTTGGCGTTCCGCTCGTAGTTTCGCATTTGGTCACGCGTCAAAAGATCTATGTGCAGCGTAAGTACTTTACTGATGCCATGACTATTCACAGCGGAAAATCAAGTTGTCAATATATTATTTTAGAGCTCGTAAAACATATAGGTACTTAGGACTGACTATTGCATGGCACATGGATACGGTTTGCAATAAACATCGGTCAGTTCCGGGTACCTTGAAGTCTGTAGTCAAGAGAGGTCTATTGTATCATCATCATCATCATTTCAGCCGAAAGACGTCCACTGCTGGACATAGGCCTCCCCCAAGTGTCGCCACATTGACCGGTCCCGTGCGTCTATTGTATACACTGTACTATTCACTTGCAGACTCGATTACCTGTTATGGGTTGTGTGGTTATGGGCTTACATTAAAAAAATACGACTTCTAAAAATTTGGGTAAGCAAAAAGTTTTAAGCAAAAAAACTAAACAAAGCTTATCTTTTTTGTTTTTTAGCGTGGTAAAATCATCAAATGAGTCCTTCCATCCAGGGCAGAGCTGGAGGGACTGTCAAACTTGTACTGACTAAAATCCACGGTGTCCTTCAATAGCCCTTTATGTTCCAGGGTCACGGTAATTCTATGAGTCCCGCGACCCTGGCAGGCTTGGGCCCTCTAGAGGGGGGCCCCGTCGACCCGGGCATGTTCCATGGTCGGACAGCGAGTCGCCCATTACTCGCCGCCCGCATGCCCGCGCCTACGGTGGCCGGAGATCACTGCGGCTGGGGTGGAGGGAAGACGCTGACCTCTCCCTCACGCGGCCCGCCTCCTCCTTCGCGAGCATGACTGCTTCGCAGAAGGGGGCGACCGCTTCCCACTCCGTCTCGCCCCGCAGCATGGCCTCAACCAATGCCGGGCGCGAGAGGTCTCCGCCTATCGCCGTATTTATTGCTCTGCCCATGCGGGGCAGTCCTGCACCGTATGCTCCACCGTGTCCTCCGGGCGGTCCTCGCAGTGGTGACACCCAGGAGTTTCCTCCTTCCCCATATGACACAGGTACCTCCCGAAACTTCCGTGTCCGGTGAGGACCTGCGTCACGCGGTAGGTCAGGACGCCGTGACGCCTATCCAGCCAAAAACTAAACAAAGCTTGAACAAGGAAAAGGAAAAAAAAAAGAATTTCAGAAGACAATCAAGAATCATTGTCATTTTTACTTTCATGTCAACTGGTAATATGTAAGTATATCTACTTAGTAAAAATGACAATGATTCTTGAACAACATAATAATTATTAAAAAAATACAAAGAAAAAGTGCATTACTTACTACCCCGACTTTGCTACGAGAAAGAAACTATATGTGCCAAATGTAAATAATCATTACGGTAAGGGTGCTTGTACGCCCGACGGCCAATCAAGTTATACAAAACCAGTTTATACGGATCTCTCGTTGTACGGGAAATTTATACAAAGCGAGGCCATGTTATACTGGAAATGTACAGCTTGATGTGCCGCCGCCGTGTGTACACGCTAAGAAATTTCACCGTGTCTGCTGCAGATAGGACCAATTCATCATGTACACGACAAGTATTTTGTCGGATCTAGGCACGAAAATTGATCTTCCTTAATATTACTTCGAACGTCGGTTCTAGCGCAGGCAAGATTTTTTTTTTTGGTCAGCGCCGAAGCAGTGTGCACAGTTCGTGTTTAGAAACGACACAAAATTCTTACATAGGCCCGGCGGCTTTTCTTAGCGTGTACACGCGGCCTTAGCGTACGAGACCATGGATAACGTATTGAATTACCCGAGGGAATGATCGATCGTGTCAAGAGTGAAAACCACCTAAAGTGTCCTAAGAAAACACAACCTGTCGATGTGTCCAAAGTGGCTGCGGTCGATTGACGGCCTCGGTCGTCTAATTCTTGCTTACGCTACACTGATGACTATGAAGAAGGGATATTTATAACGAGTGCGGATCCCCCAATAAAATCTGTGGTCACGGCCAATCTAAAGTGCCATCGACATATTGCATTCCTACAAAGGAGACATTCACAATATGGTATCCCAGCCCGAAATTTTACAAAATAAAACCGGAAAATTCTTCACAACCGCAGGAGTGGTTGTAGTTTAATGATGATTTTACTAAAGTAAATAATAATATTCAAGAACGAGTGCAGTGAGTTCGAAAATCTAACTTTTAACTATTTTTGAACCCGCCTCGAGAGGGTACCTAAGGGTGCGTCCACGTCTGGCGAATGTGCCGCGAATGTGCAGCTCGCGAGCCGTTTGCGAGCTGCCCGCGAGCTGCGCGCGTGCGGTTACAGCCTATATTTGGTGTGCCGCTCTAGTGCAACCCTAGCAAGGCTCGAGTGGGGCGCGCGCACAGCGCGCGCTCTCCTCTCGCGCACATACGCGTGAACTTGAGCCTTAGTTGTGAATTTGCTTGAATTTGTGAGGTGCATCGCGGCTAGTGTTGCCAGGTCCGATTTGTTGTAAATCGGTACATGAGGTCAAAATAATCGGGATTTAGGGTTGCAGATCGGGACAGTAAACAAAAAAAAACAAGGGGTTTTAAGTCTATTTAATCTTACATAAGAAGTAATCAGTCTTGCTCGACCAGTAGAAATATATACTATATAATATTATATTAATTATATTAAATTAAAAAAATATTATAAAGCTGAAAAGTTTGTTTGGTTGAACGCGTTAATCTCAGGAACTACAGATTCGAATTGAAAAATTCTTTTAATGTTGGATAGTCATATTATCGAGGAAGGCTATAGGCTTTATAACATCACGCTGTGACCAATAGGAGCCGGGCAAAAACAAAACAGGTCAGAAGCGGCTGGTGAAACCGCGGGGCACAACTAGTTATAAAATAAAATCGTACTTTAAATGTATTTTTTTTTCTTTAAATGGAATAAGAAGTCTAAGTATGCAACGCCATCTCGTAGCAGTGAATTGAGTTACGGCCCCCATGTATTTGAATATATCCAAAGCCAGTAGATGGCATCCGTGTTAAAAAAATTACGTCGCGTAAATATACATTTTTTTATGATTTTTTTTTTCATTTTTTCATTAATCGGGACATTTAGCGTCCCGATCAGGTACAAATCGGGACGCGTCCCCAGACCCCTGAAAATCGGGACGTCCCGCGCAAATCGGGACACCTGGCAACACTAATCGCGGCCGACACGTGCGCACCTCCTGCGCCGCTCGAGTACGGCGCGTAGAACGCGCGCGAGCGGCGCGCGAACGGCGCAGGGGCTGCGTAGAAAGCGCGCGAGCGGCGCGCGAACGGCGCAGGGGCTGCGTACGAACATAAAAAAACACGCGCGCAGTTCGCAAACGGCTCGCGAGCTGCACATTGCGGCACATTCGCCAGATGTGGACGCACCCTAATATTTTATCCAGTATTTTGACGCAGATTAATGTTTCCGGACATACATCATCATGGGTCGTTCCCGCTGGTTAATACACCGTGGTTAACACTATTAAGTACTGGGAATGATGCGTTCTACTGCTTAACAGTGTTGACGAACGCGACATTTTTTTCCCAATAGTTAATACTCTCGTCTCGCGAATAGTTCAGGAGTCAGGTTAAAGAAAAGTAAAAAGAAATCTATATCTATACTAATATTATTTTTTTTTTTTTTTTAAAAAAAAACGTTGCCCCTCACTAGGAATTTCTCCTGTATCGTGGGTGCGTTTACAAACATTTAAACTCACATACACAAACAGCCAGACCCGGAACAACTACATGTAGATCATACAAATATTTGTTCCGTGCGGGGATCGAACCCGCGACACGCAGCGCAGCAGCCAATCGCTCAGCCACTGCGCCAACCGTGCCGTCAAATTATAAAGCTGAAGAGTTTGTTTGTTAGTTTGGTTGAACGCGCTAATCTCAATCTATTCGCGAGACGAGGGTATTATCTACTGGGAAAAAAATGTCGCATCAACGCATCATTCCCATCACCAGTAGTAAATAGTGTTAACCACGGGGTATTAACCAACGGGAACGACCCATCATCATCATCTTCCTGCTCTTGTCCCATGTCGTCGCAACACGTTTTTTTCTTCCAGTCTTCCCTGTCAACCGCCAGGAAGCATTTACTCCCTTTTCTTTCATATCTATTTCTCACACAATCCGGCCATACAAAAACTTGATATTTCGGGAATATGTCTGAACCAGTATGGCTCATAATTATGTTTGTCTTGTACACGGGCTACAAAATGGCTGACGAAATCATTCACATAGCGTAACTCGAGGGGGATGGCGCTGTAAGCCGAAATACAGGTTCCTCCTAGTTCGGCTCCAGGTGCTAAAACTTTTGTGTACAAAACACTGTTCATAGCATTTATCTGTAAAATAGATTAAGTACTTTTGTTAAAGAAAAAAATATTATTATTACTTAATTATTAATTTTCATTAAGCTCCTCCGAAGATAGACGAAGGAACTTGCGACAGTTGTATTAAATAGGTATCATCGACGGATGGATGAACATGCGGTCAAATACAAGCCACTTTTAGACTCGCTGGATAATTGGCTTTTATTGCACCGATTGCTGTCACAAAAGTCGAACATTACTTTTTGGTAACCTGGGGTGGCAAGCAGGGGTTGGTAATAGTCGGTATAATCCCAGATTTATGAAACCAGAATTTAATCCTTGAAAAAAAATCCAAAATCCTTGAGTTTTTTAGATAACTCCTCAGTTTATTGCAAAAGTCAAAAGTCAAAGTCAAAGTCTTAACCTATTTTATAAAATCTTTTTCATAAAACATTTCAACGTCGTGTACAGTTAACACATCGGTATTACAATATTGCTCACACCAGTAATTTTAGGTTTTCGTAGTGCGGCTGCCTAAACATTGAAATTCAGTCACTAAAACAGTATCAGTTAATTTTAATAACAATTATTTTAATGATCGTTTGATAAAATACTTTTAATCCACGGCAAGTACTGCGCTGTATCAGTATACACGACATATTCGTTGAGATTGCACGGGGCTGAGTTGTCCTCATTCTGGGTGGCTCTGGAGACAACGCCTCGGAGCCTCCACCTGCCGCCGTCCTTCAGGTAGAGGCCGCCACCTGAGTCTCCTTGACAAGGGCCATCGCCGTTTCGACTACCTGTCAAAGTGAAATGTCTAAGTGAAGTGACTCAAGAAGCAAATATTAATTACCGACCAACATTCATCGCCTTTGTGTAATAAAATATTATATATAATTTAAAAACTAAAAACACGCTTTGACGTCATTTTATTTCTCGAATTCTTCTCAGCAAACCCTTTCATTTGATGTCCATATCATGGAAATGAATATAAAATAACTAGTCCGCCATCTTTGGGAGTCCGCCATATTGGATTTAGATTGACGACATTCTAAATCCAATATGGCGAACTCCCACTTAGCTAACGATGCATTGCCATCCAAACTAAAGATGTATGCATTTCAGTTCAATTGGAAACCAGGAAGTGGGTCAAATTTAACTTAAGAAAAGAAACCCTTGTTGATTAGCTTAACCACTTGACACTGGGCCGCAAGCTCCACGATCAGGCGACACGCTTGTTACGATAGCAACTGAGGAGTAAACAAATGAGAGAAATTGTTTAGAACAAGACACGTTTCGGTACGAGCGTGTGTCGGTACGAGTGTCGCACGCTCATGTCGCTTGAATCGTATGATCGCATTGGCTGAGGCTGTGTACACGGCGTTAAGTTTAGTGACATTGTGGTGACATTGATCCTGAGAGTGGTTTTAGCAATAGTGTATTAAGTCATTAATGGGATGCTTATTTTTTTTGTTTTAGATAATATTTCATACTTTTGTGATTTAAATTAACCTCAA
The DNA here is from genome assembly GCA_963082995.1 of Noctua comes. NCBI lineage: Eukaryota > Metazoa > Arthropoda > Insecta > Lepidoptera > Noctuidae > Noctua > Noctua comes. The sequence continues at coordinate 12,395,023 of OY720285.1, forward strand.
TTAATTAGTTATTTCTCTTATCTTCTGTACTGCAATTTATTTTTAACCGTCAAGAAGAGGACGGTTGACGGATATTTTTTTTTTATGTCTGACTACGCATTCCTTTTTACTGAGTACTCTGATTTTAACGATTCTTTTTTTATTGAAGTGGAAGTGAAAATAATAAAAAAGGGTCTCTGTGTGTGTGCTTCCCTGGCGCTTCAAGACAATACTCTAAAATATGCTTTTTTTGCCTATATATAACCATTGACTGCCCTAGGTAACATCTTACACTAATGTTATCTCTGAATGCATACCTGCACACAAGGTTTTGTCTGAGGTAAGCGTGTGGAAGACAGATTTGCTTGCCCTGCACTCTTTGGTGCTGACGATAGGGACGCGCACCATTTGGGGCTCATCCAGCGGAACTGCATGATATTTGTTTATGCCACCCCAGCCAGCGACCTGCAAACATAATCAAATCAAATAAAAATATTTATTTGCTAGAATATGGTACATAAGGTGTTACAGTATATTTGTTTCTGCATATCCTGCCATAACATGACGTGCAAATGTTTTCACATTAAGCGATGTCAATTAATCTAACTTACAAATTACAGATTCTATTGACTTGTCTTCTAAGTAGTACTATATGTATTACGTATATTATATTGTATGTATTTAGTTTAGTTTATAACATTAATTAATTTAAGTAACACAATGTGTTAATGCACTTAAGTTTATCCTTTTCTGCAAATCTCACAGTCAAAATTTGGTTTGCTGTAAGAAAACCCAATTCTGGGTTAAGCTCGTCATTGTACATAAGCTATATCGTTGCAATTTGTATGTCTATTTTTTTGTGTGCAATAAAGAATAAAGAATAATAATAATAAGAATAATATTTTAGGTTAAGTTAGTTAAGACACACAAACACCTTATTCTCTTTCGTTTCTACACAGTGCTGTCTACATTTCTTTTTTTTCAATTCTCCTTTTGCGGGTCTGCTAGCAGAAATTTCTTAGGAAATAAGCAGTACCTATGTACTCATGTATTATATTGTTATTTCCTGTGTTGTATATATTGTGTACATAAATAGTAAAATAAATAAATAAATAAAGAATAGTCCTTAACGGTATAATATCTTTTAAATAGTAAGAGTTTCACACACATACAAAAACAAACACAAAAACAAACACACAACAAACAAGCATACAAACAAACATTGTCAGCGGTAAGTCTTGAAAACTATTTGGTAAATGATCCAAAATAATAAACGACGTATATATTTTTCTTAAATAATTTTAGTTTTATTGATGGGAGCCGAAGTGTATCTTTATGCTGTGGTCGGCTATTTGTTCTGTCCAAATAAATGGTGTGTGATGAGACACATTAAGTTAGGTACAATCATTACATCGTTGTATCGCTCCTGCGCATCCCGTGGCCTCCATCATGCAACGCCTGTCGGTGAGCACTGCAAACTGGACTTGTAAACTCCACCGGCTATTCGTTCTTCGAGATAAGTGGACCCCCTGCCTCTTTAACTATCCAAGGTGATAGGGCACCGACGCGCGACGCTAGAAAGCTTACCGCGTTTTCGGTAAATCATTTTGAACCCCTGAACGGTAACCGGTTTAGAGTCGGTCTTCCTTCCACCTTGTATAATTATTTCACTTCTTCAGGCTTTATCGGTTCCCTTAATACTACTGCAGGACTCTTTAATCATGCAAGGAAACTCCATTCCTATTGCACAACTGGTTTCGATACCTGATAAAATCTAAATGCTTCATTGACCTGTGATGTTCTTGAAGGTTATTGTCTTAGATTATGTACTTACAACTGCAGTACTCCCAACGATTTGTGAGAGGTCAGTGTTACCACTCCACAGACAAGCTGGACGGATGAAATTGGTAAAGTTGAGGCGTTTGTCCAGTGTGAGTACCATTATGTCATCTGAAACCAGTAAATTATAAAGAATTAACATTTAGAATGTATTATCTTATTATTATCTCTGTTACAGGTTTTTACCCCACTTTGGCAAAACCAAATAGAAAGTATTATGTGATAGCAGTCTATGTAAGTATGTATGTTTGCATGTGTGAGCTGAGCATGACATGACTGACATGAGCTGTACCAGGCCCATATGGAAAAACGATGACATTAAGGACCTGCTATTGCACCATTGAAGTCTCTGGAAAAGATATGATAGAATAAAATGGCATGTGATTTGAGAGGCCCATGTCTAGCAGCGAAATGGTATAGGCTGATGAGGACGAGGATAGGCCCGTTCTTATAATGACTATCCATATGAACTCGCTTTGAAACCTAGCAGTCTTACGGACCTGCTCGCCTCTCGAAGAGTAGAAAATGGTCAAGATATAGAGCGTGCGATCGGAGAGGTTCATGTCCAGTAACAAATTGCTTTAGGCTGGCGATTACCCGTTATGGTATGAAGACCAGCCATTAAAACTCACTTTCAAGTGTAGAATAACTATAGGATTCGTGTTTGTCCGCAGCAATAGGCTTCGTAATGACGGTGGAGTCGTCGCTCCAGTTGTCCAGTTCGTGTACCCCAACTTTTATAACGATGTCTTTGAAGTCAGTGGTGGTCCTACTATACATGCAGTGGGCAGCTGTAAAAAAAAACGAACAAATGAACTTAGTGGTCAATTTAGAATACAATGTTATTTCGGTCGCGGTTACAAGAAAAGTTGTATGGCTATAAAAATAGAGGCAGAAAAGATTATGTGAAAGACAACATAGCAAGGAAGGCCATAACCACTATGATGGCCAGCCAAGAAACAAAGATAAGGGCGATTAAAATATGATGATAAGTTGGGACTTGAACTCACCGGTAATAACATGGCGATCTGACACAAGCGTCCCTCCGCATATAGCACTAAGAGATTTTTTAGTGCTCTTGTAAATAGCCACGAGCCAAGGTACTTCTCCCCTCTCATAAGAGATGCCATTGTTGATCAGAGAGACCCCGTTGTCACCTTCGACCTTACCGCAATCTACGGTTGTGGTCCGAGTATCTGAAAACCGCTGAACTGGGCTGGAATGGGCAGAGATATTTAGCTAATTTATTATACCCGAGGTTTCTAAAATCTTCGTTTAAACCCTAATAGCCGTATATTCAACTGTATCTATTCAGCCAACTCTACAGCACTAATGGAGAGGCATGCCAGAAATTTCGTGGTCCACAGCCGCTAAGCTAGCTCCGTAGCTATAGTTAGTAATCTAGTTAATAGTCTATCACATACTGAATAGCAAGGAACGTGAACAAAGAATTTCTCGGACCAGAATGCTAGCTCTTTCTTTGGCCAAAGAATTAGCATTGCCATTCAACCTGGCAATGCTAATCTTCTGAGCACGTTTCCGGGTGACAGCGATTTGGAGGAGGAATACTTTGACTCCTAAGCATCCTATTGTTTATTTAGTTAGCTTGTATTGAGTGAATAGGTAATTTTATATAAATTTGTCCTGTTTTCGATCCGTTATAATATTCTATAAGTACGAGTAGCTTATATAATCTTAGTTGACAAAAGAAAATAAAGCATTAGATCATTTTGAATAGATTCATTTGTTTTGTGCTTTGTCACAGCAGATTAATTCATACCGTGGTGGCTTCTTCGTCACAGGTTCAACATACACTGGCCTGGTAGTCTGAGGTCTCGCTGTTGTTGTTGTCGTGATTACTCTGTATTGTATTGGCTGTGGCGGCAACTGCGGTATTGGCCGACGTGCCGTCTGCGGTTCATGACGGAATCTTCTATATGCTGGTGGCCCGCTGCCGGTGCCGTAAAAGTGTGTTTGCGAAATAATCGGGGATGAGCGAATTTGTTTTGGTATGAGTTCGTCTGGAAGAAGAGGTAATTCGTAGTTTTATTGAGGGAATTCCATTTGGTATTTTTAAGATACTAGTTCTAATAGGCGTCAGTGTCAGTCATACGTGACACAGACACGACGTTGACTCGACGTTGACTCCACTCTGACTCGACTCTCTGTTGCATGGAAATATAAGCTTTATATCGCCTTTCTTACGATAAAATTCAGTGAAATAAATCTACCCTATGGTTTTTTTTTACTCCACCATGTGTACTCTTCTTTAGAGTAAATAATCAAGTTTACACAGTAGGTAACACGATTGGAAAGCCATGGGGAGGCCTTTGCCCAGCAGTGGGACAGAGCAGGCTGATATAAAAAAAAAATACGATGCAAAACTCATATTTTAGTCGGCGTCTGTGTAATGTGCAAAGACCTTTCATCTAAGAGTAGGGCCATATGTAAGATTAAACGAGAGACGAACCATTACTGCCTACGTCGCACGCGAGTCCGCACGACCGCTTGCCGTCGTTCGTGTTCGCGTGTCGTCTGTGCGTCGTTCGGCTAATATGTTGATGGGTCGGAGTTCTTGCACACAACACTGAACGTTAACGCCTTACAAACCACAACGGCGAGTAGCAGTGTTGGTCCGCGTCTACCTTACGTTTAAACCCTAAACTACCTCCCCGACAGCCTAAAAAACAAAACATATATTACCTCCAGGTCCAGTGCAGATGGCTTTATCATTAATAGATATCTCAGTCACTTTTGGCCACGGCTTGATCAAGGGTAAGTAAACCCGGTACTGGACGGTTTCCCCTCTGTTATACTTGAACAGAACGTCCCCGGGTGCCTTTAATTCTCCTAGGTCTTCCTGGATCAAAAGAAAAAATACATCTAAATATAAGATTTTAAATTATCATGGTCACTTAGCATAATCCGCCTTTAAAGTTCCCACTGCTGGGACACCGGCCTCCTCTCTATGAGAGGGAATGGGCTATAATCCACCACGCGGGCCCAGTGCGGGTTGGTAGATGTCACATGTCTTCGAATCTTTGGTTCTAAGACATGCCGGTTTCCTCACGATGTTTTCCTTCACCGTTTTTGAGAGCAATGGTGATGAAATAAATTACACAAAGTAATGCGCCCGCCTGGGTTCGAACCCACGACTTACTGTTTGTAAGTCGGAGCCGCCACCACTGGGCCACCGCTGCTCTCATGGTCACTTACTTTATTATTAATACTCGATACGGGATACTATTTATATTTTTTTTCTTTATTTATTCTCATACAAATCTTATACATTTTTAAATATTTCTTAAAATAAAAACAATATAAAAAACATTTAAAAATATAAAAAACTGTAGCCCACCGGTATCGGGAACAGGGTTCAAGCTACCGGCGGTCAGTGCTCCAGAGAGAGGAACCTCCTAAAATTATGAGCCGTGTCCAGGAGTACCGCTTTCTGAATCGAGCCCATTATTTATTATTATTTTTTTTAATGTCCCATTTCGAGTATTTACATCTAAATAATGACTACTGAATAATTATGTGGTACCCAAGTATCTATACAACATTATTTTAAGTATATGCGAAACCTGAATATAGTTTGTTTAGAATAAGTAACTGAATCGATTCCAACAATTTTTAAGCCATGTTATATTTTGTCCCAAAATAGGAAACCGAGCGACAGGAGATACCCTAAAAAATACTTTCAGAGATTTTATTTTACCAGTTTGTCGGCCGGTAACAAATTTTTATATGCTTGCCAAATTACAGCTTTCTAGTACTAAGACTTTTTGAGCTAAGCTGCGGACAGACAGACAGACGGACATGGCGAAACTATAAGAGTTCCTTGTTGACTACGGAACCCTAAAAACGACAAAACTAATGGAATATTCAGCACTATTCGTTTTCATCTCATCGTACGGTTGCTGACGTGTGTCAAAACGACTTAGATAGTCAAATCTGACCAAGATATTGTGAACTTTCACTAAATGAGATGCGTCTGACTTTGAATTTGGACATTTTTAAATAAATAATAAAATAATAAGTAGTAATATGAATATGCTTGGTACGCACGACGACCAATCAAGATATACAAAACCAGTTGATGCGGATCTCTCATTGTACGGGAAATCTATACAAAGGGAGGACATTTGGGCCAAACGCCTCCTGCCGGAGGCTGTACGCCGGTGTCGTGCGGTCCATGGCCCTCTACGGGGCCCCCGTGTGGGCCCTGAGCATTCGGACGCGACCACTGATGCTGGTCGCATGCCAGAGGGTCATGGCTATCCGGATGATCCGAGGATACCGTACGATCGCTGGCGAATCGGCCAACCTCCTTGCCGGATTGCTGCCCTGGGATCTGGAGGCGACTGCCCTCCAGCGCCTCTATGAGTGGCGCGTGGAGGCACAGCGCCGGGGCGAATCCCTGCTACCTCGACAAGTCGAGGCGCGGCGGGAAGAGCTCCGGCGCGATCTCAGGGCAGTATGGAGGGAACGACTGTCGCAACCGAGGTCCGGGCACGCCGCAATCGCGGCGGTAAGACCCCTCTTTGAGGAGTGGCTGGATAGGCGTCACGGCGTCCTGACCTACCGCGTGACGCAGGTCCTCACCGGACACGGAAGTTTCGGGAGGTACCTGTGTCATATGGGGAAGGAGGAAACGCCTGGGTGTCACCACTGCGAGGACCGCCCGGAGGACACGGTGGAGCATACGGTGCAGGACTGCTCCGCTTGGGCAGAGCACCGCCGTGTCCTCACGGCGGCGATAGGCGGAGCCCTCTCGCGCCCGGCATTGGTCGAGGCCATGCTGCGGGGCGAGACGGAGTGGGAAGCGGTCGCCTCCTTCTGCGAAGCAGTCATGCTCGCGAAGGAGGAGGCGGGCCGCGTGAGGGAGAGGACAGCGTCCTCCCTCCACACCAGCCGCAGTGGTAGACGCCCACGGCGCCGGACGTCGGCAGACGATCTCCGGCCACCGTAGGCGCGGGCATGCGGGCGGCGAGTAATGGGCGACTCGCTGTCCGACCATGGACCATGCCCGGGTCGACGGCGCGTTGTGTTCTACGCGCGCCTCAAAGAGTGTCAGCATAATGACGGGGCCCCCCTCTAGAGGGCCAAAGCCTGCCGGGGTCGCGGGACTCATAGAATTACCGTGACCCTGGAACATAAAGGGCTACTGAAGGACACCGTGGATTTTAGTCAGTACAAGTCTGACAGTCCCTCCCGCTCTGCCCTGGGTGGGAGGACTCATTTGATGATTTTACCACGTTAAAAAAAAAAAAAAAAAAAAAAAAGGGAGGACATTTTAAATACTGGAAATGTAAAGCTTGATGTGTCGCCGTGTGTACTAGCAACCTCTGGGCTTCTAGTATAATGTTGGTTTTTATTTTTTTTAAATCTTTATTTAAAGAGTTTTTTCGAATATAATGTTAGTTTAAATGGGCCAAACCAAGATTGGCCAAAAGAAGACTTCTACGTGCGTTTACTACTTACGGCATTTCATACAAACAATCCAGTGCCCTTAGATAGTTGTTTTTTTAAAAATAACACAAAATGGCGGATTTTTGGCGCTAAATTGTAAGTCGTTGATATTTTTTTTTCAACCAAACCTATCGTGTAGGATATCAAAATGAAAGAAATTAAAAAGGAGATTACAATTTATACATATAGGTACATAATACAATTTTTAGTCGGGTTTCTTTAATAAAATGTTACTTGATTTGGTTCGTTGTTAAATCCGTAGCAAACGTAGCACTCGTAGCAAACTTCGTAGCCACGGTCTACGTAAGGCGTAGCGTAGACATCAAACACGTAAAAGATGAATACTATTTTTTCCTATTCCATATAGCTAAATTAGCCACGCTACTCTTTTTAACCGACTTCAACAAAGGAGGAGATGTTCTCAATTCATCGAAATCTTTTTTTATGTATCTTCACCGATTACTCGAAGACAACTGAACCGATTTGCAATTTTTTTTTTTTTTGGAAGAGTATACTCCCAAGTTGGTCCAAATATTGTCATGATCTGATCATGGACTTCGGAGATATGGAACGGAATTCTTCCATAATGGACAGTTAAGTTAAGACTGTTAAGGTCCATTTTATTGGGGATAAGCCTATTACCATGAAATGTATTGTTAACAATGTAAATAAATGCATAGCAAATATATTTGTAGAGGATATTACAATTAAAAATGGAAAAATAAAAAAACTTTATGCCAAAAATAAAACCGACTTCAAAGACACAAAAAAGTTTTCCACTGTATTTGTTAAAAAGTTCAAAATAGAATAAATATGTACTCACACCTAGTTCAGATTGAACAGTATAATGAAGTCTTATTTTTAAGGAAGACACCACCTCCTCTGGTTGCACTGTGATTCTCCCAAACACAGATTCACCATCACGATAAAATTCCAAAACATCAGGACATGGAGTATAAAAATTCGAGTGGCCACCATCAATAAGTAAACCTATCATTAAAACACACAAACACACTGATGTCATATCCATATTTTTAAATTGGAATGACCGTGAACATTGAAAAAGAATGAACTCTTAGCGACGTGTTTCTTTGCCTCCGATCGGCATAGAACTGGCTTTTGCAATATGAATAAGCAAAAAAGCATACGGAAAAACAGAACAGTGATGTAAAGGCTCGCGTCCACTAGGCTCGCCGAGCCGAGTCGAATCGAAGCACAGAAAGTTGCCTCCTATACATATATTCACTATGAAACTGCGCCCATTAGAGACGAGCCGGGGCGCAGCGAATCGAATTTTTTCACGGGTTACCACTGAAAACCAGCGCTATGCTGTGGGCCCCCCATAGCACAGCAACATGCTGAGTTGTAACCTGCATGTCGCAGTCACGACGTGCAAATTGTTAACTTTTTTTTTTGTTCCATCCTGTTGAATTTATGAATATTTGTTATGCGTTGTGTGTTTATTGTTATTGACGTGACAACGTCTTATAATTCGATGGAGCCAGCTGCACGCACGAAAAATCATGATGTATGCGGCGTTACCTCGCTCTGAGGCGTTCCATAAAACAATTGCTCAACGCACATTCATACTTGTAAAAACAATGTACATAGTAAAAAAAAAAAATGACATAATTGTATTTATGCGTACAAATAAGTGTAACTTGATCAATTCAATTGTGATTTCCATTTAGCTCCTTCTCTATATCCATACAAAATACCCATCAAACAAATAAAATTAAAATTTTCTTTTGAAAAATGCAACCATTCCATCAGTATTTTCTTATGACGTTGTCACGTTCAACTATCGTCAGTAATCCGACTTTACAGACAACCGATTTTTTATTATCATTTTGTATGATGCACATGACCCAACGACAAAAAAAAAAATTCTTCCTTTCTAAATAGTCTCTGCTAGAATTCGTACCAATATAAAATAAAAACCCTTTTGGTGCCACTTTGTCCCTCTGTTTTTCAGCCACAGTTGACTTTTTCGGGAAGAATTGAAGTGACATGTCGCACCATCGCCATTTCGAGTTTTTTCCCAAGGTCGAGGCACACGATGATACTGGCGTTGGAACATCTCATTTTATTTTTAATATGCATTCACTCACTGTCAGACAACGCACATCCCAAACCGCCAGGATCTAGAAGCATTACATTTAACACAGAAATTAATATACGAGTGTAAACGGACCCTTCACGAATCCGTCAACCAAGCATTCTGTACATCAAACATCAAACTAAGTACTCAACGCAAAAATTATGGCTGGGAAACGACTTTTTTTTGGGGTGAAAAATCACGTTTTATGGTAGGACTCAAGGTAACGCACTCAAAACACTGTGCTGATGGATGCATTGAATAGTACGGGGGTCGTGGAGATATTTAAAGTAAAGTGCCAACGTTAAAAACTTGTTTTATTGAAAAATTTGGAACTTTGACCCCCAGTATCTCCGTAACAAAAAGACTCCCAAGTATGGTCGAGAACAAAAAAAAATTGCAATGACGGGGAGAACCATGTTAAACCTAACTAGAGTATGACTTTTATCGAAGGTCTGACGAAGGAGTCAGAATGCAGTTGCAAGTGGCGGTTATATTGTTATTGGGCTCATTTCATGCACCTTGGTGAGAACTTGAGACCTGCCTGGAGTATGACTGTCATCGACGGTTTAACGATGGAGACGGAAGGCAGTTGCAAGAGGTCCTCAATAGCTTACAGCAGCTATATTGTTATTGGACTCATTTCATGCACCTTGGGGAGAATTTTAGACCTAGCTGGAGTAAGACTGTCATCGACGGTCTAACGATGGAGACCGAAGGCAGTTGCAAGAGGTCCTCAACAGTTTACAGCAGCTTTATTGTTATTGGGCTCATTTCATGCACCTTGGGGAGAATTTTAGACCTAGTTGGAGTAAGACTGTCATCGACGGTCTAACGATGGAGACTGAAAGCAGTTGCAAGGTCCTCAACAGTTTACAGCGGTTACATTGTTATTGGGCTCATTTCATGCATCTTGGTGAGAACTTTAGACCTGCCTGGAGTATGACTGTCATGGACGGTCTAACGATGGAGACGGAAGGCAGTTGCAAGAGGTCCTCAACAGTTTACAGCAGCTTTATTGTTATTGGGCTCATTTCATGCACCTTGGGGAGAATTTTAGACCTAGTTGGAGTAAGACTGTCATCGACGGTCTAACGATGGAGACCGAAGGCAGTTGCAAGAGGTCCTCAACAGCTTACAGCAGCTCTATTGTTATTGAGCTCATTTCATGCAATGATGGGTGTGATGTGTTAAGTAAGTAAGTATATTTATTTGCATAAAATGTGGTATATACAGGATGTTATAAAAATGGTATAGAGCAGGACACATTCCGCCATAATAATAGCATGCAAAATCATCTAAGATAGGTACATAAAAAAACATAGGTACGTATCTAACATAGAATATATCTTTACATAAATCTCCTCTAATATAATCTAAGAATAATTTAAAGATACTAAGCAAACCATCATTAAAAAAACAATAATACTGAAACACCTATACCATAAACACATCTAAATATTCTCTGAAACCATATTCATTTAACAAAATACACACACAAACACACAATAAAAGGACACTGTACATTACATATAAATAAACCTCAAAAGAAATTAAAAAAAAACAACTAAAATAATATAAAAAGGAAGGTTGTTAAATAAACAGTTTGTAAAATTCTAACATAAAATAACAAAATAAAAATTTACAATGCATTTTAAAGTGATAAGAATGCGAAGAGTATTTTTTGAGGAACTCGTTGATAGTATAAAAATTTTCTTTTATTAGCCACTTTCGTAAGTGAAAACAAAATTTGCGATAGGGCTACAATTTTTTTAGGTAGCGAGTTATAAACTTTCTATTCTGGGAACCGGTAATTCTAAATTTGAGTGAGTGATTTTACGTTCGTTTAAGTTATTTTTATTTTGGAAAAGATTCATGTTAGTTTTAACAAATTTTGCTATTTCATAGATGTATATGCTAGGGGCGGTTAATAGGTTTTCAGATTTATAGAATATGGGTCGACAGGATTCAGACCACTGCATATTAAAGATTGCACGCAAGCATTTTTTTTGTTCTACTAAAACTCGTGACAGCACTGCTGTGTAACCCCATACAACTATACCATAGCGAATTACGGAACAAACATACGCATGATACACCAATAGTGCGGTCTGTTTAGAAGTCGTTTCTTTGACCTTCTTTAAAGCGAAAACGAATTTGTTGATTTTTTTACAAATGCTATTAATGTGTTCCGTCCACGTGAGATGTTCGTCAATTATTATGCCTAAAAATTTGGTATTACGGATTTGTTCTATTGGTTGATTATTAAAAGTAATGTCTAAATGTTTGTCTGTGCTTTTAAATGTTTTAAAATGTATTATTTTTGTTTTCTCTAAATTAATCTTTAATGAATTTTTGTTTAACCATGACGTTAGAATTGTACTATAGGTGCCTACGACCCACTCTCTCTAACCATCTCTCTCTGTTATGTGACGCAGACGAAGTTGCGCGGGTCTGCTAGTTTTTATATATATGTAGATTACAAGAAAAATAAAAACGATTTCATTAACACTGAAAACGATCCCATTTACCATGTTTATTGTGGTCATGGTGCTTGCAACAGCGCCGAGATATCGGGAACTCAAAACAAACAGTAAACATAGTAAATATCAAGTTTTCAGTGTTAATGTGTTAGTGACCATGTCAGTTTAAAAAATAATATAAACGGTGTCTCTAACTAGCATTTTTTTAGAAATCAGCAATAACAAATTCTTGTAATCTATAGAAACCTGGAAGCGTGAATTCGATTCGGTATTTGCCAGTTTATATTATCACATGTATCAAGTAGGTATGTAAATTAGTAATTATTGATATATTCTTAATTTTATGGAACGTTCGTGAAATATGAATAGTTTAGTTAAACATATAAGGAAATAAAATAATAAAATAGGTAAAAACCTACAATTTGGAATTTTCAAAACCCGAAAATCGACTCTTCTCAAAAACATAAAATAACATCAAGAAAAATTGGACTGCCTTATGTAAGAACGATTAAGCGACGAAATCAAAAAAAGTTGTGAATGCAGATCGACTATAATAGGCATAATAAACAATGTATTCAGCTATTTTTCTATTCAAAAATCACTCTTACGGCCTTTATTATAAGGGGTTCAATCAAGCGACATTTCGAAATTTTATAGAATTTGTGCACACATTCGTTTTGTATTAAAGAATTATGCGTCAAAGTTACGGTTACAAACAGTTTTCAAATTGCAACCACTTTTTTTAAACTGCAGTATCGAATCAACCACCTAAAATGCTATTTAATTCGTTAATGCGTATTACCACACGCGCGATTTTTCATTCGTTTGGGAATGAAGCACCAGTTTCTGGCGTTTCATTCGTTATTGCATTCTTAAAGAGGTACATTAAACATCAATATCAAGCTTGAAAGGTCTCGAGTGATGAAGTTTACAGTCCGTCCAGCACAGATCCAGATCTGATGGCTCTGAACCAGCTTAAAAACAACAAAGCACCGGGTGATGACGGAATTACGGCCGAACTCCTGAAGGCGGGTGGAAAACCGGTGGCCTTCAGAAGCTGTTTGATTCCGTCATACTCGAGGGGAAAACGCCACAGACATGGTGCAGTGGTGTGGTGGTTCTCCTCTTTAAGAAGAGCGACAATGCCCGGCTGAAGAATTATAGGCCCATCTCACTTCTAAGCCATGTCTACAAGTTGTTTTCAAGAGTCATCACGAATCGTCTTGCACACAGGTTTGACGATTTTCAGCCTCCCGAACAAGCCGGATTCCAAAAAGGCTTTAACATCGTAGACCACATACATACGCTGCGGCAGGTCATACAGAAGATCGAAGAGTATAACCTGCCTCTCTGTTTAGCGTTTGTGGATAACGAAAAAGCCTTCGATTCGACCGAGACTTGGGCTGTACTGCAGTCTCACCAACGGTGCCAAAATAACTATCGGTACATCGAGGTGTTGAAGTGTTTATACAAAAACGCCACCATGTCAGTCTGACTTCAGGACCAGACTCGGAACCTATCCTTCTGCAGCGAGGTGTAAGACAGGGACACATCATATCTCCGAAACTATTTACCGCTGCATTGGGGGAAGTCTTCTAGGTTCTGGACTGGAGAGGGCTGAGCATCAACGTCAATGGCGAGTACATCACTCACCTTCGGTTTGCCGACGATATAGTGGTCATGGCTGAAACCATGGAGGACCTCAGTACAATGCTCGATGACCTCAGTAGAGCTCCCGAAAGAGTCTTAAAATGAACATGGACAAACCAAGGTCATGTTGAATGCCCATGTAACACCCACTCCTATCAAGATCGGAGACTCTACACTCGAATTTGTAGACGATTATGACTACCTGGGACAAACGAAAAAGAAAGAGGTAAATCGTCGAATCTGAGTCGGCTGGGCGGCGTTAGGGATGTTGCGCGGTATCTTCTCGCCCAAATTACCGCAGTGTCTCAAGACGAAAGTCTATGACCAGTGTATTGCCAGTAATTACATACAGGATCGAAACGTGGTGGCTCAGAATGTGCCTCATAAGCAGGCTTAAAGTCACCCAAAGGGCAATGGAGAGGGCTATGCTCAGAGTTTCCTTGCGTGATCGAATTAGAAATGAAGATATCCGCAAGAGAACCAAGGTTACCGACGTATCCCGAAGAATTCCCAAACTTAAGTGGCAGTGGGCAGGGCATATTGCTCGCAGAACGCATAGCCGATGGTGCTGAAAAGTTCTGGAGTGGCGAGCGGCGACCGAGGACCGGAAGAAGTTGCGTTGGAAGGCCTCTCACTAGGTAGACCGATCACCTGGTGAAGGTTCCAGGGATCCGAGACCGGTCAATGTGGCGACACATGGGGGAGGTATATGTCCAACAGTGGACGTCTTTCAGCTGAAATGATGATGATGAATGACAGTGTAATGAATAAAAGAAAAGATTGTTAGCATATTTTTAAATAACTAGTAATAGTTTTAGTGCAACTACAAAAATTCGTTTCTTAAGATGTAGAAGTGTTACAACATTTGTTTAAAGGCGCTCCCTCACCGGGAGCATTCACCTGTAATGTAACAAATGCAAGATTCGATTTTGAGCATTACGTTCACTTGTTTCTGTACAAATCGAAACTTGGATTGTTACATTACAAGCGAATGCTCCCGGTGAGGGAGCACCTTTAATTATGTACATTTTATTAATATAACCGGATTTAATCTTATGGTTAAATTTATTTCACCCGAAACCAATCGCTATAAAGTATTAAACGGGTGTCGTATAGCACGTTATTGATAAATAAAATGGTTATATGGCTTAAACACATTAACAAATTAAGCGGAAAAATGGCTACAACTACAAAAGTTTACTGTAGCCTTATATTTTTTTAACTAATATGAACTTATACATATTTTATATCTTCAGAATAAAAACTATACTCTAAACATAATAAATGTAAGCACAGCGACAATTATAACTTTGAAATCATTGACGCCCATTGTCTCAGTTTTCGTTAAGTGGCGCTTAATCGCTTCTTACATAACGCAGTCCAATTTTTTCAAAGCTGAACCTGTTTAATGTTTATCTACTTATGAGATATTAGGTAACTTTAAACTTGTTCCTTTTTTTAAGAATTTGCGTCAATAGAGAATAGAAGACGAGTCGCTTTGTGTCCACAAACCTGTTTTACTTACTTATAATGATGTAAATTAATTTATATTTGTCATGGACAGATTAGTTTTGCGGAAAGAGCACTGCGAAAAATGTTTGATTCATTCTTTGGGTATTTTTTTTTTAAGGGATTTTAGAAATAACGTCTAGATTAGTAGATTTTTACCACCATAGGGTCGCTGCTTCCTCCCGGCAATGGGTTATTTTTTCAGTCTTATTTTTTTTCGTTTCATGAGTGGCCTAACCTGGTGTAGTCTTACCAAGGAGTATCAATATTACCCTGTAGGTACTAACTGGGTTGTGGAGGTCAGGTAGGCAGTGACTCCATGTAAAATACTGGTATTCAGCTGCAACTGGTTTGACTGGAAGCCGACCCCAACATAGTTGAAAAAGGCTAGGCTGATGATGATATTTACATGCTGAATGATCTCAACGAAATATCTATGTAAAACCTTTTCATTTGTAACACCATAATTATATTGTAGGTACCGTATTTCATGCAAATAAAAAATCTCGAATCCCATGAAATGATCCAGCTTCCTAGCTTACTAATATTAAAATTCGATAAAAATTTTCAATTATTTTATTAATAAACATAATATATTGTCACTTACGAAATATATATATATATTGGATATCTTCCGTGATTGTTCATTATTTTGAGCTCCCGATATTTGTATTTTTTTTTTTTTTTTTTTTAAGTGTGATAGCTTAAAACAGTGTTAGAACTAAACTAATGGTAAAAATAAGACTAAAAGTAAGAAAATACAAACATCTAAAAAACGACGACAATAGGATCAATTAATATATTTGCATCAGACATAACGCGTAACGAACCATAATTTAATTAGTGGTGGTCAGAGACGAATACACACCACAGAATACTATTAGAACTTAGTTCTACACAAAATACAATTTTAATTAAACTTATACTGTCACTTACGCGATATCTTGAGTAATTGAATATCGGGAGCTCAAAATAATGAACAATCACGGAAGATATAGATAGATTAAAGATTAATGATAAAATCATCTTTATCTATCAAAGTTGAACGCGTAAACAAAGTTTCGTAGCCGTGCTACTAACCGCTGAAGAGTTCTCTCTTGAGGAGACGATCCTGGCTGCAGGATTAAGGAATATCTGTCATAAAAATGTATTGTCACCAGAACCAAAGGTTTGTGCAAAATTTCAGCTCAATCGGTTGTACAAAATTGAGTTGCATTCCACCCGAACAAACATAGTACCTTCACCCCCCCTTTTTAACCCTTCGGGGGTAGAATGATCAAAAACGCCGAGACACGTATAAATTAATTTTCAATCGTCAACCTACACACATAATTTGAAGATCCTAACTTCAAAACTGACAGACTTTCATACAAACTTCCATCCCCTATTTTACCCCTTTAGGGGTGGAATTCCCAAAAAATCTTTCTTAGTGGAAACCTTCTCGTCACAAAGAATACACCCTCCAAGTTTCATGTCTCTAGGACCAGCGGTTTGAGCTGTGTGTTGATATATCACCCAGTCAGTCAGTCATTCAGTTTACTATTTTAATATATGTATATATAGATTAAGAGATTGAACCTATACAATGCAAAGATATTTTTACAATCTTCAGCAGCTTCCACAATAACTTCACATGGTAATCAATAATTAGTTTGCCCCTATGGTTGTGGAGCAAGACCAGCATTGAGCCAAGCATTTCTATCATCAATATACACCGTGAAATTTTAATGGTTGTTTTCCCGCTGCGAAGTGGTTTTATCTCGGTAATACAATCGTTTTATACACAAATAAAATATTAGAAACAAACCATGACAGATTTACCATTGTGATAAACAAAACTCGAAAGCGACCACGCTTGCTTGCCTACAACATAGTGTGCGTTTTATACAAGATTTAAATTTCGTCTCATTCAGTTGAAGAATGTGGGGAGGTATTTTATTATTACATTTTAAACAGTACCACTGAAAGATGAGTCAACTTTAGCTAGCTTGAAACCTGGCTGTACAGTACAGATACCAAGCCAAGCCACAGATAACAAGTTCTTTATTACCAGTTGCAAGTCTTGCTAGCTTCCCGGTTGAAGTTCTTAAAATATAAGTTAATCCTAATTACCAGTCTAGGTATACGGTATAGTGGCATTCTGTCGAGATGACCTGAGGAATATCAAATTGAATATCTGAATATCGGGAACTCAAACACGTTTTCAGTGTTAATGATGAAAACATGCTTTTTTTTTTTTTTCTACATCGGCTTACTCTTGACCTCAATCTAGTCCGGAACACAGAGATGAGGTCTATTTACTTTTAGTTCTGCTGATTTTTCACCTTCATAATAATTCATGGAAAAACAACTCCTTTCTAATGGGTTTTTATAATACCAAATTGATCCTTACGTTTTTCCGTTTGGTGAGAATCCGCTACAAAAAAAAAATTATGCGTTGGTAAATCCCCCAGAGCAATGATATTAGGAAATAAGCGGTTCACATCACACTATGATACAATTTGACCTTCTCGAAATGAAAATGTTAATTAGAATGAGGATTCTGTTATTATTAACCAGGTTATATTCATTTCATTTAGTTTATGTTATAAATTATGTGAATTTTTAAATGTATAATGTCTGCGCATTTGTGCGTCTTTAAAAAAACGAGTCGATATTTAAAATTAAAAGAAGTTTTAGTTTTTTTAGTTTCTTACTGCTAAAAGGCTTTCCAGATATATCGATCTAGGACTCAAATGGACAACGTGATACTTAAACGTACCAAAAATAAAATCTAAGTTCACTATGCGCCTGATAGTTGTAATATATGTTCCAGGCGGCCGACGATAAAACTAGTACTTTGTGAATCAGACACATAAACAAACAAAATATGGACCTACTTATGTCTGGATTTACAGGGTGTAAACAGACCCTCCACATAGCCGCCAACCAAGCATTCTGTACATCAAACTCAACTCAACTCAACTTTACGCAAAAATTATTGCTGGGAATAGACTTTTTTTTTGGGGTGAAAAATCACGTTTTACGGTAGGACTCGATGGAAAGCGCTCAAAGCATTGTGCTGATGGATGGATTAAATAGTACGGGCGTTGTGGAGGTGTGTAAAGTAAAAATCTTCATAAAAATATGTATTTAAAAAAAAACTTGTGAAAAAGTCGAAATTTGACCCCCAATATCTCCGAAAATAGAAGGTTCCCAGGTATGGTCTAGAACAATTTGATTGACATAATTTCATCGTGTGCCTCAACCTTGGGAAAAAAACTCGAAATGGCGATGGTGGGACATGACACTTCAATTCAAGTTTTTTAATTCTTCCCGAAATAATCAACTGTGGCTGAAAAACAGAGGGACAAAGTGGCACCAAATGGTTTTTATTTTATATTGGTACGAATTCTAGCAGAGTCTATTTAGAAAGGAAGAATTTTTTTTATTTGTCGTTGGGTCATGTGCATCATACAAAATAATAAAAAAATAATAATGAACACACAACGCATAACAAATATTTATGAATTCAAGAGGATGGAACAAAAAAAATAAAAGTTAACAGCTTGTACGTCGTGACTGCGACATGCAGGTTACAACTCAGCATGCGATTCGGTGCGCCCCGGCTCGTCTCTAATGGGCGCAGTTTCATAGTGAATATATGTATAGGAGGCGACTTTCTGTGCTTCGATTCGACTCGGCTCGGCGAGTCTAGTGGACGCGAGCCTTTACATCACTGTTCTGTTTTTCCGTATGCTTTTTTGCTTATTCATATTGCAAAAGCCAGTTCTATGCCGATCGGAGGCAAAGAAACACGTCGCTAAGAGCATTCTTTTTCAATGTTAACGGTCATTCCAATTTAAAAAAATATGGATATGACATCAGTGTGTTTGTGTGTTTTAATGCTAGGTATACTTATTGATAGTGGCCACTCGAATCTTTCTCCATGTCCTGATGTTTTGGAATTTTATCGTGAGGGTGAATCTGTGTTTGGGATAATCACAGTGCAACCAGAGGAGGTGGTGTCTTTCTTAAATATAAGAGTTAATTATACTGTTCAATCTGAACTAGGTGTGAGTACATATTCTTTCTATTTTCTATTTTTTAACAATTACAGTGAAAATCGTTTTTGTGTTCTTGAAGTCGGTTTTATTTTTTGCAAAAAGTTTTTTCTATTTTTCCATTTTTAATTGTAATATCCTCTACAAATATTTGCTATGCATTTATTTACATTGTTAACAATACATTTCATGGTAATAGGCTTATCCCCAATAAAATGGAACTTAACACACCTAACTGTTGAAATGTGGGCATACAAAAGTGATGTTGTGTAAACCATAATCACCAAGCGATTTCAGCAATCACGACAGATTTGCTGTCCATTATGGAAGAATTCCGTTCCATATCTCCAAAGTCCATGATCAAGATCATGACAATATTTGGACCAACTAGGGAGACTCTTTCAAACAAAAAAGAATTTTGCAATTCGGTTCAGGCGTTTTCGAGTAATCGAGACGCCTGAACCGATTGAGAGATAAAGATACGTAAAAAAAGATTTTGATGAATTGAGAACATCTCCTCCATTTTTAGAGGCCGGTTAAAAAGAGTAGCGTGGCTAATTTAACTCTATGGAATTGCAAAAAATAGTATTATTCTTTTACGTGTTTGATGTCTACGCTACGCCTTACGTAGACCGGGCTACGAAAGTTGTTTGCTACGAGTGCTACGTTTGCTACGGATTTAACAACTTACCAAATCAAGTAACATTTTATTAAAGAAACCCGACTAAAAATTGTATTATGTACCTATATGTATATATTTGTAATCTCCTTTTAATTTCTTTCATTTTGATATCCTACTCGATAGGTTTGGTTGAAAAAAAATATCAACGTCTTACAATTTAACGCCAAAAATCCGCCATTTTGTGTTATTTTAAAAAACAACTATCTAAGGGCACTGGAATGTTTTTATGAAATGCCGTAAGTAGTAAACGCTCTTTAGTCTTCTTTTGACCAATCTTGGCTTAACCCATTACAACTAACATTATACTAGAAGCCCAGAGGTTGCTAGTACAAACGGCGACAAATCAAGTTTTGCATTTCCAGTATTTAAAATGTCCTCGCTTTGTATAGATTCCCCGTACAATGAGAAATCCGCATCAACTGGTTTTGTATATCTTGATTGGTCGTCGTGCGTACCAAGCATATTCAGCCCAAAAACGATTATATAAATGAAAATGTATGACTACTTATTATTTTATTATTTATTTAAAAATGTCCAAATTCAAAGTCAGACGCATCTCATTTAGTGAAAGTTCACAATATTTTGGTCAGATTTGACTATCCGAGTCGTTTTGACACACACGTCAGCAACCGTACGATGAGATGAAAACGAATAGTGCTGAATATTCCATTACTTTTGTCGTTTTTAGGGTTCCGTAGTCAACAAGGATCTCTTATAGTTTCGCCATGTCCGTCTGTCTGTCTGTCCGCAGCTTAGCTCAAAGAGTCTTAATACTAGAAAGCTGTAATTTGGCATGCATATAAAAATTTGTTACCGGCCGACAAACTGGTAAAATAAAATCTCTGAAAGTATTTTTTTAGGGTATCGTAATGGGGTACACGTAAATGGGGATTTTTTTCTCTCTTGCGTATTCCATGGTGTGGGATGTCGCTGGAGACTCCAGACACGCGTCTCTCGTTAACCACAACAAACCACAAAACTTACAAGGCTTGAAAGCCAACATCTACAACATTAATTTTAGTATATGCAAAACCTGCAACACGTGTCTAGTATATTTATGCAAAGAATCTATGTTCAAAATTTCAAAACTGTATCATGAAAAATCACAAAGTTATAAGCTTGTTCTGTTACTTGGTTGTCAGCACAAAAACGTGGTCACCACTCGACGTGCCTGCGCGCCCGCCTTCGGCGTCGTCTTGAGCTCATTAATAATAATAATTTGACAGTAGATACCTAAATGATTGCAATAGGTACTAGTGTCGCACAGTGTCCAACTTGTAATTTTTTTTGGGACAAAGTATAACATGGCTTAAAAATTGTTGGAATCGATTTAGTAACTTATTCTGAACAAATTATATTCAGGTTTCGCATATACTAAAAATAATGTTGTATAGATACTTGGGTACCACATATTTATTCAGTTTATTTAGATGTATTTTTTCTTTTGATCCAGGAATACCTAGGACAAATAAAGGCACCCGGGGACGTTCTGCTCAAGTATAACAGGGGGGAAACCGTTCAGTACCGGGTTTACTTACCCTTGATCAAGCCGTGGCCAAAAGTGACTGAGATATCTATTAATGATAAAGCCATCTGCACTGGACCTGAAGGTAATATATGTTTTGTTTTTTAGGCTGTCGGGGAGGTAGTTTAGGCTTTAAACGAGTAGGTGGACGCGGACCAACACTGCCACGCACCGTTGTGGTTTGTAAGGCGTTAACGTTCAGTGTTGTGTGCAAGAACTCCGACCCATCAACATATTAGCCGAACGACGCACAGACGACACGCGAACACGAACGACGGCAAGCGGTCGTACGGACTCGCGTGCGACGTAGGCAGTAATGGTTCGTCTCTCGTTTAATCTTACATATGGCCCTACTCTTAGATGAAAGGTCTTTGCACATTACACAGACGCCGACTAAAATATGAGATTTGCATCGTATTTTTTTTTTATATCAGCCTGCTCTGTCCCGCTGCTGGGCAAAGGCCTCCCCATGGCTTTCCAATCGTGTTACCTACTGTGTAACCTTGATTATTTACTCTAAAGAAGAGTACACATGGTGGAATAAAAAAGAACCATAGGGTAGATTTATTTCACTGAATTGTATCGTAAGAAAGGCGATATAAAGCTTATATTTCAATGCAACAGAGAGTCGAGTCAGAGTGGAGTCAACGTCGAGTCAACGTCGAGTCAACGTCGAGGCAACGTCGAGTCTGTGTCACGTATGACTGACACTGATGCCTATTAGAACTAGTATCTTAAAAATACCAAATGGAATTCCCTCAATAAAACTACGAATTACCTCTTCTTCCAGACGAACTCATACCAAACCAAATTCTCTCATACTCGAGAATTTCGCAAAGATACTATTACGGCACCGGCAGCGGGCCACCAGCATATAGAAGATTCCGTCATGAACCACAGACGCCGCCACAGCCAATACAATACAGAGTAGTTACGACAACAACAACAGCGAGACCTCAGACTACCAGGCCAGTGTATGTTGAACCTGTGACGAAGAAGCCACCACGGTATGAATTAATCTGCTGTGACAAAGCACAAAACAAATGAATCTATTCAAAACGATCTATTGCTTTATTTTCTTTTGTCAACTAAGATTATATAAGCTACTTTTAGAATAATTATAACGGACGGAAAACAGGACAAAGAACAATGTTCAAAAATGTATGGACACCGTCCCCACCCTTGTAGCACTTTAAAACCTATGTTATTCGAAGGGCCATAGTCATCTTATCATTTTATTGTATAACAGCGAAACTGAAATGTGCATCCCAAAAAAGTTATATCGACATGAAGAAACCGGAATCAGTCATCACAATAATAATTATTTTACCGATCACGATGCTTTTCTTTGTTTAATTATTACTGTGGGATGATTTCGTTCGGAGTATTCAAACAACTCTTTGGAATTAAATGGTGACTCCCGCACGGGAACAACTTACGGAGCAGAAAAAAGTTCACTGAAGAATTCTGCTGAATATCGTTTTTGTGAAGTAACCGTTGACGTTTTTTAGGAGTTTTCAAATAAAAATACCTTATTAATTACAAATAAAACCACTACCACTTACTACTTGCTCTGCGTCGTGTTGCGCTGCGCGTGCTGCGCTCTTATTATAACTATTCTATCCTGCTCACCTCTAGCTTCTTTGGACTGTGAACGTGTTTTGAATTAAAAAACTTACCAAAATGTAATTATAATTGTAGTAGGTATGGTTACATCATGTCGAAAAAGTATACTAAACGGCAACATAATTGTGACTGATTCCGGTTTCTTCATGTCGGTTTAACTTTTTTCGGATGCACATTTCAGTTTCGCTGTCATACAATAAAATCATAAGATGACTATTATGGCCCTTCGATAAACATAGGTTTTAAAGTGCTACAAGGGTGGGGACGTTTTGAACATTGTTCTTTATATGAAAACTAGCTGACCCGCGCAACTTCGTCTGCGTCACATAAGAGAGAGGGAGGGTTAGAGGGAGTGGGTTGTAGGCACCTATAGTACGATTCTAACACATCACACACATCATTCCACGGTACCTGATCATTATTTTGCTGCGGAGTTATTTTAAAACTGTGATATCTCCTAAGATTTTCATTGAAATCAATACTTGCGATGAATAACGGATTTATTTGGATAAGGATAAATACCATGTTTACAAAAACACCTTCGCAAATAATGCATTATTTTTGAAAAAAAAAATGATTACCGTAATAAAAGGTTACAATGAGTCAACCTTAAAAGATAGACATATGCTATCACGGACATTTTTTTAGAACTTTTAAGAGGTGCCATTCCGTCATACATGATTGTTGCGTAACTTTAACCGTTTACGCAGCGCACGCAAAGGGAGCTCTCAAAAGGAATATATTTTCCCCGTTTTGCAACATTTTTCATTGATGCTCCACTCTTATTAGTTATAGCGTGATGTTGCCTTACTCGATAAATAGGCTGACCAACATTAAAATTATTTTTCAATTCGAACCAGTAGTTCCTGAAATTAGCGCGATCAACCAAACCAACAAACTATCTCTTCAGTTTTATAATATTAGTATAGATTCAAGTAGGTAACTATTTATTTTCTTGGAAATAATTGAATTAATCGCTAAAATATTCTACTTATGTATTTCCCAATTAAGGGCTTCACTCGTCAGCCCCACGACTTCATCTTTAGACGCTCGATAACAGTCATACTCCAGTTAGGTTTAAAGTTTTCATCAAGATGCATGAAATGAGCCGAAACACGACAAAACTGCTGTAAACTGTTGCGGACCTCTTGCAACTGCCTTCCGTCTCCATCGTCAAACCTTCGATGACAGTCATACTCCAGGGCAGGTCTAAAGTACTCACCTAGGTGCATGAAATGAGCCCAATAACAATACAGCTGCTGTAAAATGTTGAGGACCTCTTGCAACTGCCTTGCGTCTCCACCGTTAGACCGTCGATGCTGCCATCGAAGTTCGATGAAAGTCATAGTCACTCTAGTTAGGTTTAAAGTTCTCATCACGGTGCATGAAATGAGCCCAAATAGCTGCTGTAAACTGTCGCGAACCTCTTGCGACTGCCTTCCGTCTCCATCGTCAGACCTTCCATGACAGTCATACTCCAGGCAAGTCTAAAGTTCTCATCAAGTTGCAAGAAATGAGCCCAAGCACGATATAGATGCTGTAAGCTCTTGAGGACCTCTTGCAACTGCCTTCTGTCTCCTTCGTCAGACCTTCGATGAAAGTCATACTCTAGTTAGGTTTAAAGTTCTCATCACGGTGCATGAAATGAGCCCAAATAGCTGCTGTAAACTGTTGCGGACCTCTTGCAACTGCCTTCCGTCTCCATCGTCAGACCCTCGATGACAGTCATACTCCAGGCAAGTCTAAAGTTCTCACCAAGCTGCATGAAATAAACCCAATAAGAATATAGCTGCTGTAAACTGTTGAGGACCTCTTGCAACTGCCTTCCGTCTCCATCGTTAGACCGTCGATGACAGTCATACTCTAGTTAGGTCTAAAGTTCTCATCAAGGTGCATGAAATGAGCCCACACACGATATAGATAC
Source organism: Noctua comes (assembly GCA_963082995.1). Classification (NCBI taxonomy): domain Eukaryota; kingdom Metazoa; phylum Arthropoda; class Insecta; order Lepidoptera; family Noctuidae; genus Noctua; species Noctua comes. The sequence goes on from OY720285.1 coordinate 12,419,853, forward strand.
TGTTAGCTCTTGAGGACCTCTTGAAACTGCCTTCTGTCTCCTTCGTCAGACCTTCTAGTTCTTCTTCTAGTTATGTTTAAATTTCTCATCAAGGTGCATGAAATGAGCACAAACACGATAAATGAGCGTGGCCATACATAAAAAAAGTTATATGCGACGAATTAAGAATCTCCTCCTTAGGTTTCATGGAGAATCTTAACACCGTGATTCAGAAAATGGACTCAAAAGAACAACGCCATCTATCGAGTACGAAGTTAAGCTGCAAAGCGTGCATGTAATGCATGCAAAGGGTTCGAACACACACTATAGGCCATGTAAATTTTCAAAGCAGCGTCATGTAGACTAATCTAGAGTACCTTTTGCTATGATAACTTAAAAAAAAACTGGCCAGTCGATTTATAAGTTATCTTGTGAGCACATTTTTATTAATTAGTACCATTTTGGTTCAATAGATGTCGTTGCATGTTGCATATATAATGATGATAAGTTCTTCTTGAACACTTTAAATTCATACATTGATAGAGAGCACCAATTACAATCAAACAAAAACTTAAACCTTCTCTAAGTTATGCACAATATTTGTGCATTGAATCTAACCACATGGATTTTATAATTTACACGTGATGTTTTACCAAAAAAATACCCGGTGACACTCATATATCTTTTGATAGAGAGCACCGATTACAATGAAACATCGTTTGAATGGTTAAAAATAAACTAAAAGTATGTATAAAACTATTTGGTTATGATTTGGAAATCTTAAAGCTTTAAAAAAATCAACATACCTATTTACAAAAGTGAAAACCGGCTGGGGATCGAACTTGCACCATAGTTATTATTTTTGAAATCTTACAGTATTAAAAAAATCGAAATATACAAAAACAAAATACCTTAGCTCAGGCTCGAACTTGCGAACCACTGTTCACAGGGCGGCCGCTGACGCCTTTGGGCTACTTACTTCGGTGACAAATGGTCTAAAATAGGTGTTATATTCTAATGCATGCCATGACAGTTGTCAGTTGTCAAACCGTTGTCAAACAGCTGAGGAAAATGGACGTAATGCAATATTGCTCATCCACCTAAGTTGTTAGCGTGATAATATAGCTTGATAATATAGCCTTCCTCGATAAATGGGCTATTCAACACTAAAATATCAATTCGAACCAGTAGTTCCTGAGTTAGCGCGTGTGATGTGATACAAAGTGACAGTGGGACCAAGTCGCATTAACCGTAATTTTACTTCTGGATCTCTTTAAATTCAAATATCTTTTGATAGAGTGAACCGATTGCAATGAAACAAAAACTAAATGTTACCTCAAGTTACGCACAATTGTTGAGTATAAAAGTTATCTACATTACATTCGTACATTTTACGTGATGCCCGAACAAACAAACAGACAAACAGAAAAAAATCTAAAAGTGCTGAATATGGGTTCTGTTGGTTGTCCTTTAACACCCTAGCTATTTTTTTTGGAAATATTTTCGATGTACAAAAACGACTTCTCTACAGATTTATTATATGTATAGATTACCTATTCACTCAATATAAGCTAACTAAATAAACAATAGGATGCTTAGGCGTCAAAGTATTCCTCCTCCAAATCGCTGTCATCCGGAAACGTGCTCAGAAGATTAGCATTGCCAGGTTGAATGGCAATGCTAATTCTTTGGCCAAAGAAAGAGCTAGCCTTCTGGTCCGAGAAATTCTTTGTTCACGTTCCTTGCTATTCAGTATGTGATAGACTATTAACTAGATTACTAACTATAGCTACGGAGCTAGCTTAGCGGCTGTGGACCACGAAATTTCTGGCATGCCTCTCCATTAGTGCTGTAGGTCGCGCTTCTGAAGTCTCGGTTTAGAAAGGAGTTGGCTGAATAGATACAGTTGAAAATACGGCTATTAGGTTTAAACGAAGATTTTAGAAACCTCGGGTATAATAAATTAGCTAAATATCTCTGCCCATTCCAGCCCAGTTCAGCGGTTTTCAGATACTCGGACCAAAGCTATAGATTGCGGTATGGTCGAAGGTGACAACGGGGTCCCTCTGATCAACAATGGCATCTCTTATGAGAGGGGAGAAGTACCTTGGCTCGTGGCTATATACAAGAGCACTAAGAAAACTCTTAGTGCTATATGCGGAGGGACGCTTGTGTCAGATCGCCATGTTATTACCGGTGAGTTCAAGTCCCAACTTATCATCATATTTTTTTCGCCCTTATCCCCAGTTTCTTGGCTGGCCATCATAGTGGTTATGGCCTTCCTTGCTATGTTGTCTTTCACACAATCTATCCATCTTTTCTGCCTCTATTTTTATAGTCATACAACTTTTCTTGTAACGGCGACCGAAATATATTGTGTTCTAAATTGTCCACTTAGTTCATTTGTTCGTTTTTTTTTCAGCTGCCCACTGCATGTATCGTAGGACCGTCACTGACATCAAAGACATCGTTATAAAAGTTGGGGTACACGAACTGGACGAATGGAGCGACGACTCCACCGTCATTACGAAGCCTATTGCTGCGGACAAACACGAAACCTTTAATGCTAATACACTTGAAAGTGAGTTTTTGAGGCTGGTCTTCATAGCATAGCATTCATAGTAATCGCCAGCCTAAAGCAATTTGTTACTGGACATGAACCTCTCCGATCGCACGCTCTTTATCTTGACCATTTTCTACTCTTCGAGAGCCGCGCAGGTCCGTAACAAAGGCTGCTAGGTTTCAAAGTGAGTTCATATGGATAGCCATTATGAGAACGGGCCTAGACTCGTCCTCATCAGCCTATACCATTTCGCTGCTAGATATGGGCCTCTCAAATCACATGCCATTTTATTCTATTTTCGGTTACTCTTCCAGAGACTTCAATAGTGCAATAGCAGGTCCTTAATGTCATCATTTTTTTCCATATGGGCCTAGTACAGCTCATGTCGTCATTGTTCCCGTATTAAAAATATGTTACACACATGAACACATACATACTTCGATAGACTGCTATCACATAATACTTTCTATTTGGCTTTGCCATAGTTGGGTAAAAACCTGTAACAGAGATATTAATACATTCTAAATGTTAATTCTTTATAATTTACTGGTTTCAGATGACATAATGGTACTCACACTGGACAAACGCCTCAACTTTACCAATTTCATCCGTCCAGCTTGTCTGTGGAGTGGTAACACTGACCTCTCACAAATTGTTGGGAGCACTGCAATTGTAAGTACATAATCTAAGACAATAATTGTAGTCAAACCTTCAAGAACATCACAGGTCAATGAAGCATTTAGATTTTATCAGGTATCGAAACCAGTTGTGCAATAGGAATGGAGTTTCCTTGCATGATTGAAGAGACCTGCAGTAGTATTAAGGGAACCGATAATGATTTACTGAAAACGCGGTAAGCTTTCTAGCGTCGGTGCCCTTTCACCTTGGATACTTTCATCTTGGATAGTTAAAGAGGCAGGGGGTCCTCTTTTCTCGAAGAACGAATAGCCGGTGGAGTTGATGAGTCCAGTTTGCAGTTCTCACCGACAGGCGTTGCATGATGGAGGCCACGGGATGCGCAGATACAACGATGTAATGATTGTACCTTACTTAATGTGTCTTATCTTTGCAGGTGGCTGGCTGGGGTGGCATAAACAAATTTCATGCAGTTCCGCTGGATGAGCCCCAAATGGTGCGCGTCCCTATCGTCAGCACCAAAGAGTGCAGGGCAAGCAAATCTTCGTTCCACACGCTTACCTCAGACAAAACCTTGTGTGCAGGTATGCATTCAGAGATAACATTAGTGTAAGATGTTACCTAGGGCAGTCAATGGTTAAATATAGGCAAAAAAGCACATTTTAGAGTATTGTCTTGAAGCGCCAGGGAAGCACACACACAGAGACCCTTTTTTATTATTTTCACTTCCACTTCAATAAAAAAAGAATCGTTAAAATCGGAGTACTCAGTAAAGAGAAATGCGTAGCCAGACATAAAAAAAAATATCCGTCAACCATCCTCTTCTTGACGGTTAAAAATAAATTGCAGTACAGAGGTTAAGAGAAATAACTAAGGGGCGGTCTCCACGAGCGAGAGAATCGCGGCGATATTATCGTCGTGTCACGTATTTTCATACGAAAATATCGCCGCGATTCTCTCGCTCATGGAGACGGCCCTTAAGAGAGTGTATACAACGTGTAACAGAATAACCGCAAGACCTCTCGTGTGGTGTCTCAAACCATGAAACTGAACATCTTTTATTCTATGACTTTTGGAAATTCATTCCTTTTTTTTTAGTTTTCCCATAAATGTGGATCAGCTGATTGCGTCCGTTTCTGTAGAAAGTTTTTTTTTTTTGCGAATTTCAAGAACTCGTGGAACAAAAGATGTTCAGTTTCATGGTCTGAGACACCACACGAGAGGTCTGGCGTTTATTCTGTTACACGTTGTAGAATTATACGTGACACGACGATAATATCGCCGCGATTCTCTCGCTCGTGGAGACGGCCCCTAATTAATTGAGGTTAATTTAAATCACAAAACTATGAAATAATATCTAAAACAAAAAAATAAGCATCCCATTAATGACTTAAACCACTTAACGCCGTGTACACAGCCTCAGGCAATGCGATCAATGAGCGTGTTTCAATCGCCCGCTCGTACCGAAACGTGTCTTGTTCTAAACAATTTCTCTCATTTTTTTCCCCTCAGTTGCTATCGTAACAAGCGTGTCGTCTGATCGTGGAGCTTGTGGCCAAGTGTCAAGTGGTTAAGCTTATCAACAAGGGTTTCTTTTCTCGAGTTAAATTTGACCCACTTCCTGGTTTCCAATTGAACTGAAATTTTGCATACATGTTTAGTTTGGATGACAATGCATTGTTAGTTAAGTGGGAGTCCGCCATATTGGATATAGAATGTCGTCATATGGCGTCAATATGGCGGACTCCCAAAGATGGCGGACTAGTTATTTTTTATGCATTTCCATGTTATTGACATCAAATGAAAGGGTTTGCTGAGAAGAATTCGAGAAATAAAATGACGTCACTCTAAAGCGTGTTTTTTGTTTTTTAAACTATATATATATTTTATTACACAGAGGCGATGAATGTTGGTCGGTAATTAATATTTGCTTCTTGAGTCATTTCACTTTGACAGGTAGTCGAAACGGCGATGGCCCTTGTCAAGGAGACTCTGGTGGCGGCCTCTACCTGAAGGACGGCGGCAAGTGGAGGCTCCGAGGCATTGTCTCCATTGCCACCCAGAATGAGGACAACTCAGCCCCGTGCAATCTCAACGAATATGTCGTGTATACTGATACAGCGCAGTACTTGCCGTGGATTAAAAGTATTTTGTCAAAGAATCATTACGATTAAAATTTTATTTTTTGTAAAAAAGTTTTTTTATTTTTCCATTTTTAGTTGTAATATCCTAATATCCTGTACAATTAATATTTGTCATGCATTTCTTTTACATTGTAAACAAAGAAATCTTGTTGTACATCTGTGTACACCCTCAGAGCATACAGGCGTTATGTCATGTTACGATATTGTGTCAACAATAAACGTCTAAGTGATTGCAGCAATTACGTCAGATTTTCTGTCTATTATTGAAAAGTTCCATTGTATATCTCCGAAGATCAGCATCAGATCTTTACCTAATTTAAACGGGACCAGCGCCGACGAATAATATTCTTCCAAATAAAAAAAAATCATTGAAATCGGTTCTCAATTGGCGAAGATATCGCTGAAATTACAAACAAATAAAAAAAAAAATCAGACGAATTAAATAACCTCCTTCTTTTGGAAGTCGGTTAAAAATAATTGTGTAAATGTTTTATGAAAAAGATTTTATAAAATAGTTTAAGACTCTTGCAATAAACTGAGGAGTTATCTAAAAGATTCAAGAAAAATAAGAGAAAAAGCCACCGCAAAAAAGCCATATTAAATTCTCGTTTCATAAATCTGGGGTTATACCGACTATTAATAACCCCAGCTTGCCACCCCAGGTTACCAAAAAGTAATGTTCGACTTTAGTGACAGCAATCGGTGCAATAAAAGCCAATTATCCAGCGAGTCTAAAAGTGGCTTGTATTTGACCGCATGTTCATCCATCCGTCGATGATACCTATTTAATACAACTGTCGCAGGTTCCTTCGTCTATCTTCGGAGGAGTTTAATGAAAATTAATAATTAAGTAATAATAATATTTTTTTCTTTAACGAAAGTACCTAATCTAGTTTACAGATAAATGCTATGAACAGTGTTTTGTACACTAAAATTTTAGCATCTGAAGCCGAACTAGGAGGAACCTGTATTTCAGCTTACAGCGCCAGCCCCTCGAGTTACAGTAAATAAAGTCTGATTATCTATTTTCAAAGACAATTGATTCTGATCTCGTTGTTGTGCCTTTCCAGTTTCTCTGTTAATTACCTGCCACACAGTTTTTACTTTATTATTAGAAATATCAATTTTATTAATTATTATTTGTGATTTTGCTTGAGCGCAGACACTTTTGAATATTTTTGAATAGTTTCTAACTAAGTATGAAAAACTTTATCTGAAGTCAAAGATTTTTCGTGATATAAATTGTATAAAGTATCTCTGCTTTTTCTTATTCCTGCACTGGCTCATTCACTAAAACATTTAGAATTGACTTTAACTGTTTTTAAAGGACATGTTTTATTGAATTCTTGACAAACTGTAGAAAATAATGTGCCGTAGTTTATATTGGGGTCTTTTGAATCAAAACTAGCGTAAGAAAGGCTGCTAAGAACATTATTATTAAAAGATTTTAATTTATTTTTAGTAAGAGGTCTTAATTGAATAGTTTTATCTAAGTGTAACTTTTTGTCTAACTCGAAAGATACAAGTTGACCAGTATGATCTGACCTAACGTCACTAATTAAAATCGAATCTTTTATACGTTACAATTAGTAAATACATAAGAATACATCTATGATATGATATGATGCTGAAGTTGCTGTTAATCTAGTCGCTTCATTAAATAAATATTTTAAATTGAATAATTTAAACAATGAGATAAGTTTACATTTTTTATTTCCTTAAGTGTATTTTCCCTCCCTTTGAAGGTTCTGTATGTCAACATCATACATTTGTGTACTAGTTTCTAACTTACTATTACATATATTTAACCGTTTTTTTAAGTTTCTGAATTCTCTTCTGAGGTTAACATTATATTTATCTATCAACGAATTTAAGTTTCTTATACTTCTTTATACTTTTGTTGATTTTAATATATTTCTTAATACTATTATGGCTACTTAGCAGTAGCGAAGGGTCAATTTTTGTAAGAAGTAAGCCAGAGTACATATCTTTACTGTATGGAATATTATTGGCTATAGAATACTGACTGTGCCATGTTTCAAAGGGAAGCCGGTAGGAATCGGGTTGTATGGAACCTTCGCCACTGCTACTTAGAATTGGACATTTAGTTATGGTGTCATCCCCAGTTAGGTCTATGGTAATGGTGGGCTGCTCACACTCCAGCCCGGATACATTGTACAGGTTATTGGTGTTAGTAACCTGTTTCACCTGTTTACTGGCTTTCAAAGAGTTGACAGAGGTAACGGTTTTGTGTGCCTTGCACAATTCCACTTATAGTTCAGATGTACGTTTCAATGTCTGATCATGAGTGTCATGGCATTGTTGAAAATGTGACACTAGTTGACGGAGATGGTGATGCTGGTCCAGAATATCCATATGCTGAGTGTGAAGTTCTGCAAGCTGGCTCTTGAGTTGAGTGTTTGTTGACTATTAACTCAATTTCAACTTCACTTTCTTCTCGTTCCCGCAGCAGCTTGCTGCACTCATTTCTAGACGAATCCAGCGTGACATGAGTGACAAACAGAAAGCAGCGCTGAGGGAGCTCTCAGCGCTGCTTTCAGTTTGTCACTCATGTCACGAACAGTAGCTCCGCGGGTCATATTGACTGATACCTCAAGCGACATCTGAAATGTGACAGGAAACAGCTGAATATGTAAAGCGAATATTATGTGAGTTAAAACTTGAGAAAGTAGGAGGGGTTTTGAAGTTACAAAGATGATATATTTAAAAAAAACAATAGATAAAGTTTTAGAAAAGATTATGAAAATATGAAGGTGGTGAAACGTCTAACGTCGAAGGAGTCTTAAAATGAACATGGACAAACGAAAAAGAAAGAGGTCAATCGTCGAATCTGACTCGGCTGGGCAGCGTTAGGGATGTTGCGCGGTATCTTCTCGTCCAACTTACCGCAGTGTCTGAAGACGAAAGTATAAAACCAGTGTATTACCAGTGTATTGCCAGTAATTACATACAGGATCGAAACGTGGTGGCTCACAATGTGCCTCATCAGAAGTCTTAAAGTCACCCAAAGGGCAATGGAGAGGGCTATGCTCGGAGTTTCCTTGCATGATCAAATCAGAAATGAGGAGATCCGCAAGAGAACCAATGGGATGGCCGATGGGGCCGAAAAGTTTTGGAGTGGCGACCGCGAACCGGAAGACGCTGCGTTGGAAGGCCACCCACTAGGTGGACCGATGACCTGGTAAAGGTTGCAGGGATCCGCTGGATGCGAGACGCACGGGACCGGTCAATGTGGCGACACTTGGGGGAGGCCTATGTCCAGTAGTGGACGTCTTTCGGCTGAAATGATGATGATGATGATAAAGGTATAAGAAAAAAAGACAAAACTAAAGATGAAGAAAAGCTATTTGATTAATATTCTTAGACTTATAACAGTCAACATTTTAAAGAAAGGATATTTTTTTACATTTATGTTGATTGCTAGATTAGCTATTTTCTACTAGGATTGGTAAGAACATGAGTTTAAGTGGGAACAAAGTCTATTTACATTACTTTGAACTAAGTGGCTTACTTGCAAATCGATAAAAATATCATATTTTTCTGTGAAGATCTCTAAAAATAGTTTTACAGCAGCCATAAAAATAAACCTCGAAGGAGCATCATTCCCTATCCAAACAGGAGCCAAGCAGGGCGGACGTCTTTCCCCAAAACTCTTCACAGCAACACGTGAAGTTCGATAGTAGCGATTGGAAGGTCAAGCGCGTCATTCTAAGCGACAGAAGACTAATAAATCTCCGCTACGCTGACGACATAGTTCTTTCTCTTCCTCGGCAGCCGAGTTGGCCCACTGAGCCAGCCTCGAGGTCAGACTTGCGATGAATATGCCAAAGACCAATATAAACCCTATTGTCTAAGCCAAACAATTTTTTGCACGCCATTTCTAAATAGCAAAACTATGTAGCTACTTTAATTTATTTATAAGAATTGTCTATACATACTCATGTTTTACATAATAAATATATCTTTATCTTATCTCGTGATGACCAACAGCACCAAGCGCAACATAGGAATTGAGGATGTGCGGATTAAATATGTCCATGAGTATATACACGAGTGATTTACACGATCTTATGGCGTCATCGCGTGGAATGTATAATAAATAAACAGGTTGCCCGGAATTAAAATTTTCCTTCTTATATGTAGCTAGAAACAAGACATCTCAAATGAAATACGTAATATTATGTTCTTCTAGCATTGCTTTAATCAACGGCGCGGATGGCGCTCGTGGCAAATCGATAAAAATATCATATTTTTCTGTAAAGATTTCTAAAACTAGTTTTAAAAGCACCAACAAAAACTTCAATGGTAAGTATAGTGATCAAAATATGTTGCTGTGTTTTAAAATAATCGTGCAGTTAGTGTAATTAAAACGTAGATCAATAGTGAAGTGAAATATTTTATTTTGTATGATTTACTGCGTACGCTATCTTTATACTACGTAAGGGAATAGTATAGTAGGAGTTAGGATAATGGCAGAGTAATTATTAGTTCTGTATGAACGTTATAAAGGGTGTAAATAGACCCTTAACATAACGGAAAGGCACTTGATCTCCCCGTCTTTGCGAACATTTTTTTGTTCTAGACCATATCTGGGAACCTTCTACTTACGGAGATATTGGGGGTCAAAGTTCCAAGTTTTACACAAGTTTTTTTTAAATTTTAATATAAGATTTTTACTTTACACACCTCCACGACCCCCGTACTATTCAATCCATCCATCAGCACATGGCTTTGAGTGCTTTCCATCGAGTCCTACCTTAAAACGTGATTTTTCACCCCAAAAAAAAAAGTCGATCCCAGCATAATTTTTGCGTAAAGTTACTTAGTTTGATGTACAGAATGCTTGGTTGACGGGTATGTGAAGGGTCTGTTTACACCCTGTATAAAGCCATGTTTTGTGACCAACCAGAATAAAGATACTATAAATTTACTTTTAGATTATCCAATCAACTACTTACTCGATGGTTGAGTTTGACAGACCGTGATTTTGCATAAATCATAGTGCTTTAGAAAAAACACGTTATTTTAAGTACCCTGCGGCATATAAATTAAGCAAAAATTAATAGATGGTATGACGGTATGACTCGGCAGATCGTAGCTCTGTGCACTGTTCTGGCTCTGCTAGCAGTACCCTCACACGAGCAGGGCTCCCAGGGCTCCATGCTGACTTCGCCATGTCCACACGTATTTCTGTATGACCCGCCCCCGTCGAACCCCAGCTTGTGGTCTGGAGTTATCGCCTTGAACACAGACATTCTTCTACAATCGACGTCGCTTAACATAAAGCTTGATAACCACGCTACGAGGCTTGTGGTAAGATTGTGTTTCACTTAATAAAGTCTTAATACTTAACTTAATTTTTTCTTAGTCAGTATATCACACTAACAATAGTGGATTTTATAATTTGACGGTGTACATCTTTCAGATCGGGCTAGGGAATGTAACCACACAGGATGGTTTAGACTTCGTAATAGATAACGAAGACATGCAAATTCACCCTTGTCAACGAGTGTTGGTGCCCTTCTTTATTCAATACGATCCTCTGAAAACAATCCCAAGACTACAGGAGATAAGACTGAATGGGAAGGTCATCTGCAATGCGGAGTAAGTATTGGTAGCCTCAAGAGTAATCGAACACTTTCGGAATGAATTATCAATGGTATACCATTACTAATTAATTCCGAAAGTGTTCGAGAAAGACCCTTAAGGGGGAAGCGCCAGGGTAGCCCGCGTAATTCAAATTTTATTGTTTTTTTTTGCTTATTTTGCAAATTTGCAGGTCAGTGTCAGCAATAAATAAATAAATAACTATTTCATGAAAAAGTCATTCAATGGGGTTAAATGAACTTAGAGGGTTGTATAGACTATTTTAAGGATTATAACTCTGTAAATACATACGTGTTACATAACATACAGCCTGACACTTTTTTTTTTTTTTTAACGTGGTAAAATCATCAAATCGGTCCTCCCACCCAGGGCAGAGCGGGAGGGACTGTCAGACTTGTACTGACTAAAATCCACGGTGTCCTTCAATAGCCCTTTATGTTCCAGGGTCACGGTAATTCTATGAGTCCCGCGACCCCGGCAGGCTTTGCCCCTCTAGAGGGGGGCCCCGTCATTATGCTGACACTCTTTGAGGCGCGCGTGGAACAAAACGCGCCGTCGACCCGGGCATGGTCCATGGTCGGACAGCGAGTCGCCCATTACTCGCCGCCCGCATGCCCGCGCCTACGGTGGCCGGAGATCGTCTGCCGACGTCCGGCGCCGTGGGCGTCTACCACTGCGGCTGGTGTGGAGGGAGGACGCTGTCCTCTCCCTCACGCGGCCCGCCTCCTCCTTCGCGAGCATGACTGCTTCACAGAAGGAGGCGACCGCTTCCCACTCCGTCTCGCCCCGCAGCATGGCCTCGACCAATGCCGGGCGCGAGAGGTCTCCGCCTATCGCCGCCGTGAGGACACGGCGGTGCTCTACCCAAGCGGGGCAGTCCTGCACCGTATGCTCCACCGTGTCCTCCGGGCGGTCCTCGCAGTGGTGACACCCAGACGTTTCCTCCTTCCCCATATGACACAGGTACCTCCCGAAACTTCCGTGTCCGGTGAGGACCTGCGTCACGCGGTAGGTCAGGAGTACAGCCTGACACTTGACCAGCAAATTGCATAAACGTAAGAAAGGGCTTGGAAGATATTTGTATGAAGGCTGGTCGGCCTAACTTCAGTGTTTTTAATTTATCTTCAAAGTTGCGGCCACGAATAAATCCTATATTAAACGATAGCTGATATCAGAACAAACAAGTTTTGAATGGCACAAAATGTTGTAAAGTGTCACGTTTCCGAGATATTACGAACTATGAAAGTTAAAGTCCATTCACCGTTGACACCTTCAGCACAACTTTGGTTTGTTTAGCCAAGCATAAAACCTGTATTCATCAATAGCTGGCATCAATACAAATAAGTTTTGAATGAGAGAAAATGTTCGAAAGTGTCTAAATATCTCTGCCCTTTCCAGCCCAGGTTGCGGTGTGGTCGAAGATGACCACGGGTTCGTCCCTCTGATCCACAACGGCTTCTCTTATGAGAGGGGAGAAGTACCTTGGCTCGTGGCTATATATAAGATCACTAAGAAATCTCTGAATATTTTATGCGGAGGGACGCTTGTGTCAGATCGCCATGTTATTACCGGTGAGTTCAACTTATTTCAATTCCGACTCCACCACATTTTTTTTTGTCCTTATCCCGTTTCTTGGCTGGCCATCATAGTGGTTATGGCATTCCGTGCTATGTTGTATTACACACAATCTATCCATCTTTTTGCCTCTATTTTTATAGCCAAACAGATAAAGATAAAGATATATTCATTGCATAACTGTGTACTTTAAGTTCTTATTAGTAAACATTACATTTTTAGTTTCAACAGTTTACCCAAGTCGGATATGCAATGGTATTTTAAGGAATTAGGTGCATACAAATATTATTTTTTCTCAAAGAACTCATGCAGATTATAAAATACATTAGCAATTAACATTTTTTTCAATTTATTTTTAAACATATTTCCATTTAATTGCTTAATTGCTGGCGGTAAGTGATTGTACACACGAATAGTAGTAACATAGGTACTTTTATAATACATCACATTGTTAATAACCGGTAACCGGTTTGTAGTCTCTGCCAGAACTGACAATGCTTAGCATGCACTGGATATTCTTTTATTAATCTTTTCAAATGTGCCTTCCAGTTTAAATGTTGATCTGTTGAAACTCCTAAGAAATTTGTGTCTTTTACTTCTCAAATAGCTGTATCAGACATGGTTACATTCAATTTAGTAGGTTTACTTTTATAATTTCTAAATTGAATCAATTTGGTTTTTGAGACATTGACTTTTAAATTTATTGACTGCACCCAATGTCAGAGTTATTAATGTACAACTTTTCTTGTAACCGCGAGCGAAATAACATTGTATTCTAAATTGACCACTTAGTTTATTTGTTTGTTTTTTTTTACAGCTGCCCACTGCATGTATGGTAGGATCGCCACTGACATTAAAGACATCGTTATAAAAGTTGGGGTACACGAACTGGACGAATGGAGCGACGACTCCACCGTCACAACGAAGCTTATTGCTGCGGACAAACACGAATTCTTTAATGCTAATACACTTGAAAGTGAGTTTTTGAGGCTGGTCTTCATAGCATAGCATTCATAGTAATCGCCAGCCTAAAGCAATTTGTTACTGGACATGAACCTCTCCGATCGCACGCTCTTTATCTTGACCATTTTCTACTCTTCGAGAGGCGAGCAGGTGCGTAACAAAGGCTGCTAGGTTTCAAAGTGAGTTCATAAAGATAGCCATTATGAGGACGGGGCCTATCCTCGTCGTCATCAGCCTATACCATTTTCGCTGCTAGACATGGGCCTCTCAGATCATATGCCATTTTATTCTATCATTGGTTTTATCTTCCAGAGACTTCAATGGTGCAATAGCAGGTCCTTAATGTCATCGTTTTTTCCAAATGGGCCTGGTACAGCTCATATCGTCATTGTTCCCGTATTAAAAATATGTTACACATACATACTTACATAAATATATAGACTGCTATCACATAATACTTTCTTTTGGATTTGCGGATGTCGGGTAAAAACTATAAAGGGTGTAAACAGACCCTTCACATAGCCGTCAACCAAGCATTCTGTACATCAAACTAAGTAACTTTACGCAAAAATTATTGTTGGGATCGCCTTTTTTTGTTTGGGATGAAAAATCACGTTTTAAGGTAGTTTAGTTTAGTATTTTTATTAATAACTAGCACTTCGCCCGCGACTTCGTCTGCGAAAATTTTTATAGCTCGGCTATTACGCATGATATAAATATAATTTATAGTCTATAGCACCCACGAATAATGTAGCTGTCTGCCAGTGAAAGATATTTTTTAATTGGATCATTAGTTCCGGAGAGTACCTCTTTATAATATTATATTAATAATAATTAAAAATTACAGGTCATATTTTGAAAAAAGGAAAAACACAAATCATAATACATTAAAAAAACAAATCATTATACATTAAAAAGAGCATCGAACACAAATTTAGAATTTCTCCGTAACTAGAAGGTTTCGTAGGTATGGTCTAGAACATAAAAATGATGATTTTTTTTTTTAACGTGGTAAAATCATCAAATGAGTCCTCCCACCCAGGGCAGAGCGGGAGGGACTGTCAGACTTGTACTGACTAAAATCCACGGTGTCCTTCAGTAGCCCTTTATGTTCCAGGGTCACGGTAATTCTATGAGTCCCGCGACCCCGGCAGGCTTTGGCCCTCTAGAGGGGGGCCCCGTCATTATGCTGACACTCTTTGAGGCGCGCGTGGAACACAACGCGCCGTCGACTCGGGCATGGTCCATGGTCGGACAGCGAGTCGCCCATTACTCGCCGCCCGCATGCCCGCGCCTACGGTGGCCGGAGATCGTCTGCCGACGTCCGGCGCCGTGGGCGTCTACCACTGCGGCTGGTGTGGAGGGAGGACGCTGTCCTCTCCCTCACGCGGCCCGCCTCCTCCTTCGCGAGCATGACTGCTTCGCAGAAGGAGGCGACCGCTTCCCACTCCGTCTCGCCCCGCAGCATGGCCTCGACCAATGCCGGGCGCGAGAGGGCTCCGCCTATCGCCGCCGTGAGGACACGGCGGTGCTCTGCCCAAGCGGAGCAGTCCTGCACCGTATACTCCACCGTGTCCTCCGGGCGGTCCTCGCAGTGGTGACACCCAGGCGTTTCCTCCTTCCCCATATGACACAGGTACCTCCCGAAACTTCCGTCTCCGGTGAGGACCTGCGTCACGCGGTAGGTCAGGACGCCGTGACGCCTATCCAGCCACTCCTCAAAGAGGGGTCTTACCGCCGCGATTGCGGCGTGCCCGGAGAACAAGTGCCCTTCGGCTATGTTAAGGGTCTATTTACACCACACCCTTTATACATTCTAACTGTTAATTCTTTATAATTTACTGGTTTCAGATGACATAATGGTACTCACACTGGATAAACGCCTCAAATTTACCAATTTCATCCGTCCAGCTTGTCTGTGGACTGGTAACACTGACGTCTCACGAATCGTTGGGACTACTGGACTTGTAAGTACATAATCTAAGACAATAATTGTAGTCAAACTTTCAAGAACATCACAGGTCAATGAAGCATTCAGATTTTATCGAAATCAGTTGTGCAATAGGAATGGAGTTTCCTTGCATGATTGAAGAGACCTGCAGTAGTATTAAGGGAACCGATAAAGCCTGAAGAAGTGAAAAAATTATACAAAGTGGAAGGAACACCGACTCTAAACCGGTTTCCATTCAGGGGTTCAAAATGATTTACTGAAAACGCGGTAAGCTTTCTAGCGTCGGTGCCCTTTCACCTTGGATACTTTCATCTTGGATAGTTAAAGAGGCAGGGGGTCCTCTTTTCTCGAAGAACGAATAGCCGGTGGAGTTGATGAGTCCAGTTTGCAGTTCTCACCGACAGGCGTTGCATGATGGAGGCCACGGGATGCGCAGGAGCGATACAACGATGTAATGATTGTACCTAACTTAATGTGTCTTATCTTTGCAGGTGGCTGGCTGGGGTGGCATAAACAAATTTAATGCAGTTCCGCTGGATGAGCCCCAAATGGTGCGCGTCCCTATCGTCAGCACCAATGAGTGCAGGGCAAGCAACCCTGCCTTCCACACGCTTACCTCAGACAAAACCTTGTGTGCAGGTATGCGTTCAGAGATAACATTAGTGTAAGATGTTACCTAGGGCAGTCAATGGTTATATATAGGCAAAAAAGCATATTTTAGAGTATTGTCTTGAAGCGCCAGGGAAGCATACACACAGAGATACTTTTCTCGATTGACTTTTTTCGATTCTTTTTTTTTAATAAAAAAAGAATCGTTAAAATCGGAGTACTCAGTAAAAAGGAATGCGTAGTCAGACATAAAAAAAATATCCGTCAACCGTCCTCTTCTTGACGGTTAAAAATAAATTGCAGTACAGAAGATAAGAGAAATAACTAATTAATTGAGGTTAATTTAAATCACAAAAGTATGAAATATTATCTAAAACAAAAAAAATAAGCATCTCATTAATGACTTAATACACTATTGCTAAAACCACTATCAGGATCAATGTCACTAAACTTAACGCCGTGAACACAGCCTCAGGCAGTGCGATCATGCGATTCAAGCGACATGAGCGTGCGACACTTGTTTCAATCGCCCGCTCGTACCGAAACGTGTCTTGTTCTAAACAATTTCTCTCATTTGTTTACTCCTCAGTTGCTATCGTAACAAGCGTGTCGCCTGATCGTGGAGCTTGTGGTCCAGTGTCAAGTGATTAAACTAATCAACAAGGGTTTCTTTTTTTGAGTTAAATTTGACCCACTTCCCGGTTTCCAATTGAACAGAAATTTTGCATACATGTTTAGTTTGGATGACAATGCATCGTTAGCTAAGTGGGACTTCCCCATATTGCATTTAGAATGTCGTCAATCTAAATCCAATATGGCGGACTCCCAAAGATGGCGGACTAGTTATTTTATATGCATTTCCATGATATGGACATCAAATGAAAGGGTTTGCTGAGAAGAATTCGAGAAAAATAACCAGGTCAAAGCGTGTTTTTAGTTTTTTTTAATTATATACAGAGTGGAGGCGATAATACGACAATAAATGAAAACACGCATAATACTAGTTCATAGGAACAATTCTTAACTATCAAAAAAATCCCAAAATCGAAATAGAAAAAAATTTTTTTTCAAACAAACTAAATGGCATAAAACTGAACACGAAATAGAACACCATTTGTGAATATTGGTTCACTAACCTGTGGTAAGAGCGGCAACAACGCGGTCCTGTAGCGACTTGATCTTTTGGCTAATGTTCAGTAAAAACAATTACACTAAATCACAGACTATTCACCAAACAATCAGGCACTTCTCATCCGCTGGTTATTTTTTAATGAAATTATTAATCACTATCTGGATCACTGTTCAATCACTTAGCTAAGTACCTACGTCACTAAATTTTCTCTCTCGATATGTCCGTATAGCCAAAGCGGCATTTCTGTGACACTCCCCGTAAATTAAAACCATGTCGGTGTATTCCGAAGCTGTGTAGGTGTAACGAGGCATAATTATTGTCTACAAACAAAACAAAAAAACACGAAAACAATAAAAACTAAGAGTCTAATCTCGCACAATTCACTTAACTACTTAACTCGATACCTATTAAAATGTTACGTGTCCTGTCACTAAAATAAAGCGCCCAATTCGCACTTATGATAACTAACAAATCACAAACACGCGAACGCGGGCGCCGGGTACTTCAAAGGAGGCGCGGCGAGGCGGGCAAAGAAAGTACGTCCTGCGGTACTCGTGCGCTTGCGATGACGCGTTGGTCGTCACAGGATTGCCGCGACACACTGACCTACATTTGTAGTTTCAAGTTTCGACAAGAAAGTGAAGTACAAACAAACCAAATTACATTTATCTCTTTCGCACTTACAAAATTTTCTGTTAATACAGTGCATAGTTCAACTTCCGCATGCGTTATTTTCTTATCTAACTCTGATTTAAGGTATAATTTGCAGTAAATCAAATTTAAAAACGAATTTGGCGAAAGTTAAATAGCGAGTTGGCAACGTGTCTTTAATGATTTGATGTTTTACCGATGCGGGGGTCGTTAACCTGTTAGTGCTTCCTTAAAATCAGATACATCATGTAGCAAATGTTGAAGATGAAAATTTATTTCCTGTGACTAAACTACTTAATATATTCAAATGATTTTTTGTATGTATATTGGGAACGTCTTGAGGTATGCGAAGTTTAATTTATTGTCGTATTGTCATCACCACTCTGTATAATACTAGCTTATGCCCGCGGCTTCGCCCGCGCGGAGTTAGGGAATAGCCCACGGGATCTTACTTCTGGGATAATAAGTAATCTATGTATCTGTCTATAATACATACTTACATAGATTTACATGTACTTGCTTATAACTTGCAAATATTAGTTTAAAGTTATATCAATTAAATTAGATTCGTGAAATATTGATACCTTGGTTTGAGATTGGACATCGGATTTACTGGATTTTATCTGAAGAGTATGTACAAAAATTTTCAAGTCAATCGACCCCGAGAATAAAAAGTTTCACAGAAAATTCAACACCCCATTTCACCCTCTAATGGGTAGGAATTTCGAAAAAATGATACTTGCTCTTCACAAAGAATACACCCTCCAATTTTCATGTCTCTGGGACCCGCGGTTTGGGCTGTGCGTTGGTATATCAGTCAGCCAGTCAGGGCATGGAATTTTAAATTGGGGGATGATTTTGGAAAAACTGTGATACCTACACGTATCTCATCATTTTAACTGAAGTATATATGTAGACACATGTTCAAGTCAACCGAATCCAAGAATAAAAAGTTTCTCATAAAATTCAAAATCCCATTTCACCCTATTAGGGGTGGAATTTCAAAAAACCCTTTCTTAGTGGATACCTACTCTCCACAAAGAGTAAATTCTCCAAATTTAATGTCTCTAGAACCAGCGGTTTAGGCTGTGCGTTGATGTATCAGTCAGCCAGTCAGGGCATGGAATTTTAAATTGGGGGATGATTTTGGAAAAACTGTGATACACGTATCTCATCATTTTAACTGAAGTATATGTAGACACATTTTCAAGTCAATCGACTCAGAGAATAAAAAGTTTCATAGAAAATTCAACACCCCATTTCACCCTCTTAGGGGTGGAATTTCGAAAAACCCTTTCTTAGTGGATACCTACTCTTTACAAAGAGTACACTGTCCAAATTTCATGTCTCTAGGACCTGTGGTTTGGGCTGTGCGTTGATATATAAGTCAGTCAGTCAGTCAGTCAGTCAGTCAGTCAGGACTTTGAATTTTATGTGTATAGATTTTCTTACACAAAGGCGATGAATGTTGGTCGGTAATTAATATTTGCTTCTTGAGTCACTTCACTTAGACATTTCACTTTGACAGGTAGTCGAAGCGGCGATGGCCCTTGTCATGGAGACACTGGTGGCGGCATCTACCTGAAGGACGGCGGGAAGTGGAGGCTCCGTGGCGTTCTCTCCTTATTCCTCCAGAGTGAGGACAACTCAGGCCTCTGCAATCTCAACGAATATGGCGTGTATACTGATACAGCGCAGTACTTGACGTGGATTACAAGTATTTTATCAAAGGATTATTTCGATTAAAATAATTGTTATTTAAATAAGCTGACAGTTTTTTATTGGCTGAATTCCAATGTTCAGGCAGCCGCACTACGAAAACCGAAAATTACTAGTGTGAGCAATATTGTAATACCGATGTGTTGACTGTACACGACGACGACGAAATGTTTTATGAAACAGATTTTATAAAATAAGTTAAGACTTTTGCATTAAACTGAGGAGTTATCTAAATAATATAAATCTGGGGTTTTACCGATTATTACCAACCCCTGCTTGCCACCCCAGGTTACCAAAAAGTAATGTCCGGCTTTAGTGACAGCAATCGGTGCAATAAATGGGTCGTTCCCGCTGGTTAATACCCCGTGGTTAACACTATTAACTACTGGGAATGATGCGTTAAAGCCAATTATCCAGCGAGTCTAAAAGTGGCTTGTATTTGACCGCATGTTCATCCATCCGTCGATGATACCTATTTAACACAACTGTCGCAGGTTCCTTCGTCTATCCTCGGAGGAGCTTAATGAAAATTAATAATTAAGTAATAAATCTGAAGAGATCGTTTTATAAGGTTCCGTAGCCAAATGGCAAAAAACGGAGCCCTTATAGATTCGTCCTGTCCGTCTGTCTGTCAGTAAGTCACAGACATTTTTCTCCGAGACTGACGAGTAGGTGTCTTCTATGGAGCGCTACACAAAAGTGGAGTGAAATTATGAAAAAAGATAGTGGAGAAAACATGTATGGTGGGAGAATATTTAGTATACCTATGTGGGTGGGTCTATCGACAGTTCTTGATTAGTGATATCGAGGGTCCTGAAATACTATTTTCTTAAGTCAATGGTTGATGAGATGTTCGCTTTTAAAGCCGTATAAATTATGCGCCTCCTCTATTTTTTCAAGTAAGAGGAGGAATATTCTGTACCTACTTGGATGGTACTATGGGTGGGTGACGGGGCCCAATTTCCTCCGTGCACCAGAACCACTGATCACCAAGTTACGTGACTGGTGGAATGGAGGGGTAGGTACTTCAAATATGTAGAGGTGAGCACTAAGCACGAAAACCACGCGGACGAAGTCGCGGGAGGAGAGCTAGTGACAAATATGTAATATGTAGATAATAATATAAGAATGGAACCCGATGGACAGATGTGGTAAAGGAAGTCTGTAGAGGGAATTTCCAAGCATCTGTCCGCATGGCAGAAAACCGTCAAGCATGGAGAGCGTTGGTGGAAAAAGCAACGACCTCATGTGGTCACGACCCTCAGTCATGAGGAATCGAGGAAGAAGAAGAATATAAAAAACACATAGTTTTAAAAATATTTAAAACGTAAATATTTTGAGGAAAGGAAATAATCTAATGATAAAATTTTGCATTCTGAGAAAACAAATCGATGAAAAAATTCTTTATAGTCGATCTTCAACAACAAACGATTTAAGTAACCAGTTAAGAATTTATCTAGAATTACTTTATCTGAATGATTGATGATTATTTAATAAAAGTTAATGATTGGTGAACTCTTGTTGCGTTTTTTTACGAAAATTTGCGTCAAAAGGGAAAATAAATAGGTCAAACTAAGTAATCAAACTAAGTAACTACGCAAAAATTATTAATGGGAAACGACTTTGTTTTTTGGGGTGAAAAATCACGTATTATGGTAGGACTCAATGTACAACGCACTCAAAACATTGTGCTGATGGATGCATTGAATAGTACGGGGGTCGTGGAGGTATTTTAAGTAAAAGAATACTCTATCTATCCCTCTGATCCAAATCTGAGCGATAGATGGAGTATTTTTTACTGTCCTTCAAAATTCAAGTTAAAAAATCTAATAAATTAAATAAACTAATAAGATTTAAGTACTCCTATTGTACCTAAAAAAAACACTTAAAAACTACTACATCAACTGCCTAGCCTTTTCCCAACTATATTGGGGTCGGCTTCCAGTCTAACCGGATGCAGCTGAATACCAGTATTTTACATGGAGCGACTGCCTATCTGACCTCCACAACCCAGAGTACCGGGTAATACGATACCCCTTGGTAAGACCGGTTGTCAGACTTTTTGAGCCACTGACTACCTGTAACGACTGTCAAACATCTACAAATGACAGCCGGGACCAACAGCTTAACGTTCTTTCCGAGGCACGGAGGAAACTCGGTATGTAATGGGTGGTCACCCATCCACAGACCAACCTAGGCAAGCACGGCTTAACCTAAAGATCGACCCGAGCGGCTGTTATTATTTAGCCACGAGCTCCACTTAAAACTACTACAAACCGTACTTAATATTAGGTAAGTAATTATTTATCCAGAATAAATTACGTTTAGTAATGGATCGAAACTCACAAAAAATCGTTTTTTTTGTTGTTAAAACCCTTACCACGACCATAAAAAAAATACAACTTCCCTTCCTCAACCTAAATATGTGCTGAAGCTAATTTACATACCTACCCGTCACCTAGCGTTACCGAAGCGAAATCGAATACTCAAGGACTTTGAGATCGATGATAATGCGTTAAAAAATACTTTTAATAGTGCTAAACGAGCGGTGGTGGCCCAGAGGTCTCGAATGGGAAGAGTATTACTGCGGATGTGTACTGCGAGATATTGGACACAGTGATGGAGAAGCTCGGATATCTTGGGGCTCGTCCCCGCTGCTCCTGTACGACAACGTTCGAACTCACACTGCACTACTGACGATCTCAAAGCTACACGAGCTAGGGTTGGAAGTTCCGCGTCATCCACCGTACTCACCAGACCTTGCGCGAAGTTTTTCAAATTCCATAAAAAGTAGAAATCTTACTTTTTATGGAATTTGAAAAACTTCTTGGCAGAAAAAAATGCAATACCGGAAAGGAAGTGCATTTGAAGAGTTTGTTGCTTCAATTCCACCCGACTTCTTCAAAAATGGCATTCAAAAATTACCCGTACGCTGGCAGAATGCCTCGATAGCATGAGCACAGATTAACTAATAGTTCCGTGGCATGAGTGCATATTTAGGTTATTAGAACAAAAAAAAAAGACTTTTTGTAGACAAAACGGCAACTTCATAGGTAAAGACCGTAATTGATGTCATCGCCAGTCCTTTCAAAACGGTGAAGAAAAACATCGTATGGACCCGACATGTCCTAAAACATCGACGACATATGACATCCACCAACCCGCACTGCCAATATCTAGTCTGTGCTCCCGTCCACGTGGTGGCTTACGGGCTACGTCCTCGCGCAGAGACCTCTGTCCTGTGATTTTATTATTATGACTTACTTGATTTTGTTGCCTGACTGATTGATGATATTGAAGCCTAGTTGGTATAGTGGTCGCAAACCGGGCCGGGCAGTGTTACTGGGGTTTTCCATCAGGAATTTCTACTAGCAGCTAGGGAATCTGAATCTGTGCCTGGTTGATATGGTCCCACAAGGTCGTACTAGGTACCGGGATAAAGAGTATCCTATGTGTTAATCCAGGCCATAACTATCTGTGTGCCAAATTTCGTCCAAATCCGTTATCCGACTATTAATGCAAAATACCTATGTGATATTGCTCATCCATTTTGTTTTGATAATAAAGCCAGTTCTTCGCCAATCACGGGCATGGAAACACGTCAGTTAGAACAAGACTAAATCGCAATAAAAAATGGACGTGAAGTCAGTGTGTCTGTGTGTTTTAGTTTTAAGTTTACAATTAGTGCGTGGTCAGGACTTAACTTCTCCTTGCCCTGGTGTTTTTGACTTTGATAAGAATGGCAATGATGGCACAGTGCACGGGGACATCAATCTGTTGAAGCCAGATGACGGGAGGCCAGTGTCTGTTTTAGAAGTGAAAATTAATTTTACGGTTGCAGGTCCAATTCTTGTGAGTATTTAATTGGGTTTTTTTCGATATTATACAGATAGCCGCTGGGAAACTAGCACGAATACTGTTAAGTTTGAGAGCTACGTAGACCATGGCTACGGATCCGTACTCGTGTAGAATGTAACTTGTAGCAAACCAGCTCCGAGTGCTATGAAACTTAAGGAGCTGGAATTTTGAAACAACTTCAAAAATGGAGTATAAGAGTTGCGTCTCATCTAGTTCTCATCATTTTTCCATGCTCCTGTCCTTTTATGATGCTCAGAAGCGTCACGTCATTTGCTATACGATTCCGTGCTGCTTCATGAGGTTCAACTCTAAAGAGGAGTGTACGTGTACCTACTGCTACACAATTTTTTCCGCGAAAACTCAAAATTAGTCTGACGGAGTAAATTTATTTATTTGGGACTAAATTACAAAATAAGCGTTCAATACAATTGTGCAACTCACACTGCTAGCCGCAGGATACAAAGTAGAATATTGTTTTGAGCAAAACGAATAAAAGAAATAAACTATTGTTCTAGTACACACGGCGACTCATCAAGCTATACATTTTCAGTATAACGTGGCCTCGCTTTGTATAGGTTTCCCGTACAATGAAAGATCTGCATAAACTGTTTTTTATAGTTTGATTGGTCGCTGTGCGTACCTTTATATTAGGTATCTACGTATTAAAATAAGTTTATACAGTTTATTTTTTATTTAGAACTTCAAGGCTAATTATTTCCTTTTAAGGTATGTATTACCTATACTAAATACTCTAATAGAGCAGTGTTAAGCCAAGGCCACACCACCAGCTGCCGGGCGACCGAGCGACGCGAACGACGCCCTTTTCATACTTCATTCGACTCTTTGATAGTTCGCGGTGTGAACCAAGGTATGAAAAGAGGTGAAGCGATGCGTCGTTCGCCCGCCAGCTGGCGGTGTGGCCTGCGCTTTAACCTTTGAATAGATTATCGGCTCAGGTTAAAGCTAAAAAATAAATGCAGTTCATTTTCCTCAAAAATCGAGGTACCTAATGGTTCCTTTGCGCAATTTGCATTACCGGTCTAACGTCATTTTCTTTTCAATTACCAGAACAAGTATAAAGGCAATATTTCACCCAGCACCTCAAACCAGGTGCGGAAGTATAATCAGGGGCAAGTCATCAAGTACCGGGTTGTCTTCCCCCAGACCGAAAAGCCGCCAAAAGTGACTGCTTTGATAATCAATGGAGATATCACCTGCCAAGGATCTGGAGGTAAATATGGACTTTTTCTATATTGGTGCATGGGTGGCGGACATAAATCTTCAAGAGCTTTCAAATGACAGTCCTACTTTTTAGGGTTCCGTCGCCGAATAGCAAAAAAACGGAACCCTTATAGATTCGCCATGACTGTCTGTCCGTCTGTATGTCACGGCCACTTTATTCCGAAACTATTAAGACCATACGTTGAAACTAGGTAGGTAGATGTATTCTGTGAACTGCTTTACGATTTTTATACAAAAATAAAAGATTAAGGGGGGCTCCCCATACATGGAACTGAAATTAAAAAAAAAACATCAAACCTATACGTGCGGGGTGTTTTTAGATAGGTCTTTAAAAATGATATTGAGGTTCCCAAAACCATTTTTCTCAAATTCAATCGTTTGAAAGATAGACACTTCCAAAGTGGTAAAGTGTGCCCCCCCCCCCCTAATTTCTAAAGTAAGAGGAGGAAAATTCTGCAAAACTGTAGGATTGTAGAATGTGAAAAAACTTTTAACGAAAATTGGTTTGAATAAGATTTTATGTTTAGTTTCTGAGATATAGGACTTTTTCATCAAACTGCAGCAATAACTTTGTTTTTCAATAACATACTATAAAAAACAAATTTAGCTTTGCTGTTGAATGTTATTACATGAATGTCATTACAACATGTGAATGAGCCTTCAAAATGTTGATATTGTTTGGTGCTACGGCACCTTGTGTGCGTGCGAGTAAAACTCGCAATAGACCGGTCTTGAAGCACTCGCGCTTTTTGATCAAAAGAAGAAAAAATGGAATGGCTCATTATTGATCAGTATCTTTTCTAACACAATCAAATCCTGAGAAACTACATTGTTGTACATACCTACTTCATATTTCAGACGAACTCGGAGAACACGTCTTAACTCTGCGGCACAAGTCTAAAAGCGGGGGTCCAGTAGACACACCTGTGAAATCGTCGTATGAATCGGGGTCGACGGGGTCAAACACACCGACACACAGTCGGGGCCAAACTGACTATTCTTCGACGCCCAGGCCAATTGCACTTAGGTTAGGGATACCTTATCTTATCACATAAGAAGAACCTATTTTATAACAAATATGTACTAACTGTCTCGTTGGTCAAGTGGCTAGCTTAGCAGATATGGATGAGGAATGCAACTTCAAGCAATTATTTTTAGATTTCAATCTCGTTCGAGATATCGACAGTACTGCCCCCGTATTCATAAACGTTTCGATTCCGATTCGACAAGTCGTATGGCTATCCGTTTTCGGCATTACGAAAGTGAGCGAGATGGACATACGATTTTCCGAATCGAACTTTCGCCAGTTGTGTTTAATTGCCATCAACCGGGCACAAATTCAGACTCCGTGGCTGCTATTGCGAAATTCCTAATGGAAAAACCCAATAACACTTTGCCCGGTCTGAGAACACACTGGCACTTATGGCACTTTTTGTAAAGCCTGTATAACACATAGGCAACTCCAAGAAGTAACAGCGTACATATGATCATAACCACAATGCTTATTGTGGATAAATGAAATTTGAACTCCTCTATCGTGGCTGAATTGTGGCTTCCAAAGGCACTGTTCTGGTTTACGAAAACCTCTTCATTCTGCACTTTTGATTAACACATGCTGATTTTCTTTCAATGGGCTTTCAACTCGAAGGCACTCAGAGAACGATTTAGATTAGATGCACACATCATGATTGACAAATGTTCGCTCAAGTGGCAGGGTCGCCATATAAGGACGGGACTTTAAGGAGAATGAAACATCTCAGATGCCGAGTAAATACTTATTTTAGGAGTAATGATACGTCTTATAAGTACTTACACATGTAGAATATAATATACTTATCTACTACATTACATCGGACCCAGGACCCCATGCAGCACCATGCCCTCAATAGCTAAAAAATGAATATGTATAAATAAAAAGAAAAAAAATCATAAATAAAAACAAATTGTGACAAAATAATAAGAGAGCTAGTAATGAGACGTAAAACATTACAACAGCAGGAACAAAATGACAGAACAGAGATAGCCACACATAAAAGATGTAAGGAAACATGAACTAAAAAGTAGAAGAATTGAATTGAATTGAAGAAGATACAAGAATAATTCTATATGAAAGCTGCAGGAGAAGTGAAAAAGCAAGGACTACAAGAAAAAACAGGGAAAACTAGAAAGCAAGAAAAACAAGCCGAAGAGAAAAGATATTTTAGATATAGCCAATTATGTCTACAATGAATATAAATATTAATGGATGGAGAGGGAGAGGAAGACCAAAGAACGATACACTAAACACACAGATGAAGGATGAAGGAATAAATGATAGCGTGACGGTTGACAGAGGAGAATGGAAAAAAAAAACGTGTTGCGCCGACTCTAACTAACATGTCACGGTCAGGAAGATGAAGAAGCCAAATATTTCTACAGTACCTTGTATAGTCCTCCTGACCGTATTCAGTCACGGTGGCCAATCTCAGAGGAGATTAGCCATCGGTGCGGGAGATATTATAGTGCACAAGTGTGTGTGCTGGCACAGGTGCACTCTCTGTTCCTTTGCTGTCATAGTCCGATACGACGGCAATCCGACACGACCGGAAAGAGATCAGGCGCAGGACCGAAGGCTTAACATGCTCCCCGAGGCACGGGATCTGGATTGTTAATGTTTCCATTAACAACCCAAAATCCCTTTTTGCCTGACCCTGGGAATCGTACCCAGGACCCCACGGTCGGCAGTCGCGTTTGCGTTCCCGAGACCACCGAAGCAGTCACCCTGTATAACGAAGCCAACGAAAACCCATCTCCAACAAGTAACCTAGTCTACTTAGTAGAAGTCAACTCTGACGAAGAAATTAAAATAAATACAGGGTGTAAGCGACACCGACGCGATAACGGTTACCACATATTCAGTACATCATTCTGAGCCCGCCACATAGAAATTTTTCATTAGTATACGGGGTGTAAGGGACAGCTCTCTACAAACTGACAGGGTGCATTCAGCTTCTTATTTAGAATCATGTTCCACCGGAATTTTTCTCCGGATTTTTTTTTTTTTCATTTACTTACTATTTCTTTATTTCAATGTAAAGTTACATTCCCTGTACGCAGCACTCCATTTATGTAAATAATACGGCTAAAATAAAAAAATCCAACAATGGATGTTGAAATAATCTAGCGAACGACGCGTGAAATCAACTGTCCACTGAAATCCTGCCTAGCTACAGAGTTCATTGAAGTAGTCGTCGCGCTTGCCGTTCGCTATGTGCGTTTTGCCACTGTAACGATACATTGCGTATGAAAAAAAAATCAAATAAATTTATTTGGATTCCCATAAAATTCCTGAAATAATTTCTTGTACCGATCATCTTAGTATGATATACTAAATTTACCCCATCGGTTTGTGGAGGGCTGTCCACCCTGTATATGCTGTTTTAAAAAACAATACATTCTAACAGTAGTAAGGGATCTTAAACGATAGGGCAAAGTGGCATATCACACAGCGATCCCCTGAGCATAATTATGAATATTAATTAAATTATTTTATTAATTATTGAATGTTTTGTAGGTAAATAATTTAACTTTATAGAGAGTGATTTTTGAGTAGTCGGGTCTGTGTTTATGAAAAAAATTGTTTGGCTTAAACAATAGGGTCTCTAGTGGTCTTCGCCATATTCATCGCAAGTCCGAACTGGAGGCTGGCACTCAATGCTCAAAAAAAAATTAACAAGTTTTTAAAATCAACTACTTACTCGATGGTAGAGGTTGCCAGACCGTGTTTTTGCATTAATCATAGTGTTTTGGCAAAAACACGTTATTTTAAGTACCCTGCGGCATAAAAATTAGGCATAGGTACAGGTTACTCGTTCCAAAATTAATAGTAGGTAACGGTATGACTCGGCAGATCGTAGCTCTGTGCACTGTTCTGGCTCTGTTAGCAGTACCCTCACACGAGCAGGGCTCCCAGGGCTCCATGCTGACATCGCCATGTCCACGCGTGTTTCTGTATGACCCGCCCCCGTCTTGTGGTCTGGAGTTGTCGCCTT
Source organism: Noctua comes (assembly GCA_963082995.1). NCBI lineage: Eukaryota > Metazoa > Arthropoda > Insecta > Lepidoptera > Noctuidae > Noctua > Noctua comes. The sequence goes on from OY720285.1 coordinate 12,448,534, forward strand.
GACCACAGACTCTTCGTCGTCTTCTACAATCGACGTCGCTCAACATAAAGCTTGATAGCCACGCTACGAGGCTTGTGGTAAGATTGTGTTTAACTTGATAAGGTCTAAATACTAAACTAAATTTTTTCTTAGTCACTTTATCACACTAACAATAGTGGATTTTAAAATTGGACAGTTTCTTAATCAGTCAGTTTCTACCAAAAAAATTAATATCTCTTTAGTGTAACATCTACACTAGTCACACACACACACACGCACCAATATATTTTAGGGTTACATAAACTTAGAGGGTTTTATAGATGATTTTAAGGATTATAACTCTGTAAATACATACGTGTTACATAACGTACGGCCTGACACTTGACCAGCAAATTGCAAAAAACGTAAGAAAGTGCTTGGAAGATTTTTGTATAAAGCCTGGCCGGCTTAACTTCAGCGTTTTTAATTTATCTTCAGAGTTGCGGCCACGCATAAAGCCTATATTAATCGCTGGCTGATATCAGATCAAACAAGTTTTGAATGGGATAAAAAGTTCTAAAATGTCACGTTTCCGAGATGTTATGAACTATCAAAGTTAAATTCTATTCGTCACCGATGGCATCTTCAGCACAACTTTGATTTGTTTAGCCACACATAAAACCTGTATTCATCAATAGCTGGCATCAATACAAACAAGTTTTGTATGAGAGAAAATGTTCGACTGTGTCTAAATATCTCTGCCCTCTCCAGCCCAGGTTGCGGTGTGGTCGAAGGTGACAACGGGTTCCGCCCTCTGATCCACAATGGCCTCTCTTATGAGAGGGGAGAAGTACCTTGGCTGGTGGCTATATACAGGATCACTAAGAAATCTCTTACTGCTATATGCGGAGGGACGCTTGTGTCAGATCGCCATGTTGTTACCGGTGAGTTCAAGTCCCAACTTATCATCATATTTTTTTCGCCCTTATCCCCAGTTTCTTGGCTGGCCCTCATAGTGGTTATGGCCTTCCTTGCTATGTTGTCTTTCACACAATCTATCCATCTTTTCGGCCTCTATTTTTATAGCCATACATTTTTTCTTGTAACCGCGACCGAAATAACATTGTATTCTAAATTGACCACTTAGTTCATTTGTTCGTTTTTTTACAGCTGCCCACTGCATGTATCGTAGGACTGTCACTGACATCAAAGACATCGTTATAAAAGTTGGGGTACACGAACTGGACGAACGGAGCGACATCTTCACCGTCACAACGAAGCCTATTGCTGCCCACAAACACGAATCCTATAATTATTCTACACTTGAAAGTGAGTTTTTGGGGCTGGTCTTCATAGCATAGCGAGTAATCGCCAGCCTGAAGCAATTTGTTACCGGGCATGAACCTCTCCGAACGCACGCTCTTTATCTTGACCATTTTCTACTCTTCGAGAGGCGAGCAGGTGCGTAACAAAGGCTGCTAGGTTTCAAAGTGAGTTCATAAAGATAGCCATTATGAGGACGGGACCTATCCTCGTCGTCATCAGCCTATACCATTTTCGCTGCTAGACATGGGCCTCTCAGATCATATGCCATTTTATTCTATCATTGGTTTTATCTTCCAGAGACTTCAATAGTGGAACAGCATGTCCTTAAAGTCATCGTCTTTTCCATATGGACCTGGTGGAGCTCATGTCGTCATTGTTCTCGTTTTAAAAATATGTTACACACATGCAAACATACATACTTACATAAATACATAGATCACATAATACTTTCTTTTGGCTTGGCGGAAGTCGGGTAAATACTAGTAACAGAGATATATACATTCTAAATGTTAATTCTTTATAATTTACTGGTTTCAGATGACATAATGGTACTCACACTGGACAAACGCCTCAACTTTACCAATTTCATTCGTCCAGCTTGTCTGTGGACTGGTAACACTGACCTCTCACAAATCGTTGGGAGAACTGGAGTTGTAAGTACATAATCTAAGACAATAATTGTAGTCAAACCTCCAAGAACATCACAGGTTAATGAAGCATTTAGATTTTATCAGGTATCGAAATCAGTTGTGCAATAGGAATGGAGTTTCCTTGCATGATTGAAGAGACCTGCAGTAGTATTAAGGGAATCGATAAAGCCTGAAGAAGTAAAATAATTATACAAGGTGGAAGGAACACCGACTCTAAACCGGTTCCCATTCAGGGGTTCAATAGTACATTGTTACCCTAGGGGTTAAAGTAACTTATTTTGTCCCGAAATAGTTCGAGGGACTAAATAAGTCTTTAACCCGAGGTAAACACTGTGCTTTTCATTACGAATACAAGGAAAGTAAAAATAAAAACATAAATTAGCCAAAGAAAAAATTTGTGAATTTTATTTTACACTAGCCTATGCCCGCGGCTTCGCCCGCGTGATTTTATATATGTATATGTTATACCAGACTATAATCTATCTTTGTGCCAAGTTTCATCTAGATCTGGTCAGCCGTTCTGGCGTGATTGTGTAACAAACGTCTATCAATTGTGATACACGTCTCATAATTTTAATTGAAGAGTGTGTTTACCATTTTCGAGGTATTCGACCCAGAGAATATTAAATCACACAGTAAATTCAACCCCCCTTTTCACCGTCTTAGGGGTGGAATTTCGAAAAACCCTTTCTTAGTGGATACCTACTCTTCACAAAGAATACACTCTTCAAATTTCATGTTTTTAAGACCAGCGGTTTGGGCTGTTTATGGTAAAATTAGAACAAGTAGTTATAGTTAGAGAAAGGTTAAGTTAAACTAAAAAAAAAGTTATGAATTTCCTACAGTCATAGAACAAAAGTTGTTCAGTTTCATGGTCTGAGACACCACAGAGGTCTTGCGTTTATTCTGTTACACGTTGTATATATCTCTTTTAATCTATATCTATAAAATGATAAACTGACTGACTGACTGACTGGGTGATATATCAACACACAGCCCAAACCGCTGGTCCTAGAGACATGAAACTTGGAGGGTTTGTACTTTGTGAACAGTAAGTATCCACTACGGAAGGATTCTTGGGAATTCCACCCCTAAAGGGGAAAAATAGGGGATGGAAGTTTATATGAAACTCCGTCAGTTTTGAAGTTAGGATATTCAAATTTTGTGTTTACGCTGACGATTGAAAATTAATTTATACGTGTCTCAGCGTTTTTGATAATTCTACCCCTGAAGGGTTAAAAAGGGGGATGAAGGTAACTAACTTATGTTTGTTCGGTACGTTCCTGTTATTGTTCGACATCCACGCGGGCGAAGCCGCGGGCAAAAGCTAGTTGTTGTATAAAATATAGAAAGTTTCAATTTGATACAAATTTCTTATCTATATATATTTCATCAGGCGCTTGGTTTAAGAAGGTTTCTATCTCTTGAGAAGTGAAAAGTTTGAATTTTTTCGATATAAATCCATCAGATTGCCTTTTGAGAAACGATGTTAGTCTCTCGAAATCCTTTAAATGTACACGGGACCCAAGTATTTGGTTTACAGTTTATATGTGTGGGTGAAGTCATAGTTATGCACACAAACACAAAATAAAACGAGCGAGCTCGATTTTTATTAGTGTGCGTGTGGCACATCAATTACCATATACCAATATATAGTCATCATTCACTTATGATGCTGAAGGAGATATAATATTTTGCATGATGTCACTATAGCAATCCTGGCACAATGGATATAGTCTTTGGTCACTGAACGAGAAGTCGTAAGTTCAAATCATGCATGCAATAGTATATTCTTTTTCTTTTTGTATTCATTATTTTGTTAAAACATTATTTAAAGTAGAATTTATAACGATTCCAACGTTTGAGACAAACATTGAACTCTCAGGCTATTTGATTTTGACTGTTTAGACAACAACTACCGACAATTTAAAAATATTGTTTTCAAACACCTTCATTTATAAAAAAATGAGCATTCTTAGTTGTCATTCTACGAGTATTTGCATGACTGAGTTTATTGATTACTACTCTTGAGCATGTGTGTGGTTTTATTTCTGTGGATCCAACCATGCAACATTTATCAATGTTCAAAGAGGTGGTAATCGTTGTTTTGGATGAGCAAAACGTATTTATATTATGTGAAATTGTGAGTGTAAATGTGGTGCTGCCTAACAAACGATGGGACACTTTATATCGTGTCCTGCCTGTTCTGTTGTTTGCTCCTGTGAAATGCATCACAGGACGCTACTGAAAGAGCCAAACTCGTCGCCAAATTTTGGGCTGACTCAATTTGAATTGTTATCGATTAGCGTATCGATGAGAAGAAGTGAAATTACGAGGCGCTTAATGATATCGGTGAGTAACAGTTAGATATTACGTTGATATTATACCTACTTCACTTTAACTAACTCCTCTATTCTCTTTATTCCTAGTAAACATTGAAAGGGATGTTTACTAGGAATAAATAATTAATGTAACTTAAGTATACCTACCATAGTTATAATAATATATTATCATAACTGAATTATTATACTTTCTTTTTTTTAATTTGTAATCGTATGATGATTATGATAAAATTAGCTTGGTCTAAAATTAGCTTGATCTAGCCTTTAGACAGATTAAAGAAAAGCCTTTGAATAACGTAAATAAAAATAGATTATAATGTTTGCTAATGTCAGTGTATTATATCTTATATTTATGTATTGTATTATTATAAGTAATATTAATTAGGTATATATAAGTATATTGAAAAAACATAGTGTATATATAGTATAAAAACATAGTGTTTATTTATTATAATATTAGCTATTATTATAAGTATTATAAATACTGTTTTTATCCACAGGGGAGAACCGTGCGGTTATGGGTCCGCCGATATGCGTATTTTGGAGACGTAGAACATCTTAGGCCAAAACCAAAGGCAAATTCATCGACTCGACACTACGACATCGTGGCAAGGCACAAGACTGATCCCTTCTTGTCCACCCGCATAAAAGTGTGCTTACAAACTGTGAGATCTCATGAGCAGAAGGTTACAAGGAGTAATAGAAAACGAAGGATTGCCGACTCATTATTAGTCGAATTAATTTTAATTAGTAGACGAATATGAATCTTATGTTTATGCAAATAATGTTCATATTTGTTAAGCAAATTAGAACAAACACAAAACTTAGTAATAAGTAGGTAGGTATAAAACTTTTTTTTAAAACCACAACTCGTAAATTATTGAAAGTATGGTGAAGTGATGTTATTGTTATGCGATTAGAAGTTGTCATAATTTCTTACTATCTAACATGTTGATTCACTTCACCTCTAATTTTACTTTGATTCAATTTATATACCTACCTACTTTGACAAATTATTTACGTCAATCCTTGCCAATAAAAAACTTTCTTTGTCAAAAAAACAGGTAAACAACAGTGTATTAAATCATTGTATCGGCCACACAAGTTTTTTTTTCTAACATACAGCCCCCACCAAATTGAACCTTAAAACAACCATTATAAGGAACATATTGGAATAAACGAGACGGATAATTTGCTAATGACCCAAGCGATAAGCTAAGCAAACAATACCAATGTGTATCTAATAAAAAAATCAAATTATTTCATTGGTTATATTTAATTACTTTTTAATTTTTGTTTGAGTAATTTTATTGGCCACAAAATAAATTTATTAAAAACAAAAAGTAAAAAGTAGCAAAAATAATTGCTCAGTTGGGTTCGAACTCGCGTCGTCGAGGTTAGATCACTAGCTAACGCAAGCGCTTACACCAATCGGCTATGGTAACCATGTTAAGTTAGTTTAAAATGTTGGGCTTTATTGTAAACCCGTTTATATTATTTTTCCCAGTGTACCCGACAAGCGTAAAGATTAAAAAAATAAACCCCGTGTAGGGTACAATATGTTTACTCACACAATAATAATGATCGGCTGTATGAATATTACCGGCTCGTACAATGACAGTTACCGACGTGTGCGATGTAAACCAATTAAATTGGCTTGCTGTACATTGTGTTTAGTACTTAATGTTGTCTTTAACATAGAAAACACGCTCCATTATGTTGAAGGTTTGTAAGTCTTTGATAATTCGTTTACATATATTAGCAAAACGTTTTCTGATAACGATTTCACTTTTTTCTTAGCGTTTTGATTTAAAGGTTTTCCACTACTGCACTAAACTAAGATTAAAGATTATAAAGATAACTATATTTCAGTAATGCAGGATAACGATTAAAACTAATGAGGTGAACGAGATGAGATTGAGTCGCGCCCGATATGCTGTCCGAGACGTACTGACTCTTTTACTTATAGGTAATACATAAAATATACAAGGCATAGAGCGCGGAGCGCAATTATGCTGACATGTTGATTATTGTTCGGTGATTGACCCGAACATGCTCCCGAGGGAGAAAAGATGAGGTTAGTAAGGAGTTATAGTAAAATGGGTACTGAAATTAATATTAACAAGGTGAAAACAATGTTCAACTAATACTAAATAGTAATGTAGGGTTAGTTATGTTAAAAAATTAGATAAAAGTAACGTTACGAATTAAACAGAATCGCTACAGTGTAAATCAGGAAGAGAAAACACGCGAAAGATCGGTGAAGAACCTCTATCTTCCTTTTTTTGTAAGCACTCACTAGATAGCGCTAGTCGCTTAGGATCACTTTTCACTGATTTACTACTAGATTGCCCATGTTCCCTAATTTCACTACACTCAATCACAACACTTTCTGTAACCGTGCGTGGAGGTGGCAACGCAGTCGCCGCCGATGCTGTCGTCGACCGCTCTGCTGTAGAGGTGGAACGATTTCCTTTACGTTGCCTTTGCCACCAACATTTTAAACAGTAAGCTGCCACCAATAGCAATATTCCCGATATGATGAGATATATAGCAGTATACTGGTGGATGTCGTGGTAGGAGATATTGGTGCTCAAAGGTTCACTCTGCTTCATGATCTCAAGACTTCTCTTAATGGCTTCAAATTGCCTGAGGTTTTCTGAGTTATTGGGATTAAGCTCGTACGAGATTTCTGGCATAGTGATATTTATTATGTGATTTATTGGTGATAGTTCTGGCGAGATAATCTTTGTCGCCGTGCTAATTTTACTAGACAATCTTTTGCTAGAATACACCATAAAATCTTCTGTTTTTACTAAACAGCCTTCCCCAACACGCAACAGACCAGCACCTGATAGCTTAACTGCCTTAACTTGATTTTCACACAGAAGTTTGACGTTACATTCATTGCAGCATAAATAGTAATATTTGTTTTCTGATGTTAACTCTCTCCAGTCATTTTTGCACGAGGTAGTTTTAGTTTTGCAAGTTCTTGTGCCTGGGATCGTCTCACAAAGGTTATGATCATCTTTCATGTGGTGAATAGGCCTTCTAATATGACACAGAATAGTCACAGGGTTTTGTAATAAGCATGACTGCAGATCCGTGCCTGTGATAGTTAAAAACGAATCCTTTCTCATGTTGATGGCTCCTAATTCAGAGATAGTTTGAACCTTCATCATCATGTTACCTTTCACAATGCGTGGGACCGGGATAAGATTGAATACCTCGTAAAGATCCTTTTCAATCAGGGGTATATTTATTTCTATAATTAGGTATTTGCCGGAGTATTTGGCTCTTACTTTGAGCAAGCCGTAAAGATCTTTAAGATTAAAGTTGTCGACAGGAACTACCAAATCTCCAGATATTTGTGCTGATATTATGCTTAGCTCTGTTCTGAGTTGCTTCGGGGATATCAGATGAAAATCTAATTTTCCACCATAAATATCAGTTACTGTATCTAAAATTGAGTCCTGCATTCGTCGAAGGGTATACATCAAGTTGTTGGCAGTGAAAGCCAAGGTTATGAAGTCTGTGACGAGAGTTATATTTTGCACTTGCAGAGAAAGATTTTTATAAGAATTTTGGAGATAATTAAGCTTCTGATTTATTATTTTGTGGTGTTTGTTTATAGTATACTCCATCCTTTTCATGAGATTAAATTCAGCTTCTACGACCGAAGTTTGGTTTTTCCAGAGGCTGTATAAATGGTTTTCATTTTGCTTTAAAAGGTCAATATCCTTCTCATATTTTTCTGCAAATCGTTGGTCCAACACTCCAAATAAACTATTTGCAACGTAGCCTACTCCGTCTAGCAAGCCGCGTCGCCGACGTTTCTTATTAGTCATAAAAGAGTCATTTATCATAACAATATTATCATAATGCTTAATTTCTTCGAACTCGTGCTCGAGTTGTAACATGACGCCGTCGCAAGGTGTTTGTGTTCTAATCGTAGAGCATAAGGTTTCGAGATACTTGATATACTTTAATAATGCCGCCGTTCCTTCTTGATAAGGATTTGTGTCATAATAAACTATTAAATGCCAATCATCTCTAATTAAATGCATGTTAGATATTTTGTCGAAGTAGACACTATTGTTTGTCAGCAGGGTGGAGTTGTAGGATGCTTGAGCGGTATTTATTAGTGCCAGCAAAAATAGTGTCAACGATAAAACCATAGCTGGGAAAGAGATGGGACGTTTTTTCTTCGCCGCTGGCAATTTGTTGTCAGCTTTTGGGGCACTTGGATCATTTTTATTTGTTGGCAGTAAGGACAGTTTTACAACTGGGCGTTTTAAGAGCCCGTTTTTGGTTTTAAGTGTGACGACCCTTACGTGTCCGTCACTTCCAGGATGCAGCTCTACTACGCGACCTAGGCTCCATTTTCCTGGTGGAAGGTTGTCGTCCTTTATAATAACGATGTCGTTAAGATCGAGATCTTTTTGATGTTGTCGCCATTTGGACCTCGTGGAAAGCTGCGAGAGGTAGTCAGTCTTCCACTTATCCCATATATCTTGATAGATTTTCTGCGTCAAGTGCCACCGTGTTCTGAGGTCATGCTCTGTTTCAAAAATCGTAAGGTTGGGGCCGCTTGCTAAAAAGTGAGCCGGGGTCAAAAAGTCCAGATCCTCAGGATCTTCTGTCAGAGGGCACAGTGGCCTGGAGTTCAAACAAGCCTCGAGTTGGGATAGTAGGGTAATATATTCTTCGTAGGTTAATTTTTGCTCTCCCACGACACGCTTCAAATGATGTTTTAGGCTCTTCACTGCAGCTTCCCAGAGTCCGCCAGCAGATGGCCATGATGGGGCGTTAAAGTGCCACTCAATATTCATTTCAGAGATTGTCGCGGTTACTTCTTGACCAGACAAGATGTTGGAGATTTCTGCAAACTCTTGTTTTAAAATTTTGTTGGATCCTATGAAATTAGTTCCCTGATCACTATATATGTGCCCAGGAACTCCTCTTCTTGCCGACATTCGTCGAAGCGCGGCAATAAATGCTGACGCTGTGAGATCTGAGACGATTTCTAAGTGTATGGCTTTAGTTACCATACAAACAAAAACTGCGACATATCCTTTGCAGGTTTTAATGCCACGACCTTTGTTTGCCTTCATAAGGATATGTCCGGTATAATCTATTCCAGTATGGTAAAAAGGTCGGTTAGGTATCAATCGTGCTGGAGGTAGGTCACCCATGATTTGATGTTGTGGTAAGGGATTATTTCTTTTACATTTGACACACATTCTTAATCGTTTCTTTGTGACTCTGTTTCCTCCAAGAATCCAGTATTTGTGTCTTATGAATCCAGTAGTCATTTTTACTCCACCGTGGAATACAAGTTCGTGGGATTCATCTATGATAAGGTCTGCCAATTTCGATTGATTCGGGATTATGATAGGATGCTTCATTTCGGGATCAAGATTTGAATGTTTAAGTCTGCCACCGACACGGAGCATGTGGTTAGTGTCTAGTAAGGGATTGAGATTAAGAATTTGGCTTTTCTTATTTAGTGGTTCATTATTTTTCAGCCGCGATATTTCTGTGTCGAAATATTCGTTTTGGACGTGCTTAATTAACATTTCTCTTGCTGTCTTTATATTTTGCAGAGTAAGAAAACTTGTGCATTTTTTCTTGTAAACAACAATGTCGATGAACTTGTTGATGTAGGCTAATACTCGAGTAACCTTTCTTAAAGTGCTATATTTTGCCAATAGTTGATTAATTATACAATTTTCGGGATTAACAATGACCGTATTTACTTCCTTGATTTTTCTGAGTTCTTCAGTAGTAATGCTCGTATAAATCGGCATCTTATGAGATTCTTGAGGCTTATATTGTGGTAACCAGTCGGGCCCTTGCCACCACAGCGAGAAATTGGCTAATTGAGCAGCAGGTAAACTGCGACTTGCGCAATCTGCAGGGTTTTCTTTGGATTTTACGTAACTCCATTTATCTTTCGGAATTATTTCAGTAATAATCCTCACTCGATTCGCAACAAAGGGTTTCCATTTCTCCGGTTCGCCACTTAACCAACCTAGAACAGCCATTGAATCAATCCAACCATAAACATGCACCTTGTTGCTCGACAGGGATACGATGATTTTTCGCATAAGTTTTGATAATAAAAGGGCGCCGCTAAGTTCCAACCGCGGGATCGATTGTGGATTTTTCAGCGGTATTACTTTTGATTTTCCTGCAATAAGGGTCACGTGGGTTTCATTTTCTCTCTGTATTTTGCAATACACGACGCAAGCGTATGCTTTTGTGCTAGCGTCGCAAAAGCCATGGAGTTCGATGATATCATTTTCCTGGGTTTGAATCCAACGTGGTATTTTGAATCGAGATATATGAGATAGATCGGCTTTAGTAGTATTCCACTCTAACGCGATTTCTTGAGGGACAGGGTGATCCCAACCCAGGTCTGACTTCCATAATTCTTGGAACAAGATCTTAAGTTTTATTGTAACCGGAGCTAGCCAGCCCAAAGGGTCAAAAATTTTAGATATTTGTGATAAGAATTGTCTTTTTGTAAGGATGTCTTGAGAGATAAATTCTATGGGATGGAAGATGAATTGATCATTCTTTGGCTCCCATCGCAGACCTAAAGTTTTGGTTGACTCCGGTTGCTTAAAGTCGAAGTCTTCCTTTTGAAGTGTATCAGAACTGTCTATTAGTTCCGGCAAGTTTGATCGCCATTTTCTGAGATTGAACCCGCCAGATTTGAGGAGGTTGATCATCTCTGCTTTGAGTTGTTTTGCTGCTCTCGCTGAGTGTTCTCCATGCATGAGATCATCCATGTAGAACGAGTGTTCTAAGATGTCAGGAGCGCAACTTTGTGGATAGTTTGGCCTTTCATCGATGGCCAGTTGCTTCAGTGTCATCATGGCCAAAAAGGGTGCGGCTTTTGTGCCATACGTAACTGTTGCTAGCTGGTATTCTTTCATTGGTTGAGACTGATGGTTCCGCCAGATAATTTTCTGATATTTCTGATCATCGGGATGTAGCCAGATTTTGCGAAACATTTTTTCTATATCTGCTGTAAAAGCGTATCTAAATTGTCTCCATTTTAAGATAAGGCTCTGAAGGTCTTGTTGTAAATTGGGTCCTCGGCACATAAGTTCATTGAGGCTGTATCCACTCGAGGTTTTTGCCGAGGCATTAAAGACAACTCGCAATTTGGTAGTTGATGACTCAGATCGCTGGACGCAATGGTGCGATAAGTAGCAGTCCGGCTGTACGTGTGACGCAACGGGTGTCATATGTCCGAGCTCTAGGTATTCAGAAATAAACGTTTTATAGTCACGTGCCAGTGCTGGATGCTTACTTAATTTCCGTTCTATTTGGAAGAATTGAGCAATCGATTTTGTTTTCGACTCGCCAATGTTTTTCTCAAAATTTTCTTTGAATGGTATTTTAACGACGTAGCTTCCGTCTTGCCGTCTAGAGGTCGAAGATTGGTAAAATTCGATGCATTTTTGATCTTCACCTGATATCGCTGGAGATTCCTGAATGTCCTCCACTTCCCAAAATTGCTGAATCTCTTCGATATTATTTAGGATCACATTGCAATGGTAGGTTTTGTAGTTGCCACTTAAGATCCATCCTAACTGGGTTTGTTGGGCAATGGGCAACATACCTTCTGACCGACAGATACCGTCCATAAGGATAGTGGAATAGATATCTGCCCCAAATAAGATATCAATAGGCCTACTTTTGTAAAATTCGGGATCTGCTAGAGTTATTTGGTTAAGAGTAGGCCAGTCTGGCTTAGGTAAGGTACAGCTGGGCAAGTTATTTATAAGTCTATTCATTATATACACGTCCGTTTCAAAGGTGAAATCGCTAAGCAACGACGAACATTTGATGGTAATCATGCCCTTACAGTTGTTTTCCTTGTTTCCTATTCCAGAAATATAACCGTTACATTTTCGTCGCGGTAGTCTTAACAACTGAGTTGCGCTTTCCCTAATAATGGATGTCTGTGACCCTTGATCTAAAAGAACTCTCATTTTTTGGTAAGATCCATCCGCTGCTTGTACGTTAATTATTGCTGTCACAAGCAATATTTCTGAGGGTTCTTTAAGAAGCGATGCAACTGTGTTATTTTCTTGCTGCGATTTCATAATCGTGGCTGCATTTGACTCAGATCGATGTGACGTAAAAGATTCATGCAAAATGGTATTGTGGTCTTTATTGCATTCTTTGCACCTTATTTCGGAAAGGCATTTTTTGCCTTCGTGATAATGTAAACAGTTGATACAAAGGTTCAAATTAGCAATAGCATTTTTACGTTCATTTGGTCGCAATTCCAATAATTTTTGACATGCGTGAATTCGATGATCGTTTGAGTTGCAAATAGGACATTGCTTGCGATGGCTGTTTTTGTGTTTGGACTTTGACGATTGCGAAACTTGGTTCGTTGAGTAATTCGTTTTAGGATTGTTATAATTTCGTTTGTAATTGGAACCCTTTGAAAATGATGGTTTGTTATTGTTGTTGGATTGAGATTGGGATGTTTTCTGCGTAGAATTTTCAAGCTTCTTACGTGAAGTTTCCAGCATCATAAACTTGGTTTCCAAAAAATTAAGGAAATCTTCCAAGACGGGTAGCTCTCGCGGGGATTTTAAGGCTTGTAGATAATCCTCGTATGTATCGGAGTCCAATTTTTGAGACAATATACATACCAGGAAAGGGTCCCAGGAGGACACTTCGACTCCCAGATTTTTGATGGCATTCACGCTCTCGTACGTAGTGTCGTGAATGCGTTTTATATGATTTGATGATTGTTGCTGGTTTGCAGGGATATTCATGAGATTGTTAAGATAAGAAGTGAAGATCAGTCGTTTATTATTATAACGATGATTTAGGATATTCCAACATACAGGATAATTGTCGGAGCTTATTTGGAGATGTTGGATCAATTTTTCGGGCTCACCCTTGATCTTACTCTTGAGAAACTGCATCTTTTGTGCATTCGATAAAGAGGGGTTGTTGTGCACTGCTTCGGTAAAAAGATCCTTGAACGAAATCCACTTAGTGTAGTTTCCCTCAAAGGTGACTATCTCCATTTTAGGAGTAGATTTTTCAATATGCGCGACGGACCACATTTTCTTATTAATGTCTTTCTTGATTTTGTTATAATATTTCTCATAATGAGTAAATTGTTCTTCATACTCGGGGTTTGATCCGCCATACTCGTTGTCCAGCTCCCAATGCAGCGAGTCAATAGCCGCCCATCGAGATTGTATAGTCTTCAGGATGTCTTCAAACTCCCATTTTTCCGTGATGAGATCGAGGTCGATATTGGAAGATGTTCTCAAGAAAGCCTTAAAGTTGGTAGCTTGCTTTTTGATGAGACCTTCGGATTTACCCTCTTCAGGTGCAGGGGTTTTAGAAGTTGCTGGAGATACGAGGTTCGAGGTTTGAGATTCCGCAGTAGGTTGGAACGTAGGAGGTTTCAATACAGGGGTTTGCGGTCTGTTTGCGAGAGGGTTATAGGTTTGAATAGTAGTTTTAATGTTGTTATATTTTTCCTTCATTTGATCGTACTGATTAGTACTGAAATATGTATGAGATTGATCACCAAAAGATATCAACGTCATATGATTATTATGGAACTCTGTAAAGTATTGTTCCAAGGTAGCTAATCGACGACGTAAGTAGTCTGAGGTCTTGCGCTCTGCACCATCCTTCTTGAAATTGATGAAGAGCCTATCTACGGCTTCGATTAGTTGTTGTTGAGTTGCTAGAATGTCATCCATTTTCGACATTATAAAGGTAAAAAAGAGACCTTACTTGCACTGAAGGCTTCTTAGGGGATGAAATGTCCTTGCGATGGCTGCAAGAACGAACCTGGAGGAAGGGCGCGATGAGATGACGCGATGCTTTCGTTGAAACCAGGTTCAATCAGGATCAGCAGGTTAGCTGTTTGCCAGGGTCTGGTTATAAGTTCCAAGCGAGACACTCACACAGGTAGTCACACGCGTAATGGTCCCGCTCCGATAGCTCGAAGGACCAATGTTCGGGGTTTGGGTGAGTTTGAGATAAACTAAGATTAAAGATTATAAAGATAACTATATTTCAGTAATGCAGGATAACGATTAAAACTAATGAGGTGAACGAGATGAGATTGAGTCGCGCCCGATATGCTGTCCGAGACGTACTGACTCTTTTACTTATAGGTAATACATAAAATATACAAGGCATAGAGCGCGGAGCGCAATTATGCTGACATGTTGATTATTGTTCGGTGATTGACCCGAACAGGCTTACTCTTGACCTCGATCCAGTCCTGAGGACAGAGATGAGCTAACCCAAAAGAAACATATTAACTCGCGACTTAAATAGATTGGGGTCCTATGAACTTGGTAACACCGACGCAGGCAGGGAATTCCACTCCTTGGCTGAGCGCATTATAAATATAATAAATGATGTAGCAAAGCGCTTCGTGCGAATGTGTGGAACATCGACAAGGTAAGGTAGGTCTCTTATGAAATCAGGCGTTAAATCCATATCTGAATCAGATGAACTCCATACAAATCTCTGCTACACGGAAGTATAAACAAAGCTCTACAACTCCAAAAAACAAATGAAGGTCGGATTGCCGCTTGCCCGCCTATCTTGATTTTTTTTCTGTGGTCGACCAGCTATTCAGCCATTATTTTTCATTTCCATCATTGAAAAAATGGTAAATATTTTCCCAAAATTTATGTTATTTTAAAAAAAAAACGTTGAAACTAAATTAAAATAGTGTAATTGAGTACCTGCATAGAAATTTGGAACATGGTTCAACAGAAATGTGAAAATTGAACTAGTTTTTTTTAATACTTTGACAGCTGTCAGTTGAATACGATTCTCCCTAGGGCTGAAAAGTATTACTTTCAACCCGCTCTTTAGGCAACATCAGACCTACTTTCCGAGTATGAGTAATGAAAAATGATTTACTGAAAACGTGGTAAGCGTTCTAGCGTCGGTGCCCTTTCACCTTGGATAGTTAAAGAGGAAGGGGGTCCACTTTTCTCGAAGAACGAATAGCCGCTGGAGTTGATAAGTCCAGTTTGCAGTTCTCACCGACAGGCGTTGCATGATGGAGGCCACGGGATGCGCAGATACAACGATGTAATGACTGTACCTTACTAAATGTGTCTTATCTTTGCAGGTGGCTGGCTGGGGTGGCATAAACAAATATCATTCAGTCACGCTGGATAAGCCCCAAATGGTGCGCGTCCCTATCGTCAGCACCAAAGAGTGCAGGGCAAGCAAATCTCTCTTCCACACGCTAACCTTAGACAAAACCTTGTGTGCAGGTATGTATTCAGAGATAACATTAGAAGATG
Source organism: Noctua comes (assembly GCA_963082995.1). Classification (NCBI taxonomy): domain Eukaryota; kingdom Metazoa; phylum Arthropoda; class Insecta; order Lepidoptera; family Noctuidae; genus Noctua; species Noctua comes. Next base: position 12,464,146 of record OY720285.1, read on the forward strand.
TTACCTAGGGCAGTCAATGGTTAAATATTTAGCCGAAAAAGAGTATTTTAGAGAATTGTCTTGAAGCGCCAGGAAAGCATACACACAGAGACCCTTTTTATTATTTTCACTTCCACTTCAATAAAAAAACAATCGTTAAAATCGGAATACTCAGTAAAGAGGCATGCGTAGCCAGAAATAAAAAAAAATATCCTTCAACCGTCCTCTTCTTGTCGGTTAAAAATAAATTGAAGTACAGAATATAAGATAACTAGTTAATTTAGGTTAAATTCAATGACAAAACTATGCAATATTATGCAAAACATCAAAAATAAGCATTCCATAAATGACTTAATACGCTATTGCTAAAACCACTATCAGGATCAATGTCACTAAACTTAACGCCGTGTTCACAGCCTCAGGCAATGCGACCATGCGATTCAAGCGACATGAGCGTGCGACACTTGTTTCAATCGCCCGCTCGTACCGAAACGTGACTTGTTCTAAGCAATTTCTTTCATTTGTTACTCCTCAGTTGCTATCGTAACAAGCGTGTCGCCTGGTCGTGGAGCTTATGGCCAAGTGTCAAGTGGTTAAGCTATCAACAAGGGTTTCTTTTTTAACACGCTTTCATTAGTTTCAATTGTAACTATATAAAACAACTTACAAGTTGACATTTGACCCACTTCCAGGTTTCCAATTGAGCTGAAATTTTGCATACAAGTTTAGTTTGGATGACAATGCATCGTTAGCTATATTGCCGCCATATTGAATGACGTCATTCTAAACCCAATATGGCGGACTAGTTATTTTTTATGCATTTCCATGATATGGACATCAAATGAAAGAGTTTGCTGAGAAGAATACGAGAAATAA